>CM057450.1:920318026-921610526 GCA_016271365.2 Neoceratodus forsteri | reverse complement strand
TCAGGAAGGTAGCACATCAGTGCTACTACATTTGTGTCATCTGGAAACAATTCTATATTGTTTGTTTTATCTGATGATGGCTGTCTGTGTTAATTGTGTGATCTTTTCTTTTGCTTTGGCAGTAGTTAGGTTTGGAAACCCTAACACCACATTTTCTACTCTTATGGGGTTATCTATTATGCTCCCACATGACCCCAGCCTGCCACTGCTTAAGGTCTGCTAATTCACTTATATTCACCAGTCTCACCCTCACTGCCTCTTTCCATTAGTCATAGCCCCATGCACTATGTGTCTCGGGGTCTGGCACTAACCCTACTGAAAGTTCCCCCAGAGACAGGGAGATGAGATTACTTTTTCACATGCCCTGGGGCAGACATGGGGGATGGAAGAGGTGCATTCTAGGGACCCTGCATGGAGGGAGGAGTGATCATCATCTGGCAGGGCTAGACACAGCCCATTTTCCCATTTTTATGTCCCCACCCACCTCACGTTGTTGCTACTGTAGCATGCATCCTGTGGGGGATGCCTGGCAGTACAAACATGCCCACACTGCCTAGGATGCCACTTCAGCCTCCAACAGGAACATCTATAGAAGTGATACAGCACCACTGACCCACCCCATCTGGAGGGAATAGTCTGAGGATGCTCTGAACCACTCATGTTAGCATCTGCTCTGTTGCACAGGGCTCTGGGTGTGAATCCAGGTTGCCAGCATGCCATGCAAAACCTCATCGCTTGGTGCCATGGAGCTGGCTATGCAGTTTTTCAAATAATTTTTTTTTTGAGATAGTGTAGTTGTACCTCATTCATGCAGGTTCCTTTCGGACTTGTATGAACAGATGCAGATGCACAAGCCCTCTGGGCCCTGTGCCAAGTGAAGAGCTTCTGTTTGTGGAAATAATGGGTCTTATGATCCCTGCAGTTCCATGTGGCAACTTATGTCAAGAACTTATGGGGCTGTCTAGGTTGCTGTGGAAGTGCAGGACCCTCTGGGCCCTGTACTTCCATGTGGCTACAGATACAGACATGCAGGGAAAATAGTCTATCTGTCAACTGAAGTGCAGGGCAGTGTGGCAGCCATATGCTCATAGGTGCAGGACTCTATCCCAAGAGAAGATTTCTTATCACTGTATGTTACTTGGGCCCATGCAGATAACCCTACACATTCTCTTATCAGGCTGGGGGATATGCCACATGACAGCACCATCTTTAAGCCTTGGCCCATCCAACTTGCTCACTGAGCTCTTCCCTGAACTCAGCTCGCTGGCACATAGATCCACCTGAACCATCTACCTCCAATCAGATCTATAATAAACATCCAGTTAGCCCTGTTGCTCTATTACCTGCTCTTACCTCTCCCTCAAATGCATCAGTAATACCCAATAATATTCAAACAAATAACCTAATCAAGGCTGCCTCTCAACCTATTAGTATCCTCACAGCTGTATTAACACCCCCAGAAATTACTACCATCTGTACTATAGATAACACCATGGACATAGGAAATAGCACTGCAACAGATGCTAGGGACATTTTTATATTAGATGATTCAATCATGAAACATCTTGATCGCACTAATTGTAGTGCAGACAAGGCCAGTCATACCTGTTCTACATTTAGTGGGGCATGCATATCTGATATATTTAGAATGGTACCTAATATTCTGAAAAACTCTGGGGACAAGCCCCTAGTTATCACTCATGCCCATGCAAATAACTCCTTTCACGATTCTGTACTAAATATAAAGCAAGATTTCGTTGCACTTACAAACAAGTTAATTAAATTAGGTTGTCAAGTCACATTTTCTGAGATTCTACCTACACCCAGAGCCAAGCACATCACACAACTAATATTAAAGCAATTAACAACTGGCTATGTAACTGGTGCTTAAAACAAGACATTCAGTGCATCACAAATTGGGAGGAATTTTATGAACAGCATGAGTTATTTAGTGGAGATGGTCTCCATCTTAGTAGGAGAGGCAGTGCTCTGGTGGGTAAACAAATCACCAAATTTATTGATTCTGATTTAAGCTAATACCAGGGGGGGGGCAAACTTTGCCAGCCCATATTAGAAATGAAAAAACTAGAAATAAATATATTGTAGATAAATTAAACTGCATGTACTTCAGTGCAAGAAGTCTCAATAAAAATGCTGATGAACTTAAAATTAGTTTGGGGCTGAATCAGTTAGACTCATTTCAGTCACTGAAATATGGCGGGATCACAGATCCACCTGGGACTCAGTTTATCAGGCTTTAATCTATTTAAGCTGAATCGGAAAGATAGACATAGAAGGTGTGTGTTATTTGTCAATAACAACTTGAGAGTACTAACATTTCTGATAAAATTAGACACATGAGGTTAACACAGAAACAGTCTGATTAAACTATTATCTGAGCACAGTGAGCCCATTATTGTTGTGATTGTTATAGGCCCCTGACTGCTCTCCCTTTATCACTGACTCCATCTTTCAGGAGTTGGAGTTAGCCTGCAGCTTAGGTGACACCATACTGATGGGTGATTTTAATATCGGTGATACTTGATTAGAATAAACACACAGCCACTTCTGTTATGGGAAATAAATTACTATCCCTATGTTCTCAGTTGCAACTCAAACAGATTATTAATCAACCCACAAGAAACAGCAAGGTACTTGACCTAGTGCTGTGTAACAACTACACTGATATTAATAAATTGAACATTGAAGCACCAATAGAAATAGCGACCACAATACTGTATCTTTCTGCTTAGAAAAGCATGTTTCAATAATACAGGCAGCACCAATATCTTTTATATAACAAAGCCAATCTATATACAGTATATACAAAAATTGCTTTTTCTGATTGATTGGGAATCAGAATTTAATAATCTCTTGATTCAGTAATATTGGGATTTCTTGAGGCATACGTTAATATACAACAGAAATTAATATGTCCCATCAAGGCCCAAGTACAATAAAAAAGGGAATTTGCCAAAATGGCTTAATGGATCTATTAAGAACCTTATAAATAGGAAACATAAAAAATACAGTACCTATCTGAAAACAAAAAAACAATGATAGATGGTTAGCATACAAAAAACTTCAAACACAATGTAAGAATAAAATAAAAAAAGTTAAATCAATGTGGGAATTAAAGTTAGCAAAAACTGCCTCTAAGAATAATAGCAAACATTTTTCGTCTTATATTAATTCATTTAAAAAAAAGTCAATAAAGTTGGTCCATTAATATCAGGTAGTAGCCTAATTCATGATCCTCAGCAAATGGCTGCCCTTTTCAGCAAATATTTTTGTGATTTGCTTTCAGCTTCAGGTGGTAGTATAACTACATCCTACTCAGCCCCAATACCCAATTCTGACTTCATCACTTTTACGAATAACACCATTAGAGTTAAGTTAATAGCACAAAAAGGAAAAACAAGCCTTGGACCAGATAGCATCCCAGGCCACTTCTTGTAGTTTGTTGCAGATAACTTGATTTTACCTTTAAAGCTCCTTTTTGAGGGCTGTTTAAAACACAGTTTCATGCCCGCTGACTGGAAAAAAGCAAATGTGATCCCCTTGCATAAAAAGGGTTCCTTATCATTATGGGAAAACTACCGCCCTATTAGTCTGACCTCTGCTGTTAGTAAAATAATGGAAAGCCTGATTAAAGATTCAATAGCTCCAACTGTGAATGCATAAGGTTCTGGACAACATGGCTTTAAAAAAGGTAGAGGTTGTTTAACCAAATTAATGTGTTTCTATAAACACATTAGTGCAATGTTGGATCAAAAAATACCATGCGACATGATTTATTTTGACTTTAGCAATGCCTCGACATTATGCCACATTGCGCTCTGCAAGTTAAACCTAACAACTTAAATATAAATCAGTACATCATTTGCTGGATTTTTAATTGGCTTTCAGGTAGATCTCAACAGGTATTAATTAATGGTCATGTGTCTTCCCCAGGGCCCATAACCAGTGTTCTCAGCTCCTGTTTGTTTGAGATATTTATTTCTGACCTAACTTCAGATTGTACATCGCTCAAAATAAAATATGCGATTGTATCAAAATAGGAGGTGCCTATCTCAATCCAGAAGACTCTCTTATCATACAAAGAGACCTTGACTTTATTATAGTAAGGTCAAAATATGGAGTACAAAGTTAATAAAGATAAATGTAGGTTATGCACTTAGGTGCAAACAATCCTATTGCTACATACTCATTGGCTGGAGAGACACTAAATACAACTCATGATGAAAAAGATTTAGGTGTATTTATTAACAGTAATCTCAATCACACAGAACATATCAACACTGTGATTAACAAATCAAATAGAGTAATTTGGTCTATCAGAAGAATTAGATGACGTGACCCAAAAGTCATGATACCTCTGTACTGAGCTTACATCAGACTTCATTTAGAGTATGCATCTTAACTGTGGTGCCCTTTTAAAAAGGGTGAACATAGCACACTGAAAAGGGTACATAGGGGTTTCACCAAGCATATCTATTGTCTATGCAATGACAGCTATGAATCTAGACTATCTATTTTAAATCTTATGTCGCTAGAAATATGCAGACTCTGAGGTGACCTTTTTTTATGTGATATAATACAGGACCATCGCTTAATGTTTGATCTGGGGTTAGGTTTTAAAGATAGTACATATAACATCTGAGGGCACCCACTACAACTAGTGAGAAAAAGATTTAACTATATTAATAGAAAGTACTTTTTCACACTCAGGCCCATGGAATAATTTACCTCTGGATGTTGTCGTCAGTGAGACCAAGTCTGTATTTAAAAAAAGACTTGATACTGTTGTCTGGACATAGGCTTCAATATTATTCAAATTGGTAATAATGCGTATAAAGGTGCAGATATGGGCTAAACCAGCCCCTTTGTTCCAAAAAATCCTTAATATGATCCTTAGCAGGATTACAGTGCATTGCCCACTGGAGTAAAGGCTGCCACTACACACATTGTTTCTTAATAATTAATTGTTTCAAAATTTGACCCCAAATATTCAAGATAGTCATTTAATGACTAATCCTTATAATTATGACATGTGACATTTATAGAATAGTGGCTGAAACATCATTTTACACCACACATGCAAAAATACATCTCGTCCAGGATTTGAAAAATGACACCTGTCACGTTTATGAGGTGGTGTTTATTGGTGGTGTTTAATGGCTATGTTGAAAGTTTGGAGTTAACACATTGATAATTACCAATGTTATGAGTGAGCATGGAAATATTTCAACATACATTAATAATTTTGTTCTCTTTTAATATTTTGACCCCAAATTTTGAACATAGTCTTTTTATGACTCCATGTCATGAACTGGATTGGTGAAAATGTTCAAATCCTTCCCAAAACATGACATTTCGGAGCAACTGCAAAATCACCTTTTGGCCCAGATTTGAAAAATTCCACTTGCATTGCTCATGAGGTGTGGTCCCAAAAAGGTCTTGTTGTAAGACTGGTGGAAACATACAGCAGTATCCAAAAAATGGGAAGATCAGGCCTGCTTGAGCAAAATGATGCTTCTTCACACTGGCCCAGATATTCAAAGGGGCTGCACCTGGTGCAACAGAGTTGCACCAGCGCAATCCCGCATTGCGCCCCGTTGGGATATTGAAAAGGCTGCCCAGTGCAGTGCAAATCCTGTTGTGCCAGGGCACAATGTAATGGTATGTGGTGCAGATGCAGGGGCCGTGCCAATGCATATGTGGCACATCCAATCCAGCCCTAGATGCGGGCGCATGTATGGTGGTGCAGCCCTGCAGTGCTCCTCATAGGGAGGCTCAAAGTTGAGCCACAGAAAAGTGGGAACAAGTCCTGGCACCCACAGGCAGGCTGCTGTATTGCAGGGTGCAACACACAGCTGTCAGCCGCAGGTGGCCACCTGCCACTCAGAACACCATCGACAAGCACACATACTCCCCTGGCAGTCTAGTGGTACCCCCTCCCTCCCGTGTCCCTGATCACCCGTAATTGACAGTATACAACTCCCTGGTAGTCTCGTGGAACCCCCTCCCTCCTGTTGCCGCGATCACTGGTAAATACTGTATGAACTCCCAGGTAGTCCATTGGTACCCCCCCACTCATATATTTGGGACCATCTAGTACAGTATGCCCTGCAAGCCCATACTGTACCTGTCATTTGGCGGGTGGCTGGGCTGTATGTGGGCAGGTTGTGGCCACCCACTGATGATGAGGGGAGCGGGGTGGGAAAGGCATTCTCTGTGGGTGGAAGGGTTGGGGGTGCCACTGGATCACCAGGGAATTACTCTGTGAGTTGTACCATGATCACAGCAATGGGTGGGGACCACTAGACTACCAGGAAATATACATACAGTGCTGTACCGTGATTGGGGCTAGGTGGGGGTACCACTGACCCCAGGGATTTCCTATGGTATTAATCAGCGATCACGGCAATGGGAGGGAGGGGGTGCCACTAGACTACAGGGATTTTATTACAGTCATGTATGGGCATCAGGACATGGGAGGAGGAGTACCACTAGACTGCCAGGGAATTGTCCTATGGCATTTTACTGTGAATGCAGCTAATGGGAAGGGATGCCTGGGACTCCCACTGCCCACTTCATGCTGTGCAGGGCACCAGGTGCAAGTCACTGGGCTGCCCTGTGCATGGCATGCACATGGGGCCATAGAATGACATGCAAATGGACCTATTTGCATCTTGCATATTTAAAGGCCTCATTGCATACCCCAGTTGAATATTGTGGGTGATGCACCTAGCACAACTGTACTTGTGCTGGCACATCCCCATGCTCCCTATCTGTAGCTTATGCTTGAAAGTAGTGTGTGCTCTGACCTTGTTATATATTCAACGGTGCTGCGCCATGGTGCATCACCATTGAATATCGCCTGGTCCTGGCCCGGCACAGCCCAGTTGCACTGCGCCCAGGCTTGCGCCACTGCCCAGCGCAGTCTGAATATCTGGGCCACTGTGTTCAGTAATTTAATATTTGTTTATTGAATAGTCCCAATGTTTCACCTAATAATAGACTTCTTTTAGGGAACTGTAAAAAGATTTCAAACAATTTCATGATGAGTATATTCCATATCTATGGAAAAGATGTGTTTGTGAATAATATCTTTCATAATTGGACTCTGCAAGTCAAAACGCTGTATTTGCCTTGTAATTATTATAAAACACAAGTTTACAATCAATGCAGAAAATTATTAACAACAAATTAAACCAAAATGTTATATTCATTTCCTTAATAATAATACTCATCTAATGCCATCAATGTATGTGCATGAAATGAATCACTGTCTCACGTTTTATCAAAGCCAACAAAGGCCAAATATCTACCACACCTTCTTTAAACCTTATCTCTTGTAAGTATCCACTTAAAATAAAAACAAAAAATATATTTTAGTGTGTTTATCCAGATAAACAAATGTCTATTATCTCTGTTACAATTTTTATTTATATTCACATTTTAGAAATTTGTCATTCTCATACAAGATTCTCTTCAAATATATTCTCAAGAACTCTTTTCTTTGAGCTTCTTTAGTATGAGAAGAAACTGAGGAATAAAAATAAACAAATAAAATAGGAAGGGAGGTTTAACAAGAGAAAAGTTAACATAAGTAAGTTTATGAATTCAACTTCATGGCATTCCATACTTTTCACAGATATATCTGACCTAAATTGTAAACCACTACAGTTTCCAGATAGTACCTGCTCTTTTAAAAGTGTAGGTCTTTATAAATACTAAACCCCAAGCACTCTATTATTTTTTTTGTAGCAGCCATGTGCTGCTGGCATCTGGCGTCTGGCGCCAATTACTATTAATCAACGTTTTCAGTTCTTTTCCTCTTAAAGCTTTAAGACCTGTGGTTCAATTCCTGGACTTAAAATGTTTTAACAAGAGAAAAACTTTGTACAATATGCAAAGATGCTTATGCCAACTATTTCGGATAAGCTGTAATCTTTCTGCCTAAGCTTCAAAATAAACACTGGTAATATTTTAAATAAACCTGTAAGAAAAGGTTAATTAAACCTTTTTACTATTTTAAACATTCGCTTAGCATTAAAATATAAACTTATTCAGACTTATCAGTTTGCAGTAGATGCTATTTTTCAGCCTCATAGTTGTCCTAAAAACATAATAATTCTCTTTGTCATTTGAAACACTCATTTTAATATCATAATATTAGCTGCTACAAGGAAAGACCTACTCATTTGAAATGCTTAGTTACAACAAGGCTGGTTCACTATTTAATAAATTCTTCTCAAGGCATTATAAACATACTGGTGCTCGTAGTGGTGTCTCAGTGAGGACTGGCAGCATCTGGCTACTTCGCCAGCTCAGCCTCTTTATGTCAGGGAGAGGAGTCACTTGGCGACATAGAAACATCATCACACCTTGCCTAGGCAAGTTGGTCACTATAGTGACCAATGACTCCTCTCCCCGACATATATTCAGCATCATGGAGAAAACTACCTCCATCTAGACGTCCTTAAAGTGATAGTGTCAAAGGAGTTTCCACATAAGCTGACTAAACAAAAATGGGTTGAATTTGTCCCTTTTATTTATATTCAATTCTCATTTAAAGCAGCTCCTTGCTTTCAAAATATGTTATTTGTATTTCCACATGTTATTTTAGCTGTGAATTTTGATTATGAAACTACATTCCAGTCAGATTATAGTGGAGAAATTATTTGCTATTTTTCTTCCTCTTATTATTTCCTAAATAAATCCACTGTTGTCCCTGCAATCTAAAGTAAACAGTCTATCTATATTGTTTATAAGAAATAAAGTGCTTAAAACTACTATTCTTGAATTGAGTTTTCATTTTGCTACTATTCCTAGATAGTAGATTGCAGGGACAACAGTGGATTTATTTTAGTGACCAACTTGCCTAGGCAAGGTGTGATGATGTTTCTATGTTGCCACGTGACTCCTGTCCCTGACATAAAGAGGCTGAGCCAGTGAACTAGCCAGATGCTGCCAGTCCTCACTGAGACACCACTACGAGCACCAATAAGTTTATAATGCCTTGAGAAGAATTTATTTAGTAGTGAACCAGCCTAGTTGTAACTAAGCATTTCAAATGAGCAGGTCTTTCCTTGTAGCAGCTCATATTATGATATTAAAATGAGCATTTCAAATGACAAAAAGAGAGTTATTATGCTTTTAGGACAACTATGAGGCTGAAAATTAGCTTCTGCTGCAATCTGATAAGTCTGAATAAATTTATATTTTAATGCTAAAATCGAATGTTTAAAATAGTAAAAAGGTTAAATTAAACTTTTTTTACAGGTTTATTTAAAATATTACCAGCGTTTATTTTGAAGCTTAGGCAGAAAAATTAGAGCTTATCTGAAATAGTTGGCATAAGCATGTTTGCATATTGTACAAAGTTTTTTTCTCTTGTTGAAACATTTTAAGTCCAGGAATAGAACTACAGGCCTTAAAGCTTAAGAGGAAAAGAACAGAAAGCAGTGATTAACAGTAACTGTGTCAGACGCCAGCAGCACATGGCATTACAACAAAAATAATAACGGAGTGCTTGGGGTTTAGTATTTATAAAGACCTACACTTTTAAAGAGCAGGTACTATCTGGAAACTGTAGTGGTTTACAATTTAGGTAAGATATATCTGTAAAAAGTATGTAATGCCATGAAGTTGATTTTATAAACTTATTTATGTTAACTTTTTTCTTGTTAACCATCCCTTCCCCCTCTCTTTTTTATCCTGTTTTATTTGTTCATTTATATTCCTCAGTTTCTTCTCATACTAAAGAAGCTCAAAGAAAAGAATTATTGAGAATATATTTGAAGAGAATCTTGTATGAGAATAACAAATTTCTAAAAAGGTGAATATAAATAAAAAATTGCACCAGAGATAATAGACATTTGTTTATCTGGATAAACACACTAAAAATATAGTTTTGTTTTATTTTAAGTGGATACTTCCAAAGATAAGGTTTAAAGAAGGCATGGCAGATATTTGTCCTTTGCTGGCTTTGATAAAAAGTGAGACAATGATTCATTTCATGCACATAAGCTTGGTGGCATTAGGTGGTATTATTATTAAGTAAATGAATATAAAATTGTGGTTTCATTTGTTGTTAATAATTTTCTGCATTGATTGTAAACTTATGTTTTATAATGATTACAAGACAAATACAGCTTTTTGACTTGCAGAGTCCAATTATGAAAGATATTATTCACAAAAACATATTTTCCATAGATATGAAATATACTCATGAAATTGTTTGACATCTTTTTACAGTTCCCTAGAAGAAGCCTAGTATTAGGCAAAATATTGGGACTATTCAATAAAGAAATATTAAATCACTGAACACAGTGGCCCAGATTTTCAAAAGGGTTGCACATGGCGCAATAGTGTTGCGCCATGCGCAACCCACTGATGCGCCCCAGCACGATATTCAAAGGGGAAAGTGTGCGGCACAAATCCTGATTCACCAGAGTGCATCAGTAATGTATGCAGGCACAGGTAGGGGGCACATGCTCATGCATACTCTGCACAGACCGATATTCAGCCTGGGATGTGCAGAGCCATGCATGCGCAACCCCTACCTGCGCCAGCACAAAGTTGATCAAAGAAAAAAAGGAACAATGGATGGCCACCCACAGGTGAGCTACCACATTGCAGGGCACAACATGGCAGCTGCCACCTGTGGGTGGCCACTCGAGCTCCGGCTGCACCTCCTTGGTGATGCCCCCCATGTCTGATTGTGGGCATCAGTAAAAAAATGTATCCAAAATCCCTGGTGGTCCAATGGACCACTGCCCACTCGATTGAGGGCTGAGTAAATAAATGAGAAATCCCAAATCCCTGGTGGTCCAGTGGACCTATCCATCCGATCACAAGCTAAGTAAATTAATGATAATTCCAATACTCCTGGTGGTCCAGTGGACCTGTGTGTGCCTGATCGTGGGCTAAGTAAATTAATGATACCACCCGCTCCCCGGTCAGTGGCGGGTTGCAGCACCATTCCCCGCCTGTTGCCTCGCTGCCCACCGACTGACACAGTCGGTAGGGCTGTATGCCCATTGGTCCACAGCATGAGCGTGTCAGTTGGCAGTCCGTGGGGCTGCAGGCGGCGGGGTGCTGCCGCCAGCCGCTGACTGTGGGAGCGGGCAGTGGGGATCAGTGGCGGTGGGGGGCCACTGGACCACCAGGGATGATAGGTTTCGATTAATTCTACTGCAGCCCGTAATTGGGCAGACAGGTCCACTGCACCACCAGGGATTTTGGATATATCTTTATTTACTTAGCCCACGATCGGGGCAGGCAGCAGTCCACTGGACCACCAGGGATATTGGATTTCTCATTTATTTACTTAGCCCACGATCGGGTGGATTGGTCCACTGAACCACCGGGGATTTTGGATATATCTTTATTTACTTAGCCAGCGATTGGGCGGGCAGCAGTCCACTGGACCACCAGGGATATTGGAATTATCATTAATTTACTTAGCCCGCGATTGGGTGGTCCGCTGGACCACCAGGGATAATTGGATTTATCTTTTATTTACTGAAGGCTGCAATCAGGTGGGCAGCAGTCCACTGGACCACCAGGGATTTAGGATTATACTATCTTTTACTGCAGCCCGCGATCAGGCTGTGGGGCACATTGCCTCACTGCAGGGGGAGTCGGTCCCCGACGGCTGCTGCCTGCCAGGGCGCCAGGCGCAAGTCGTCGGGGATCAGCGCACCTGCATGCAAAATGGGGCCATAATGACATGCAAATGGATCCATTTGTGCCTTGCATACATTATGGCCCCATTTGCATGTCAACCTTTGAATATTGCGGTTGCTGCACCTTGCGCAATGGAACTTTTGCTAGCGCATCCCCATGTTTCACTCTGGCCACTGGCGCTGGTGCAGTGCCACTGCGCCATGCGCACTGTGCACTTCGGGTGGCCAGGGTGCAATATTCAATGATGCTGAGCCATGGCACAGCTCCGTTGAATATTGCCTGGTCAACGCCCCTGTGTAGCCAAGTTGCGCTGCGCCCAGGCATGCGCCACAGCCTGGTGCAGTTTGAATATCTGTACCAGTGTGTAGAAGCATCATTTTGCTTGAGCAGGCCAGATCTTCCCATTTTTTGGATTTCTAGGTACTGAAAACATGGCATGCTCCACCATTACATATCTTGAACTCTTTTGAACCATTTGGTGATTTCCCTGGGCATCTGACTCTTTGAACATACAGTATGAAAATTTAGCAGAGTTGTGAGTGAATATTGAAATGTTTCAATGCTCACTCATAGCATGGTCATTTCACTATATTTAGCTACCAGATTTTAACATAGTTATCCTATGACTTCACCTAATGAATCCAGTAAGAGAAAATTTTCAAATAGATTGATAGATTCGTAGAGTTGGTATGAGAGGAGGCAGAATAGTGCAATGGTTTAAGGCTCTGAGCTGCAAACCTGGAGACCTGGGTTTGAAGCACCCTCTTGCATACTGTGTAACCCTGAGCAAGTCACTTAACTTCCTTGTGCTCCCAGGTCACACCTGTAAACAAGCTTTCAGCTTAGTGTGTCTCTCCCCTTGTTAAAAAAAAAAAAAAGAATCAGGAGGTAAATAACCTATGTATGATTCACCACTTATCAGTGGTACCTTCTAATGTTTGTTTCTCCCATGTGATTATTCAATAATTTTTTAAACATATCCATGGATCCACTATTAACCACATATGCTGACAAAGCATACCATAAATCTATTACCCTTTCACCCTTTGGCCAAACCATTTTCCTGTCTTTATGGTATTATAGTTTCCCCTCGCAATCTCATACCATTTGATCTAACCATTTTGTTACTTAGATTCCTAAACAATCCAATGCTTTCCCAGAGGAGTTCATCATGGTATGCACTATATATTAGGCAGAGGTCCCCCAGTTCTTCTGTACTCTAGGGAGTATAACTTTAGTTCCTTCATTCTCTCATCATATGTCTTATGTTTTAAACTTTTAACTTTTTAAGTCATCCTTCTTTGTACTCCCTCAACCAACTTAATACTCTCCACACTCAGTGGAGCACACATGGTTGCACAATACTCTAAATGAGGTCACACCAAAGATGAAAACAATGGCATAACTCCCCTTGCATCCCTACTTTTTATGTTACTAAATATATAACCTATAATCTTATTGCATTTTGTAACCATTTCCTTATTGTGCTACTCAAATTATAATTTGTCTGTAATAATAACACCTAGGTCTTTCTCAGAGGGAGCTATTTGTATTATTTGCCCAATTATGGTATATACTCCCTAGGATTTTTATGTCCAAAGTGTAACACTCTACCTTTCCTTCATTGAACTCTAGTTTGTTTTTTTGCCCATACTTCAAATTAAGTTCATTATGTCTGGAGTTTGGAAACAGCTTCAAGGTTGTTGACAATTACACCAACCTTGGTATCATCATTTGCATACTCATGTGTTTTCTCAATTTTTCATGGTAGAGACATATATGTTAAAGAGCACAGGTCTGAGTATGGAACCCTGTGGAACCCCACTTGTGACTTCTGCCCAATTTGAAATGTTACCCTTAATGCATACCCACTGTCACCTACTAGTAAGCCAGGTGTTTCTCTATGATAGCAGATGCTGATGCAGTTTAATATTGGATAATGTGTCAATCAGCTCTTTGTGTGGGACTGTATTGAAGGCCTTCAAATAGTCTAAGTATACTATGTCCACAGGTATCCCGCTATCCAAGGCCCTACTTACTGGTTTGAAAAATTCTAATCAAATCATAATTTATTTGTAAAAAGCACCTTTCCAAAGATTAAGGTGCTTGTACATAAAAATCAAACAGACAAAACAATGATTAAAAACAATCATAACAAATCAGTACATTAATAATTCCAAAAGTTGTAGCTCAATAAATATCAGATCAAATTAAAAAATCTGGATATGCCAGGCTAATTAAGTATGTTTTCAGTGCGTTTTAAAGCTCTGGTTTGTGGAACCCTAGTACCCAACAAGGTAGAGAAGTCCACAGGGTCAAGGCAGCAAAAGCAAAGAGAAAGGACCAAATGTTTCTAGTTGAACCCTGGGAATCTATAGCAATCCCTCATTGGTGGATTGTAGTGGGCAGATGGGGCAGTTAGGGTGAAGGAGATCTTCTGAAGTAACTGGGTCCCTGCTTGTGTAGGGCTTTATAGGTCAGTAACCCGACCTTTAAGGTGATCAGCCACTGTACTGGCAGCCAGTGCAGTCCGCCACAGGTGTAATATGACTGTCCTGAGGTGCCAGTCAGAAGCCTGGCTGACTATTCTGCACCAGCTGCAGGCAGCAGATATCAACCTAGTAGCCCTAGGTAGAGGGCATTACAGTAGTCAAGGTGGGATGTTATGAAGGTGTGGACTAGCATTGGAAGATCATCAGGAGGAACCAGGTGCTTTACCCAGGTGATATTTCTCAGATGGTAAAAAGAGGTCTTGACAATGGCTGGCCACTGAGATTTAAGGGTCAGGCCATCATCAAAAATAATGCCCAGGTTCCGCACCTGATCTGAGGTAGTTAGCTCAGCACCCCTGAGCCAGAGCCCGGAGGGCTGTAAGCTGACAAGCCCTCCTCCCGACAATCCAAGTCCACAACCAGCACCTCAGTTTTCACTGGGTTCAACTGCAGCCAGCTGGCACTCATTCAGTCCTGGATCTCGGAGAGGCAGATGTTAAAGACTGAGAGGATCCCATCCTGTTAGAGTACAAAGGACATGTACAGGTGAGTATCATCTGCATAGCAGTGAAAACTTAGACCATATTACTAATGACATCACTCAATGGCAGCATATACACTGCGAACAACATGGGTGACAAAATGGAGCCTAGCAGTACCCCGAAGCATAGGAGGAGAGGGGCTGAGTAATAAATCCCAGACACCACTCTCTGAGTCCTACCCTCGAGGAATGATCAAAACCATCTGAGGACTGTACTAGACAGTCCACAAATGAACTGCAGGCATTCCAGTTGTAGCAGATTGGTAACACATGATTTCTCCTTGCTAAAACCATGTTGTGTAATATCCTCTAGACCCTTGCCCAAAAGATGATTTTATGGAGTAACTGTAAAATCATCTTTCAAGACAGATTTGAAAAATGTCACCTACTTGGTTCATGAGGTGCTGTCCCAAAAATGCCATGTTTAAAATATGGTGAAAAAATATTAAAACATTACAAAATTATGAGTAAAAGTTCAAAACACATTGAAATACATTAATCACACTTACTGTACCTTATTTTCTCATATCAAAGTTACAGTTCTAGGAGAAGGATGCATTTCTGATTGGAGCATGGATCTACATTGTGGGACAATGTTTAGGAGAGTAAGGGTGTGTGGAGGGGGGTGTTGGGTGCTGAATGGGGTTGGGGCGTATGGGTGTGAGGAGGTCAGATCAGTGAGGGACCATTTTCTTCTTTTCAGCAACAGAAAAAAGATCTCTATGGCACAGTTTTCTTTATTTCAGGGTAGCTGGCACTGGAGTTAGGGCACTCAACTGTCAGAGGACACTTTTGCAGCACTGGGGGTGGGCATCTTAGTGTCACTTGGTGTTGAAAGAGATTTAACTTTATTAGCTCATCAATACAATGGCAATGGGGTGGGCACCCTGGTATCACTACCCCTAGTCCAGGGAGAGGGCTATTTGTTGGCAGAATGGGTATGGCATGCCTGTTGGAAATTGGAAAAAATAAAAGCTAATTAAAGATCAGTGGCAGGGCTGGGCATTGTCGTCCATTATAAAATCTTGTGGGGGAAGGTACTGACAGCAGGATTGAACACCCACTATCTGGTTATGACTAAACTGGCAATTCGGAGTGGAAGGAAAGGAGGGAGAGTTGAAGAACTGCAACTCCAGACATGAGCGTTTGTACTACATAATCTGCTTCTCTTGCTAAACTGGGCACCCTGGAGTTTGGGGTGCCAAGAAAATGGATTTCTGGCTTATTTTCAAAAACCAAAACAGAAAACACCTGAACCTAGCTACATTTATTTATTTTTTTATTTTTTATTTATTTAGAGATTTGGAAACAACCTTTGAACATGAGCTATTTTACAAAGGTTCCACGTCATACAAATATAAAGATACAAACATGCGTCGGATACAAACCACAGATCAATTACATAGCAATGCAGGATGATCTTTAGTATACACAAGAGCACAGTGATAACCTCCTACAAGTGGCAAAGGGTGCAAAAGACTGGGCGGATACAGGGAGACTTCCACCAGACTGCTGGGCATGAGCAGGTGTTGGTGGGGGCTAGAGCAGATTAAAATTCAGGAAAAAGCCCCCTGCAGGAGTGGTGGAGTCAGGTTATGGGAGGGTGAGGAGCAACCTCAAGCTAACTGGACTTGACTGGCAGCAGTGGGTAAGGCAGGGGGAGGGGCATGGGGGACAGGACATGCTGAAGGAGGGGCTGGTGGGCCACACGTTTTGGTGGAAAATAATGGAAAGGGGAAAGGGAGAAGGGGAGGAGGGGGGACACAGGGATGGAAGGCAGGTTGGGGGGGTATATACACAGCCCAGATCTTGAAGAGGGAAGACCTGGAGGGCCATCTTGGTGTACTGCTGGGGAGGTGGTGTTAGGCATTCATGAAACGGTTACAGGTAGTGCTGAAGGCAAGGTAGTGCTTGAGTTTAGCTTGGGTCCTGTTTAGCTAGGTTCAGGTGTTTGTTTTCTAAAAGCACATTATTTGTATGTGTTTTAGAGGCTTTTAGTTTACAAAAACAAGATGGCAGCCATCACACCTGTATGTTTTTTTAATGACCTGAAATTCACTAATTTTGCACAAAGTAAAGGCCAGTGAAAGGCAAATTTATCTTTTGTATCAGAGGGTTATCCTACAACCCTACTGAGCATGCTCAGAAAAAAACATTAAAATCCTTATAACTCTGAAACTGATTAACATTTTTCATGAAACCTTCAAGAGACACTACCTTTGCACATGTTGCTTCTACCCTAAATGCTTTGGGAAAACAGTTTGTACCATCCAGGCTGTAGGCGAGAGCAAAAAAATATAATAAATATAGGAAAAACACAGCGTTTCATTAAAAATCAACATTTCATATCTGAAAAACCACACAAGCTGCCATCATGAAATTTCTCACATCTTGAAACATAGAAACAGACAATGATGACAGAAAACAACAGAGGTCCATCCAGTCTGTCTGAGTTCCCTATAAGTCCTGGAACCTATTGTTCCTCCAGGGTACTAATCCTCCTTGTCCTCCTACTCCATTATTCCCCTTGATTCTGTCACTTTCATTAACCACTATGCCCTTCATTCTATCCCAGTCCTGCTAGAATCCCCTAATTGGTTTAGCACCCATCACCCTCAGCTGACAGACTGTTCCAGTCATGAATCTCACTTCTGTTACTTTCCACTCATGTTCACAAGACTGCGAGTCAGTGTACAGGCTTAATAGTTCCCCACAGCTCACTTTGTTCATTCCTTTCAGGAACCTGAAGGTCTCAATCACATATCCCCTCTCCCTTCTGATCTCCAGTGTGTACTTGTTCAGTGCCATCAGGCACTCTTCATAGGAGCATCCCTGCTGGCCCCGAATCACTTTTGTTACTCTGTGCTGCACCGTCTCCAGCCTATCCTTATCCTTTCTGAAGTGAAGACTCCCAAACTGGCGCAGTAGTTCAGGTGAAGTCTCAACAGGGCTCTATGGAGGGGAAGTATTACTTCTTTTCTTCTGCTAACAATACCCCTCCCGATACATCCCAGCATCCTATTACCTTTTCTATAGGCCTTGCTTCACTGGCTCGATTGCTTATGAAAGTTGTTGATGATAACACCCAGATCCCATTCCTAAGCTGTAGTGATAAATCTCTCCCCTCCCATTCAGTACTCCATCTTGGGGTTCTTGTTCCCTAGGTGCATTACCTTGCACTTTTTGGTGTTGAATTTCAAGTGCCAAACCCTTGACCACCCCTCTAGCTTTTGTAAGTCTTTCTTCATTTTCCTTATTCCCTCAATACTACCCACCCTCCTACATAGCTTTGTGTTATCCGTGAAGAGACACAACCTGCCCAGGATTCTTTATCCAATGTCACTGATGAACATGTTGAAGAGGACCAGACCCAGGACTGATCCCCATGGAACCCCACTTATAACCTGCCTCTCTTCTGATTTAACCCAATTGACCACAGCCCTCTGCTGCTTCCATTTTAGCCAATTACCCACTAGTTTACTATGAATTTAGCCACACTCAGGTCTTCCATCTTCTTCAGCAGTCATTTGTGAGGTACCTAGATAAAAACCTTGCTGAATTCGAAGTACATTAAATCTACAGTGTGGCCCCTATTTAATTCCTTCATCACCCAGTCAAAGAAAACTATCTGGTTAGTCTGACAAGATCTTCCAGCCACAAATCCATGCTGTTTACCATCCTGGAGCCCGTTGCTGTCATGGTAGTCTGTGAGGTCCTCTTTGACCTGTGACTCCATCAACTTCCCTACGATAGTGGTTAGACTGACAAGTCTGTAGTTCTCGGGTTGCTCTTTGGCTCCACCCTGTGAAGTGGAACTGTGTCTTCTGTCCTCCAGTCCTTTGGAATTTCCCCTGTTTCAATTGAACTGTTGAACAGACCCACTACGGGTTCAGCCAGTTCTGCTGCTAATTCCTTGAATATCCTAGGATGCAACCCATCTGGTCACAGGGCCTTATCTATCTTTAGGGCAACCAGCCCTTTCAAGACCCTCTTACTAGTAAATATTGGCTGTCTCATCTCTGGGACTCCCTTTGCCAGTCTTTGGCAAGGACCTGCCACCCTCCCTAGTAAAAACTGAGCCAAAATAATCATTAAGGATGGCGGCCCTCTGCCTGTCCTCCTCTATCAAGCAATATTGGCAAGTACTACTGGCAAGTACTATTGATGATGCTAGTAAAGGAGGGCAGGATGGGAGAGGGAGGAAAAGGGTGGAAGGTGGTTACCCTTAATGCTAGGATCCTTGGGAGGAAAACTGCAGAGTTACAGGTGCTCATGGCAGAGGAAGAGGTGGACATTGCAGCCATCACAGAAACAATGGCCACCCAATACAATGACTGGGACCTGTCTGTACCAGGGTACAGGTTATTTAGTAGGGACAGGGTGATTGGGAAAGGAGGGGGGGTGTGGCACTATATGTCAAGGAAGGACTGAAGTGTGTAAGGGAGGAAGGGGAGGAGGGTAGTACAGAGTCACTTTGGATGCAAATCCAGGATTCCAAGAATAGGATTCTTAGAATGGAAGTGGTATACAGGCTGCCATCTCAGATGGAGGAGTTAGACAGGGAACTAGCAGGACAGATCAGGAGGATCTGCGAGTAGGGTAGTGTGGTGACTGTGGGGGGACTTCAACATGCCAGGAGTGGACTGAAGTACCTCAACAACCAGGAACAGAAGGGAGCAGGTACTGTTGGATGCCTTCCAGGACAGCTTCCTGCTGCAAATGGTCAGTGAACCAACCAGGTTAGGGAATACCCTTGACCTTGTGCTGGCAAATGGGGACTTTGTGAGAGAACTTACAGTGGAGGAACCACTGTCAGGGAGTGACCACCACTCAGTATGGCTCACACTGGATATGGGCAAGGAAGGAGTGGAATCTGGCACAAGAGTGCTGGACTTCAGGAAGGCCTACTTTGGGAGGATGGGGGAAGTGGTAAAAGGGTACCTGGCCAGAATTCAATCTGGTAAGGACATTAACCAGAGGTGGGAGCTCATAAAGCTGGGGATAGTGGAGGCAACCAAAACCTGCTGCAAGGCCCAGAGCAAGAATGCTAGGGCTAAGAAACCGAGCTGGTTGAGCAAGGAGGACATGGAAAAGGTAAGGAGGAAAAAAGTTGCCTTTAGGAAGTACAAGAAAACAGGGAGGGGGAGGACAGGGAGAAGTACTTGACGGAATCAAAGGAGGTGACAAGGGCAGTAAGGGGAGCCAAGGCATCTACGGAACTCAGGCTGGCACAAGGCATTAAGAAGGGGGAGAAGGACTTCTTTAGGTACATCAGGGAGAAAAGGAGCTGTAAGGACCACATAGTAAGGATTAGGAAGGAGGGGGGTTGGGTGGAAGCAGGGTGCGATAAGGCAGAAGCACTGAATGAGTACTTCTGCTCAGTATTTACTAAGTAGAAGAGGGGGGTGACACCCAAGGTGGGAGAAATGGCAGAAACAGGTGGGGAGGGGGTGACAGATGGGGAAATCATGGAGGGCAGAGTTCAGGAGGGCTTGAAGTCACTAAGGGTAGACAAGGCATCAGGCCCAGATGGCATCCACCCCAGGGTACTGAAGGGGCTGGCAGAGGTCCTTGCAGGGCCTTTGGCAGACCTATGTAATGCCTTACTACATTTGGGGTGTGTACCTCAGGACTGGAGGATGGCGCATGTGGTGCCCCTCCACAAGAGTGAACCCAAGGATGAACCGGGAAACTACAGACCAGTGAGCCTCACATCCATCGTGGGTAAGCTAATGGAGACTATCCTGAAGGAGGCTGGTGGCCCTCCTAGAGGCCAAAGGACTACAGGACAGCAGACAGCATGGCTTCATATGGGCAGATCCTGCCAAACCAACCTGGTGGAGTTCTATGACTGGGTAACTAGGCAACTGGATAGGGGTCATGCAGTGGATGTCCTGCATCTGGACTTCAGTAAGGCATTCGACTCGGTGCCGCATAGAAGGCTGGGAAGTAAGTTAGTAGGCACAGGGGCAGGTCCAAAGCTGGTGAGATGGGTAGGGAACTGGCTTCAGGGAAGGCAACAGAGGGTGGTGGTGGGTGGGGAGCTCTCACACTCAAGGGTAGTAACGAGCGGTGTTCCACAGGGCTCGGTGTTGGGACCAGTGTTGTTTGGGATATTCATTGCAGACAAATCATTGGACATCAAGAGCAAGATCAGTCTGTTTGCTGATGATATCAAAGTAGGAGCAGTGGTGGAAGACCTAGGGGGATGGCAGGGGTTGCAAAACGATCTGGCAAAGCTTGAAACCTGGTCAGACACCTGGCAACTGGGGTTTAATGCCAAAAAGTGCAAGGTGCCGCATTTTGGGATAAAGAACCAAAGGAAGAGTTACCAGCTGGGGGGAGTGCAGCTAGCCCAAACAGAGGAGGAGAAGAAGGATCTGGGGGTGCTCATTACAGGGTCAATGAACAACTCGGCACAATGTAGGAAGGCAGCTGCAAGACAAGCGAAATGCTGGGTTGTATTGCAAGGGTATATCTTCGAGGGGAGGAGGTGATTCTGCCACTGTATAGGTCATTAGTGAGACCACACCTGGAGTACTGCGTGCAGTACTGGTGCCCGTATCTGAAGAGGGACATTAAGTTACTGGAGGGGGTGCAGCGCAGGGCAACAAAGATGATCAAGGGGCTAGGGGACTTATCATACAAAAGGAGGCTGAGGGAGTTGAACATGTACTTGCTGGAGGAGAGGAGGGACGGGGTGACATGATTGAAACCTTTAAGTACATGAAAGGAATAAACAAGACAGGTGCAGAGGGGCTGTTCAGAGTAAGGGAGGGGAGGGACACCAGGGGCCACTCTATGAGACTGGAGGGAGGAAGGTTCAGGAGGGAGATAAGGAGACACTTTTTTACAGAGAGGGTGGTGGCTGGGTAGAATGCGTTACCTGCAGAAGTGATATCCAGTAGAAGAGTGGACTGCTTCAAAAGGGGATGGGACAGGACAAGGGGGAAGGTCAGTGAAGGGGAAGGATGGAAGGGAGGGGCAGCTGCAGAATAAGGGTGCTAGTTGCACATTCGAGCAGACCTGATAGACCTCTAGTCCTTTATCTGCTGATAAATTTCGTATGTTTGTATGTTCATATCACCTAACCCCCCTCAGCTAGCCTTATGATTCCCCCTCCTTTTTATCTTTTTCCTCTACTATATCTAAAAAACTGTTTCCCTCCTATCTTGACCCCCTCTGCAATATGTAGCTCTGTGTCTGCTTTTGTCTCCCTAGTAGCCCTCTTTGCCTCCCTGTTTTTATATGTAATCTTTCCATTCTAATTCCCCCTACTTTTCTTTGTATTCATAGAAGGCCTTCTTTTTGGCTCTCACCACTTCACTGACTCTTGCCGAGAACCATATTGGTCTCTTAAACCTGTTTTTTTCCCTCTGGTTACTGTTCTTATGCATATGTTGGATGTCTCAAGAATGGCACCCTTAATTACCCCCGATCTCTCTTCCACCCCACCTATATTATCCACCCCAAATAACTTAACACTTGCCAGTTCCCTCAGCCTATCGATGTCAGCCCTTCTAAAATCAAAGACTTCAGCTCTTGATTGTGGTTTGCGAGACCTGAGGGCCAGTTCAAACCAAACAGAGTTATGGTCGCTGTTCTGCAGCAGCTCCCACAACCCCCACAGCTCCCACCATCTCTGAGTTGGTGAGCACCACATCAAGGATTGCAGTCTGCCTGGTGGGCTCCTTAACTATCTGTACCAATAAACAGTCTTCGAAGGTGTACAGCAAGTCCTGACTTTGGGTGCTCCTGGCCACAGGAACATTCCAATCAATATTCAACAGGTTCATCTCCCCTACCACCACTACTTCCCCCCTTTGCTATCCCTCTTTCAGGTTCTTCCCTGAGCTCTCTATTGCTTTCCTCCTATTGCCTAGAGGCCTACAGATTACCCCAAGTGTATTTCTTTGCCTGAGGCTGCCATGAGTTGTACCCACATTGACTCAGCCTCCCATTGCTACCCCTGATGCACCCATCTTCAACTACCTTGATGCCCTCCTGGACAAAATGGGCAACTCCTTCCACTCTGCCTGTTCCTATATCCCTTCTAAACAGTGAGTACTTAGGGACTTTCATCTCTCAGTCATTACTATCCAAAGCCCACCTTTCCATGATGCTACAAGGTCCGCCTCAGTGTCTATCATCAGTGCTTGGAGCTTGCTGAGTTTCTTACCTAGGCTCCTGGTGATAAGGCATACCCCCTTCCATCTGACCCCTCATACTACTTTGCTACTGGCCTTTTGTTTTCCTTGTCTTCTTCCCCCTTTGTTGATGCTTTTATCCTTTGTGTTCCCACTCACTATTGCCCCTTCCCTTGGTCCAGTAAACACCACAGCTCTCTTTGTGCACTTTTTGCTGCTATAATCCCCCAGATGCAGGGAAGTACTTGTTAGGATCCCTTTCTGCTCACCAGCCACCATTGTTCTTCTAGATCCAGTTTTCCCCACAGTCATTTTTAATGTCTGATATAGATATCAAACTTCTGCCCCAGTACACTGACCCCCTGTCTTGTCAGGTGACGTTCATCACCCTTGAAGAGTCTCCTGTCCCAGAACTCCCCCATCCCCACAATGTGGTACCCTATTTCACAACATCATCCACAAAGCCAACTGTTAAACCTTAGCATTTTGTCACTTCTTATGCTATCCAGCCAAGGAGGCTGAGTGTGTGTCAGTCTGTCCCCATTTCTGTGAAAGTTCCTCTTCATCATCTCCATTGACTGGTTCACTAAATCATTGGTACCCAGGTATACCAGCACCCCCAGCTCCCCCTGCTGAGGCATGGGACCATCCCACCTCCACCACCCTTTCTACCCCTAAAATCATTGAGTTCCCAACCACTAGGACATTACTGGCAGCCATGCTGCCCTGGAGTGCCATCATGTTGTCTTGCCCTTTCCCATCGACTGACCCAGAGTCCCTCCAACAGAGTCTGGTGCCTGACTGTACTCTAGGATTGAAAAGGGATTCACCATCTGGATGTTACCGGGCTGGACAAACTTCTTATGGCCACCACTTTACCCATCCCTGCTCCCCTTTACACTCCATCCCCCTGGATCAGTGGGTCTCTGGGGAAGTGTGTGTGTGTGTGTGGGGTGAGTGCCTGCTGAACTGAATGCACAGCTGAGATATTTCTACCCTTGGTGCCACCAGCTGAGCATGGAGCTCTGCTATGGTCCTGCAGGTGAGGCAGTGCCTGCTCCTCCAGAGCAAATTCCTTGAGAAGAGTGCCTCACAGTTTCCACAACTGAGTGCCTACCCTCTGAAACTCATCCAAAAAACATCTGTATTACAGAGAGAGCTTAAGTTCATAGTGCTTGCCCAGATAGGGTGTAGCTTTACCAATCAACTACAGCACGGAAAACTAGTCCTTATCGTAGAGGGCCACCAGTAGAGAGAGGCTTAAAATGTATTGAGAACTTGTCTCCAAAACAACACATGCCAAATATATTGGGAAATGTCTTTGAACACTGCCAAAGTCATTAAGGTGCAAAAATTTGGGTTTAACATTACACCATACTCAACCTTAACTAAACTGGTGCCGCCACGCCAGTATAAAATATTTATATATTCATTGTAAAAAAAACTGCATTAATTCACCAGTTAGGGTTCAACATAACTTTACAAAAGTAGGGAAATGTCCAACCCTAACTCCCTCCCAAACAGCAAAAGGACAGGATCACAGAAGCAACTAGACAGCCATTATCAGATAAGGCAAATATCATATACAGTAACAGTTTCCAGATGACATAAATGCTATTACACTGATTTGCTACCTTCATGGATTTGTCTGCATCATAAACACAATGCAAGACTTACACACTCACCTCTGGCTGCATACAGAAATCAACAAAACTCAGCTCACAACACTACTTCTGTGTGCAGAAGCACTGGCCCCTGCAGCCACAGATACAAATTCATGACACCGAAATTGCAAGAGTTCTTTTGTCTGCAGAAGCACAGACCCCTATGAGGCCAGAGCTTCCGAAGTCACAGGTACTCATGCACACTGTAAGATGTACACACAGTTCTTGCTGCAGCAGTGCAGGCCCCTAAGAGGCCTGAATTTCTGAAACCATAGGTCAAGAAAAAAAGATGATTTGAAACCACAGTTGTAAGACATGCACACTGACTTCTGGCTGCAGAAGTACAGGCCTTACAAAATCCAGGATACCCAAACTGCAA
Organism: Neoceratodus forsteri; assembly: GCA_016271365.2. Lineage (NCBI taxonomy): Eukaryota > Metazoa > Chordata > Ceratodontiformes > Ceratodontidae > Neoceratodus > Neoceratodus forsteri. The sequence continues at coordinate 921,585,603 of CM057450.1, read as the reverse complement.
CACTACTTCTGTCTGTAGAAGTGTAAGTACCTATGGGGACAGTGCCTCTGCGCAGGCATAAGACATACTCACTGATGTCTGGCTGCAAAAGCACAGGCTTCTGTGGGGCCTGCACTTCTGTAGCTGCATATAGAAATCCATGATACCAAATTGTAACAGTACTTCTGCAACCACAGCTACTGCACTCATGCATGCTGTAAGACATGCACACACAGTTATGGCTGAAGAAGCACAGGCCACTGTGGGGTCTGTGCTTCTTCATCCATAGACACACATTCCAAAGGTAGCACATCAGTGATACTGCATTTGTGTCATCTGGAAACAACTGTATGTTTGTCTTGTCTTGCCTGATGATGTCTGTCTGTTGTCCCTTGTGTAGTCCTGTTCTTTTGTTGCTGTGGGCTTAGGGTTGGAAACTCTAATGCCACATCTCCCTACATTTGTGGCATTATGTTGAATCCTAACTGGTACATTAACACAATTTTTTGCAATGAATTTTCTTTTTTTGTTTGAGATAGTAGAACCATATCCTAATTCATGCAGATCCTTTTGGAACCCACATGAACAGATGCAGACATGCAGGACCTTCTGGGCCCTGAGCCAGGGGAAGTTCAAGTTTATTGCAGGAAAGACTCCATTGAGCAAGCTCATTCACAAGGAGGTCCTGAGGCACATACACATACAGTTCACAATTACATAGACAGGAGATATAAAATGTAGAACAACAAAGAAAAAATATATAATACAAGAGGTATACACAATAGAAGTCCTTACGCTAGATATGCAGTACATTCCAGCTTTAACCTTGCCCTAAATTATGCAACACATTTCAGCTTAATAAGTAGAGGGCCAGTTGGTACCTAGGAAGTTGACTTGGCATTGGGGGCCTAGTAGCACCTACATATGTCTTTTAATTTAGAGATAGCTAATGTTTTGTAGGAGTTAATTGATACGATGCTGGTTAGCTTCAGCATGGCTTGCAGTTGGTTCCAAATGTTTGAAAGAGTCTGTCTGCCTGCATTACAATGTCAGTTATGGATATGACCCCAAGTACAGTACCTGGTGTAGGGCTAGAACCCACCACCTTCCAGTCTTCTGGACACAGAGTTGAGTGTGTTACATACTGAGTCCACAGATTTATCTATTTGTTTGTCTATCTATCTATATTCATTGCAAAAAACTTTGTTAATGCACTAGTTAGGGTTAAAGCAACAAAAGCAGGGAAATGTGGTATAAGGATTTTCAACCCTAACACCCCACTCCCACCCTGAAGCCAGCAAACCAGGCATGGGGTATGCCTTCGAGTTCTCAAGCCTAATGCTCACCCCATTCAATCAGTAAAGAAGCTGAGATGTGTACAGTGTATGAGAATGGTGTGAATGTTAGGCTTGAGAACAGGCATGGCACACCCCATGCCTGTTTGCTACCTTCAGGATGGGGGTGGGGTGTTAGGTTGGAAACTTAATGCTACATTTCCCTACTTTTGTTACTTTAACTCTAACTAGTGCATTAACAAAGATTTTTGCAATTAATTTCCTTACTTTTTGAGATAACAGTGTCAGTGGCTTAGTAGGTAGCACACTCGCCTCAGAGGCCGGGAGATCAGAGGGCTGTGGGTTCAGTTCCCACATCTGGCACTTGGGTTAATATCCTAGTATTGACACTGTAGTGCAGTATGAGAGAGGTGCTGCACTTCTGAGGTGCCGTCTTTCGGATGAGAAGTCAAACCAAGGTCCCACCTGCCTGGATTGGTGGTAGTTCAGGTGGATGTTAAAGATCCCATAGCACTTATCGAAAAGAGTAGGGGAATTTCCCTGGTGTCCTGGCCAAATTTCTCTAATTCGCTAAAAATGCCACCAACAGCTTAATCTGATTCAAGGTCAGTTGACATTCATCTGTATTCCCCTCCCCGGGTTGTGCCTGAAAATAGGCAGGATTTCTAGTGCACTTACCCGATCAACAAAAAACTAAATAAATAAAATAAATACCCTTACTTCCCTGTGGAGGCCCTGCACTCCCATCCATCCCTAATTTTTCTCATAGTTTGATCATATCCTTATTTGCCTGTGGTCCCATCCTTCCATAAATCCATATATGTATGTTGCTGTGGGCCTTGCGCTTCCGTTTGTAAGACAACAAAAAACAAATTGTCAGCATAGCCTTTGTATGACCCCACCTCCTGTACACATTACTGAACCTTTCAAAATCTCCAGCAAAATGTGACCCTGCACCACTGCAACATCACTCCATGCCACATGTGTGAAAAGACAGCTCAGGCATGATTTGAAGACTGACAGCTGTCACATTCGCAAGGTGGTGTAATAAAAAGGCTACGTTGAAAGTTTGGGGTCAAATATTTAAAATTACCAACATTGCAAGCATGCATAGCAAAAATGTCAATATATGTATATTACTTTGCCATTTTTGCATATTTTGAGCCCAAATTGTCAACATGCCGTTCTTATGACCCCACCTTATAAACAAGAGTGGAGAAAAGTTTCAAACTGCAACCGAAAGGTGATTTCACCAAGTGACCACAAAATCACCTTTTGAGATGGAATTGCACAATTACACTGATGGTGTTCATGAGATGGGGTCTCAAAAATGCCATGCTAAAATGTGGGGTCACAATATGCAAAAATAACCAAGTTATGCATCAAAGCAGAAAATTCCATTGAAATATATTGAACTGCACTTACCTTAGTTTCTCATATAGCAGTCAACAGTTCTAAAAGTAATATGTGTCTTCAGTGGGAGAGTGGATATTCATACTGGGACCTGTTCAGGTGAGTGGAGGGTGTGTGGGGGTGTAGGGTTGTGTGGGGTGGTGGATGCACAGTGGAAAGTAAGGGCGGGGGTGGGTCAGATTAGCAAGAGACTTTTTTTTACAGGTTTAACAAAAAAAAAAAACAGACATTGAGGGACCATTTTCTTTATTACAGGTACAGCAAGAAAAGAGGAGCTCAGAGGTTTGAGGTGACACTGGACGCCAGGGACACAATAAAATATTATGGGGATGGTGATGGGAGGGTGGGGGGTGCCATTGAATACCAGGGACCAAAAAAAGAATATTATGGGGACAGCAGTGGTAGAGTGGGGCAAGCCACTAGACATCAGGGAAATAATAAATAATTATTGGGGGTGGTGATCAGAGGGTGGAGGGTGCCACTAGGCACCAAGGAAATAACAAATAATTATGAGTGGTGGCAATTGAATTGTGGGGGAAACTACTAGACACCAGGGAGAAATCTAACATATAATATTAAAAAAAGAAATACAGGGAGGGCAGTCAAATTGTAGAGGGTGCCACTCGACACCGTGGAAAAATACTGTTATTACGGGGATGAAGATTATAGGGTGCGGGTTGCCAATGGACACCAGGAAAAAGATGCCAGCAAAGGAAAAAGCATTTTCCCCTCCCAAAAAATAATCTTTTTTCATGAAAAAATAGTTCTAATGTAAAAAAAACATTTCAAGGGCGTTTCTTCAACAGTTAAATGCAGAATCTAGCTAAAGGGGTCCCAATAAGCCAGCTACATTGTTGGTCACTCTTCATAATGTCATTTTTGTGGTTTTCCAAATTTTAATTTTATGGGAATAACAGAAAACAGATGGCAGCAAATGAAAAAGGATGTTTCCCCCACGAAAAAGGATGATGTCAAAATGAAAGATTATTTTTTTAAATTTCATGCAGTTATTTTGAGGTGCTTGCTGAGCATGGTCAGAACCCATTTTGGAAAATGTCAGAATTAAATAGCTTTGGAATGGATTAGTATTTTCTTTTTTACCAGACCAGCAAAATGCACTTTTGTGGGCCAGCCTCTTTGTACCTTGCACATTTCAGGCCAAAATTCCAAACCATCTGGGCGCTACAGGTGTTAAACAAAAACCTAGCAACACCAATGTGAAAACAGTTATGAAATTTACTTTTTGCACCATCCGAAACTCAGAATATGCACATTCAACCAGAACTAAACTTGGCAGATTCAGAGACATACCACACTAGACTGCGCATGCAAACTTTCATGGAAATCCATCAAACAGTTGTGAAGTTATTAAAATGCAAACATTTGGGTTTAATATTAAAGTGCCTACTCAACCTTAACTGAAGTGGTGCTACTGTGCCACTATAATATCTGTAACTATATATTTCTATTCCCAATGTTTCCAAAAATAGTATTTGTCAGTGAAATTATCTTGAGAAAAGGCTACCTTTTGAACTCTTAGTCCTAGAAACGTGGGACAGGATTCACAAAGATGATGCCCTCAGTGCAACTCAGCTGCCCTGATGCAGGGGAGATGCACTGAGGGCAAAACAGGGTGATTCACAGAGGAGGCGCAGGGAGAGGTCCCTGGCACATCCCCTCTGTGAATAGCACAGGTATGCCCCACCCAGGATTTGCTAGATTATCCCAGGCTGCACCTGCGCATCCCCCATTGCAGACTGTGAACCCTTTTGGGGCAGGGCATCTCAGGATCCACAGCCAGGGGCATGCAAATAAGGCCACTAGGCATGCATGGCGCAATGGGCCCATTAGCATGCCATTATGGCCCCATTTGCATTGCACTGATAGGGATGCCCCGGCGGAATGCGCCGACCTGTAGACATTGCAGAAGCTTGCCCCCCTCCCCACCCCAAGCCCCCAGTAAATGCTGCTCCTGGCAGCGGTATAGGGCATGCAGGCTCCCCCACCCACGTTTCCATAGATTGCCACACCTGGCAGTGGTATATGTACTGCAGAATCCCCCTAAGCCCCTGTTGTAGCCGCCCTCCACAGCAGTGGTGAAATTAAAAAACAACCCCCCTCCCATCCCCAAGCCCTCCGATAAAGCCGCCCTCCACAATGGTGGTGAAATTAAAGAACAACCTCCTCCCATCCCCAAGCCCTCCGATGAAGCTGCTCCCCATGGCAGCAGTCCGTTATGGGCAGACTCCCCTGCATCACCAACCTACCCCTCACCCCCCAACCTAGCAGGGCCCCACTGTTGGTGGGTGGCTCAGCCCACCCGCACACCTCCACGGCTGCCCACCGACAGAGCTGTCTGACAATGACAGCTACCAGCTGACCAGCTGTCATTGTCAAACAGCTCTGTCAGCGGGTGGCTGTGGCAGTGTGTGGGTGGGCTGAGCCTCCACCGAAAGTGGGACCCTACTGGGGTGGGGGGGTGAGGGTGGGTTGGGGATGCAGGGGGTCTGTCCATAATGGACTGCTGCCACAGCAGATGGCTTCCTCAGAGGGCTTGGGGATAGGAGGAGGGCTGTTCTTTGATTACACCAATCACAGAGGGCAGCTTCATCGGGGCTTGGGGATAGGAGGGTTGTTCTTTTCTCACCACCGCCGCTGAGGGTGGCTGCAATGGGGGCTTGGGGGGAGTTCTGTAGTACATGTACCGCTGCCAGGTGCAGCTGTCTATGAGGGCTTGGGGTGGGGGGGTACACTGGACTGCCAGGGTGGGCAGGCTGCCATGCTGCTGCCTGCCGTACAGTAGCCTGCCTGTGAGTGGCCACCCACTTAAGTCTAGTTCTTCTAGACTTATCTTTCTGTAGTGCATCCCAGGACTTGCCTCGGGGTACGCCACAGAATAGGGCTGTGAATGGGGTTGTGCCTGGTATGCATGGGCATGCCCCCATCACAGCCCCTCCAGATGCGCCGCATAGCATTACTGGCAGTATGCGGCACATCTGGGATGTGCTGGCGCACCAGCACCCTGTCAGAATTGCCCTTGGGCGCATGTTGGTGATGCCCCGGCACATCTCGGATGCGCTGGGCGCATCCCTTCTGTGAATCCTGCCCCTAATGTTTTAAATTAGAAGCTTGGGGTCTGGGCAACATCATAGAAGAGGTCGTTTATACATTTTTCAATCAAATATAATCTAACTTATAGATAGTTTTAAGAATGTATCAGTACATCTAGCCCTATCATTTCCAAATTTTGCCTTTTTTAAATACATTTTTATAAAGGGCTAACTCTGGTACCATTTAGGCTACTTTTTATTATAATGAATGACTGGAATCAGGTTAACATCACAAAACAGTAATATCAATTCAGTGTTCAATTCTCAATAATTTAAATTATTGATTCTTTTATTATTGGCAAACATTTTTATTGATTTTTTAACATGGTTAAATATCTTTTAAAATTGTTTTTGGATCAAATAAATAAGTTCATAGTACAAAGATTGATAACATCTTCATTTTATGTAGTGATCCTTATGTTTAATGATCATTAAATCTTCTTTTACAGACCTTGCTGTAAATGCTACAGAACAGAAGATACAATAGTTGAAAATACTGCTAGTTTTGAATCAATTGAGAAATGCCCATGTACTACAGTATGTGTTCACTGATCTAAAAAGCTGGCAGTATGTATTATACAGAGTTCTGCTTCTGACTTTGGAAATACAGAAAATCCAATATTAGTTGCAGGTTATGTCTGTTAACCTCGGTTACTAGTAGAAATGGCTTCTCTTAAGGATGCAGATATGCTTATCTGTTGCCCTCAGTTTACGAAACTGTCTCCAGGATTTTAGAGTGACTGGTTTATGTGCTGATTAATCATTTGGTAGTCCCATGCATACAAGTGCTACTAAGAACCATCAGGTCTACTCCCCTTCACAGGGTACATTGGGACTGTTGTCCTTCTACATATTGTACTGTATGTTACATAGAAAATGAGAACATGGAGCTCCACACCTCCCATAGGAGGACTGCTATAGAAAATTAGACTGCCACAATGCCCAGACACCACACATTATTTGTTCCCATTGTAAATCATGGCAATGTTATTAGCCAATCAGAGATCACAACACACTGACTACTGCCACCTACCTCTTATACTGAGTACAACTGGTGTCTTGTGCTGCAGTTCTGTCTAAACATTCCATGGACTCACTTAACTGCCAGTTACTGTTACTTTGCTGTACCACCTGCTCCATAAATCAATTCAAACACTTCCTCATTTGCTTTAAAACAGTAAAACTAGCTCAGAGGTGTGTCAGAAACCCAAAAGTTTAAATTTAATAATCAATATACTAGGGTTCCTTCTTAATGCCACTACACTAGGATCCCTGCTCACATGTTCAATCACTACATTGTGCATTGGACTCTACCACTGACTCTGTATTGACTCAGTATTGCCAAAGTAAACAGCCTAATTTCATATAGAGCCGAAATCTAGTTATTTAATAAGCATTTTATAGAGCTGGAATAAGTACAGCATGTTTTTATGTAGATACTGTAACTTCCATGGCATATTTGTTTATGTATTTAATTACGAGATTTACCAGGAAGGCATACTGAGCAACATGCTCAATTCCAGATGCGACCTGGGGGCCGGGACCCACATTACATAGTAGCAAAGTTTAGACAGCACAGTACAGAGTTGAAACAAGGATTGTTACAATACATTTGTGTTGTAAAAAATTTACATAGCTGGGGGAAGGATCACAGTCAGGGGTACGATGCTTACAACATCATAGTCATATACCATCAGCCATCCTGTACAGTGAGCTAAACGTTCCTTTACTAATTTTGAGGGCCCAGATCAATGCTGTGAATCTGTGGGGAAGAAAACAGGATGAGGATAATTCTATGTTTGCAGCAAAAAGGAGCAACACAAGGACGGTGGTGCTCTTAATGAAAAACACAAAGTTACTGTAATCAAAAATTTAGGCACTCACCGCCTCTTATCATTGATGCCACAGAATCAATAAGTTCTGGTCAGAGGCACTATGGCTGCTAATGCATTAACTCGATAAAGGTGTTTCATGGGATTAAATGTAAAGATGAATTGCTTTAGGCAGCTTTGTGTATATATTTCATTTTCGGTACAGTTAGATAATTTATCTGGTTGATCCTGTGTTTCCCATGTGTTTAAAATGCGAGCTGCGAGTTTGTCTTGTACTATGTGGGGAAGGAGAGGAAGCTCTACACTGAGGCCTTCAAGTAGTGGTACAAGAAATGTTGCAGAGAGGAGAGGTATGGCTTCAGTGGGGACCGAGGGCCAACCTGGAAGGATAAGAGCCTATACTGAGGTGATGGCCAGCTTCCATTAAGGAAGGAACCATAGTACTCAGTGCACAGTTTAAATGTTACTTCGATGGACATTTAAAGTAGCTGAGGGGGGTGATGAACAAATGGGGGAGGCAGAAAGTGGGCCACCACAGGCTGAGATACAGAGTAGGGAGATCCCAAGTGGGGGGTTAGCAAAGGAGAAATGGGGAAAAGGAGCAGTCAAAGAAAAAGGTGAGGAAGGAGGAACAATCGTAAAAAGGAGAAAGCAACAAGAAGAAAGCTGAGGGGTGTCAAAATGGTGCAAGGTTTGCATCAGAAGCACTATGAGAGGAAACTGAAAGAGTTTAATATGTACACCCTGGAGGAGAGGAGGAAGAGTTGGGATGTGATGGAGCCCTTTAAATACTTCACGAGGGTTAATAAGGCACAGAAGGGAGGTATGTTTCACAGAAAAAGGTGCTGTAAAACAAGGGGTCATGGTATGAAGCTGGAAGGAAGTTGATTCAGGGGAAATGTGAGGAAGTATTTACTCACGGAAATGATGGTGGATTCCTAAAACAGCCTTCCATGGGAGGCAATGGGGTGAAACCAGTGGTAGGTTTTAAAAATGCTTTGGATAGTTACAAAGGAACCCTTGGAGAAAGGAAGGGGATGGAAGAGAAAGTGCTGTAGATCAAGTTGAGTCTCCAGCAAAACTGATCATAATTAAAAATGGGCAGACCAGATGGCCCAGTGGTCATTATCTGCCATCAGTTTCTATGTTTCTATGTATGACAGGTTATTAGATTCAAATGGATACAGTGTAAAATTATTAATATAAACAATGTTGATACTGTAAATTGTGTGGTACAAATAATTCATGTTGCACTATGCTACACAGACATGATAATCAAATCAGTAATGATATATGCATTGAGCAATATATGCTGCTTTCCTGTCTCTGTGACCCAAACATCCTGGGGTTCTCCATTGTTTGGTGCCGGAAATAGACTGGCAGATATGTTCTCACAGGACAGTGAGTGAACTTGCGCTCTATAGCAGGCTTTGCTCATGATTTGTCCATTTAGTTATCCCTCATGCATATATGTGTCTAGTTTTCTCTAAGTTCCTTATTCCCATAAAGGGCTGTGATAAGAAGTAAGAACTGATAGAAATTGCTATTGTACAACTCCAAAGTGTAAAAGAATATGGTGTAGGGAGGGGTATAAAATATTTCCATTACACATCCAGCAAATGGTCCAGTACTGCTTCTTGCCAGGAATGGACTGACAGATATCATGTTCTCAAGGGGCCGTGAGGGAACTTGCACTCTCTAGCAGGCTTTGCTCATGATTTTGTTTATGTTGCTGGTTGTTTTATCTGCTCCTTTCATAGAAGAACTGAAATGCATGCTAATGGTGTTACTATACCCAGAGTGGTTTTGTTTCAAATCCTTGACCTACTCTTACAGTATACTCCCTGAACTTTAGGAACACCCCCAAACACTGCAGCCACTCATTATGCCATATTCTACTTCCCTCTACCGGTGTAATGATGTTGTATTTGGGAGGGGGTCCCAAGACCAGGAAAGATGCAGTGGGAGTTGATAAAGGACTATAAGCAAACATGTTTTGACAAACAAAAACCTGAGGTCATGAGTTGAAACTGGAGGGGTGAAGATTTAAGAGGGACATGAGGAAATTCTATTTTATAGAAAGGGTAGTGAAGCTGTAGAACAGTCTTTCAGTGGAGGTGGTGGGCACCAAGACCATAAATGGTTGTAGGCATAGCTGGGATGGAGTGAAGGGCTTGGTGGTTACTCAAGTCAGCAGCATTGAGGAAGGGAGCAGGGTGTGCTCTGTATGGACAATAGGTCCAGGGGTAGATAGGGAAGTTTAGGCAGACTAGATGGACCTTTGGTCTTTTTCTGCCATCATTGTCTATGTAATAATGTATGCATTGAGCAAAGGAGAAACAATCAAGGGAAACGTGTGAAGCAATATACGACTCACAGAGTGGTGACACCATGAAAGATACATACTGTATGAAGTTACTGTATTATGATGGTATCCAGCTGTATACCAATGTTAAATAAGCTACAATATGGGATTTTATTTATTTTTGTTTTATTTTATTTTTAATAACCCAGATATTGTCTTCACAGTAATAACATATGGACAATGATGCTGCTTACAGTTTGAGACCTTGGATTTTGTTTTAACCACTTTATTCAATTTTGGGAAATCACTTGTAACATGGCTGCAATATATTTCCCTTACACCTTCAGCAAATTGTCCAGTGCTGCTTCATGGCAGCTGTGTAAATGCCAGGGTCTAAAAATTAGCCACTGGCTAAAATGCACCCACTGTTTTAACCACTTGTAAACTGAATTAGACACTCAACAAACATGGTCTGATGCTGCTTTCCTGTCTCTGTGACCTAAACATCCTGGGGTTCTCCACTGTTTGGTGCCGGATCTGAACTGCCAGATATCATGTTCTTAAGAGGCAGTAAGTGAACTTGCACTCTTTAGCAGGCTTTGCTCATGATTTTTGTGAAGGAAAAAAAATTGTTCTGCTGCATGTCACATATTGACCAAACATACTGGTGGATGTGACAGTATTGGCCTGCTGTGGTGTGGTGCAACAGACAGCCACATTCAGTTACATTCATCAAAATGTCTTAGCCACAGTGGTGAAATGGAGCCCAGAAAGTTAGCCACATTGATTTTACAGTAGCCATTGGTGATGGTGGTGATCCTTCATGTACACCCTGTGCCAGGAAGAATAACTAGAGGTTAATGAGCTACAAATGAGCTTGGTACATCCGGCAGACCTGGGTTTGATTCCCACAATCTCCACTTGCATACTATGTGACCATGAGCAAGTCACTTAACCACCCCAGTGCTCCCAGGTTGCCCTTGAAAACAGGCACTTGTGCCTAGTGGACCTAACCCGGTTACCAAACAAATTAAAAAAATTGATTATATGAATTATTTTGTGAGGTATGCTAGCAGTGAAACATTGCATACTAATTCTATGATTATTGGGTCCTGTGCATGTAAGTGTTGAGTGGATATGCACTGCGTATCTGCAGTGTGAAGCCACACCACACTACACCCATTGTGCCCCCTGCATAGGATGCAGTAACCAGGGCTCACAGCCCCTATGCACCTGATCCCCCAACCATGTGGACACCAATGTGCCAGGGGCCAGAGAGTTGTGTGCCGGGGGCATGCCAGCACTATGCACCATTCACCAAGGCAAGTAGTGCTGCACACCGGGTGGCACAGGAAGGTGCCTGTTACACCAGGGTGAACCCTGCTGTGACAGCGCTATGCACCCATCCCCATGCACACAGCCCACTGGCACCTGTCTGTAATCCCCCAAACACACACAGCCGTGCTCATGCCCGTGGGGGCAATTGGCATGGTAGCATGTCAAGAGGGCGAAGACATTTGGGCGATTCCATAATGGTGATGGCATAATAGCAAACACAATTATGGTGACTCATAATTAATGGTGACAGGGTGGAAATGGCAGTTCCAAGGTGCTAACCTACCCCAGTGTCAAGGAGCACCTCAGAGTTGAAATCATAGAGATAGCAGGGTGTCTGGGGGTGTATTCCCCCATGGGGAGGTGTGGGGGGGCAGAGTCTACCTACTCACAGAAAAGGTCCCTAGGATTTGTGCCCTGTATCACTGGTGTGCACTGTGTATAGGGTGAAGATTTGCTGTTAATGCCAGTCACTGTTTATTATGGGCGCCATAATTGTATTCGCTCTTACAGAGTTGCTGTATTGACACTCGCCATTTATTACTCGCCATTATCACATGGAGCCAATTGGCAACCACCCCCCAACATTCACAGGTGGCCCACACTCTGAGGCCATAAACAGCATCTCCCCACTCCAGCCCTCAGTGGTGCCCTGACCCCGGATACCAATCTGGCATCCCCCCTTCACCACACACTGCTACCCCATCCTTGCACTGGTATTGTCACCTCCCTCCCTCCTGCATGCCTGCAACTCAGTGCCTGGCACATCTGGCATGGCCACCTGACCCCCTATGCCTGATCGCAGCCCCTGCCCAGTTATGGTCAGTGCCCTCTGTGGCACTGATAATCCCTCCTTGCCTTGTACCTTCCCATCAGTGCCGTGGCCAGGAATGGCCAGTGACACAACCCTCCACACACCTCCTCTGCCACCAGCCATCTGACTGATTCTGGGAGCACACTGCCTATTTATAGGGGCCTGCTCCCATCATCAGTTGGATGGCCGGCAGCCAAGGCAGTGTGTGGAGGTCTGTGCCACTGGCCAACTGGGGCGGCAGCACTGACAGGTGGTAATGGGGTATGGGAGGTGCTGTTGCCATGGAAGGGAGCAACCACTGACCACCAATGATGGGGTGGGAGTTCAGGACCGGGCCAGGGGGCAGATGGATTGGTGTGCAGTACTGGGCACTGGCCCGGGCACAGCCGCTCTCCTGTGGTTGGGGGTGTGTTCAGTATGGACCATGATGGGGGTGTGTGTGTGTGTGTGTGTGTGTGTGTGTGTGTGATAGCAATGCAACACCAGGGTCGGGGCAGACCAGCATTGTGGTGGGATGATTGTTTGTTGGATTCAGGGATGGGGCAGCACTGTGTTGGGGCAGGGGGCGCCCCAGCAATTTGGGGACAGGGCAGGCGTGTGATGGGGCAGATCTATGGCAGGGACCTCAGTGCCCAGGATGATCGGCTTGGGGACATGGTGAACATAGTCGCTTGGGTCCGGGTGCCTGCAGGGGATATTCATGTACCTGAACCCTTACTTGCCCATGTCAGAGATCCACTGTGGCACCCATGCTGGGCATCGCATTGGATGCTTGACTAGGTCCACGACTCTTCCCCTGACTGCCCTGCAGAGTAGTGTGCACCAGGGAGCAGAGCCATGGACAGGTGGCAGCTGATGGTGAGTGCCAGCCATGTGTACCTTTCTGCAGGTGCAGAACTCCATGGGTGGGATACATGCCTCCGGTGAGTATTTTCCACCCGATCGTGAATAGGCCCCATTATGTGAACTTCAGCCAATTCCCTTATGAAGAAGTCTTTATGATCTCAAAATCTTTCCTGGTTTGGAATAAAGAACATTGGTTTATGAAAAATAAAACTATACACTTCATGTGAAAAGGCATGGGGTCATAATGTCACAAGACATTATGCCGCATGCGTGTATCATGCTGCCAAAACAGTGCGATATATGCCATGTAGCATAAGTCTTTTTTTTTTTATGACGGGACTCTGCTAACTAATATAACTAACTCCGGGGGAGGAGGGGTTAACACAAATATCACACAAAGTGTGAAAAAAAAAAAGAAAATTTCCATGTGTCTGGGACTGGGAATCAAACCTGGTCCCAAATGCATTGCTTCATTTCTTTGCTGCTAGTGGCTCACTGCATCAAGCCACAGCAGCTGCTTGGCAGAACCCCATCACAGCAGAGGTCTTATCCTCTGCCTGGGACAGTGAGAGGGTGCAGTACCACGTACAGACCCATTTGCAGTATTGCACCTCTCACTCAGTTGTACTGCGCTGTTGCAGTTACAGGATTTTGTCGTACTCTATTAAGCGTTCAACATATTGACCCAGTAGGATGTGAAAGTAGGTCTCTGGTCTGATTTCTCAGTTATATTTAAATTTGTCTGGCCTGTTTCAGGCCTTTTAATACAGCATCTGAAATCTGAACCCTCCTTCCTCACTTAAATTAAACTTTATGCTTGGGAAAGCCAGAGTGACTTAACATATTTATGAGCTAGATCTCCTGCAGTGATATAACAAAACTTCATTCTGTGTTGATCTGAGTAATCTGTACCTCACTCCTCACTGGAAAACACTGACTAACAGAAAACAAATTGTGCTGTAAACACACTGCTAAGCCTAGAGGTCCCTACCTGGTTACCAAAGAATAATAAAAAAAATAATGAAATGGTTCAGATTGGATGGACCACTGAGTCTTTTTCTGCTGACACTATGTTTCTATATTTCAATAAGTACCACACTTTGAAAAAGTGCCATAAATTCTTTCTGTGGCATTCCGCCCACAAAGCAGCTAATTTTAGAGAAAAATGATGCAAGGTTTGCTGTTTGAAATGTAAACATGTTTCTATTTTTGGAGGATTTTGCAATCATAAAATATCTACTTTAAAATAATTTTGCATCAAAATTTAAATTTCACTCAACCCTTAGCAGTAAGAGATAAAAAAAAAGATTAAGCATTGCAGAAACCAGTTATGTTAGAAGCATGGTGACAGACTTGTATATTAAATCAAAGGCAGAAGGTAGACTGCCTTTTTCAGTGGATCCTTTTCCTTCCATATGAAAGTTACTCTGTAAGCTGTAGACTTTGGTTCTTTCTGCAAAGAATAATGCAGATTTTTTTTTGCTTTTACTTTTCAGAAATGGAGTTAAAATTGTTGAATTCAGTAATAAGCAGAGGGAAATCCACACAGGACAATTTAAGAGGCGAGAATACCCTGATGGAACTATAAAAACTGTCTATTCAAATGGTCGTCAGGAAACAAAGTATGCTTCAGGTCGTGTTCGAATCAAAGATAAAGAAGGCAACATCATACTAGACAAGAAATAACAATATATCAATAGCAGTCCTCATAACAGTAATACTACAGTACAGTATCAATAAAGTATTTCTTGCAATATGTATACATCAATAATAAATATATTTCTGGGAAGAGGTTCAGATAAGCTCCTATAGTACTTTAAGAATCTCAGAAAGACCATAGACCCATCAAGTGATCACCCCTACCAGCTCGGCGGGACTGTCCTGTCACCCCATATTCTACAAAGCACCTCTCAGGTATGAGTTTGAAGATAAATACTGTATCAGTTGATACCACCTGCTCTGGGAGTAGGTTCACACATTCATTGCTCATTCTGTGACGTAGTTCTTCCTGATTCATTCTATGAAATATCTTTCTTTTAGTGAGATTACTGTACATGCCTGATTGTTCCCTTATCTTGGATATGAAAAACTGGGTTTCATCTGATGATGCTTCCCTTTTAGGTATTTGGATAGTGTGATCATGCCTACATTGAGTCTTCTGTTTGCAATGAGAAGGGTTCCAGTTCTGCCAATTGGTCCAAATACTGTAGCTCATATTCCCCAAGTCCTTCACT
Organism: Neoceratodus forsteri; assembly: GCA_016271365.2. Taxonomy (NCBI): domain Eukaryota; kingdom Metazoa; phylum Chordata; order Ceratodontiformes; family Ceratodontidae; genus Neoceratodus; species Neoceratodus forsteri. Next base: position 921,570,440 of record CM057450.1, on the reverse strand, counting down.
TCCTTTGTTGCTCTCCTTTGAACTTTTTTAATCATGTCAATATCCTTTCTCTGATATGGGGACAGAACTGCACAGTGTTTCTGTAAATCAGCATAGGGTTAAGGGGACTATCAGTTCTGTCACTGACTGGTTTTATGCAGCTCAGTCTGAAATATTCCATACAACCACACAGTAATGGGAAAAACAGAATTAACCTCTGACTCCAGTGGAGAAATACTTTAATACAAACAGAATACAAGAAACCTTGATTGTGTTTCGGCTACTCAGGGGTAGCATACCAACTTCTGAGTGTACTAAATTCCAGATTTCCTTGGGGCTGACTCAATACTTGGCTAAGATAATGACTACACTACCCTGAGTAGTCCCAAAAGGATGAAACATGAATTTGTAGTTTTTCATTTTCAGCCTGATTACTGTAGATAAACTTTACAGGCCTGTATAAAGAGAATGTCTGTTCTGATGAAGCCTTGTCAACCTGCCTTTCACCAGGATTTGCACACCCATTATGCCCTGTACTGGACTGGACTGAGCCTTTAGAGTGTATGTGTGTAATTTGGAGAGATGCACAAAAAACATGGTGTTAGTAAGCTTGGTCTAAAATTATGTGACGTGTAACTCAAGAGTGCCAATTCACTGGCAGGTATTTACAGTATTGTGCAAACTCTACATTCCGATAGTTGAGAGTATGACTATTCTCAGTACTTCATCGTCATAAACATGATTGGTCATGTTTAGACTGAGGACTGTGTCACGGGGTAAAATCTCTGTATGCTGCCAGCCTGACGATGCAGTGGTAGCACTACCACTTGTGGTGCCAGTGACCTAGGTTTGAGAACGAGCTTGGGTTGTTGGAGGACTGGTCAGGGAAGGATGGTAGAGCATCCCATTGGATGTTCCCCCTCCTCAGGGAAGGGAGGACATCTGGACTCCATGTCAGTGAACTAGTGACACTACAGTAAAGGAATGCACCTTTGAAATGTAATAAGCTTTGAAAGCTATGTTTGTTTCTGCAATTACCTTGTTACTCTGTAATGTTATATATCCAATAGGTCTTTATGTAACTAATCCAGGGTCACCCATGAAGAAGGGACCCCTGGGCCCAGTGGGTTTACCCAGTTAACAAAATTGAAATCAATAACTAACTAAATGCAGTAATGAAATGAAAACTGAATGGGAATGCAAATACACACACCATATGGCAAACAGAAAATCCTGAAGTAAATGTAAAAGTTCAGATTTGGCCTACTGGCAAGAAATTAACTGCCTGCAACTTAAGCCTATGTAGTTCCTCTGTTATATACTGTCTGTGTTTCTGAGCTGTGGGTTAATTAAGATGAATGTTCCTTCAAGTGATTTTCCAACATCCAGAAAACAGTTTGACGTGTTACAGGCCAGCACAATGTAGCTTCTGTTTAATTATATTACATCATTTGTTTATTTAGATTGTTGACCCAGTAAGCCCACTTGGCCTAGAAGTCCCTTTTTCAGGGGCAACCAGGTGGATACAGATGGTAAGCAACTGAGATTGAGCAGTTGATGGTATTTTTAGTGAATGAGGGAAATTTGGCCAGGCCACCAGGGAATTTCCCCTATTCTTTTTCAACGAGTGCCATGGGATCTTTAACATCCACCAATTCAGGCAGATGGGACCTCAGTTTAATGTCTCATCTGAAAGACGGCACATCAGAAGTGCAGCGTCCCCCTCATGCTGCACTACAGTGTCAGTACTGGGATATTAACCCAAATGCCAGATGTGGGAACTGAACTCACAGCCCTCTGATTTCCCAGCCTCAGAGGTGAGTGTGCTACCTACTGAACCACTGACACTGAACTTATCTCCTGTATTCTTCATTACTGAGGACATTTATATGAAAACAGAATCTTCAACCTACAGACTTTGTCTCATCTTCCAGCTTTCCCCTCATGATCTCTGTTTGTGGCATCACAGTATGTTGCTGTGAAAATTATTATGATGTCACCAACAGAGGACTTTGAGAAAAATGTTGGAGGAATGCAATGAAATCTGGGGACCCAAGATCCTGTTTTCATGGAGATGTCCTCAATAATAAAAAAAAAATAACTGAGATAATCTAAAACAATTATTATATTAAAGCTGCTTTGTGTCTACATATAATTTTTTTAAATGTTTTTCAGCATCCTGGAAACTTTTTTATGCCAAAGCATTAAGGAGGCAATATAGCACAGTGGTTTAAGGCTCTGAGTTGCAAACCTAGAGACCTGGGTTTGAATCCCAGAGCCCCCACTTGCATACTGTGTGACCCTGAGCAAGTCACTTAACTTCCTTGTGCTCCCAGGTCACACCTATAAACAAGCTTCAGTTTAGTGTGTCTCTCCTGGTTAAAAAAGCAGTGTTATGCTAAGCATAGCAAATCCCCCAACACATCTGCTTAATTTTCTTTAATGGGCCAGATACAATTTTTGAGGGGTCTTATTCAAACAAATGTAATAGTAATTAGTGCAAGAAGGAAATAACTTGCACATTCAGAGACTCCCTGGCTCTCTTTTAAAGTAATGGCAATCAAAATCAAGAATCTTGGGATGTTCACACCTATGATAGCAAGGTCTTTTTTTAGACTAGTGTTTGAACAACCTTTCCTTTTTAAGAGGATTCCTAACTGATTTGTAAGGCAGTGGGAAGTCCACGGGAGAACTGCTCATTATTAGACCTATTTTGTCCCTGACTGACACTGTTTACCCATGTTTCAGTGGGAGATCATTTGAATTGTACTTTAATATCTGGATTCCAGAGAGTGTTGCCAAATATGATTGCCAATATTTAGATGGGTTTTGTACAGATCTTGTGTTTGGTTGCAGTTTTTGCACACTGAAGAATCATCGTATTCTTATAAGCAATCCTGTATGTGTAATTAGACATGTAAATTCAGGCCGCATGAGACACCATGATTCATTATTGTATTGAAGTGTGGGAATGTAAATGTTTTCTAACCAATCTGACATGATAGTTGTATATTCTGAGTTCATTGTATATTGAAGCACCAATTAGATGTGTGTAATACTGACATTGTTATGGTTTTGTTAAAACATATATATTTATTAAATGCCTTTTCATACGGTGTCTAAAGAACTATTGTTTGTAACTGTAGTACTGTTAGCTGCTTAGCATACATTTAATTTAAAATATAAAATACCCTGCCAGAGGAAGTGGTGGGGGCTGAACAATCATGGGATTTAAGAATGCATGGGATAGACATAAAGGAATTCTGGAGGTCAGGTGTAAGGGGCAACAAACTTCCAAGGAAAACATAAACTGAACTTACAAGCTCAAATGGGCAGACTGGGTGGGCCATAGGCCCTTATCTGCCGACACTGTCCATGTAGCTATGTATATTGCCCTATGCACTATCAGGCCTAGCAGGCACCAAAACGGATTATCGGTAACACAAAGTACCATGCACCCAGCCCCAAAACAACATACAGGGGCGTAATGCATTAATCCTGGCTGGCCTGATGCACATGTGCATAGCTCTACCCAAAGGCAGTGGCCATCCAGGGGGACAGATCTGGGCTGGACATCTGGCTTCCAATCAGAAGCCTGGGAAGTCCTTGAATGGATCCCCTAGTCCTTGTTTGAAAAGGGGATTGGATGTTGGGATATAACAGTCCACAAAAGGATTGCCATATACCAGAGGCAGGAATAATTTTCAATTTAAAAAAATTCTGCAGTAGGTATCCTTACCCCAGCACTCTCTGGCATGGAGGGTGGCTGTGGTCCATAGCTGCAGAACCATTCAGGGGTCTCATCACTCATGCAAGGGGGTGGGCATCAGTTATGGCAGTCCTCTGGCTGGTGTACCAGACTCCCTCTGACATTGGGTCAGAAGTGCACAATTGCTATTGTAAATGTTACATTCTTCCAGCCCAGATTCTAACACAGGCCTGGGGCAGGCACACAGATGCTTGCATACAAGTGCTGACATGCCCTGGAAAGTAAAAACAGTGGGGGTGGGATGTCAGTGCATCTATGGGTGTCCAGAGGAAACCCACAGATGAACATATCTCGGTCCTATGGGTCATGTACTTTGGCCCTTAGGGCTGAATTTCAAAAGTGCATAGGATCTATACTTCATACATGGGACTCAAGCTACAGCAAATAGAATGATATAATTCTAAAGAAATGGGGTTGGATTTTAGAAGTCATGATACAGGTGCAATTCTTGATTTGCAGCTCAGCTTGCATAATGAATACTGTACCAACATGTTGGAATTCTCTTTTCTTTGATGCATTTGTACCAGCTGATTTGCTTTAAAGTAAAATGAATGACACATGTCATTATTTTGATGCATGTGTCATTTTTCTGAGTGCAACATGTAGCACATGTGACAACAGATTAGATCATGTTTTATGTGGTCTAACTTTGTGACACAAATAGAGCAGTTGCATCAAAATCATGATGCAAGTTGACACGGGCATCTAGAGGGCCTTTGAAAATCCGACCCATGGTGTTTTGGGATAAAACAGTCTAGATGGAGTAGGGCTTTTACTGTGTTCTAAGTTAGAGTTAGTTCACTCTAGAAATTCAGTAACATCACCATTTGAACCAAACCACATAAACCTCAAGAAGGGACCTACTCAATTTGCACCAGAAATCTTACAAATTATACAGTACCATGATATGAAAACCACTTGTCAACTGATACATGTAATACTATTCCAAGGTTTTTGGAACTTTGTACACAGTAAGTTCTCTTTAACATTTACTAATTACAGAATTTATACTTGCAAAACACAACATACAGGTATAATATTTCAGCATGTTGTTGCTCTTCCTGTGTTGTTTTATGGTATTATTGTGCAGTTAATAAGAACTGTAACCCTGTCTTGCAGGTATTTGCTTTAGACAGATAAGGGTGGTAAGATACTATAATGTCAGACTGGATTCAAACAATGATACCCACATGTGGTCCTATCATGGAGAGTGCCATTACATCTTCACTGTGGGTCCACAGATCTAGCATACAGCAATTGTGCTTTACTTCAGACACAGTCAAGTGGAATACAAAGGGTAGTATAGGGATTTTATTATGTATTTATTTTGTTCACCATGAAAAGTGGGCTAGGACATGTGCCCTGCTGTATTTACATTCACATCAAAGGGTAGGTAAACAAAGTGGCAGTACATAAAATTAGATAGAAGAATATCAACTTAACAGATCAAGGCATGGAAAGGCAATCATTATTTATAAAGCACCCTATCCTAGGGTCTCCAGGCACTGCACATACAACAAATCAAAAGTGGAAAATGAGCAAAACATCAGGGGCCTGATATTTGAAATAGCGCAAAGCGGAGTGCAAAACTTTGCACTGCACTTTGTGATTGCCTGGGAGCCCAAGAATGCTATATTCAGTTGAATAGTGCACTGGTGTTTTTCAACTGAATATAGAGTCATGTCAGCACAGTGCTAAGTTAAGTAGTGCTTCCCCGACATGGATCCTGAAGTATGCCACCAGAATGGGTAACGCCTGAGCGCTGTCTGCAATATTCAAAAGGAACCATACAAATGAGCCCATTGGGCATACAAAGCACCAAGGGGCCATTTGTATGCCCATTATGGGTTCATTTGCATGGGTAGTGAAGGAGTTTAGCTCAGCACCACCCAAAATTGCCTGGTCCCAGAGCTGTGTCGATATCCCTGGTACTAGTGGTCCACCCCACTCCAATCTCCAACCTGTACTGTATGAAATAAAAATCCCTGGTGCTAGTGTTCCCCCATCCCCCTCCCTCTGATTGCAAGCCCTTATAGTAATAAACATGAATTCCTTCTGTTGGTGGTCCCTCCTTCCTCTCCCTCTGATCACCAGCTCGTAGTTCTATGGAAAACCCACCCTGGCATTCAGTGGTCCCCCAAACACTGATCCACTACAGTGCCATAACCCTTGGCATTTAGTGAACCTCATGGTGGCACTGAACAACCACCTCCAGTCACCTTATCAGTCTCCACAGTGCTGTGGGTGCATGCAGTGACCAACATAGCCCACCTCCTCGGCCAGATGCCACTTGTCCAGGCAGGAGCATGCCTCTTACTTAGTATTCTGCTAGTCTTTCCTCCCAATTGGCAGCATCTTTTGAAACACCCCACCTCCCTAATCTACCCTCACCTGGCACTATGTGGTAAAAATAAAAAGTTTTTGCAATGGACACTATTCTAATATCTGACCCATGATATGGGGGGGGGGCAGTATTGGTAAATCTAGCAGTTCAATAGTTGCCTCCCAACACCATCATTTAAATATCCCCCTCCTTAACTTGATCCTCCTTAGCCCTTTACTGGCTATACATACCTATATATTTACATATCTATCTATCTATCTATCTATCTATCTATCTATCTATCTATCTATCTATATAAATATATAAACAAAAACTTTCTTTAAAACAAAGTTAGGGTTCTAGACATAGTTCTTCAACCAAAGTGATACAGGTCAGGAAACTGGATGTTAGGGTTTACAACTGTAATATCCCTCCCCACCAAACCCTACCATTGTAACCGCATCCCCCACCCTCCACACACAAACAAGCATCAGGGTGTGCCTTAGGGTCATGGACCCTAACGCTTACCGCATTCCATCTGTAAGGAACCTGACACGGTGCAGTATAGGAGAGTGGGATGAGGGTTAGGGTCCACAACACTAAGGTGCACCCCGACGCTTGTTGGTGTGTAGAGGGTGGGGATGGTGTTGCGATGGTAGGATTGGGTGAGGTGGGGACCATGACCCTAAGACACACCCTGATGCTTGTTTGTGTGTGGAGGGTTGGGGGTGTGGTTACAATGATAGGGTTTGCTGGAGAGGGGTATAACAGTTGTAAGCCCTAACAGCCAATTTCCTGACCTATATCACTTTGGTTGAAAACCTATGTCTAGAACCCTAACTTTGTTTTAAACACAGTTTTTGTTAATTAATTTCCTTACTTTTTGAAACGGTATAATAGTATCTCAGTTCTGTGGGAGTTTTTTTTGTACTTTTTGCTACAGATTTTCAACATGACCTTTTTGGGACCCCACCTCATGAATACTGACACTTTAATTTCGTTACTCAGTCCCAATAGGTGATTTTGAGCAGCAACTGTGCTGTTTCACACTACTGCTGTATAAACAAATTTTGCACAGGATGTGAGAAATGACAGGTGTATTGTTCGTGAGGTGGTGTGAAAAAAATCTTAATGTTGAAAATCTTGAGTGAAAATATTAAAAACTGGCGAAGTTACAAATGTGGTTAGAAAATGTGCAATGCACACTCATAACACAATCATTTTTGGGAATTGTTGCACCACATTTTTAACATGGCCTTTTTGGGACCCCACCTAATGAACAGTGGCACTGTGATTTCATTAGTACATCCCAAACATTGATTTCACGCAGCAACTGCACCATTCTGTGCCACAGCTGTGAAAACATATTTTGGGCAAGATATAAAAAATGACAGCTGCACTGTTCATGAGGAGGTGTGAAAAAATTTCAATGTTGAAAATCTGGAATGAAAATATAAAAAAATTGGCGACATTATGAATACGTACAGAAATTGCACAATGCATACTTGTAACACAGTCATTTTTGGAAATTTTTGCACCACATTTTCAACATGGGCTTTTTGGGACCTCCCCTCATAAGCACTGGCACTGTCATTTCATTAATTGGTCCAGAAAGGAGATTCCACGTAGTGATCATGAAATCACCTTTCAGGACCGAATAATGAAATGGCAGTGACAGTGTTCATGAGGAGGGGTCCCAACAACCCTGTGTTGAAAATGTGGGGTAAAAATTCCTAAAAATGGCTGAGATATCAACATAAGTTGAAAACCCCATTTAGAGCCATAATACAAGCCTACCTTGATTCCTCAGTTTGTGGTTGGGCTTTGAAGAGTGCGGACGTGTCCCAGTCCAGAGAAGATGACAGCTGCTGACCTCCAGAGGTAAGTATAGGGTGAGGGGTGTGGGGAGATGGTGCTCTTGGAGGGTCAGGATGGGGGAGGGGCACAGGGGAGATGATGAGGGACCATTTTCTTTTTTCTAGGGTTAAAAAAAAGATGGGGGAGAGTTTTCTTTTGTGACGGCAGGGATAACTTTATTTTGGGACACTGGGAGTGGGCTCCCCACTGTCAAATAGTGCCGGGGAAGTTCATAATGCCAACATGGGGGTTGGGCACCCCAATGTCAGTGAACATTATTAATATTATAATAGGTGGGGGGGGGGTATTCAACAGTGGGTGTGGGCTTCCCAGTGTCAGAAACAACCTTGAAAAAAGAGTAAAGGTTTATGGCACACTGGGGGTGGTCTCCCCAGTAGTACAGGGAGAAATAAATCCCGACATGGGGATGGGGCACCCTGATGTCAGCAAAGAATAATAAGAATGGACTGTAGGGGTGGCAGGGGGGCATCCGACACCGGAGGTGGGCATCCCAGTGTCGGAAACAACAGAAAGTTATCAGGAAGTTAACGCTTTCAGTACACTGGGGTGGTCTCCCCAGTGCACCACACTAGTGGAGGGTTAAAGAAAAGCCAACACAGGGATTGGGCACCCCAATGTCGGCAAACAGTAATTACAAAGGGGTACACCTGGAAAAATGATAGTTCAATGCAGGATTCTGCATCGCAACATGACAGTTCGATGTAGGACTGTGCATCATAAAATGCCACTTCAAATGCAGGATTTTTTATTTCTTTATTTGTTTATTTAAGAGTTTTGTCAGGAAGGCATGCTGATCATGCTACTGTTCAATTCCAGATGCATCCTGGGAGTAGGGGGGTATAATAAAATACATATAGCATACAGTGTACAATAACAGCTAGCAAGACAATTCAAGAGACAATATTTATTTATTAACATTTGATAACCGGGTAGGTGCACTAGGCAAACAACCCTGCCTATTTTCAGGCACGACCCGGGACAGTACACTATTACAATACAACCATACAACAAGGTTACAGAAATTACAATACAGTAAAGTTATAAAGTTACAATAATTACAATTCAATAAAACCAGAAGTTTACAATAAACGCATATGGCAGAGATAAACATTCAGTTACATAATGCTGAGGTATTGTCCAACAAATACAGTGACGGAGGGCAGTTACAGAAGATAATTAACACACAGATGAGTGCCAGCAGAAGTGAAGTTGTTCCTCCATACACTTTGGCAAAACTGGCAGTATTGACCAGTGTGGCAGGTCTAGCTGTGGAAAAATACAGGCAGGTGGGAACACAACAGTAATTACATGAAAGAAGGTGGACAAGACCTTAGGACTAGGAAAGGGTAGGAAATTACAAGCTGGCTAGTCAAAGTATAGAGTAGATAGGGTCTAAATAATGAGACATAGCGGAGATACAGTGCAATTTAAGTGCAATCACAGATATCGAGAGCCAAGAGGTGGGGAAAAAATGGCACGCTTAAAAGTAAGGTGAGATGAGGAATGTCTGACTTGAGCAGGGAGTGAGTTCCAAAACTTAGGTGCGAAGTAGGAGAAGGCTTGCTCTCCCATTCTAGTGGAGCATGCCTGAACAGATAGCTATGGAGTGGAAGAGGACCTAAGGTAAGCGAGAGTGAGAGACAGGAGTTAGCATATTACATTCAAGAGACAATATCAAAGCAAAATAACCATCATCATTCTGAATCTAACATGGCAGTTTGCTGCAGGATTCTGCATTGAACTAGAATCCTATGCCGATGCAGGATTCTGAATCGAACTAGAATCCTGTGCCTCCAGGGACAACTATTTTTTCCCATAGGAAATAATTGGAAAACGAACATTTCATAACTTTGGAATGGATAGAAATTTTTTTGCCAAACCTTCAAAAGGCACATCTGTGAGGACACAGTTTTCTACCTTGAAAATTTCAGCCCTGTAGCTACAGCCATTTTTGAGATACTGGTTGACAAAAAAACAGCAAAAAACATAAAAAGCTCTTTTTCAACACTCTGTCTCAGAAACCACAAAAGGGATTCAAACCAAATTTGGCATATCAATAGACCTGTCCCTGTCCCCATATCCAAGGACACCACCACTATGTTTGGTGGGCAAGTAGCCGGGGCGGCCCTCGAAATCCGTCCAACTCGAGCGTTGTTATGCAATGCCAGATCAATTAAGAATAAGACTGCAATTATTGCAGATCTTGTCAGAACAACCGATCTGGCTGGCATCACCGAGACCTGGCTAGATGAAAATGTTGGCCCCACATTGGAGGCTGCAATTCCATCCAGACACTTGGTGATACACACTCAAGATTGGACCGCGGGGGTTGTGGTCTGTTTCAAGACCGAGTTGGGCCTTACGAATGTACTAGTTGAGGAGGTCAAATAATTTGAGTGTACTGTGGTAGCAGGTGTAGATTCTAGGATAGCTTTTTTTACTGTCCACCCGGGGATGAGAAGCGATTCCTACAGGAAGTAATGGATATCGTGATCAACATGGCATTTGAATTGCCCAGACTGATGGTTCTGGGCGTCTTCAACTCCTGGGTCAATGATGAACTCTCACAATTTGGACAGCACTTCCTGCAGTTGATGACATCTCTGGGCCTTACACAGATTGTTACCTCTGCTACCCATAAACATGGTCACTCTCTTGACTTGGTCTTCCTACTGGGGATCGATGCCTCCAACTTGGGGGTGGAACCTGTTGGTTGGTCCAATCACTATACTGTGAGGTTCAACTTTTGTGCCCCCTTCATAGGCCTACCCCTGTGGAGATGGTCAGTTACTGCCCTTTATGGGATGTGAGCCCTGAAGGCGTAGTGGTGGTGATTGACCTCTTGGAGTTCCCTGTGGCAAACAGGCATCCAGAAGCTTTGGTACTGACCTGTAATAAGATCATCTCCTCAGCACTGGACTCTGTTGCTTCAGTCCATGTTCACTCCCTTCGTCCTCAGGCCCCCGGTTTGATGGGACCCTGAGGGAGTTGCGGTGACTGGGACGAAGGTTAGAGTGGTATTGGCAGAAATCCACCCTGGAGTTCGACCACCTTAGATTGGTAGACCATTATCAAGTCTACCAATCAATAATCTTCCATAAGAAAGCAGAATTCCTGTCTGGGGAGACTACTGCAACTCAGAACCGACCAGCTAAGCTCTTTCGATCGGTAGAGAGGCTGTGCAACCCAGCCTGTCTGCAGCTCTGAAAAGCTTTTTCGCCAGTTGAGTGCGATAAGCTTGCTCGGTTCTTTGCGAATAAGGTGGCTGACATCAGGGTGGAGATCCTCCTAACTCACTGTATGGGAGATGCTAATGATCAGTGCCTGGTCAATGTCCCTCATATTTTCTGGAGTAAATTTGACCAGCCAGAGTTTGTGGATGTCATGCAGATTGTCCAGAGTATGCACCCTATGTGCTGTAGTTTGGACCCGGACCCAACTTCCCTGATTAGGAGTTATTGTGATATTATCAGCCCGGTCCTGGTTCAGGTAGTCTGGTGCTCCCTTGACTTAGGAGAGTTTCCTAGCTCCCTGAAGGAGGCCGTGGTGACATCCCTCCTGAAGAAGGCTTCATTGGACCCGGACTGCCTGACCAATTACAGACCAATCTCAAACCTTCCCTTCATAGGGAAGGTTATTGAGAAAGTAGTGGCGGTACAATTGGAGAACCACTTGACCATCCATAACATCTACAAACCTCTCCAATCTGGTTTTCGAAAGAGGCACAGTACCAAGATTGTTCTGGTTCAGGAGCTCAGTGATCTCTTGATGGCCAGAGATCAGAGAAGCCACTCCATCTTGATGCACCTCGATCTCTCTTCAGCTTTTGACACCGTGGACCATGGGGTGCTGCTTGAGTGCCTGAGGTTCATCTGTGGTCTGACTAGTACAGTCCTCAGGTGATTTACATCTTTTCTCACTGGCAGAATTCAGAGAGTCATGTCTGGGATTTATTCCTCTGACCCATTCTTTCTGTCATGTGGGGTTCCTCAGGGCTCGGTGCTGTCCCTCAGTGTATATGATGCCCCTCGGAGACATTGTAAGACGGTATGGGCTAAGGTTTCACTGTTATGCTGATGATACCCAGATCTACCTGTCTTTTACACATGATCAGGATAGTGTCATATCAATATTTAACAACTGCCTCACAGAAATCCAAGATTGGATGAATTCTAGCTGGTTAAAGTTGAACGCAGGTAGACTGAGGTGATGGTTATGGATCCAGGTCACCGGATAGAGGGGTGGAGGGCTGGACAGCCCTCAGGACTCTTTTTGGGACGCTCCCAGATCCTTACCTCTGAACGGGTGCAAGACCAGGGGGTGGTACTTGATGACGGGCTAACACTTTGATCTCAGGTGTGGGCAGTCATCAAGTCTTTCTTTTACCATCTTAGGAACATCTCCAGGATCAAGCATGTCTTTCCATCTGGTGACCTTCCTATACTGATCCATGCCTTTGTGACCTTGCGCCTTGATTATTGCAACTCCCTGTAGTTAGGGCTACCTGGGATTGATATCCACCGCCTGCAGCTAGTGCAGAATGCTGTGGCACAGCTGCTGGCAGGAACTTCTCGGTCCTCTCATATCACATCTGTGCTGTGCGATCTGCACTGGCTGCCGATTCAGTGATGGATCACATTTAAAGTTGGATTACTGACTTACAAAGCCCTACACGGACTTGACCCTGACTACTTGAAAGAGCTTCTGGTACCCTACTGCCCTGATTGACAGCTCTGTTCAGCTGACAAGGGATTGTTAGAGATTCCGAGGGTGTCTTTAAAGTCTTCCATGGCCCGTGCATTTATGTATGCATCCCCAACCCTCTGGAATTCTCTACCCCATCAGCTTTGAGAGCTCACGACTGTGGGGGGTTTCAAACAGGTTTTGAAATCTTTCCTATGGCACCAGGCTTTTAGTGCAATGGATGGAAGGGACCCTGACAGATTGTTTTAGTGTTGTATTGCTGATTTTATTACTGTTTTTAAACTTATTGTACAGCACCTTGATATTAAGAAAGGTGCTTTGTTTAAAGATATTATATTATTATTCCGAAGCTGCAAGCAAAATTTCAAGCAGATCTGTTGAACCTGCACAAAGTTATTACCCTGCTACAATTGGCCTTTAACAGTAAATGCTCACACTAACCCTAACTATAGCTGCACTACTGTACAGCTATATATATATATATATATATATATATATATATATATAAAATACAGTGGCATGGCTGCATCTCTATAGTTAGGGTTCAGTAGGCACGTTAATGTTAAACCACAATTTTTGCAGTTTCATAACTTTGCAACTGTTCATCGGATTTGCACAAAATGAGGAATGCATGGTCTGGTATGGTAGATCTCTTGATTTACCAAGTTACATTTCAGTCAGACTTACAGTTTTTGTGCAGCAAAGCACTGGAAAAAGCATTTTTCCCCACTTGACATGTTTTTTGCCCGTGGCGCTGTGACCACACCATGTGGTCCTTTGGTCTGAACTTTGGAATGTAGAAAGAGTTTGGGTCAAAGAACAATCGAGCATTGGTTCAGTTCAAAAATATTAATCTGTTCAAAAGTTATTTAATTTAAACTTTTTGGGTTCTGATCATGCTGAGTTCACTCAAAGATTCATATGTATGTTTTGTGAAAGAGGATTGGGCTCACAGTCAAGGACTTTGTCAGCTCATGAATGAGGACTTAAAAAAATCCTGGTCTGCCAGAAAAATTCCTTGTTCACAAGCCGCCATCTTGTTTTCAGTTTTTCACCCAAACAAAATGTCATAGCTTTCTTCACGGGTGACTTTTTGGTCTAACGAGGCATGGGTTTTCTTCAGGATTACACCCTCTATAAACCCATACCTTTGGTTTGCTTCATTTTGTCAAAAAAATGGAATTTTGAGATTTAACAATCCTTTGACCATGACTGACTAATGATCGTCTTTCGCGAGGTGACAAAATCTTAGTCCGCCAGCCGATTCTGTTCTGTGAGGCTGCAAAATCCTTGTCCATCACTTTGTGAACAGATGGCCCTTCTCACGGACAAGGATTAAGCTGACGGTCAAGGATTTTGCTACCTCGCGAAAGAGGATTGGCTTGTGGACTAGGATTTTGTCAGCTCACAAACGGGGATTGGGTTTTTGAATCCTCTTTCGTCAGCTGACAAAATCACAGTCTGCGAGCTGTCAGAATCCTAGTCTGCCATCCAATCCTCTTTTGTGAGGCAGAAAAATCCTTGACCATCACTTAGGGACCAGATGGGCAAAATCTGACAGTGAAGAATTTCTTGCGGACGGCAATTTTGACAGCTCGTGAACTGGGATTGATCTGATGGTCGGGGACTTTGCTACTTCACGAACTAGGAATTTTTTAACTTGTTAAAACTTTGCCATTGCATTGTTAATTAACAGTTTGGTCATTTTACTTGCAATTTTCAGGGTATTAAGGGGATGCCCTACAGGTGTGAATTATGCTGCTTAGGTGTTGGAAAGTTAAGTGGTTCCACAGATATGCTATAATGAAGCTGAGATTTTTTCACATAGGATAACATTGTGGTGACCATTGCGCTTTTCGGCACCCATATCTCAGAAACTAAGTGATATACTGATTTTTCAATACCATCAGTCTGTGCCGCAGGCACAAGACTGGAAAGCATAGACTACACCTGCAGTGGAATTTTTTTTGTACGTTGCACGGTTAATAGGATATTGGCAAATTAGTGTCACAAGGATTCAAAGGGTGCCTTTTCAGTGCATTTCAGTGCCCGTATCTTGAACATGATGTGAGATACAGATCTCATCAACTTATCTTACATGGATGACTTGTGTCATGATTATAACCAACCTTGAATTCTTTTCCTAGCAGCTACAGTTTCTGAGATATTGAAAAATTAGTGTTTCAAGGGTTCCTTGCCTTATAGGGCTGCTGTATGGCTCTGTAGCTATGTGTAAGTGTGAGCACAGGGCCAAGAGAGCCTGCGCTCCCACAGATCCATATTGTTTTCCAGAAATGGGCAGCTTGGTAGGAGCACGGGGCACCACCAACACATGTTATTTACTAGTTATATTACACTTTTTCAAAAAGTAATGAAATTCAGTGCAAAAAGCTTTGTTAATGCATCAGTTAGTGTTAAAGTGACAAAAGTGGGGAAAAGAGATGTTAGGATTGAGCCCCTAACCCCACCCACCTTATCTTCCTTGGATGTCTCACTATCATGATTACAACCACACTTGAATTTTTTTCCTAGCTGCTATGGTTCCCAAGATATTGGCAAATTAGTGTAACAAGATTTCCTTGCCCTATAGGGCTACTGTATGGCTCTGTAGCTATGTGTAAGTGGGAGCACAGGGCCCAGGGGGCCTGTGCTCCCACAGATGTATATTGTTAGGCAGACATGGGCAGTTTGGTGGCCTCACGCTCCCACCAATGCATGCTATGTACTAGTTATAGTACACTTTTTCAAAAAGTAAGGAAATTCTTTGCAAAAAAACCTTGTTAATGCATCGGTTAGGGTTAAAATGACAAAAGTGGGGAAAAGAGATGTTAGGGTTGAACACCTAACCCCCCCATCCTTCACAGACTGACAGACACCAGGGTATGCCATGGGGTTGTCATGCCTAACTCTCACCACATTCTCCTTTACTGTAGCATGTCAACCTGTTTACATATGGAATGGGGTGAGAGTTGGGCCTGATGACCCCATGGCACAGCCCGGTGTCTGTTGGTCTGTGGAGGATGGGGGTGTGGGTTAGCGGCTCAACCCTAACATCTCATTTCTCTACCTTTGTTGCTTTAACCCTAACTGATGCATTAATGAAGATTTTGTAATGACTATAATTATGTATATATATATATATATATATATATATATATATACTGTATATATATATATATACTGCTCATTAATTGGGGGTCATTACTATTAATGAGCAGTTGTCAATATTAATGAGCAGGCCATAGATATTCATAAGTAGCTCATTAATATTCTTTACGCATCTTATTTTGATGTATATATTCAGTCCCAGAGCAGTCTTTGATATTCTTTAAACAAACAGTTTTGCTGAGTCAGCTCCACTGATCATATCTCAACAAAGTGATTTTGGGGCCCTGGAGACCTGGGATAGCTCCAGAGGCACACCAGTCATGGCAAGTAAATGGATGTGTGCCAACTCGCATGCACAGACCTTCATCTCAAACATTCTTGGTTTGGCAGTAAGTGGTTCTGTGTCTCTCCTCTGGACCCTTTTTACAAGGAGAAATGGTAGGTGTCTCATCAAATTTTCAGCATCGACATTTAGGGACACCCACCTCATGAACAATGTCACTGTCATCTCGTTACTCGGTCCCAACGCACCAAGGCTATAGCAACACTCGCTGACACTACCTTCTCATGTTCTGAAGCTACCGACTCACTCACTGTCCTGTTAATAGAGTCAGGAGCTTATTTTGAAGAAAAACGCTGAAAGTGTACAAATGTACACAGTTTTACAGGAATGCTTACATAGATGCAGTAGTGTACAGCTCTGAGGGTGCATAATGTTTCACTTTTCACACCGCTCAGTCACGCTACATATTGGGGCCAAAAGTGAAAGTGCAGTAAGGTTTTCAAATATCAGAGTGGTGGGATCAACCAGATATTTTTTAAAATGATTGCTTATTTTAAAAAAATGGGCAGGATCAACCAGATATCAGAGGGCGGTGTGTGTGTGGTGGTGAGGGGGTGCAAGTCTTGGACAGGTCGGCAGAGTCTCACATCATAGAAAGTGAAATACTTTCACTTTCCTTTCAGTGACATACTGGAACATAAAGATATCATCATGATGTATAGGAACATGGAGATATCACTATGATGTATAGGAACATGGAGATATCAGTGATATCTTCACTGTCTAACTGGGATATTACTTTTTATCTCTCCATTTATCCCAAAACACATGTTGTATGTACTATATATATATATATATATATATTTTTTTTATTATTATACTGCCCGGTAGGGCCAGTATACTTAGGGTTTGTTGAAGTGTTTAATGTTAAAGGGCAATTTTTTGCCTTGTTAATAACTATAAATTGGGTTCACAGATTTTCCTGCAATTTGGCATGCATCATCTGCTGGCATAGGTCTGTTGATGTGCCAAATGTGGTTTGAATCCCTTTTGAGATCTTTGCGATATAAAATGTCAAAAATACAGATTTTCCTGGTTTTTGCTGTTTTTTCGGCCACCTGCATCTCCGAAATGGCTTTAGGTGCTGGGCTGAAATTTTCAGAGTAGAAAGCTTTGGCCTCACAGATGTGCCTTTTGAAGGTTTGGAAAAACAACAGTAATCCATTCCAAAGTTATTAAATCTGGAAATTGCCATTATTTCCCACAGGAGTAAATAGATGTAAAATTGAAAGTGATTTTAGCACACTGTCATCCAGTTTTGCATGCTTTGTACCTGAAAAACTTTGCAACACTCGAACAGATTTGCAGGAAATTTGACAAGCACTAGCCTAGGGCACAGGTCTCTTGACTTGACAAATTTGGTTTGAATCTCTTGTTTGGGTTCTGAGATATGTAGTGTTGAAAAAAACTGATTTTTGAGGGTTTTGCTGTGTTTATTAATATTAAGGGGCAATTTTGGGATCTTAATAACTTTGTAATGGTTAATGTGATTCCTACAAAATTTAGCACATGTAATTACCATCAGGAGGTGTTTATAAGTCATAAATTTTATCTTACTAGCTTTAGCCATTTACGAGACACAGAATGTTAAAAATAAAGGTTTAGGGGGTTTCACATTTTTTTATCCACCTGTATCTCGGAAACAGCTTTAGCTTCTGGGTTGACATTTTCAGGATAGAAAGCCTTGGCCTCACTGATGTGCCTTTTGAAGATTTGGTGGAAAAATATAAATTTGTTCCAAAGTTATGACATGTTGAATTTCCTATTATTTCCTATGGGGAAAATAAATGTCCCACACAACACAGGATTCTGCTTCGAACTAGGATTCTGCTTCGAACTAGGATTCTGCTTCGAACTAGGATTCTGCTTCGAACTAGTATTCTGCTTTGAACTAGGATTCTGCTTTGTATGAGCCCTATGGAAAGGGATTCTGCACGGAGCAAGGATGCTATTTTGTAGTACTAAATCCCTTTTGGCAGACAGAACCAACACAGCAGGGGAACAGGGACCAACAGTCGACCAACCCTGCCTATTCTACAGCCCCCAGGGCCCTGCCCCAGGCTGCATAAACCCCCTAGAGTTTTTTTTAAACATAATCTCCACTCTAGGATGATCTGCCAGGCTTTGTTTTCTGCAACACTGTGAACTGAGATTTAAACTAACTATAGGACTGAATGAAGTGCTGACCTTTTTGTTGGTTTTCCAGTTCAGTGCTTTTCAACTGAGTTTAACATCCTGGTAAGTGCCCCTCATGCTTGAAGGCTAAAAGTGTTGTGCCATTGAGCTACTGTCTTTTCTGCTTTTTGCTATTTCAATATCTTATTCCTTCTCCCCCCCCCACCACGACCAGCACAGTAGGACACTGTGGAGCCCACTCCAAGTGTCCTAGATTAAGCATCCCTCCCCCTTCTGTGGGACACTGAGGAACCCACTTCCAGTGTCCTGAAATATGTATGCGATGGTTTTGCCAACACTGGGGTGCCCAATCCCCATGTCAGCACTATACTCACCCCCACCAGCAGTCTGTGACTCAAGGGAGCCCACTCCCAGTGTACATAGTGTACCCACTTATGTTTTACCCCCAGAGCAGTGTGGAACATTGGGGAACCAACCCGAAGTGCCCTGAGAAATGATTCTACTATTCCTGTGAAAAAAGAAAACAGTCCACATCTTTTTTTTTAACTTCAGTAAAAAAGGTCTCTCATTGTTTTCCCATCCCCCTCTCTCATCCCGACCCTCCCACTGAGCAACCAACCACCCCACACCCCCTTGCCCTATACTTACCAACCAAGGTCAGTGGCTGCCATCTTCTGTGGACCAGGACACATCTGCATTCTTCAAAGTTGAACAGCAAACTGAAGAATAAAGATAAGTGTCATATAGAGGCAGTCAATGGCATTTTGAACATACTATATGTTAATATCTCAGCCACTTGTAGGTATTTTACAAAGATAGATACATAGACACTGTTGGCAGATAAGGGTCTATGGCCCACTCAGTCTGCCCAGTTGAGCCTGTAAGTTCACTTTATGTTTTTCTAGAAATCTGTTGCCCTTTATCCCTGACCTCCAGAATGTCCTTATGTCTATCCCATGCATTCTTAAATCCTGTGATTGCTTCAGCCCCCACCACTTCCTATGGCAGGGTGTTCCACTTGGCCATCACCCTTTCTGTGAAGAAATTTTTCTTCATGTTTCATCTGAATTGGCCTCCCTCCAACTTCATCCCATGCCCCCTAGTTCTGGAACATCTTTTTCACTGACAAATAGTGTATTCCTGCACCCTGTTCCTCCCTGTAAGGTACGTGTATGTCTCTATCATATCCTGTCTCTCCCTCCCCTCCTCCAGGGAGTACATATTCAGGTCCTTCAGCCTGTCCTCATAGGACTTGTGATGCAAGTCCTGTACCATCTTTGTTGCCTTCCTCTGAACCTTCTCTACTCTGTCAATGTCCTAAAGTAAGTAAGGCCTCCAGAACTGCACATTGTACTCCAGGTGAGGCCTCACTAGTATCTTGTATATTGAAATTATCACCTCCCTTTTCCTGCTGGTGATGCCCCTTCCTATGCATCCCAGCATCCTTTTTGCTTATCGCACTGTTTCTCTACCTTGAGGTCATCAGAGATGATAACTCCAAGGTCCCTTTCCTGCTTGGTGCATGCTATAGCCTCACCCCCCAACTGATATGTTGTTCCAGGGGTTTTGTGCCCATATGCATTATCTTGGACTTCTTTGCATTGAATTTCAACTGCCAAACCCTTGATCATGTGTCAAGCTTCTGCAGGTCCCTCCTCATTCTGTCTACACCCTCTGGCATGAACCACATTTTCAACATGGACTTTTTGGGACCCCACTTCATGAACACTAGCACTGTCATTTTGTTACTCTGTCCTGAAAGATGATTTCACTGTGGCTGAAAGAAATCATCTTTTGGAATGGAATAATGAAATGGAAATGCCATTGTGCATGAAGTGGGGTCCCAAAAAGACCATTTGGAAAATCTGGTGCAAAAATACCCCAAAACACCCAAGTTATACATAGTCATTGAAATTTTCCTTCACACATGTAACTTTGCTAATTTATATTTTCACCTGTTTTAACATAGCTATTACACCACCATGAGACCCATACAGCTGCATTTCTCACATCCTGCCCGAAATGTGCTTTTGCACCTATGGCGCAGAATGGTGCGGTCAATGTGCAAAATCACTTTTCAGGACTGAATAATGAAATGACAGTACCATTGTTCATAACGCAGGGTCCCTAAAAGGCAATGTTGAATTTTTGGAGCAAAAGTAATAAAGAATGCCTGAGTTACATGCAATCAATGAAATTTTCCTATGCATGCATGTAACTGCCAATCTTTTATATTTTCACTTCAAAGTTTGAACATAGCCATTTCTTCACAGCACCTCATGCATACTACAGCTGTCATTTCTCACACATCCTGTCCAAAATGTGTTTCCATAGCTGTGGCACAGAATGGCATTTTGCCATGGTTTAAGAAATGTACACCTACAGTATGAGGGTTATGAAGTGGGGTGATAAGAAGACTATGTCAAAAATGTGGGGTCACGATGTGAAAAAAATGACAAACTTGTGAGAATTTGTTGCAATTTTGTTACACACATATCTCAAAAAGTAAGGAAATTCACTGCAAAAAACTCTGTTTTACAAAACCAGTTAGGATTTCCACTACACCTTTAAAAGTATGGAAATTCAATGTTAGGGTTAATACGTGTTTCAGCACAAGAACACCAATCTCTGCAAACATTAGAAACAAAACCATTAGTTGATATATCCCCTCGGTATCCTTCCACCTAACTCATACACCATTTGAGCTGTTAATCATGTGGTATTGAACAATATATTTGAATGGTCCTTCTGCCTAACTCGTACACTATACAAATTTGTAACATGGCAAATAATGTATGCCATGAATCCAGCATAACGATAGGTGGAAACACACCTGCTGGTACAGTATGAAGTGGTCATTAATTCCCTGGAAATAACTGCTTCATTTTGTAGTACAAACACTGTCCACACAAAAAGTGCTACCTAAGCACACAAAGAGAAATTTTCCAGTCACTCACTGAGCCATGATGATACTTATGCAGTTTAGAGCAGCAGCGCAAGCGGCGTCTTACCCAGCAGTGAGACACGGGCTAAATGACAGTACAGATCAACAATCTAAATGTTGAAATCATAGCAACCACAATATGAACTGATCTTAGATATTCAAAAACATATGGCGCTGAGTAGCATACAGTAACTGAAACAAAAATGCATGTCTCTGTTTCCGTTTTAAACAATAATGTTGGCAGTCAATTTCTGTACCACTTCCATATAACAAGTGCATTAATCGCCTTGATAAGAGAGCATTTCCCAAGAATTAATGCTTGGTTGGGTGGAGGGAAGCACTTGTGTACCCACCCCTCAACCATGCATTAATTCCTGGGAAATGCCCTCCTGTCTCAGTGATTAATGCTTACATATTGTTCAAACAACATGAAGTCTTGCTGTATTCTGACAATAGCAGTGAGGTCCAACCTTCGAACTGCCCCGGAGATGAGAGTTAACTTTCCATGCCAGGCATGGAACGCTGAGCTCGAGCTCGGTTGAGACTCTGTCTGTTGCTGTTTGAACTCAAACCATCAGATTCTTTACTCCACCTCACTGAACAGTCGCTCCGGAGATTTCTCCTTTGCTCAGTTCAATTTGTCGGTTAAAGTACCGTTTTTCTTGGTTTTCAACTGAATTTAAACAGCAACCTATCGGTTCAATCTCTGTCTGTGGTATTCGTGAGTACTAGATAGGTTTATATTATTTTTCCTTTCTGTGTGGAACTTGTAAACGTTTCATCGGTTCGGTTTGAACCGATCAGGTTGTTTAAAAATCTTTACTTCTACTTTTAGTGTGGTTACCGGTTATCGGTTCTAAAAAAAACGGATTTTACTACGTTTTTTTCCACGACCCGTAACACGGTCAGGAACCAATAAGAATGTCTTGCCTGGTGGATTGCCATTAAAAGGGTAAGTTTTGTTAGGACTGGCACCATGTCTGAGAAACCCAAAAGGAAAACCGGGCCCACTGGGTTTCAACACTGTAGTGTGTGTGGGGAAGTCTTTGCTAACCCCATTCCACTTGTGTTTATTGTCTGGGGTTTGACCACCTCGATTCAGACTGCCAGATTTGTAAAAATTTTCCTGCAGCTACCCTAGAAAAGAGAGTTGGTAGGCTCAGGGAAAAGGAGGACAAAAAGTCTGCTGACCTGGATGGCCAGCCCGGTTCAGTTCAAACGGACCAGAAGGAGTGCCCTCTGACCAGGCCGTAAACTTCTTGAGCAAAAGGAGAACCGATTCTGAGGAGTCGGTTCTGGTTAAGAGAACAAAAAGGGATAAATCAGCTGGTGTGGATCCAAAAGTTTCTTCTCCAACCGCTGATGAAATAGCCAAAGCGATAAAAATTGTTCAGTCGCTATCCCCGGTTCCGACCGAACCAGCACCATCAGGAAGGCGCTCGGTTCGGCCGGTTCCACCGGTTCTGGATTATGATTTGGAGGAATTTTATGAACCGGAGGAGGAGGAGGAAGGAGAGTATGAGGAAAGTGAATGTGATTATGAAAGTCTGGATGTGCCCACTGACCCGGACATCTCCCCAGACAGACCTTCAGGAGTGTCTCCTCCTAGGCTTTCTGAGTCCCCCTCCCATTTCATGTTTTACAAGAAAGTGACCAAAACCCTTCAGATTCCTATGGAAGAAGCTGTGGATGACCAGGAGGAGCCCGACTATGTGGAAATGATGGATATCCCAGAGTCCAGGAGGCTGTCTATTCCCCTACACAAGTCTTTTGGGAAATAGACATTTAAGATTTTAAAGACTCCTAATTCTATACCTCCTGTGGATAAAAGAATGGGCAAGAGGTATACTCTGTCAGGCTCGGATACAGAGTTCCTTACCCAGCAATGCAGCCATGTTGGGGTAGTGCAGGCTGCAGCCTGTGATAAGGCTAATATACCCTTGGCTTCACACCCTCAGATAAGGACTCCAGGAGGATTGATGCCATGGCAAAGAAACAGCACATGGCAGCATCCTTGGGACTCAGGCAGGCCAATTATATGGCCTATACAGCTAGATATCAGAAATCTAGATGGGACACTGTCATGGCTTTAGCTAAACAGGTCCCTGGCCAGCTAAAAGGAGCTGGAGCAGGTGGCTGCTGATAGTATTGAGGCATCTAAGGTGCAATTCCATGCTGCAGTGGGCTCCAATGATGTTTCATCTAGAGTCATGGCTACATCTGTGGCCCTTCATAGGATGGCTTGGCTCAGATGTACTAGCCTGTCTCAGGATTCCCAGACTAAGCCATGGATTTTCCTGTTGTGGGTAATTCTCTGTTTGGGGAGCAAACAGAGAACTACATGAAGAAAATGGATGAATACAGGACCACCTATAGGAGTGCTCAGGCCAAGGAAAGGCAAGTCACTCCTCAGAGGCAGCATCCCAGGGGCAGGGGCAGGCCTTTTCATAGGCCTTTCTACCAAGCCCAGGCCTCCTCTTCAGCCTATGCTCAGAGGGGGTTCTTTAGAGGGAGAGGCAGAAGGGGTACAGGCAGGTCTGCTTCCACCCCTCAGCCTAAACCCCCTGCCAAACAGGCACCCTAACGGGTTTGCCAGGGCCGATTCTCCACCACCTGTAGGGGGCAGGCTGGCTTACTTTGTCCCGGACTGGAAGTCTTTATCATCAGGCAAGTGGGTCCTGGAAGTAGTAAGCCAGGGACTGATTCTCAGTTTCAAAAAATTTCCAAGGGTGAGAACCAGACCCTTTCCACCTGCAAATCCTTCAGAGGCACTTGCCCTAGAGGCAGAGGTCTCTTCCTTCTTGGCTCTCAGAGCTGTAGAAAGGGTTACACCCCTACACAAAGGGAAAGTATTGTACTCCAGGTACTTCCTCACCCCCAAAAAGACAGGAGAATGGTGGCCCATGCTGGATCTCAGATATTTAAACAAGCACCTTTTAAAGCCAAAGTTCAAAATGGTGACTCTGGGAGTAATTCTACCCTCTCTAAGGTCAGGGGACTGACTAGTCTCCCTGGACCTCAAGGATGCCTATTTCCATATTCTCATCAGTAGCTCCCATCGAAAATACCTCAGGTTCGAGCTGCCCTCAGGCCATTACCAATTCAGAGCAATGCCCTTCGGCCTAACCTCTGCTCCAAGGGTGTTCACAAAATGTCTGGCAGTAGTAGTTGCTTTCTTAAGAAGGAAAGGGATTTCCATCTTCCCGTACCTGGATGACTGGCTCATAGTAGACCAGTCCCCAGACCAAGTCACACCTGCAGATAACTCAGCAACTGCTCACTTCTCTAGGTTTCCTTCTGAATCTGTCAAAGTCACTTCTAGAGCCTGTTCAGCTCCTCATCTTCATAGGCGTGGAGCTAGAGACAGAAAAGGCAAGAGCCTTCCTTCCCCTGGACAATGCAAGGACCCTTATCACACTGGCCTCTTCATTCACCTTACAGGTGTCTCGACCAGCAAGGCATTTTCTGCAGCTCCTGGGGCACATGGCTGTTTCTACAGCAGTGGTGCAGGGAGCAAGATTTCAGATGAGGGACATTCAGTTCCACTTGAGGGCCTTTTGGTTTCAGAAAAAGGACCCTCTGACCAAACAGATCCCAGTGACTCGAACCCTGATCCAGGCTTTGCAGTGGTGGCTGGATCAGGACAATCTAAGACAGGGAGTTCCTTTTTTCACTCAGTCTCACTCTTTAATCCTTACTACAGATGCCTCCCTCTTGGGGTGGGGGGCCCACTTGGGAGACCTGACCACCCGGGGGTTGTGGTCTCCTCAGGAATCTCTGCTTCACATCAATCTTTTGGAACTCAGAGCAGTGTATCTAGCACTTCAAGCTTTTTCCAAGTCTGTTCAGAACAAAGTAGTTCAGATTAGGACAGACAATACCACCACAATGTGGTATATCAACAAGCAAGGGGGCACTCGGTCTATGGCCTTGTGCACAGAAGCAATGAAGCTGTGGTCTCTGGCTTATTTCCTGAACACCTCCCTTACAGCAGTATACCTCCCAGGCAAGGACAATGTCCTGGCAGATGCCCTCAGCAGGATATCTCAGGGCCATCACGAGTGGTCACTGGATCCCCTGGTTTTGGAGGTGATCTTCTCTAGATGGGGCACCCCACAGATATATCTTTTTGCAGCCCCAGACAATCACCAACTTCCCCTCTTTTGCTGTAAGCCCCCAGTGTTGGGCCCAGTCCCCCTGGATGCCTTGGTTCTCAATTGGGAAGGGAAGTTCCTGTATGTTTTTCCCCCCTTCCCTCTCCTGTTCAAGGTGCTAGTCAAAATCAGGTCTCAACCCTGCAAAGTGATTCTGATTGCTCCAGACTGGGCCAGACAGCCCTGGTAGCCTCTTCTGTTGTCCTTAGCAGTCCACCTTCCCTTGTCTCTTCCCAGCCTGTGCTCAGGGGAGGGTTTGGTACCCAAATCTCAAATCTCTCAATCTCAAGGCCTGACTCTTGAAGAGTTAGAGTTTGCTGATTTACACCTCTCTCGAGGTGTTATGGATATCCTAAAGTCTTCTAGGAAGCCTTCCACCAGAACCACTTATAATTCCAAATGGAAAAGATTCTCCATATGGTGCTCTGGGAAGCATATTTCCCCAGAGTCTGCTGGCCTGCCCACAGTCCTTGACTGCATGGTTCATCTGAATAGCTTGAGACTCAGACCAGCTACACTAAGGGTGCATCTGGCAGCTGTCTCTGCTTTTCTTTCAGCAGGTAAGTCTTCCTGTCTTTCAGCTCACCCTGTATTCTCCAAGTTGTTCAAGGGATTGCTTCATACCAATCCACCATTCAGGGACCCTGCCCTGCTTGGGACCTTAATGTTTGCATTGCTCAGCTTATGCAATCACCTTTTGAGCCTTTGTCCTCAGCAGAGCTTAAGTACTTGACTTGGAAAACTGTTTTCTTGGTGGCCATTACTTCTGCCAGGCACATAAGCAAGTTACAAGCCCTGTCAGTGGAGCCTGATTTTATTTCTTTCCATAGAGATAAGGTGGTCCTCAGGACTAACAGGAAGTTTTTACCTAAGGTGGTTTCAGACTTCCACCTTAACCAATCTACGTCTCTTCCTGTGTTCTTCACTGACCATTCCTCCTCTGGTGAGAGGAGGTTGCACAGTTTGGATGTGAAAAGAGCCCTTAGCTACTACATAGAATGTACCAAGGGTCACAGGTTTGACTCCCTCCAACTGTTCCTCACTTATGGTGAGGTTGGTAAAGCAAAGCCTGCCACTAAAAGATCCATTGCCAGGTGGATTGTCTCTTGCATTCAATTTTGCTATGAAAAACTAGGTAGGATTCCACCCTCAGGCCTGAGGGCTCACTCTACCAGAGGTACAGCTGCTTCCCTGGCTGCTGCCAGGGATATTCCTGTCTTAGAGATATGTCAAGCAGCTACCTGGAAAACAGTTCACACTTTTACCAAGCATTACTCTCTGGATATCCAGGCTAGGAGTGATGCTCAGTTTGGCACAGCAGTGCTTCAGAGCCTATTTCCTAAGTAGGTTCTGCCCCTCCTCCATGGAGGTACTGCTTGGTAGTCTGCTATTGTCAGAATACAGCAAGACTTCATGTTGTTTGAAGAAAAAAATTACTCACCTTAGTAATGTTGTTTCTTCTAATGGAGTCTTGCTGTATTCTGACCCCCCCCGCCTTCACCTCTCAGAACCTTTGTTTTTGGGATGTGGGTAGACAGTAGCAGTGTTGGCACTCAGGAGGTGCCCCACCTTTTTTATTATCACCCTCTTTTCTTTGGGTAAGTGGGTGTTGTGTTCATTTTATTTTTTGGGTTTCCTGACTTGAGTCTTTGTTTTGGGACCAAAAAAATCTTTTTATTATATTTAGTAGCCAGTTGGCTAGTGTAGGTTTACAGCTTCCACACAGGACACTCAGTGAGTTTAGCTCATAAAGATCTGACGGTTTGAGTTCAAACAGCAACAGACAGAGTCTCAACCGAGCTCGAGCTCAGCATTCCATGCCTGGCATGGAAAGTTAACTCTTTCATCTCCGGGGCAGTTCGAAGGTTGGACCTCACTGTTATTGTCAGAATACAGCAAGACTCCATTAGAAGAAACAACATTACTAAGGTGAGTAATTTTTTCTTCTATACCACATGATTAACAGCTTAAATGTTGTACGAGTTAGGTGGAAGGACACCAAAGGATATATCAAATAACTGTTTTGTTTCAAATGTTTGCAGATATTGGTGGTGTTGTGCTGATTCACGTATTAACCCTAACATTGAATTTCCATAATTTTAAAGGTGTAATGGAAACCCTAACTGGTTTTGTAAAACTGAGTTTTTTTCAATGAATATACATACATATATATATATATATATATATATATATATATATATATATATATAGATTCTATGCAAAAACTTTGTTAATGCATCATTTAGGGTTAAAACACAAAGAGTCAGGAAATGAAACCTTCAGGGTTACCCCATCCCCCTTGTGGACCCTTACATCATCCCAAGATTGACAGCTGATGGGGTGTGTCATTGGGGTTGTGAGGCCTAGCTGTCACCCCATTCCATCTTTAATCATATTCACAAGCCACAGTAAAGAATAATGGGGTGACATTTAGGCCTCACAACCCTAATGACACAACCCCATCAGCTGTCAATCTCGGGATGATGGGTGGGACCACGAGGAGGGGATGGGGCAACCCTAAAGATTTCATTTCCTGACTTTTTGTGTTTTAACCCTAAATGATGCATTAACAAAGTTTTTTGCATAGAATCTATATATATATATATATATATATATAAACACTCATTCACATGTCAGACACCTAACCACTACAAATTATTTACATGGCAGTAATGCTAGGCATCCTATAAATGTGAAGCCAGTACTACAATGCAAAATGCCATATGCAAAACATAAAGTGTGTCACACAATATGGGTGCAGCAAATGAATTTTCCAACACCTAAGCACCATAATTCACATGGACAGCACATCCCCTCAACATGCTCCAAATTTCAATGTAAAAGACCAAACTGTTTCTGAGATATAAAATGTGAAAGTTTCAGGTTTTCATTCATCACACTTGCAGAATTCCACACCTATTAACATTTTACACACCTAATGACTGGAAAGTACATCTATGGCAGTAAGGCTAGCTACCCTAGTAATTTAAAGCTATACCACCATGGAAAATGCTGTCCACAAAACATAACTGTGTCACTCAATAGTTCCCCAAAAAATGTATTGTCTGACACCTAAGTACTATAATTCACATCTACAGGACATGCCGTCAACACCCTCCAAATTTCAAGTTAAAAGTCCAAACTGTTTCCGAGATGTTTAATTTGAAAAATTGTTAAAATTGTGCTATCTGGTCCCTCCCAATCTGGCCATCTAGTCCCTTCCTCACGACCAAAGATTGCAATTAATGAATCTCACGATCAAAAAATTTGCAGGCTCACAATCAAAGAATAAAAAATGTTAAACTAATTTTTAGAGAAAAATACATGAAACCACAGCCATGACTCAACAGAACAAAGACCCCTGAGCAGATCCCATCCTAGTTTGCCTTCCGAAGTGACCCCTGTGCCGAGAAATGTTTTTTTCCATGTGGCCATCTAGTCTTGCCCTCGCGATCAAAGATTGTGGTCAAAGACTCTCAAGATCAAAGAATTTGGGCTTGCAATCAAAGAATTTGCAGGGTCAGGATCAAAACAATAAAACATTTTAAAAGTTAATTCTTAAGCAGAAATGCATGAAACCACAGTCATGCCTCGATAGAATAAAGCCCCCTGAGCAAAACCCACTCTCATTTGGCTTAATAAGTCAACGCTGATCTGAGAAAATAGATTTTTTCAACCAGCCATCTAGTCATACCCTCGCAATCAAAGATCATGGTCAAAGAATCTCAGTATCAAAGATTTTGCAGGCTTGCAATCAAAGAGTTTGCAGGCTCACAATTAAAGTATTTGCAGGTTCGCGATCAAATAATAAAAAATGTTAAACCAATTTTTAGAGAAAAATACATGAAACCACAGCCATGACTCGACAGAACAAAGGCCTCTGAGCAGATCCCATCCTAGTTTGCCTTTAGAAGTGACCCCTGTGCTGAGAAAATGTTATTTTTCATGTGGCCATCTAGTTGCACCCTCGTGATCAAAGATCACAGCCAAAGAATCTCAAGATCAAAGAATTTGCAGGCTTGCAATCAAAGAATTTGCAGGGTCATGATCACACAATAAAAAATTTTAAAAGTTTATTCTTAGGCAGAAATGCAAGAAACCACAGTCATGCCTCGATAGAACGAAGCCCCCTGAGCAACACCCACCCTCATTTTGCTTAATAAGCCACCCCTGAGCTGAAAAATTGATTTTTTCATGTGGCCATCTAGTCATGCCCTCATGATCAAAGAATCTCGTGATCAAAGAATTTGCAGGCAAGCGATTAAAGATTGTTAGCAAGCCACAATCAAAGAATAAAAATGTTAAAAACTCTATTTTTTTACCATTTTGAAAAAAACACAGGCATGGCTCAACAGAGGCAAGACCCCTGAGCAAAACCCACCAGTTTCACCTCAGACGTCCCCCTTGGGCAGAGATATTTACATTTTTCCGACCGCAAACTGAAAACAAGATGGCGACAGTCGCATCAAAGAATTCCTCGTGACCTAAGATTCTTTGATTGTGAGCCTGCAAATTCTTTGATTCTGAGGTGAGACTTGATGTCCAAAACTCCACTCTTCTTTCACAAAAGAACCATATAAATTTCCCCATTGACTTATAACAGGAAATTAAAACTTAAATAACTTTTGAATGGATTAATATTTTTTCACCAAATGAAAAGTGGCATGTTCCTTCACCCAATATCTTTCAGCTGAGCAAAGTTGCAGAGCAGCACACCACACAACGGCCGCACAGCACCACAGACATAATCAAAATAGCTGCCCACATAACTAGTGAAAAGTGAATTTTCAGCATTTTGGTGTGCAAAAACTGTAAGTTCAACTGAAATGCATTTTGGCATATCAGGAGATCTATCATGCCGCACCATGCATACCCAATTTCATACAAATCCGTTGAAGGGGTCCAAAGTTATTAATGTGAAAAATTTTGAGTTTAACATAGAAAAGGCTTCATAATCGTAAATATATATAATATATTCCATGACCGAGCATGCTGACATGCTACAGTAAAGGAGAATGGGGGGATAGTTAAGCCTCATGACCCCAATGACACACCAAGGCATCTGCTAGACTATAGAGGATTAGGGTGGTGTGTGTGAGGGGGGTTAGGGGTTCAACCCTAATGTCTCATTTCCTGCCTTTTTTTGCTTAAACCCTAAATGAAGAATTAACACAGTTTTTTCCATAGAATTTCCTTACTTTTTGAAAATATGTAATATAAGTAGTAAAAATCACATATTGGTGGGAGTGCAGAGCCCAGCTCCCACCATGTTGCCAATTTTTGCATAACAATATGCATCTGGGCCCACGCTTCCACTTATGCAAAGCTACAGAGCCATGCAGCAGCACTATAGGGCACCAAACCCTTGTAACAGTAATTTGTGCATATCCAGGGAACCGTAACAGCTAGAAATAAAATTCTAGCATAATTGTAACCATGACAGTGAATACTTCACGTAACATTTAAAGTCCATACCCATATCTCACATTGTTTCTAAGCTATGGACACCAAAAAGCACTGGACAGGCACTCTTTCAACCCTTGTGATAGTACTTTCACAGTATCTCATGAACCATGCAACGTACAAACAAAATTCTACTGCAGGCTTACTCTATGATGTCAAATATTTTTCCAGTGGCTAGATCACCTGAAGGTCCCATGCTCCCACCAACTTGGAAATCTAGGCCACCTGTAGCAGAAAGTCTGTATCTCATGTCGTTTCCAAGATAACGGTGCTGAAACTCATGACACAGACTGCAATTTAATCCTATGGGAAAAATGTCAATTACATCATTGAATATCTCTACAACAAATTATTTCTCCAACACCTAAACAGCATAGTTTACATCTCTGTGACATCCCCTCAACACCCTGCAAATTTCAAGTAAAAAAAATAAGCTGTTATTGAGATATGGTCATCTCAATTTGGGCCATCTGGTCTTTCTCATTAACATTCCAAACATACTGTCAATATGCATTTTCCCATAGGATATAATGGGAAATTCAAATTGCACTAACTTTTGAACAGATTAATATTTTTTCACCAAACAAAAAGCAGCATGTTCCTTGCTGCAAGCTCTTTCTATGTCCCAAGTCTGGGACCAATACCGCACACAATGCCCACGCAGCACCACAGACAAAAGATGCGCAAAAGTGGCAAAAAGTGCATTATTGGGCACTTTGCTGCACAGAAATCGTATGACTGACTGAAATGCAATTTAGTAAATCAAGAGATCTACCACATCAAACTGTGCATTCCAAATTTTGTGTAAATCCGTTGAATGGTTGCAAAGTTATTGACGTGCAAAATGTGAGGTTTAACATTAAAAGTGCCTATCACAATGCAAAATGCTATACGCAAAATGTAAAGTGCATCATGCAATATCTCTGCAGCAACTTAATTTTCCAACACCAAAATACCATAATTCACATGTACAGGACATCCCCTCAACACCCTGCAAATTTCAATTTAAAAAACCAAACCATGCCTGAGATATAACATTTTAAAATTTGAGATTTTCATTGGTCAGAGTGACAGAATTCCACACCTGTTTACATTTTACACACCGAATGACTGAAAAGTCTGTCCATGGCAGTAAGGCTAGCTACCCTATAAATTTCAAGCCACTACCACAATGCAAAACACTGTCCACAAATCGTAAACTGTGCCACACCATATCTCCACAACAAATGTATTTTCTGACACCTAAGCACCATAATTCACATCTACAGGATATCCCGTCAACACTCTCCATATTTCAAGTTAAAAGACCAAACCATTTCTGAGATATTTAATTTTAAAAGTTGCTAAAATTGGGCTATCTGGTCCCTCCAAATCTGGCCATCTAGTCCCTGCCTTGGGATCAAAAAATCTTTGATTGTGAGCCTGCAAATTCTTTGATTGTGAGGAGGGACCAGAGGGCCAAAACCCCATTCTTTGTTCGCAAAATAACCATTTAACTTTTCCCATTGACTTATAAAGGGAACTTAAAAGTGCTATAACTTTTGAATGCCTCAATATTTTTTCACCAAATGAAAAGCGGCATATTTGGCCCGTGAAGCTCTTTCAAACAAATCATGTTGCGGAGCGACATGCCACACAATGGCCACGTAGTGCCATGGACAATATCCCAAAAACTGCCTTCAAAACTGGATAATTTAACATTTTTCAGCATTTTCGTGCACAAAGACTGTAAGCCTGACCAAAATGAAATTTGGTAAATCAAGAAATCTACCATGCCCCACCACACATACCAAATTTCAGGCAAATCCACTGAATGGGTCCAAAGTTATTAATGTTGCAAAATTTTGACTTTAACATAGAAGTGACATCCCAACCCTAAATATAGTGGCTCAACTGTGCCACTGTAATATATATATATATATATATATATATATATATATATGCAGTAGGGGTGGACATATATTCAGTGTGATAAATGAGTTTATAAAATGGGTAAACAAAATTGCTTAATTTGATTGGCTAAAAGGACCTCTCAGCCGTGTCCTTATCAGCGTGTATTTATGCCAACCGGCACTTTTCTCCCATAGCTGACCTCACAACACACAGAAATCAGTAACAAGCCGAGCTCAAAACTATTCTAAGAAGCGGGCACAACGCGCAGCACCAGTGCAAAACGTCACACTGCTGTCACAGGCATCAAACAACACAAAGCCCACCTCTCTCTCTCTCTCTGTCAAACATGAAAGTGTAACAAAAATAATTGAAATAAATTCATCCATAGCATTTTCCGCCTTGTTAAAAAAATGTAAGTACCTCAGTTACACTGCAACCACTGAAACTAGAACCTCTGGCTCCTGATAGTATTCTGTTTCACTACATCATTTCTCCAGGTAACCACAGAATCGATCTTCTGTTCTATCATTCAAAATTACAAAAAAAAACCAAAAGCAAAACACTCAGCACAGACCTAGTTCTCCATACAAAAAAAATTCCTGTACCTTGTCTGTAACCCCGAGAAACCTGAATACAACACTGGAAATGGCTATCACAAGCCAGCTTGTTCACTGGTTGGCACCATTAATCCATTATCCTCAACCTCTGTACACACCATATTACCATACTAAAAAAACTAAAAAAGATTACACTGCTGTGCAAACATGTAAATATGATGAAATTAAATATGACCCAACCGAAAAACTGGAAATGGCTCAAGTGAGTTCAACAGCTCCCAGCTCCTCGCTGACATGCCCAATTCCAATCTGCTCCAACTGAAATCTGGCCATGCTCCTGAACAGCCTACTACTTAAATATAACAAAACTTTAAAAATAAAAATAAAACAATGTGTGTGTTGGGGGGAGGGGTGAGCTACAGACACCAACACCCTCTAGTGGCTGCCTTTTACATTTATTCTAGTTATCAATACAGCACAAACACAGGGACTACTTTTCTATTTTTTATTTATAGTAACAGTTTTTAAACATTTTAAAACTTCTTACCTAAACTTTTAAAATAACCTTTTTTTTCACAATGGAACCCATTTTATAAGTGCAATAACACACTCTGAGGTGTGGGTTACGTGCTGATAAGAGCACGCCCGGGGCATAAGGCACTCGGTGCAAGCGCCTCATGCCTTAGTACACCCCTGGGCATGCTCTTATCAGCACGTAACCCACACCTCATCGTGTGTTATTGCTTGTTTATCTGAGTCACTGTATGTATAAATAAATTCATACATACAGGCCCAGATATTCAAACTGTGCCCAAAAAGTGTGCAACAGCAGGACCAAGCACAAGTCCACTGCACCCATGCGCAAGAAGCACGATATTCAAAAACTGCACAGGTCAAGATGCACCTGCTGCACATGACTGACTAGTGCACCACCTGTGCCATAGCACAACCAGGGATGTGCAGTTGCGCAGTTCAGATGCCCCATAGCGCAAACAGGGATGCTCAGTGGAGCAGTCCAGATGCACCATAGTGCAACACAGATGCCCCGTGGAGCAGGGCAGCAGTGCAAGACCACAACCAGGGATGTGCAGGGACAGGATGCAGGGGCCCACTACCCATGCCACAGATGGGCAGAGGAGCACACAGCAGAAAAAACATCGCCCCCAACACCCCATGCACTGCACAACCAGTGGACAGCCGGAATAACCACTGGCCCATGGATACCAGCAACCAACCCACAGCCGGGGCATGGTGCTCCAGCACACCCCCTGGCAATCTGTGACCGGCACACAAGGAGGGCCGACCACACCGTGCCACACCATCCCACCAATGCAGAGCACACCTTGCACCGTGACCCCCAGATACCCTGCCCAGGAGAAGCATCCACCAGTGCAGGATGCCCTATGCATGCCACCACCTCCACTGTAACAATGCAACACTGTGCACCACAGAACCATGCAAGGCAGTGCCAACACAAGCACCTGTCAGTGGGTGGTAGCACACAGTGATGCAACGACTGCATACACAGTGCCACCATGCACGTCCCCCACCGAGGTACAGCTGAGAGACCGACCATGCGTCGGCACATGAGGTACCCCACACATAACAGGGCATGCCCCAGACCCCACCACCAGTGGTACTGCACCCTGCACACCCTCCCAAGGACACACTCCAACACAGCACTGACCACAACAGCCAGCGCAGACACCCACAGTGGTGCATGGAAGCATGCACCACACAGGATGCAACACAGTTCATGGACAAACACCCACCCATACCCAAGGGCACACCAACTCAGGGACACAGTAGCGGGGCAACCAAGCCCGCAGTGTGTGGCCATGGAAACCGTGTACACATGGCCAACACCCCTCCATGGCACAGGAGTGCCAGCCACCCTGCACAGGCACCGTGGAGCTGTACGCCACCAGCATTTGCCCGGAGCACAAGTGACAGACAGTGGTGCACATCCCCTGTGACACACACACAAGCGACAGCATGGAGGTGGGACAACAACAGCGGAGGCCACAGTGTCACCCGAGGCAGACATGCACCACACCAGTGACAGGAGGCAACCTGGCATTGTGCCGGGAACAGTGGCTGTCCTGCATGGATAGCAACCACTGACATGCCAGCAGACCATGCATGTCACAGACATGCAAGGGTGTCAGCTGCACAGGCCATGGATGGCATGACAGGTCCGCCATGGACACAGAGCAAGCACCGTGGACCACTGCACACAGTCATCCAGTGCACAGGGAACGACACACACAACACAGACAGTGACTGATAGCCACTCCCACACCATACTCACTTCCCCATGGACACACACACACACATACATGACTGCACCACCTCTGATGCCATGCACACCACTGCAGCTGAGCACCTATAGCCCACTGCAAATCAGAGACCACCACAGTAGGCATATCAAAAGAAATGTATTTAAAAACAGCAAACAAACTATGTACAAGTATTTACAAAGGTTTGGGGGGAGGGACACAAACAAGGTGGGGGTGGGTAAGGGGCAGGGGTGAACAAATGGTAGAGGGAAGGAGGGGTATGAGGGTGTGTCCAGGGGGTAGTGGAAATCAGGGGCAGTTCAAAGCTCAGTGGGAGCCCCGCTCCCAGCTCTGGTTTCTTCTCCTGCCATGGCGTCTTCAGATACCGAGCCTGTCCAACCGTTCGAGTATCTCCAGGGATGCTCTGGCTACCTGGAGAATCTCCTGCAGCACCACCATGTTCTCCTGCAGCTGCCATCCACCTAGGACAAGGGAGCAGAGTCAATAGGTGTGAATGCACAGCTCCATGCATCCCACCCACTGTGCATGGCATACGGCCATGGGACATGCCTCTGTGATGGTGTGTGACCACCCACAGTGATTGCGTCCACAAGACCTGCCCACCCAGGTGTACACAGCCATGTGGACCGCTGCACACACCCACCAGCCAAGTCCTGCACAGCACCACCGTGGCTGTTCAGTGACATGGCTAAGCGGTGTGAAGGCAGTGGCACATCCATGTACCCGATGCACGCATGGACCACCATTGATGCACTCCCAGACATGCAGTGCCACTGGACAGTGCTGACTGTAACAAGTTGCGTGCATGGCAGTGGTGTCCATGGATGGTGGCCATGCCCCGCTGCCCACCCTGTTACACAGCATGCAATAGTAATGATGGATGTAAGGCACTCACCATCATCAGGCTTGTCCCTGCACCTGTCTTGTCCGGCAGTGCTCCCAGCCTGCTGTTCATCTTGGTGAAGCCTCCTCTCCCTCACCCGCCAGCTCTCCTCTGGGCCTAGGGTGCATCATGGCGAGAGGAACATAAGTACAATCTGGTAGCAAAGTTCCCCCATCCCCATGTGTGTGTGTGTGTGCAATCCCACACAGCCATACCCATTCTCTCCTACCCCGATACCACCACCATGGCCAACACTGGATGGCCCCCCATGTGCTGGACACATGCCACTGAGATACCCGTATGGATGTTAACAGTGTATGGATGGGACACCTATCTGGCCATGGTACCATGCCCCTCCTGGCATGTGCCCACAGGTGGGCAAGCCTGTCTGGGTCCCGCCGCTGCAGGTCACTATAGCAGTGCCTGCACTGCTCCGCTGTCCTCTCCATTCCTGTGGCCTCCTCCAGGGCCACTGTCACCTCCTCCCACACTGCACTCCAGGCCCTGTCC
The DNA here is from genome assembly GCA_016271365.2 of Neoceratodus forsteri. Lineage (NCBI taxonomy): Eukaryota > Metazoa > Chordata > Ceratodontiformes > Ceratodontidae > Neoceratodus > Neoceratodus forsteri. The sequence continues at coordinate 921,533,496 of CM057450.1, read as the reverse complement.
AGGGGTGCCTCCCCAAATAGGGCAGTGGCATGGGGCTCCACCAACTGGACCAGATTGGCCAGTTCAAGTTGACTCCAGATGGGCTCCCTTCTCCTTGCCATCCTGTACAGTTTTGGTATCAAAATGGTGCTCTGTAGCACACATTCACCATGTGCGGATACTGCACGGTACTGCACTGCCATTCCCTATCGCTCTGTCACTGAACAGCATGATAGAGGTGCACCCATGAGGATGCATGGCGCCGAGGGAGCAAAGGTCGGCACAGGGTCAGGGGTCTCTTGCGCATGGACTGCCACAGTGCAATTGGTACTCACCGTGTGTAGCACGGTAGGGCGCCTGTGTGCTACTTCCTGTAGTGGCCTACTGCGCTGTGGCCCCACTGCACCTATGGCACCCCAGTGCCACAGCATCATACATGTGAACAGTGCAGTAGCGCCACTGGCACAATGGTGGCCTTACCCTGCATTGTCTCCCACACACAGCACATCAGCAGCATGGTAGACGTCAGCATCATCACCCCGGGCATGCGCCATTCGGTGTCCACTGCACATGTCACAGAAATGCACCCTTGCCTGAGCACGTTCAACACAATTGCACAAAGTGCAACAGCACAATATTCAGCTGGCATATGCAAATCAGCTAATCAGCCATTCAATGGCACAGATATTGCATTTGCATCCACTTATACTTGCAACTCTCCTTATTTGCATGCATTGTGCTATAATAATATGACATTGGGCTGCACTGGCCATAGTCTGTTATTGCAGTCTATTGTGGTGAGTTGCATGCTGTTTGGGAGTGTGGACTGTGGTGTATGGGACATGCATGGGACTGCACAGTCACAGGTAACACCTGTCATTCTCACAGGATGAAGAATGAGTGATCTTGAGGTGGAGGAAGAGGAACAGAGATGTGGGAGGAAGAGGAGACCAAACTTTACAAAGGTAGAAACAGATGACCTGTTTAAAGCCTACCTTGACCATGCCACCCTGCAGCAGCCGGCAGCAGACAGCGATGCAACAGATGCATACACAGTGCTGCCCTGCATGTCCCCCCCAAGGTACAGCTGAGAGATTGACCATGCGTCAGCACATGAGGTACTCCATATGTGACAGGGCATGCCATGGACCCCACCTCCAGTGGTACAGCACCCTGCACACCCTCCCAAGGACACATCTCATCCCAGCACTGACCTCAACAGCCAGCACAGACAAGCACAGTGTAGCATGGAGGCATGCACCACACAGGATGCAACACAGTGCATGGACAAACACCCACCCATACCCAAGGGCACACCAACACAGGGACACAGTAGGGGTCAACCATGCCACTGGCGTGTGGCCATGGCTGACATGTACACACGGCCAGCACCCCTACATTGCACAGGTGTGCCAGCCACCATGCGCAGGTACCATGAAGCTGTATGCCACCAGCATGCTGCCAGAGCACAAGTGACAGACACTGGAGCACATCCCCTGCGACAGACACAAGCGACAGCATGGATAGGGGACAACAACAGTGGAGGCCACTGTGCCACTGGAGGCAGACGTGCACCATACTAGTGATGGCAGGTAACCTGGCATTGTGCCGGGTACAGTTGTTATCCAGCATGGACAGCCATCACTGACACGCCAGCAGACCGTGCGTATCACAGACATGCAAGGGTGTCAGCTGCACAGGCCATGAACAGTCTGACAGGGGTGCCTTGCACAGTGCAGGCCCCATGGACCACTGCACACAGGCATCCAGTGCACAGAGTACAACACACAAACCACAGACAGTGACTGATCCCCTGCCCACACCATAGGTGGTTCACCTCTGCACACACACACACACACACACACACACACACACACACCGCTCATGCATGCACCACCCCTGATGCCATGCACACCACTGCAGCTAAGCACCTGTAACCGCTTCAAATCAGAGACCACCACAGTTGTCATAACAAAATGCATATATTTAAAGATGTAAAGAACTATGTACAATTATTTACAAAGAGGGGAAGGGCCACATAACAGGTGAGGGGCAGGTAAGGGAAAGGGTGAACATATGGGAGAGGGAAGAAGGGGTGTGAGGGTGGAGGCAAGGGAAGTGATAGTCGGGGCATGGGGACATCACACCGCCACCCCGGTCCTCCTCCTCTTCCTGGCGCCGATGTGTACTCCTCTGTCTCCTCCTGACCCCATGGTGGTGTATTCACTGAAGGAGCTGCAATGTCTCTCTTGCCACCTGGAGCAGCTTGTGAATACCCTGCTGTATTTGCAGGAGTCACCGGCCAACTAGGCTGAGGGAGCAGAGTCAATAGATGTGATTGCCCATCCCCCGGCAGCCCACCCATTGTGCATGTCATACAGCCATGTGCCACACCCCTGTGGTGGTGTGCGACCACCCACAGTGACCGTGTCCACAAGACCTGCCCACCCAGGCAGCCACCGCAATGTGGACCACTGCACACACCCACCGCCCATGTCCTGCACAGCACCACCATGACCGTACAGTGACTTGGCTATGCGATGTGAAGGCAGTGCCACAGCCATGTGCCTGGTGCACGCATGGACCACCATTGACGCACTCCCAGACATGCAGTGCCACTGGACAGTGCTGACTGTAACGAGTTGCGTGCATGGCAGTGGTGTCAGTGGATGGTGGCCATGCCCCACTGTCTGCCCAGTTATGCAGCATGCAACAGTAATCATGGATGTAAGGCACTCACCATCATCAGGCTGGTCTACGCCTCGCGGACCACCATCACCCATCCTGTCCCGCTGTTCCTCCATGCGGTGCCTCCTGTCCCTGTTCTGTCGCCCTTCTTCTTGCCCTAAGGTGCAAACATGGAGAGAGGAACATCAGTACAATCTGGTAGCAAAGTCCCCCAACCCCCATGTGTGTGCAATCCCACACAGCCCTACCCATCCACTCCACACCCTGATACCACCACCACAGCCAACACTGGATGGCCCCCACATGTGCTGGACACATGCCACTGTGATACCATATGGACGTTAACAGTGTATGGATGGGGCACCTATCTGGCCATGGCACTGTGCCCCTCCTGGCATGTGCCCGCAGGTGGGCAAGCAGTTCCTGGTCCCTGTGCCTCAGGTCCCCGTAATGGTGGTGGCACTGCTACACCATCCGCCCCATACCAGTGGCCTCCTCCAGAGCGTCGGCCACCTCCACAGGAATACGGGGGTCAGGGTGACAGTGGGCCAGCCTGGACATCCGGACTGATGTTGGTGGAGCAGGTGCGGAGAAGTTCTTGCTCGTGTCCCAGCGTGCCAGCGTCCATGGATACTAGCATGCTGAGACTCAGGCTGGTGCCATATTCGTCATCAATGATGATGGAGCTAAAGTCATGGGCAGTGACACGTGTGTGCCACAGGAAGGCCACACAGCAGGTGACATCGCGGCCATGACTGTGGGTGGTGCCACCGTGGAGGCCTGCGTGTCATCACAGTCCCAGCCTGTGCCTGTCTGCAGCAGTGGGGCAGCACCGGTGTGTGTCCAGGACAGTGGGACTGTTGCAGCCACTGCGGTGACACCATTGAGCCCTGGAGAGCAGCAGCCGGAGGGGCAGTGTCAGCAGTCGGCCAATGGCCATGGGGGTACAGTGTCTGGGGGCGGCATCAGTGCACTGCCTGTGGACATGCCCAGGCCTGGCCCTGGTGTGCAGCGCCCACCCTCAAGGGGTGATGAGCATCAGGGCTGTGAACACCCTGAGGGACAGCATGCTGATCAGGCAGATGACCTCTTAGATGAGCACACCTGCATACTGCAAGCATCAGTTAATCAGCAGATGCAGCTTGTGACAGCAGTGGATGCACTGAGTGCGGCTCTGTGCCAGGCAGAGGAGCGGCGCAGCAGAGACACCGCTCTGCTCCTGGCAGAGATGGACCGGTTGTGGGAGGATGTAACCACTGCCATTGACAGGCAGAAACAGGCATTCACAGCTGTCATGGCCATAATGGGCACACAGTTATTTGCCCATGCATCGCAAACACCATGCAGTGCAATGTCCACCCCCCATTCCCGGCGTTGTGCGACACCACCCTTGTTGACACAGGGTTCAGCTGTGGGCATGCCAAGCATGCCTGGTGTAGGCATGTTTGGTGTGCTGCAGATCCCTGTGCGAGCACGGTCATGTTCATGGAGTGGTACCCCTGAGAGACCATCGGTGCCACCCCATGAGGCCAGTGCTCATTCTGTCAGAGCTGTCAGGTCTCAGCGTGGCCGCCCATGCATCCATGGTGGGCGTGGCACTGTGGCGCGCGATTGACCTGACTCCCAGCATGGCTATTGTCTGATGCTGCCCTGTGTGCATTGTGTTGTTCAGCGGGCAATGCACAGGTGGGGTACCCAGCCCTGCATGCACACACACACATTCCATCTGCACACCCTTCCAACTGCTGTCCGCTGTTGCGTGTGCATGATGATGCCTGTATTGCACTGTATGCCACTGTGCAATGGTGCCTAGCATCTGACACACACACAATGACAGGCAGTGGGCCTGGTGGTCTGTGGACATGTGTATGGCTAGGGGTGGCGGTCTGGGTCGGCGTGCCTCCTACCCTTAGTGCATGTCTTGTGAGTTTTGTGTGTGTGTGAATGTGTGTGTGTGTGTGTGTGTGTATGACCGCGTGCCATGTTAGACCTTGCCCATCCCTGGCGGTGTGTGCGGTTCCATGCTCAGCCACTTCCCTTGATGGCATGCACCCCTGGTGTGTGTCCATGCGTGTTTGTGGGTTATGCCTTTGCCACTGGTGGTTGCTCATGGCCCCATGACTTACCTGGGTTGGCTGAAGTGCTCCTCTGTGATGGTGTCCCGGTGCAGCTGTGCCATCCGGATCAGTCGGGGGTCCCTTCGACCAAGGGGGGCTGCCCATCACCATCTTCACCAGTGTCCTCATCGTCCCCATCTCTGTCCCCCTCTTTGACCTGTACGGCTATCCCACAGTCATTGGCCATGTTGTGCAGGATGCAACAGGCCAGAAATAGCCCGCAAGCCTTTGAGGGGCTCTACTGTAGGGCACTGCCGGAGGTGTCCAGGCAACAGAAATGTGCCTTCAGCATCCCGAACACCCAATCGATGACATTGTGTGTGGTGGCATGTGCCTCATTGTAGCGTTGTTGTGATGGGGTCATGGGCCACTGGTATGGTGTGAGCAGCCAGGGACGGAGTGGGTATCCACTGTCACCCATGTGTAGAGGATGGAGGTTAGTGTGGTGATCAGCATCGCCCTGCCTTGGGCCATGTAGGCCACTACCCATGTCACCTCTGACCATGTCCCTCCCAAGATCCATGTCTTTCTGCCTGTTTGTCCGTGTGGTTTGCATACTCACCCACTAAGTGGCCAGTGGAGATGTCCCCACTCTTGAATCTGTGGCACAGTGCTGACTGGTGCCAGATGAAGGCATCATGTGCTCCCCAAGGGTGCGTGGCACAGACATTGATTATGCGCCCCCTGGCATCGCACACCACCTGGCAGTTGATGCTTGCATAGCCCTTCCGATTGATATATGTGGTCCCCTCAGGGCCAGGTGGTGTGCAGATGGCCACATGGGTGCAGTCTATTGCCCCTTGCACGCCAGGCATACATGCTACCCTGTGGAACTCCTGTATGTTTGTTGTGCATGCCGCTGGCGTGCTGGGGAAATGGATGTACTCCACAGCATGTGGCAGCAGTGTGCTGAGGGATTGGGTGAGGTGGCGTGACGTGGCCGACTAGGTTATGCCTGTGGTGTCCCCAGTTGGTCTCTTGAAGGTAACTGTGGTGAGCAAACACATGCAAGCTGTCACTTTAGTCTCCACTGACACAGCATGGCTCCGTTGTGTGGGTGCCTGTATCACATCACTGCACAGCTCCAGAGCCACCTCAGAATTGCCCGGGACGAAGGGGTACTGCATGATCTTGGTATCACTGCAGCTCTGCTGGTGTGGGCTCGGTACTGCCTGTTGGGGGCATACCACCAATGGGCCCTTCCACGGCTGCACCCCCCTGCTGCCTGCCTTCTCACCCCCCCTCATTGCCTCCATCTGGATGGTGGCACTGGCCATGTCCCTGGCTTGTGTTCCCCCCCCGGCAGCTGTTTCTGTGTTTCCCCCGCTGTCCTGGCTGCTACTTCCCTTGCACCGGGAACACCTTCCTGTGGTGGCCTCAGTGTTGTGTGGCACTTCCCCCTTTTGCACTGGCTGTGGCTGTGGCTCCCCATACCTTCCCTGTGCCTGTGGGTTCAGGGTGCCCTTTCCCTGTCGTGCCCTGTGTGTCCCTCCTGCCCTGTTTGTCTGGCTAGAGTTCAGTCACATGTGCCTTCTCTGTAGCATTCTGGCACCTCTCCCTTGTTCCTTTTTTTATTTTGGCTCATTTCCGCTAACGCACAACTTTTGCTTGCTCCCCTATTGCGCATGGCGCATGTTGTTGAATATCGCACTGTGCCATTTATGCATGGTTCTTCCCCATTCAGTTGCACATGCATTCATTATCATTGCACTCTTGCTCAGCATGATTTGAGGGGTGCATCTGCCTCTCACTGAATATCGCAGAATGGTGCATTTTCAGACTTGCGCTGGAGCAACCCTACTGCGCATGGAGCAACCCTTTTGAATATCTGGGCCGTGGTGTTTCATTTATAGATACCTTTTAGTTTTTTTTATAATTAGCAAGAAACAGCATAAAATTAAATTTTCTTTCCCCTTTATTGACAAACAAATGTGAATAACTTTAACATGAAAAATGTAGCAGAGTACTGTGAGCATGACATTTGTTCAGCAAGAAGTTTTCTAGAAAATGAGTACTGTTTCATTTAATAGCAACCACTATGCTAGGTGGACATACTCTAGGAAAGTTAACCAAAACTCCCAAAAATTATCATTTAAAATAAAGATAAACAGTCAAAACCAAATGTTCCAGCACTGATAGAAAGCATCCCTATTGTGTAAACGAAATATACATTGGTGAGCTGTCAGATAAATGATTTCTCTACACTTGTGCTGTTTGACCTCGGACACCTCACTCGTGGCTTACGCCACTCGTGAGGTTACCCAAGGTCAAACACCACTTGTGTAGCTCAATAATTTATCTAACAGTTCACCATTGTATATCCAATATACATATATATATATATATATGCTGCTCATTAACAGGGGGGGGTCATTAATATTGCTGAGCAGTTCATCAATATTAATGAGCAGTACATTGATATTCATAAGTAGCTGATTAAAATTCTTGAGCAGCTTATTTTGATGTATATATTCAGTCCCAGAGCAGTCTTTGGTAATATTTAAACAAATAGCTTTGCGGCATCAGCTCCACTGCTTCTATCTCAACTAAGTGATTTTGGGGCCCTGGAGAACTGGGATAGCTCCAGAGGCACAACTGTCATGGCATGTAAATGGATGCACACCAAGATGCATGCACAGACCATCTCACAGATTCTTGGTTTTGCTGCAAGCGGTTCTGAGTCCCTCCTCCGAGACAGCTTGGTTTGAGTGTGGGGCCCCACCAACACATGCTATTTATTAGTTATATTACACTTTTCCAAAAAGCAAGGAAATTCATTGTAAAAAAGTTTATTAATGCATCAGTTGGGGTTACAGCAAAAAAAGTGGGAAATTAGATGTTAGGGCTGGGCCTAACTTCCACCCACCATCCACAGACTGACAGATGCGGGGTGTGCCATGGGGTAGTCAGGCATAACTCTCGCCTGGTACTCCTTTACTGTAGCATATCACCCTGTTCACACATGGAATGGGGAGAGAGAGAGAGTTGGGCCTGATGACCCCATGGCACACCACAGCATCTGTCGGTCTGTGGAGGATGGGATTGGGGTGGTTAGGGGCTCAACCCTAACATCTCATTTCTCCACTTTTGTTGCTTTCACCTTAACTGATGCATTAACAACGTTTTTTGCAATGACTCTGTCTGTCTGTCTGTCTGTCTCTCCCCCCCACTCTCTCTCTCTCTCTCTCTCTCTCTCTGTATGTATGTATATATATATATATATACACACACACACACTCACGCATATATCAACGCTGCTCATTGATGGGGGGGCATGCACAGACCATCTCGCAGATTCTTGGTTTAGCTGCAAGCAGTTCTGAGTTTCTCCTCTGGCCCCTCTTTACAAGAAGGAAAGGTATGTAATTCACCAAATTTCCAGAAAAGGTATTTTGGGAACCCACCTCATGCACGATGTCAGTGTCATCTCATTACTCGATCCCAATCCCAAAAGGTGATTTTGCGGTCACTTCACAGAATCACCTCTTGGGATGCAAAATTTCCTTGGAGCGACTAACGAAATGACAGTTCCAGTGTTCATCAGGAGAGGTCGCAAAAAGCCATGTTGAAAATTTGCTGCAAAGATCAAAAAAATGGCCGTGTTACAAGCGTGCATTGCGCAGTTTTTATGCACGGTCATAACCTCGCCAGTCTTTAATGTTTTCACTCCAGATTTTCAACATTGCCATTTTTTCACACCTTCTCAAGAATATAGCTGTCATTTTTCTCATCATGCCTGATATGTGTTTTGGCTCCTCTGCCGCAGAATAGCGCATTGCTCTGCAAAATCAGCTTTCGGGATGGAGTAACAAAATCACAGTTCCACCGTTCATGAGTGGATTTTCCAAAAAGCTTGTGTTGAAAATTTGGTTAAAAAAGTCCCAAAAATGGCCACGTTACGAGCGTTAGTTGTGCAGTTTCCACGTGTGCTCGTAACTTTGCCAATTTTTCATATTTTCCCTCCTGGTTTTCAGCATTACCCTTTTCCATACCTCCTCATGAACAGTATGCAGCTGTCACTTTTCACATCCTGTCCAAAACAAGATTTTGCAGCTGTGGTGCAGAATGGTGCATTCGCTGTGCAAAACTAACTTTCGGGACAGATTAAAGAAATAACAGTGGCATTGTTCATGAGGTGAAGTCCCCAAAATGCCATGTTGAAAATTGGGAGGAAAAAAGCCTAACAATGCCTGAATTACATGTGTCTGTTGAATTGTGGTGCCCACAGTGCCCATATCTCGAAAACGATGTGAGATACAGCTCTCCTTGACCATATCTGGTGTGGACGTCTTGCTTTCACGATTACAGCCAACCTTGATTTTTTTCCTAGCGGCTATGGTTCCCGAGATATTGGAAAATTAGTGTTACAAGGGTTCCTTGCCCTACACTGCTGCTCTATGGCTCTTTAGCTATGTGTAAGTGGGAGCGCAGGTCCCAGAGGGACCGTGCTCCCACAGATGCATCTGGATATGCAGAAATGGGCAGCTTGGTGAGACTGCAGGGCCCCACCAACAAATGACATTTACTAGTTATATTACACATTTTCAAAAAGTAAGTAAATTTTATTGTAAAAAACTTTGTGAATGCATCAGTTAGGGTTAAAGCAACAAAAGTGGGGAAATGAGATGTTGGGGCTGAGCCCTATCCCTACCCCCACCCTCCACAGACCGACAGATGACAGGGTGTACCATGAGGTAGTCAGGCCTAACTCTCACGCCGTTCTCCTTTACTGTAGCATGTCAACCTCTTTACACATGTAATGGGGAGAGGCTGGGCCTGACAACCCCATGGCACACCACGGCATCTGTCTGTCTATGGAGAATGGGCTAGGGGCTTAGGGGCTCAACCGTAACATTTCATGTCTCCACTTTTGTTACTTTCACCTTAACTGATGCATTAACATTGTTTTTTGCAATGACTATATATATATATATATATATATATAGATATATATATATATATATATATATAGATCTATTTCTTCCCTGGTGGCTAGAGATGGGTGCAGATTGGGGAGGGGGGGTCGGCACCCATCTCCATTCACCCATCCGGCACCATAATCTGACATCATGCAGCATCCCCTCTTTCCCCACGGAATCCCCCCCGTGGTGGGGTGGTATTGTGGGGAGCCTCCCTAGCTCAACTCAACTCTACCAGGGTCCAGTTCGGGGAGCGCCATTCAAGTATGGGGCCTGTGACGGGTGGCTGCTTCATTCTGATTGACTGGCAGGATCATTTTCCTCATTTGCACCCCTTACGTGTGAGAGGCATGCAATGACACCAGTGGAGGGAGTGCACACACGTCCGCACCAGCTCCTCCGGGTGGATTGCCGGAGTACAGCTTCCCGAAGAGGGAGAGCAGTCCCTCAGAGGCTCGATCCCTCTCCACCCCTGCCAACCCCCAGCTGCCCATGCCATTTCCTGTACATGGGACACCAGCATGGCATGAGGTAAGGCATCCAGTGCCTCAGTCCTCAGCACCACTGGGCCGGTCACACGTTTTATATATAATTGATATTCATTGCAAAAAACTTCATTAATACGTCAGTTAGGGTTAAACAGAGAAAAGAGGGGAAATAAGATGTGAGGGTAGAGCCCCTAACCCCCTACTACCCCACCCCCACTCCTCCACAGACCGACAGACGCCGGGGTATGCAACAGAATCGCAAGGCCCAACTCTCACCCCATTCCATGTGTAAACAGGTTGACATGCTACAGTAAAAGAGAATGGAGTGAGACTTAGGCCTCCTGACCCTCTGGGCACACCCCATCATCTGTCGGACTGTGCAGGATGGGGATGGGGTGTTGGAGGTGTTAGTGCTCTATCCTAATGTCTCATTTTCTCACTTTTGTCAGTTTAACCCTAACTGATGCATTAAAATAGTTTTTTTGCAATGAATTTCCTTACTTTTGGAAAAAGTGTAACTTAACTAGTAAAGAGCATGTATCAGTGAACGCTGCGCTCCCACCAAGCTGCTCATTTCTGCATAACTATGTGTGACTGTGGGAGTGTGGGCCCTCTGGGCTCTGAACTCTCACTCACATGCAAGTACGGAGCCGTACAGCAGCCAAATTGGGTAAGGAACCCTTGTGCCACTAATGTGCCAATATCTCAGCAACTGTAGCAGCTACGAAAACAATTCAAATGTCATTGTAATCATAACAGTGAGACCTCCACTTACGACAAAGTCAATGAAACCTCTATCTCACATAGTTTTCATGTTAGAGTCGCCACAGTGGCCACAATTCAATGGTCGCATGTAATTCGGGTATTTTTAGAATTCTTTCCACCCAGTTTTCAACATGGTATTTTCAGGATCCCATGTCATGAATAATGTCACTGCCATTTCATTAGTCTGTCCCAAAAGTTGAGTTGGCACTGCAAATGCACTATTCTGCGTCACAGGTGCATAATCATGTTTTGGGTAGGATGTGAAAAATGACAGCTGTATAATGTTGGTGAGGAGGTATGTAAAAGGTTAATGTTGAAAACCAGTAAGGAAAATATGGAAAAGTGGTGAAGTTATGAGCTTGCGTAGAAATGGTGCAATGCATGCTCATAACCTGGTCATTTTTTTGAATTTTTTTAACCAAATTTTCAACATGATCTTTTTGGGAAATCCCTTCACGAATACTGGCACTGTGATTTTGTTACTCCATCCTGAAAGTTGATTTTGTACAGTGACACGTCATTCTGAGGCAGAAATGCAAAAACTCACTTCCAGCAGGATAAGAGTAATGACAGTTACACTGTTCATGAGGAGTTGTGAAAAAATGGTAATGTTAAAAATCTGGAGTGAAAATATTAAAAATTGGCAAAGTTACGAGTGTGCGTAGAAACTGTTCAATGCACGCTTGTAACACAGCCGTTTTGGGAATTTTTTGCACCAAATTTTCAACATTGGCTTCTTTGGACATGCCCTCCTCAAGACCAGGACTGTAATTTCATTAATCAGTTCTGAAAGGTGATTTTACATCCCGAAAGTTGATTCCGTGCAGCGACCGTGAAATCACCATTCTAGACTGAGTAACAAGATGACAGTATCATTGTTCATGAGGTGGGATCCGATACCACCCTATGGCTAATATGGGGTGATATTGGAGGTGAGGTTACATGGGTTGATATTGGAGGTGCAGCTTACATATGGTGATATTGGAAGCAGGGCTTATATTGGGGTGAGTTTGGAGGTGTAGCTTACATGGGTAGATATTGGAGGCGGGGCTTGCATGCTGACAATGTGGCAAAATCAGATGCTTTGACACATGCAGTTGTTGGTTCAGGGAGCAATATAGATCTGGAGGTTGTAGGATTCAAACCTAGGACTATGAGGTCTTTTGGTTTGTAACTCAGTGCTTTAACCTCTGTGCTATTTTGCAGACTCTATCAATTAAGGGGGAAGAAAAAAAAATTAATTCTTTAGTGTCCTTGATAAGTCAGTACAGAAGTGCAATCGTCTAGAGATCAAAGCCCCGATCTTTTGCTTGTAAAGCCAAAACACATCCAGTGCACCACCTGAGGACCTTGGTTAACTAGCTGGTCTTGTCTTTAAGAGCATGTAGTTCGATAATAAGTGCATGTAGCATATTAAGTTTTAAGGGGAATGGGCTGCTTGCTGTTAGAAGCATGAGTATAATGAAAGCACAATATGTGAGTATTGCTCATTTATTAATTGAACAGAATTCTGGGTTGCCTGGGTTCAAATCCTAGCCAATGCAATGATTTTCTTTTATCTCCTCTGTTTCTCTGGGTTCCACTGAAGATGCGTATACTTTGAACTAGAGCCACCTTGATTGGCAGCATTTTTTTAATCTATCCACTTCCCATCAGCAGTTTATCAGTACCACACACTAGAGGGAGTCCAATCTTCACTTTTTATATATATATGTAAATATATATATATATATACTGTATATATACACATATACATATACTGATCTATTTCTTCCCTGGTGGCTGCAGATGGGTGCAGACTGGGGAGAGGGGTTGGCACCCATCTCCAGTCACCAGTCCAGCTCCATAATCTGACACCATGCAGCATCCCCTCTTTCCCCACAGAATCCCCCCCCCAGTGGGGTGGCACAGCGAGGAGCCCCCCAGCTCAACTCAGCTCTACCAGGGTCCACTTCAGGGAGTACCATTCAAGGTTGGGGCCTGCGGCAGGTGGCTGCTTTATCCTGAGTGAACGGCAGGACTATTTATCTCATTTGCACACCTTGCATGTGAGAGGCATGGAATGACACCAGTGGAGGGAGCGTGCACGCATCCGCACCAGCTCCTCCAGGTGTCTGCCCCATCTCAGCCCCTTCTTTGCAGCATCAGTGCACTACCCCCCAAGCCTCCACTGGGGGCCAGAAGCACACCGACCACTGGAGTCCCCGCTCCCGAAGAGGGAGAGCAGTCTCTCAGGTACTCGATCCCTCTCCACCCCTGCCAACCCCCAGCTGCCCATTCCAATTCCTGTACACGGGACAGCGGCGTGGCATGAGGTAAGGCATCCAGTGCCTCAGCCCTCAGCACCACTGGGCCGGTCACACATTTTATATATAATTGATTTTCATTGCAAAAAACTTTGTTAATACATCAGTTAGGGTTAAACCGACAAAAGAGGGGAAATAAGATGTGAGGGTAGAGCCCCACCCCCCGTCCTCCACAGACCTACAGATGCCATGGTATGCCATGGGATCACAAGGCCCAACTCTCACCCCATTCCATGTGTAAATAGGTTCACATGCTACAGTAAAAGAGAATGGGTTGAGAGTTAGGCCTCCCAACCCCCTGGGCACACCCCACCATCTATTGGACTGTGGAGGATGGGGGATGTGGTGTTGGGAGTCTTGGAGATTTATCCTAATGTCTCATTTCCTCACTTTTGTCTGATTAACCCTAACTGATGCATTAAAAACATTTGTTTGTAATAAATGTTCTTAATTTTGGAAAAAATGTAATATAACTAGTAAAGAGCATGTGTTGGTGGACTCTGCGCTCCAACCAAGCTCCTCATTTCTGCATAACTACATGTGTCTGTGGCAATGTGGGCCCTCTGGGCTCTGCGCTCCCACTCACACACAAGTACGGAGCCATAAAACAGCCATATAGTGCAAGGAACCCTTGTACCACTAATATGCCAATATCTCAGCAACCATAGCAGCTACAAAAAACAATTCACATGTCATTGTAATCATGAAAGTGAGACCGCCACATGCGACAAAGTTGATGAAACCTCTGTCTTGTATAGTTTTCAAGTTAGAGTCGCCACGGTGTCCACAATTCAACGAGTGCACGTAATTCGGGCATTTTTAGAATTCTTTCCACCCAATTTTCAACATGGTATTTTCAGGATCCCACGTCATGAATAATGTCACTGCCATTTCATTACTCTGTCCTGAAAGTTGAGTTGGCACAGCGAATGTGCCATTCTGCGCCACAGGTGCAAAACCATGTTTTGGGCAGGATGTGAAAAATGACAGCTGTATAACGTTGATGAGGAGGTGTGGAAAAGGGTAATGTTGAAACCCAGGAGGGATAAATATGAAAAAGTGGCGAAGTAATGAGCATGCGTAGAAACTGCTCAATGCATGCTCATAACCTGGTTGTTCCATTGAATTTTGCAACCAAATTTTCAACAAGAGCTTTTTGGGAAATCTCTTCATGAACACTGGCACTGTGATTTTGTTACTCCATCCCGAATGTTGATTTCGCACAGCGACGCGCCATTCTGTGGCAGAGGTGCGAAAACACACTTGCAGCAGGATATGAGAAATGACAGTTATACAGTTCATGAGGAGTTGTGAAAACATGGCAATACTGAAAATCTAGAGTGAAAATTTTAAGAATTGGCTAAGTTAAAAGTGTGTGTAGAAACTGCGCAAAGCATGCTTGTAACATGGCCGTTTTGGAAATTTTTTGCACCAAATTTTCAACATTGGCTTCTTTGGACCTCCCCTCATCAAGACCAGGACTGTAATTTCAGTAATCAGTTCTGAAAGGCGATTTTACATCCCAAAAGTTGATTCCATGGGGCGACCACGAAATCACCATTCTGGATTGAGTAACGAGATGACAGTACCATTGTTCATGAGGTTGGGGTCAAATACCACCCTATGGCTAACATGGAGTGATATTGGAGGCAGGATTACATGGTTGATATCGGAGGTGGGGCTTACATATGGTGATATTGGAGGGGAGGCTTATATTGGGGTGAGATTGGAGGTGGAGCTTACATGGGTTGATATCGGAGGTGGGGCTTGCATGCTGACAATGTGGCAAAATCAGATGCTCTGACACATGCAGTTG
This sequence comes from Neoceratodus forsteri, assembly GCA_016271365.2. Lineage (NCBI taxonomy): Eukaryota > Metazoa > Chordata > Ceratodontiformes > Ceratodontidae > Neoceratodus > Neoceratodus forsteri. The sequence goes on along the minus strand of CM057450.1, from coordinate 921,518,418 downwards.
CTGGTTCAGGGAGCAGTGTAGATCTGGTGGTTGTGGGATTCAAACCTAGGACTATGAGGTCTTTCGGTGTGTAACTCAGTGCTTTAACCTCTGCACTATTTTGCAGACCCTATCAAGCAGCAAAAACAACAAAAAACAAACAAAAAAAATCAATTCTTTAGTGTCCTTGATAAGGCAGTACAGAAGTGCACTCATCTAGAGAGCAAAGCCCTGACCTTTTGCTTGTAAAGCCAAGACACGTCCAATGCATCACCTGAGTTCCTTGGTTAACTAGCTGGTCTTGTCTTTAAGAGCATGTAGTTTGGTAATAAGTGCATATAGCATAGCAAGTTTTAAGGTGAATGGACTGCTTGCTGTTAGAAGCATGAGTATAATGACAGCACAATATTTGAGTATTGCTCATTTATTATTTGAACAGAATTCTGGGTAGCCTGGGTTCAAATCCTAGCCAATGCACTGATTTTCTTTTATCTCTTCCATTTCTTTGGGTTCCACTAAAGATGCATATACTTTGAATTAGAGCCACCCTGACTGCCTGCATTTTTTTAGTCAATCCACTTCCCCATCAGCAGTTTATCAGCACCAAACACTAGAGGGTGCCCAATCTTCATGTTTATATGTGTGTGTATATATATATATATATATATATATATATATATATTCTTCCCTGGTGGCTGCAGATGGGTGCAGACTGGGGAGGAGGGGTCGGAACCCATCTCCAGTCAACTGTCCAGCACCGTACCCTGATTTCATGCAGCATCCCCTCTTTCCCCATGGAATCCCCCCGTGGCGTGGTGGCAGAGCGAGAACCCCCCCCAGCTCAACTCAACTCTACCAGGATCCAGTTTGGAGCTCGCCATTCAAGGTCAGGGCCTGCAGCGAGTGGCTGCTTCATCCTGCTTGACTGGCAGGACCATTTTTCTCCTCTGCACCCCTTATATGTCAGGGGCATGCAATGACACCAGTGGAGGGTGCATACATCTGTCTGCACCAGCTCCTCCGGGTGCCTGACCCATCTCAGCCCCTTCTTTGCAGCATCAGTGCACTGGTCCCCCAAGCCTCCACTGGGGGCCAGAAGCATGCCGACCACTGGAGCCCCCTCCCAAAGAGGGAGAGCAGACCCTCAGATGCTCAATCCCTTTCCACCTCTGCCATCCCCCAGCTGCCCATGCCTGTTCCCATACATGTAGCATGAGGTAAGGCATCCAGTGCCTCAGCCCTCAGCACCCCTGGGCCAGTCACACGTTTTATATATAATTGATATTCATTGCAAGAAACTTCATTAATACATCAATTAAGGTTAAACTGACAAAAGAGGGGATATAAGATGTGAGGGTGGAACCCCTAGCCCCCCACCTCCCCATCTTCCACAGGATGACAGATACCTGGGTATGCCATGGGATCGCGAGGCTCAACTCTCACCCCATTCCATGTGTAAACAGGTTGACATGCTACAGTAAAAAAGAATGGGGTGAGTTTAAGGCCTCCCGACCCCCTGGGCACACCCCACCCTCTGTTGGACTGTGGAGGATGGGGGATGGGGTTTTGGGGCTCTATCCTAATATCTCATTTCCTCACTTTTGTAAGTTTAACCCTAACTGATACATTAAAAAATTTGTTTGCAATGAATTTCTTACTTTTTGAAAAAGTGTAATATAACTAGTAAAGAGCATGTGTTGGTGGACCCTGCAATCCCACCAAGCTGCTTATTTCTGCAGAACTATATGTGTCTGTGGGAGTGTGGGCCCTCCGGGCTCTGTGCTCCCACTCACACGCAAGTACAGAGCCATACAGCAGCTATATAGGGCTAGAAACCCTTGTGCCACTAACGCACCAATATCTCAGTAACTGTAGCAGCTACAAAAACAGTTCAAATGTCATTGTAATCATGACAGCGAGACCTCCACGTGCGACACAGTCAAAGAAACCGCTATCTTGCATAGTTTTCGAGTTAGAGTCGCCACAGTGGCCACAATTCAATGGGCGCATGTAACTTCTTGCACGTTTAGAATTCTTTCCACCCAATTTTCAACATGGTATTTTCAGGATCCCACGTCATGAACAATGTCACTGCCATTTCATTAATCTGTCCTGAAAGTTGAGTTGGCACAGTGAATGTGCCATTCTGCGCCACAGGTGCAAAATCATAGTTTGGGTAGGATATGAAAAATGACAGCTGTATAATGTTGATGAAGAGGTGTGGAAACGAGTAACATTGAAAACCTGGAGGGAAAAATATGGAAATGTGGCAAAGTTACGAGTGTGCATGGAAACTGCACAATGTACGCTCGTAACCTGATAATTTTTTTGAATTTTTTAACCAAATTTTCAACATGAGCTTTTTGGGAAATCCCTTCATGAACACTGGCACTGTGATTTTGTTAATCCATCCCGAAAGTTGATTTCACTCAGCGACGCGCCACTCGGCGGCAGAGGTGCAAAAACACACTTCGAGCAGGGTGTGAGAAATGACAGCTATACTGTTCATGAGGAGTTGTGGAAAAATGGCAATGTTGAAAATCTGGTGTGAAAATATTAAAAATTGGGAAAGTAATGAGCGTGCATAGAAACTGCTCAACGATACTTGTAATACACCAGTTTTTTGAATGTTTGGCACCAAATTTTCAACATTGGCTTCTTTAGACATCACCTCATCAAAACCAGGACTGTAATTTTGGTAATCAGTTCTGAAAGGTGATTATACACCCTGAAGTTTGATTCCGTGCAGCGACCGTGAAACCACCATTCTGGATTGAGTAACGAGATGACAGTATCATTGTTCATGAGGTGGGGTCCAATACCACCCTATGGCTAACATGGGGTGATATTGGAGGTGAGGTTACATAAATTGATGTTGGAGGCGGGGCTTATATGTGATGATATTGGAGGTGGGGCTTACATAGGGTGATATTGGAGGCGGGGCTTATATTAGGGTGAGATTCTAGGCAGGACTTACATGGGTTTATATTGGAGCTGGGGCTTACATGGGTTGATATTGGAGGCAGGGGCTTACATGGAGTGAGATTGGAGGTGGAGCTTACATATGGTGATACTGGATGCGGAGCATTGCATGCCGACTATGTGGCAAAAATGAGATGCTCTGACACATGCACTTGCTGGCTCAAGGAGCAGTGTAGATCTGGTGGTTGTAGGATTCAAACTTAAGACTATGAGGTCTTTTGGTATGTAACTCAGTGCATTAACCTATGTGCTACTTTGCAGACCCTATCAAGCAGCCCAAAAATATATATATATTTTTTTAAATAACCATTGGGGTCATAGAATAAACAGTATAGCAAGTGAAAATAGCAAGGGCATGGTAAACCCATTATAATAGTGATTGCATTATTCCTTAGTGTCCTTGATAAGGCAGTACAGAAGTGCACTCATCTAGAGATCAAAGCCCTGACCTTTTACTTGTAAAGCCAAAACACATCCAGTGCATAACCTGAGGACCTTGGTTAACTAGGTGGTCTTGTATTTAAGAGCATGTAGTGTGGTAATAAGTGCATACAGCATAGTACATTGGCTGCCACCGACAAAATATCTTGTCCTAAAAACCTATGCGTTCTAAATCTTCTGGTAGCCTAAGGATTAAGGGGAATGGGCTGTTTGCTGTTAGAAGCACAAGCATAATGACAGTACAATATTTGAGCATTGCTCATGTATTATTTGAACAAAATTCTGGGTAGCCTGGGTTCAAATCCTAGCCAATGCACTGATTTTATTTTATCTCTTCTGTTTCTCTGGGTTCCACAAAGGTGCGTATACTTTGAATTAGAGCCACCCTGATTGCCTGCATTATTTTAATCAATACACTTCCCCATCAGCAGTTTATTGGCACCACACACACTAGAGGGTGCCCAATCTTCATGTTTGATGTATGTATATATATATATATATATATATATATATAGAGATATATATATATCTATATCCATATATATATATATAGATATAGATATCTATACGTTGTGTGTATATATATATATATATATACACTACGATCAAAAGTTTTAGAACACCCCATTTTCCAGTTTTATTGAAATTTAAGCAATTCAAGTCAGTGAATAACCTGAAATGGTACAAAGGTAAGCGGTAAACTGCTAGAGGTAAAAAAAAAAAAAAAAAAAAAAGTTTAGGTTAGCAAAAACTGCTTTAGAGAAATTGCAAAGAAAGCCAAGGTGTCAGTGAGTACAGTTTCCTACACCATCAAAAGGCACTTGGAAACTGGAGGAAACTCTGACAGGAAGATGTCTGGCAGACCCAAAGCCACAACAGAATCAGAAGACAAGTTTCTGAGAGTCAACAGCTTGCGTGATAGGCGGCTCACAGGACAACAGCACAGAGTGACTGGCACCCTGAACCAAATGGGATACCACAGCATTTTGCAGCACCATGCAATACCCTCTGGGCTATGCCTAGTTGATCAGGGGTTCATCCTACAGCAAGATAATGACCCAAAACATACCTCAGGCTATGTCATAACTACCTTGAGGAAAAGAACAAGGCGGTGAGGCTTCAAATCATGGAATAGCCAGCACAGTCTCCAGACTTAAACCCCATCGAGCTGGTTTGGGATGAACTGGACAGAAGGGTGAAAGCAAAGCAGCCTACAAGTGCAACACATTTGTGGGAACTTCTGCAACAGTGTTGGGAAGAACTTCCCAAACAATATTTGATGTCCATTGTAGGAAGAATGCCACGAGTGTGTTCGGCGGTTACAGTATATCTGCAAAAGGTGGCTACTTTGATGAGTCAAAAATTTAGATTAAATTTTGTTAAACAAAATGATTCTATGATTTCTTTTTATCTCAATTGTTTATTTGTTCTATGCTTTAATTTCAGAGTACATTGAGACATTAACCTGTGTAAATTTCAATAAAAACTGGAAAATGGGGTGTTCTAAAACTTTTGACCGAGTGTATATATATATATATATATATATATATATATATATATAGATATATATAGATATATATATATCTATATATATCTATATATATATATATATATAAACATATATCTATGCTGCTCATTAATGGGGGTCATTAATATTGCTGAGCAGTTCATCAGTATTAAAGAGCAGTACATTGATATTCATAAGCAGCTGATTAAAATTCTTGAGCAGCTTATTTTGATGTATATATTCAGTCCCAGAGCAGTCTTTGGTAATCTTTAAACAAATAGTTTTGCAGCATCAGCTACACTGCTCCTATCTCAACTAAGTGATTTTGGGGCCCTGGAGAAGTGGGATAACTCTAGAGGCACACCTGTCATGGCACGTAAATGGATGCGCACCAAGACACATGCACAGACCATCTTGCAGATTCCTGGTTTGGCTGCATGCGGTTCTGAGTCTCTCCTCTGGACCCTCTTTACAAGGAGAAAAGGTATGTAATTCACCAAATTTCCAACAAAGGTATTTTGGCACCCCACCTCATGAACAATGTCACTGTCATCTTGTTACTCGGTCCCAAAAGGTGATTTTGCAGTCAGTGCATGGAATTACCTTTTGGGATGCAAAATCACCTTTCTGGAGTGAATAATGAAATGACAGTCCCAGTGTTCATGAGCGGAGGTCCCAAAAAGCCCACGTTGAAAATTTGTTGCAAAGAATCCAAAAAATGGCCGTGTTACAAGTGTGCATTGTGCAGTTTCTAAGCATGGTCATAACTTAGCCAATTTTTTATATTTTCATTCTAGATTTTCAGTATTGCCATTTTTTCACACCTTCTCAAGAACAGTATGGTTGTCATTTCTCACATCATGCCTTAAATGGGTTTGGGCTCATCTGCCACAGAATGGCACGTTGCTCTGAGAAATCAACTTTTGGGATGGCTTAACAAAATCACAATGCCAGTGTTCATGAGGGGATTTCCCAAAAAGCTTGTGTTGAAAATTTGGTTAAAAATTCCCCAAAATGGCCATGTTACAAGCATGCGTTGTGCAGCTTATTTTGATGTATATATTCAGTACCAGAGCAGTCTTTGGTAATCTTTTAACAAATAGTTTTTCGGCATCAGCTCCACTGCTTCTATCTCAACTAAGTGATTTTGGGGCCCTGGAGAACTGGAATAGCTACAGAGGCACACCTGTCGTGGTACGTAAATGGATGTGCACCAAGACGCATGCACAGACCATCTCGCAGATTCTTGGTTTGGCTGCAAGCAGTTCTGAGTCTCTCCTCCGGACCCTCTTTACAAGGAGAAAAGTTATGTAATTCACCAAATTTCCAACAAAGGTATTTTGGGACCCCACTCCAAGAACAATGTCACTGTCATCTCATTACTCTGTCACAAAAGGTGACTTTGAGGTCACTGCAAGGAATCACCTTTTTGGATGCAAAATCACCTTTTTGGAGTGATTACTAATGAAATGACAGTCCCAGTGGTCATAAGGGGATGTCCCAAAAAGCTCATGTTGAAAATTTGCTGCAAAGAATCCAAATAATGGCCCTGTTACAAGCATGCATTGCGCAGTTTCTAAGCATGGTCATAACTTTGTTAGTTTTTAATATTTCCACTACAGATTTTCAACATTGTCATTTTTTCACACCTTCTCAAGAACAATATGTCATTTCTCACATCATGCCAAAAATGTGTTTTGCTCCTGTGCTGCAGAATGGCACGTCACTCTGTGAAATCAACTTTCAGGATGGATTAACAAAATCACAGTGCCAGTGTTCATGAGGGGATTTTCCAAAAATCTCGTGTTGAAAATTAAGTTAAAAAAGTCCAAAAATGGCCATGTTTCATGCGTGCATTGTGCAGTTTCTATGTGTGCTTGTTACTTTGCCAGTTTTTCATATTTTCCCTCCTTGTTTTCAGCATTACCCTTTTCCACATCGCCTAAGGAACAGTATACAGCTGTCACTTTTCACATCTTGCCCAAAACATGATTTTGCACCTTTGGTGCAGAATGGTGCATTCGCTGTGTGAACTCAACTTTCAGGACAGATTAACGAAATGACAGTGACATTGTTCATGAGGTGGGGTCCCCAAAATGCCATGTTGAAAATTGATTGGCAAAAATCATGACAATGCCTGAGTTACATTTGTCTCTTGAATTGTGGTGCACATGGTGCCCATATCTTGAAAATGATGTGAGATACAGATCTCATTGATCATACCTCATGTGGACATCTTGTTGTCATGATTACAACCAACCTTGACTTTTTTCCCCTAGCTGCTTTGGTTCCCAAGATATTGCCAAATTGGTGTTACAAGGGTTCCTTGCTCTACAGGGCTGCTGTATATCTCTGTAGTTATGTATAAGTGGGAGCACAGGGCCCAGAGGACCTACGCTCCCACAGATGCATCTCAATATGCAGAAATGGGCAGCTTGGTGGGAGTGCGGAGCCCCACCAACACATGCTATTTACTAGTTATATTACACTTTTTCAGAATGCAAGGAAATTCATCATAAAAAAAACTTTGTTAATCCATCAGTTAGGTTTAAAGCAACAAAAGAAGGGATTGATATGTTAGGGCTGAGCCCCTAACCTCCCCCACCCCCTCACCCTCCACAGACTGAGAGATGCTGGGGTGTGCCATGGGGTAGTCAGGCCTAACTCTCACCCCGCTCTCCTTTATGGTAGCATGTCAAGCTGTTTACACATGCAATGGGGAGAGAGTTGGGCCTGATGACCTCATGGCACACCATGTCATCTGTCTGTAGATATACAGTATATAAGAGTGTATTCTCCAACTGAGTTGTTAATATGGTGACTGTTGACCTGGAGAGCACAGCTCAAGAGGTCTAACATTCACTATAGTGACTACAAGGTTGAAGATTAGCCTTGTCGTGCATTGGGAGCCTTACACTCTTCTATACAGTGTATGGAGCACAGCTTGTGCTTTGAGAGAAAAAAACACACTCGATACCATAAATGAAAGAAGGGATGGAAGATAAAACAGAATACAGGCAAGCAAAGAGGTGCTTACTTGTAGTACAGCAGTCAGGAACAATCTGGTCAGGAATCATCTATGGTTACAGTTTGATGAGCTACCTCCCCAACATTGAGCACCATACTAACAACCAGGGGCAGACTGACTGGGTCACAGGCCAGGGTGCTACACAAGGAGGGCAGGCCACCTTCACCTGAACTGTCAGACACCTTCCTACATGAAACATAATTATCGAAGCGCAGGATGCGGCCAGACAACACTTTATTTGGGCAGAGCTGCAGCAGAGACACAAAGAGGGAAAGTGATGCACATTTTTGATGGCTTTTATGACTGGAAGAGGTGGAGAGGTAGCAGAGATAGCACACAAACCAACAAGTCACTGTAAAATGGATTGCATTTATTTTCGATCCATTGTGAAGATTGATCCGTCTGAGCAGCAGGATTGCATTGTAATGTGCAATGCAGTGCAGACTATTTAATACACTGCTTCCCTCTATGCCTGTACTGTACAAGCCTCTCTTGAAGCTGCCCACTGTCTTCAATGAGACATCTTACTTCCAGCAGTGACACTCCAAGTTACCACCATCCTCTCCTTGAAACTGAAGAAGTGCCTACTGGCCTCCTTCTTAAAACCAGCCCTCCCCCCCAACCCGGCTGTGACCCTTCTTGTTATGGTTGCCACTCAGCTTAAAGAGATCATCCTTATCAGGACTAGAAATGAATTTTAAAAAGTGGTGTTCGACATGGAATACCATTACCAAAGATTAGGTATTCTGTCTTGAAAACTGGTATATAAACCCAATTTTTAGTATACCATGACATCACTGTTGTAAGAAGCATGCGGTTTTAAGTCTGTTTGCAGTATTGCTGAATAAAAAGAACTTTAAAAGGATAGGCTTTGAGTGTCTCTCTGGGAAGAGTGGGGGGAAAAAAATCACACATGCAATAATCACTACACACAACATTGTTACCTTGTCCCAGCAGTGTTGTGCATGATTGTTAGAGTGGGTGCCAGAACATCGCACATGCCTGTGTTCTACTCCTCCCAATGACCCCAGTCCCCAAATCAGAAACTCAGGCTTTTCAACCTCAAAAATTATATATTTTGTTACCAACATTTAATGACATCAACTCTTATGTCTTTGGCTATAAGGTAAAGGAGTCCAGAGCACCGCTGCATCATTTGACCTGCTTGGTGTGGCTCCACACTCCGCAGCGTGGAGATGCACCATAGAGTCACATCATTCAGGTCAAATGATGCGGTGCTGATCCCATCTCCTTTACCTTGCAGCCAAAGATGTTGGAGTGCTGTTATTAAATGTTGCAACTGCCATATATAGTTTTGAGGGCTAGCTTTCTTGAAGTTTACACCATCCTCGGGTTAGATGCTACATAGTATCTAACCCTGAGGGTGTGTGTAAACTTTTCATTACTCACCTCAGGGGTCACAATTAGCACCAGCCAATGAGCCAAATGCTGGTGGATCTTTTAACTAGTCCTGCAGGCTTGTACTGGACAAGGTTACATTTCAATAAGGGAAGGGAATATTGTTTAACCACGAGTAGCACACTAAGCTGAAGCTTGTTTCCAGATGCAACCTGGGAGCACAAGGAAGTCAAGTGACTTGCTCAGGATCACAGAGTATGCACCCAGGTGGCTGTGGGATTCAAACCCAGGTCTCCAGATCTGCAGCTCAGAGCCTTAACCCACTGCGCTGTGCTGCCCCCAATAAGCATACCAGCTGAACTGATGGAAAAGTCTGTGGGGCTAGTGGATTTTCCCAGTCAGTAGCCCTGCTGGCTAGTGGCTGCAAAACTTAATTTTAACCTCTGACACCCCGACCCATACTTTATTCTATATATAAACACATCTCTTAAGTGCATTCTATGCTTACTGATGTAATGTTTTGCATGATTAGTTAAGTACTGCAAGTAAAAAGCTTGACCTTGATGTGGTAAAAAAAATTACATCCATGTTAGACATCTCTTCTCATTTTAATCAAAGTTGCAAAATGTAATAAAAACGAACCAGCAACAGGAGAATATAAATGTGTGCATTTCAAGCAGGATAAAATGCAGAACTCAGAAGACCTATGCTATGATACTGTTACTCCCATTGCTGCAGAGCTTCTTGGACAGTGGGCCAGATAACATAGGATTGTAACTAAGACAAGCGTACATCCTAAACATTTATTAATTCTGATTCCTAATTGCATGGGCACTCAACCCCATTTCTATGTCTGCATATCAAGAGTTATGCTGCTATATTGCTAATGGAGGAGAGAATACAGGGAATGGAATGACTGGATGCAGAATGCATCACATATTTGCTTGAAGCACATAATCAGTATCCATGAATCTGGGCACTTACTCCCTCTCTTTAGATATATAGATCTCCTCCCCCACCACAGACCCATCAGTATACATGAATCTGGGCACTTCCTCCCTCTGTCTCTCTTTAGATACATTCTTCTCCTCCCCTGCCACAGACCCACCCGATCCTTCCTCTCAGTACTGTTTTAATAACAACCTCCACACCCATTTGCCATTTCTTTTCTTACCGCTGTACTTCCTGTATCCTTTTGTCTAGCTCCTCTTCATCCTGATCACCAAAAGTGGCCCCTCTCCTCCCATCACTATTTTCTGACCAACATGTCCAGTGATCACCTGCTGGACCCAGCTGCTAAAGGATGTGTGCTGGTGCTCAAAAGAGAAGAGAGGTCAACATAACTGATTTTCTTGGCACTAGCTCACACACATATAAAGGTCTTGCTGCCTGACCCAGAAGTCATATGCTCATAATGCCCTGCCTGAATATTGGATCCTAATTTGGGAATCAATCAATAATGTGAACCACTGAAAAGGAAAGCCCATTGAGCTGATACCTCTTTACAAGGTGTCGCATTTAGAAGGCGTATGTAATGAACCCAATTTGCAGTTGACAGTACAATTACATATGTGTTAAAGAAATTGTACACTCATGTGACATCTAAAATAAAATGAATCAGTGGTCTTAAATATAGACCCTACTTGGCGGGGGGTGCAGGGACTCAGACTGTGGACATTATATGTACCAAGCTCATTACTCTTACTTCTCAGCTATACTGCCAGCCCTGATTTAATACACTGCACAGCTGGGTCCCAAGTACAAAACAAGCATTAAAATCAATCAATCAATTGAAATCAATCAGTCAATCTGTTCTGTATTTTACCAGGCAGAACACTATTGAGGTAAATGAGTTTACCTCAATGGTATTCTGCCTGGTATAATAAAGAATTGATTGATTGATTGATTTTAATGCTTGCTTTGTCCTTGGGACCCAACTGTGCACTATATGGTATTAAATCAGGGCTGGCAGTATAGCTGAGATGTTGGAGTAATAAGCTGTGAGTGAGCTTGGTACATGCAGAAAACCTGGGTTTTATTCCTACAACCTCTACTTGCATACTGTGTGACTGACATGTCGACTTGGGCTCCTGTACCAAAACATCTGTGCCAGTTGATCATCCTTCAGATAATGTCTGAGTCCCTGCACCCCCCCTCACACCACCAAAACAAGGTCTGTATTTATAAGCACGGACACATTTTATTTTGTATTTTGATATAATGTGACCATTTGTTGTTTCTATAAGGTAAGACTTGGGATGGGGGAAAGCTAAAACAAAACTGCTATATCCTTTAGCAAATTTATAGTTTATTTACCTAGGGTAGCCTAGCTGACATGTAATAACTTGATTCCTGCCCATTTTTGTAGCTGGGTGAACTGACATGCTGGATTCTGGAAAATTTCAATGACTTGTTGCTCTTGCCAGGACACACAGAGTATAATTATGTTTAAACCAAGTCCCAGTGGACTTTCAGTGATGTCGCAGAGCTGCTAGGAGCTTGAACCTAGATGCGCAGAACCCAACTATTTCTAAAATCCTCCAAAAACCTTGAAAATTCAGGCAAAAATGTCTCTAACCCCTGGAGGAGGTCATACTAACAGACATAGAGGCAGGATTTAGAATAAAGACAAACCTAATGCCGGGGATGACTTTAGATCGATGGAAGATTACCCCAGCAGGTCGGCATCTCCTACAAGCTCACACGCTGCTGACTACGACACAGAAAGGGAGATTGAGCAGCTGTTGCACTCTCAATTCAAAACCCACCTGAAAGAAATAAGAGAATCTCGTAAAGAGAATAAAATGGAATTTCAAGCGGTCCAGAAACAACTTTCTACCATGGAAACAAGAATAGGCTAGATCAAAGGCAGGGTAGTGAAGACAGAAGAAAATGCGGCCCAGCTTTTGCCGATAGTACATTCCCTGGTGGTGCAGACAGGAGAGCCCCAGGTCAAATGCCTCAACCTTGAGGGAAGGCCTTGTAGAGATAACCTGGGTCTCTATGGACTGCCAGAAGGAATGGAAGTAGCACCAATGTTAGCTTTTCTTGAAAGTCTATTTAAAGATGTTTTGGAGCTACCGGCCACCTATAACCTCCACACTGAAAGAGCACATCACTCTGTACAAGCCAAACCATCAGACCCCAACGCACATCCATGATCGATCGTCTTCAAAGTTAGTTCCTGTAGACCAAAGAGGACATTTTGTGACATGCATGGGCTAAAAAAGATGTATCCTACCTTACACATAGGCTCTTTTTTGATCATGACTTCCATCTGGAGATTCAGAAGCAACACTTGAAGTACCTTCCTATTATCAGAGTACTAAAGGAAAAAGCCATTTGAGTTCATACCCCCTACCCTACCAGACTTCAGATCTTCTGGGAGACTGGTCCCAAAGTTATTCCACCATTGAGGGAGCCACAGCAGCACTTAAAGAAAAACAGATTCAGATCCCTGATACTAGGAACCGAGGTGAGGGGCGACGGGGGCAGCAGTGGCAGTGTGCAACAGGAAGGAAAAGCCTCGGTACCAAAATACTGCAACACTCCGAGGCTTTGAACTGGATTCAGCAGCTCATATCCAAAACATGCACAGTGGAAGACATACCAATCTGAAGGGACTCGAGAAACTTTCTGGTACTGAAACCATTTATTTTTGATCCCCCAGCCCCAGCTATTTGAACCTTCTGATAGCAGCTAAGTGAGAGAACTTTTATTGTGGACTTGGAGACCCATTTCCATTTCGTGGAGGGGGTGGAGGAGGAATCTGCAACTCGAATTCAGTCAAGCTGAACAATTCAAATGAGGCCACCTGGTATTTAGGGCATCTATGTGTACCCTCCCCCATACTGTTTCAGCATGAATGGACTCGCAGACACAACTATTAAAATACTGGGTTGTTAACTGATTTCCGAATATAGGCTGAATGTTAAACCCTTGGGGGGAAACGAGGGGGGAATGTCATGATTTCCGGATCCTCCATAAATTAAATTATATTTTCCCCAACTTTAAATCGGGTGGCTTGGCTCCTCGTTTGCTATCACTGAGGTCATCCTTATTGCCCCTTTTTCTTTTGGGGTGTGTGGGAGATGGCTGAGGGGGCAACAGAGGAGCCTTCCTTCAGGGGATTGTTGTTCTTGGCACTGTTGCATTCCGCCTCTAACATTTTGATCAAAATAATTTTAGTTGGGGTGTGAATGCATGATTGACCTAGCATGCCATCAGTGACGAATGGTACCTATTGGTACATATTGTATGGAGCACTTCTTCAACTATGCTCTGGAGTAGATCTTCCAGAAATGGAAGCACAAGCATAGCTCCTTGATCTTCTCATATTTGAGAGGACAAAGAGGCTGATTTTTTATATTAGCCTCCAGTCTTGGAAGATCAATGTTTTTAAAGTTGGTTATTTTGTTCTTATGTATGTTATTGCCCAGTTGGAAAATTGTTTTGTGAAAAGTTTTTTGGGCAAAAACAATCTCATAATGAGGGCAATAAGTCTGACAACCATTTTAGACACTTGGGAAGGGACATATATTTGTGTTACATAATGGGGGTCACTATAGTGGGAGAATCCTTTAATTATAAATGACAACACAAGCCTACACAATATGCACATATAATATGCATGGTATTTCCAATACAATAAAGCGTTTCAAGTAGTTACCAGTGGCGTCATGGCCATAGGGCCCGAGGGGGCATGTGCCCCCCCAATATCACTACACAAATTACAATACAAAATAAGTAAAATTAGTTTTAGTTTCAAGAAATCCGTGAACCAAAAGAAAAAATATGTTTTTTGAAGTCGTTGGTAGTAGGGGTGGGGGGTGGGGACTGCGAAAAATGGCATAGCCCCAAAGTGACCCAAATTTTGTGGGTCCGACCCGATTTAGGGACTTTAAACCTGTTCACCAGCAAGCCCATGACAAACACATAATAGGACCCGTTTACAAGTCTGCGCATGTGCAGAAGCACATTCTAGCATATGCCCCCACTGTACTCGTTTCTGGCCTGTCTCGGCAACACTGCGCAGCCACGGAACTTGTCTCTGTGATCGCCTGCTGCCGTGTTTTGAGTGGTAATCTTACCACTTAGTGCAGCTCGAGCCGAGGCATCCCATTTTTAGACCATGGTGACAGACAATGACTGGACAAGTCATCCGGGAATTTAAACTAAGCTAATCTTTCAAGTTGAGGAGTCCGGGTAGTTTTTTAAATATTTAAATCAGACTGCGATGCAGTCGTCTGGTGATGAGGATAGCAGGAATAGTGACTTGGGGCAGGGGACCCCACCAACTTGAGTCCTTGTCGGGTGTTATGGCGCCGGCAGCCGAGAAAAAGCAGCAAGTCTCTCCTGCTCTGTTGCTCAAACACCTGCCTCATGTCAGAGATTTTCTCTATTTGAGAAACTTAATACTAGACCAGAGACTTATAAATGAATAAATGGAAGCTTGTTTTGGCTGAGATGAGAAATTGTTTATTGAGAGAAAAACAACTTATTTATTCTGTGCAGCATTCACTAAGCTACTGGTTGTTTCAGTTAAGAAATAAAAGGTCTGGCAAAATGAGAGACTGAGACACTGACACTCGGAATTTTTTTAAGGGCTAAATAAAAATCTGAGGTGCAGGGCTGAGCTCTCACCAAAAATGATACATTTCCTATTCAGAGTCAGGTAGACTTGGTGCTCTGAGTTGGGCTTGCTTCATGGCCAGCTGAGGGGGGGGGGGACAGAGATTTAAAAGGAGCCAGGTGGAAAGGACCAGACTGAACACCAGTCATACAGTATATGGATACTTATTAGTCAGTCTGCTCATGGTACTGTGACAGTTGGGCTTGCTCACTGAGTGGCCTTGGAGAGGGGGGAGAGCATGACTTTAATGTATGTGTACAGTACCCTGACAGCTGGACTTGCTGAGTGGTCTGAGGGTGGCCCAAGGGGACCCAGGGGTGGGGTGGGGTGGGATGGGGTGGGGAGAGAGAATTGTGAGAGAGGTGTTTTGTTGTCTGAAACTCTCTGGTAAAGGTAGGAGGGATGGAGTGTGTGACATTAAATGCGGGGGTCAATGATCGATCAAACCAGACAGTGCAATGAATGTTTGTTCATTCATTCCCCCAACTTTCCAGGCTTGTCCCTTTAAGGAAATGTTTTTTTCATCCGACTACTAAAATCTCCAGTATGGCAACTCCTACCAGGTCCTTGATGTGGAGCCATTTGATTGCACAAGGAGAAGGAGGTAGACACAGGTCCATTCACAGAAGAGATGTTCCTGAAAGGACTTGTCAATCTGAAAGTGGACAAAGCTATGGGGACAGATGGGATGCATCCAAGGTGCTGGGGGAGCTCAGGGAAGTACTGGCTACACCACTGGAAACAGGAGTTGTTCCATAGGATTGGAGAAGGGCAGATGTAGTCCCATGTCATAAAAGTGACAGAAAGCCTGTCAGCTTGACAACAGTGGTGGGGAAGTTAATGGAGACACTTCTGAAGAAACGGCTTGTGGAATATTTTGAATCCAGTGACTTGCAAGACAAGAAACAGCACATATTCCTGGGAAGGGTCAGATCAGATGAGTATAAGTCACACCAGTGTTTGTACAAGAAGCGGAAGTGTCCACTCGGAGGATGGGGATGGGGTTGGGTTGTAGAAACCAGTATCTATGCCAATAATTTATTTTAATCAGCCCAATACTCTAAATGCTGCTGATTGTGACCATCAATGTATATGTTAGTGCTGAGTGTAAATGATACAAGCTGTGTAAAGAAAACAAGAAAGGAAATTGTGGTACTGTGAGCCCAATTTTTTATTAAGAAAAAATCAAACCACCTTTTCGATCCACTCGGATGTGGTGTAGAGATCAGGTTGCAAGAGCACCCGTATGTGTGCTCAATAATATTTTTTAGTAAACTAAAAAGCTAAAATGAGCAAAATGCACTCAGAGTACCACCTTCTCTATGCAGTCGGGGATTTGGGGGTCTGGTTGCTGCTGGAATTATGTACAGTATTTTATGTTCTTTATGAAAAAATTTGTTGGCAGTCCCTATATATCTATCTACAGAAACAGAGCTAGTGTGGCATCAGCGATCTCAGTTAAACTGCACCTCAAAAAAGAAAAAAGCCTACATATATGGATGGTGCTTATGAAGAAAATAGCCTAAATATATGGATTGCATAATAATGTATACAGTACTTTGACAGTGTACATATATTTACATTTTCTCTGGTTTATGCCTTATTTTATTTTTTGTGGGGTGGGGGGCTGCCATGTTGGTGTGATGCAGCTGAGGAGCTGTTTGTTGGGCCAAGATGTTGTGGGGTTGGCTTCACAGGTGGGGTGAGGGGACTGACTGCATGTTAAGTTGGTGGAGCCAACTGGCCATGTTAGTGTGGTGGGATGCTGGTCAGATTCATTTAGGTGAGGTGAAGATGCAGGTCAGGTTTGCTTGGTGGGGTGCAGATGCTGGCCAGGTTCGCTTGAGTGGGTTGGAGGGACTGGCCATTCATGCTGGTGGAATGACGGTGTCAGCCGTGTTGGTATAGGGTCTGTTATGTTGCTGCAGGGTGGGAACTGGAAAGTTGTCTGTGTTTGTTTTGAGGGTTCTTCCCAGGTATGGCAGGAGTTGAACCCTTGGATGGGGGGAGGGACTAACTGTGTTGGTGCAGGAGACTGGCTGTGTTGTGGTGGAGGGTACTGGCCACATTGGTGTGGGTGCTGTTTATGGGGGCTGACTGTGTTCATTTTGGAAGCTGGCCATGTGAAGTGGGAGGTGGTCGCTTGGATGAGGGGCTCACTGGCCCTTGGTGCAGGGGAATGGCTGTGTTGGTGTGGTGGTCGATACTGGCTGCACTGGTGCAAAGGCTGTTTGTGTTGCTGCAGGGGTGAGGAGCTGGTGGTGTTTTACTTGAAAGCTGAATGCTTGAAATGGTAGAACTCACTGGCCATGTAGGTGCAGGGGACTGACTGTATTGGTGGGGTGGTTGGTATTGGCTGTATAGGTGCTGTCTAGGGAAATCAAATGTATGTGTAATTCACCAGTTAATATTCACCCACAACTTCTGACTGACTGAGTCATCTTGCTCTACGATCAGAGCGCTGTAATAGGTCCACAATAGTAGCCATAGTCATTTTTGAATGTTGTACATGTTGTTGATCTATTACTGAGGCCTCTTGATCCAAAAGGTTGTCTGTGGCAGGGCAAGGTAGGGATGGATGGCTGCCACAGCCCCAGTTTGCTGTCTGTGGTCTCTGAGGGAGTCAGGCAGCTGTGGAACTGGTATATTTCATCATTCAATATTTTTCTTTGCTTTATTGGGTGTGTGGTACCGTGTTCTGTCACCAAGTGAGCTGCATTGCTGAGGCAAATACAAAAGGCCACTGTCCACAGACTGAACAAAGACAGAAAAAAAATGTATCATTGCTCTATCATTATGATGGCATTTAGCATGTTGTAGAACAGCATCCTGGCCTGCGGAAAATCACCAAAATGCACCATTTGACTTCAATTTTGTAGACATTTTCCTTGGGGGGGCATGCCCCCAGACCCCCTAGGAAGGTTTGGATTTTGTGCCCCTCCTATATTTCTGGTTGCATGATGCCCCTGGTTGTTACAATACTTAAAAAGGATGGGGGCAGATATTTTGCTTCTCCAGGAAACCCACCTTTCCCAATCTGAGCACAAAAAGTTTGAGAAATTTGGATTCTCCCATGTGGTGGCCTCCTTCTATAAGGGAGGTCGCCGTAGGGGTATGGTAGTATTGATTAGACAAAGAATTCCTTTTGACCTATAGGATCAAGTTGTCGACAAAGAGGGAAGGCATGTGATGGTCAAAGTTACCCTAGATGGTCAACAGGTTACCCTGGCATCTACCTACCCCCCCCCCCAGCCACAAATATTTCCTTCTACAGATCCTTTTTTTTTCACTTGGCACAGTGGGCAGAGGGAAGGGTGATTTCGGGGGGGGGGGTGGACCTTAACTTGAATATCTCAGTAAGGACAGGAAACCAGTCTAACAGTGGTAAAGCTACCAAAACTAGTAGAGAGATGGGTAAACTACTTAATGAACTGGGATATGAGGATGCCTGGCAATATCTAAATTGATCCTCGCCTAGACATACTTCCTTCTCCCAAGCTCATGGCACACACTCATGCCTAGATTTTTTCCTAACATCTTGTGAATATCTGGGGACCATACAAAAACTTTGGTCAGGAGACTTTGTCCTTTCTGACCACTCCCCAATTTTTATCAAAGTACAAATAGGTCAAATTAAGAAAAATACTTTCTGGCGACTAAACCTATCTCTCCTCAGAGATGAGGAATTTAGGAAGGGGGTAAAGGAAATAATTAAACAAGCCATGCAGGACAATGACACAAAAGATACCACACCTGCAATTATGTGGGATACTATTAAATCTATCCTCCAGGGGAGGTTAATAGGGATTTCAGCCCATAAGAAAAAATAAAGAGAAGCCACGAGAACTAACCTAGAATTACAAATTAAAGAACTGGAAAGCTTGCAGTGCCAATGAGTCAGTAGAACCAGGAATAAGCTGCTAGCTACACTTAAAAAAGAACTTAATGGTATACTAGACTATTCAGTCAAACAGAAACTGGTTTATTTAAGGCATAAATATTATGATGGGGACCTAGATTTTTAAGGCTACTTGCAGGTAGGCTACGAGCCCGCCGAGCTAAAGTGGCAATTCCTAAAATTAGAGACCCCCAATCTAACAAATTGAGAAGCACTTTTTCCACCATATCCCAAGCTTTCTTGTCTTATTATACTCAATTCTACTCCCCAGTCCCCAGAGTCTCTGAACAGATGATCACTTGCTTCCTGTCTAAGCTCCATATGCCCACCCTTTCAGAACAACAACAATCTATATTGACTAAACTGGTGATGACCCAGGAGATTACAGCTGCAGTTGGAACTCTGAAGACAGGGAAGTGCCCAGGATCCAATGGCCTCCCGGGAGAATTCAACAAAACATTCCCCACGGTCCTATTGTCCCTGTTGGAAAGGCTATTCTCCTTTATTCTGACCAAGAATGGAAAAATCCCCCCTTCTGGAATGAGGCTATAATTTCTGTTATACCCAAGACAGGCAAGGACTCCACCCTATGCCCATCATATAGACCCATTTCAGTCCTAAACATGGACTATAAAATATTTGCATCTATTCTAGCAAACCGATTGATGCAATTTATTCCTAATATAATACATTTGGACCAACGTGGCTTTATTCCTGGTAGACAAGCCCAGAGCAATATTAGACGAACCATCTATCTTATTGAACACATTAAAACCCAGTCCCATCCTACCTTATTGTTAAGTCTAGACACTGAAATAGCATTTGATATGGTATCATGGGATTTTCTACGTGGGGTCCTTGCCTCCTTTGGCTTCCTGGTACAATTTTCTGAGTTAATTTTTAAATTCTATGAAACATCTAGAGGCTATATCAGGTCTAATGGACACATTTCTGGAAGTTTCCCCTTATTTAGAGGTACGAGACAGGGATGTCCTTTATCCCCTTTACTTTTCGCGCTTTATATAGAATCCCTAGCACAATATATTAGGACCTCTTCGGATATCACAGGAGTGATCTTAGCAGGCACAGAACACAAGCTAGTACTGTTTGCGGATGACATTTTAATATACTTAACTAGCCCAGAAACCTCAATGCCACATTTACTTCAAAAAATTAGAGATTTTTCAGAGCTATCAGGATATTCCCTAAATGTTAACAAATCAGAAGCTCTGTCCTTTTGTTTTTCACCTTCCCTTGCTCTAAGAAACCAATTTAAGATCAAATGGGACCAACAGAAGCTAAAATATTTGGGGATAGTTATACCAGAAAACCTGACATGCCTCCAATCCTTCAATTACTCTCCATTACTAACAAAATTAAAACAAGACATGAGGAGATGGAGCCTCTTTCCTATGTCCTTCTACTCTCGTGTCCTTTCCTTAAAGATGAATGCACTCCCCAGGATGTTATACCTTTTCCAATGTGTCCCTTGTATAATCTCACCTAAAGAATTATTACCATGGCAGAGAATTTTCCTCACTTTCCTCTGGAATAATAAGAAACCCAGGATTAAGCAACATAAACTATATCTCCCAAATGAGATGGGCGGGGTGGGGTTACCCTCACTACTAACGTCTGGATAGCAGCACAAACAAGACTTGCACTGCTGTGGGGGAATGATAATTACCATGCCCATTGGAAAAAAATAGACTTATCAAGACAGTTGCCTTTCCCCCTACAGGCAGCCCTCTTTACCCATTCCTTAATACAAAAAAACAGACAATTGATTCCCAATGCCACCACATCTGTAATAGAAGGGTGGCAAAGGAACCTTCACAGTTAAGCAGTCCAGTCCCATCTATGGAAATATCAGCAGTTTCTGTATTCATCGTTGTTATCCTCTGTATATCAGACAGGCAACCCTGGGTCCTTTTGCCCCATGGCAGCTCCTTGTAGGAAATAAAGTCCTAAGTTTCGAGGAAGGACAGAAGAGACATGGTTGGGCTACTGGAGAAAAGCTATATTATTTCCAGATGAGAAGTTATATTCATACACATCTTAAAAAACAAGAATCTAACATTCAAATATGGGAAGACCCAACCCCATACATCCAAACATGGAGGCCCTACAGGGTGAACAGGCCATTTCCAAGATATACCGATATTTGACCAGATTGCTTGCCCATTACATAGAACTGGTTAAAACAAGCTGGGAAAGGGAATGCAAAACTGCAGTAAACATAAAAGACTGGTCTAAGGTTTGGCAGTGTGTATGGTCCACTTCCCCTTCTCCAACTTGAAGAGAATTTCTATGGCATGTCTGAATTAGGTTCTTCCTGGTTCCTGCCATAGTGGCTCGCAGGGCCCCAGGAGCCCCTTCAGAATGCTGGAGAGGATGTGGAGAACAGACAGCCACACAGTCATATCTTTTATCTTTGCCCCAAACTCCATAATTTTTGGTCCTCTCTCTCCCACCTGCTGGACATCCAGAGCCCATTGACAGGGGTAAACTGTCTCTTGGGTATTGAGGGGGAGGTACACCCTATACCTATGGTCTATCCTCCTATGTGCTGCTTCTAAAGTAATCACTAGGAGATGGCTCCAGCCTGACCCCTCCAATGTTAATGGACTGGAAAGCATTACTTTTAATTACACAATGGCAAGGAAATTTCCTGTATTCTGATTGGTCAGTGGGTGCCTGAGACAGTGATGTTATTACACAATAACATCACTGTATGGATTTACTTGAGTACACTGAGCATTAGAGTGACCATTTTTTTTCTCTTCAAAAACACAAAAAATCTACTAAAAATATTTTTAATGTTTTGTTTATTTTGTATAACATCGAGCCATTGTATAATTGCAATAAGGCACTCCAAGGTGTGTGTTATTGTGTAATAACGTCACTCCTGGGCTTCAACCCACCCCAGGAGTGATGTTATTACACGATAACACATACCTTGTCATGCCTTATTGCTTAAATATTCAACATAGTGAGCAGTTGTCCTTTTCACTGCACAACAGAATGGAAATATTTGTTTCCCGATGGACTAAGTGGGAACTTTACTCAAATCAGATCTAACACTTAAGACATGAAGTGATTTTTTTATGGTATTAGTTAGGCTATTAAAGTAATAGTACCATCGCCAGAAGACTAAATTGGTCTCAATACAGCGTAAGGTTTTTGCTACCCCTCTGGTTTGAGAAGGTTCATATAAGTGAAAATACAGTAAAGTGTTTACCTATCCCTTAATGTCCATGAAATTGACTTATAAAAGTGAGATACTATGCCCATGTTTTTTTTTACTTATAATGAGATATCTTAACATACCAGCCATACGCTTTTCAGAATGTAAATTGCCCAATGTTGATGTTTTTTATTTTTATCATTTCCTTGATTTCCAATGATTGATTTCAATCATTGCATTGTCTTTTTTATTATTTATATAATCATCCATTTAACTTTACAACCTGTGTAAACTGTACCTGACCTACAGATATATATTATGCTATACAGAGTTTTCATTTTTGAAAATAAAACCGAGTATAAAAAAATAAACCAAGTCCCAACATTGGTGCCGTAACATAAAGCTGCCTATACACATTGCCTTTGCAAAGCCCTTGATCTATTCACCTGACACTTGCATAATACACACCCACAGCACAGAAGAATTAACAGTTGATTCCACAGGCAGCTTACCAATAAATTGTGATGATCTAGGAAACAAAATTCAACAAAATACGGTGTGCAAAAGATGAGCAAGGCAAAGAAGTTTGAATAATAAACACCAGTGTGTTTTTTTACTTATTGCCACAAAAAAAGCAGTTTCCAGGTAATCAGTAAGTCTAGCGCCTCGACTCCTCTACGAGTCTTCAAACTTCTTTGCCTTGCTCTTCATTTGCGCACCATATTTTGCTGAGTTTTGTTACTTATGTGGAGATTAGCCATCTCCTATGTGGATCAGCATCGGCCGTATTTGCAGGTGCGATAATAGTGTTTGTAGATGATCTAGGAAACCCTGCCTGCCTGGTCCCACAGCTCACACGGCATCACCCGACTGACCCCAAGGCCCCAGCCCCATCGGCTCTTGAGTCCGGACTCCTGCCTACCAGCAGTGATCTTTCCTCCTGCCCCCAGGCCTCAATGCATAGATTGCTCATCTCCAAGTTGGACTACTGGACTGATTCCCTCCCACCAAGCCACCATCCCTTCCCCGATCATGGAGGTCGAACACCAGGGAGAAGATACAGTAGAGGGCGAGGTCTGGGGCATAATGAATACTACATTAAAATTAATTTACATTCACTCTCATGGAGTCCAGTAGGACTGGGCCACAGCCTGTGCTGGTGGCATTTTTTTCCCCCATTTCAAATAATTACCCCCTCCAGGCCGACCCATTCCATAGCACCCCAGCTAGTGCCATTTTGACTCCTGGCTGACCTGTGTGGTCCTGTCATATTACCACCATGACCAGAGAATCATCATCAGAACTGGAAAAGCCTTTAAGGCAAGGTCATCAGAGGAATAAAATAAATACACACTTCAAAATAAATTCATTTACTTTACCTACATCAGGGCAGGAACGAACAGACTCAGCACACTCCAGTCCTCCTCGACAAATGATGGTCTTGTTTTAAGAATGCCAGCAGCTCAGTGTACCACTGGATGCACTCCCCTGACCCACCCACCCGCATACTCGATGAAAAATTATTTAATATTTGCCGATGTCGATGGATGGTTGACTGGTGCAGCCCACGACCCCAACAATAATAACTAGTGCTAAGTAACGATCACAGAAGGAAATCACGGCCAACACACATTCTCTGACTCCAGGTGCAGACTGCGGTGTAGTGATAATGAGCACAAACACTCGACCCGGCCCTCCTCTCTCCATCTCTGCTCGAAAAATGGCACTTGGCACCAATTAAAATAATGCCTTCTCCTTCTCCTTCTCCTCGCTTCACAGCCAGAGCAGAGCACATCTGGATCCGGGCATGATGGGACTGTGAGCAGCATCCGCAGCTAGCACCCCCCACCCCCGCAGCTGATGTTATTGGCTGCATTGTGGCTGGGGCTGGGAATAGAAGCAAGTGAATAGTTAATTGGCTCATTGCTGCATTGGTGGGCGCGGGGCCTTTGATCTATTTTTGGACTTCTGTTCTGGCCCTGATGTCTGTGACAGAACTCCCCCCCCCCCCGGAAAAAAAATGAACTTGAGTCTGGCAATCATGGCAATGGCAACTGGTGTTAAGCATAGAAAAAAAAAAAAAAAAAAAAAGCAAGGCAGCACATACAGGCCACATGGTGAAAGGCCAGGGACAGGCCAGGATGCAAATAGCATCTCAAGCACCCCTGCCAGTCCAGCCCTGCATAAACCAGTAGTTCTGTAGTTCGAATAATGTTATTGCTGAAAGATAGTTGCTCAAGTAGCAATGTGTGTAACTGGACAGACCCCTGCACTTCTTCCAGAGGCCTTCCTAAGGGAGTGCTGACTAGGTGGCTGGGAGACTTCTTATATACTTTAAATTACGTACAATGCTGCCATCTAGTGACTTCTACATTCATTAACAAAACAAAACAGAGTCAGTAATTCTGTGGGGATTAGAACCTTTGGAACTGAATAACATGTTTAGGCACGACTAAGTTATAAAATACCCATTCAAAATTAACTTAATACCATAGAAACAAATAAGTTTTAAGTAGAAAACATACTTTGTACATCATTTTAAAGTTGATAGGTATATAATATTGGAAACGTTTCATTAGCCTCATTGCTGTAAATATATAGTCCAAGATATGTCCATTTATTACTTGAAATAGCATTATCAGTTCTAGATAATTGCTAAATAGCCAAAAAATGAGGTAACAGAGGTATAGAGAAACATAGTTTTGGTGCAGTAAATCTGGAAGTGTGATCACCCACTGTAGTTTATCAGTTTGGAAATTCCCAGGGATCCACAGATGCCAAATCCTCATTAAAACCAGCATGAGGACACCTAAAAGAAAGAAAATAGAAAAACGACACAGCATGAATACACAAGACACATTTATTATTCTTACTTTTTTATTTTTTTAAGAATGGTTTTAGATTATATTCTGCATTCAGGCCTTTGGGCTGCAGACATCCTAAGTGGAAAATCCAAAAATTTTCCATTTGCAATAGTTTGTTGGCTCTGTCAGCACCTCTTGCATTTCTGGCCACAAATTCCAGTGCCATAAATTTAGTACCTGCTGGGTGATTCTCATGTACTTCAGTGTAGTGTTTAACCAAAGGTTTAAGGAACAGGCCTGCTCTAATATTCCAGATATGCTCTTGTATCCTTTGTTTTAGCAGTCTGATAGTTTTTCCCACATACAGGAGGTTACATAAACACCAAATTACATATGCAACATAAGAACTGTTGCAAACATATGAATATACGAGAATTGCCAGCAGATTAGGCACAGGGGGCTACCGCATCCGCTCGAGTAGCAGCTACACAGTACAATCACTGCTACTGCCCATACTCCCTCCCCTCCATCCTCCCCATACCTTGACACACTTTCTGAGTACTCCAACTGGTCCCTTCACTGCTCACCTGAACCTTGCCCATGTATCTATCCCATCCCCTCTTAAACCTCCTACTGAACCCATTGAAATCAGCTACTCTGGCAGCACATTCCAAGGTGCCACTATCTGTTCTGTAAAGTAATACTTCCTCAGATCCCTTCTATACCTCCCACCTGTCAATTTAAGGCTAGGTCCCCTAGTACTACCTTCCTCTTCAGCCTAAATAGACTCTCAGTATCCATTCTGTTGTATCCCTTCAAGTAATTAAAGGTCTTGATCATGTCCTCTCTGTCCCTTCTGTCCTCCAGGAAGTACAAGTTCAGCTCTTTGAGTCTCTCCTCACAGGTCTTATCCCCATTCCACAGATCATTTAAGATGCCCTCTTTTGAACCCTCTCCAAAAAGCCTAATGTACTGCACTTCTTTAAATATGGGCACCAGAACTGCACACAGTACTCCAGGTGCAGCCTCACCAATGATTTGTACAGTGGCATGATAATCTTCTCCCTTTGTGAAGTGATCACCCTGGCAATACACCTCAGCATTTTGTTTGTCTTCACCGCCACCTTCCTACATTGCTCAGAGTGATTCATTTTCCCAGTAATCACTACTCCCAGAGCCTTTTCCCCTTCCGAGACTGTTAAGCTAACCCCTCCCAAGCAATAGTTCTAGCCTGGATTTTTAGAACCCAAGTATAATACGTTGGACTTTCTAGCATTAAAACCCAACTGCCATAATTCCGACCACTCTTCAAGTCTCCCAAGGTCCTCCTGTAGCATCTTCCTTCCCTCCTCACTATCCACCACTGCACCCAGTTTTGAGTCATCCACAGACTCATCGTACTCCTCAACCCCTTTGCAATATCTGATATGAAGGCATTGAATGACAATGGTCCCAGTACGGATCCCTGTGGAACCTCCACTAATGACCCTCCTAGGTGTCGATAACTCACCCCCTACCACTACCCACTGCTGTCTATTGCTCAATCAGTTTTCAATCCATATCACCATCCCATCCCATACTCCTGGCTCCCTCTGCTTTCTCAACAGTCTCCCATGTGGTACTGAGTCAAATGCCTTACTGAAGTCCAAATAAAGGACATCAACCAGCCTACCACAGTTAAAGGATCTTGTTACCAGTCGAAAAATTCCACCAGGTTTGTTTGACAAGATCTCCCCTTTGCAAACCCATGTTGATGGACATCATGAAGTCCATTGGTCTCCAGGAACTCCACCAGCCTTTCCTTAATTATGGTCTCCAATAATTTCCCCACTGTAGACATCAGACTCACCGGCTTATAGTTTCCTGGCTCATCCCTCAGTCCAGCCTTAAGGATTGGCACCACATGTGCCATTCTCCAGTCCAGGGGTACCAGTCCTGATTGAATGGAGGAATTGAATAATGCCATTAGTGGTGCTGCCAGAACATCTGCCGGTTCCTTAAGGGCCTTAGGGTGGATCCCATCAGGGCCTGGGGTTTTATCAGTCCTCAGAGACTTTAAACCCTCCCAAACATTCTCCTCCCATATCTCCCAAGTAATTTGGGTAACCCCCTCCCCGAACTATTCCTTATTCCTTTCCTGAGGAAGTGGCTCAATCTTTTCCCTTGTAAAGACAGAGCTGAAGTACTTGTTGAGCACCTCAGCCTGCTCTACTCTCTTCTCTGTCCACCCGCCAGCCTTTTTAATCTGGTGATATGTCCTCTATCCCTTCTTCTTTCACTGATGTATCTAAAAAGCCCACTTTCCCCCTCTCTAGTGCCTTGTGCCAGCCTGAGCTCCTTTGATGCCTTGGCTGTGCTTACCACCCAGCTCGCCTCCTTCAGTCTCCTGCAGTACTCATCCCTGTCCTCCTCTCTGCATGTTCTCCTATATCTACAGTAGGCCAACCCTTTACCCCTAACCCCCTCCTGCACCTCTTTGATCCACCAACTGGGTTTCCTTGATTTAGCTTTCTTATATTGTAACCTAGTGCAAGATTTTGTGGCCTCCAACAACCCCGATTTCAAAATCACCCATCTATGATCTGTGTCCATGTCAGTATTTATCCTCTCTAAATGCCCCTCCAAAATGGATGCCATCCTCCCAAAATCTGCACCCTTGAAATCTGCTACTCTCATGTTTGTGTGATTACCTTCCCTCCCCAGGTCAAGGTAAAAACATACCATTGAGTGGTCGCTCCCTGCTAGTGGGTCTTCTACCGCCACTCCACTAACCAGATCCCCATCAATCAGTACCAAGTTCAAGATGTTCCCCTCTCTGGTTGGCTCCACCACCAGTTGCAGCAGGAAAACATCTTGGAATGAATCCAGAATCATTTGTTCCTTGGTACTTGAAGACACCATAGATCTCCAGTAAGCCCCTGGTAGGTTAAAGTCCCCCACCACCACTGTTTTGCCAGTTCCCCTGTAACAGTGAGATCTTATGTTCTCTACCAACTCCCTATCCAGTTCAGCAGACTGTGCAGGAGGCCTGTAAACAACTCCCAGGTTAACCCTTCTCCCCTTAGCATCATATAACATGTCTCACATCACTTCCATGTTACCATCCCCACTCTCATCCCTACTACACTCTATCCCTTCCCTAACAAACACCACCCCCACATCCTCTTCCCATGATTATATCCTTCCTGAATGTCCTATAACTAGAAATTGTTAAATCCCAGTCATGATTCTGGTTAGCTCAGGTCTCCGAGACCATGACCACATCAACATCCCCCCCCCCCATCATCATTGCCTGCAGCTCAGGTAACTTATTACCCAGGCTCCAAGTTGCAAGTGAGAAAGCTCTTGATTTCCACTTCCCTATCATAGTTCCCCAAGTTGAATTTGTTACCCTGATGACACAAGTTGCATACACTGCACCTTCCACAGTGGAATATTCCCTTGGGGGGGGGCATTGTTTAAACATTGAAACATAGACATAGAAACATAGACTTTGACAGCAGATAAGGACCACTTTGCCCACCCAGTCTGCCCATTTCCCTACCTATTGGATTTCCCTACCTATTGGATAAACTGCAGATCCTAGTTTTACCAACAGCCTACTTCCTCCTACCTTCAACTAGAATTGCTTTATGTCTGTCCCATGCATTCTTAAATTCTCCCACTGCTATTGACCCCACAACCTCCTCAGGAAAGTCATGCCACCACCCTCACCATGAACAAATACTTCCTCACGTTGCCCTTGAGTCGTCCCTCCATCTTCAAATTGTGCCTCCTTGTTCTTACACATCTCTTTTTCTGAAAGATGCTACCCTCTTGGACTTTGTTGATTCCCTTGAGGTATTTGAAAGTTTCTATCATGTCCCCTGTCTACCGCCTTTCCTCGAAGCTATACATATTAAGCTCTTTTAGTCTATCTTCATATGGCTGCTGGCGAAGACCCTGCACCATTTTAGTTGCTCTCCTCTGGATTGCCTCCATCCTGTCTCTGTTCTTGCAGAGATAGGGTATCCAGAACTGCACATAGTACTCCAGATGTGGTCTCACCAACTGTCTGTACAGAGCGATAACAACTTCCTGTTTTCTACTGGTGATGCCTCTCCCTATGCATCCCAGTATCTCCTCAGCTCTCCTTACTGCCTTTTCACATTGCTTGCCTACCTTTAGATCATCTGATATGACTACTCCAGGTCCCTTTCCATTTTTGTTTTCGTTAACACCTCCCCCCTCATTGTGTAATCTACCCTTGGGTTTTTGTTTTCTAGTTGCATTACTTTGCACTTTTTTGCATTGAATCTAAGCCGCTATACTTTTGACCATTCCTCCAGCCTTGCCAAGTCCCTTCTTGTTCTTTCCACCGCCCCTTGAGTATCAACCCTGTTGTAGATCTTTGTGTCATCTGCAAAGAGGCATACTTTTCCTTCCCGTCCCTCTGCAATGCCACCTATAAGGACATTAATGAGGATTGGTCCCAGTACTGAACCATGCGGTACCTTGCTGGTTAACCACTTTCTCTGGAGTGGACTCCATTTACTATTACCCTCTGTATCCTGTTGTCCAGCCAATGTTTTAACCAGGTTACCACCCTGGGACCTACTCCTAGATTGGCCAACTTATTTATTAATCTTTTGTGTGGGACTGTGTCAACTGCTTTGTTAAGTCTAGGTAGGCCATGTCCACAGCCCCTCCCTGGTCTACTACTTTGGTCACCTAGTCAAAGAAATCTATTATATTCATCTGACATGACCTTCCCACTGTGAATCCATGCTGCCTTGGATTCTGTGCCCCACTGACCTCTAGGTACTCAATAATTCTTTCTTTCAGAAGTGATTTCATCATTTCCTACCACTGAGGTCAAACTAACAGGTCTGTAGTTTCCTGCCCCTGCCTCTGCCTTGCTCCCACTTTTGTGAAGGTGAATCACATCCACCGTCCTCCAGTCCTCAGGTACCACACTATCCTCCTATGATTTGTTAAAAAGTGTAGTCAGTGGTGCCACTAGTTCTCCCCTTAGTTTTTTAGAATTCTGGGGTGAATCCCATCAGGCCCCATTGCTTTGTCCACCTTCGGTTTTAGGAGTTCTTTCAGGGCCCCTTTTTCTGTGAATGGCCAGGTATTGACCCCCCTATCCAGTGTGCTTCTATTATTTTGTTTCGGTACCTTTCTCTCCTCTTCTTTTGTGAATACTGAGCAGAAATAGACATTCAGTATATCTGCTTTGTCACTGTCACCCTATGCCCACCCCCTCCCCTTTATTAAGACTATTCCTCCCCTGGTCTTTCTTCGCTCCCTAATGTACCTATAAAAGGTTTGATCCCCCTTCTTAACTGAGTTGGCTATCTTCTCCTCAGTTTGAGCCTTTGCTATTCTGACTGCCTTCCCCACTTCCTTCTGCTTTAGCTGGTACAGTTCTCTGTCCTGCTCCTTCTGTGTTACTTTATACTTCCTGGATGCTATCTTTTTCTCCCTTTTCTTCCGTGCTACTTCTTTTGAGAACCATAGTAGTTTTTTCTTTCATTTTGATTTGTTTATTTGCTTCACACAAAGGCTTGTTGCCTCTGTGATGGCGGTTTTGATGTTTCCCCATTGTTGCTCCACCCCACCTTCTTGCCTGTTTGCTAGTGCTTTTCTGAGGCACTCTCCAATTTTGACAAAATCAACCCTCCTGTAGTCCAGTACCTTCACTTTTGTGTGGCTTGACTCTACAAACTGAGTTGGCTATCTTCTCCTCAGTTTGGGCCTTTGCTATTCTGACTGCCTTCCCCGCTTCCTTCTGCTTTAACTAGTACAGTTCTCTGTCCTGCTCCTTCTGTGTTTCCTTATACTACCTGAATGCTATCTTTTTCTCCCTAACCTTCCCTGCCACCTCTTTTGAGAACCATAGTGGTTTTTCCTTTGTTTTGTTTTGTTTATTTGCTTCACACAGAGGCTTGTTGCCTCTGTGATAGCAGCTTTGATTTTTCCCCATTGTTCCTCCACCCCACCTTCTTGCCCATTTGCTAGTGCTTTTCTGAGGCACTCCCCCATTTTGCCAGAGTCAGCCCTCCTAAAGTACAATATCCAGAATTTTGTGTGACTTGACTCAACAGCTGTGTTTATTGTGAACCACACTGTTTGGTGGTCGCTTATTCCCAGGTGGCTACCCACTTCTAAATCCGAGATTCTCTCTCAGTCCCCTTTCGAGAGTACCAGGTCTAAGATTGCTCCCTCCCGAGTGGGCTCCAACACTAGCTGTCTGAGGCATGCCCCCTGTAGGGCATTGTAAATGGTCCTGCTCTCTGTTGAGGCTGCAGCAAAGGTGCTCCAGTTAACATCTGGCATATTCAGGTCCCCATCAACAATATCTCCCCCTTTTCATTCCATGGATGCCTTCTGTCATTTCCTTGTCCATTTCCTTCCCCTGAGATGGGGGTCTGTATACAACCCCTGTACAGATTGTGGTGCCATTTCCTGTCTCCAGGGTGACCCACAGTGCTTCCTCTCCTCCCTGTTTACCTTTTAGTTCCATTGCTCTGATCCCTTCCCTTACATAGAGAGCTACTCCTCCTCCTCTTCTACCCTCCCTGTCCCTCCTGTAGATTGTGTACCCTGGTATGTTGACATCCCAGTCATGTTTCTTTGTGTACCATGTTTCTGTGACTGCCATGATATCCAGGTGTCCCTCTTCCATCAAGGCCACTAGTTCAGGGAGCTTGTAACCCAGACTATATGCATTGGTACTCATCACCCTCCATTTTTTGATAGCCTTACCTCTTTTAGCCCCATCCCTGTCCTTACTGTCTTTGCCTTTTTCTCCATTGACCCCTGTTGTACTCACTAAACATAGGTTCTGTTTGTAGTGAAGAAAACCTGCTATGTAACAGTTTATCCTTCACGTTTTCAAGTTTTCAGCTCTAGAAAAGGTAATGTGGGGACTATTACATAGTTCTTTAGCTTATAGGGGAATCTTTCATTAAAATTGGCCAATACTTCCTCACAATGTTGTCAATCCTTCCAGATATCCTATTATATTTAGTGATGAAGCAGACAGGTTGTTGGTCCCTGGTCAATGTTTCTTTGGGTTTAAGAAAGTGCTTTCTATCTGTTTTAGTGGCTCTTTCTAGGGCTGAATCCAAAGTTGTTGGGTCATACCCCCTGCATACGAATCTTTGGTATAACCACTTTGATTATTTCACAAAGTCTTCTTCCCTGGAACAATTCTATTTAATTCTAAGGAATTGGCTCTATGGTATTGATTGGACTAAGTGCCTAGGGTGAGAGCTGTGGTTTTATCATGCTGAATCAACAACAGTGTTGTTGAACTTCGGCATGGTGAGATCCCCAATGTCGACAAGCAAAATTTTAACTGTCAGACATTGTGTGTGTTCTATCGGGGGACTGCACCTCTGAACTAACCATGCTGGGGGCTGCACCCCAGCACCCCCTTCTGTAGATTACTAACTCTGAATCAGAGTTGTTTTGAAGGTGGGGCAAAAGATGGCAAAAGAGCAGAATTTTGCCCTCGGGTCCCTCACAGCAACTATTTTGAAACCTGTCAAGATTATCGCCGTGAGGGATTTCACTGTTAGAGTTTCACTGTTTGGTCAGCATACCCAGAGCTGTCAGCTCTCAAAAGACTATTGGTTGCAGTAGGTGTTCGAAATCATTTGTTTGAACTTTATCTTGTTCATCAATGAAAAGTGTTACATCTAGAAAATCTATTTTTTCCTGATTCATTTTGTAAGTGAAACACAAATTCTGGTCATTATTGGTTATCCAATTCATAAATTCTACACGTTTATCACGTGAGCCATCCCACACACAGATGGCATCATCAATAAAATAGTGCAATTTTTTGATATGTTTCACAAACAGATTTGTCATCTCATTCAGTATCCAAGTCTGTTCCCATAAGCCTAAAAAAAGTTTGCATAACTTGGGGCTATGGCTGACTCCATTGCAGTTCCAAGTTGCAACTGTAAAACATACTGGTTGTTAAAATTCAGAATAGTTATATGTAAGAACAAACTGGGTAGTTTCTAGAATGAAAGGTATAGGGATGTTGTGCCCATTAAGTCTTTCTAGGGAGTGCCTGCATGCCCTAATGCTCAAGTTATGAGGGATACACATGTAGAAGGACTCTGCATCAATGCTTAGCCAACTGTATTGGGTATGCCATTCAAATCCATGAAATCTGTCCAATGCATTCTCTGTGTCCCTTAAATATGAGTCCACATTGCCTAGACGTTTTTTTCGGGAAGAAATCTACAAACTTACTAAGATTTTCTGTAAGTGATCCAATTCCTGAGACTATCGGCATTCCTGGTGGCTTTTTTAGTCTCTTATGGATTTTAGGAAGTGCATAGAAAGTAGGAATAATGGGGCAATCATTCCACAAGGAATCACATTCTTAGTCTGAAATAAATCCACTAGCTCTGTCCTATTCTAACAATTTTAGCACTTCTTTTTTGAAGGTGTCAGGTTATTTACCAGTTTTCTGTAGATAGTCTTGTGATCAAGCAGTGTGTAAACACACTCTGGTATAATTGTATTTTCTTTCATTTCTGATAATTCCTTTAATGCCTGTGTTTCTTCATAGGTTAAATTATTGCAGACAAAGGGGGGAGGGGCAAGTTTTTTATTATTTTATCAATTTCATTGAGTACCACATTTTCATATGTTTTTATGTACTGATTTGCAGTGCTAGGACAAAACAGGGATTGCTGTTTAAAACTTGCTCTTTCATAATTTAAGGTGTCAGTGTCCATACTGTTTATTCCTTCAGTTATAGTCAGTTCTGATATGTTTCCTAAATGTCGTTCATTTACATACAGTAAATCCTCTAATATGGAAAGGCTACTCAAGTCTAAATCAGTGAACTCTGTTTAACTCATTGTCATAGTGCTTGGGAGTGGTGACGTGAGTGAGGAGACGGGTGGGCCATTAGGTAATAATTC
The DNA here is from genome assembly GCA_016271365.2 of Neoceratodus forsteri. NCBI lineage: Eukaryota > Metazoa > Chordata > Ceratodontiformes > Ceratodontidae > Neoceratodus > Neoceratodus forsteri. The sequence continues at coordinate 921,484,665 of CM057450.1, read as the reverse complement.
ACTTAATTCAGCTAACATATTTGCTAAATTTGTAGTTTCATCAAAATTCCTGCCCCCCCACCTCATGACTTCCATTACTATCTAAACCAATAGCTGCATCATTTTGTTTGCTAAAAATATTATCTTAAAAGAATTTTCCTAAACGGTTTAAATGGGTCAATATGTACATCAAACCTGTTGACATAACATGCAGGAGCAAACTTAAGTCCTTTCTTTAGCTGTAAGAGTCTTTTCTTCCTACTTCCCTCTTTCTTCTGGCACCAGGCAAGGCTGCCCTCATCCCCCCTCTTATTTAACCTGTATTTGGAACCCCTTCTGGCACAGCTCAAAAAGGAACCAGGGATACAGCGGATAACAATAGGGTCACAAGAACTCAAGTTATCAGCATATGCGGATGACATACTTCTCCATCTATCAAACCCTAGGGCCTCCATTAGTAAGGCCCTGAGCCTGATCAAAGAATTTGGCCTACTATCGAATTACAGACTGAATCTAGGACAAAACGGTAGTTTTCCCCCTTAATATGGCTACCCACAGGCATGAAGTGGATAGCTTAGGTTTAAGACGGGAATCTAACATCTTAAATACCTGGCTATTTTCCTAACCAGGGAGTCCAAATTCTCGAGGGAATGCAATCCGAATGCCCTAGTACATGTGATTCAATAGGATCTGGATAGATGGACAGTGCTGCCATTATTGCTTTGGTGAAGAATAAGTTTAATTTAAAATGAATATACTACCTCGTATTTTCCACACCCTCGATATGCTGAACTTATGGCTGCCACAGACATGGTTATCTAAATTACACTCTTTGATAACTAACTTTATATGGAAGGGCAAACAGGCCCACAGGGCCTATTGCAAATTAATTGCCCCCAAGAGTAAAGGGGGGTTAAGACTCCCCCATTTCAATTTATACTATTGGACAAGTCACTCTGCAAAATACCTGAGATGGCTGGTTAGGGAAGAGGAAATGGGCTCTGACCAGTGTAGGCTCTTGTGGCTTATAAAGGAAAAGGCTATGATAACTGCTCAGGGCCTATCCCCCCTGGCTATCTTGCATATTCCCGCCAAGCTTCTCCCATCAGAACTGGGAAACACACCGATAGGAGTCTCTGTAAAAGTCCACTCCCAGATGTGTGCATTTCTGTCCTACAGACACACTCAGGATCCTAATCAGCCTATGGTAGGCAACCCAAATTTTAAGATTGGAGGGGATTATGTTAAAACTTCCTGGTTGATGCAGATGGCAGGAGTCTCAATAGCTAACCTGTGGCATAATGGGCGGTTTCTGACTTCAGGGGATATTACTAGACATTATAACTTAGGAGTCCACTTAGGTTTCAAAGTATTCGAGTTCAGGCAGATGTTGGTTAAATCCCAGTTAAAACACAAAGTAGCAGAAGAGGGAAGGTTCCTGAAGCCACTTAGGTTAGTAGCCACAGAGCCTCATGCCGTCTTGGGCATCTATGTTAAGCTGCTTGAAAGGGCATACCCACAATTGGATGGATCTTCCACTTACTGGAATGCTCAATTCCCAGACAAGACTTTCAATTGGGCTAAGATCTGGAAGGATACTTATGGAGTCATATCTCAGGACAGGCTGAGATTGATGCAATTTCAGATTATTAATAACATGTATTATACTCCAGTTAGAATGGCTAGGATGGGTAAGTCCCGTACCTCAACCTGCAGATGTTGTATGCAGGAAGTAGGTTCTTTAATTCATATTTTTGGGGAATGCCCAAAGGTTGCCCCATTCTGGTCCCTCATCAAACAGAAGGCAGACCCCTTGTTGGGAGTAGTGATTACATTGAGCCTGCTGCCTGCCTAGTTGGAGATTATTCCCTCATAATTGTCACTGAGAAGAAGTATCATTTAACCCTGATTGCAATGTCAGTTAAGAAGTTAGTACTCCGACACTGGCTGGATAGTGAGACCATTACCTATTCAGAATGGCTGCAGGAGCTTTTGGCTAATCGTTCAGTGGAAAAGGTCATTGCTAGTGTCCATAACCATTTACCTAGGTTTGAAAAAGATCTGGAGTAAGTTGCAGACCTTGTATTCTATATAACTGGCTTCATCTATTCTAGACTGGTGCATCATTTGTATAATGAAGTGCTGATACCATGGTGTGGGAGGGGGGAGGGAGGAGGGATTGTTGCATGTTTGTCTGTCTTGCTGTGTAACCAATTGTATTATGTCTTGTTGTGTGGAAAAGTGGCTGCTTGGTGGCCGTGTTGAAAATAAATAAAGCATTTTGAATGTCAAAGTCCTTTCTTTAACAGTGGCTGGCAGTATAGCCTAGAGGTTGGAGTAACGAGCTGTGGACGAACTTGGTACATCCAGCAGAGAAGAGCTGGGTTTGATTCTCACAGCCTCCACTTGCACAGTGTGTGACTCTGAGCAAGCCACTTAACCACCCAATGCTCCCAGGTCACCCCTGAAAACAGACACTTGTGCCTAGTGGGCCTTACCTGGTTTCCAAAGACTAAAATAAAAATAAATGTATTTTGAACAACAGGGAATTCTACCTGAGAAACATTTATAACTTTTAATTCTTCTTCTGGGAGCTCCTCAGGTTTTTGTCTCTTTTTTCCTTTTCTACCCCTCCTTGTTTTCTGCTTCTGCCTTTGTTTTTCTTGTTGTAGGCTGACGTTTTTCCTTGTGCTTTCTCTAAAAAAGCTTCATTGTTAGATGTACCATGGTTGCTGCTCCTGCATTGTTGTCTTGAGTACTGCTGGAAACCAGTACCTGGATTGTTACTTTCTTTGCTGTTTTGCTCAGATTGGGAACGGCCTCTGCTGAAATATCTCTCACTTTTGAGCCAGGTAAAAATATTTCCCAAGCGATAGTTAGTCCTCCTCGTCCCATTCTAGCTTGGACCACTTTCTTTTGGTTATTTCTTCTTCATGATGTTTCAGTTTCTTATTTAATTGGACAGACAGTCCCTTAAATAGTACAGCTGTTTTACATTTACCCAGTTCTTTTTGTACTTGAGTCATTTTCTCTCTTAGTTTAATGTGTTTGTCTGTGTCTTCAGCAGTTAATAACTCAATATATGTCTTAGTGCACACTGCTGATGCCTTTTCCCATTCCATCCTTCTGGAGAAATAGTCAATGCCACACAAGAGTGTTTTTTGAATCCGTAACCCTCTTAGTGCTTGGCTTGTTTCTAAGTATTTCTCTGGTGAGGTCATATTGTAAATCACATTAATCTCTGTAAAACTCAATCTCTCCAATGCTGTGAGCAGTTTTTTCTTTTATCTCTCCTAATTCAGAGATATTACCATTACTGTTAGAAGTGCCACTAAATGTAGAATCAATTCTACTTTTTGCTTGTTCCTTTCTGGCCTGCACTGACAAGATTATGACCCACCTCAGGAAGCAAGACTGTACTGCATGCCACTCTGGGACAGACTGGAGGACTTAGAGAATTGGGAAAGATGGAAACATCTCTGCTTTGTGGGGATCCCTGGATGTGTAGAGGTCTGAGATACCAATGGCTTCTTACAAAATGTCCTGCCCATCATCTTATAGCAACACTGGCCTGCCCCACTGAAGACTGAACAAGAACATTGATCCTGGCACCTCTTCCAAAACCAGGACAGAAACCAAGTCCCATATAAGCCAAATTTCTGCACTTCCCTGTTAAAGAAATGTTGCTGGTAAGGGAACGTGGATCACTGGCTTGGCAGGGCCATGCCATTCAAACTTTTCTGGAAGTTTTGCTGGCCGTCACTGAGAAGAGAAGAGTCTTCACAGCAAAGCTTTACAAAAACTGGTGGTTCATTATAGCCCCTGCTACCTGGTGGTGCTTTGAGTCACCGGAAATTGAGTTTTTCATTCATTTAATACCCCTGAGGCTGCAGAGGACTTCATCCATCGCTTCTGGAAAGAGGTGGACCTCTCCACCACTAAGGCATAGGCTGAAGCCCATAGCATAGACATGACCAGGTCCATCTCTGTGAGGTCTAGAGAACTACAGGTGGGGGGAGGATTGCTCTCTTACACACAAGACCTTGATAAAGAGCCCTGGCAGCCTATCATCTATGCAGTATAAGGAAGAGCAAAGAGCAGGAGGCCTCATCTGATATCTCTGTTGACACTATACTGGGAAGTAGGTATGCACCACTGAGGAAACTTCTTGTAGCCATGCTCCATCATGACCTGCAATCACAGCACCAACAAGATGAGAAGCAACCATCTCTACAGCCCTCTGCTGCTGCTTCCTACCATCCTGAACCCTCACATACTCTGCCTGAACTGACTACATTGCATGCAATTATCCTATTTAGCTTGACGGAAAACTGGCATCGTACTTATGTTGCAGCTGCTGCTTTGCTCCCAAAGACCACAACATGCAACTCTGCAGCCCTCAGACAGTATGGACATGGCCAAATGAGTTTAACTGGTTTGTTACATGTGTCTTTATGCCTTAAAAAAAGTAAAAAAAATCAAAAAACTATTCTTGATTGTTCTACCCCACTTCTGAGGTTTTCTGGCCAAATGGCAGAGCTCCTCCAATTGCTGCTCCCCCTCAAACTATGTAGTTTAAAAGGGCAAGTCTGTGAATGAACTTTGATAATCCCTATCCTTTGACAGTGTGGTTTACGACTTCTTCCATTTAGCTTAACACTAACCAGTCTCTGCAATGCTTTATATCATTGGTGACTATAGTAGGGTTTGTCCCTATATCCGAGTGGAGAAAGGTTGAGGAGGGAGGAACAAACAACAGAATGTTTACTTGGTTGGAACCAAGTAGGCCCCACCAAAGCTGATGGGTTACCCTTTTTCATGAGTGTGCCCGAGGTAACTAAGAACCTACTCTGCTGGTGAAGGCATATTCAGGGGGCTTCCCTTGATGCCCTGATATGCCATCCATCAAACTGCTGAACAGCATGGCTAAGGCCCAGTCACTGTAGGACTGTAGATGTCTGGTACCCATCAGTCTTCTCAGACCTGGATATTTTTTCTGAATACTGAAATGGTTATTACTTGTTATACTATTGGACATGTGTTTTTATCTACTTGTTCCAAGGGCATTTTACATTCTTATTGTCCTTAAGTAGGGTTGAGGTGGGCACCACCACCACCACCACTTGCTCCTAACCTGCACCTCTAGCTTGGTCCACCTGGATATGGGTTAGCTTGCTGTTCTTTGGTTCTAGGCTCATAAGCTGGGGATTATTTATCCTATACATAGGGGGTTGTTTTTTGCCCCTGTTGGGCTTTTGTTGTGTGTTTTTTATTTGTATGTTATTACTGCAGAAACCTCAACACTTGAGGCACAGTAGGTTTCATGGGGCACTAGTGGAACCATTCATCGGAGAAATGCCTCATACCACGGAGAGAAGCTATGGGAGCCTCCCAATTAACTATATAGGGTTCAGAACATCCTTGTAAGAGCCTAATATCAATTCAGATTGGGTATACAATTGGTGATGTATGTTAGACAATCTTTTGATTCTAACACTATGTCATTTTACAATCATATGTTTATGACCCTATTTATATAACTCGGGTAATGTACGAGTTTTTCTGTTGTTCCATCATATGTATTTTCTGCTCCACAGCTGGAGTATGTAAGGTTATTGCATAGTTTTTATCTAGTTTAGCGAGCCAAACCTGTGTATTTAGTTCAATATAGCATTACATTTCAGTACTTGATTTTGTCCATCCGGGTCTATCAGGATTTCTGTATCTGAGGGCCTCAGAGTGTGTATTTTTTCTTTAATCTTTCCTTGCTTTGCTTTGCTTTGTTGTAAAATGTTCTCCTTAGTTGCTGAACTTTTCTGATTAGTGCCATTTGGCTTCTCCTCTATTTAAGAGTTGGGAAATGTTCTTTTAGTCTCGAATGCAATAAGTTAACTAAGGTGTGATGAGAAGGTAATCGCTTAGTCAATGCAGGTTTGCAAAGTGAACTGCAGCTTAATCATATCTTTCCTCCTGTTGGTGCATTTCTCTCTCAATATTGTTGACTTTCATGTGTTAGTTACAATTCAGCAGGGGTGTTTTACGTATTGCACTGAGGGTTTCAGATTAGGCCAAGCTGCACGATTGTTGTTTCTTACTTTCTGGGTACAAGGTTGCAGCTATCAGTAGGGCTGCTGATCTTACACGTTATGGGACCATGTGGAAGCAACGGTTGTGTGTCCTCTGTGTAGCTGGGGGGCAGGTTATTACTTGGAATGGTAATCCTCATAGACCATCTTTTATTTAAATCTGACTGGGACAGGAGGAATCCCACCTATAGTGATAGCTCTTTTATTTTCTGACACCAAATGGCAAGGGCAGTCAAGCACTTAAATAGCAACTATCTGCTGAAGTTCTTACACACAGCATGCACTGGGCATTACCTAACTACCCACTCCTTTAAAGAACCTAGGGGTCATTGGTGGATGCTCAAGTTTATCAATGTGATCTGGTTACATCTCATTTACCTATACCTGTCAGGGAATATCTAGTCCAACCCCAGTCCTCCTGCTGTGGCCAATCCCTCAATCACCCTGCAGTGTTTTTCAGTGAAAGATCTTAAAATAGCCCACATGAACATTAGAAACCTCTTGGACAGTCTTGCCAACCTGGAGGCATGGGTGTCTCTGTACTCCCCAGACATTCTAGGTCTAACGGAAACCTGGCTGGAGCCTATATCTTTGGACTCCATTTATGCTATAAAGGTCTACAAGTTACTGACAGCTGACCAGTTCTCCTCCAAGGGGGGGTTACTTTAAAGATTATCTAAACTTCACAGTGCAACCCATTGAATCAAGTCTGTCCTGTAAAGCCCTCCATAGGGTATTGACTCTTGGGAATACTAGAAGAATCAATCTGGTGTGTGTATACAACCTGACAAAAAGCAGTATCACTTGTTTAACAAGTACCATTGACTACCTGGCATCTCTAAAAGGAATGAATGAACCTCTTCTTATGGGAGATTTTAACTTGGACTGGTCTAGAAAGCACTCAGGGAAGTTCATAGAAGTCATAGAGAAGCTTCATCTTGCATAAATGATCACGTGCCCAACACGATTATCCACCAGCAGCAATTGCAAATCCCTGCTAGACTGGATAACTATGAATACACCTGATTGTATCCGGGTTGCTGACACACTTCCAGACACCATAAGCGACCACAGTGAAAGAATTACAATTGCAGGCGAACTGGATAGAGTACAGCAAACAGAGAAATTCTTGAAAAAAGCTATTCATACTGCAAAACGATCTACTGCAAACAGCTGCTTCAGTCATCGGTATATACTCCAGTGCCAAGGATATTGCCCCCATCAACAATTGTCCCAAGAAGGATTTTAATCATCTCCAATCATGGCTAAAGCATAACAAACTCCTACTCAAGTCCAACAAAATGGTTGCCATGCTTTTTGGCTCTGCAACCGGAATCATGATCTGTACCACTAAGTTATATATACCAGGCCCAGATGGTCCCCTGTTGGAATTGGTTGACTCATTTAAGTATCTTGGAGTTACCTTAGACCCGTTGCTGGATTTTAATCTTTATATGTCAGCTGCTTGCAAAGCAGTACACACTAAGTTGGGTTTGGCCTTTAAAATCAAATAGTTTCATACTATTGCAGCAAGGCAGGCCATTGCTCAGGGGGTTCTCAGACCTAGCCTTGTGTATGGGCTCATGACTTTCATGGGCACCAACAAAGGGCTCACAAAAGTGGAACCCATGCTACAACAGCATCTGCCACTTTGCCCTGTCGGTTTCCATGCTCACTTATCACTGTGAACTATGCATGGCATTTGGGTCATTCCAGTGTCAGGGACTATACATTTTACTCACCTGTCCACCAGTCATTTAGCAATCTGGACTTTTGGCTGTTCTCCCTCAGATCACCCAAACTCTAGTAGACAATCAAAAACACCCCATTATATGCTCCAGTCTTCGTTAACATTCCTTTGGGCCCCAGTGCCTAAATCCTCCTCCTGGTGGCTGGAACCACTCCTATTGAAGGATCCAGTAGGATCTAGTATTTCCATAATGAGTGAAGCAGGAACTCCAAACTTATTTGCAGTCAAATTATAATGGGGAGGTTTCTCACTCCGCCCTCTGGGAGGTCATGAAAGCCTAATTAAGGGATAAAGTCATAGGTTATATGGCTCATAGGAGAGAAACTAGGGAGGCACAGATGAATGAGTTAGAGGCCCAGCTTCCAATAGCAGAAGCAGCACTAAAAGCCAATCCAGGCACTGACACCATCCCTGTGGTTCCTCTGCATACTCAAGGTTAATCAACTCTACTCTCAGAAGGCTCAATTTGCCCTGTTTTGAACCCATCATAGATTTTAGGAGGGAGGGAATGCTCCAGTAAAATCCTCTGCTATAGGCTGTGGAAAATGTAGGCAGAGATATTCATCCCAGGGCTGAGAGGCATGGATGGCACCCACCATGCCCGAGGCTCTTAACACAGTTATGAGGGATTTTTATAACAAGCTATATGTCTCCCCTTTCCCTCTAGGGAACCAGTAAAAGACCTGTGTCCTAACAAGCCCAAATTACCAGTGCTTAGTCTTTCCTTCTTGTTTAGGCAATGTACACACTGTGTAAATTGCTAAATTTACACTCAAAGTCACAACTTTATACTGCATGATGGCCATCCCAATACGGTGCACTCACATAATAGAAACATTTCTTACTGCAGTCTTTTAAATTAGCTTTGTCTACCGTACTTTTTGTAGGCCTCCCTATTCCATAATGCAGAAGTAAGAACATTCCCAGTATTTGTGAAATTGCTTTATCTAAAACACATTCAGGAAGCAGTTTTTTGCAGGATCTATTAGCACCCTTGCTGACTCGGAGAAAGGTTGGACACACTCATTACATCATGCACACACACATTCCAATGGTTCCAACCATGCCCTCATCAGAGCAAACCTGATGCCCCAGTCATTCATTCATTTATACTCCACTTGGAGTCACATGACTAGTGGCTAAGTCATCACTCCAGGCTACCAGAGTAAACTAACTGGCCACCATGTACTTTTTGTATGAAATGTCATAACAGTATTTCATTGAGTCAGCATCGCTGTACATGGTAAATCATAAGGGATTCTGAAACCAGCAAAAATAATTGTATGGGGAGGGGTTTAAACAGCGGGTCTATACATAACACTCTTCCATCCTGGAATTGAATACAAAATGATGTCAGTTCATCACACTGCACCATAATTGCTGACAGTTGTCTATATACAGAGCTCTAGTGGAAGTCACTTATTAGAAGCTATGAAGATGCGAGATCATCATTTCAGCCCCTTGAAACTTGCATATCTAGAGTATGGATCCAAAATATCTCTCCTCCTGTCAGGTTTTTGATGAAATCCCCTCGTCTCTGATTAATTTTTACTTTTTTGATTCCTGTGTACCTCAAGTTGACTGCAGATCTATGACTTTCCTCTGAAAAATGCCTTGCCCTAGCATAAGTGAAGTTCTTTTTTCTTATGGTAGTTTTATGCTCACCAATCTTGAGCATCAGAGAGTGCTTTGCCTGGCACATGTAAGCCATGCCACATAGAAACATAGAAACATAGACTTTGATGGCAGATAAGGACCGCTTGGCCCACCTAGTCTGCCCATTTCCCTACCCACTGGATAAGCTGCAGATCCTAGTAAACCAACAGCCTATTTCTTCCTACCCCCCACAAGAATTGCCTTATGCCTGTCCCATGCATTCTTGAATTCTCCCACAGTTTTAGACTCCCCAACCTCCTCAGGAAGGCTGTTCCATGCATCCACCACCCTCTCTGTGGAAAAATACTTCCTCACATTGCCCCTGAGCTGCCCCCCCATCTTCAAATTGTGTCCCCTTATTATTGCACATCTCTTTTTCTGAAAGATCCTACCCTCTTGGACTTCATTGATTCCACTGAGGTACTTAAAAGTTTCTGTCATGTCTCCCCTCTCCCTCATTTCCTCAGATATATACATATTAAGCTCCTATAGTCTCTCCTCATATGGCTTCTCTTGCAGACCCTGCACCATTTTAGTTGCCCTCCTCTGGACTGCCTCCATTCTGTCTATATCCTTGTGGAGATAGGATCTCCAGAACTGCACGCAGTACTCCAGATGGAGTCTCACCAACTGTCTGTACAGAGGGTTAACAACTTCCTGTTTTCTGCTGGTGATGCCTCTCCCTATACATCCCAGTATACCCCCAGCTCTCCCTACTGCCTTCGCACATTGCTTGCCAACCTTAAGGTCATCTGATATGATTACCCCAAGTCTCTTTCCATTTTTGTCATTGTTACTACCTCCCCTCCCATTGTGTACTCTTCCCTTGGGTTTTTGTTTCCCAGGTGCTTTATTTTGCACTTCTTTGCCCTGAATCCAAGCTGCCATACTTTTACCATCCCTCCAACCTTGCCAAGTCCCTTTTTTATCCTTTCCACACCTCCCTGTGTATCAACCCTGTTGCAGATCTTTGTGTCATCTGCAAAGAGGCATACATTTCCTTCTAGTCCCTCTACAATGTCACTTATAAAGACATTAAAAAGGACTGGACCCAGTACTGAACTCTGCGATACCCCACTAGTAACCCCCCTTTCTTCACAGTGGACTCCGTTTACTATTACCTTCTGTGTTCTGTTGTTCAGCCAATGTTTTACCCAGGCTACCACCCTGGGACCCACACCCAGGTTGGCTAATTTGTTTATTAATCTTTTGTGTGGGACTGTGTCAAATGCCTTGCTAAAGTCTAGGTAGTCCATGTCCACAGCCCCTCCCTGGTCTACTACTTTGGTCACCCAGCCAAAGAAGTTGATTAGATTAATCTGACATGACTTTCCCACTGTGAACCCATGCTGCCTTGGGTCCTGTGCCCCACTGGCCTCTAGGTACTCAACAATTCTTTCCTTCAGAAGTGATTCCATCACTTTCCCTACCACAGAGGTCAAACTGACAAGTCTGTAGTTTCCTACCTCTGTCTTGCTCCCAGTTTTGTGAAGGGGAATCACATCTGCCCTCCTCCAGTCCTCAGGTACCACACCATCCTCCCATGATTTGTTAAAAAGGATAGTCAGTGGTGTCACTAGTTCTCCCCTTAATTGTTTTAGAATTCTGGAGTGAATCCCATCAGGCCCCATTGCTTTGTCCACCATTAGTTTTAGGAGTTCTTTCAGAACTCTTTCTTCTGTGAAAGAACTGGGATCGACCCCCTATCCAGAGTACTTCTGTTAATTGGATTAGGTACCTCTCCCTCCTCCTCTTTTGTGATTACTGAGCAGAAGTATTCGTTTAGTATCCCTGCTTTTCCATTGTCCCTCTCTGCCCACCCACAATCAATTCTATTCAGCCTCACTATCCCTCCCTTTGTCATTTTATGCTCCCTGATGTACCTATAAATGGTTTTATCCCCTTCTTAACTGAGTTGGCTATCTTTTCCCCAGTTTGGGCCTTTGCTATTCTGACTTCCCTCCCTGCTTCCTTCTGCCTTAACTGGTACAGTTCTCTGTCCTGCTCCTTCTGTGTTTCCTTATACTTCCTAAATGCTATCTTTTTCTCCCTAACCTTCACTGCCACCTCTTTTGAGAACTATACTGGGTTTTTCTTTCATTTTGATTTGTTTATTTGCTTCACACAAAGGCTTGTTGCCTCTGTGATGTCAGTTTTGATGTTTCCCCATTGTTGCTCCACCCCTCCTTCTAGCCTATTTGCTAGTGCTTTTCTAAGGCACTCTCCCATCTTGTCAAAGTCAGCCCTCCTGAAGTCCAGAACCCTCACTTTTGTATGTATTGACTCTGTAGCTGAGTTTATCATGAACCACACTGTTTGGTGGTCACTCATTCCCAGATGGCTACTCACTTCTAGATCTGAGATCCTCTCATTGTCCCTATTTGAGAGTACAAGGTCTAAGATTGCTCCCTCCCGAGTGGGTTCCAACACTAGCTGACTGAAGCATGCTCCTTAGGGCATCAAGAATGGCCCTGCTCTTGGATGTGGCTGCAGCAAAGGTGCACCAGTTAACATCTGGCATATTCAGGTCTCCCATCAACAGTATCTCCCCTTCCTCTGCCATCCTAAGGATGCCTTCTATCATATCCTTGTCCATTCCTTCCCCCTGAGATGGGGGTCTGTATACAACCACTGTGCAGCTTGTGGTGCCATTTCCAGTCTGTAAGGTGACCCACAGTGCCTACTCTCCTCCCTGTTTCCTCTTTTGTTCCGTTGCTTTTATCCCTTCCCTTACATAGACATGCCAATATATAGAGTGCCCCCATTGTTGAACACTTTATAAATTCTTTATTTCAAATTCCTTCCTGATTCTGGGATGTTGAAATGTTTTAGCATCCTTAGTGTTACTACAGCAAGTGCAATTTCTACATTGTTAGTTGCCCTTTGAAATGTCTGGTAGCCATGTTTCTGTCTTCATTTTTCCAAAATAGAATCTATGAACCAACTTTTCTCTAAGATTCTAACCTCTTCTGTAACTTATCTGTGCATCTTCAAGATCTTTAAAAGCAGTTCCTGTCTGCAAAACTTGCCAGTATTTTTAAATACAGTTAGTTATTTCACCTGCTTCCCAACTGTACGTTGTTGAGAATGTTTCCTAATTGTGTGTCTCTGTACGCTGTCTTGATCTCAGTAAAGTATTTTCGTCCAAGTCAGATGCTCTTGTAAATGCTGTTTCCATAGTATTGGGGAAGTACTGGGGAGTTTATAGTGCAAGAGGACAAGGAGAAGGCAGGGGTGAAGGAAGAGGAAGAGGCAGAGGGCAAATGCCCTGGTAATGTTCAGTGCCACCACAGAGATCCATGGGACTGAACTAGTGGTGGTTGTAAGTCTAACTGGGTTTACTGGGTTAGAATGGACAAAAGGAGGCTATGATAGCCCATTGTGGTTGTCCCCCACACAAGTGGGCCAAAAACTTGTACCAAAGCCTGATTTGAGACCAAGAGTTCATTGAGGGCCTTTTTGAAACCAAGTATTGTGTTTTTATCAACTAGCTCTTGTGGCAATTTATTCCAAGCTTTAGTTGAGCACACTGTGAAAAAATGATCCCTCTTTAAGGTGTTTGTCCATGGGACTACAAGCTGCTAATTATGAGATTGTAAATTCCTATCTCTGGGGTTTAGTTTCAGCCCACATTTGAAGCCAACACAATCGAATTAAAGATCTTGAACATGAGCCTAAGATCACCCCTTTGCCTTCTTGCCTGCAGAGCAAATAAACATGTCTCTTTTAGTCTTTCTTGGTACATTTTGTTTTTTTAAGTGAGGTAACATCTTGGTGATATGTTTCTGGACCCATTCGATCAATGCAATGTCCCCTTTAAATAAGGATGCCAAAATGGGGAACCATAATCCAAATAAGGTCTAACGCAATTCCTGTAAAGAGGTATCAGGCATTGTTTGGATGGGGACATGAAGGAGTACTTGATTCTTTTTATTATACCGCTAGCCTTGGTAATGGATTTGCAATGGTCAGAAACAGCCCAATTGTTACAATATTTACGATAATACCAAAATCATGTTCTGATTCTGAAACATGAATCGGTAGATTATTTAGGAAGTATGAGTATTTAGAATTGTTTTGCCATAATACATAACTACACATTTGTCCACATTGAAGGACTTTCCTTTTATAGTGGCCCATTTTTCTATATTTAGTAAATCATTGACAAGTGTTAAGTACTTGGAAAAAGAATCTACCTCCCCCTCAACTTTGCGTCAACTTTGCGTCTTCTACAAATTTATTAATATAATTTATTATCAGAGAGTTCATATCACTAACAAAGATGCCAAACAAAGTGGGGCCCAAATCCGAGCACTGGGGAACCCCACTACTAACACGTTCCTCCTCTGATAAGTACCCATTAATTCTTACACACTGCTTACAATGTACTAACCAATTTTGAATCCATTTAATAAGTACTGGATTAAATCTCATATTTAGTAATTTGCTTATTAAAATGTCATGGGGGATGGTGTTGAAGGCTTTTCAAAAATCTAATAAAATTACGTCAAAAGAGTTGCCTTTATCAGGGCTACATCTTACATTATTGTAAAAGACCACTAGATTGGGGGCTATTGAAAAGTCCTTCTTGAACCCATGCTGACAGCTATCATTAAGACTGAGACTGAATACTTCTGTTTCCAAACATGTTTAAATTAGTTTCTCCATTACTTTACAACACACAGAAGTGAGGCTGATGGGTCTGTAATTCTCAACACAACTTAGATTACCCTTTTTAAAAAATGGGAATAACCATTGCTGTGTATCAGTCATCAGGCACTACACCCTGGTTAAGTGACATATTAAAGATAATAGCTAGTGGGTGAACAAGTTGTTCTGCCACTTCGCTCAGAAAACTAAAATGGATGTTGTCAGACCCAGAACAAGAATTGTTTCTGATTTCAGTCAGTGCCTTTAGAACTTCCTCATCAGAGAAATAATAATTATTAATAAATGTTCCAGAAATAACAGAAATAATTGACCCATTGCGTGATAAAGGTCCAGTAGCCCTGGATGATTTTTATTATTATTGATATAAGAGAAGAGTGCTTTGTTATCTCTCCCATGGGCAATTTTGAATTCCGTCCTCTACTTAGCATGCCTTATTATAGCCTTAAGAAGTTTTCATTCCTTTTTGTAAGCATGAACATTGGTGTCAGACGGTTCTAGTTTAACTTTTTGGTATGGTTTTTCGTTGGTTTTAATTTGCTTTTTAATATCAGTTGTTAACCATACTGATATTTTTCCTTTATTATTACATTTTTTCTTTAAGGGTTCAAATTCACTTCCAGGTTTGTGCAAGGTTCCCCTAAGTAACTCCTCCACTCGATCAACAGATCTCATAGTTAATACTGAATCCCAGTCCATGTTAGATAGGCATCCTTTGATCTGGTGAAACAGAGTGCTGTCAGATGACCAGACAAAAGTGTTGCAAAATGGTATGTTGTATGACAAAGGCCTCAATCCATTCAAAGTTAAAGTAGACCTATATACATTTTATAGACAAGTGCACCATAGAAATTTCTGTTCAAAAGTCCCACTAAGAGTGATGCCTACAGTATAGCTATGAATAATGAACGAATACCGCAGAACAATATAGAGAATGCTAACATGAAAGGGTTTTGATGGTAGAGACTGATTTACAGGCTCACAGAGCTTGTTCATTAATGTTTGCACTTCATTGGATTTACAGTTATATCTTGCACATTTTTATATGTCTTTGCACTAGCTCCACTGATTCATTCTGCCAGTACGTTCAGCTTGCCAAGTATGATAGAGCAGTTACTGTATATGAAAGTATACTCTGCAATGTATTTGAATTTAACTGAAGGTGCTGCCAATTCCAGGAGGCATTATTCGCTGCTACTTTGACTGTCTCTGTATTTGAACTTGTGAATTTACAAATCAACTATCAGCATTTAATAAATATCTGCCTAGCTGGCTGTCACCTGTACGGTGATTTTTAATTTTATTTATATTTTTATAACCGTATCTATGAAAAATACAAGACAGCCAATGGTAGCCTCATTTATGCTGATTTAAGGCTACTGGGATTAATATTTTTGGGAGTAGAAGGAACACTTTTATGTGGAGAGGATTGTATGCATTCTATTGAGGGCACCAGCCAGCCCATTCCCCTGCATCAATCCTAGTATAGTTTGTAGCTTGTATTCGGCAGAACTGGAGAGGTTCTGTAATAAGAGCGTAGACACCATTTAAGAAAAAAATCAATGCTCAATCTGACAGAGTTGCAAAATTTGTCATTTGCCATGTACTGTGCTCTAGTAGACAAAGACCTGGAAAAAATCCTCAAATGGAAAAGAATAAACTATGATTGGTTGATCATCCATGGTACTCCAGGAAATTACATCATGGGTTTTAGCCCACCTGATAGGCTAACGATGCACAACACCTAGGATCAGATTTCTAGACCCCAGATCCCAGAAGCCCCTGTTCTCCAGTTCTAATTGTGCATCTGAAAAGGCAACAAGCACTCCAGGAGCCCTTGTATTGTGCCAGAAAAGGTAGGCCTGTGGAGTTTCCACAGAACATTATTTCTTGCTTTGCTAGGGAATAAGATAATTATGAGCCTGCCTTGGATTGTCTCTGTTCAATTTTCCAGCATGGTTAAAATGTGAGATTTTGGAAGAAAGACTGTTTCAGAGTCTGTTTGGCCTATCTAGGCCCTAGCCGGCCTCAGAATTTGTTTGTTCTATTATCCAAATGTTTTTCCTAATCAGTTGTGTGGCCTTTGCCATTAGTCTCTCCAATGCTAAATCGTTTGTTAGGATACAGTTTGAGTTTATGCTTATTTCTCTGGAAATTGGGCTCCCCATGGCCCTGGTACATGTGGGAGCATCATTCGCTATTTAGAGCCATCTGTTGCAGTTCTCTGCACTCAGAACACTCTGTTTGCCTCTTTTATATGGGGGAATTCAGATTTACAGACTGTTTTTTCTGTCAGAATATTTAGTATTCGCTTTGAAATTCAGAGGTCGTCAGCAGTGTGTGTCAGCGCGCTCTCTCCCCCCCTTCCTTTGTCCTTTCTTCCAGATAGGGACACAAGTGACTCCCCTCACCACACTACCTCTGACTCTAACCCCTCTTGAAGGCTTCAGAGCTCAAGTCCCATGGCCAAATCTCTCCATCTTCCATGGTGGCACCTCGCTCCATGTGGAGCACGAAACAGCTCATCAAGCAGGCCTTCTCCTCACGCTGGCTAGTGTCTCTCCACTCTCTCTCCCTCCCTCTCCCTCCAGCTCCCAATGGCCATGCTTGTTTCCTGGCACCTTCGGGAGACATTACCTCACCCACGACTCGGTTCAAGTGGAGAGAGAGGGACGCAAGGAGAGATAGGAGAATTCTCTCCAGTAATTCACCTTGACTGGGAGGATTGCTCCTGAGGCTTGGAACTGCTTGTGCCCTCCGATAGGTGGGGGGAGCAGAAAAGATTACAGGACAGGTTTTCCTGCCATTTTCAGGCCAAACCACCCAAGAATTGCCTCGGGCTTCAGGGGAACCACTCCCAAAGCGAAGAACTTGTGGCACCAGCACAAAAACGTACAAGAACCTCCTGCCATTTAATTCTGGAACCACCCTGTCAGGCTTAGGCCCCTCCCATAGCGTCCAGCCTAACTTAGTTTTTTCTTTTCCTCTGGGGGTTTGTTGTTGTGTTCTAGTACACATATGAGGCAACAATGACAAGCCACATAGAAACTAAGATCAGAAGGCAAAATGTGGCCCATCGGGACTCAGTTCTCTCCCCTCTCAAGCGGAGATTACCAGGCTCTATCAGAGCATTTTAGGGGAAGCTCTTCATCTCCTCTTAAGGGAGCACCTCACCATAGTTGCTCTCCATCAGAGGTTGCATTTTTTTCCTTCAGCAGAGTAAATTTCATTAAGGAGTTGGAACCCTCAAGGTTAGGACCCAATCAGGCAGTGCAACCACATTTTCAACCTCTCCTGACAGCTACCCACAGTGCAGGGAAGGGAAATAGAGGGGATCATTTATGATTTAAGTCCTCTGCTTCATTCAATGCCCTGCCATAGATGATAGGGCTTTTCTCTGTCTTGGGGCCTTCCTGATTCTACTGGCGGCCCATCATTCACCTGCTCCTAACATGCAACATTCTTTCTCTCTCTCTCTCTTTCTCCCGAGATGGTGAAAGTGAGAAAGTGCTCAGCGTGTAGCACCAATCTAATGCCCCACAACATGGGTCCCTTATGCCCTGCCATGATGACATATCCATGATGAAGAGGACTCCTCCCTAGACCCTTCCACTGGCTTGGATGCCCCAGGAACCAACATTACCACCTGGATGGATCCAGGGACCATACTCCAACAGAACCAACAAGCAGCAGTGGCCATGATGGAGAGTCAACAAAACTTTATGTTTAAAATTATGGAAAAGTTGGAGGCTATCATGCAGTCTAGATTGGCACCAGCTCCAAATCCCCTGCCAGAACCAACAAATCATAGGGGGACCCTTGGCCAACACTCTGAACCACCCAGCCCACCCCTGAACTCTGCTGCACCCGCCAATGGGATGACACCGAAGACAAGGAACCCCTTGATGAAGAAGAGCATGTACCATCCGATGAAGAAGAGATGGAAACTCAGTCAGTCCCCTCCCTCATATCAAAGCTATGCTCTTTCAACTTAATACCAGGGCTCATGCGAATAATCAAAGCCACTATGAGGTTCGAGCTTGTCGAAGAACTCCCAGAGTCAAAACTCGACCCCCCTGATCCAACTAAGGAAAACCCGGCTATTGATGACATATTCATGAAGGAGTGAGAATCCATAGAGCCAGGCAGGATGCCAGATAAGAGAACCTAGACTGCATGTACCCGGTCCAGGAAGACAAGGCCAGCATATGGTGCACCGCACCCACAATTGATCCACAAATAGCTGCACTCAGCAAAAAGACGGTCCTACCATGTGGGGCCATTTCATTGAAGGACCCAGCAGACAAGAAGGTGAATGACATGTTAAAAAAGTTGTTCGAGACTGAGGGCATGGCTGCTAAGGTCTCTACAACTGCTATATACACAGCATGTGCCAAATCCGCTGGCTTGAGGAGCTCCTAGAGAAAGCAGCTCCCGATACCAGAGAGGCTGAGCTCTTGGAATGCACATTAGACTCTGCCAGATACTTAGCAGATATGGCAGTAGACTGAGTGCAAGAGCCACAGCACTAACTAACTGGGCAAGAAGTGTGCTATGGCTAAAGCTATGGGAAGCTGACAACGAGTCCAAGTCATTGCTAGAACCTGCACATGAAGGGAAAACATGTCTTCGGAGAAGATCTACAGGACTACCTAAAGCAAAAAGAAGAAGGAAAGGATCTGCTTAAACAGCAGAGCAGACCAACATACCTGCCCACTGGATGACAAAGATTTCGGGGGGGGGCTACAAACATCAGGCTCGCAGAGACACATATTACCAGAACAATTTCTTTTGAGGAAGAGGGAGCCAAGGAGGATACCACTCTTCCTTTAATCCCACCTACCAATCTTCAAGCTTCAGGGGCCGCGGTTCAGGGAGCACCATTCACAAGGAGTCGACGCACTGTCACAGACCTGGTCCCTGGACTGAGCATTTGTGTTTCCCCCCATTCCCCTCCTACCGCAGGTCATAGTGAAGATATGCCCATCTCAAAAGACCTTTATTCTGCTGGCACCATATTGGCTGAGGAGAGCCTGGTTCTCCTCAGTAATAGCCATGACACTGGACAAATTCAGGCTCCCGCACAGACCTGACATACTGACCCAAGGGCCACTATTCCACCCCGCACCAGGGAGTCTAAAACTCATGGCCTGGCTCCTGAAAGGCAAAGACTGTTGAAAACAGGCTATCATGCCTCAGTTATAGCCGCATTGCTGCAGTCCAGGCAGCAGTCGACCAACACTACCTACAGCAGGCAGTGGTCCCTCTTTGAAAATTGGTGCAAAGACAGAGACAAAGTACCAGAGCAAGCAGACATGTCAACCATACTACTCTATTTACAGCAGGGGGTAGAGAAAGGACTTTCTCATTCCTCTCTCAGAGTCCATCTCTTGGCCATTGGAGCTGCCATTGGCCCCATAGGACATCACAGCCTGGGAGCACGCCTAAACATGGTACACTTCCTAAGGGCGGTAGAGGGACTCCACCACAGGACCAGACCCCTAGTTGCTCCCTGGAACCTAACCTTAGTACTAGATGCACTCGGCACCGCCCTTTTTGAGTCATTCCAGGACGTGGACCTATACTGGGCAGGCCTGAAAACCTGTTTCTTGGTGGCCGTATGCTCCAGTAGAAGGATTAGCGAACTCGGAGCACTGTCATGCAGGGAACCCTACACCGTGTTCACCTCCCAAGGGGTGCAATTGCGCATGGTCCCAGCCTTTATACCTAATGTAGCCACAGAGGATATCTGCAGGGCTGCCACTTGGACTTCTATCTATACGTTTGCCAGGCATTACAGGTTGGAACACCTTTACAAGGTACACACCTCATTCGCCACTCGGGTCCTCTTGGTGGCCAGCTCACACTCCTCTCACTCTCAGACCACTCTACCCACCCAATTCGGTACAGTACTGCTGATTAACAACCCATGATGCAATTGCCTGGAGTGCCATGGATGGTCAACCAATCACAATGGGTGTTTACTCACCTGGTAAAGCTGATTGTGTTGGTTGACATCCATGGCACTCCGTGGCCCACCCTACAGAGCGTTCAGAATGACTAGAAGTTTACAGAAGGATATCGAATCAAAGAAGAAGAAAAAGAAAAAGTTGTTTTTTTTTTAAGACAAACACAAACATCTAGGATGTCTCTGTCGGCTGCTTAGCAGGCCAAGTACTAGTATTGTATTAATAGGAAATAAAGTGGGCCTCTGGCCATGTTTAGAAGGCTCATCAGTGTTGCTGTGTATTGTTCTTAAGGCATTTGGTGGTGTTACTAACCTTATTTTTCAGCTATGGAAGATTCGAACTGGAGAACAGAGGCATCTGGGAACTGGGGTTTAGAAATCTGATTCTAGGTCTTGTGCATCGTTAGCCTATCAGGTGGGCTAAAACCCATGATGTAATTACCTGGAGTGCCATGGATGTCAACCAACACAATCGCCTTTACCGGGTGAGTAAACATCCACTATAGAGGCACTCTCACTGGAAGTGAGTGAAAAACACTGCATGGAGTATAGGAGGATGAACAGTTGCCCATTAAACCCACATATAAGAGTGGGGCAATTGTTGTATGGAGGAGAGAGAAATACCTAATGGAAATGCAAAACAATTATCAACTGACCCCACTGACATAGTACATGAAAAAGCAGACAGAATGTAAATACAAGCTTTTGAACATAAGTGTATTACTAAGAAAGAAAACATATTAAACAGTTATGCATCTAGTGAGGTTCCTGATATATTTGCTACCAAAGCTGCATAAAATGTTGTTACCCCCCAAGACAACCAATTGTGGCCAGCATTGGCTCAGTGGTGGAGTCATTCTCCAAGAACATGGATTTTTTTTTGCTACCGCTTGACACCAAATTGAATTCTCATCTATGGGACTCAAAAGATGTTCTGAACTAAATCAGAGAACTAACAAGGGCCTTGCTAGTTGATCAGTGGTGTTCATGTGCATGTATGTGTGTGTGTCTGTGTGTGTATCATCGCTACAAAGACACCGGTACACCAAATTCCCCACAATGAACCCCCCCAGTGCACCTATATCGGCAGCCACAAGAGTTTTGCTTCGAAACACTTTAAGGTGACAGGGGTAAATATCTAACTCCACTGTCTGTGCAACATGGAGTTAGATATCTACAGCACGGGGGTGCACGGGGGTACAGTCCCCCTACATTGTGCATCGTAGTGATGCCAGTTGGTTTAGGGCTGCGTCACAGTAGGCGGTGTCGATGGGTTTCCAGCACGGCCGAGGACGTCGATGTCTTTATTGTCATACCGTTGTCGTAGATCGTGTGCGCGTGTGTGTGCATGTGTGTGTGTGTGTGTGTGAAGATATATATATATATATATATATATTTATTTATAGTGGTGTGGTAGGGATGAGTAGGCAGTTTAATGTTAAACCTAAATTTTTGCTCTTTAATAACTTTGCAGCTGTTCACAGGATTTGCCTGACATTTTCCATATGCTGTCTCATGGAGTAGATATCTTGACATTCTGGCCCAGATATTCAAACTGCACCCAAAAAGTGCGCAATAGCAGGAGCAACCACAAGTCTATTGCACCCATGTGCAAGAGATGCAATATTCAAAAATGGAGCAGGCCAAACTGCGCCTACAGCCAACGACTGAATATCGCACCACCTGTGCCATAGCGCAACTAAGGAGGGGAAGCTGAGCATATCTGATGCACCATAGCGCAACAAGGGATGTTCAGCTGAGCAGTCCAGAGGCACCATAGCGCAACCAGGGACACCCCCCAGCAGCAGAGCAATGCAACTGCACAACCAGGGAGGTAGGGGCCCACCACCCATGCCACAGATGGGCACAGGAACACACAGCAGAACAGATGTCGTCCCCCCCACACCCCATGCACTGCACAATTGGGGGAGGGCTGGAATAACCACTGGCCCATGGAGACAAGCAAACAACCCACAGTCGGGCCATGGTGCTCCATCACACCTACCGGCAAGCTGTGACTGGCACACAAGGAGGGCTGACCACCCTGTGCCACACCATCCCCCCCAATGCAGATCACACCCTGCACCGTGACCCCCAGACACCCCCCCATGAGCAGTGACCACCACTGCAGGAAACCCCATGCATGCCACCACCCCACTGTGACACTGCAAACCTGTGCACCACAGAACCATGCAAGCCAGCTTCACCACGAGCACCCATCAGTGGGTGGCAGCACACAGCAATGCAACAATGGCAGACACAGTACCACCATGCACAGTACCCCCGAGGTACTGCTGAGAGACCAACCATGTGTCGGCACATGAGGTACCCCACACGGGACAGGGCGCGTGCCCCGGACACCACCACCAGTGGTACAGCACCTTGCACAGTATTCCATTGACACACCACGACCCACCACTGGCCACAACAGCCAGCACAGACACCCACAGCGGTGCATGGAAGCATGCACCACACCAGATGCCACACAGTGTATGGACAGACACCCACCCATACCCAAGGGCACAACAATACAGGGACGCAGTGGTGGGGAAACCAAACCCCCAGTGTGGGCCCATGTAAACTGTGTGCGCACAACGCACAGTCCTCCATGACACTGGAGTGCCAGCCACCCTGCGCAGGCACTGTGGACCCGTACACCACCATCATTCGCACAAGTCACAGACAGTGGGGCACATCCCCTGCAACAAACACAAGGCACAGCATGGAGGTGGGACAACAACTGTGGAGGCCACAGTGCCACCCGAGGCAGACATGCACCACACCAGTGACAGGAGGCAACCCAGCAGTGTGATGGGTACAGTGGCTGCCCTGCAGGGACTGCCACCACTGACATGCCAGTGGACCATGCAGGTCACAGACATGCATGTGTGTCAGCTGCACAGGCCATGGATGGGCTGATAGGTGTGCCATGGATACAAAGCACGGACCATGGACCACTGCACACAGTCATCCAGTGCACAGGGCACAACACACACACACCACAGACACTGACTGATAGCTACCCCCACACCTTAGTCAGCTCCACACGGACACACACACATATCCATGACCGCACCACCCCTGACTCCATGCACACCACTGCAGCTGAGCACCTATAGCCCACTGCAAATCAGAGACCACCACAGTATTCATATCAAAATAACTGTGTATTGAACAAACATATAAAATTCAACTATTTACAATATTATGTACAAATTATATACAAGGTGGAGGGGCACAAACAAGGTGGTGGGGGGTAGGGGGCAGGGGTGGACAAATGGGACAGGAAAGGAGGGGTGTGAGGGTGGGTCCAGGGGGGTAGGGGAATACAGGGACTGATGGATCCCTAGCGGGAGCACCTCTCCCTGCTCCGACTCCTCCGAGCTCTGTGCCTCTGCAGGACCCCGGTGTCGTCTATCCATTTGAGGATGTCCAGCGAAGTCCTCGCCACCTGGAGTAGCTCCCGCAGCACCTCCCTTATTTCCCATAGATGGCGTGTACCTAGGACAAGGGAGCACAGTCAGTAGGTGTGAATGCACAACCCCACACAGCCCACCCACTGTGCATGGCATACAGCCATGGGACATATCTATGTGATGGTGTGTGACCACCTGCAGTGATCACGTCCACATGATCTGCCCACCCAGGAGCATACAGCCATGCGGAACACTGCACACACCCACCGGCCAAGTCACGCACAGCATCACCATGGCCGTTTAGTGACATGGCTATGTGGTGCAAAGGCAGTGGCACAACCATGTACCTGGTGCATGCATGGACCACCATTGACGCACTCCCAGACATGCATTGCCACTGGAGAATGTTGACTGCAACAAGTCGCATGCATGGCAGTGGTGTCGATGGATGGTGGCCATACCCTGCTGCCCACTCTGTCACACAGCATGCAATAGTAATCATGGAGGTATGGCACTCACCTTCATCGGGCCGGTCCAGTGGGCGGTGAGGGCCCTCATCCCACCTTGCTGCACCCTGCTCCTCCTACCGCCGCTCTTCACGGGCACGACGGCATTCCTCTGGGCCTGTGGGGCAAACATGGAGAGAGGAACATCAACAATCCCATAGCAAAGTCCCCCTGCCCCCAGGTGTGTGCCCTCCCACCCAACCAGACCCATCCACCCCACACCCTGTGACCACTATCACAGCCAACCCCAGATGGTCTCTCCCCCATGTGCCGGCACATACAACACTGTTACCCATATGGAAGATAAAAGTGTGTTGACGTAACCCCTACCTGGCCGTGGTACCGTACCCCTCCTGGCATGTGCTCGCAGGCGTGCTAGTAACACTGGCTCCCTCCACCGCAGGTCCCCGTACCTGTGGCGGCACTGCTCGGCACTCCTCCCCCATTCTGTGGCCTCCTCAAGTGCAGTGGCCACCTCCTCCCACACCTGGGTCCTGTACCTGTCCAGGAGCGCCTCCCCTAATAGTGGCCCATGGTGTGGCTCTACAATGGCCACTAGGTTGACCAGCTCTATTGCAGACCACTGGGCTGCCCTCCTGCATGCCATTCTTGCTGCTTGATTTGGCAATATGGTGCTCTGCAGCATGGCTCCCCACATGCAGATGCTGTGCGGTACAGTGCTGCCATTCTCTATTGTGCTGTCACCGAACAGCGTGAAAGAGGTGCACCCATGCCTGATGAATGGTGCCTAGGGGACAAAGGTCAGGCACAGGGTCAAGAGTCTCTGGCACA
This sequence comes from Neoceratodus forsteri, assembly GCA_016271365.2. Taxonomy (NCBI): domain Eukaryota; kingdom Metazoa; phylum Chordata; order Ceratodontiformes; family Ceratodontidae; genus Neoceratodus; species Neoceratodus forsteri. The sequence goes on along the minus strand of CM057450.1, from coordinate 921,459,844 downwards.
TGGACATGCACAGCACCATTGGATCCCAATGTGTGTAGCGCAATTGGCTGCCTGTGTGCCACTGCCATTAGCAGCCTACCATGCAGCTGGCCCAGTGCACCTATGATGGCCCAGTGCCACAGCACCATGCAGTGACCATCGCTATAGCACCTCTGGCACAATGGTGGCCATGCCCTGCATTGCCTACCATGCACAGCATGTCATCAGCACGGCAGATGCCTGAGTCAGCAACCTGGGCATGCGCAGTGAGGTGTGTACTACGCATGTCACAGAACTGCGCCATTGGCTCAGCACGTCCAACACAATTGTGCAAAGCACAACAGCGCGATATTCAGCCGTCATATGCAAATCATCTAATCAGCCATTCAATGGCACAGTGCTGCAATTTGCATCTACTTAAAGTTGTGCCTCACCTCATTTGCGTGGGTTGCACTATAAAAGTGAGACATTGGGCTGCAGTGGCCATAGCCGGTTACTGCAGTTTATTGGTGAGTTGCATGCTGTTTGGGAGTGTGGACTGTGGATTTAGGGACATGGATGGGACTGCACAGTCACAGGTAACAATTGCCATTCTTACAGGCTACATAATGACCGAGCAAGTTGTTGGAGAGGAGGAACACAGTGGTTGGAGGAGGAGGAGGCCTAACTTTACCAAGGCTGAAACCTGAGCCCTGTTTGAGGCCTACCTGGATCAGGAGCCACTTTTCAGTGGATGGTGGGGAACACCACAAGCCCGTGCTGCTGCATGGGAGGAGGTGGCACGTGCTGTGAACCTCCATGGCAGCCACCAGCGCTCTGTGCAGGAGTGTAAGAAAAAGATGGGCATGGACAGGAGGAGGATAAAGGAGAAGGTGGCTGCCATCAGAGCAGCACGAGCTGCAACAGGTAGGGGACAGCTGGAGATTGTACAGCTGACCCCACAGGAGGAGAGGGTTGATGGAAGCATGCAGCACAGTGCCATTGAGGGTGTTCTGGGTGGTGGCTTCCAGATGGGTGGTGGCCCATCACTGCATGGTAAGTCATGGTCTGTCTATGGGGGGACAGGGTAGGTCACATGCAGTAAAGCAACTTTGCTTTCCCTTACAGATCCTGAGCATCTGCATGGGTCAGTGGTGGTGGGTCTGTCCACTGAGGACAGTCAGCTACAGATGGAGGAGGGCCCATCCACCTCCACAGGTATGCGTGGATCATTGCGACAGTGGGGCAGCCTGGCTGTCCACACTGATGCCATTGTAACAGGTGTGGAGGAAGCCCTGCCTGAGTCCCAGTGTGCTGGTGCCCATGGATGCCAGCATGCTGTGACTGGGGCCAGTGCAGAGTCTGTCACCGATGATGATGATGCTAACATCATGGGCAGTAACACGTGTGTGCCACGGGATGGCCACACAGCAGGGCACTTCGCGCCCATGGCTGTGGGTGGTGCTGCCATGGAGTCCTGTGTGTCAGCACAGTCCCAGCCTGTGCCTGTCAGCACCAGTGGGGCAGACTGGTGTCTGTTCAGGACAGTGGGACTGTTGTGGTCACTGTGGCAGTACCAATGAGCCCTGGGGAGCAGCAGCCAGAGGGGCAGCATCAACAGTCAACCAATGGGCTTGGGGTACAGGGTTCAGCGGTGGCATCTGTGCACCACCTGTGGACATGCCCAGACCTGGTCCTGGTGTGCAGCGCCCACCCTCAAGGGATGCTGATCATGAGGGCTGTGCACACCCTGAGGGACAGGATGCCGAGGAGGCAGATGACCTCTTGGACGAGCACACCCGCCTACTGCAAGCATAAGTCCAGCAGCAGATGTGGCTTGTGATGTCAGTGGATGCACTGCGTGTGGCTCTGGAGTGGGTAGAGGAGCATCACAGCAGGGACACAGCTCTGATCCTGGCAGGGATGGACCATTTGCAAGAGGATGTGACCACAGCTATTGACAGGCATGCACAGGCATTCACTGCTGTCATGGCCACAATGGGCACACAGTCAGATCCCCATGCATCGTGGACACCACGCAGTGCACTGTCCATCCCCATTCCCGGCGTCATGTGACTCCCACCCAGTCGACACCAGGTTCAGCTGCGGGCATCCTGAGCACTCCTGGTGCAGGCATGTTCGGTGTGCTGCAGACCCCTGCATGAGCACAGTTGCATTCACGCAGTGGAACCCTTGGGGGACCATCGGTGCCACCCCATGAGGCCAGTGGTCAGCCTGTCAGTGCTGGCAGGTCTCAGCAGGGCCACCCACGCATCTGTGGTGCCCAGGGCACTGTGTCACATGATTGACCTGTCTCCCAGCGTGGCTTCTGTCTGGTGCTGCCCTATGTGCATTGTGTGTTTCAGTGGGCAGTGCATGGGTGGGTACCCGGCCCTGCACGTGGATACACAGTCCACCTCCACACCCTCCTGGCTGCTGTCCACAGTTGCATGTGCATGGTGATGCCTGCATTGCGCTGTACACCATGGTGCTTAAAATCTGACACATGCACATGGACAGGCAGTAGGCGTGGTGGCCTGTGGACATGTGTGTTGCTAGGGTTGGTGTTCTGGGTCGGTGTGCCTCCTGCCCTCTGTGCACATTTGGCGCGTTGTGTGTGTGCGTGTGTGTGTGTCCATCTGTGTGGCATGTTAATCCTCACCCATCCCTGGTTGTGTGTGTGCTTCTGTGCCCTGCCACTACTCTTGACAGCATGCACCCCTTTTGTGTGTCCATGCGTGTTTGTGGGTTGTGCCTTAGCCACTGGTGGTTGCACATGGCCCCATGACTTACCTGGCTTGGCTGAAGTGCTCCTCCATGATGGTGTCCTGGTGCAGCTGTGCCAGCCAGATCAGTCAGGGGTCCTGTCAGCCAAGGGGGAGCTGCCCATCACCATCGTCACCGTGTCCTTATCGTCCCCATCACTGTTCCCCTCTTTGACCTGTACAGCTATCCCACATTCGTTGGCCATGTTGTGCAGGATGCAACAGGCCAGGAATAGCCCACAGGCCTTTGAGGGGCTGTACTGTAGAGCACCGCCGGAGGTGTCCAGGCAACAGAAACATGCCTTCAGCATCCCGAACACCCGCTTGATGACATTACGTGTGGTGGCATGTGTCTCATTGTAGTGTTGCTGCGATGGGGTCGCGGGCCGCCGGTAGGGTGTGAGCAGCCAGGGACGGAGTGGGTATCCACTGTCACCTGTGTGTAGAGGGTGGAGGTTAGTTTAGTGATCAGCATCACCCTGCCCCATGCCATGTAGGCCACTACCAATGTCACCTCTGGCCATGCCCCCCCAGGCCCTATTATTGTCCATGTGGTTTGCATACTCACCCACTAGGTGTCCAGTGGGGATGTCCTCACTCTCGAATCTGTGGCACAGTACCGACTAGTGCCAGGTGAAGGCATCATGTGCTCCCCAAGGGTGCGTGGCACAGACATTGATTATGCACCCCCTGGCATCGCACACCACCTGGCAGTTGATGCTGGCATAGCCCTTGCGATTGATGTATATGGCCCCCTCGGGGCCAGGTGGTCTGCGTATGGCCACATGGTGCAGTCGATTGCCCCAAGCATGCCAGGCATACGTGCTACCCTGTGGAACTCCTGTATGTTTACTGTATGCTCTGCTGGTGTGCTGGGGAAATGGATGTACTCTGCAGCATATGGCAGCAGTGCACTAAGGAATTGGGTGAGGTGGAGTGACGTGGCCGACTGGGTTATGCCTGTGGTGTCCCCAGCTGGTCTCTGGAAGGTACCCATGGTGAGCAAGCACATGCAAGCTGTTACTTTAGTCTCCACTGACAGGGCATAGCTCCATTGTGTGGGTGCCTGCATCACATCACTGCACAGCTCACATAGTCACCTCAGAATTGCCCTATTCAGGCAATACCAGCCCACAATCTCAGTATCAGTGTACAGCTCAAAGCTGGTGTGGCTCAGTACTGCCTGTTGGGGGCATACCGCCGACAGGCCCTTCCACGGCCATGCCCCCCTGCTGCTTGCCTTCTCACCCCCCTCATAATGGCCTCCATCTGGAAGGTGGCACTGGCCATGTCCCTGGCTTGTGTTCACCCCCCCCGGCAGCTGTTACTGTATTCCCCCCGCTGTCCTCCCTGCTACTTCCCCTGCACCTTGAACACCTGCCTGTGGTGGCCTCTGTGCTGTGTGGCACTTCCCCCTTCTGCACTGGCTGTGGCTCCCCAAACCTTCCCTGTGCCTGTGTGTTCAGGGTGCCCTTTCCCTGGCCTGCCCTGTGTGTCCCTCCTGCCCTGTATGTCTGGCTAGAGTTCTGCCTTATGTGGCTTTCCTGTAGTGTTCTTACGCCTCTCCCTTGCTCCTTTTTATTTTGGCTCATTTCTGCTATGGCACAACTTCCACTTGCTCCCCTATTGCATTGCGCAGTTGTTGAATATCGCTTTGCGCCATTTATGCATGTTCCTCCCTTCGGTTGCGCATGCTGTTTTTTTGTCCAGATGGTTTGGAATTTTTATCTGAAATTGTCAGGGTAGAAAGAGCATGGCCAACAGATGTGCCTTTTACTGGTTTGGTGAAAAAACATTAATCCATTCCAAAGTTATTAAATTTAAAATTTTGGGTTCTGAGCATGCTCAGTAGAAACATAGAAGATGACAGCAGATAAGGACTGCAAGGCCCTTCCAGTCTGCCCATTTTTTCTACCTTATGAATGTGCCATAGGTCTTTACTCTGTCAATGGCCTATTTATTCATACTCATCTGTATTGTTCCCTTTTGCCTACCCATGCCTGTTTGAAGCCCTGCACTGTGTTTACATCCACCACTTCCTGAGGCAGGCCATTCTGTGCATCAACCACCCTTTATGTGAAAAAGAACTTCCTCACATTACCCCTTAGAAGGCCTCCATCTAATCTCATGCTGTGTCCTCTTGTCCTGCTATTTGTCTTATATTGAAACATGTCAGACTCTTTCACCTTGTTAATGCCCTTAAGATATTTGAATGTTTCTATCATATCACCTCTATCCCTCCTTTGCTGTAGGGTATGCATATTGAGTTCTGTTAATCTGTCCTCATACGATTTCTGATGCAGTCCCTGCACCATTTTGGTTGCCGTTCTCTGGACTGCCTCCATTTTGTTAATGTCCTTGTGCAGGTGTGGCCTTCAGTACTGCACGGAGTACTCCAGATGAGACCTAACCAGTGTCTTGTAAAGAGGGGCTATTACCTCCCTATCATGACTTGAGATACCCCTACTAATATACCCCAACATCCTCCTAGCCTTACCTACTGCTTTAGTGGCCTGCTTGGATGATTTCAGGTCCTCTATGATGATGATGATGATGATGATGCCCAAGTCTCTTTCTTCCCTTGTGATTTCCAGCAACTCCCCTCCCAACCTTTAGGTAGCTTAAGGGTTTCTCTTCCCTATGTGCATGATCTTGCACTTCTTTGCGTTAAACCCCAGTTGCCACCCTTTAGATCATTTTGCCAGTTTTTCCAGATCTCTTCTCATTCTGCCCACCCCATATGGATCATCTACTCTGTTGCAGATCTTGGTGTCATCTACAAACATGCAAACCTTACCCTCCAGTCCATCTGCAATGTCACTGATGAAGATATTGAAGAGGACTGGCCCCAGGACTGATCCCTGAGATACCCCACTTGTGACTTGCATCTCTTCTGACTGCATACCATTTACCATCACTCTCTGTTTTCTGCCCGCCAACCAGTTTGCCACCCATTTGACCAACTTCTGACTCACCCTGATCCTACAGCTTGTTAGTCTTCTACGTGGAACAGTATTGAAGGCTTTGCTGAAGTCAAGGTAGGCGACATCAACTGCACCCCTTTGGTTCACCACTCTGGTTACTCAGTCAAAGGAATCTATGAGATTAGTTTGACAGCACCTTCCTGTTGTAAACCCATAATATCTTAGATTCTGTGCTCCTATGGATTCCAGGTGTTGCACTATCCTTTCCTTAAGGAGTCCCTCCATAATCTTGCCCACTACTGAGGTAAGACTGACTGGTCTGTAGTTCCCTGCCTCCTTCCTGCAGTCACTCTTGTAGAGTGAGATCACATGAGTCATTCTCCAGTATTCTGGGACCTCTCCTGTGGTCAGAGACTCACTAAACAATTTTACTAATGGCTCTGCTAGTTCCACCCTTATCTTCTTTAGTACCCTGGGATGTGTGCCATCAGGTCACATTGACTTGTCCAGCCTCAGCTTAGCAAGCTTTTGTAGGACCCTTTCTTTTGTGAAGGAACTTGTGCACACCTCCCTCCCCCCTGTGTCCATGGTGCTGAGCTGTGGGCCCTGCCCTACCTTCTCCTCAGTAAATACTGAGCAGAAATATCTATTTAGGACAGATGCTTTTCCTTGATCCTCCTCCACACACTTCCCCTTATCCCCTTTGATCTTATCAGTACTCTCTCTGGACTTTCTCCTTTCACTAATGAATCTATAGAAAGTCTTGTCTCCTTCTTTTACTGTTTGTGCTAGAGTTTCCTCAGTTTGGGCCTTTGCCTGCCTTACTGCCTTTCCTGCTTCCCTTAGGGAAGTTTGGTATGCCTCCCTATCTTCAAAGGTACTTCAAAATAGCTGTATGAAATGAAAAAAGCATCCTTTTTATGTTGTCTTGCACGCACAATGCAAACAACATATTGTGGTAGCTTGGTGTGGAGTAGCAGGTTTTGGAGGTGCGGTCGTGTTGTGGCAAATGGCGCCACTGCTTTTTCATGCTGGTCTCTGTGGCATGAATGAAATAGCACACTGTCTTTGACAGCACTGCAAAAGCAAGCCACCAACTTGAAACAATTTCTTCACTGCAATGAGGGAGTGATCCGTCATTGCAGGGCTTGTCTTGCCTGGTGTAACATTTCAGTAAATCAGTAAATTGGCCATCCAACTCTCACAATCCCCAGCAAGCCGACTTCGGGGGTGCCCAATCCCCTTGTCAGCATGCCCCCTCCACAGTTCATTTGCCAATGGGGGAGCCCAATCCCCATCAGCATATATTCCCCTTTGTTCTGTTTGTTTGCTAAGGGGGTGCCCATTCCCCCTCAGCATCACCCCCCCCAAACACAGACAGGCTTGCGGAAGGGGGGCCCAATCCTCATTGGCTTCAATCCCCTGTCTGCGATCTGCCAAGGAGGTGCCCAATCCCTCTTGACATCATCCCACCCCTCCAAACACAGACACACTGACTGACATGGGGCCCAATCCCCATCAGCTTCAGTCCCCTGTCCACAATCTGCCGAGGGGGTGCCCAGTCCCCCTTGGCATCATGCCCCCCAAACACAGACACTCTGTCTTTGCATATGGGGGGCCCAATCCATATTGGCTTCAGTCCTCCTTCCCCAAAAAACACAGGCAGCACACTGGGAGCCCACCCCAGTGTGCCCAAAGCAAACCTGTGGGTGACAAACCTTCCTGCAGCATCCATTTTGTTTTTACCTGTAAAACAGAAAACCGTCCCTCGTGGTCATGATGGCCCCCCTCCCCCAACCCGCACCCACCCTCTGTGCACCCCCACCTCCCTGCATCCACCCTTACCCCCTTACTTACCTCCGGAGTCAAGCGCGACGATCTTCAATGGAGCAGGAACACATCTGCACTCTTCAAAGCTGACCGCGAACTGAAGAAAATCATGGTAAGCTATATAATGGCATCAGTGGGGGAGGCTGCAACTTGGGTGGATATCCTGGCCATTTTAGCAACTTTTGGCTCCAAATTTTCAACATGGGGTTCTTGGGACCCCATCTCATGAATTCAGTCACTGACATCTCGTTATTCGGTCCCAAAAGGTGATTTTGCAGTCACTGCGTGGAATCACCTTTCAGGACTGATTAACAAAATCACATAGCCACTGTTCATGAGGTGGGCCCCCAAAAAGCCTATGTTGCAAATTTGGTGAAAAAATTCCAAAAAATGACTGTGTTATGAGCATGTGTTGCGCAGTTTCCACGCATGCTCAGACGGTCAAGAATTTTTAATATTTTCACTCCAGATTTTCAACATTTCCATTTGTTCACACCTTCTTATGAACTGTACTGCTGTCATTCTTCACATCTTGCCCAAAATTTGTTTTTGCACATCTGGCACACAATGGCACGGTCTCTGTGGGAAATCAACATTCGAGACAGATTAAGAAAATCACAGTGACACTGTTCATGAGCAGAGGTCTCAGAATGTCTGTGTTGAAAATTTGGTGAAAACACTCCATGAAATGACTGTGTTACAAGTGTGCCTTGTGCAATTTCCATGCATGCTCCTAAATTCGAGAATTTTTAATATTTTCACTCCTGATTTTCACAATTTCCATTTCTTCACATCTCCTTATGCATGGCACAGCTGTCATTTTTCACATCCTGCCTGAAATTTTTTTTTGCACATCTGGCACAGAAATGGCACCGTCACTATGGGAAATCAATGTTCAGGACAGAGTAACAAAATCACAGTGCCACTGTTCATGAGCAGAGGTCCCAAATGCTTTCATGAGGTGGGGTCACAAAAACACCATATTGAAAATTTGGAGTGCAAATACCAACAAATGCATGGGATGTTAGGGTTTCTAACCATAACGTCCCACACTGTAGAGACTGACAGGCGTCAGGGGTGTGACTTTGGATTGTCGGCTGTAATGTTCATGCCATTCCACCCCTGCCCCCACCCTGCAGCCACTGACAGACGTCAAGGTATGCCTTGAAGTTTTGGTCCCCAAAGTTCATCCCATTCTCCTATACTGCATCCATCTCAATGTATTTCTTTATGGAATGGGGTAAACGTAAGGCCTGATGACCCCAAGACACAACATGACACTTGTCGGAGTCTGCAGGGTAGGGTGAAGTGAAATGGCATGAGCGTTATGGCCAGCAATCCAAAAGCACATCTCAATGCCTGTCAGTCTCTGCAGGGTGGGGTGGGGTTGGCATCAGTTCCAAACTCCACTGCCATTCCTATTATGCATGTCTCTAACTCCTGCCCTACCAATGCCAATGCCAGCAAGACAACATTCAGCATTGACAAATGCTTATTCATACAGGGTCAATCTTTTTTCATGAGGTAAACATCTGTTTTCATTTGCCACCATCTTGTTTTCCATTTTTATGAAAAAAAAATTCAAAACCCACAGAAATGACATGCTGCATAGAGACCAACACATCTATCTTGCTCATCAGGACCCCATTTGTTGGATTATTTACTTAACTGTTGTAAAAATGACCCCTAAATTTTTTTTTTATTTTACATCTTTTGGGCCCTATAAAGTCCTTTGAATGTGTGGCTGCCCAAGGAGACATGTGTCCGGCCTTTAGTGTCCTCTTGCTCTATCGCCCCCCAGGTAGTGAAGGGAATTTTTTGCAAGAGGTCGAGGAGCTCATTGGAGTTCCCTAGGTGGTTGATCATGGGATATTTCAATGCCTGGGTTGACGGGGGGCTTTCAAGATTTGGGATAGACCTTCTCAGGAGCATGGGGGCACTGGGCCTGACACAAAAGGTAACGACAGTGACACATTTGGACAGCCACACACTGGATCTGGTTTTCTCTTTCTTCTGAGTTAGATATTATGGACCTTAGTGTAGATCCAGTGGTTTGGTTGGATCATAGCACTGTGGTTAGGTCCCCCCAGATGGTCCTGCTCCTATGGAGATGGTACAGAACCAGTCGTTAAGGGGTGTATCCCCAGAGGACCTTTTGGCAGTGCTGGATGTATCAGGTGTTGGGGCAGCTTGTGCGATTGGGGCAGGGGAGGCAGTAGCGGCCTGTAATGGGCGGTTGGTGTGGCCTTTGACTCAATCGCACCCTTGTGTGTCTGACCCATCTACTCATTGGAGAGCTCCCTGGTATGATAAGAATCTCCAAGGTTTAAAGACATGGGGCTGGAGGTTAGAGAGGCATTGGAGGAGATCTGGCCTGGTGGCAGACAAATTGGCCTTGAGGTCACATTATGTGGACTATCAGGGGGCAAGCTCCCGTAAAAAGGAAGAGTTTCTGCCTAGGGAGATTGCTACAGTGAGAAACAGACCAGCTCAGCTCTTCCACACAGTGGACAGGCTTTTACACCTTGCCTGTCTGGGTGTTGGAGGGGTAGGTTTGAGCACAAGGTGCGAGGAGCTGGTTCTGTTTTTCGCTGACAAGGTGTCCGCCATCAGGGCTGAGGTCTTATCGAGCATCTCTCAAAAGGGCTGTGGGGTCCAGCCTGAGTTGAGGCAGAGCACTTCTCCTGTGTGGGATGAGTTTGAGCTGATTGGGTTTGGGAAGGTGGTAGAGATAATCTCCAGGCTGTGGCCGACCCACTGTGATTTAGATTCAGGCCCAACTCGCCTTTTGGTGGAGTGTTTGGACCTGATTGGTCTTGTGATTGCTGGGGTAGTCTGGAGTTCATTAAGGAGTGGGATCTTTCCTTTAGCCTTGAAAGAGGCTCTGGTCAGACCTCTTTTGAAAAAAAACATCTTTGGACCCGGACTGCCTCAGCAATTACAGACCTGTTTTGAACCTTCCATTTTAGGGAAGGTTGTAGAAAAGGTGGTGGCCATTCAGCTGGAGAAACATCTTGCTGCTTCCTCCACCTATGATCCTTTCCAGTCTGGGTTCCAAGTGGGGCATAGTACCGAGAAGGCCCTGGTGAGGGTTCTTAATTATCACCTGATGGTGAGGGACAGAAGGGGCCATACCATCTTGGTCCTTCTAGACTTTCCTGCAGCATTTGACACAGTGGACCATGGAGTGTTACTTGATCGACTGCGGTTTTGGTGTGGCCTGTCCGGAAATGTTATCAACTGGTTCAGGTCATACCTGACAGACAGAGTGCAGAGGGTGACCATGAGAATTTTCTCATCAAATCCAAAGCCTCTGTGTTGTGGTGTTCTGCAGGGGTTGGTCTTGTCTCCTCTGTTGTTCACTGTGTATATGCTGCCACTGGGGGACATTATCAGACTGTACGGTCTGGGTTTTCACTGCTATGCAGATGATACCCAGCTGTACTTGTCTTGTGCTCCCAATAGCCAGGTGTCAGAATCTGTATTTAATAGCTGCCTTGAGGAAATCCCAGATATGGATGACTTACAATTGACTGAAGCTCAACCCAGAGAAGACTGAGGTACTGGTGGTGGAGCCGGGTCATTATGATGAAGGGGGGGGTGTCATTACCCCCGACCTTATGCTGGTGGGTGTGCCACTAGCCCCCTCTAGGCAGGTGAAGAATTTGGGAGTAATCCTGGACAGTGGTCTGACATTTGATACACAGGTGTCAGCCGTGGTGAGAAGTGGGTTTTATCATCTCAGGAATATTGCCTGAATTTGAGCCCTGATCCCGCCTGATGAACCGTCCACACTGGTACATGCTTTTGTCACTTCCAGGTTGGACTACTGCAATGCCCTGTACCTGGGGATATCTGGAGGCAACCTCCACAGACTGCAGCTGGTGCAGAATGCAGCAGTGAGATTATTGATGGGGCTGAAAAGATGTAAACATATCACCCTGGCGTTCCGCGAACTGCACTGGCTGCCAGTATGGTGGAGAGTTGTCTTCGGGATAGGGCTGTTGACCTATAAGACCCTGCACAAGAGGGGCCCAGTCTATCTGCAAGACCTCCTTGTGTCATACCACCCAACCTGGGCTCTCCATTCTGCCGGGGGTGGCATCCTTGGAGTTCCCAGGGTTAGGCTGCAGCATTCGGGTAATAGAGCATTTGTGGCAACTGTGCCTACCCTGTGGAACTCCCTGCCTGGTTATCTTACGGAAGCCCCCTCAGTGGAAACCTTTAAGAAGGGCTTTATGACTTATTTATTCAGTCAAGCCTTCAGCTAAGGGTGTTTTAAAAATAGCAGTATTTGCTCAATTGTTAGTTAAGCTGTTGCTCCCAGTTGTATTTTATGTTGTTGTTATTGTTGTTTTAAATTTGTTATATTCTATTTTTAAGATGCTTTATATGTTATGTGTATTGTATTGTACAGCACTCAAAGTCTCCGGAGATGGGTGCTATATAAATAAAAATATCTGTCTATCTATCTATCTTTTCTCATGACTCACTTCACCTTTTTTGTATGGTCATACAAAAAAAGGATGCCTTCACCTCGTGAGACTGCTTCCATACCAGCATCTGCAGGAGTCCAACCTGGTCAATCTGTTGCTGAACATGCAGAGTCGTGAGTACTGTCTGAGGTAATTGCTCTGGTGTTAAAACCATGCCGGGACAGAGACAGAATAACGCTCTTTCTGCTCCTGCTTGATACAACCTTTATAAGCTGAATGTTGTGGACATAGCAGTAACTAAAGGATATGGGGCATGTACTGTTCACTGTTCTTGTTTATTTATAAATTAGACCCCTGATCTCTAGCACAACGTTGGGAGGCATGTGCAGTGTATGCTACTGCATTCAAAAATTTTTGCTATAGGTGTCCTTCTCATGAACAACCAGCACCATTTTACCTACTCTTCTTTTTGATTTCCCTGGTTGTTTGCCTCACCATGCTGTTGCCTAACCTGAATCCCTGAAGTACAGTCATGACATTAATCTCTTGATTCTGATCTACCTGGCTAGTGGCTACCTGGAGGGGTGGTGGCTTACTGGCATGAGGTTCCACACAGTAGCTAATTGCTGGTTGGTATGCCCAAGAGGCACATTGTGTCAGTGGGTGGTGTGAGGGGAGGAACCACAGGCTATTCATAAATACATAAATATGTATCCCCTGGCTTTACTAGTCACAGCATTTGGCAACCCAGCAGTTTTTTGTATATCATCAAGACAGCAGATAGGTGTAAGTTTGGTAAGACGACCAGAGAAGAGAGCAAAAAAGCAAGCCAACAGAGAGCCATGGACAGCAATCAGTCTCCAGACTAGTCTCGAGATCAGAATTATGAGTGGTTGGTCGGTCAAGGAATCTTGAACAGCTTATTCTTTTTTTATGGATTACACTTGTGCTATCTGCTGTGCGTCCCACAACATGCCAGTTTTTGTGGAACTGGCAGCAATTCTGTGTGATTTCCTTGCAAAACCTATGATATGAACTGAAACGGGGAGGGAGGGGGAGTGATATGATATAGTGTTCTTAGAAAGGCAAGCTCATCAGCAGGACAGCAGCAAGTTGCCAGCTGCCAGCTGAGAGCTAGGGGACTGAAATGAAGAGACTGACTGCAGGTAGATTCTGAAGGTGTTCAGTATGTCGAATGGATGCAAGGTGACCATAAAGTGTGAAACTGTATGCTCACGCTCAAGAACAGAAATGGTATGCCAGCTACATCAGTGGGGTTGGAATATAATTTTTTTGTCTTTCCTTTCTCTGTCTTGACTTATTGCTCAAAGGTGGTGCACACTGTTTTTATTCTCTTTCTTTTTTTGATTAATGAATAAAAGTCTCATCTCCCTACAGAACCAGAAAACTCAGAGATTCAATTAGAACAGTGTGCCAGAAGACCATAATACAAGTCCTGGGTCTGACTCATGCCCGATCACTCTATGAACAGTGAACATTAGACTGTGGCTATTGTGTCAAATTTGGGTTTGGATTTTTAGCTGTGAGTGTTATATTCTTAATTTTAATTTGGGAATTAAGTCCTCATTTTGGGAGGTGATCTGTGCAAAAGTGACAACTTGCAGCTCGTAAGCATGTTATTGGAAGTTTTACCTGTAATTTTATTTTGGGTTTTATAATCTGTTTGCTTAAATACTGATACAGCAAATATCTAATCTTAATTCAAATTTTAAAAGTTCATGCTATTTCCTGATGTTATGATGATGCATGACATACATATACTCACCAGACTGGGTTAGAGCTCTATAGACTTGGGCTTCTGTGAGCTGGGAAGGATTCTTGTATTCATTCTTTAAAGAGCTGCAAATCTTTTTCATCAGTCTACACCAATAGGGTTTTTAACATGGCACCCTCTTTTTTTGGGAGAATACAAGTACAGAAAACCTGTATCATTGGTAAAGTGGGCTCTATATTAAAAGGTTAAGAGTACACAAGATGCTGAGACTCTGGTGATGTTAGAAGTAAAAGGAGCTCAGTGTTATTTTCCATTAAACAGCAAAAAAAAATGTATACAAGTTTATTTTGCATCTCAGTATTAAATGTAGCTCTCGGGCAGACTGGATGGGCCTGGCGGTCCTTATCTGGCAGCAATTTCTCTGTTTCTATCTATCTTTCACAGTCTGATTTAGTTTAGCTGTGGTTGAAGTCTTGCAGACAACATGCCTCTGACTAACTACCTTCAGCATGAGGTTTTGAACAACATATCATATCTAGCAAATACACTTAGAGAAGTTTGAGCACATATCTCACTTGTTGCAACATTTGTTTTCGACACTCCCTTGATGTAAGTTGGTCTCTTTTACTTCTAATTTTCTAATCTCACGAATAATTATATTCTAAAGTGATTTTTTAAGATATTATTTGTTTTTTGGTGCTATGTGTTTACTTAAAACACATACACATATGTAGTCTTTCTTTTACTTATTTTTTTAGGACACTGAGGATTTATTTTAATGGAAATCCAAAAGAACAGAGGTCTGTTGTACAGCTAAAGCCTTACGCAAGTATTGAGAATCCCAAACAAAGTTCATTATGCAAAGAGCCTAGAACTCTGTTAACTTAAAAAAAGAGATGTGAAGTGACTGAATTTTTAGTTTGGACTTTTTTCATATACAGTAGATCTTCAAAACTCACTAAGGAGCTGAACTTCAGGCTTGAAACTTAAACATTAAGGACACTTGATAACAGGTTCTGTAAATTAAGTTTTTAATAGGTATCAGAATATTTTCATTTATTTAGCTAGTGATCTGAATGCAAGGGTTGATACGTTAACAAAGTACACAACCCATGAGTGGACAGTGGAGGACACAAGAGTATACCAATTAGGAAAATTGTGGATAAAAAAATACAATGCTAAAGGGGTGGCATTAATGAAACATATTAATGATCTTGACTTACGATTCTTAAATGGTAACATTAGGGGAGATTTTATGGGAGGTATTACATTCCATTCTGAAACTGGAGGTAGTCTTTTAGGTATTTGGTTGTGTGATGTTTGCTCTTTTAGAAGGATAGAGGAACTAAGAGTACTCCATATATGGGAGAGTGACCATTCTCCATTAAATTGTAGAATAAATTAACAAGAGAACATTGTAAACAATAATGTCACTGATTTGAATGATGCAAACAGAAATATGTATCGTGTATAACAAAAAATAAAGTGGGGTGAATATGAAGCACAAAAATTAACAGAAATAATCAACTCTGGTATTCTAATAAACTGAAAAGAAATGATGAAACAGCTGGAAACAACTGTTAGAAATATAACCAGTTATGTTGTATCTATGTTAACTTATCAGGATAGTAAAAAACTGGAACCAATTTTGGTGAAGCTCACTCTTGGTATGATGAATCTTGTAAATCCTTAAAAAGATGGTTAATGAAGTAAACAGACTAACAACAAAAAATAGCAAAACAGTTATACAAAGAAAATATTTAAGAATTTAAAAACTGAATACAGATAAATTCTGTTACCAAAAAAGAAAAATTATAACAGATTACTGTGGATAAAATTATAAGAAGCCATACATATGAAAGAGAAGTCTATGTTCTGGGAACAGGTGGCTCACGGAACATCAGATACAAATAGGAAATATATCTACTTGTATTACAACTCAAGAGTGGTGAACACATTTTAAACTGGTATATAACACCACAGAAAATGTTGTTCATGATGGAAATTCTCAGACCACTACTGCATATAAAACATGTAAACACAGAAACTTGGCCTCAGTTCAAGAGAAATGAGGTAAGATGTAGAGTAATGGCCCAACACAAAAACAAAGGTGCTGTTATTGATACAATATCAACAGAAATGTATTTAGAAAACAGTGATTAGTGGGTAACCATACTTAGTCTGATTTTTACATTAATCTCTAATCATCTAATATTAGTGAAGGGCTGGAACATAGGAATAATAGTTCCACTGTTTAAAAAAGGAAACCATGATTATTCAGCCCATTATAGACCTATAATACCATTATGAATAGGGTACAAATATATTACAGAATTATACTGGAAAATTGAGCAATGCACAATAGCCTCATTTCGAACTTTCAGTATGGTTTCTGCAGAAAGCACTCTACTACAGATTTATTTTTCACTTTAAACTCAGTAATGGAAAATATGTCAAACAAAGTAAAAAACAAACAAAAAAAAACAAGCATTTGTCAATGCCAAATATTTCCTTGCATGGTGTAAGTGGCAGGGATGTATAAAGGTATGAGCCAGCAGCTGGCCCGGTAGAGCAGAAGGCTGAGGTGCTGGATGTCTTACCTCGTGCTATGCCTCCAACCTGGGTTCAGGAATGACCTCAGGTCATTGGGGTGCTGGCATGGGGGGAGCAGAATTGAGCAGCCTTATGGCAGGTCTCCTCTACTGGGAGAGGTGGTTACACTCCCATAATCCCACTGCCACTGGGTGGCGGTCTGGTGTTGGCACAGGTGGAGGGGATGACACAAAGGGAGGGTATTTCAATGCATGGCATGCATATGCTTCCACACGTGCACACATGCCAGAGACAGGGTGGGAGAAAATGGGGGTAAAAGCTTACTATATATATATATATATATATATATATATATATATATATATACTGTATATATATAAAACTGCAATGTAGTCTCATACCTTTGTTGCTTTTTAATATGTGTATGCCAGATTTTCAACATAGCCTTCTTATGGTCCCACCTCATGAACAATGGTGGAGAAACTTTCAACTCCTGCCAGAAAGGTGATTTTGTGAAGTGACTGCAAAATCGTCTTTTGGGATGCAAGTACACATTTTGGCCTGGACTTGAAAAATAACAGTTGTCATATTCATGAGGTGCTGTGAAGAAATGGCTTTGTTGAAAATTTGGGGTCAAAATATTGAAAATTACCGAAGTTACATGCCTGTGTTTGCAAACTTCAATGTAGCTTCATAATATTTATGCTGAATTTTCAACACAGCCTTCTTATGACCGCACCTCAGGAACAACGGTGGAGAAAATGTTCAACTCCTGCCTGAAAGGTGATTTCAGGGCAGCGGCCGTGAAAATACCTTTCAGGACAGATTTACCTAATGTCACTTGCATTGTTCATGAGGCGATGTCGCACAAAAGGTATGTTGACAATTTGGGGCAAAACTATTTAAGCAATATGCCAGGTTGTGGGTGATGCTGGGATTTACCCATGCCTGGTGTGTTGTTTGGTCATGAGGCTGCACCCTCCAATCCTTGACACTAGTAGAATAAATTTTACCCTGGTGCCTAGTGTTCACCCGCACACTCCAATCCCCAGCACCAGTAGAATTAATTTTACCCTGGTGCCTAGTGGTCCCCCCACTCTCTGGTCTCAAGGCTAAATGAAATTAGAATATTAACAGGTGCCCTGTGGTCCCCCCACCATTCAGTCATAGGCCCCAATAAAATTAAAAAGTCCTTGGTGCCTAGTGTCTCCCCCACCCTCCGACCCCTGGCCCTGGTGAAATTAGAATAGTCCCTGGTGCCTAGCATTCCCCCCATCGTGCCAACCCAGCTCTGGTGAAATTAGAATAATCCCTGGTGCCTAGTGGCCCCCACCACCCTCCAATCCCTGGCCTTGATGAAACTAGAATACTTCCTGGTGCCTAGTAGTCCCCCGCACTCTGATCCCCATCCCTTGTAAACTTAAAATAGTCCATGGTGCCTAGTGTACACCCCAACCTTCAATCCTCAGCCCCAGTAAAATTAGAATATGCCTTGGTGCCTAGTGGCCACCCCATCCTCCAATCCCGGATCCTGGTGGAATGAAAACCTTCACTGGTGTACAGTGGCATTCCACTGTGGCCAGGGACTGGAAGGCAGGTGGACCACTAGGCACCAAAATATTCTAATCTCACTGTGGCCAGGGATCTTAGGGTGAGAACCACTAGGCACCAGGCAGTATTTTAATTTTAATGGGGACAGGGATCAGAGGTTGGGTGGGACCACTGGAACCCAGGGACACATTTACTTCTACTGGGGCTAGGGATCAGGAGAGGTGGACCACTGGACAACAGGGAAATCATTCATTTTACTGGGGCTGAGGATAGAGGGACTGGTAGATCACTGGGCACAAGGGAGCAGCTGTGTCTCCCCAGCCACCAATGTGGTTTTGGCTGCAGTGGCTCCACCAGCTGCTAGTGTTGCTCAGAGTGCCACGTGGCTTCTTCTCAGAGATAATGGTGCAGTACAAGGTCGTCTGCACTATTCCCTTTGTGCAGAACTACCATGCCAAATATTGTGCTGGTCCCAAATTCATGTCCCCACCCCTCCCTCTGCCCATCACATATGTTATTTGTTTTTGCACCCATACTAACCATTTTAGCATGCACCTCTGCCCCCTTTGAATATTGCATTCGGGCACAAATCTCAGCAAACAGGGTGCAATCACATTGCCCAATGGGGAAATTTTGAATATTGGGCCCAAGATGTTATAAACAATGGTAACAGATAATTGACATGAATGCATGTACTTGTATTGTTGCTCAAGTGTAATTTATAGTGACTGTGTTGTATGACTTTAAAAAATATATATAGAAAAAAAAGAATTTCCAAGACTGTAGGTAGTAAACTATGTGATAATGAAAGTCTATGGGATTTCAAAATAATAGTGATAGTAGGCAGGGATATTAAACACAGTTGGAGGTTCAGATTATGTTCCCTGAAGGTAAATAAAGCTGGTTTAGAGATTGTTAAACTGACTAAAATAAGATTCTGGTGTTTGTGAAAAGTTGTGACTGTAATGAGTTATAGCTTTGCTGACTGTCAAATCTAAACCAGCTATTCTGAATAATTAAAAATTACGTTGTCACCGGCAGGTGCCTGAAAACATTGTTTCAGTCCTAATAATTAACTGTGCAGAGTTTGAGTAAGTTATGAAACGCCTTTTGTTTGTCTTCCCGATTCACAGGTAATTTTTATTAGGCTACAGGTCACCAGTTCCTAAGTAGACAATAGAAGAAATAACAAATTGCATGTGTGTTCCTAAGTATAACCCTTTATTTAGAAGTTTTTTTAGTTCACAATCCACTGTCTTTATCTTGTTCTGTCTTATAGGTAAGCAATAAGGCACAAAGGGGTGTGTGTAAAACATATTTTACAGCATGGCCAGGGGCGTAGTAAGGCATGAGGCCAAAGACTGAGTGACTTCAGCCACTGGATGTGCTGTAAAATATGTTTTACACACATCCCAGAATGCCTTATTGCACTTATAAAATTAGCTCCTTTTTTTTTTACTTTTTACTGTTGGGTAAAAGCATGTTTATATGTAAAAACAATAGATTTACTTGTGTGCATTTGTGATAAAATAGTACTTCCGCTCACTGCAAGTGATGTCATTTATGATGTAATTGTATTATTGTCTACTTTCTTCTCCCTGTATTTTTTCCTCTGTTTTTCTCCACATTCAAGATATGGATTGTTTATCATGGAATTTTTACCATGGAATACATGGATTCAAAATTCTGCTCAGTTCCACTGGCAGAATGTTTCTCTCCTAACATACTGTACACACAGGCAACAAAGGCCTTTGTTACAGCCAGATACTCAATTATCTCACTGTCAGGGCAAGAAGAAGTGAATTCCCTGATGAGCAGGTAAAGACAAAAGGGGTATTTTTCACTGTCAGCAAAGAAGCAGTTGTAGTGAAAACTATAAACAATACTTAATGTTTCAAATTTGTTTATGTATGTAAGGAGAGTGTGATAATCAGGGAAACAACATTTATTTAATTTGTTTTATTTTTTATTTAAGGTAGTTTTATTTTTAGGGCCCAGTTGAAGTCTTTTACAGTGTAAAAGTAGCAGCCATGTTTGTGGTGGAAGACCAGTTCTGGCTGTAGGGGACTAACTGAAATATCTGGGTTCCAAATGCCCCTTGGTCTGGGTTCCAGACTCTTCACTGCTGAGAAGTCCTTTTTTTTAACCGTGTGTAAACCATATTTTACACATAAATAAGAGCCAATTAGGTTACTGGATTTTACCCTGCCATTTTATAGAGTCTTGAGACCTGAGTTCTTTGCTGTTAGATGCTATGGCAGAGGACTGACTCATTTACAGAATTAGAAAACTGACAAGGAGATGAGGAAGAGACATGAAGTACAAATGGAATCCTCAGAAATCATCCAAGAAGGGGAGACAATACACTCAAAGGAGTTAAATGTTATCAATATTTTCACCAGTAAACTGACTGAAATTGAACTGAGTCCTTACTAAAGGACTTTCTATTGTCACCACCATTGACTCAAAACCTTTTGACCTTTTTTGTGGACTTAAATTGGTTCATTTGGAATTTAAACTTGATGTCCTTCTTTGAAAAAGCAAAGCTAAGTTGTGCAATACAGTTCAGTACTCAGGAATCATTGACAAGCTCTACACAGCAAAGTCACACAAATATGGGTGGTACCAACAGCATGCAGGCGTCTAATAAGCAGTTTCATTCACCATTTATCTTTGTGTATTGTTCAGTGTTAATGCTTTCAGGCAATTGCTAGAGAGGCCAAATTAAAATGGATTCAGACATATCACCACTGAGGACAACAGCAGTGAAGAAACCTGAGGAAAACACTGGCTTGACAATTAAAATAGCAGATAAAGGAGGTTCAGTCACAGTCATAGACACCAAGAACTATATTAAAGAAGTAACAGAGACTTCTACAAAAAAACTAAAGTCTGATCCTACTGAGATGTAAAGAAGCAGATAGACATATTTTTTAAAACTGCTTAAGACAACGACGTTATTAATGATGAAACCAAAGATTTTCTAACCATGTGAAATTCAATGCATGTCACCATCTACCTACCGAAGGTTCACAAAAGGTTAGATAATCCCCCAGTACCCCCAGTAGTGGCAGGAATAAGCTCTTTAAGTGAGCATCTTTCCTAGATCATTGATGCCAACATTATGGGATACTTTCAAGCCCAATGTTTGAATGTGAGAAATATGACTGATATATTGGGCATCCTGGGGGATATCCCTCTTTAAACAGAATGGCTCCTTGTTTCATTTGACATTGAGGCACATTATACCAACATTCCCCATGATGGAGGGTTAGAGTAACTTTGATATTTTTTGAATAAAGATGGCACATTAACTGAATCATACGAACAATTCCTTGTTGACTTCTCCAAATGTGTGCTTAGGTCTAACTACTTTTTGTTTCAGGGTGATTTTTTTTCTCTAGATCAAGGGTACAGCTATGGGGTGCAACTTTTGCCCCCAATTACGTGAACTTGTGCCAGGGAAAATGGGAAACAGAAATTGTCAATGATGATGAGACCAATGCTTATTATGATAGAATTGATGTATCACCTTACTTTATAGACAGCATTTTTATGGGGGCTGTCAGTATAGCCTAGAGGTTAGAGTAATGAGCTGTGAATGAGCTTGGTCAATTCAGCAGACAGACCAGGATTTGATTCCCACATCCTCCACTTGCATACTGTGTGATTCCAAGCAAGTCACTTAACCTTCCCAGTGCTCCTAGGTCACCCCTGAAAACAGGCACCTGTGCCTAGTGGGTCTTACACAGTTTAAAATAAATTAAAAAATGGTGTGGTGTAACATTAGAGAGGAGTTGGTAATGTTTGTCCAATACATGGGAAATTCAAATCAGAATCTTAGATACACAAGACAGGTTGACTCTGAAAAAGTCTATTTTCTTGACCTTATGGTCATCAAGAATTTGGATGGGACAACAAGAACTGATCTATTCAGAAAAAGAATGGACTGTAACACTTTCCTCCTTTCTTCTAGTAGCCATCACCATAAACAATATTCTAAAATCTCAATGTCTAAGGATTAGAAGGAACTGCAGCGAGACCAGTGATTAAACCTCAGGAGTAAGCAGCTGGAACAGAGGTTTCTGGAGAAAGGCTACTGCATGTCTGTGTTTAAAATAAGCAGACAGTTTTGCTCAAGGGACTGCCACATCCAATCTCCTGACAGGAAGTAATAGGAACAAGACAACCCCATGTGTGAATTTTGTGACTACCTTCTCCAGGCAAGCAGGTAAAATTGAGAAGACAATTTGTAAGAATTAGCACATTCTCCAGTTGGATCTCCTACTTAAGAAGGCCAGTACACTCACCACCTGAAGTGGTCTACAAACATGGACCAAATCAAGGGGATAGATTTGTTCACAGTATAGAACTTAAGATGGAAGGATCTGTAAAGATGTAAGGCCCCATGAATGTTGTAAGTCTCTGGTGCGCCAATTGTTTGGTGCATGGGGCTTGCAACATTCACCCGTCTGGAAATCAGGATTTTCTATCCCAAGAGCCAAATGCTGCAAGTTAGACCAGGTTCTGCCTGGTCTAACTTGTGCCATTTGGGGGACCCATTTTATGGGGCTCGCACGAAATATTTGGCACAAGCTGCCGTAAATTGTGGAAAGTGTTGCAACTGCTCCCAATGTACTAAAATTGGATGCAGTTGCATCAAAGGAGTTTGGCACAGCTGCACCAAAGAATGGGGTTGATGCAGGGTTTGACACAAACCCTGCATCAACCTTTGAAAATTGAGCCCCTGGTAGTCACCACAACCACAAGTAGGTTGCCACGCCAATGGCAACTGTAGTTTTTGCATCTTTAAAACATAGAATTTGATGGCAGATAAGGACCACTTGGCCCACCTAGCCTGCCCAGTTCCCTACCTAATGGATAAACTGCAGATCCTAGTTCACCAACAGCCTACTTCCTCCTACCCCCCACTAGAACTGACTTATGTCTGTCCCATGCAGCTGCAGCAAAGAATGGGATTGATGCAGGGTTTGACGCAAACCCTGCATTAACCTTTGAAAATTGATCCCCTGGTTGTCACCACCAACACTCATGAAATGTACCTCCTCCACCACAGTCAACACAACTGAAACGTATGGAGTTAAAAGCTTAATGTCATGTGTCACTCTGTGTGTGGCATTCCATGTAGGCAAAACTAGTCACCCCTTTAAAATCAGGTTAGGGAAACACCGCAAAAGTAGTAAAGAAGGACAAGAGCAAAGCACTTTCACAACATTGTATGAGGTTGAAAAATTGGGGTGGGAGACAAAATTCTTTGATTTTATGGGATAGACAAAGTTTCTTTGGGTGTACAGGGCAGCAACCTTGATCAACTGCTTTTAAAACATGAATCCTATTGGATTTACACATGGGGGGTGGGGTTGTCAATGCCTGGTTTTAATGACAGGTTTGATATTGTGTCATTACATAGAAAATGAAATTCAGATTGCAATCTATGTTTTTTCCAGTGTTGTCATTTCTTTTTTCTAGTGTGCAAAAGAAGTGATGCAGATTCCCTTCCAACACCTTCTTGAATGGAGTTGTACAGAAGACTTTCATAAAAATAATTTAAAATAATTTATCATATTAGTTAAAACAGTGATAATTCTAGGAATAGTGCATTACTGTTATTTTGTAGATATGCACATTCCTATATCTGTTTTTCAGCTATTGCCATTTTTTTGTTCTTCTAATTTATTGTTACAGCAATAGCACTTTACACTTTGTTGCACAATTAATACATTCTTGTTACTTTAAGAGCTGCCTTTTAAATGTAGCACTATGATCTGCACTCCCCTCCCCCGATGATGCACTACATGCAAAACTGGTGGGGCTAATGGCAATCTGAATATGTCTTGCTGCACAGCAGAGGAAAGACAGTAGATTTAAGCTCAATAATGTGTTGTGCCAGCCTTTGTTCTTAATTTTAAACTATTTAACAAGGAATCCTCCAGCAATACATGAAACTCTCTTATTTTGGAATGATTATGCTTTCCTATAATCAGATATCTGAGAAAATAAGCAAATGCTTGTAGTACCACAAATGATGATCATGTCCCCAGCAGTTTTGGTGTCCCTGGATGCAGAAAAGGCTTTCGATAGAGTCTTATGGGAATATTTGTTCGCACTTTTGCCTTTATATCATATCCCTCAAAACTTCATGACATTGATTAAGGTGCTTTACTTCTCTCCGTCAGCTCGAATACTCTGTAATGGAATCTTATCCTCTCCCTTCCCTCTCCATCAGGGTACTCGGCAGGGATGTCCTTTATCTACTTATTCAATTTGTTTTTGGAATCCCTGATCCATAAATTGAACTCCTCCCCCCAAATTCAAGGTATCTCAATCGGTTCCACTGAATTTAAGTTATCAGTCTATGCAGATGACTTTCTACTGCACATTTCTCCTCGGGCCTCATCCTTGCCAGCTGCTCTGCAACTCATTTCCCAATTCAGAGTCATTTCCAATTACAGACTGAATCTTACAAAAATTGAAATTATGCCCCTCAACAGTTATACCCTTAAGACTGAAGTTGAGCACCTTGGCCTTGTATGGAAACGAAACAAGTTGAAGTACTTGGGGGACTTCCTTGGTACTTCTCACTCCCAGATGAAAAAACTTAGTCTTGATTCTGTACTAAACTGTGTTAAAGCTGACTTAAATCATTGGTCTTTGCTTCCCATATCTCTATGGGGTGCCTAAACATTATAAAAATGAATATTCTCCCTTGCATACTATATCCCCTGCAAATGTTCAACTTTGTTCTTCCCCAAACATGGTTCAACCAGATTCATAGAATCCTTACTTCCTTCCTTCCTCTGGCAAGGTAAGGCTGCTTGTCGAGCATTATCCAAGTTAATGTGTACCAAACAAGATGGGGGGCTACAGATCTCCAACTTCTTTTTATATTATCTAGCCATGCACCTTACCAGAATCTCTCATTGGATGGTGTCAACCCATTTGAAATCCTACACTCCACACTGGTTAGACATAGAATACTCTATGTGTTCAGCCCTGGGACTGGATATCTGGTTTTATCTTTATCTTTCCAAGAAGAAAATTCCCCACTCACTCAGGGACACTTCTCTGGGATCATCAATCACTATATACTTACAATTCTGCTCTCTCTTTAAATTCTACCCATACAGAGACACTTCCCAACATCTCTTTGGGAACCCTAACTTCAGAATAGCAGGACAGACCTTTGCTAGGAGTTTCTGGCCTAACATGGGCATTTATACTGTTATAGAGCTCACTAATAATCAAAAGCTTTTATCTGTCTGGGAAGCTTGTGCCCTATACCATTGGCCCAACTTCAGTAGTTTTCATTACTTTCAAATATCCCACATGCTGTTTCACCACTTTGGCAGTGGACCTTGGTCTACTCCTCTTAATATTTTTGTTCTCCCTATGCTAAATAACACCCCCACCTCTCAACACATCTCCTATATTTACCAAGCCGTGTGGGAGCACCTGGCATCCACTGAAGGACCCAGGTTCTACTATTGGAACCAAGCCCTTCTAACCCATAATTCCACAAGAAACTGGACCACCATCTGGAAGCATCTGTATAAATTTATCAAATGGGATAGATACCATCTTATGCAATTCCAGGTCGTCCACAATCTTTATTACACTCCAATCAAATTGCATAAAATGGGTAAGCTGCCCACAGACTTATGCTCCAGATGTGGTAAAGAACTGGGCACCCTACTCCTTATCCTGTGGTCCTGTGAAAAGATTGCTCCATTTTGGTCCTCATTACAAACCTTTCTAAACCCCTTGTTGGGATTATCTGATACTTTGTCTCCTGAGATCTGCATCCTGGGTGAATACCAAGACTCCCTTATCAGAAATCAGAGAGAGGCCCCACATGGCTTTAATTTCAGCCTGAGCAAAAAAGGTCATTCTTTGGTATTGGCTGGACCAATTCCCCTCCAAATTTCATGAGTGGTATAAAGAAATTTTGTTTGCCCTGCAGGCTGAACGTATTTTAGCTAGTATGTCAGGTAACAATAGAAGGTACCAAAATATCTTGGAACCACTTCAAGTTTTGTTAACTACATAAGAACTGCCTTCTGAATATGGTCATTTTTCCTCTGACTGGTCTAAATCAGATGGAAAAACCTTTTTCTGCTAAGACCTCTTCTGACACTTGTAAACTGTGCATCTGGGGGGATGGGGGTCTGTGGTATGAGGGAGGGGGATGGTATAGGTTAGATAGGTAATAATCATATTCAAGTCATATTGTTTGGATTGCATATGATCACGGACATGTATCTATTTGTTTGTCTTTTATACTTTCAATAAAGTATATTTAATCTGAAAAAAAATGATGATCATGTCATTTATAGTGGGAGTTGTAAATCAGTCTTTCTACAGAAAAATATCCAGGTTTTCCCATTTTGATTGATTGACAGATAGGTGTCTGTCCTGTTGTGAATCTGGAGACTGCAGTAATAAGTACTGGCTGTTGCACCAGATGGGCCTTATATAGTTATTCAAGTTGCATTGAAATGCAGTGGCATAACTTAGTGGAATAAAAACTGCAGAAAGTGAGATTTTGCCATTGTGCCTCCACCAGCACATGCTTAAATGCACTTTTGAAATGTGTCCATTTATGGGTTTTTCTTTTGGGTCTCTCTACAGAATGTCTCAGATTATTAAATTTAGTCAGGTAATTCAGCTTACAGTTAATCATACTTAACCGAGTCTCCCCATTCTAACTGAGTGACAGATTGGTGTTAGTCTGATGTGAGATCAGATACAGCAGCTATAAAATACTTGCTGCTGTGCCAGACGTTTCTAATAAATTCCTTCAAGTTGTATTTAGTTGTAGTGATGTTAGTTTCCAACGATGCGAGCTCTGACCTTGGTTCCCATCTTGTGTATGTCATAGTGGGAGGGAGCTGCTGCTGTGTTTACCAGGGCAGATGCTTCCACATCTCAACACAAATTTATAGCAGCAGCGGCAACAGACAGGCAAGTTTTCCCTTTCCCTGGCTTTATTGTTGCAATAGGGCCAAACAAATATGCCACATTGTAAAACGCAAACATATTGCTTCAAGGTTCACAGAGGGCCACTTTACTTG
This sequence comes from Neoceratodus forsteri, assembly GCA_016271365.2. Lineage (NCBI taxonomy): Eukaryota > Metazoa > Chordata > Ceratodontiformes > Ceratodontidae > Neoceratodus > Neoceratodus forsteri. Next base: position 921,433,000 of record CM057450.1, on the reverse strand, counting down.
ACAATGGCAGCCTTCTCTGAGAGATTGGTGGATGAATCCTACATGATGCAAGCCTGGCCTGAATCTAACACCACATTACAGTGGTTATGGCTTTGTTCTATAGAGGAAACAAAGACAGCAGGGACTGACATCTACCACTGTGGAGCACCAGCTTCATTATAACAGTAATTAAACAGAACCTAAATATCTTCCTAGTGTGTATATGTTACTGTCAATCCCTTACGCCTCAAAGTGTCTCTCATTTAAAAAAAACATGTTGTGATTGGTCACGTACTGTAGAGATTGCTAATGTGACTGGCAGTTTGATTCTGGTTCCCTTTTTTTTTTTATAAAGTGAAAAACAGACTACTCATCATACTGGTATTACCACACAAAAATAATGCTTTTTTTTACATCCCTTGGTCAACTCACATTGCATATTTCCTGGACCTGGGAACACCCTCAACACAGTCTTGACTCTCATGATGCAGTGGGAGGAGAGGAGGCTATTATATCATAAATGGCTGCACTATTTGGGGCTGTTAGCTCAAGGATCTGAAACAAAACAAGGTTGGGTATAGTTATAACATTAATAAGAATTTCAGTTCTACTTAGAAAAAGATAAAACAACTGGCAGCATCGATAACTTTTAGAGAAGGTAAGCAATCATAAAATATGGGTTTACAACTAAAATAATATTGTGCAAAAGCGGTTGTCAGTGTCCCTTTAAACTGGATTCTTGATATTTAGCATCTTAATTCATGCCACCAGAGTGGAGTACTAAACCATTGTACTTCAACCAAACCACTTGAATAAAGTCAGTGAAGCTTTCCTACCAGACCATACATACCAATGACAAAGTTTGAGTTGTGACAATAGAAACATAGAAACATAGAACTTGATGGCAGATAAGAACCACAAGGCCCATCCAGTTTGCCCATTTTTTCTACTTTATGAATGTGCCATAGGCCTTTACTCTGTCAATGACCTATCTATTCATATTCATCTGTATGGCTCCCTTATGCTTATCCCATGCCTGTTTGAAGCCCTGTACTGTATTCATATTCATGACTTCCTGAGGTAGGCCATTCCATGCATCCACCACCCTTTCTGTGAAAAAGAACTTCCTCACATTACCCCTTAATCGGCCTCCCTCTAATCTCATGCTGTGTCCTCTTGTCCTGCTATTTTTCTTATATTGAAAGATGTTAGACTGTTTCACCTTGTTAATGCCCTTAAGATGTTTGAATGTTTTTATCATATCCTCTCTCTCCCTCCTTTGCTCTAGGGTATACATATTGAGCTCCATTAATCTGTCCTCATATGTTTTGTGATGCAGTGCCTGCACCATTTTGGTTGCCCTTCTCTGTTCTGCTTCCATTTTATTAATGTCCTTGTGTAGGTGCGGCCTCCAGTACTGCATACAGTACTTCAGATGGTGCCTAACCAGTGTCTTGTAAAGAGGGATTATTACCTCCCTCTTATGACTTGCGATACCCCTACTAATAAACCCCAACATCTCTCCAGCCTTACCTACTGCTTTAGTGGTCTGCTTGGATGATTTCAGGTCCTCTGTTATGGTGATGCCCAAGTCTCTTTCTTCCCTTGTGATTGCCAGCAACTCCTTTCCCAACCTATAGGTGGCTTCAGAGTTTCTCTTCCCTATGTGCATGATCTTGCACTTTGCGTTAAACCCCAGTTGCCACTCTTCCAACCACTTTGCCAGTTTATCCTGATCTCTTCTCATTCTTCCCACCCCATCTGGATCATTTACTCTGTTCCAGATCTTGGTGTCATCTGCAAACAGACAAACCTCACCCTACAGTCCATCTGCAATGTCACAGATGAAGATATTGAAGAGGACTGGCCCCAGGACTGATCCCTGAGGTACACCACTTGTGACTTGAATCTCTTCTGACTGTATACTATTTACTACCACTCTCTGTTTTCTGCCCACCAACCAGTTTGCCACCCAGTTGACCAAATTCTGACCCACCCCAAGCCTACCCAGCTTATTAATCAATCTTCCATGTGGAACAGTATCGAAAGCTTTGCTGAAGTCAAGGTAGGCAACATCAACTGCACCCCCTTGGTCCACTACTCTGGTTACCCAATCAAAGAAATCTATGAGATTAGTTTGACAGGACATTCCTGTTGTAAGCCCACAATGTCTTGGATCCCGTGTTCCTATGGATTCCAGGTGTTGCACTATCCTTTCCTTAAGGAGTACCTCCATAATCTTGCCCACTACTGAGGTAAGGCTGACTAGTCTGTAGTTCTCTGCCTTCTCCTTGCTATCACTCTTGTGAAGTGGGATCACATGAGACCTTTTCCAATCTTCTGGGACCTCTCCTTTGCTCAGAGACTCACTAAATAGTTCTGCTAATGTCTGTGTTAGTTCCACCGTTAGCTCCTTTAGTTCCCTGGGATGTATGCCATCAGGTCACATTGCCTTGTCATCCCTGAGCTTAGAGAGCTCTTGTAGGACCCTTTCTTTTGTAAAGGGACTAGTGCACACCTCCTTCCCCGTGTTCATGGTGCTGAGCTGTGGGCCCTGCCCTACCTTCTCTTTAGTAAATACTGAGCAGAAGTATCTATTTAGAATACTGTAGATGCTTTTCTTTGGTACTCCACCACACACTCCCCCTTATCCCCTTTGATCTTAGCAAGCCCCCCTCTGGACTGTCTCCTTTCACTAATATATCTATAGAAAGTCTTGTCCCCTTCTTTTACTGTTTGTGCTAGTGTTTCCTCAGTTTGGGCCTTTGCCTGCCTTATTGCCTTCCCTGCTTCCCTTAGGGAAGTTTGGTATGCCTCCCTATCTTTGTCCCGCTGCATTCCCTTATATTTCCTGAAGGCCAGTCTTTTGGCTCTGACCTTTCCTGCTACTGTTTTTGAGAACCAAAGTGGTTTCCTCCTTATTTTGCTCTTGCCTTTCTTTCTAACATGATTGGATGTTGCTTCATGTATTGCATCCTTAATGCTTGCCCACTTTTCCTATACCACCTCACCTGTATTTCTTCTTGCCAGGGCCAGCTTAACTCTGTTGGCCATCTTATCAAAGTCAGTGCCTCTGAAATCCCATATTTTTGCCTTGGAATGGGATGAGTTAGTTCTATTGGCCAAATTGAACCATACCATGTGATGGTCACTGGCCCCAGGTGACCTTCTACCTGGAGATCTGTGATCTATTCCCTGTTAGTCAGTACTAGACCTAGGATAGCCCTGTCTCTTGTAGGTTGTTGTACCAGTTGTTTGAGGCCCTTCCCCTGGAGGGAATCCACCATGTGTCTAGAAACTTCAGTTGGTGCCTAAAAGGAGTAAGCATGGGCTCAAAACTTCATTTGGTGCCTAAAAGGAGTAAAAATAAAAGGGAGAAGGCATACAATCTTGCTGCTGATTCCAGAACCATATTGCTGGCCTTGCAACATCAGAAAGTGACTGGTGCTGTGTGGTCTAATCATTGATCCGCTGTGCACTGTAATAACAAAGCAAAGCTCCATTCATGTACGGTTCTCTCTTACTGTAACAAACAAACTGGGGGACAACAATCAAATTCATTAGAGCTCCAGATTTATTGCAGCCAAGGCAGCATCAAAACAGCTGACATACAGTGATGTGCCTTAAAAATCATGCTTTATATTCACTAACGTGTAAAAACTATTGCTGATTTAAAAATAAATTACTGTAGTTCCTTTTGGCTCCAAAATGTCACTTAGCTTGAGTTGAACTCATTCTTTTATTGCATTGAGGTCCTTTGTGTATATGAGCAACTGTTTGAGCTGCTTCAGTTTGATAGGGTCGGTACTGTCCTCGCACTCTAACCATGCTATCCATTCCTCCATCATTGTGATTGCCTCACTGCTTGGCAGACTTTCTCATTTAGTCTTCCCTCTCCTTCCAACTAGGTGCTGTCCTCAACCCTGCAGTTTGCTACTGCCCCGAAGTTTGCATTAGCTGGTGATATATCAGAGTGGGTTCATCAGCTAGCAGCCAGTTGATGATGCTTGCCACATACATACATTCATCAACCAATTGGAGGTTGGTTGCTAGCCTGCCTATGTCATCAGTAGTGTCAAGCTCGAGATTAGATTCTTCTGAATCTTCAGCAGTCAGTGGCGGGCCAAGGGTAGCATTTCAGCAATGATTAATTGTGTTCTCTATAACACTTGCCCAGGCCTCATCTCCCCAGGTTGCTGACATTTTTGAGGTTGAGACTCTTAAGAAACTCTGTCACCTTTGTCCTGTCACCTGCACTGACAAGGTCTCCCAGCAACCACTTCCTAAAGTGTTTTGTAAAGGTCATGATCATTATCCCATCTAGAAGATGGATTCTGGCTGAGGTATTTTTGGGGAGGAGTGATGATTTGATACAATCTTCTCTTGATTTTAACTCTGCCTTTGATGGGTGGACAGGACACTGATCCATTAATAGTAGAGCCTTGGGAAGGAGTTTCAACTATTGCAGATGGACGTGCACTGAGGGAATAAAAGTGTTAGAAACTCAGTGTTTAAAAGATTTCACTTGTCATCCAAGCACTTTTTTCTTTCAGGTGGGCAGCTTTTGAAACATATTATCTAACTGTCTAACAAAGGAACAAACCTATGGGCAATTTGTCCCTGCCTTACACCTTTCACACATTGAAGAAAAGGACTTAAACCATATAACCCTTCTTATATCATCTCAAGAAACTATTCAGAATAGAATTGTTTCTTGCGGGGTCCATGGTCATAGAAACAAAAGATCCTCACCTGCTCAAGAAGTTGACTATGGCAGAGTTTGTTGCAGCTTTTTAGTATCTATCAAGAAATTGTAAGCATGATTCTTCCATCTAGACATGTAGAGTCTGACTCCTACCTCTGTCCTGTTGTTGACCTTGCAATTAGTTATGGTGGTACCCATTTCTACAATTACCACAAATCATTTTCAGCCAAAGCAGCGGCTTACTTTTCTAAGCAAAATTTGCAAACTTTGAGTCAATATACTGTAAAAATAGTTATTTTCCAGAAAGAAATTGTAGTGTAAACACAAATGCAACTATAACTGTGAAAATTTAATTTACAGATAAGCCATTAGCACCATATTCACTCCAATGGAAAAAGTGGTAATACATAGATACATATAGATACATAGAAGGTGATGGCAGGTAAGGATCATGTGGCTCACCTAGTCTGCCCCTTTTCCCTACCTAATGCACTACCACAGACCCTAACTGATCTGCTGCTTACCCTCTCTTCCCTATTGCAAGAGTACTCTTATGTCTATACCACGCATTCTTGAATTCCCCTACCACTTCTGCAGGGAGGCTGTTCCAAGCATCCACCACTCTTTTTGTGAAAAAGTACTTCCTCTTGTTACTCCTCAGTCTACCAACCTCTAACCTCATATCATGTCCCCTTGTTCTGCACACCTTCATTTCTGAAAGATGCTGCCTTTCTGTACATTGTTTATACTTGAATTTCTCTATCATTTCCCCTCTCTCTTTCCTTTCCTCCAGGTAATACATATTGAGGTCCTCTAGTCTTTCCTCATATGACTTTTGGTGTGGTCCTTCCACCATTTTTGTTGCCTTTTACTGAACTGCCTCTATTTTGTCTATGTTCTTCCAGAGATGCGGCCTCCAGAACTGGACACAGTACTCCAGATGAGGTCTCACTAGTGATCTGTACAGTGGCATAACCACCTTTTTTCTGCTGGTGATACCTCTCGCTATGCACCTTAGCATCCCACTGGCTCTCCCCACAGCCTTCTCACATTGTTTGGTTACCTTAAGGTCATCAGATATGATTACTCCCAGGTCTCTTTCTTGATTGGTGGCCATAAGTACATCTACCCCCATCTTGTACTCCTCCCTTGGACTTCTGTGCCCCAAATGCATGATTTTGCATTTCTTTGCATTGAATCATATCTGATACACTCTCAACCACTCCTCAAGCATGATTAGGTCTTTTCCAATTTTTTGCACCCCCTGGAGTGTCGACCCTGTTGCAGATCATAGTGTCACCTGCAAAGAGGCATACTTTCTCCTGCAATCCCTATGCAATGTCCCCTATGAAGATATTAAAGAGGACTGGCCCCAGAACGGATCCCGGTGGCACCCCACTGGTCACCCCCTCTTCTCGGATTGAATGCCATTTACCATCAATCTGCTAATTAGAACACATTTATTTTAACACTAATTAATGCTTCAGTGAAAATAGCAAAAATTATTTGAGTGAACATTTCTAGTTTTACAGTAATTGTTTTTAAACTGTATTCTATATTTATGTTCTGTTCTGTTATTTACTTTACTAGTCACCTATGAAAATGGTTATTTTGTCCATAACCCTTCATTACAAAATAAATTAACTGAAATTTTTACTGCTCACATAGTCCACATGGAGTGCACTGCGACTGGCATGATGGAAACACCTAGAGGTTTTGTACTTGCCAATACAAAGGAGTTCGATCTTGTGTATTCATGTACTGTTTGTGTAGGATAAGAATGTTATGCAGTCCTAACTGGCCTTAAAGTCCTTTGAGTCATCGGCTTCTGGTTTGGTGATTTAAGTGACATCTGGCAGGCACCATCAGTAGAGCCCAGTGTGGTCACAGTTATACACCCATTCAGGTGTATACCCCCCCCTTCCTCAATATTTATTTAGCTGAAGAATGAATTCAGAATCAGCCACATCATCACTAGACCTTTGCTCACCAGTGATACAGACAGCTAGCCTGTCAACAATTTAAACTATCAAGCATTCCTAGACAGTTCTTTGGCAAATTGCTCTGCCTTCTCTCAAACAAGTGAGCTGGACACTGGAACCCCATTACACTGCTGCGGTGTAAACCAATTTTAGGTTGCTGGTTTTAAATCGGCTGTATCTGTCTTTTACAATTTTTCATGAAAGCCTCTAAGAGTCTGGGAATTCATTTACAAAGTCCCACAAAGCATCATCTTGCTTTCACCATGTCCATATGGTTGGTATGGAAAACCCAGTTTCAGCAACTATTTTTGTTCCACTCTCACTGTTTTTTTTTTAATGATCTAGGATGGCTAGTCTCATTTGAAAGGAATATTCTGAACATTTAATTTTGTGGCTATACTCTCAGTTAACAATGACTGGTCTATAGTGGTTGTGACTAGTGACCATGACTCTGAGCAGCTGATTTAATTAGTTGCTCAATGAGTACCCCGATTTAAAACAGATAATCCTAAATGAGTGCTGCAAATACAAGGCTGGAAATGGAAGCCAAACTTCCTGTTTATTAGAAAAGACAATTCACTATAGTGAGGTTCACTATAGTGATGGAGAACTGTGCTAAGTTACTTTTGCAGATGGAGGCACCATCTCAGATAATCTGTAGTGTTGTGGATGTTCTTGTGAAAAAGAAACATGTCCTATTATATTCTCTTAATGGCAGAAGGATTCTCAACTTGTACATTGACTGGATCTACATTAATACATTGGCTGCCTTCCCAGCTGATATGGTGTTTGACCCTTATTTAAGCAACAATGACTGAGCCAGTCATTTCTGACAGATTAATGACAGGCTGAAGGCCGCCTCCCTCCAACCAGTTGTTAAAATACTCTGCCACGAACAGCATGGTTTCCGGAGGGGCCATAGCACCTCCACTGCCCTCACCGAATTCACTACCTTTATTCATGAGGCCCTCAAACAAGGATCTGTGGTAGGGGCTGTCTATGCTGATTTAACCAAAGAATTTGATACTGTCGGTCAGAGTTATTACTCCATACCCTCCCTTCCCTTAACATTACACCAAAAGCCATCGCCTGGTTCAATGATTACCTCTCAGGTTGGTCGCAACAAGTCAAAATTAACACAACTATCTCCACACGCAAGCTGGTTCATGCTGGAGTCCCGCAGGGGTCAATACTGGGCCCCCTACTCTTCACCCTCTTCCTTAACTCCCCTCCCCCACATCCTGCAGTGGTCACTTACTGCTCTATGCTTATGATGCAGTAGTCTATTGGAAACACCCACACCCCAACTCTCTTCAACTTGCCTTGCAAGGATACTTTAGTGAGCTAGAAACCTGGTTCTCTAAACACCGCCTTATTATAAACTACAAAAAAATGAAGTCTATGATCTTCTCCAACTGCCAAAGTCCCCACTGTCACGCGCCCCTAGTCATAACAAACACCCATGGCTCTGCCCTGGAGCAGATCTCTTGTTTTAAATATCTCGGAGTCACCTTAGACACCTCTCTCTCCTTCCACACCCATATACAACAGGTCTCCTCCTCTATCAACATGAGACTGGGGATCCTTAATAGATGCAAGCACTGTCTACCCCTCCTAGCCATGCACTTCGCTGTATCCTCCTCTATCCTATCCTTGGTGGACTACGGGATAGTCATTTATGGGTCAGCAGATCAAACTGCCATGTGCAGCATTAACCTCACCCTCAACAAAGCCTGCCGATTAGTCTCGGGTTGCGACAAGTTAGCCCACACCTGTGAGCTCTATGAACATACTGGATGGCTTAACTTCCAAGACAGACTTAAATACTTCACCTGTCTCATGGCCAAAAAGACACATCTAAAACTAGCCCCTATCAGCCTCCACCCAATTTTATGCACAGCCCCGCATAGGCAGACACAACGGCACGCAGCTGACTCCGACCTGCTAATCCCCCACTGTAGAATATCTCTCGGACAAAGATCCTTCCGCTATCAGGCCCCTCTCTGGCTGAACAGCCTCCCGTCCTCCATCTCAATGACCCACAGTCTCAACCAATTTAAGTAAGGGCTTAAAACTCTACTCCTTGACTCCACAACCTGTGACTGTAATTAAACCCCCACCCCACCCTATCCCTCTCACCAGTCCTCCCACCCCCTCACCCCTTTCTGGAGTCAGTTTACTCAGGAACCTCCTCTGTCTCAATAAACATCCTATAATCCTTTGGTTGATTGCTGCTAGCCTCCCTCCCAAGGCACCCAATCTTGCCCTATCCCTTTTATGCAGGTACTATGACTCTGGGTCCCTCAGGACCTACGAAAATGTTTCCTGTCTTAACTTTGACCCTGGAACTCCTACGTGCTCCTAGATTATATAATTTACTAAGTTAACGTAAGCCAAGATTATCTAACCTGCATTTTTTAACTACTACTGTTAATGTATCATTATTGTGTCTTATGCTGTTCTCTTACTTTACCTGATGTGGATCCTTTGCAAAAGAGTCTATGACTCAAAGGGTTGTAATTCTGATTATTTTCAATAAATAAATAAATAAATAACTCCAAGGAAATGACCAGCTTTGAGGTGTTATTGCAATTATAAGTCTAATTGCAATAACAGCTTTTGTATTTAGAGTTTATTTTTCATTACTTTTAAGTTTTGAGCAGAGTGGTGCAGTCCCTGCATGCTGCACAGCATCAGTTGGCAGCTGGATCGGTCATTTTTAAATATCAATGACCAATCCAGTAGCCAACCAGGAACTTCGCCAGGCTCATGAATATTTAATTAGACTTAAAACACGTTAAACTAGACTTGAAGTGGAGAAAGTACACCTGGATTTGATCTGTATGTAGAACTGTCTACCACTAGTGAGAAAGCAACTGTAGAGCTTCTGTATGTACATTACTCTTCTACAGTATCCCCTTCATTGGTCATCCTATGGTGGTTCTCATTGCAATATCTGAAAACTGCAGTCTGCAGTGGTGCTCATATGCTCAAAAAGCACTATACCTTGCACGTCCTTTCTAGGACATATATAAGTTTTTGGGTTGGTGTCCCTTCAAGAATTACTGTTCTCATGAATGTGTATAGATCTGGGTACCTGCCCATTCCTGGACTGCTGATTACTCAATTAAAAGGTTTCAACAGCAGTTTGATGGAAGGGGCTGCCTGACATCTCCCCTTACTCTACTTACACAACACACACACACACACATATACATCTCCCTTGCCTAGAGTATTTGCACTTGTGGTCTTACCTGCATGCTGCTGGTCTCTCTCTCTCTCTCTCTCTCTTTATTGCTGTTATCTCATTGCTGCTTTGTGCCTTTTTTGTGTTTATTCTTCTTGTGTTTGTTCTGTCTACTCCTTCATCTTTATCCTATTGTCCTGCTTCTGGATCTCCACTCCCATGTCTGCATTTTCCTTTCTTGTTTTCTGTACTTTTCTGGCTCTTCTTCCTCTGTCTTCCTATGTTTCTCCCTGCTCAAAACCCTGTCACTCTTTTCAGTCCCCTCCTCCCTTGTGGCCCAATATACATTTCTGTGGCTGAACCACTTTCTTCTTTCTGCTCAATCTCCCTTCCTTTGTGGTTCACCACCTTTCTATTTTTATATGTCACTTGCTTCATCTGCCCACTCCCTGTGGCTTTGGCACTCTGTACCTCCTTCCTCCTCTTCCCCCTCAATTCTCTTCCCTGCCCTTTCATTCCACTCTCCTTTTCCCTTGCTCACTTTGTTGTGGCCTCTGCCACATCCTTCCTCCTTGTGGCTGTAGCTGTGTGTTTGTCTCTGCTGGCCAGTGCTCCCCTGTCCTCACCTGCGCTACTCCACTTCCCTCCTTGCCCTTTTGGGTCTTCTGCCATGGTGTACTCAGTCCTGCATCTCTCCTGGCTACTGAGCCTACCTTCTCCTGCAGCCCCTGCTCTCTCCTGGCTCCTGTCTGTCATGCTATGTCCAGGTGTGTTCCTCTTTCTTTGCTGCCTCCGTGCAGTACAGCTTCTCTGCTCTTCTCCCTTCTTCTTAGATTTTTCTTGTTCTTTCACTGAGCCAGCCCTGACAAGTTCAAACATAGCCAGCTCTGGTGTTCCAATGATGTTGCCCTCTCACTGGACTGACTACAGTATTCTCTGGTGGGTGCTGGTTTGGAGCCCTTATCTCTACCATTTTTCCAGCTTGCATTTTCACTCATGGAGTGCTTCTGGACAAGTGATGTAACTGCAGAGTAATGCCCTTCAGAAGCACTTCCATACAGCTATGTCCCTAACCTATCCTGCACTTGGATTTGGGTCCCATCATCAGATTTACTTGGTTTACTTGGTGTATTTGGGACAAAAGAAGGCCAAGGCCCATCAAGATTGTCCCCCACAATATATGTGGCACATTAATCCAGAGTCAAATTATCTTGAAGCCATTTGTCAAGTCTTGATTTCAATACAACAAAAGAAGGTGAGTCCACAAGTTCTTGGGACAGAGAATTCCAAAGTCTAGGAGTCCTTAAAGTAAAGAAATTTAGTTGTTTATTTGTTTTTGCTTTTGCTACATTAATTTGTTTATTATGCAATCTGTGAACAATACGTCTATTGCTAAAGTGTAATCCAAATTGCTGTATTAGTTCTTGAAACTGTTGAACTTTATATAGCAGTAGAAGATCTCCTCTAATTCTCCTTTTCTGTAGAGAATGTAGGCCCATGGTATGCAATCTTGAGGCATAATTCTTAGAAGCTAAATGGGGAACCATTTTGGTTGCTCTTCTCTGGACCCTCTCCAGACCCTGAATATCCTGCAGTAAGTATGGGCTCTAAAGCGGGGAACCATAATCCATATATGGTCTTACATAAGTTCTATAAAGGGGAATAATGCATTCTTCAGTTTTCGTAACAAAGGTATGTTTTATGTGCATAAGTAGTTGATTAGAAATGTTTGCTGTTTTGAGACAGTGGTCTCTGTAAGTCAGTTTATTGTTGATTAGTATTCCTAGATCCCTTTTACAAGCAGATACTTTCAGAGGGATATTATTAAAGGTATAAGTCTGAAATGGATTTGTTGATCCAAAATGTTAAACTGTGCACTTATCAATGTTAAAGTACATATCATTGTCTAGTGCCCATGTTTCAATGTGTTTTAAATCATTAACGAGTGATAGTTTATTTGGTAGTGAATCTACACTTCCTCCCACTTTAGTGTCATCAGCAAATTTGGACAAAAAATTTGCAGATTTAGTCTGTATGTCCCAAATAAAAATGTTAAACAGTGTGGGTCCAGCACAGACCCCTGAGGGACCCCGCTGGTGACTTGTCTCTCTGCTGATAGAGTACTTTGAATTTTAACTTGTTGACTTCTATTGGTCAGCCAGTTATTTATCCAATTAATTAAGATGGTAGAGAAACCTACTAGTTGTAATTTAGTAATAAGTTTGTTGTGAGAGACTTTATCAAAAGCTTTGCTATAGTCCAGAAGAATTACGTCTTGGGGATGCTAGAATCAAGACCCTGGCTTATGTTTTCATAAAAGGCAATTAAGTTTGTAGTACAAGACAGGCCTTTTTTAAAACCATGCTGAGTCATATCATTCAGTCTTAATAGTACCATTTATTTTTCAAGAAGTGCCTTAACAATTTTTTCCATGACTTTTGATAGAACTGATGTTAAGCTAATGGGTCTATAATTTTCTGGATTAGATTGATTTCCCTTTTTAAAGATAGGAACCACAGTAGCCTTATGCCAGTCATTTGGGACCAGACCCTCCTTCAGTGATTTATTAAATATAATAGATAGAGGAAGTGCTAAAGTTGTAGTTTCTATATGTAAGAATCTAGGATTTATTTTATCTGGCCCAGGGCTTGAAGTTTTATTAATAGATTTAAGTGCTGTCAATGTGTCATCTAAGGAAATAATATAATCAAAGTTATTGACTGCAATAGTGGGAACTGGGGTTGGGGTTACCTTGGAGGTGAATACTGAACAGAAATAATTATTAAAGGAGTTGGCAATATCCATGTCCATTGATAGTATAGAATTATTGACCATTAAAGGGCCAATTTGTCTAGAACCCTTTTTATCATTAACGTATGAATATAAGGATTTATTACCATCCTTAGAGTGTGCTATCCTGAATTCCAAATTTCTTTTAGACAAGAGTATTAGATTTTTTAATTTATTAACTACTTGTTTATATTTAAATAGTATATCTACTTTTGCTGTTAGTGTTGCAGTTTTAAGTTTCTTGAATAGTTGTTCCTTATTCTTAATTGCTTTTTTAGTATTTTTATTAAACCATAGGGGGATTTTGCCCTTGGAGTTGTATTTTTTATGGTCTGGGACAAATGTACTTTCTATTTCCAAAATGATATTTTTAAAATAGATCCAAGCCTCTTCAAGTGATAGAGGTAAAACTGTATTACACCAAGCTATGCTGTTTAACTGCTCATTGATAGAATTATAATCTGTCAAGTCGTAATTCTTAAATGAAGAGAAATTATGAGGTAGCTGATATTTATTGGTCAAGGAAAATGCAATGGCGTAATAATTACTGCCACCTAGAGGGTCCAATAGGGAAAGACTAGATATGTTATTAGATAAATTAGTAATAACAAGATCCAAAATGTTGTTACCTCTTGTGGGTTCATTGACAAGTTGTCCCATCCCCAAATCCATTAATATTGATATAAAATTATTTTCTATGTGAGTCTCACTAGAGCAGGTATGCCAATTTATGGAGAACATATTAAAATCACCCATAATAATGGAATGTCCTTTATCAGCCATTACTGTAATATTTTTAATTAATGTTTCTGTGTATTCGTGATCCACTGATGGGGGCCTATAACAGGTGCCTACAGTAATTTGAGGATACCCTGGGAAGTGAATATTAACCAATATACTTTCTGCACTTGTGTCATATAAAGTCTGATTTGAAGGAATGTTATTTCTTACATAAAGACAGACCCCTCCACCAATTTGATCTTGGCTGTCTTTATGGTAAAGTTTATAGCCTGGAATTTCCCTAATCCAGGCTGTGTTAGAGTTCCACCTGGTTTCAGTAACTGAAACAATGCCATAGTTGTGTAATTTACATCTGGCTTCTAATTCTGCAATTTTAGTTAAATTTAAAGATTGTGCATTGAAAGATAAAAAGTTACAAGATTTTACTGTAGTAGGGTTCATATCAAGAGACCTGGGAACCTTCCTATTCTCCCCCTGGTGAACTAGTTTAAATGACTGTTAATTACGGATTGCTCAGGATGCTGGGGTCATCCACTCCTAGTGGTTACCTCCTTGTGGAAGGCTCTACACCTTAGCTTTCCCATTTATACTTTATTTTCATTCCATACAGCCACCATGTCCCAAAACAAAGACACCCACTCCACTCCTTTGGACCACAAAGAGTCAAACTGTCCTTAGTTTATCCATAGAAAGGTGGCTGCCAAATCTAAGCACAGGATAAAAGAATGTTCTGAGCCCAAGCTTGTGGCTGCACTCAGAGTCTTAAAGGTCTCCTTTCTGGCATGTGCTAAGAAGCAGGATCTATTCAACTCATATGAAACCACCATGTCTGTCACTCCAGCTTGTGCTCCTCATCATTCAGAACCTATGGCTCCTACTATGTTACAGTTTTCTGAGCTTCATGACCTGCTTCTTCAAGTTAATTCAGCTGCATTGAGCTTGGACTCCAGGGGCACTACTTTGGAAACCAGATCATCCAGAACCCCTAATCCAGGATCTTCAAATATTCTGCCAAAATCTTCCAAATCTCCTCCTGTCTTACCACAAACTGCTATGGCACCACCACTTGTATCTCTTTCAACACCACTGTGCCTTTTCCCGGTTCCTCATAGAGTCCTGTTTCTTACCACCCATACCCATAACAGGTAATACCTCTTTATTGTCTCACCTTCTCACAACAACCACAGCATGTTAAACACATCTGGTACCAAATCACATCAAGAAGGATATTATAGAAAGGAAGAACTTAAACCCAGAAGCCCTCCTTATATCAACTCATGAAACTGTTGAAAGAGAATTGTTTCTTGTGAGGTTATTTCCATGGTCCTAAAAGCAACAAATCCTCTCTTGCTTAAGAGTTGACCATAGTAGAATTTGTTGTGGCTTTTACAATATATCAACAACTCTTATACAAGGGTCATCACACTAGATGTGAAGAGTTGGACTCCTACCTCTATCTTGTTGTTGACCTTGCAATCAGATATGGTGATATCCATTTCTATGATCACCACAACTCATTTTCAGTTAAAGCAACAGCTTACTTATCCAAAAACAACTTGCACGTTTCTTGGGCATCACTCAACAATGGACATTTCTGTAGGCATTTTGCTGGTCAAAGAGCCTTATCTTATCCTATGTGCATATCATTCTCCCATTTTGTTGCTTTGTATCCCCTCATGGAGCACAATTCATGATCTTCCACCAATACTGCTAAGGGGTAGGTCTGTTGGGGTATGGGAGGGTACCACTCCTGTATTCAGTTCTTCTTCACAACATGTTTATATTTTCCAAATAATCTCTTGGACAAACAATCGTGTCAGATTGTATTTTCTGCTGGAAAAGCCATAGGCAACAATTTCAATGAAACAGCCTGCTTTTTACCTTCATGTACAGTACTCTAGTACATGTTTGCAATCACTATAGAGAGGCACTTTCCACACTGGTCTGTCACTGTAAAACAGTCTCTACTCCTAATGAAGGCCACAAATTACATTTGGCTCATCCATCCACTCACTCCTGTTCATACCCCTCATTTTCAGCTGTTATTATTATCTCATCCATCAAAGTCTGTCATCCAGTTTCTTATCTCAGGCCTTTGTTTAATCATTCATCCAAATCTTAAATCAGCTACAACAGAACCTGAAGTCATTGATACCATACTGGTAAAGGACATTTCTAAAGGTTCCTTATTGATCCCTTTATAACTCCTTATTGTCTTTCTTTCCATATCAGTCCTGTTGAGATAGCAACCTGAAAATATTTCAGAAAGAAATGTCTCATCATCAATTTATTGACCCCTCATTCTGCCACTAATCCAAGCATCAGTTTTCTGATTCCATCAGAAGAGTATTCTCTGGCCTATGCACAAATCAGTGAAGCAATTAATCACTGGAGCTTGCACTTGGCAAACTAAGGTAGACATCACAAATGCCTTCAAAGTGCTATCTATACACCATTCCTTGTGTTATGTAAACAGTATAACTTGAAAAAAAAAATATTTCACAGTATGTTTGAGCGTTGGGATGGAAAAGTAGCACCTGCCTATTTGACATCTTCTCTGGCTACCTATGCAGGATTCTCCTGAATGTATAATGGTGCCCATTCTTGTGGCAACTTCTGGGTGATTTTCATCTTGTTGACATTCCAAATTCACCTCCTGCTGCTAGCATCTCCTGCCTTTGCCATCTGTTTTAATCATTCAACATCCCTCTAGCTGTTGATAAAACTCAGGATTCTATAACAACTTTGGAATTTCTAGGCATCAAACTAGGTTCCCTCAGTATGGAAGCCCATCTGCCTCTTCAGAAACTACACTAATCTAGTCATGTCCTTTTCATCAAAACAATCTTGCATGGATGTAAATTATTATCATTACTGGGCTACCTAAACTTTGCGATGAAAAATATTCCTCAATGCAGGAGCTTTATTTCTTATCTTGTCAACCTGGCTCATCCAGTTACTGCTTTAGGCTACCACAATTCTATCACTGCGTCTGCTCATTTGGACCTTGCCATGTGGTTCCACTTTCTCTCTGACTGGAATGGCATATCCATGTTTTATAAGTGTTCATCTCCTAACTTAAACTTCAAAGTATTTACTGATGCTACTCCATCTTCTGGTTTTGCTGCCATATGCAGTTCCTCCTGGTTTACTTATCAATGGCCACCTGAAATTGAGGACCACCTTCATTTTTATTCTACATCTTCTTTATCGGAAATATATACAGTTATTGCATCCACACTCACCTTGAAACATCTGTGAAACAATCAACTTGTAATAGTGTATTTGGATAACCAAGCAGCTGTAGCCATTATTATCAAAGGTCACTTTCATCTTTCCCTTCCATAATAAACTTCCTGAGATGATTAACATGGACCTCTTTTACTTATTGCTTCAGAATCCACCCATTGTACATGCCTGGGCCATGTAACTTTCTCACTGATTATCTTTCCTGTTTTCTTTTTCAGTAATTCATAGCTTCTTACCCTCAAGCCAACAAAGACGTGACTGCTCCTTCACCATTTTGAGAGCTGCAAATGACTGCTATTTACATCGCCCATGCTTCTGCCAGCATCTGGATTTCCATTGCTGATTCTACAAGTCTGTCTACAGAGTAGCACGGAAGAAATTCACTGCCTTCACTGCTCTGCAGTACATAGATTCACTGCATTACGTAGTCCCTCAGATTCTGGCATTTGCTTCTGATTGTTCTCAGACATTTGGCTTAACAGCCACAACAATCAAGCAATACTTTTTTTTGGCATACAGTTTCCCATGATATCCATCCAACCTGAATCTGTATGCTTTTACTTATTTTGTCCAGCAATCAAGGCTTTTCTCCAAAGTTTGAGAAAATCCAACACCAAGATGCTCCAACAAGGAAACCTATAGATTACAACCTGTATTCTTGACTGATGGACCTTTAAAAAATAAGTTTTTGGATCTTTCACTGATCTTAATTTACAAGCAGCCATGACCTTGGCCTTCTTTGGATTCTTCAGACCTGGATAATTTACCTCTTCCTCTTCTATCTTCCATCCTGCAATCCGCCTAACAATAACTGCCTCAAGAAAGCATCTCCAGATTACGTTATCTTCATATTACCGAGATCAAAAATCAACAGAAGCAAGAGAGGGATTCATGTATCTTACTTCAGAACAAACTCAGCTTGGTGCCCTATTTAAGTCATCAACCAACTGCAGTCCGTGGACAGACATCCTAATTCTACTCATCTTCTCCTATTTACTGAGAATTATTCCAGCATGGGTATTTCCTGATTCATCCCTTACATAAGAGTGTTGCTTCCTTGTCTTGGTCTTCATGCATTTCTTTTTCTGGCCATTCATTCAGGATCATAATAGCCTGCTCCATTTCCAGAAAGAAAAGCATTCCAGCAAACAAAATCAAGGTCATGGGAGGCTGAGCTTCTTCGTGTTTGAAAACTTACATTACAGAACCAAATTCTAAACTCCACCAAGTTTATCAACAGCTATCCTCATAATTTCTAGAAGCCTGGAGGGAAGGTTTACCCAGTAACCTTGGTTCCACAGATGTTCCCCCCACAGGGGAGTTTCCTCTCCTCCATGTTGTTGAGTCTGTTCTGTGAGTTAGGTGAGGTGGGTTCTGTTACACCACACTTTGATATTTTGGCTCTTTTAGCTACCAATTTCCATAAGTCTTGAGAAACTTCTCCTGACACCTCTACCAAGTGTGGAAATCCAGTGGTAAAAGTCAGGCCAAAGTAGCTCATCAGCTACGGTTAAACAAACACTTCTCAACTGGCAGCCACACATTGAATTAAATGGTTTCACCAGCAGTTTGATGAGAGGGGGTTACCAAACTCCTTCCCCTTGTCCTTCTTAAACCACACACACACACACCTCTCCCATGCCTGGTGTGATTTCACAACCTTCTTTTTCTTTTCTGGCACTCTGCCTCTGGTGTGGTTCTTTTAGCTATCTATTTCTTTTAGCCTCAAGAAACTTCTCCTGGCACCTCTACCAATGGTGGAAATCCAAAGGTAAGAGTCATGCCAAAGTAACTCATCAAGTACAGTTACACAAACACTTCATACCAGTCAGCCATACATTGAAGCAAAGAGTTGGACTCTGTGGAGAAGATTGGCTCTAAGGAGACCAGAATGTTACTTACCAGGAGCTGTTGTTCTTCTTGGGTATCTACTCCATAGAGCCACACCTGACCCATCCACCATCCCCAAATCTCACAAATATATTTTCTGATTACTTTTATCTATCATGGCATGGGCTTAGAGCAACTAGCCATGCTTGTTTGTTTCCCCTAGCAGTGAAATTGAGTTAGATATATTTGTTATCATTTACATTCATTTTACTGGGCCTTCTTATGGTTACCTTTTACCTGCTTTGCTCTAAAATTTTCAACAGGTGGAGAAATGATTTATTGTTTATTTTTGTAGTTGTTACTCCTAACCAAGAATATGCACTTGATAAAATGATACTGATGCAGTTTGGGTCAGCATTGCTATCTATGGTGCCAATGTGCATGGCAGCATACATCTGTGCCATATGTGAATACTGATAGCCCCAAACGTTCTGTGTTCTGACTCCTTCAGACAGAGTTCTAGTGCTTTTGGCCTAAAACCAAATAATGTGACTCTATGGAAGACATATGCATGATGATAGAGAGTTATAGGTAAGTTACTTTCTCTTCTCTCTTAAGCTCTATGTGATGCATTTTTGGGGGGTGTAATATGGGACCAGCCCAGCAGACTGCACACTTCTATTCATGACAAAAGATGCGATGTCTCTAGGCTGTGCATCACTGTTACAGCTGATATACCTCCTCCTCAAGCAATTTGTTTCATATAAAAAAATGCTAAAATAAGAAAAGGGTATTATAGTATGTATTCTCTGTAAGTGTACGACAAAAATTGTACAGGTGCTACACATATATAAAGCAATTCCCTCATGTGTACTACAGTTTGGGGAGTATATTATGAGGTCAGCAGGCTGTCCTCTTCAACTCATTATCATGACACGAGATGTAGTGTCCAAGACAATTTATCATTATGTTTGGGATCATTAATCCCAAACAATAGAAATCAAAATCCGTGATCACATAACAACCAATTTGAATTACCCATGACCAATACAAAAAAGAGAGAAAACTTTTTTGCTCTGCCTGTAATAGCCCTTTGGAATAAACTGCCAAATACTGTAATTAGTATACAGGATCCCTATAAGTTTAAAAAAGCACTTGATAATTGTCTGGGTTACTGAACTGTGTCTCACTGGTGTGGGGGGACGAACAAGATTGGCTCATGCCTATTTTTGTCCTAAACTTACAAAGTACAGGGTGATAAACATGACTCCTCCTACTGTATTAGTGTTTTCCATAAAAATACAAATGTAATACAAAATGTTATGTATGCAAGTATAAAAAAATATTTGAATAACTACTACAATTTTGCTAAACCATTTTCTCATAAGTATTATTTGGAGAGCAATATACTTGCCCTATATTGACTTTGTTCTGTATGATGATGCATTCTTTTATTTAGTATACACCCCCGACATCGACATTTCAACAGCGGAGTCCCCTACAGTGACAATAGTGCCATATCACTGTAGGGAACCAGCTGGAACCCAGCATTGTCTGTCAGGGGTCCTGCACCCCCCCCAAATCAGCTCTGACTCGGAGTTGAGAATCCTAAGTGGGACATGCAGGGGGTGCAGCCCCCCATGTGGGTGGTTAGGGGGTGAAGACCTGCAAAGAAAACACTTGTGTGTTTTGGAAACTGGCAGCTAACTGCAAAATGCAGTCAACCTGCCAGTTTCGCTGTCGGGTCATTCAAGAAATATTCTGTCGATGACCCGTCGTGGATCCCTTTTATTTGATGTATTTATCCATTCCAGTTCATTTTATCTATTTATATAGCACTCCTCCCAAAAGGCTAAAAGTGTTTAACAATAATAAACAATTTTCACTTACAATAAAAAACAGACATTACACCATAAGCAACATAATTAGATACAATTAAAATACAAAAAATACAGGTTGCTTACAGTGCAAATAATATAAAAATACAATGTAGGTTCAAGCAGTGATTTCCCTTCAGGATGACTCATATATTATATGCAGTCAAGACACATTATATATAATTTTAAAATTGATGTGGCCAAAGAGCCAGCTCACAGGTCCCCCACATCTGCCTCTAATCATGTGGTTAGTGGGCTGCAGACCATGAAAACCCCCCACAAACTTAGCAGCCCCCACTACTGCCCCAGCAATGCCACCTGCCACATAGAAGCTTTGGTAATAAGTATTTATTGCTGACTTCAAGGCTTATTTTCCCGCTTTAGGTAGTCTGCCTTCGCTCCATGCCAACTACTACATTGTGAACCAACGCTTTGTGCTGAACTTCAAAAGTTTTACTAAATCAAAGGGTCCAGAATTGAAACAGAACTGGATTTGCCACTCTCCACCTCCTCTTGCCCCCAGTCTCCTGTAATGTGTTGTCAGCTGATTGAAAGCACTCTGATGCACATCTTTGTTAGGCTGATGCCTGCTATTATATTTGTCTTCAAACAGCTACCATGGACATCCATCCATCATCACCCTGGAGTTTGAGGAGAAGGTTGAAGATGCTGTGCTGGTGATGGTGTTGTGCTGCTCACCAGTGAACATATGGATCCTGGAGTATCTGGAGCTGGGCAACCGTGGCTTTGTGGATGAACCAAGGGTGTGATGGGTAGTGATGGAGCTCTCATGTGTGAGCATGGTGTACATTACCTATTTCTGGATAGTGTTCTGTGTCCCCTCTTGGTTCACTTTTTGCTTCAGGTTGGTGGATGTGTGTGGGGCAACATATTTAGGAATGCAGTCATAGGGCTGGGGGCTTACCATTTATAGGTGTGTTGCTGGTATCATCTTCCTTGGTTCATGTTATTGCAGGCATAGCATGGTTCACTTCATTAGGTGGTGATCTGGTAGTTGTCCTATGAGGTCTGCTGCCCAGCAGGGTCTGGGGAGAACACCGTGGGAGGACTAGAAGTTTGTACCTGGTGCCAGAACTTGCTATCTGACCCAGTTTGGGGCTGTTTCATTTCTTTATTTATTTTTCTGTTTTTCGTTGTTTATTTTCAAGTTCAAGTTTATTGCAAGAATAACTCCATTGAGCAAGCTCATTCACAAGGAGGTCCTGAGACATATATCAACAGCACAAAGTAGCAGCATAGTATACATACAGTACATACATAAATATGGTGACAACATAGTGTACATACATACATGATACAAGTAATAAGAATGGATACAATGTGCAAAATATACATAAAAAACACATACAAGAGTAGCAAGATGGAGTTTATATATATATGGTATAAAGTAAATAAATAATAATGGCTACAAGAGTGCAAAATGCACAACAAGAATACAAATGGAATTAAGATGTGTAAATATCAATGACTAAACTAAAACAATAAATACAGGGCAAGTCCTTAGGGTGGATAACAGCTGCATAGATAGACGGCCAAGTGAGCATTCATTAAGTACTGGTGTACTGGTAGTGCAATGATGGAGGAAAGATGAGGTAGGAGGGAGGGGAGACTAGACGAGAGGGTGGAGGAGAGGGAATAGGAGAGTGAGGGAGAAAGGAAAGGAAAGAAGGCTGTGGGGAGGTCTGTTGGGGGATGGGAGGGTAGGATGGGGGTTGTGTATGGTAGGCCTGGGGGGAGCTGGGGCTAAGCAAAGACTAGGGACCCATTAGCAGATACCAGATTTACAGCCTACAATAGTTGCATATTTCTTTCACTAGTCTCTTGGTTAAGGTTTTAATGGCGTTAACAGAAATGGGGCTGGTAAGATTTGTATGCTAGATTACAAAGACAGAATGACTAGCATTACTATGTCCATTGACTTTGCCTTTTAATTTTTGTAGCCTACTACTTGTGTTATGCTGTGTGTTGTGAACAACAATGATCAGTGGGAAGCTCCATGAGGCACCTGATACACATGAGGTCTATTTGTAGCTGCCCCATGGTCCTGTGTGTCCCCATGGTATGGCGTGTCAAAGTGGTATGGGAAACCCACACTGTTAGCAGTTGGGGGAGTGCTGTTGCTGGCCATGGCTCTGCTGGGCAGGCATTATGGTCGTGTGCACATTGCTGTTTACAGCAGGGTATCATGGTGAAGTTTGTCTCCATTTATACTGCACTGCTTTCTGTTATATTCATCTTATTAAATGTGTCCATGCATCAGGCTCACCAGTGGTTATGCAGCCGTGACCCCTTCTACATCTGTATCCTATGCACTGCATACTGGTATGGGTATCTATTAGTTACAGCTGTGCTTTCCATTAGCACATGCTACGTCCATGTCTGTTGCATGTATGCTGCACATATCCCTTTGCACAATGGATTCCTGCACAGCCTAAACTCTGTTTCCATTTCATGCATAAGGCCCATTGGGCATAGGTTAGCTGACTGGAACTACAAAGTAATGCATTCCAGCTGCAGACAGTATGGATCTGGCAGTTATATCTCTGTTTATGTGACCTATAAGCTTTGTAAAAGCTGCATGGGGTGAGGAGTTTACAGAACCAAAGAAACTTCACTTAGTATTAGCCAGTGGGAATTCTCACCTACAGCACAAAGTCTAAGCAGCAATCTGGCAAGGCAGCCAGCAAAGCCGATATTGGCCCAATCTTACTAGCACAAGGAGAGCTTAAATTGTGGCCAGCAAAAGCTACCACTGCTCACAATACTGGACCCAACCCCAGCCAGTACTATTTATGTTAAGTATAATATATAATATGTGGGGTAGTGTGTATAACAAGAATTTTACACACAACCAAAGTATTGGATGCTACATAAACCCTGAGATTAAATCACGAGGGGTTTATACTAGCATTCAACACTGAGGGTGTGTTTAAAATCTGAAATTTACACACTACTCCATGTCTTGTTTTACATAATTGCTGGGTATTGTTTTCTCACCTTGAAAATCCTACCCAGCAATTGCAAAAAAACAGTGGCTCCAGTAGTGCAGTAGGGCTGCAGCATGGTTTCCCTTTCACTATTGTTCCATTTTTGCAAGGTACCCTGAAACTACACTTAAGGTAACTGAAAAGCAACTACATTTATGAAAACGCTTATGAAAACACTTACTCCGGGGTCCATTTAGTGTGAGCCAATGGAAGTGAGTGCGCAATGGAGACAATGTGTGCTTGCATGACGTGAGGGAAACCTGGTACTCGTTCACTGTTATTACCAGTTTGTTATAACAGCGAATTATAATCAGATTTCCCTATGGGATAAAATGCTCCCCAGTTATTCTATAGAGAATAATGCATAGGGTGGTGTTCATTATGACAATATAATACACGCCCTAGGTGCTTGATGCTATATAAACCCTAAGAGTGAAGCTTAAGGGGTTTCTTCAAGCATTACACACCAAGGGTGTGTATTAAATTTGAGTAACCACACCACCCCATGCCATATTTTATATAACTTCTGGACATAACTTTGTTCCTTACCCTTTCTTGTACTTTGCCATCTTTTTTCTGTTGGATTCTGTCACTATATACACAGAGTAGTTTTATATCATTTTCTACCATCTCTCCAACCTTATTCCCCTCAATCAAAGAGGTTAAGCAACAAACTGTGTTCAGATTTATTTAAAAAGATATTTGACCTAATTTGGCAAGGGTTAAAATAGAAGGCTATAGAACAGACTGTTTCTAAACAATGATTTGAAAGCTTTTAAAACAATTTCAAATGATAAAAAGTGAAACTGCAGTTTTCAAAGTCTGTTTTTTCACATTTTATGGCTGGTTATCATGGTAACTGAGGTGCTACGGAGAAACGGAGATGTCAGAGATGCCAGAGTGACATTTAGAAATGGAAACAGCTGCATGTCAGTGTGAAAGTGTCTCCATGTCCTAGAGACATTGAGTACATGTACAAAGTTAGCTTTTTTATTTTTCATGTGCCTTAACATAACTGAGTCTAGTGTGCTGCAATTGTTAAGTTTTACAGCGGAATTTGATGGCGCAGCTTAAGGGAAATGGAAAGCGGTCACTGTCTCCTGCAGACACAGCATTGACTGTGCACATGAATGCTGTAATAACTGACCTGTTATTACGGTAAATAATAACTGGCCATCTCCATAGAAAAAATTGATGGCCAGTTATTATATATAGGATAAAGTTTGGGATGCTGTGTGTAACAAGAATTTTTTACACACACACACACACACACACACACACACACACACATGAGTTGTTGGATGCCACATAAACCCCAAGAGCAAAGCTCGAGGGGTTTGTACAGGCATCCAACAACAAGGGTGTGTGTAAAATTTGAGTTTACACACAGCACCCAATACTTGTTTCATATAATTAAGGGGTCATGTTTTTTCGCCTGAGCAATTGTAGAGCATGCGTGCCATAGCGTGAATGAAATGAAACAGTCTTGCCTTGTATTCGGTTCTTCAGGTTTTTATTTTGAACAGGAAAGTGTTTTAAGAAGTGTACAAGACAACTTATAACATGTGAAACTTAACTGTTAAAAAAAGAGCAAACTTTTTTAAAATGGAATATTTATTAGTATGTTGCTGTGTCTTTTGTTTTATCATTGCTATGGCCCTTGCTAAGAGTTGCTTGGAAACTGAAGCACATGACCTGTAGGGGAAGGGGGGAAGAGAAGAGAAAAGAAGAAATGGAGAGGAAGTTCATTAGGGAGCATATGCAATTGACTGTGCTGGTGAGCAGATTCAGTGTTTAGTAGTGTAAATGTTTTTAAACTATGGAATTATTTTGTTTTTAGGTTTTCTTTTGTGGTGAAAATCGGTTCTAGATTTATGTGGAGGTGCCGCTGCTGAGTTGAATTAATTTTTTGTGTGGAAGTTCATGAAGGAGACAGTTTTGTGTACATTGTGAGGCACAAGGATTCTTCCCATAGAAAGCTGGCGTGTGAATGCCATAATGAGCACTCCTTCATTACGATGATTTACACACAGCTTTCTCTATGGGAGAAAATGTGACCCATTAATTATATATAGAATAATGCATAGGGAGGAGTGTATAATGAGAATTTTATGCACACCCAAGATGTGGGATGCTACATAAACCCTTAGAGTGATGCCCGAGGGGTTTATCAAAGCATCCCACACTGAAAGTTTGTGTTAAAGGGGGAACTGTCATCTTCAGGATTTCTTAGTGTCTGAAAGCCTGTAAAAAGCTAATTTGAGTGAGCCATTGTACCTACCTGTGAGTCGTAGCAGTCCAGAGTTATTCATATGTAAATCAACCTGTTGTTAAGTCCTGGGAACAACCATGTGTTTTAGGCTCCTCACAGGCAATGATGTCACCGAGGTACTTAGCCCTGCTTTGGCTGTAGATAATCCAACAGGTTAAATAGGAAATTGTCTATTTTATTAAGTGTGTTTTAAGGTGCTATTACAACACTTTCTACATCTATAATAATTGCTTTGTATGTGCATTGAAACTAATGAGTTATCACCTTTACATTTCAAACTGTTAGTAAAAATAATCCAATAGAATTCTGGCATTGTTACAGTAGAAAATCCCGTTCCATCCAAAGTATTTCAGTAAGAAACTGTTATACTGTTAACTTCATCAAAATAAACTGTTATACTGTTAACTTTATCAAAAGAAGTAAAATACTAAATCCCCTAGTGTCAAAATTTAATAAGTTGGCAGATTTCAAACATTTGTCCTGTGGTTTCATTCATAAAATGGTCGCCCGTCTTAATCATCGGACACACAGTACATCATTTGCAAGGATGACACCCTTTTGCATGAGTGTGAAGCCAATGGAAATGGTGTTTTGACAGAGTAGCAACTATTAATTAATATTAAGTGCTTTAACCAATCAGCATGCTGCTTTGGAGCGTGACATTTTTTGAATGTACCATATAAACTGCTGCCACACTTACATGTATTAGCCTTTAAGAAAAGGATGGTGTTGTCTGTCCAAAACACATCAGGTGTTTTTTATGCCACATATTTATAAAATGTAATAAAATGTATATTTTTTTCTAAGCGATCTATGCCCTTGTCAGTTTGGGGTTGGTGAGTGCTCAACTTTTTGGTTTGTGTTTCTAAAGTTTTAGTCTGCTAGCACCACCTACCTAATGTGAGTTCCTGTTTGTTTGAAAAGAAGTAAAATACTCTTTTACTAATGCATTTCAGGTTACGCATGTTTTAACAATGTTGTCCATCTATGTGTTTTTGCAATTAATAAACAAGTAATTGTGTCCTATTTTTTCTTTTCAAGTCAAATCTGGATAAAAAGAGCATAATAGTTTCAAAATCATAACCCACGCTCTGATTGTTTTTACTGTCATTGTCCAGGAAATACACATTGAGCTAAGCTTGTTCCCGGGTGTGTTTCTGGGAGCACAGGGAAGTTAAGTAACTTGCTTTACTCGCACAATATACAAGTAGAGCATGTTGGAATCAAAACCCATTCTGCTGAATGAACGAAACTTGTTCATAACTCTTTGCTTTAAAGGGGACATGCAATTTATGCTAATTGGCAGCTATTTATAAAGTTCTTATTCTCAGAAATTATATGCATTCTCCTTAAGTATCTACATTTAACTGTACCTGAATAAAATGTGATAGGTAAAACTGTAGGTTGCATTGTTGTGTTTTTATGGGCAGCACTCTGTTACAGTTCACCTCATGGAATCACTTATGTAGAGTTTTTACTATGTCAGGATTAGTGTACAGAATGATAATTATGAGCTGCTGACCTACTAGAAGCTTGTTTAGAATTCTGTGCACAAACCATGGCATAGTTAAAACTCTAAATTATTGGTTCCATGAAGAGAACTTTAATATAATGCTGCCCATAAAAACAAGGCAATACAAAATACAGCTTTTTATATAATGTTTTATTCAGGTACAGTTGTATATTGATAATTTAGGTGAATGCTTAGAATTTCTGAGAATAAGTCCTTCATAAACAACTGCCAGTTAGAAATGATTTCCTGTCCTGTTGAACCTCTAGGCTGTACTGCCAGCTGATAATCAAAAACTACACATTTCAAGGCTGGCCCATGATACCAGGCCAGTAGGCATGCAACCACATTTGCATCTTGTAGACCTGAGTTCAAACCCAAAACTGTAAGAGAAAAGGATGTAAGAGAGTGAACAAAAAAAGACAGAAGTTGGTGCTGTGGCAGCCCCAGAAATCTGTACTGACATGAATACAGCCAGGGTTTAGAAATCTTGATATGGGGCCCCAATACCTGCTGGCCTTACAGAGCCAGCCTTGAGATGTGTAGTTTTTGATGATCAGCTGGCAGCATTACTGGCTCAGGCCCTAACCCTAAAACTATCTCCTGATCCCTCTAGGGGTCCCATCTACCTGACTACAGTGTACATAACTCCAAAAAATCAAGCACAAGCACTAGGCCCACTAATTGATTATCTTACCTCCCTACCCCACTCCTCCAACCAAATCCTTGTGGAGGACTTGAACATCAATTGGCTTAGCCCTTCATCCACTTCCTCCCATGACGCCTTTGCAGCCATCGACCTAATCCAACTAGTCTCCCAACCCACTAGAGTGAATCCTAGAATGGGCTCTAGTACACTCCTAGATGTGGTCCTCACAAACAGCCCTAACCGCATCCGCAAAATCCAAATTCTCCCAGACTGCCTTAGCGACCACTCCCCGGTTCTCTTCTATTGGTCAACCTCCTTGCCCAAACCCACAGCACAAACTACCCTTCGGTGACGTCTTAGACCTGGTGGGCTGAAAGGCCTTAAGCAACTCCTAGCCCTCATAGACTGGTCCCCTATACTAAACACCCTGGATATTGACACGGCCCTTACCTTCTTTATCCACACCTTCAACTCTGCTTGTGACATTTTTGCACCCATAACTGCACACCAGTCCAAAGTAAGGCATGCCCTCTGGGTTACCCCCACCCTGCGCCAACTTCTTAAGCACAGGGACAATCTATGGCACATTGCCACAGAAACAGGCTGCCCAGCTGACAGGCTGGCTTATGCTGCTGCTGCCCAGAACAAATGTACATGGGCCATCCACAAAGCGAAGGCTGAGCACTATCAAGCCTCCCTCACTTCCTCATGGGGGAATGCTAGGACCTTCTGGGACAACATTAAGCAGTTGAATGGTGGCATGCATTCCCCCCCACCTTCGCTTATCAACATTAATAGTTCGGTCTCCTCAGACCCTGTCCTTATTGCCAACCACCTCAACAAATCTTTCACGGACCTTAGCCCGGTGCTCCCAGATAATTTCTTCACTCCCCCTCCCTCCAGGTCTGTCCCTATTTTCCACGCCCCTTGTTCTACCTGCACCGAGTCACTGCCCAGGAAGTCAGACCTTACCTACTCAAGGCCTTAAAGAGTAACACGATTGGCAATGACTCCCTTGACCCCAGTCTTCTCCGTCAGGTTCTGGATCTGGTTATCTCATCAATCACCAGCCTCTTTAACAAATCTCTCTGCCTAGGGCAATTCCCCTCTGCTTGGAAGATAGCTACTGTCACCCCAATACACAAGGGTGGTGATAGGGACCCTCCTAGCAATTATCGACCTATCTCAATCCTCTCCTCTTTCTAAGGCCTTAGAAAAATTGGCCACCCAAATCTCTGAATACCTCGATAAATATAGCATCCTCTGCCCAGAACAACATGGTTTCAGAGCAGGCCACAGCACCAATACTGTCCTCCTGGAGTTCTCTAACTTTCTTCACACCTCACTGGACTCTGGCTCCCTAGCAGGTGCAGTGTTCATTGACTTATCAAAAGCCTTTGATACTGTCTCCCACCCCCTCCTGCTAGCTACCCTTAGTCACTTAGGCTTTGCCACTGGGCCTGTTTCCTGGTGCTCCAGCTACTTGTCGGCCCGCTCACAACGTGTGAAAATCAACGGGAAACTTTCCAGTACCTGCCCTATCCACTCCGGAGTCCCTCAGGGCTCCATTCTTGGGCCCTTGCTCTTTTCCCTTTTTCTCAACTCCCTGCCCAGTGTATGTACTGGTAAAATCCTTCTTTACGCAGATGATGCTGTACTGTTTGCCTCCAACCGTAATCCCATCTCACTTCAGGATTCTCTGCAGGAATCCTTCAATGACGCAGAAGCCTGGTTTACTGAGCACAGACTCGTAATTAATCTAAAGAAAACCAAAACCATGCTCTTTGCCCAACCCCAAAATAAATCCAGTAACTATCCTCTCACAGTCCACTGCACCTCTAAACTCCCTATTGAGCTAGTTCACTCTTATAAATACCTAGGTATAACCTTTGACCCTGCTGTCTCTTTTCATGTCCACATCTCTGCCCTTGCCTCAGCCTCTAACACTTGGCTGGGTATCCTCTATCGTCATAAAAACTGCCTCACCACGGATGCCCTCTGACTTGCAGTCACATCCTCTGTTCTATCTCTGGTAGACTATGGCCTACCTGTGTATGGTGCAGCAGACCAGACTGCCCTGCACAAGATCCACCTCACCTTAAACAAGGCATGCAGGCTCATAACTGGGGCTGCTAGTCTAACCCACACTTGCCTTCTTTACACCATGGCTAATCTACTCAACCTAGATGAGCGCCTCAAATACCAAACCTGCCTCCTAACAAAAAAATCACTACTTAGGCTATCCCCACCGGGTCTGTCAACCACTATCCACCGAGCAAACCCTACAGTGCATACCCGTATATCCTGCAAAACTGCACTGGTTATACCGAGGGCAAGAACCTTGCAAGGTCAGAGGGCTTACCCCTACAGAGCCCCCTGTTGGTATAACTCCTTCCCCGCTGGAATCACTGATGCCGCCTCGTTTTCTTATTTTAAAACTAGCCTTAGAAATCACCTGCTCTCAACACGCAGCTGTACCTGCCTCTAAGCCTCCTCCTATCCTCCCAGACAAGGCTCACTGTGCCGCTCTCTGACCTTCTGTCCAGCTCTACCTTTACTTGCTACTATCTTCCCCACACTCCTCTTCTGATGTCTTCCACCCAGCCTTAGCTTTATCTGCCCACTGAATCAATCTCCATGTAACTACTGTACATTGTCTACTCTGCAAAGCACACATGTAAGCCTGTTGTATACTGTGTTTGACATATGCCTGTTTTTTTGGCTGATTCCTAAATGTACTCTGATTTTTTGTCTGCCTGTTGTTTGTTTCTTGCACTGTTTTGTCCTCACTGTGACGAGGTACCTTTGTAAATGAGCCTCTGGCTCAAAGGTTGTTAAACTGATGTTCTAATAAATAAATAAATAAATAAATAAATAAATAAATAAAGCATTGCCAAGAAGTTAAAGCAGTCCTGAAGATTAATTATTTTTACTAACAGTTTGAGATGTAAAAGTGGTAGCTCACTAATTGCAATGAACATACAGAACAATTATTATAGATGTAGAAAGTGTTGTAATAACACCTTAAAATACACTTAATAAAACAGATAATTTCCTACTTAACCTCTTGGATTATCTACAGTCAAAGCAGGGCCAAGCCCCATGGTGACATTATTGCCTGTCAGGAGCCTAAAACACATGGCTGCCCCCAGCCCCTAATTATAGGCTAATTTACATTTGAATAACTCTGGACTGCAAAAACTCTCTGATAAACAGAATGGCCCAGATATTCAAACTGCGCCCAGCTGTGGTGCAAGCTTGCGCGCAGCTCAACTTGGCTGTGCAGGGGTGTGGACTAAGTGATATTCAAAGGAGCTGTGACATGACTCAGCAGCTTTGAATATCGCAGACTGGCCACCCCCAGTGTTCATAGTGTGCACCAGCACAAATGGCCAGATTGGAGCAACCCGTGCCATACCACATATCTGGAAATGTAGCAGTACAGTGCAGGCTGCCACACGCCCACGTGGCTCCACGCTGGAACCAATGGGCATGCAGCTTCACCGGTGTCAGTCGGCAGGTGGTGGGGTGGCAGGCAGGTGGGTGCTGCCACCCACCGGGCTGACGGGGAGCGAGGCAGTGGGGCTCAGTGGGCGGGTGGGGAGGGGGGGTCACCATCAGGACCACCAAGGATATTGGACCTATTTTTTTACAGATGCCCATGATTGGGTAGATAGGAGGTCCACTGGACCACCAGGGATATTGGATGAATTATTCAACTCTTTACAAATGCCCACGATCGGCATGGGGGCGCCTGCCAGTGCAGCGGACTCAGGGCCACCCACAGGTGGCAGCTGCTGTGTTGCACCCTGCACTGCGGCAGCTCACCTGTGGGTGGCCATCAGTTGTTCCATTTTTTTTTGGCGTAACTTTGTGCTGGCATAGGTAGGGGTTGCGCATGCATGGCTCTGCACATCCCAGGCTGAATATCAGGCTGTGCAGGTTATGCATGGGCACACACCACCTACCTGTGCCTGCATACATTACTGATGCACTCCGGCACATCGGGATTTGTGCCGCGCACTTTTCTCTTTTGAATATCACGCCGGGTGCATCAGTGGTGCAACACTGTTGCGTCATGCGCAACCCTTTTGAATATCTGGGCCCATGTCTCACTTAAAGTAACTTGTTATGAGCTTTTAGACATTAAGAAATCCTGTAGATGACAGTTCCCCTTTAAGTTCTCATTATACACTCCTCCCCATGTGTTTTTTTTTGTAATTGCTAGGGAATGTTTTTGCTGGCTACTGCAGTACAAATAAAGCATTGAAAAGCAACAATCTTGTGTGAGGTGTGGTTTATTTTAACATTTTTTCTTCATAGGGAACATTGTTAATATCCTGTTTGCTTGATAGGCAAATTTTGAAGTAAGTTTCATACTACAAAACTGTGAAAACTGGTAAGAAGGCTGATCTCTGAAAATTGGTGTTTATGGCAATGTGTTAATGAGAGGAAACATAGAAACATAGATGGTGATCAAAAGAGCTCTTGGTTCATCATAGTCTTCCCTAAAATCCCTATCTACTGAGCTACAGGAGACCCTACTTGATCTCCAACCTTACCCCCCAGCTCTATTACTAAGGTCCCCTTATGTCTATCCCATGCATTCTTGAATCCTGTTACTATTCCCGTACCCACCACCTCTGCTGGGAGGCTGTCCCAGATGTCCACAATCCTTTCTTTGAAGAAGTATCTCTTCACATCCACTCTGAGCCTCCCCCTTTCCAGTTTCCTATCATGCATTCTTGTCCATGATCATTTCTTTCTCTGTAAAAAGCTGCCCTCCTATACCTTATTAATACCTTTGAGATATTTGAACGTTTCTGTCATGTCCCCCTTTCATTCCTCCAAAGAGTACATATTTAATTCCTTAGATCTTTTCTCATAGGGCTTCTGATACAGGCCCTGCACCATTTTGGTTGCTCTCCTCTATGCTGCCCCCACCCAATCAATGTGTTTCCAGGGATGGGGCCTTCAGTACTGGACACAGTAGTCCAGGTGTGGCCCCACCATCGATCTATTCAGGGATAACACTACTTTCCTCTTTCTGCTGGTAATACCCTTCCCTATGCACCCAAGCATTCTACTAGCTTTCCCCACTGCTTTATAGCATTGCTTTGCTACCGTCAAGTCATCAGATATAATGACCCCAAGGGGCCCTTTTCTTTTTTGTGGATGTTAGCAGACCCCTAATTGGTACATTGCCATCGGATTTTTGTACCCCATGTGCATAATTTTGCACTTTTTAGCATTGCCAAATCCTTGACCAGTCTTCTAACTTTTTCAGATTGTCCCTCATTTTTTCCATCCCTCCTGGTGTGTCCACTCTGTTGCAGATTTTTGTGTCATCCATGAACAGGCATACTTTCCCTTTCAGCCCTTCTGTTATGTTGCTAATAAAGACATTGAACAGGACCAGTCCCAGTACTGACCCTTGTGGCACTCCACTGGCTACCATGCCTTCTTCTAAGTGAACACCATTTATCACCACCCTCTGACTCCTGTTACTTAACAAACTTTATATCATTTTAATTACTTTTGAACCCACTCCCAGGCTTCCCAGCTTGTTTACCAGTCTTCTGTGTGGAATGGTGTTGAAGGCCTTACTAAAATCCAGATAGGCCACATCCACTGCTCCTCCCTGATCCACTTTCCTGGTCACCCAGTCAAAGAACTTGATCAGGTTTATTTGGCAAGATCTCCCCGCCTGTGGACCTATGCTGCCTCGGATCCTGTAATCCACTGGTTACAAGGTATTCCCCAACCCTTTCCTTTAGTAGTGTTTCCATTACTTTGCCCACCACTGAAATCATGCTTACAGGTCTGTAGTTTCCTGCCTCCTCCCTATTCCCACTTTTGTGAAGTGGGACCACATCCACCTTCCTCCGGTCCCCTGGAACTCCCCCCCCCCCGTATCTAGTAATAGGTTGAACAGGGCTGTCAGAGGTGCAGTCAGCTCCTCCTTAAGTTCCCTCAGTATCCTGAGGTGAACCTTGTCCAGCCCCATTGCCTTATCCACTTTTAGTTGCACTAGTTCCTTGAGGACTCTCTCCTCCGTAAAAAGGCTAGTGTCTACCTCCCTTCCTTTAATTCCCTTTTCCCCTATCTGTGGCCTGTCACCTCTCCCTTCCTTTGTAAATGCTGAACAAAAGTACTTGTTCAATATGTCTGCTTTCTTCTGGTCCTCTTCCACGCAAACCCCTCCTTCCCCCTTTAGTTTTACTATCCCTGCCTTGTTCTTTCTCTTCTCGCTAATATACCCAAAGAATGTTTTATCCCCCTTTTTTACTGACTTGGCAATGTTCTCCTCCATTTGTGACTTTGTGCTTTTAACTGTCTTCCCAGCCTTCCTCTGTTTTTCCTGATAACCCTCCCTATCCTTTTTCTTCTGCGATGACTTGTACCTTTTAAATGCTAATTTCTTTGCCATTGCTTTCTGTGCTACTTTCTTGGAGAACCACAGTGGTCTCTTTCTTCTCATGCTCTTTTCAACCTGCCTGACACAGAGGTTTGTTGACGTCTTGATGGCCTTCTTTCATTTTGCCCACAGTTTCTCTACCTAACCTGCTTCATTTTCTTGATAGGCTTCCTGAAGTCACTCCCTTGTTTTGTGGCTTGATTTGGCCCAGTTCTTATTTTGTACCACACTGTATGATGATAACTGGTCCACAGGTGGCTCCCCACTGTGATGTCAGGAGTTCAGAGATCACTGTTTTCTATGGAGAACATAGTGAGAGGGATCATAAGTGGGACTGTAGTCTGATTTTATGGGTGTAGTGCAGAATCATGTGCTGAGATGAGTTTATCTAAAAAGAAGGGAGTTTGATGGAAAAGCTGTCTACTGTTATCTGCCTAATGATTGTGTAGTGCTGTGGGGATAGTCACATAGCTCAGGGAGCATGAGTGCACATTCACTTTCCATATGGAAAGCTGGCACATGTTTGCCATTAAAACCCACGTGTTATAATTTCAAATTATAACCATCTTTTCCCTAGTATTACAAGTTTTTTAATGTTGTACATTTTTTGCGTACTGGGTAGCATTCTGAAAAGAGTGTAAATAAATAAAAATGATTATGATGATGATGCAGGAGGAAAAATCAGACCACTCACCACCAGAGCAGATGACAAAGAAATGCACTGACTAGTACAGAATCCTTTATAAGTCTGTTGGCAGCACCTGCTCCCAGGGTACAATGTTTTTCCTATATCTAAATATTCTGATCATGCAGTCAGCAGCAATAATTGCAAAACTGGGTGACTCTCTTGTTCTTAGTCCTTCTGTGCTATTAACTGGTGTCAATTTCTACATACTCCACAGATGGGAGCACTTTTCAGATATACTGTACCAGCAGCTGTGTACTGCCCCACCTGGCACAGAAATGTCATAGAGCCCAGGCAATGGAACAGTATTATTTATTTATTTGGTTTCTGTTGACCGGGTAAGTGCACTAGACAAATTCTGTTTATTTTCAGGCACGACCTGGGGAGGGGGATACAGATGAATGCCAACTGACCTTGAACCAGATTAAGCTGTTGGTGATAATTTTAGTGAATGGGGGAAAATTTGGCCAGGGCACCGAGGAAATTTCCTAACTCTTTCAGAGAGGTGCCATGGGATCTTTAACATCCCCCTGAACTACCACCAGAACAGGCAGATGGGACCTCGGTTTAACGTCTCATTCAGAAGATGGATTAACCCTTAGCTGGCCAGAAGATTTAGAACATACAGGTTTTTAGGACATGTGTACACAATGGCTGCACAACAAGGGTAAAGGCAACTAAGAAGAACATATTGCATTGTATATGAAACCCTTATAAATACAAATGTAACAGATATGTTCATATTATATTAACTGTTCAGTGGGATTTTACCCCATCGTAGATATTGTGGGACTGTTAGAGTTTGAGTGGTTTCACTTTCATTATGTCTGAGCCACTTCTACTGCTGGAAATTTTTTCAAACACAGTTCTAATACCAGTCTCTTGTACCTCATCTGTTTTACAAGGCTATGAGTGCTGTTGTTTGCCTAGATGTCTAAGACTGCTAACTGTTACTTGATAGCTGCCTCTACATCCTGGTTAATTTTTAAAATTCACAAAAGGGAATCAGTTTGGAGAGATTTAGAAAGTAGAGTGCCCAGTAAGGCAATTGCCAATTTGCCTCGCAATAATTGCCACTTTTATGGCCAGGCCGGTGGTGCTGAGGGCTGAGGCACTGGATGCCACACCTTATACCACACCCCTCACCAGGTTTGGAGGCAGATGCGGGTTGCTGGGGGTCAACTGGAGGGGTAGGGGTGGGAGGGAAGAGGATTGAACATCCAGAGAACTGCTCTCCTCCACCAGGGAAGGAGGGCTTACAGGCCTGGTCCATGACTGCCACCAGCTAAAAGGCTGGGGTAGTGTAGACCTAGTGTAGACCAGAGCAGCACAGAAGAGAGGGCTGAAGCCTGGTGATGCATGCATGCCTGCACATGCATGCATCACACTGGCTGTGGCAGAGGCATGGGAGAAAATACAAGGTAGAAAATGGAGCCTGGCCTGCTCACCACAGACCTGCACTGTTGCCTGAGATGCCTCAATCCATCTGGATAAGTGCTTCAGAAGGGAGGAGATGGCTCTCCCCTCCCCACCCACCACAGCAGTTAACCTGTGGGGGACCAGGTCAAGGTAAATCCTGAGAGAGAGACCGGTGCTTGTAGGCAGGAGAAGGGACAGGACTGAACGGCTGCCCAGACATCCGGGGAGAATAAATAAAGAATGGAAAAAAAACTCTAGTGCTTAATAAAATATTTGGTTTGCTCTTCTATTCAATGCATGACACATACGCCACTTCAGTGGTTTGGCAATGAAAAATTGTCCAGGTTCCCACTTGTACACCAAATGTAAACATGCTTTTTATAACTCTCTCTCTCTCTCTCTCTCTCTAGTACCTTCTTGGTCATTTCCTCTAGGACCTCCTTTATCTTGACCATTGGAACCTGGGCTTGTCGTACAATATATCTGGAGCAGTGTGCACTAGTACTAAGACTCTTCTCTTCTCTTCTCATATCTTTGAGTGGGTTCCTACCCATACAGGACTGCCAATCCCTGACCAAAGGGTCTCCTCTAGTGCAAGCAATTTTGCACCTTGGCTGAAACTCTTGGAGATGAGTCAGGATCATTCTCAGGTGGAGAAGAAAAAGGGATCACAGTCTGGGTGTCCCCACAATTGTGTAGCCAATTAGCATGACATTATCATCTGCCAGAAGGGGTCCTTTTCAGCCCTTTCTCCCCTGAATTTCACTGTCACACCCTTAGGGACACAGTGACAACTGTGAACATCAGTATTTCAATGCACCATGCATGTGTCCTCCCTATCTGTGTGCACTCATGGCTTCAGTGCCTCCAGTGATTACCCAGGAAGCAAACATGCAGCGGTAGCACTGATTTCACATTCCAAGGTAGCAGGGTATCATATGGAGTGCTAAATACTCTTGCTGGTTATCCTGGTAGCTGCAGGCTCAGGGCATGAAACTGGGTTGCCAATAACACAAGTGGCATCCTCGGTTGTGGTACCATAATGCCAGCACAATTTTGTTATTCACTGGTATTATGCAAACCTATTAACTGCTCTGGATTTTCACATTAATATTCTAATAAAATATAGTACAAGAATTATAAGTGCAAACTATATAACAACCAAGCACTGGTGAAGCTGGGTATAAACCTTCATAGAACAAAACTAGACACAAAGGTAGGATTTCCTGTGAAAGACTCCACCATGATCAGCGCAGAATTAAAGCAATATATACTTTTTTATTGATTGAGTATGCAGCAGCTCCTCACTCTAGTGCACTGCACTGGTAAAGAAGGCTTTGAGCCAAAATTTGACTGGTACCATTATCCACTGAATCTAGATTTGAAAGTTCAACATTGTAGTAACTTGCTAGATCTTCAACCACCAGGCAGTGAAATTAATTCTCACAGAATACCAGCACTAGTGGACTTTGCTTCCCATTCCACTGAATGGGAGCCATTTCATAAGTAAAGGAGATGGGAATAAAATAGAGGAAATTACTACAGTCAGAAAGTATGTCTGCTTGTTTACTGCATGGTATTTTGTATTACAAACTTAAAAATTACAATTTATTGTACTAGTAGTAATAATAATAGTAGTAGTTTTAGTAATAATAAAAAAAATAAGCATTATCATAATAGCGACACCATAAATAAACATTTAAATTACAAGCAGTGTTCATATAAATACACCAGTTATACTTCATTCATACAGTTATTTAGTGCTATGTAAACAGCAGTGCACATCATAGGAGCAACACAACTATTTTCATTTATAAGTCAGATCGTTTTGTTTAAAATCATTAAAACGAAATGGCACTTGTAAGGTGGGAAAAATGTGGGAAGTTATCCATAAGTGTATTGGTTTTATCCATGTTTATATATTTGACAAGCATTCACTTGGAAATGGAAAACTCCGTGACCCCCAAGTCAAGGAGGCAAAACAACCATTCTGCTAAATATATTACCTGCAGATTAAAACTTTGTTTCCTGTATTAGTTTTCTCAAGTCTTGGGGAAATAAGTATGCACTGCAACTTTTTAATTTCCTGCATTATGGTTTTGATATATGTGGGACTCTGTGAAGCTGCTAAAGTAGCATTATTAAAAGGGAATATAAGGATGAATTTGCCAACATGATGTTTTGGCCAGTTGTTCATATTTGAAGTGATATTTTGAAGAAAGGGTGTAGGCTGGTACTTGCACATCTCAATTGAAGGTAGCCTGCAGGATGCTAGTGAGGACTGCTGAAACTGAGGTCTTTGCCTTTTGGCTGGTGCGTCTTCTTTGCTTTGAGAGAGACCCTGTGAGGATAAAGAGAGTTTGGGCATGTTAATCTTTTCCTGTGGCTGTACTCTCAATGTCCTTTTAGAATACTCAGGTAAGCTTCCTCTTGCCATGCCTTTCATACTAGCTAGACCTGCTGCCTTCTGAGAAAGTGATGGTACTGCACAGCCCTTAATGTTTTGTCCAGCCATGTTGGGAATCCTCATTTCTTGCATACTATCAGCTTTCCACGGAAAACAAAGTTGTGAACTGTCATCCGTAGGTGACGTACAATTTTCAGATCTTCCTTGTCTGTCTTCATTACCGTAGTTATTGCTATTTGAGCTCTGGCTGTACACCTTAGACTGACACACGGTCCTGCTGCAAACTGTGAGGGAGTTCATGGATTCTGTAGCCTTTCCTATGGCTTTTGGAAGAAGCAAATGAGGATGTTTTAGTTTGCTTGTCGTCCAAAAAGAAGTAGTTCTTAATGAGTGGGCTCCAGCTGGTGTCTGTGTTAAATAACCTTTCTGCCTTAAACCATCTGCAGTTTTGTAATTTAACAGTTCCATAAGATCATGCAGTAGTGCTTCCTTTACTGTCACATCAACTAAACAATCTACAGAAAGTGCTGGGCTGAAGTTTACTTCTAGCAGCCATGGCTTCAGATTCTCGTCAATGAGAATATCAAATCCAAAGAGTTCAAAACAGTTTGGAGTTGGTGGTATCAATGGTGAGAGTGTTAACAAGGTCATAGTCACAATGTTATTGATTCTCGTCCATAAAAGCAGCTCATCTACATTAAGATTGTGAAGATAATTGCGAAACTGATTTAAGGTCCATTTACACCCTGAGCCAACTCGTTCTTTATCTGCAGTGTATGAAGATCCAAACTTATTTATGCTCGTGTTTGTCAGGTGGGCATATTTGTTATTCAGTGTGCTGAGATCAAACTTTTCTGTTGCAAATCTTACCAGGCCTTCTTGATAAATGTAAACTGTGAGAGGACAAAAACTGGTAACACAAACATAGATGCGTAGGTCAAATTTGTACCCAGAAATAAGTAGGGGATTGGTAATATACTTTTGCACTATAACAGAACAGTCATATGTCAAGTCTTTAATATCCTGAAAAATGAAAATACCTCTGCCACGGGAAAGATCTACTGGCTTACATATCCAATAACCTGACTTTCCTCCATTATTGTACCTCTCTCTTGTGTATTCAGAAATAAATTTGGTATAATCATTAGGCAGGATGAAAGTTATTGGACTGAAATCATACAATGTTGCTCCATAAATCCCTCTCATGCGTTTCATATTTCTTGCCAAACAGTCCTTTCTTGTGATGCCCTGTGTTTTTGGGTGATGATTGAGTCTTTGCCAGGGTTTAATGTTTTTGTATTCGGTATGACAAAAGCCAGAAGTCCGCCAATATAAATTCCAATCTCCTTCATCCTGCTCCTGCTCATTATATTCAACCCAACCCTGCTCCAGGAGGACTTTACGGATGACATAAGGAACATTCTCGTGAAGACGAAACACGAGTGGCTTCACAGTGGCTTCCACTGATGTCATTACTTGAAGATGTTCTATGCTATAAACAAAAAGAAAGATACATTGACATTATCTACATCTTCATTTGAGGCTGAAATTCTAAAATCAGGGTATGACAAAAGTTTAATTTCATCTCAAGTAAATTACTGAGTATGAATGCTGTAGCCAATAAAATATTAATTATACAGAATGTGTCTGACACTATGGTAGTACACAAGAAGTAAAGAAAACTGTAACCTAAATGAACCATAGGATATTCTGCATACTCTGTGTATTGGTTAGTGAATGCATATACATTTATGCAATGGCAGTGTGAATAAATTTGTCCAGATAAATTATGCTATTTTTTTCCAATGATAGGGCAGCTGAGAGAATAAACAGGTTATTCTCTCAGTTGACCTGTCATCACCATTAATTTTTTCAGCTGCCAGGTCATTGGCATTTATTATGTCAGTTGACCTGTTACTACCTGTAAAAAAAAATCCAAAATTCTAACCAGATCTGGATTTTGAACCAGCTGTTCAAACACTCATAAGCTGACTCTGAACATTATGGGCCTGATTCTCAAAGGGGCCTTAAACTGATGCAAGCTGCAGTAAATGGCAGCTTGCATCAATGCCCGGTATGCCAGGGGCCCTGTGCCTGATTCTCTCTCGGGCAGAGTCCCGGCAGCAAAGTCCCTCAGCTTGTGACAATCCTGGCCATGTGCCAAACATGTGACACATCCAGATGGTTGCTGCAAGCAGTGGAACAGCTGTGCACCAATCTAGAACAGCCCCCCAAGCCCTGATCCTCCATTAATAAAAGTGAAGATATCCCTGGTGTTCTAGTGGAGTGCCCAGTCCTGATCTCCCAGTGATATATTTAAATATTCCCTGGTGGTCTAGTGGACCCCCCTCCCAAGCCCCAATGCCCTGTTGTTTAAATAAATCCCTGGTGATCTAACAGTCCCCACTCCCAAGCCCCAATCCTCTGTTGTTTAAATATATTCTTGGAGGTCTAGTGGACCACCCAAGCCCCAATCACCCAATAATATATGTAATGATTCCCTGGTGGTCTATCAGACCCCCCCCCCCCTCTGATCCCCAAAGTGCCCAATACATAGTTTTATTTCAAGGCCCTGGTGGTCTAGTGCAAGGTTTCTCAAATGGTGAGGCCAGCCTCCCAGGGGAGGCCCTAACCTGTTCTAGGGGAGGCTCAAGCAAGCCTTAAAATGTACTATATTTAAATACAAAATCACACATGCCCACACAATGCAAAGTGTCATGGGCTGCATATGCAAATCACCACAGAATGTTGACGAGGCATACTGATGAGTCCTAGTAGGACGAAACACGTGTCTATGTCTTCTGTTAGCATCCTTTGCAAACTGTGTGAGAGGCCTTTCGGCACCATGCAATTCTGCTTAAAGTTGGACCAGCATAACATTCTGTGGTGATTTGCATAGGCAGCCCATGATGCTTTGCATTGTGTGGGCATGTGTGATTTTGTATTCTTGAAACTTGGCTTCCCAGCCAAATGCCCTTTGGGGTAACCCTTGCCTCAGTGTTTGCACACAGAGGTTCTTTGTCTTTTAAATAGTTTTTTATTTTAATGGGTTCACCACAACATATCCAAGGCACACTGCCTTAGGGTAGCTGGTCCATTCCACTGGGGTGTCAAACAGACGAGGCATACTGATGAGTCCTAGTAGGACGAAACACGTGTCTATGTCTTCTGTTAGCACCCTTTGCAAACTGTGTGAGAGGCCTTTTGGCACCATGCAATTCTGCTTAAAGTTGGACCAGCATAACATTCTGTGGTGATTTGCATATGCAGCCCATGATGCTTTGCATTGTGTGGGCATGTGTGATTTTGTATTTTCTTGAAACTTGGCTTCCCAGCCAAATGTCCTTTGGGGTAACCCTTGCCTCAGTGTTTGTACACAGAGGTTCTTTGTCTTCTATATTTAAATGTCAAGTTTTGGATGCTTTGTGTGACAGGATGTGACAAACTGAAAGTGAATAATGGCATGCAAATTTATGCACAAAATGGGTGACCAGGAAAGTCACACTCAAGAAACACTTTTTCCTGGTGTGACATGGTGGGGGAGCTGAATGGAGGAAATACAGTTCTTGGAAAAAACTGTGCAAAACAAAATGCAAAATAATGCAAATGAATAGGAACAAGGTAACAATCGACCCATTATACTGGCTGAAGAAAAGCACAAATACAAAGGCTAAGGGGAGTGGTACTAGGAACAAGAGCAGGACAAAGCAAAATGGTCCCTGAGAAGGTGTTTAAGAACAAGGTAAAACTGACAAAGAAAGCAATTTGACTCATGGAGGTATTGCAATGAGGGGTAAATAGGGTCCAAAACTCAGAAGTGTGGAGTGAGTAGTCTGACATGGGAAGGGGGGTTATACAGAGGGAGAATAATAAGTTCAATAAAGTGAGAATGAACTCAGCTCCTGAAAGAAATGTCACTGTATTCCTTGTATACTGTGCAAAGTGTGACAGTTGTTCTAACTATGGGGAGGCCCAAAATAATTTCTATATTAGGGGGAGGCTCAACATTTTTTCCAAGGCTTGGGGGAGGCTCACTATGACAAAGTGTGAGGACTACTGGTCTAGTGGACCCCATCCTGATCCTTGTATCATTGATATATTCCCTGGTGGTGTAAGGACCCCAGCAGGCAGTGTCCCACCACCCCACTCTACCAACCTGAAACAGAGCTGGTGACTGGCACAGCCCTCCTCACACCACCACCACCACCACATCCGGCTGCTGACTGAGCTGTCAATAAGAGCACGTACTGTATACTGTACAGTACCTGCTCCTTATTGACAGCTCAGTTGGCAGCAGGACACAGTGGTGTGAGGAGGCTATGCTGGTCACTGATTCTATTTCAGGTTGGGGAGCAGGGTGGTGCGACACTGCCTGTGGGGGTGGGGGTCT
The DNA here is from genome assembly GCA_016271365.2 of Neoceratodus forsteri. Lineage (NCBI taxonomy): Eukaryota > Metazoa > Chordata > Ceratodontiformes > Ceratodontidae > Neoceratodus > Neoceratodus forsteri. Next base: position 921,389,902 of record CM057450.1, on the reverse strand, counting down.
GCAAGACCATCAGGGAATATATCAATGATCTGGGGATCAGGAAGGGTGGCCCATTAGACCACCAGGGACTTAAAATAAAACTATGTATTGGGCACATTGGGGATCGAGAAGGGGGGTCCGCTACCAGAGGGATACTTCTAAGTACCCTTAGATTAGCCCTGGCTGGTCTAACAGTACTTAGAATATCTTCCTCTGGGAGACTTTTGAGAATACCACTTTCGGGGATATGGCAGCTTGCATCTGCCTCATGCCCCCTAGGGCCATGCCGCAGCCCATTTTTTGGTGCATGGGTGGTGCAAGCCCCGTTTGGAGCAGGCAGCATGTGGTTGATGTAGGCTGCCTTTGAGAATGGCTCCTGGTGCATTGTTTGATGCAAGGGGCACTTTGCTCCATTCATTGTGGCACAAGCCTCTTGTGCAGTGCCTGGAGCTTTGAGAACTGGGCCATATATGTCAACATTCTGAGAGTGTAGTGGCAACCAAAACAAACAACAACAATGGATCAATGGGCAGAATGAGGTGGAAGCACACTGCTGAAATTAAAAAAAGTACAATATACAATTATATAATATGAAAAGATGAACATAAATCTAGCTCTTATAAAGCCTGTACAAGCATTATCACATAAACAGTAAAAAATTAAGGCCATTGAATAACTCAAATATGTCATGGCTTCACTGAAAATATCAGGTTTTATTTTTATTCATGGTTTCAGAGCCTGATGACCTCGTTTGTGTCTATGCCATGCATAAGATCACTGGGTTCTGAAAGCACTCATGAAAATAAATCTGACATTTACAGTGAAGCCATGATATATCCTATAATTAGGGAGGAGTAGGCTAGTTAATGTTTAACCCCAATTTTTGCACTTTAATATGTTTGGCAGCATTTGATGAAATAGCCCAAACTTTGGCATGCGTGGTCTGGCTGGCAGATTCTCAAAACATAACATGTTTTGTGATGGCATCTTGTTTGGTTTTCAAGTTGCAGAACACAAAAAATTGCAAAAGAAGGTGTTTGGTTTTCTTATACTTAACATGCTCTTTTTGCTGTCATGCATAACCTTGATGGTGTAGAATTTTTTCATGAAACCAAGATAGTGCCTTATGAAGCTTTCATGAACAAAATGTCATACAGTTTCAGAGTTTTAAGGATTTGAAGTTAATGTTTTGGATAACCTTCTATTTCAACTGGTAAAAAAGCAGATTGCAAGTGCTTATTTTCATGATTTACTTGTCGTGAGACATTATTTACTTGCCATGAGAAAACAGTGATTGTGGTGGTCACCATCTTGTTATTTTTAACTAAAAAACATTGAAAATGGTTTTATGTGATAACTGCTATGTTTTAATGTTGCCAACCAAAAAGAGTGAGTAAACAGTCTTATTTATTAACAACCAGACAAACAGCACCTGCAACCGGTTGCGGGTGCTGTTTGTCTATTTGTTAATAAATATGACATTGTAACTTAACCTAGCTTACAGGTCTATTTGTTGGCACACTGTGCTGCTCCACTCCTTTGCTCCTTTGACTGTCCTTTATACATGGAGGCACCAGTGATGTTTTTCAGGAAGCTGCCTTCCTCTTTTTTGGATTTGTAATTTTCAATATCATGACCTAAAATTTTTAACATAGCCATTTTTTCACATCACCTCATGAACATGACAGCTGCCATTTTTCAAATCCAGGCCAAAATCTGTTTTTGCAGCTGTGGGGCAAAATGATATTTCTTTGGGGATCTAGAAATTTTCACCAATTGGATTCATGAGGTGTGGTCATACAAAGGCTATGTTGACAATCAGGTGTAAAAATATAGTAAAATGACAAAATTATGAGTGGACTTTGAAATATTTCAACATTCACTCATGACTTCACTAATTTTCAAGCATTTTGACCCCAAACTTTGAACATAGCCATTTTTTGCTACACTACATAAACATAACAGGTGCAGTTTTCAATCTTTGATGACATATATTTTAACAGTTGTAGTGCAAAAAAGATGTTTCAGTCAATATACTGGCAATATTACATGCCATGTGTGTAAGGGGAGTCATAGAACCACTATTTTGAAAATTTGAGGACAACATTCAAAAAATATATTATAAGAATGTGTGTAGTGCCAGATTATATCCCAGTAGCTACTACTTTGTGATCTCATGCTGGTGAGCTAAATTTGGGGGTGAGGCTGAGGGGATGGCACTGTTATGCCACACCACCCCCAGCCAGGGAAGAAATGGTGCAGGGTTGCCTGCACAGGCCCAGGTACCATATAGTGAAGACAACTCTTCTTTTGGCATAGGGCCCTGCACCCTTGGGTGGCAGAGGGTCCTGTGCATTGGCTGAGAGAAGGACTCTTTGTCCTGTGTATCTATACCTGTGGCCACATGGAAGCACGGGCCCCAGAGGGCCCTGCACTTCCACAGCCCTCCACACAGCCTCATGAATTCATGACATCTACAGTACAAGAATAAGCATTTGTCAATGCAGAACATTGGTTGCTTGTTAAACAGTTTGTTTTTTTGCAATTCTTACCCCAAATTTTGAAGATGCTTGTTTTAGGATTTGCCTTATAGACATGATATGTGCCATTTATATTATATTGGCCAAAATATCATTTTGCAACAGAGGTGCAAAAGCACATCTTGTCCAGGATTTTAAGAAAGACATCACATTTAGGAGGTTATGTGGAAAAATGGCTATGTTGAAGGGCTGAAGTCACAATATTGAAAATTAGTGAAGTTATGAGTGAATGCTGAAATAGTGTAATGTTCAGTCATAACCTGGGCATTTTATTGTATTTCTATACCAGATTTTCAGTGTAGCCTTCTTATTATGCTACCTAATGAATGCGGTAAGTGAAAACTGTCAACCCCACAACAAAATGTCTTTCTATGCCACAGGTACAAAAACTCATTTTGGCCAGGATTTGAAAACTGACAGCTGTCACATTCATGAGGTGCTGTGAAGAAATTGCTATGTTGAAATTGTGGGGTAAAAATATTGAAAATTACCAAAGTTATAAAGCTGCATTAGTAAATTTCAACACAGGCTCATAACTTTGTTGTTTTTTTAATATTTTTGCCCCAAATTTTCAACATAGCCTTCTTAAGACCCCACCTCATGAACAAATGCAGAGAAAATTTTCAGCTCCTGCATGAATGGTGATTTCACACTACCACTGTGAAATCACCTTTCGGGATACTGAAACACATTTTGGCCAGGATTTGAAAAATGGCATTTATCACATTCAAGAGGCGCTGTAAAGAAATGGCTATGTTGAAAATTTGGGGTCAAAATATTGAAAATTACCAGAGTTACTAGCCTGTGTTTGCAAATTTCAACAAAGGCTCATAACTTTGTTGTTTTTTAATATTTTTACATAAAATGTTCAACATAACCTTCTTATGACCCCACGTCATGAACAAGGGCAGATAAAATTTTCAGCTCCTGCCCAAATGGTGATTTCATGCAGCAACCACAAAATCACCTTTCAGGACAGATTTACCTAATGTCATTGCAATTGTTCATGAGGTGGTGTCCTAAAACAGGCATGTTGAAAATTTGGGGCAAAAATATTAAAAAATGGCCAAGTTATGCTACTAAGTTCAAAACCCCATTGAAATACATTGAACTGCATACCTGATTTCCTCAGTTTACGGTCAGATTTTGAAGAATGAAGATGTCTGTGTGGTCCAGAGATGATTATGGCATCAGACCCCCAGTGGGTAAGTAAGGGCTTGGGGGGTGTGGTGGTGGTTGCTGAGTGGGAGGGTCATGTGGAGGGACTAATGGTGCAAAAGACAATGATGGATGTTTTTCTGTTTTACAGGTTAAAAAAATAATGAGAGACTTTTTTATATTTCATGTGATGACACTGGGGATTGGGCACCCCTAGTGTCAGTGTGACATTTATGGTGGGGGGGTGGGTCTTGAGATAGAGGGTCAGGTGGGGGGGGGAGTTACCGGGCACCCGCAACAGGCATCAATGGACAGTTTTCTTTGTTACAGGCAATCTATATCAATAAAATAAAAAAAATTAAAACTACAAGGGACAACACTGGGGGATAGGGCACCCCCAGTGTCAGTGTTATGTTTGTTGGGGGTGTGTGGAGTGGTTGTGCTCAGAGAGAGGGTCAGGTGGGGGGAACAGTTACAGGGGTGCCAGCTACAGACATCGATGGATGGTTTTCTGTGTTACAGGTTACATTTACAAATAAAATTTAAAAAAAAACAACGAGGTGGTGACACTGGGGGATTGGGCACCCTCAATGTCAGTGTTAGGTTTGGAGGAGGTGGGGACCAGTGGGTGCTGAGATGGAGGGCTGAGTTGGGAGGACGGTTACAGGGGGCCAGCAACAGACATTAATGGATGGTTTTCTTTTTTACAGACTGACAGGCTCCTGATGCTGAAAGCCACTCAGCTGTTTGCTGACCTGCTTCATGCAAATCAAAGGACAGAAGCCTTCTCTGATTGGAGGGCATCAGTCCTCTGAAGTACATGAAGTTTCCACTCAGCAAGCAGCATGTCATGTCAGGACCACAGTGTGCGGTCATTGGTGTAGACTGCTGAGCCCCTGCTTTTGTGAACTGCAATGGGCTCAGCAGTGAGCCCCCCCTGAAATCCCCCATCACTGCCACAAAACTGGTGCACAAGTGCAGCCAACATAAAAAGCAGCATGTCACAGAAATCACTGTGGTGAAGGAACAGGTATTTAAATCACAAAACATACAGTAATCCTGTACTCGTTAGTGCACTGCCCATGGAGGAAATGCAGAGGTTGGGGAGTGGCCATCTGTTTTAGAAACAACCTGAACTTCATGTACTCAGTGGGTTCTGCCTCATTGTTTGAATGTGTGGCAGTGCATGGGGTCCAGGTGCAGGTTGCAGGATTCTCCTTGTTTACCATCCTCTGAGATTGGGGGGTGAATTCTTGCAGGAAGTTGTGGACTTTGTCACCGACAGGTGTTGGAGTCACCCAGATGGTTGATTCTGGGGGACTTCAATGCCGGGGTTGAAGATGAATCCTCACAGTTTGGATATAACCTCCTCCAGCTGATGACACCTCTGGGCCTAGCACAAGCAGTTGCTTCTGAGACCCACCACCGTGGCCACACCTTGGGCTTGGTGTCACTAACCTCAAGACTGATCTGGCCACTTGGTCCGATCATTCCACATTGGAGTTCTCATTTGGGCCCCATTGATAGTCTCTCCCCTGTTGAGACGGACAGCTATTGCCCTTTAAGGGTATTGTCCCCAGAGGGACTTTTGGTGGTAGTTGACTTTTCTGGTGTGAATACTGCATATGTGATTGGCTCAGGTGAGGCGGTGGCAGCCTTTAATGGGGCCATCTCCAAGGCACTAGATGCCATCACACTGATCCATATACAACCCAGGTCATCTCGCATGAGACCCCCATGGTTTGATTGGGCTCTCAAGGAGATGAAGACCAAGGATCGAAAGTTGGAGCATTGCTGGCGGAGGACACGGTCCATGGAGGATAGACTGGTTTTGAGAAATCATTACAATGATTACCAAAGGGCAATCAACTATAAGAAGGCAAAGTTCCTGTCCAGGAAGAGTGCTGCAGGGAGGAACAGACCAGCTCAGCTCTTTCAGACTGTGGACAGACTACTTCATTTGGTCTGTTTGCAGTTTAAAAGGGCATTTTCAGCTGCATTGTGTGATGAGTTTGCACTGTTCTTCTTGGACAAGGTATCCTCTATTAGGTCTGGGATCTCCCCAGTGGGGCAAATTCAGCCCCACAGTAGGGGGCCTGGTAGGAATGGGACCACGCCTATTGCCTGGGCAGAGTTTCAGCTAGTGGAGATGACTGAGGTCATTGAGGTGATTTTTAAGTTGCAGTCCATCTTCTTCAAACTGGTCCAGGCCTGACTCATCTCCTAGTGGGATGCATAGAGGCTATTGGCTCAGTGTTTGCCAGAATAGTCTGGTGTTCACTCATGGTGAGAGTCTTCCTTGATGCCTTGAAGGAGGCATTGGTGAAGCCCCTTCTGAAGAAACCATCACTCGACTCCGATGTTCTGGAGAATTATAGACCTATCTCCAACCTTCCATTTTTGGGGAAGTTGTCGAGAAAGTAGTGGCACTGCAGCTTGAGGTACACCTCACAGCCTTTGACATCTATGAGCCATTCCAGCCCAGATTTAGGGCTAGGCATAGCACCGAGATGGCACTGGTTCAGGTGCAGGATGACCTCCTCAAGGTGAGATATAGAGATTGGTCAATTCTACTTCTCCTTGATCTCTTATCATCATTTGACACTGTGAACCACATTGTGCTTTTGGATCACTTTAGAGAGTACTGTGGGCCCACCGGAACTGTCATCAACTGGTTTGAGTCCTAGCTCTCTGGTAGGATGCAACGGGTGGTAATGGGGAATTTCTTTTCCTTCCCAAAGTCCCTGTCATGTGGAGTTCCTCAAGGTTCGATCCTGTCACCGATGTTGCTCATGGTGTACATGCTGCCCCTGTGAGAGCTGATTAGACGTTGCAGTCTGGGTTTCCACTGTTATGCAGACAATATCCAGCTGTATATGTCATTTGCCCCCAGAACAAATGGTGCCGTCAAAGTGCTGAATAAGTGCCTGGCCAAAATCCAGAAATTGGATGTCCTCTAACTGGCTGAGGCTGAGCTCCGATAAGATGGAGGTACTGGTGATTGAGCCTGGTCATGGGCATAGAAACATAGAATTTGATGGCAGATAAGGACCGCTTGGCCCACGTAGTCTGCCTATTTCCCTACCTAACAGATAAGCTGCAGATCCTAGTTAACCAACAGCTTACTTCCTCTTACCCCCCCACTAAGACTGCCTTATGTCTGTCCCATGCATTCTTGAATTCCCCCACTGTTCTTGACTCCACAACCTCCTCAGGGAGGCTGTTCCATGCATCCACAACCCTCTCTATGAAAAAATACTTCCTCACATTACTTCTGAGCCATTCCCCCTCTCTCTTCAAATTGTGCCCCCTTGTTCTTGCACATCTCTTTTTCTGAAAGATGCTACCCTCTTGGACTTTGTTGATTCCCTTGAGGTACTTGAAAGTTTCTATCATGTCCCCTCTCTCCCTTCTTTCCTCAAGGGTATACATATTAAGCTCCTTTAGTCTTTCTTCGTATGTCTTCTAGTGCAGACCCTGCACCATTTTGGTTGCCCTCCTCTGGACAGCCTCCACTCTGTCTATGTCTTTACGGAGATGGGGTCTCCAGAACCGCACACAGTACTCCAGATGGGGTCTCACCAACTGTCTGTACAGAGGGATAACAACTTCCTGTTTCTACTATTGATGCCTCTCCCTATGCATCCCAGTATCCCCCCAGCCTTCCTTACTGCCGTCTCACATTGCTTGCCCACCTTTAGGTAATCTGATATAATTACCCCCAGGTCCCTTTCCATTTTTACTGTTGTGAGTATCTCACCTCCCATTGTGTACTCTTCCCCTGGGTTTTTGTTTCCCAGGTGCATTACCTTGCATTTGATGACAGTGCCTCCGGGGTGGTAACAAGGTTGGTCCTGGGATCTACCCCATTTATGGCATCCCCTAAGTTGAAAAATCTGGGCATTGTCCTTGACAACAGACTAACACTTGATGCCCAGGTGTCGTCCGTTGTCAAAAGTGTTTTTTACCACTTAAGGAATATCATCTGGATTAAATCCCTAATTCTGCCCAAGGACCTGCCTTCACTGGTACATGCCTTCATTACATCCAGGCTGGACTACTGTAGTGCTCTGTACTTCGGGGTCAGTGCAGGGAACCTCTGCCGGCTGTAGCTAGTGCAGAATGCAGCAGCCAGGTTGCTGACAGGCCTGCCCAGGTCTTGTCATCTGACCTCGGTCTTGCAAGGTCTGCATTGGCTGCCGGTCAGGTGGAGGATCATCTTCAAGGTGGGCTTGCTCACCTACAAGGCTCTATATGCCTCAGGCCCTAGCAATCTGTTGGACCTCCTTACACCTGCCATCCCAGTACGCTCCCATTGCTCCTCCACCGAGGGCCTCTTAGTAGTTCCGAGTGCTAGACTGAAAACCTTGGGTAATCGTTCATTCTAGGTGGCCAGTCCAGTCCTCAGGAACTCACTTCCCAGGTCACTGAGGGAGGCCCAAACAGTGGAGGCATTTAAGAAGGGTCTGAAGACTTACTTATTTAAAAAAGCATATCCTGAAAACTGCTGCTAATTTTAACATAATTTTGAAGTATTTATTTATTAATTTAAAACTTAGGTATTTTTTTTGCTTTGTATGTTGTCTATCGTACCCTGCTCATTATCTACTTGTAAGGCAACTAGAGCCTCTGGGATTGGGCACCATATAAATCAAAACTTTCTTACTTACTTACTTACTCAGGAACCACAACCAAGCTTAATGCTGAAATAGCTCTTATAATGGTACATTTCAGTCCATAGGCATAATCTTGTGGACCTACATTCCCCAGTGCTTTGGTCAAACAATTTGGCCTTCATCAGGGGTGTGTGTCAGCTCACAGGTCTCTTACCCTTAAAATACACTGACCCTTAAAGGCACAGTACCAATTAAATCTGATTGGTTACATCCATATAAACAAAAAATATAAATGATTCAAACACTCATTCACTTATAAACATTTTTGGCAGCACAGATAAAATATAATAAATGAATTCCCTGACCACAAAAAGGGGGAATTAGTGCAAAGGATAGTGGTAGTATTAAGTATGTGCTAGTAAAGGTACTGTGATGGAGAGAGGGAAGTGAATGTGAGAATTGTTGACATCTGTCCCTGCACTTCCATAGGTGGATGGAGTCTTCCCTTGATATAGGGACCTGCATGAATGAGGATACAATTCCATTATCTCAAAAAGAAAGAAAATTCTTTGCAAAAACTGCTTTAATGCACCAGTGAGGGTTCAACTTAACTCAACAAAAGTAGGTAAATATGATGTTTGGGTTTTCAGCCCTAATTCCCCACCCACACCCTCCAAGCAGCAAAAAGAAAAAAACATTAGTGTTTGGGGTTCCCGGAGTCTTGGAGAACTAGTGGTGGGGTCTTCATTGGGGTTGTCAGCCCTAATGCTCACCCCCTCTCCTGAGCAAACAAGGTCAGGTGTGATTTATTTTCTTCACACAGGACCAGCAGGGCCCTGTGTGAAGGAAGCTATAACAGATTGTGTTGGCAACATGTGATAAGGCATACTTCCTTACCTTTGAAGAGTGTATCCCTATGAGGCACTGGCTTGGAGCTGTACCTTGTGCTTTAGACAGAAGGCTACAAGCTGGGGAAGGGGTGAGCAATAGGTTGACAATAATAAGGAAGACTCCACCACTGCTTTGCCAAGACTCTGGAGACCCCAAAATCCTATTTTTTTTCTTTTTGCTGCTTGGAGGGTAGGGGAAGTTAGGGTTGGAGACCCTAACGCCAACTTTCACTAATTTTTTCACATTAAGTTGTACATTACTGCAGTTATTTTTGCAAATAATATATATAATATGTATGCACACCATAGGTGTGTGGGGAAAAATGACAAAATAAAAGTGATATCTTGGTTAGCGGCATCAGTAATGGCAATATATCACAAATATATTGTTACTTTTGTCACAATGGATATTTTCAAGGTTACTGGTACCACAGTGTAATACTGAGCCTTTCAGAAAGCAACCAAAAAATACTGTGTGCATTTTTTACTGCAATTAAAGTGATGCATGAACAAATAAGCTGTGGCTAGAGCCAATAGGGCTGCAGCCGAGGTCATTGAAGAGAGGCCAGAGGATCCTGTGTGTGTAAATTTGAATGCAAGCTTGTAACTTCGTAATGTTGTAATATTTTTGCCACAAATTAACATTGCCTTCTTATGATCCCACATCATGATGAAGCACAGAGAACATTTTCAACTCTTGTCTGAAATGTGAATTCATGCAGGGACTGCAAAATCACCTTTCAGGATGCAAAAATACATTTTGGACAGGATTTGAAAAATGACAGCTATCACATTCATGAGGTACTGTAAAGAAATGGCTATGTTGTAAATTTGGGGTAAAAATATTGATAATTGCCAAAGTTACATATAACGTAGGCACATACATTTGCTGTGTTTTAATATTTTTACATTAAATTTTCAGCATAGCCTTGTTATGACCCTGCCTCATGAAGAAGGGAAGAAAACATTTTCAACTCCTGGCCTAAAAGTGATTTTGTGCAGGGACTGTGAAATCACCTTTCGAGATGCAAGAACACATTTTGGGCAGGTGTTACAAAAATTATAGCAGTCACATTCATGAGCTGCTGTAAAGAAATGGCTATGTTGAAAATCTGGGGTATAACTATTGAATATTACCAAACTTATGAACCTGTGTTTACAAAATTCAAAATAGCCTCATACCTTTGCTTTTTTTAAATATTTTTACACAAAATTAATAACATAGCCTTCTTGTGTCCCTACCTCATGAACAAAGGCAGAGAAAATTTTCAATTCCTGTAGGAACTGCAAAATCAACTTTTGGGATGTAAAAAAAACATTTTGGCCAGGATTTGAAAAATGACAGATCTCACATTCACATGGTGCTGTAAAGATATGGCTATGCTGTAAATTTGGGGTAAAAATATTGAAAATTACCAAAGTTACGAGCCTGTGTTTGCAAAATTCAACATAGACTCATAACGTTGTTGTTTTTTTAATGTTTTGACACCAAATTCTCAACATAGCCTTCTTATGACCCCACCTCATGAACAAGGGCAGAGAAAATTGTCAACTCCTGCCAGACCGCAAAATCACCTTTTGGGACAGATTTGCCTAATGTCAGTGCAATTGTTCATGAGGTGGGTCCCAAACAAGGTATGTTGCAAATCTGGGCTAAAAATATTTAAAAATGGTCAAGTTATGCCACTGAGTTCAAAACACCATTTAAATACATTGAACCGCATACCTGTTTCTTCAGTTCCTGGTCTGACTTTGAAAAGTGAAGATGTGTCTGTGGTCAGAGGGGATATTACGGTGTTGGACCCCCGATGTGTAAGTAAGGGCTTGGGGGGTGTGGGGTTGTGGGTTCTGAGTGGGACGGTTGGTGGGGCAGTAACAACTACAAAAGACATTGATGGACAGTTTTCTTTTTATGAAGTTAAAGAAAAGGACTGATGATTCATGATTAGGCACCCCAGTCTCATTGTTATGTTTTTGGGGGGTGCTGACAGTGAGGGTCAGGTGGGAGAGGAAAAATATATATACATATATAAAAAAACACATGTGCAAGTAAGGGTAGTGGATGGGATAAAAGACACCTATGGATGGTTTTCTTTAAAAGGACTGAGGATTTGTGATCATGACACTGGGGGATTGGGAGTGTCACTGTTATGTTTCTAGGAGGGGTGCTGAGAGGGAGGGTTGGGTGGGCAAGAGAAAAATATATATATATATAAAAACAAATAACCAAGCATGCATGGTAGTGGATGTGGTAAAAGAAATCGATGAACGGTTTTCTTAAAAAGGACTGAGGATTTGTGATCATGACACTAGGAGATTGGGCACCCCCAGTGTCACTGTTATGTTTCTGGGGGGTTGGGAGTGCTGAGATGGAGGGTCGGGAGGGTCAGGTGGATGGGAGAGAGGAAAGAAAAAAAAAATATATATATATATATATATATATATACAGTAGAAGCCTCTTAAAGGGGACACCTCCATGGACACCCTATCATCCCCTTTAAGCGCCCGTCCCTTTTATCAGAAGCCGCCTTTTTTTCCATCACAACCAGAAAAGACTTTGCTCATGAGACACAAACACACACGTTACGGTAATGAACAAAACATCAAGAAGTACTGGATACCAGTACTTTTTGTGATTACAGCTTTTTTTTGTAAAAGTGTGTTTGGTTTGGTGCTTGATTTAATCTTTATTTCATTGGTGAAAGCAACACACTGAACTTTAATTAAAATCACTTAACAACTTTTGAGAGAGAGGAGTTGGGCAGCTGTAAAGCCTCAATAACTTTTATTTTCTCACTCAGTGGGAGGTCGACTCTTTTGTTGTTGTTTGTAGATGCCATCCTGCAAACCAAACACACTCCAGAGAGATGCTAAGCAGGTGGGAATGTGAAACAGCTTAAATGCAGGGCGCTTAATGAGCACTTAATGAGGTGTGATTACATTTTCAGCACCTTTTCCTATGCCTATGACTAGATAATCATCCCAATTAAGCAACAGGACTGTCGCAATTAAACAGAAGCTGGTCCCATTGAATAACATTAGCCAAAAATCGATGCCCAGGTGATCGTCCCAATTAAGCAGACATTCCCTTTAACCGCGTCCCCTTTAAGTGGCTTTTACTGTGTATATATATATATATATATATATATATATACACACACACACACACACTGTATATACTGTATATCTATATATATATCTATATATATATATATATATATATATATATATAGCTCTATTTCAAGGTCCCTCTATGAACTCTTGACTTGCAAGGTTATTCTCCGGCGCATGAGCCAAGGCAGAGCAAGGAAAGGGTTAAGAGAGCAGAAAAGGTGTATGATTTGGTACTGAGTGCTATGAGCGGAGTTCAGCAGGGCTCACAAGAGAAAGGAGGAAGTAGTCTGGGCAGCAGTAGTTCACAGACCTGCAGTGAACTACTCTGCTGTAACTAAACAGTATTTTCTGGTGTTGGGCTGGGTGTTTGGCATACATGAGCCCACAAACAAGATGATTACCATATTCTACAGGAAAAAGGACTTCTTTAAATTACTCACCATAGCAGGACAGGAGTAACATCACTTCCGGTCCTCAGGTGATAAAGCTCGAGCTCCACAGCGAGCGGTGCTTCTATTTTGAGGTCCCTCCCTGAACTCTTGACTTGCAAGGCTATTTGCTGGTGCATGAGCTGAGGCAGAGCAAGGAAAGGGTAAAGAGAACACAAAGGGTGTGTGATTTGGTACTAAGCACTGTGAGCGGAGTTCAGCAGGGCTCATAACAGCAAGGAGGAAGTAAAGCTCTAGTGCCACAGTGAGTGAAGTGAGCTCGAACGGGCTAGCATGCAGAGACATATGCAGAGTCAAGCATGTCGTGCATATGTCTTGCATGTTCTGTGTGAATGAAGGGACAGGGTAGGCCACCAAACATAAAACCAGTCCAAGCAGTGAGTACATCAAAAAACAGGATGCTAAGACGTTAAACTCATGTAAACAGTGTAAACTAGTGAGCGGTTCTGGGGAACACACAAAATAAATAAACAAGATGGAGGGCACTCACTTAGCAGAGGGAGTACTAAATATGCTACAAACGAATGGAGCGATATTACAACGCTCTAAGTGTGAAATGTATACCACGCATTTTGAGCTTCCAGCAGTACAATCTTATGTGTGCCCCAAATGTACTGAATTAATGAAACTACAAAAAGTTTTAAAGATAAATGAGGAAAACACCACTCCAATTGGGGAAGGGAGCGATTGAATGGGAACCATGAGAGGAAATCTAGAGGCCTCTCAGCAGGTGGACCATACCACAACAGTACAAAAAAGGATGGAGGAAATGGAGGCACAGGATAGTAGTTGGACTACAGTAACAAAACTACCAAAGAACAAAAGGAGGAGGGCCTTAGGAAGTGATGCAATAGCTTTGTGCAACAGATATGCATCCCTGAGATGTGAGGGGCTACCAGTAGATAAAGTAGCAGAAAATGCAAACTCCTCAACAACCCCTCAAACTAGCAACATTGAAAATAGGTATAAGAATGTACTTGTCATAGGGGACTCCATTCTGAGGAGGACGGGCACTTTTATATGTAGAAATAATAAAGCCAAAACAGTTGTAAACTGTTTACCAGGGGCTAGAACACATGACATAAGGAATAGACTCCCTAAATTTCTTCATAGTGAACAAGATAGCCAAATAGTATGGATTCATGTGGGCATAAATAATGCGGGACGAGACCACAAAAAATATATTGTGGGACAAATCATGGTGTGTGCAGCCATAATACAGTTGGCCCAGCAGACACTAATCATATCAGGTTTACTACCCAAACTAAACTGTGATAAGGAAAAAAATGACACCATCCAAAGGATTAACGCCCAAATAAACAACAAATGTATAGAGGTGGGCATAGCTTTTCTAGATAATTGGGATATATTTTATCAGAAAACTACTCTATACTCAAAAGACAGGCTACACCTAAGCAGAAATGGCACAAACACCCTAGCAGCAAGAATATCTGAAGAAATAGATACATCTTTAAACTAGTTGGGGGGGGGGGTTATGTATAAATAGTAAACCTAAACACAACCATAATGATGGATGGAAAACTAAACAGGGTTGGGCTACAAGCAAAAAAACCTACATTGCCTAATGGTTAATGTAAGGAGTTTTAAACATAAAAAGGATGAGCTTGAGGCTATACTAAAAATAAGAGGAGACATAGACATGATATGACTAATGGAAACCTGGTGGTCCCCAAGTTACAAATGCAGAAAAGAACTGGCAGGATATACATTATACCACCTCGATAGAGAAGTTAAGAATGGGGGGTGTTGCAGCATATATATCAAATTCCATCAAATCCACAAATATCTCTGATAAAATAAAACAGAAAGAAAAACAGGCAGAACTGTTGTGGTTAAGACTAGAAACAGGAGAAAATACACATATAATTGGAGGAGTTTTCTATAGACCTCCAGGGTATTGTAATATATGTAAACTCACTGCAGAAGACAAATATGAACCTATGCTCCATAACAGTAGAAGATCAAGTAATAAACAATCCTACAAAAATGGCTAATATATTCAACTCTTACTTTGGGTCAGTGTTTTTGCACTAATCAACACAGGTAAAAAGTAATAAAGTATTAACAGTATCAAGCCTGGATATAACAGAGGAAAGTATAAACAAAAAAACTGGTAAATTGAAAAACACCCATTCGGCAGGACATGATAATATCTCCAACACTTTACTTAAGCTACTATCACCACAAGTGGCTAAACTGCTTAAAATGTTTTTTGTAAAATCCATGATGGATGATGCAGTCCCTTCTGACTGGCTGGAAGCCAATGTAGTACTGATTCATAAAAAGGGTAATAGAGCTGACCATACAAACTATAGGCCCATTAGTTTGACGTCAATTCCAGGAAAGTTGTTGAAAGCTATAATGAAGGATAGACTAAATAACCATCTGGAGGACAATAATGAAATTGATCAAGAACAGCATGGTTTTCTGTCAGAAAGATTGTGTGTCACAAACCTCTTGTGTTTTTATGGAAAAATATCATATGCGTTGGACAATGAGAAACAGGTGGATTGTGTATACATGTTGAAATAATTAGAAGCCTGATGGATATAGGACTTGACCAAAGCATAGTGGGGGTGGGTTGAGGCTTGGTTGATGAATAGGACACAGAGGGTGTGAATAAATGACTTTCTTTCCAGCTTGGTGCCTGTGATGAGTGGCATGCCACAGGGGTCGGTGTTGGGCCCAGTGCTGTTTAGGTATTCATGTTGGGTATGGGTGGGAGGGGGTGAAAACTGGCTAAGCAAATATGCAGATGACACCAAACTAGCAGGGATAGTATCTGAAAATGATAACACTGGCTCCTTACAGCAGGATCAAGATAACATCCGAATATGGGCCACCCTTAGAGGAATGAGCTTCAATACAGATAAATGTTGTGTTATTCATTTGGGAAGGCATAAGGGCATGTTCATACTAAATGGGTACATTTCCATCACAAGCACTTTAACACTTAGTAACTATGCAAAGAGTGTTTAAATATATTTCAGAACTGCACTGCTGTCTACTACAGATGTTAGTGGGATAACATAAATAACTTCAGCCACCTAATACTTACGAAAAAATGTTGTTTTTTTAAACTTACAGATTTGTCCCCTGGTTTTTGCATTGGCTAGGTGGGACATTTCAAGACACCATAAGTTGTATGCTTTCCTTCTACCTACCAAAATGATGTGCTGAAAAAATAAGTCTTCCTATGCATTTTACATGAAGAGCCCTGTAACATCACCAAGTGTGTGTGCCTTTATATATTTTTATTTTTTTGCAGAATGAGTTAAAAAGTGACAATCTCGTATGTAACCTTCTCTGTCCCCCTAGGTTACATACGGGATTGACTGGTATAAATGTGAAACTGTACAAGAATCGGGGCACTAGATGCCAGGAACTGAAGGAGGCTCAGTTAGTTTGCTGTTCTGGCTGAAAAAACATTTCAAAACTGCAGAGATGCTCTGATTGCCTTTAAAAGTAAAGCCGGGCTATCTGTCTCTGTCCCACTCATATCTGCGTATGTAATAGCTGCTTATCATGCCTGAGGAGTGTGACTTTTTTCACAGTGTCATTGGCTTATTTCTAGCCAATCATAATATCAGATTAAGTCATTTAAACTTTGCTCTACCTACGGAGCAGTCAATTTTCTTCCTGAACACCAGATGAGAACATTCTCTGTCTCCTCCAAACTTGCCGTTACAAATATGTGACCGCGTTACAAACAGGAATGTGGAAACTGGCCAGAAATGTAAGCAGACATGAATGGGGCTACATAGCAGTGAAATAAAGATTTTCTATACTGTCTGCTCTAAATCTGACTGCATTTTGTTGCTGGATTTGAAATGGGAGTGTGCTGTGCACAGACTGGCATTCAGTAAGGTCTCTGGGGACAGAGAAAAGGTCAATCATGTTTGTAACAAGGGACAGAGTTAATACATTTGTCCCTGTTAAAACAGGATTTAGCTACTGGACATGGTTAATTATGTTAAATAAAGTTTGAATTTATAATATATTTTACTGGGGTTCATGACTGCTGTTTTAATATATCCATTTATGTCTGAAAATGGCAAGTATTTGACATATTGTTCAAGGTTATCTATTTTGTGGCTCTAATAACTTCATTCTGTGTGCCAGACATGCTGTGAATTTCATAGTTTTGCAATGTGCTAAACAGATGTGTAAGGCTGTGTAATTCATTGTGGATGTATGACTTTTGCAGGCTTCCAAACATTTCTTTTTTTAGTGGTCTTATGGTACTGTCCTGATTGTAACAGGGACAGAGGTAGCATGCTAATGTTTGTAACAGAGACTTCCTAAAAATCTCTGTCCCAGTTACAAACAAGACTTTTGGTGTACCTTATTTTGAAATTGTGATTATTAAGAGATGTAATGAGGTCTTTGTCCACTTTTAGTGTGCATTTGTTTAGGGGGTGTTATAAATGATTTTTTGTTTTAAAATGGCCTTTCACATACTTTGGGGAAGGGGGGCTGCCAGCTCATCTGAAAGTAAATTATTTCTGCAATGTCTGTTGCAAAGGTTGGGATTAAAATATAAAAGTACTGGGTGCTGTAATCATTTACTGATGCATTTTAAGTGAAAAAATCATGGAATCCAAAACAGTATTTTCAAAAGCTGTCCCAACAGCCCACAACCATGTTCAATTATGTTTGTAACAGGGACCTCAGGAAACCAGCGTCCCTGTTACAAACAAGACTTTGGTGGTGCCTTATTTTTCATTGTTATTATTAAGAGATGTTACATGTTTTTTTGGTTTGATTTGAGTGAGCATTTGTCCGGGGGGTGTAAAAAAGAATTTTTATTTTAAAATGGCCACTCACATGCTTGGGGGGGGGGGTCCAGCTCATCCAAAAGTAAATTAGAAATGGAATGTTTGCTGAAAAGTTTGAGATTAACATGTAAAAGTATTGGGTGCTGTAGTCATTTACTGATGCATTTAAAGTGAAAAAAGCCAGGAATCTGTTTTAGGATTTTCAAAAGTTGACCTAACAGCCCGCAACCAAGTTCAATCATGTTTGTAACATGGATCTCAGGAAACCAGTGGTCCCTAATACAAATGGATGGTACTTCTGGTTGTACCTTATTTTTTAATTGTGATTATTAAGATATTCTACAAGACTTGTTTGTTTTGACTAAGCATTTGTTTTGGGGATGCAACAAAGGACTTTTGTTTTAAAATAGTCACCCACATGCTTTGGGGGAGGGGCAGCCAGCTGATCCAAAAGTAAATTAGAAATGGAATGTTTGTTGCAAAGTCTGAGATTAAAAGCAATAGACATATTGGGTGCTGTAGTAATTTCCTACTAAATTTAAAGTGGACAAATGCCAATGACAATATTTTAGAACAAAAACGTTTAGCAACTAAAGACCCTTGTATGTTATAAAAATAACGATTGCAGTGGTAACTTGCTCCTTGGAAGCATAATGGCACCAATTAAAATTACAAAATGGTTCTGGCCAAGGTATGGCTTATAGGGCACCGGGGAGGGAGACAGTTGCCACCAGGTACCCTTGGACTGCTGATAAGATATGGAGAAGGATGGGACTGACCATCAGTCCCATGGTACAGCTGACAGGGCTAGAGAATTTTAGGAGTGTGCCACTAGGACCCTTGAGACTGCTGACAGAGATGGGATTGATCTTACATTCCAGGGGGCCAATAGGGAGGGCAGTGGGATTGATCTTGGAGCCCATGGGACTTCAGATTTGATAGGGCATGCCAACAGGCCCCAGGGTCTGGGGAGAGGGATGAGACTAACCTTACATGCCAGGGGGCTGATGGGGAGGGGGGTGGAACTGACCTTGGATCCCATGGGACTGCAGATTTGATAGGGCATGCCAACAGGCCCCAAGGACTGGGAGGGGGATGAGACTAACCTTACATGCCAGGGGGCTGATGGGGAGGGAGTGGGACTGACCTTGGGTACCATGGGACTGCAGATTTGATAGAGCATGCCAACAGGCCCCAAGGACTGGGGAGGGGATGGGACTAACCTCACATGCCAGGGGGCTGATGGGGAGGGGTTGGGACTGACCTTGGGTACCATGGGACTGCTGATAGATCTGGAGAGTTTTAGGAGTGTACCAGCAGACCCCAGAACTGGGGAGGGGGATGGGACTAACCTTACATCCCAGGGGGCTGATGTGAGGGGGTGGAACTGACCTTGGGTACCATGGGACTGCTGAGGGCTGGAGAGTTTTAGAAGTGAACAACCAGGCCCCAGGGACTGGGAAGGGGGATGAGACTGACTTTACATGCCAGGGGGCTGATTTAGAGGAGGTTGGGACTTACCTTGGGCTCCATGGGACAGTGGATTTGTTGAAGTGTGCCACCAGGCCCCAGGGACTGGGGAGGAGGATGGGACTGACCTCATGTGCAAAGGGGACTGATGGGGAGGGGATGGGACTGATCTTGGGTTCCATGGGACTGTAGATTTGTCAGAGTATGCCATTAGGCTCCTGGGACTGGGGAGGGGGATGGGATAGACCTCACATGCCTGGGGCTGATGGGAATGTGGGACTGCCCTTTGTCCAATGGGACTGAGAATTTGCTGGAGTGTACCACCAGGCCCAAGGGACTGGGGAGGGGGATAGGACTGACCTCTGTGCCAGGGGGATGATGGGGATGGGGTGGGACTGACTTTGGGTCACATGGGACTGCTTACAGGGCTGGAAAATTTAGGAGTTCACCACCAGAACCTAGGGACTGTGAAGGGGGGTGGAACTGAACTCATGTGCCAGGGCAACTGATGTGGAGGGAGTGAGACTGGCCTTGGGTGCCATGGGACTGCTGACATAGCTGGAGAGTTTTAGGAGTGTGCCACTAAACCCCAGGGACTGGGGAGGGGGATGGTAATGACCTTACATGTCAGGGGGCTAATGGGGAGGAGGATGGGACTTACCGTGTGTTCCATGGGACAGTGGATTTGTTGGAGTGTGCTACCAGGCCCCATGGACATGGGAGAGGATTGGGACTGTACTCATGTGCCAGGGGTCTAATGAGGAAGAGCTGAGACTGACCTTGTGTTCTATGGGACTGCAGATTTGTTGGAGTGTTCCACCAGGCCCCATGGACTGGGGATGTGGATGGGACTTACCTCATGTGCCAGAGGGCTGATGGAGAGGGGGTGTTACTGACCTTGGGTCCCACTGGACTGCTTACATGGCTGGAGCATTTTAAAGTGTGCCACAAGTCTCCAGGGACTAGGGAGGGAAATGGGACTAACCGCACAAAACAAGGGCTGATGGGGAGGGGGGTGGGACTGATCTTGGGTCCCAGGGGGCTACTGACAGGGCTGGAGAAATGTAGAATGGTTTACCATTCCCCAGGGACTGCTAGCATGGATCTGGAGTGAAATGGGAATAGTGCCTCCATTTTGCTTGCAATCCTGTGGATGTCTGGGCATGCCTCCCTTTTGTTTGCAATTCTGTGGGTGTCCATGCTTACCTCCAGCGTTGCCCACATTCTCATCTGGTGGATTCAGTTATGTCATCTGGGGTCTGCCAGGTCCCTGTTCAATCTTTCATGGGGCCCTGGTGGGAGTGTAAGTGGCGTACTGCACACAGCAGCTTGACTTGAGTCACAATGGACCGGTGCCAGGGTTCTCGTCTGGTGGATTTAGTTACACCATCACCTGAGGTCTGCCAGGTCCCTGATCAATCTTCATGGGGCCCTGGTTGGTGTGCAGTTTGTGTATTGCATGCACCTGCTAGATTGAGTCACTGTAGGCCAGCACCCATGTTCTGCTCTGATGGATTCAGTTACATTGTCACCTGGGGTGTGCCAGGTCCTTGGTCAATCTCTCATGGGGTGCTGGTGTGTTTGCAAGTGGTGTACTGCATACACCAGCTTGAGTGAGTCACTGTAGGCCGTGTGTTCATGCTCATGTCTGGTGGATTCAGTTACTCTGTCACATGGGGTCTGCCAGATGTACATATGTACATTTGTTGGAGGTATTAGGTCTGTAATAAGCGATGTATATTTATTTATTTATTTATTTATGAGTTTTACCAGGAAAACATACTGAGCAAACATGCTCGATTCCAGGTGCGATCTGGGGGCCGAGGCCCATATACAATTTGACATGCTTAGACAGTACAGAAATGAGCATAGGCTTGTACATTTAACAATTTAGGAGAAAAATTTGGGAGAAAATTGCAGTCATGGGTAGGATGCATACATACAGTGTAACGACATATAGGTTAGAGTACTGTACAATACTTATTTAATTATAAGAGCATGACATTTGTAAAATTTTCCTAGTTGAAACAGGAACAACTGGAGGTGAAATGTGCTCTGAGTAATTGGTTACGTAGGGAGGGGTTTGGTGCATGCCTAATGGGGGCAGGTAGGGCGTTCCAGGTCTGAGGTATGCGGTAATTAAAAGCGGCCTGGCCTTTGGATGTGTGCATAAACGGGACATGGAACAGTCTTTGGTCCATACTCCTAAGGGAGTACGCAGGTGAAAGTTGTTGGGAGAGGAAAGAGGTCAGGTAGGGGGGAAGGGAGTGGGACCAATATTTGGCAGCGAACCTAGTACAGTTAGTTTGTCTGCGGTCATGTAGGGACGGCAGGGTTAATGAGCTGTAGAGGTTGCAGTGGTGTGTTGATTGGGGGCAGCCAAGGATGAAATGGCAGAAGGAGTGGAACAGGGTGTCTAGGCTGGCCAGGGCGGAACCAGATATTCAAAAGGGTTGCGCCATGCACAATTGGGATGCGCCAGCACAAGTCTGAAAATAGAAACATAGAAATATAGACTTTGACAGCAGATAAGGACCACTTGGCCCACCCAGTCTGCCCATTTCCCTACCTATTGGATAAGCTGCAGATTCTACTTAACCAACATCCTACTTCCTGCAACCCCCCACTATAATTGCCTTATGTCTGTCCTATGCATGTTTGAATTCCCCCACTGTTTTAGACCCCACAACCTCTCCAGGAAGGCTGTTCCATGTCCACCACTCTCTCCGTGAAAAGAATTTCCTCACATTACCCCTGAGCCGTCCTCTAACTTTAAATTGTGCCCTTTGTTCTTCACATCTTTTTCTGAAAGATGCTACCCTCCTGGACTTTGTTGATTCCCTTGAGGTACTTAAAAGTTTCTATCATGTGCCCCCGTCCCACCTTTCATCAAGGGTATACATATTAAGCTCTCTCAGTCTCTCTTCATATGGTTTCTGATGTAGACCCTGCACCATTTTAGTTGCCCTCCTCTGGACTGCTTCCATCCTGTCTATGTCCTTGCGCCATTCTGCGATATTCAGCGGGAGGTAGATGCCCCCCCCCCCCAAATCACACTGCACAAGAGCACAATGATAATGAATGCATATGCAACTGAAGGGGGAGGAACCATGCATAAATGGCGCAGTGTAATATTCAAGCAACATGCGCCATGTGCAATAGGGGAGCAAGTGGAAGTTGCGCAATAGCGGAAATGAGCCAAAATAAAAAGGAACAAGAGAGAGGCGCAAGAACGCTACAGGGAAGGCACATGTTGCTGAACCATAGGCAGCCACACAGGCAACACACACTCAGGGCAGGACAGATACAGAGCACCTGGAACCCCCAGGAACAGGGAAGGTGTGGGGAGCCACTGCCACAGTGCAGTGCAAAAGGGGGAAGTGCCACAGAGCACTGAGGCCACTACAGGGAGGTGTTCCCGGTGCAGGGGAAGTAGCAGCAAGGACAGCAGGGGGAACACAGAAACAGCTGCCGGGGGGAACACAAGCCAGGGACATAGCCAGTGCCACCATCTAGATGGAGGCAGTTATGAGGGGGGTAAGAATGCAGGCAGCAGGGGGGCGCGGCTGTGGAAGGGCCTGTTGGCGGTATGCCCCCAACAGGTAGTACCGAGCCCGCACCAGCTTCAAGCTGTACACTGATACCGAGATTGTGGGCTGGTACCACCTGAACCGGGCAATTCTGAGGTGGCTCTGTGAGCTGTGCAGTGATGTGATGCAGGCACCCACACGACGGAGCCATGCTCTGTCAGTGGAGACCAAAGTGACAGCTTGCATGTGCCTGCTCGCCACGGGTACCTTCCAGAGACCAACAGGGGACATGACAGGCATAACACAGTGGCCGCGTCACGCCACCTCACCCAATTCTTCAGAGCACTGCTGCCACATGCTGTGGAGTGCATCCATTTCCCCAGCACACCGGCGGAGCACACAGCAAACATACAGGAGTTCCACAGGGTAGCACGTATGCCTGGCGTGCTCGGAGCAATAGACTGTACCCATGTGGCCATCTGCACACCACCTGGCCCTGAAGGGGCTGCATACATGAATCGGAAGGGGTATGCAAGCATCAACTGCCAGGTGGTGTGCGATGCCAGGGGGCGCATAATCAATGTCTGTGCCACGCACCCTGGGGGAGCACATGGTGCCTTCATCTGGCACCAGTCAGCACTGTTCCACAGGTTTGAGAGTGGGGACATCCCCACTGGCCACCTAGTTGGTGAGTATGCAAAGCATGCAGAAAGACATGGAGCTTGGGAGGGGCATAGTCAGAGGTGACATGGGTATTGGCCTAGATGGCCCAAGGCAGGGTGACGCTGATCACCAAACTAACTTCCACCCTCTACACACAGGTGACAGTGGATACCCACTCTGTCCCTGGCTGCTCACACCATACCGGGCGGCTCGCGACCCCATCGCAGCAATGCTACAATGAGGCACATGCCACCACACGCAATGTCATCAGCGGGTGTTAGGGATGCTGAAGGCACATTTCCGTTGCCTGACACGTCTGGCGGTGCCCACAGTACAGCCCTCAAAGGCCTGCGTGGCTATTCCTGGCCTGTTGCATCCTGCACAACATGGCAATGACTGTGGGATAGCCATACAGGTCAAAGAGGGACAGAGATGGGGACGATGAGGACACTGGTGAAGATGGTGATGGGCAGCCCCCCTTGGTCGAAGGGACCCCCGACTGATCCGGATGGCACAGCTGCACCGGGACACCATCACAGAGGAGCACTTCAGCCAACCCAGGTAAGTCATGGGGCCATGTGCAACCACCAGTGGCAAAGCCACAACCCACAAACATGCATGGACAAACACCTGGGGTGCATGTCGTTAAGGGAATTGACTGAGCATGGAACCGCACACGCCACCAGGGATGGGCAAGGTCTAACATGGCACGCGGTTACACACACACACACATCACAAGACATGCACAAAGGGTAGGAGGCACGCCGACCCCGACCGCCACCCCTAGTCACACACACGTCCACAGACCACCACACCCAGTGCCTGTCATTGTGCATGTGTCAGACACTGGGCACCATTGCATAGTGGCAGACAGCGCAACGCAGGCATCATCATGCACACGCCACAGCAGACAGCAGCTGGGAGGGTGTGCAGATGGACCGTGTGCATGCGTGCATGGCCGGGTACCCCACCCTTGCATTGCACGCTGAACAACACAATGCACACAGGGTAACATCAGACAGTAGCCATGCTGGGAGACAGGTCAGTCACGTGGCACAGTGCCACGGCCACCACGGATGCATGGGCGGCCCCACCGAGACCCGCCAGCAATGACAGGCTGACCAATGGACTCATGGGGTGGCACCAACGGTCCCCCAGTGGTTCCACTGCATGAACACGGCCATGCTCGTGCAGGGGTCTGCAGCACACCGAACATGCCTGCACCAGGCGTGCTCAGGATGCCCACAGCTGAACCCGGTGTCGACAAGGATGGTGTCGCATGACGCCGGGAACAGGGGGTGGACATTGCACTGTGCGGTGTCTGCAATGCATGGGCAGATAACTGTGTGCCCATTGTGGCCATGACAGCTGTGATTGCCTGTGTCTGCCTGTTAATGGCAGCGGTCCATCCCTGCCAGGAGCAGAGCAGTGTCTCTGCTGCGCCGCTCCTCTGCCTGGTGCAGAGCCACACTGAGTGCATCCACTGCCGTCACAACCTGCACCTACTGATTGACTGATGCTTGGAGTGTGCAGGTGTGCTCATCTAAGAGGTCATCTGCCTGATCGGCATGCTGTCCCTCATGGTGTTCGTGGCCCTGATGGTCAGCACCCCTTGAGGGTGGGCACTGCACAAAAGGTCCAGGCCTGGGCATGTCCACAGGCGGTGCACTGATGCTGCCCCCTGACACTGTACCCCCAAGGCCATTGGCCGACTGCTGACACTGCCCCTCCAGCTGCCGTTCTCCAGGGCTCAACGGTGCCGCAGTGGCCGCAACAGCCCCACTGTCCTGGACACACACCAGTGCTGCCTCACTGGTGCAGACAGGCACAGGTTGGGACTGTGATGTCACGCAGGCCTCCACGGTGGCACCACCCACGGCCATGCCCGTGATTCACCTGCTGTGTGGCCATCCTGTGGCCCACATATCACTGCCCATGACGCTGGCTCCATCATCATAAGTGACGGATCCGCACCAGCCTGAGTCTCAGCATGCTGGCATCCATGGACACTGGCACGCTGGGACATGGGCAGGGCCTCCTCTGCACCTGTTCCACCAACATCAGTCCAGACGTCCAGGTGGGCCCACTGTCGCCCTGACCCTCGTATGCCTGTGGAGGTGGATGGGCCCTCCTCTATCTCCATGCTACCCCCCTCAGTGGACAAGCCCACCACCGCTGACCCATGTAGATGCTCAGGAGCTGTAAGGGAAAAACAGTAGCATTAACGTATGTGACCTACCCTGTCCCCCCCATTGACAGACCAGGACCTACCATACAGTGACAGGCTACCACCCGTCTGGAATCCACCACCCGGAACACCCTCGATGGCACAACGCTGCATGCTGCCAGCAACCTGCTCTTCTTGTGGGGTCAGGCATTGCACGTCCGGCTGTCCCCCACCGGTTGCAGACCATGCTGCCCTGATGACAGCCACCTTCTCCTTAATCCTCCGCCTGTCCGTGCCCATCTTCTTTTTGCACTCCTGCATGGACCGCTGGTGGCTGCCATGCAGGTTGACAACACGCGCCACCTCTTCCCATGCAGCAGCACGGGCCTGTGGTGTTCCCTGGCATCCACTGAGCAGTGGCTCCTGGTCAAGGTAGGCCTCAAACAGGGCATCTGTTTCTGCCTTGGTGAAGTTAGGCCTCCTCTTCCACCCACGTCTCTGTTCCTCTTCTTCCACCTCACGATTGGTCATTATTCATCCTATGAGAATGGCAGGTGTTACCTGTGACTGTGCAGTCCCATGCATGTCCCACACACCACAGTCCACACTCCTAAACAGCATGCAACTGACCACAACAGACTGCAGTAACCGACTATGGCCAGTGCAGCCCAATGTCGCATTTTTATAGTGCGACGCATGCAAATGAGGTGAGGCGCATTTTTAAGTGGATGCAAATGCAGTGTCTGCACCATTAGCTGATTTGCATATGCCGGCTGAATATCGTGCTGTTGCACTTTGCTCAATTGTGTTGAACGTGCTCAGCCAAGGGTGCAGTTCTGTGACATGCGCAGTACACACCGAACTGCACATGCCTGGGGTGATGACGCAGATGTCTGCCATGCTGCTGATGTGCTGTGCATGGGAGGCAATGCAGGGCATAGCCACCATTGTGCCAGTGGCACTACTGCACTGTTCACATATATGGCGCTATGGCACTGGGGCGCCATAGGCGCACTGGGGCCACAGTGCTGTAGACCACTACAGGAGGTGGAACACAGGCACCCAATCACACTATACGCATTGGGTTTCAATCGCGCTGTGGCTGTCCGTGCGTGAGAGACCCTTGACCCTGTGCCTGACCTTGGCCACCTAGGCGCCATGCATCCAGCATGGGTGCACCACTATCGCGCTGTTCAGTGACAACGCGATAGGGAATGGCAGTGTTGTACTGTGCAGCATCTGCATGTGATGGACCGCATTGCCGAGCGCCATTTTGACTCCAACTATCTGTTGAGATGGCACGGAGTAGGGCTACTATGTGGAGCCAGGTTGAATTGGCCAATTTGGTGGCCATTGTAGAGCCCCATGCTGGGGCACTATATGGTGATGCACCCCTGGACATGGCCAGGAGTGCAGTTTGGCAGGAGGTGGCTGATGCGCTGGAGGAGGCCACGGGAATCGGGTGCATGGCAGAGCAGTGTCGCCACAGGTACGGGGATCTCAGGTGCAGGGACCTGGACATGCTTGCCCGCCTGCGGGGACATGCCAGAAGGGGCACGGTGCCACAGCCAGGTAGGTGCCCCATCCATACACTGTTATCGTCCATTCAGGTATCATGGTTGCATGTGTCTGGCACATGGCGGGGGCCATCCAGTGTTGGCTGTGGTGGTGGTGGTAGGTGGATGGGTATGGCTTTGTGGGATTGCACACACATGGGGGTGGGAGGACTTTGCTACTGGATTGTACTGATGTTCCTCTCTCCATGTTTGCCCCTTAGGCCCAGAAGAGCACAGGCTGGCGAGGGAGAGGAGGCACCGCCAGGAGGACCAGCAGGCCGGGAGGGGTGAAGGTCTGCAGAGGCACAGGGACCAGCCTGATGATGGTGAGTGCCTTACATCCATGATTACTATTGCATGCTGCTGTGTAACAGGGCGGGCAGCGGGGCATGGCCACTATCCACTGACACCACTGCCATGCAAGCAACTTGTTACAGTCAGCACTGTCCAGTGGCACTGCATGTCTGGAAGTGCATCAATGGTGGTCCATGCATGCACCGGGTACATGGCTGTGCCACTGCCTTCACACCGCATAGCCAAGTCACTGTACGGCCACGGTGGTGCTGTGCAGGACATGGGCGGTGGATGTGTGCAGTGGTCCGCATGGCTGTGGGTGCCTGGGTAGGCAGGTCTTGTGGACACAGTCACTGTGGGTGGTCGCACACCATCACAGGGGCGTGGCACATGGCTGTATGCCATGCACAATGGGTGGGCTGCAGGGGGCTGGACAGTCACACGAATTGACTCTGCTCCCTCATCCTAGGTGGACGGCGACTTCAGGCCATCGAGAGAGGACTGCAGGAGTTGTTACAGGTGGCGAGGGCATCCTTGGAGATCCTCCAAAGGATGGACCGACACGGGGTCAGGAGGTGGAGGACACATGGAGGACGAGCGGGGCAGACGATAGGCCATCCATGCTCCTGAAAACACCTTCCCCTCTGGACCCACCCTCACACCCCTTCTTCCCTCTCCTATATGTTCACCCCTGCCCCTTACCCACCCCCACCTGGTATGTGGCTCTTCCCCCCATTGTACATAGTTGTAAATAGTTGTTTTGCTTATCTGTTTTTAATACATTTGCTTTGTTATGACAACTGTGGTGGTCTCTGATTTGCAGCGGGCTACAGGTGCTCAGCTGCAGTGGTGTGCATGGCATCAGGGGTGGTGCACACATGGGCATGTGTGTGTGTCCGGAAGGGAACCACCTATGGTGTGGGCAGGGGGATCAGTCACTGTCTGTGGTTTGTGTGTTGTTCTCTGTGCACTGGATGCCTGTGTGCAGTGGTCCACAGTGCATGCACTGTGATCATGGCACTCCTGTCAGACCGTTCATAGCCTGTGCAGCTGACATCCTTGCATGTCTGTGATATGCTTGGTCTGCTGGCATGTCAGTGGTGGCTGTCCATGCTGGACAACCACTGTACCCGGCACAATGCCAGGTTGCCTCCCATCACCAGTATGGTGCATGTCTGCCTCTGGTGGCACTGTGGCCTCCGCTGTTGTTGTCCCCCCTTCATGCTGTCGCTTGTGTCTGTTGCAGGGGATGTGCTCCAGTGTCTGTCACTTGTGCTCCGGCCGCATGCTGGTGGCATACAGTTTCATGGTGCCTGCGCAGGGTGGCTGGCACACCTGTGTCACGTAGGAGTGCTGGACGTGTATACACAGCTGCCATGGCCACACGCCAGTTGCTTGGTAGACCCGCTACTGTGTCCCTGTGTTGGTGTGCCCTTGGGTATGGATGGGTGTTTGTCCATGCACTATGTTGCATTCTGTGTGGTGCATGCTTCCATGCAACACTGTGTGTGTCTGTGCTGGCTGTTGTGGCCAGTGCTGGGACGGGATGTCTCCTTGGGAGGGTGTGCAGGGGTGCTGTACCACTGGTGGTGGGGTCCGGGGCATGCCCTGTCGCATGTGGGGTACCTTGTGTGCCGACACATGGTCGGTCTCTCAGCAGTACCTCTGGGGGGACGTGCAGGGTGGCACTGTGTATGCTGTTTTTGCATCGCTGTCTGCTGCCACCCGCTACAGGGTGCACATGATGGGGCTGCCTTGCATGGCTACGTGGTGCACAGGGTTGCATTGTCACAGTGGGGGTGGTGGCATGCATGGGGTGTCCTGCACTGTTGGGTGCTACTCCTGGGAAGGGTGTATGGTGATTGTGGTGCAGGATGTGCTCTGCATTGGTGGGATGGTGTGGCACGGGGTGGTCGGCCCTCCTTGTGTACCAGTCACAGCTTGCCAGGGGGTGTGCTGGGGCACCATGCCCCGGCTGTGGGTTGGTTGCTGGTATCCATGGGCTGGTGGCTATTCCAGCTCTCCCCCAGTTGTGCAGTGCATGGGGTGTGGGGGACAATGTCTGTTCTGCTGTGTGCTCCTCTGCCCATCTGTGGCATGGGTGGTGGGCCCCTGAATCCCTGGTTGTGCTGTTGCATTGCTGCCCTGCTCCACGGGGCATCCCTGGTTGCGCTATGGCGCATCTGGACTGCTCCACTGAGCATCCCTTGTTGTGCTATGGTGCATCTGAAATGTACAACTGCACATCCTTGGTTGTGCTATGGCACAGGTGGCGCAATATTCAGTCATATGCCACAGGTGCATCTTGGCCTGTGCAGTTTTTGAATATCATGCTTCTTGCGCATGGGTGCAGTGGACTTGCGCTTGCTCCTGCTGTTGTGCACTTTTTGGGCACAGTTTGAATATCTGGGCCAGTGTGTATATTGTGGTATTATGGTTATGGTTTTAGTTAATTTTACTTAGTGCATCTGGTATTTCTAGTTAGTATAGTGAATTTGTTGTGTTATGAACTTCCTTTGTGGTGATGGTATGCAACCATAGAACATTTATGCTAACTCAGTCATAACTTTAGACATTAAACATAAAGTGGAAAAGAATAAAGGACTCCAATTGCCTGATTTTCTCTTTTCCACAATGTTTTCTGGGGCTGCTTAATGTTTTTGAATTTTTCTCTGTCTTGTTACATACATTAATGAAACACTTTTTCTCAGATTTTTGGAGTTTAATTTTTAAAGTGATCAAAAAAAGTTTAAAATATCATCTACTCTTATCCCCAATTATGTACAAATGCATTTTAATCTGTGACTACCCAAGAAATGTTGGTGAGGGAAAACTTAGAAATTACTTTGCCCCATAATTCTCTGCCATGTGTTAGATTGATGTTTATCACACCATGTTGCATGCAAATATATTGGAGTTGAGTAATGAATTAACCAGATGAGTTAAAGTACTGCAAATTCGTGTAGAGATTCAAAAATATTTATACATAACTTTTTTCTAGGTAACATATTCTCTGTCCCTGTTACATACGTTACCTGGTTACTGTTTCCAAACATTAGTGACTGTAATCAGAAAACCACAAGTTATATTATCTTCCTGTTCACACTTTTAGTAAAGGACATTAAAGTACTGCTGGAGAAAGAAGAAAGAAATAACATTTATTTTTCCACAGTCATGTCCAACATATGTCCTCCATTACTGTGGATAGACCCACAATACAATGAATGAATATTACCTAAATGGACAAAAATTAAGGATATCACAAGAAGAAAAAGATCTGGGTATAATGATAAATTAACATACGACTCTTATTTTAAAAAACAAATTGCAAAAGCAAACAAAGTTCTATGGGCAATAAAAATTAATTTTAAGAGTAGAGGTAGGGAGGTGGTTATGCTTCTGTATATAGCATATGTTAGGCCAATGCTGGACTATGGCAGCCCAGTGTGCCGTGTTATATCCATACTGTAGGTGGAATTGTGAGTCTTGAGAGGGTGCAGAGATGGGCTACAAAAATAATTTATGATCTCAGAAATAAACCATATAAGGAATGCCTTGATAGTTTAAATTTGATGACCTTGGAGATTAGAAGGATTCGGGGGGACCTATTAATCTGTTATGACATAATGCAGGATCCCATTTACTATATGAACTAAATCTTGAATTTAAAAGTAATAATATGGGAACCAGAGACCACCCGCTGCAACTCCAAACTAAAATTTTAAAACTAATAAAAGGAAGGCTTTCTTCACACAAAGAGTAATTGCTCCCTGGAATAAACTGCCCTTACAGGTTATCATCAGTAGAAATAAGACTCAATCCAAAAGAAGGTTGGATAACTATATTCTCAAGGGAAACAGTGTAGTGTATTACAGATGATGGATAAGAGCTTCTCATGGGTCACTACCCCCTCTGCTCCTTAAAATCTTAGTATGAACCTTAGTATATAACTGTGCATGTGCAGTTGTGGATGGCGGCACAATCTCATCTGTGGTCTTGCTCGTGGAGGTCACAGCGGAACACAGCACAGTCTGCCATGTCCAAGATGGCCACTGAACTCTATTGTGCATGTGCAACACAGTTTGGCAGCCATCTTGGGCACGATAGACTGTGCCTTGTTCCGCTGTGACCTCCACTAGTGGAACTTCACTGAGTGATGAAAAATAGTGCTGCTGCTGCTGTGGAGTCATTGGAGAGAGCAGAGTGCCTCACAGACCATGAACGAGACTGTGATGGAACTCCACATTGTTCTTCAGTTGGAATCCGGTGAGTCCTTTTTGATAGTAAGAGGTCTGCAGAACTCTGCCCACTTGCAGCCCTAAAAAGTGCTTATTTCCCATGTTTGCTTTGTGCAGGGCAGGCATGACATTGCACACAGGGTTGGGAGTTATATGCATACATCAGGCCCTTCACAGGGCACACAGGGTCTGCTCAGAGTATGTTAGGTGCCAACTTCTGCTTTACCCAGAGTCTTAGGCCCTGTACACACTATCACATTTTGCCATGTTTTAAACCATTTTAACAGAAACACACTGTCACATTTTGCCATGTTTTAAACCATTTTAACTCTGTTAAAATGGTTTAAAAGACTTGTGTCCACACTGTAGCATGGTAAAACTGTGCTTCAAACCATGCTTAAAAAACATGTTAAAACCCTGCTCAGAGCAAGGCTTTAGCATGGTTTTTGACCAACACAGTTGCCTTAAACAGCAATGTGTATACAAAGCATGCTATAACACGGGTTAAGGCAACCCACCCTGAGAGAGAAAAGCCAATTTACTATCTGCAGATTTTTTTAAAAAGTTGTGGGTATTGCCGAGCTGGCGGAGAATCCCTCTTTCTGTCGATGTACTTCTTTCCTGGATCAGTTTAGGTGCCTGGTCTTGGGTATTCCATCATGCACTGCGGCACCCACAGTTGATGCAATCATGCCTGGGAACCCACTCAGGCAGGCATGGGTGTCAGAATGCAGTGTGGAAGTTCCAACAACTGTGATCGGGACCGGTTTATAAAACGTTTTTTAAAAACGTTTTAAAATCAGTCCCTAATATGTACAGGGCCTCAGAGGTTATGTACAAAGCTTGTAATTTTTGACCAGGAAAGGCACACACACTAAGCTCTGATAACTTGTTTTTAGGTGTGTCAAGGGGGTGGCTTACATGGACCTGTTTTATTGACAGGGCATGACATCAGGGAAATTCCAATTCTCTTCCTGAGGGGGGTGCTGCTGTCCATTTGTCCATGATGGCGGACTTCAGGATGGATGGTTAAGGAGCTAGTGTACCTATAGGTGAGATGACCTCCCTCCCTCAGGTCCAGCACAGGAGGTCAAAGAAATTGCATTACGGAATGTGCAAGGAAAACAAAATAATATCCAAAGTCTGGAAATGTCAGAGAATGCGGTGAACTCAGAAAGCGAATTAACCTCTGAGGAGGAAAAGTTGTGAGCCACTGTTATGGAACAAAAACACTTCAAGTTGTCCCTCACAGCAGATGAGGAAGCTAATTTCCTAATTCCAAGAGAAAAACTTGCAGCAGAATCCAAGGCTGTTCAGCAAAGAAATGCCCTGTACCCAAAGCCGCCAGCTCTGCTAACACTGACAAGCTGTGCTCAGCTAATAGGAATGTTGTAGAAGCATCAAAGGAGCCGGCAATCAGTGCCAGAAGAGCAGAACAAAATCTAAAAAGCACATACATGGTTTCTTCTGAGCAATCTTTTTACCAGATCACAATACTTAACTATGGTTCTGCTGAAATGAATGAGTCTGTTGCAAAAATGAATGTCAGCAGTTTGCCTTATCCATTGTGATATGGCAAGCGTTCCCACTTACAATCAGCACAAACCTTGTAACATGCTGGAACCCAAATGATTCCCTGGACAGTAGAAAGGGCTTTAATAAATGCTGGCTGGAAGAAACATGAGGTGGGAAAATGGATTCCTGATTCAAACCACAGTCCAAAAGCAGAACAAGCTTCATCTGTGAACAAACCCTGGGTTATTGGGATTGAGTCTGCAGCAGGCTCTGGAAGCACCCAGGTAAACAGTTAACAGTCTTTCTCTGTAACTGCAAATTAATCTACCATGCATTCTAACAATCCAACTGAAATGCATATAAATATTGAAGTACCAGATAATTTCTTTTCCCAAAAGGATATAGATTTACATACTGAGGCTGTTAATACTGAACAACATATCCAGACTAGACATCCCCCCCAACTACAAAGACACAATCCTCTGAGAAAGACTCCACAGAGGAGGGCCCAATTACCTGGGGGTTAAATTGGAGAGACAGAATGGAGAATAAAGCTACAGAAACTACTACACATCCTTCAAATTTAAATTTAATAACTGCACAACAGGCCCAGCAGCACTTTAGAAAGAGGGATAATTTCTCCACTAGTACTGCACCTACACAGCAGGAAAATGCTGTCAATTTACACTATGAAGGAGGCTTGTATGCACCCCCTGACCATTTTTCTGTGGGAAGAAAATTATTAAAGGAATCCACGAGGTTCTTTACAAATTAGATTTATGCTCTTATTCATACCCCAGGAGATGTTTTATTTGATGTCAGCTTTAAAACTCCTGCAAATCTCGATAGGTTCTGGTCCCAGTACAAGAAACTGAAGTACTCAGAACTCTGGTTGCCATTTCAGGCCATTCCACTTACCAAACCTGTAATTAGGACTGTTACCATGCTGTTCAAAAATGAAAGAGTTAATGTTTACAACATTAAATATTGGCTGTCTCAAAGGTGTGACATTTTGAGTCCTCCACAGCTCATACTGGATGATGAACACATTTGGACTGGTGGTTGGAGATTTAAAGTAAAGCTGAAGTTAACAAACCATGGTATCCAGCATTTACCAAGTTGCTTCTTTTTTGGTAAGAACAGAGGCCGTTTCTACCAAGGACAACCCAAAACCTGTTTTAAATGTAGCTTCTCATTACACCTGAGCAATGCATGTGATATAGTCTGTTGTAATCTATGTCTAGAGTATGGACATGTGAGCACTTACTGCAACAACAAACTTAAATGTAATTTGTGTGAGGAAATTGTTCACACATATAGAACTTGTCAGTGGGCTACCCATAATGGAAGCGACTGCCCCTACCAAGGTTCTTTGTTAACCACTGCTCAAAAAGGCAGCATATCCAAAGAAGCAGATGTCTGACAAACATAAATCACAAGAGTCTACTGAAACTGCACATGGTAATGAGGACCATAAGAAGTATAGGCCTCAGGACACTGTTGTACCAAATTAGCCTCAGGATATTTTACAGTCTGATGCTCCTATTTTGGCTTCACCTATAGATGATCAAACAGTCACATCTCCACATACAGAGGAACCTAGGGAGACAGTGATTTCTGAACCTCCACAAAATGCGGAAATTCAATCTGCTACTGAGGACAACTGGCAGGATGTGATTGGTCTGCCTCCTCCAGATATGACCATTGTTAAAAAGAAAAGGCCTCTGAAAGGGAACAGCCAAAACCTAAGATTTAAAAATGGAGTACCCTAGGAAAAACATTCCTCTGTCTAATAAATATGAAGCACTAATATCTGACAAGGGGGACTCAGATACAGGAGGTTGATCAGAAACATCCTCTACAAGGTCTTCTCAATGACAGGCATCTTCAGAATCTGAATAAGAATTTCAGAATACATCTGACTTAAAGAAACAGAAAAAGACATTAGGAACTCAAACATGAAGTGGAAGATGTATAGAGAAACCTTCCTAAATCTTTAACGGATCCACTAATGGTTTACAAGATTGCTTCTCTGAATGTAAACAGCATCAAGAATGCTAGGAGAGTGGTGGTAACTTTCTCAGTTTAAAAACTTTGATATATGCCTTCTGCGAGACACTAGACTGAATATTGCTTCAGATATTACTCAGGCACAAAAGCTGTGGTGTTGGAGGCCTTCTTTTTATGGCTGCGGTAGGTGGAGCCTGCAGACATTTTACATGTACAAAAGGGGTGATGTCATGTTTTCTGTCAGTGGAACTGACTGAAGGTGTAAATAGTCTCCCCTGCCTTACCCTCCTCCAAGAAATGTTTTCCGCCCTCAAATAAATACGCTTTCATGTTAGTCAATGGTTGCAGGGTACTATTTTCTTTCTTAAATGGGTGGTACAAGAACTGGAACCTGAGTAGTGGGAGGCAGCATTGTTTCTTTGGGGGGAGTAAGATACACCCCCACCTCCACCCGAGAAGCTCCTAAAGATCCACCTCCACCTTTTTTTTTGATTCATGTGGTAGGGGCATGAGGTGGATCTATCATGTTGAAACAAAACACACTAGTTTGGGATCTGGACCAAGGAACAGAACACGTCTGTGGAGTCCCTGCATTTTATTAAGGACTAGGGGAACAGAAGATACGTAATGCCTTCAAATTGACTTAAAAACCCTTGGAACAAATGATTATCAGAGCCACCTGGTGTCTCAAAAGGAAAGAGTAATTAAGAAGTGTCTGAAACTACAGCTCCCAAGGAAAACAATAGAAACAGCCTTCTGGTTGAAAGAGCCACAGGTTTTTCTTAAAACATTTATATACTAAAAACATAAAGTTCAGCTTTTGGGATTAACAATATTTGTTTACTATAGTCTATATATATATATATATATATATATATATATAGTTTGTCTTTTTAGTAGTTTCAAAACTTTGAAAGCATTGGTGTCAGTAATGCATTTAGAAACACATTTTTTAATTGTATTTACATTGAATCATGCAGTTTCATGTGAGGGCACATTTTTGGGGGGAGGGATTCAAATTATTTTAATCATGGGCACAGTACTTGGTAAATATAGTCCTTTGATGAAGTGTATTTTTTCTTTTAAGTTTGAGAAGTGGAGTTGCCTTGCACATGTTAAAAATACCACCTGCAATTAACAACTACTTGTAGAAACAAAAGGCAGGGTGTTTTTTCTTCCTATTTTCACTGACATAAATTGAGCCAGGAAAAAAGTAAGGCCAGAACAACTATCAGAGCTGCCATCCACCTGGACATGCCATTCATCGCTCATTTAAAATAACACAAATGTAGTTTCACATTTTTACTATGAGGAAAGCAAGAAGATGAACCAGCATGGTTAACAAATACATTCATTGACACCTGTGAATGAGTGGGGAGGGG
Organism: Neoceratodus forsteri; assembly: GCA_016271365.2. Lineage (NCBI taxonomy): Eukaryota > Metazoa > Chordata > Ceratodontiformes > Ceratodontidae > Neoceratodus > Neoceratodus forsteri. Next base: position 921,353,532 of record CM057450.1, on the reverse strand, counting down.
TAGATTTTTTAACATTCCTGGTGGTTTTATACTCCCTGGAACCTGCTATTCAGGTTTTTTTTTAATTGCATCTTGTCCCAGGCAATCTTCCAAGAGTGCAGTTTGCTCTATTTTTTAATATCTCCAGTGGAGGCCAGTGTCTTGTTACATTCACTTTTGTTTCAAATTAACCACAGACATCATGGCAGCCAAAGGAGACACACTTTGAGTCTTAGGATATGTACAGCATAATTAATAAGTTTTCATATGCATAATCTTTCCATTCATGTTATTGCTAGACATACTGCAACTAGCTTGACTTGAGGAAGGGTGAACAAGGTCAGGACCCCTTAGCAATTGAGATGCATATGCAGCAAATAAGTCTAGATGCACCAACTGCCTGCTGAATAAAGAAGGGTTGCACGAACCATGGGAATGATTATAGGGGGCTGATGGTCATCAAAATGGAAAGGGATTTTGGGGTAATCATATTGGATGACCTAAAGGTGGCTAAACAATGTACTAAAGCTGTGAGGAGAGCCAGTGGAATGCTGTGGTGCATAGGGAGAGGTATTACCAGCAGAAGGAAGGAGGTGGCGATGCCACTGTGTAGATCACTGGTGAGGCCTCTTTCGGAATATGGTGTCCAGTTCTGGAAGCCACATTTCTGTCATGCAACTTTAAATAACAAATGGGTTCAATGGTTCTATTTTAGATTTCTATCCCTTTTCCCTACTTCTCCCACTGGTTATGCATAATCTTTCAATTCATGTTATTGCTAAATATACTGCAGCTAGCTTGGCTTGAGGAAGGGCAAACATGGTCATGACCCCTTATCAGTTGAGATGCATATGCAGTAAATAAGTCCAGATGTGCTAACTGCCTGCTGAATAAGGAAAGGTTGCAGGAACCCAGGAATGATTACGGGGGGGGGGGGGGCTGATTGTCATCAAAATGGAAAGAGATTTTGGGGTAATCATATTGGATGACTTAAAGGTTGCTAAACAATGTACCAAAGCTGTGAGGAGAGACATTGGAATGCTGTCGTGCATAGGGAGAGGTATTACCAGCAGAAGGAAGGAGGTGGTGATGTCACTGTGTAGATCACTGGTGAGTCCTCATTTGGAATATGGTGTCCAGTTCTGGAAGCCGCATTTCTGTCATGCAACTTTAAATCACAAATGGGTTAAATGGTTCTATTTTAGATTTCTGTCCCTTTCCCCTACTTCTCCCACTGGTTAGCCTTATGGAACACAACCAGGACATATCTTGGCTAGCATGATGAATGCACCTACACAAGTTGCTTCTCAGTCTACAGCACTGTCTTTATAAAATGCTAACTTCTTGTTGAAAATATGGCATAATTTTTCCATCCATGTTATTGCTAGACATACTGTAGCTAGCTTGGCTTGAGAAAGGGTGAACATGGTCAGGACCCCTTAGCAATTGAGATGCATATGCAGTAAATAAGTCCAGATGTGCTAACTTTCCCTATAACTGTTAAGTGTCACAGTTTGCATTTTCTTCTTGAAATGGTTACTTTTGCATTTATGTTTATTTTAAAATATTTAATATTCTGACCATGTGATTATGTCATAGACCATAACTGATCTCCAGCCTTAACCCCCCCCATGCTCCAACTTGCATAGAAAATAGTGCTTGTAGACAAATCTAATAATTTTGCCACTGTGTTCTGGTGTGTTCTGGTGTGTTCTTGCATGTTTGTGTGTGTGTGTGTGTGTGTGTTACTGAAGCAAGAAATGTACAGCTGTCATTTTTTACATTATGCTCAAAATGTGTTTTTGCACCTGTGATGCCAAATGGCACAGTCACTGTGCAAAATCTCCTTTTGGCTAATGAACTGATAGTATCACTGTTCATGTGGTGGGTCACAAAAGCCCATGCTGAAAACTTGGAGTGAAAATACCAAGAAACGACCAGGGCATTAGGGTTTCTGACCATAACACCCTGCACTGTAGGGACTGACAGGCATCACGGGTGTGACTTGGGATTGTCAACAGTAATGCTCATGCCATTCCATCCCCATCCCCACCCTACAGCCAGTGACAGGTATTGAGGTGTGCCTTTGACTCTTCAGCCCCAAAGTTCACTCCATTCTATTATACTGTATCCATTTCAGTGTATTTCCTTATGGAAAGGGGTGAGTGTAAAGTTTGAAAACCCCAAGGCACACTTTGACTCTTGTCTGCATTTTGCAGGGTAGGGTGAGGTGAAATGGCATGAGCACTATGGGCAGTGACCCAAAGGCACACCCTAATGCCTGTCCATGTGTGAGGGGAGGGGGTGGGGTTGGTGTCACTTCAATACGTCACTGCCATTCCTACCTGTATTCTGCCTGTCTGTCTGTCTGTCTCTCTCTCTCTATCTATATGTCTATGTAATTATCTATCTTTCTATCAATTGCACGTATCGCTATTTTTACCTATTTCTAAAACAAACCTGCATATCACATTTGCCTCCACTCTGAGCACATACTTATGAAACTGTGCATATTTGTACTCCACTTCTGCGTAGACCGCATACTTTCCTAATATTCCCATTATCACAAGCATAACTACCTTGCCCTTATCAAAAGTGACCCCCTCTGAAAGTTAATATCACATTTTCTCTAACAGCCCATCATCATTACACCTGACTTCCTGACATCAACACACTGCTTAAATTTAACTTACATCACTTCATGGACAAAAAACCTGTTTCTCTGTAAAAAAAATGTGTAAATAGCCCCAAGGTTGAACATATGCCAACCACTACTTTTTCATGTATTGCCACCTTCTGTACCATCATGGGGATTTTTGCATATGTTTCCCTTGATGCTTTGCATTATTGGGATATGTGCAATTATGTTTTCTTTAAAATGTGGCTGTCTGTCCAATATCATCCAGGATAACACATACCTCAGTGGCATTTGCTCTGGGGTTCTTTTGTAAACATATATTGCTTCCTATTCCTTCCATTAAAATGTACGCTTCCATATATTTTCCTAATAATGTGTATGCCTTCCTTAGAACAGAAACTAAAACAAATCTTACTACTTACAAATCATTGTGTTGTTTATCCATACCTCCTTAACAGTTCCACACAACTTCACTAACTTCATTATATAGCTGTGGTGGATCTGACCAGATTTTGTTTAGGGCTACAGTGGGCATAGCTCTGCAGACCTCTTGTTTTGGAAAAAGGACTCCACATTCCTTTCATTCTTTGTGACCAAAAAACATGCTTGACATACATCACAGTCGCCTCTGCATCTGTGGAGCACTCCGCTCACACTGCACTATTTTTTGCTTGCAAAAAAATTGGCAGTCCTGACTGGGACACTGGGGATTGGGCACCCAGTGTCACTCTTATGCTTGGGGGTAGGGTGCTGAGAGTGAGGGTCGGTTGGGGGGATATCTCTAATTAAAACCAAAAAACAAACAAACAGTGGTCACAGCACACTCCGCCATATCCAAGATAGTTGCCACACTGTATTGCACATGCACGACCACTTGTGCATACGCACTGTACTGCAGAGGCCATCTTGGTCATGGTGGAGGCAGCTGTATTCCGCTATGACCACCGATTTCTTTTTTTTTATTATGCATGTCCCTCCACCTGACACTCCCTCTCAGCACCCACCACCCCACACCCACCAAAATCATAACAGTGACACTGGGGGTGCCCAGTACCCCAGTGTCATGATAGTATTCCGTGCTCCCTTTTTTTCATATATATCTTTTATCTCCTCACCCAACCCTCTCTCTCAGCACCCACCACCTCACACACCCCTGAAACATAACAGTGACACTGGGGTGCTCAATCCCCCGGTGTCCCGATGGCAATTCCTCTGTCCTTTTTGTTTCACCCATAAAAGGAAAAACTGCCCATCAATGTCTTTTTTTACCCTGTTAAAAACATTCCCGTTGATGTCTTTTGTGCCCTTAATGTCCCTCCACCTGACCCTCCCACTCAGCACCCACCACCTTGCCCCCCCATGCCCTTACTTACCAGTCAAGAGTTCAATAATGTAATCCTCTCTAGACCACAGACTTGTCTTCACTCTTCAAAGCCAGACAGCAAACTGAAGACCCAGGTATGCCTTTCAATGTATTTCAATAGTGTTTTGAACTTAGTGGCATAACTTGGGCATTTTTGCATGTTTATGGCCCAAATTTTCAACATGCCTTCTTTAGGACCCTACCTCATAAACAATGGCACTGTGATTAGGCAGATCTGTCCCTAAAGGTGATTTCACAGTCGCTGCATGAAATCACCTTTGAGGCAGGGGTTGAAACTTTTCACTGCACTTGTTCATGCGGTGGGCTCATAAGAAGGCTATTTTGAAAATTTGGTGTAAAAATATTAAAAAACAACAAAATTATGAGCCTACATTGAATTTTGCAAATGTGGCCTCGTTACTTTGGTAATTTTCAATATTTTTACCTGAAATTTACAACATAGCCTTATCTTTACAGCACCTCATGAATTTAATAGCTGCCATTTTTCAGATCCTGGCCAAAATGTTTTTTACACCATGAAAGCCGATTGCGGCGGTCCCTGCACAAAATCATTTTTTGGGCAGGAGTTGAAAATTTTCTCTGCCATTGTTCATGAAGTGGGATCATAAGAAGGCTATGTTCTAAATTTAGTGTCAAAATATTGTTAAAAAAGTTATGAAGCTATGTTGAATTTTGCAAACGCAGGCTCGTAAGTTTGGTAAAATTCAATATTTTACCCCAAATTTTCAACATAGCCATTTCATTACAACACCTCATGAATGTGACAGCTGTCATTTTTCAACCCCTGCCCAAACTGTGTTTTTGTGTCCGGAAATGTTTTTTCTATAAAGATTTTTATCTATACAGTATATGCAACACACACCATCAGCAAAACAGGCAGCAATACAAATACAGATACCTGTTACAATTACATAATACAATATGTCAATATATTCCAATATAGAAAATAGACAGTGAGAACAAGCAAAAAGAAAAGCCCAATCACTACAGCAATAGAACCCCCCCCCCAAACTTTTCATTCCACAGGACACTGGCACCCTCCCACCATTCACTACCTAATGCCAAGACAAGCTCAGTTCCAATAAAATCAGGATTCAGAAATGAGCCTAACTCCCCATTCTCATTACCTAGAAATGTTACCCGGCTTTCCCAAACTTTATAGAACTTAGAGCACTTCGTCTATGATACATAATCTGGTATAAAGCAGCTGTCTTTAGTTAAAACCTGCTTCCACCTCTTAATTGGCAGAATTAGTTGGTATCTCCAGTGTAAAAGGAGAAGCCACTTGGCCTCTAAAGCTGCGGTAAACAAAAAACTTTTGTATTGACTGGTAGATTCATCCAATAAGCCTGGATCACCCAAAATGCCAGGGACTGTGTAATGGGGACTCACAAAATTGTTTACAAATGATCAAAAATGGCAGCCCACCAGGGCTGAAGAGGTGCACACTCCCACAAAATATGAAAAATGGATACTGAGGCAGAATTACAATACCAACATAAATCGGATCCAATCAAACCCAATCACACCAGCTGAACTGGAGTATGATGTCACCGCCCCAAGATTTTCTTATGAATCGGCTGAAGCTTGGGGTCTAGGATTGCAGAGTGTGCAGCCATCCAGCAGCTGTGCCACCCCTCTTTATCCAGCTCATAATTCATATCATGTACCCATTTCCATCTCTGAGTGTCCCAGTTTGGAAGAAAAACCTTCTGAAACTCCTTTTATAAAGAGCTGATATGTCCCTTAGGTAACCTGTACCACTTCTCCAATTGGATTGTAAAATCCATCTCCTTAATGTAATAGTCCTGTAAAGACTTAACTGAGAGGGCATGTCTGAGCTGAAGGTAGCACCATAACTCTTTCAATGGGAGATTATATTTAGCCGTTAGATCCTGAAAAGTTGCAATAAGGTTCTGCTTATCATCCACTAAATCCCCCAACCTATACATCCTGCTATCCAGCCAAGAGCCCCAATGGACAGGATTGTGTCCTAAAACTTGTTTTTATAGTCCCTGTATGAAATCAGGAGTTAAACATTTGCTGTGCCCTTCTTCATCAGGCATGATCATATCAAAGCTATGTTGAAAATTTGGAGTAAAAATATTACAAAAACAACAAATTTATGAACCGTTACATTTTGCTAACACAGGCTCATAACTTTGGTAATTTCCAATATTTTTACTCCAAATTCCTCATCTGCTGCCTTATTGGCTCTGGCCAGAGTTTGTTTTCTTTTGGTATTGACAAGTGTGATGGTTTGGGTGGGTTATTTTAAGGTACTCAGTTTTCTATTTCCCACATTGTGGAAGTTTTCTGGGAAGAGCATTACTTGCTGACTTCTGTCATAATATAAGGAATGAAGTATGGGCACCCATATACTGTGAGCTTGTGTTTCCATCGAGGGGTTGAGATACTACCTTATGGACCTTGAGACCAAAGATTGAGAGGACCATGCTAGTATCTCATCCCTGAGATGGAAACACAGAGCAACTTGTGTTTGGGCATCCATTCTTTATTTTTTATAGTATACGGTTCCCCAAGATTTAAAAGAAAAAAGTTATAGTTTTGAACTATTTATTTTTCACAATGTTTTTTACCTTGTGTTTGTGGTTCTGCTTGCTGTTGGCAGCTCAGGTCTTGATTGTCACTGCAGTCCTGTTCCAGTCCTGAACCTTGAAATATTTGCAGCAGGACTTCATTTATTTTACAAAAAAAACCCCGTAAATTATTGTTGTTTTGTGACACAGAGCCCACTATGGCACTCTGTGTCCAAACTGTACCTGTGAAACACTTATGAACTGGTGCCACCATGTTTGTTTGGATTCCTCATTTGATAGGTCAGTTTCATCCAATCATGTGGCAGATAGCCCAGGCGTGATTAATATTAATGAAGGAGTAATGAATATTATTTTTAGAATGTGCACAATAACTTTTAGTACATGCACAACAACTTTCAGAACATGCACAACAATATTTGAGCAGCCACTGATTTCTATGTATAATTATCCCTAGCCATATACTATAATACTCTTTGGTGCTTACTGAATATTTTTGCCCCCAGACAAAAAAGGGAAGGGTAGACATTTTTAATCAGATTAAACCATACCTGTATATCTCTAGAAACATAATATGGGTGGGTGATTTTAACTGTGCACTAAATGTCCAGGGATGTGTTAAAGGAGGGGTGTTGGCAGCATACATCAGGGAGGGAATGCTTTGCATGAGGGAGAAAGAAAAGGAAATGGGGAACTTAGAAACACTGTGGCCCCAGTTGCAGGCTAGCAGAGGAAGGAAGAACAGGATGGGGGTTGTAAACAGACTGCCCAACCAGGGTGAGGACAAGGACAGAGAGCTGTGTTCCTAGTTGAGGATCGCAGTCAGAAAAGAGGAGGTGGTAGTTGTGGGGGATTTTAACCTGCCTAAAATGGACTGGGCTACTCCCACCACATTCTGTGACAGAAGTCAGGAAATCCTAAATGCAATCCAGGATGGCTTCATGACTCAGTGTGTAACTAATTCCATCAGGGAGGGGGCAATCCTGGACCTAGTGCTCACCAATGGGTAGCACATACAGGAGATTGAAATTATGAAACCCCTGGGTGGAAGCGACCACAATACAGTGTGGTTCAGTTTGGACATGGACAAGGATGACATCCCCATTAAGACCAGAACATTGGATTTTAGGAGGGCTATTTTAAAAAAGATGAGAGAAGTGCTAAGGGATTACCTGGAGAGCATGGAGAAGGGCATGGGGGTGGACTTATTATAGGCCACCAATAGGGGGGCCATTCAGAAGGCCACAAGCAGTTGTATCAAAATGAGGGGGACGAAATCCAGAACCAGGCCGCCAAGCTGGTTTAATGGGTAGGTGGCCAGAGTGATAAGGGAAAAGAGGGCAGCCTATAGAAGATTCAAAAGAACAGCAAAGGAAGAGGATGAGGAAGAATACCAGAGGCTAGCTAGGGTGGCAAGAAGGGAGGTGCAGCAGGCAAAGGCAGAGAAAGAACTCCAAATAGCCCAAGGAATAAAGAATGGGGAAAAGGCAATTTTTTGCTACATAAGCAAAAGGAGGGATAAGAGGGACAGCATTGTTAGACTAAGGAAGGGGGATGGTTGGGGTAATGAAGATGGGAGCAAAGCAGAGATATTAAACAAATACTTCTGCTCCATCTTTACAAAGGAAAAGGATGGGCTGGTGCCATGGGCAGGGAGAAGGAGGAAGGGAACGGGGGGAGCCGTAGGGCTACTCAGGATTGAAAGAGTGAGGAAGGGGCTGATGGCCGTGAGGGTGAACAAATCCCCAGAGCCAGATGAACTACACCCCATGGTGTCCCGAATGACAACAAGTGCAGAGTGATGCTCATTGGGGCCAAGAACCCTTGGACAGAGTATTACATAGGAGGGGCTCAGGTAACTACTTCTGAAGAGAAAAATGGATCAAGGGGTAGTGACTACAAGTAACCAGAAACACACCTCTCAGTGTAAAATGGCAGTGATGAAGGGTAACAGGATGCTGGTTATTTTACCATTGTACAGGTCATTGGCAAGACCACATTTAGAATATGGGGGGAGGTATTGGCATCCTTACCTTAAGAATGACATCAGCATGCTGGAGGGGGTCCAGAGGAGAGCAGCCAAGATGATCGAGGGGTTACAGCATAGGTCCTATGAGGAGAGGCTGGGAGCCCTGGGGATGTACTCCCTGGAAGAGAGGAGGCAGAGGGGTGATATGATAGAGACATTCAAGTTCATGAAGGAAATTAACAGACTGAAAATGCAGGGTCTCTTTAAAATGAGTGACAAAAGCACCACTGGGGGCACAGCCTAAAATTGATGAGGGGGGAGATTCTGAAGTGATGAAATGAAGCATTTCTGTATGGAGAGGGTGGTGTCCACCTGTTATGAGCTGTCAGAGGAGGTGGTATCAACAAGGATGGTGAGAGCATTCGAGAGAACTTGGAACAAGCACAAAGGGAACCCTTGGGACTAAGGAAGGGAGTAGGGGGGAGAGGGAGGAACAGTTGGGGGGCAGGGTCCTTGGCATAAATTGTATGGCCAGACCCTGCATCACTTACCGAGCAGATGCAATAGACCGGGTGGTCTTCTTCTGCTGGCTCTTTTCATATGTTCATAAATGTCAAGGATACAGGAGCTAAAATGGATAATTCTGTGATTCAAATTGTTTGAATAAAATTGTATCAGAGGCAGGTTTGCTAGATATATACTGCATGCTCCATAATAAGGAGGGCTTCACCTATTATAAAGGCACCAAAACAACCAGTATAGATTTTGTATTTCTATCTAGTTTTTACAGGTACACGAGGCTAATTTACATCCAATTGAAAATTCAGATCATATGTATCTAGAAATTCAAGCTAGTCTCTCAATAAACAAAGATAGGTAAAGGATATTGGAAATTAAATTTCACTAAATTGGAAAATACAGTTTAACATAAGACTGAAGAACATCTAAATGCAAGAAAATCAACAGCAGATCTACATGATAATTTAAGTGACTGGCAAATTTACACCAAAAAAGTATTTCAAAAAAATGCAAGTAAAATAAAATATGAAGACTATAAAAGATATTTGGCATTGAGATCAAGATTGCTAAAGTTGTTATCCTTAGCAACTATGGGGATAGACCATTATTCTGCTCAAATAGTGAATATTAAAAAAGAAATGGAACAACTTTAATATTCTAGGGCCACTTCACTACTGATGGAGCATTGAACTGGAACTCAAGGTAAACCTACCTGCGGGAATATCTTTGAAAGTTGCAAGTCAAGACTAATGGCCAAAACAATTGATAAGCTACATTACAGTATATGACCAACAGGGATCAGTGAAAACAAGAAATGAAGGGGTTCTAGATGTTATAAATCAACACCTAGAAAGCAGGTTTGGTGCTATTGAGACTAGTTTAATGGATATAGAAGATTTTCTTAATTGCTTTAGTATACCTTCTCTATCATCAGATGTAGCTCAAGAACTTACTGCACCTTCAGTATCTCAGTGGAAGAAATAGGTATAGCAATTGAATCTTTAAAAACTAACACAGCTCCGGGTATAGATGGCCTCACCTCAGAATTTTACTAAAAATATCTTTTGGTCATGACAGAAATTTTGTATGTATTATTTAACTGGATCCTAAATGAAGGCCCTGCTAACCCACAACTAGGCATAGCCATACAAATCTTTCTTTATAAAAAAGTGACAGGCTCGATCTAAAGAATCAGAGATCTCTTAATATTATAAATACAGATAAAATATTAATGAAAATACTTGCTGCTAGGTTGGCAAAAGCAGCCCCGTATTTCATATCCCCTGGTCAGTCCTGCTCAATACCAGGAAGAAGCATTCATGACAATTTTTTATTGATGTGGAAAGTGGTAGAAGTGGGAGAGGAAAAGATACTACATGGATATTTGCTATCACTGGACCAAGGAAAAAGCTTTTGACAGGGTGTCTCATGAGTATATGTTCAAAGTATTACAGAGATATGGTATTCCACAAAAACATTGTGTTTGGTTAGGCATTATGTGCAATATGGCTACATCTATACCAATAATCAATGGTTTATTTGGAAAACAGGTTGTTATTAAAAGAGGAGTCAGACTAGAATGCCCTCAAGTCCCTTATTATACCTTTTTTGCATTGATCCCTTATTACATAGTTTACAAGAAAATCCAAAGGTTACTGGGTTGAAAAACTTTGATGGTTCTGCATCCGTCATGATTTCTGTTTATGCAGATGATATATATATCTACTTATTGCAAACTCACAGTCTGCCATGGAGGCTATATGGCACATTGATAGATATTCAGCAATATCAGGAGCCAAAATAAATAAGAACAAAAGTAGGGGTTTTATTCTTAGTACACAGGCAGAAGAGGTTACCACCATTGCTGATGTCCCTATATCAGATGCCCCCCATAGAAATCCTAGGTATATCTTTTGAGAAGAGAGATATGGGCCACAGGAACTGGGAAGAAAAAAATCAAAGTATGCTCAGAAAAAGTAAAAATCTGGAAAACTTGTCAGCAATTGAAGAAAAAAAAGGTAGCCATTATAAAAACTGTTCTGCTACCCATGTTTACCTACTTAAGTATAGTTTACTCACCTCTGAAACAATTTGAGACAGCCCTATTAATTTTAACATTTTAAGTCATCTGGGGTAGTCGATTGAATCCCATAAAAAGGGAAATACTATATTAACCTATTAAACTAGGGGGACTGAACCTGATTAATCTGATACCTTTCTTTTACAGTGTGTTTTTTTCTTATAATATTGGTGGTTTTGTATCCTTGTTGCTGACAATTTGGAAATCTTTTTCTGAAAGATGGTTAAATGCTTTTTTGCAACAATGGCATCAGTCTCCACATCAAATGAGATGGGTTAAGGGACTATCTTCTTTTTTTTTTTTTTGCCAGCAATAAAGAATTTTAGAAGATGGAAATTAACCATAGAACAGTAACAGTCCCGAGCTGAAAAAATGTATATGCTTTAATTCAGGACCAAGTATTTTGTATAGAATCCTATTATAAAGGAGTCAGCAGGAATAATCACTCTAAGGTAAAAGACTATTTATTGGATAAGCAAACACCTCCTAGGATGTGAGATGTAGTATGGCTTTGCTGCCATTGCAGATTGCGTGCAAAAGGGAATGCAAAACACAAAACCTGGTAAGAGAGAATGTGTTTTCGAACCACATGTATTCAACCAGAAGAAACAATGGACCATTTATTTGTACAGTGCTCTTTTTTAAACTCTTTCTGGTCCTTGGTAGCTAGATGATGGAACAACAACCAATGGGAAAATGTTACATATGAAAATATAGTGACAGGGTCTCCTCAAAGAATTATGAGATATGATCCAGGTACTTTGAGACTGATCTTTAGTTGTGTAAAATTCTTTTTCTGGCAAGAGCATTGTAAACTTTTATCCCAATAAATAGATTTACAACCAAATGCGATAACTGCACAAATGGAACAGGAGTTCAAAATTTAATATGAATATGATAAAAAAACTAAACCTTTCCTGCATCCAATCTGCATCTTAGATGGAGATCTATAAATTTTCTTTAAATAAATCTGAAAGGCTGATATGACTCAGGATAAAATATGGGAAAAGTGAAATTAGGATAGCAGTAAGGATTAAGACTCATTTGTTTCTCTCCTGGATTTGTGTGTTTTCTTCCTTTTTTTCATTTTTAGTAAAATCTCTGTTTTGATTATTTCCTGTAATGCTTAAGACTTTGCTTAACAAATACTGAAATGTTTTGTTTGTATATGTTTCCTTTTTATAACATAAACAAAAATACACACTACTGTTCTTTGATATGTGCCATGGGATCTTTTACTTCCACTGATGAGTGACCAGACACGGGTAGAAGGGACTGCGGTTTAATGTCTTATCCAAAGTACAGCACTTCAGCTGTGCAGTACCCTCTACATACTGCACTACGATGTCAATTATAGTTTTTACCCCAAGTATCTGGTGTGGGGTTAAAACTGGCAACCTTCAGATCTTCCAGCCTCAGAGGTGAGTGTGCAATCTGCTGAGCCATGGACACTGACAAATGACCTAGCACTTGCCAAAAAGCAATTGCAAGAATCACAATTTGCTTCTACACTGTGCTCTAGTTCTAATTGTTCCTTATATTTTTGTCTTCAACTGTCTTTCCAACTAAATTTGCTGTGTTGCAGAGAGCTCTTAAAAGTGTTGTTCCCTCCATCTCTTCCAGGTAATAGTTCTGGGTTTTATTTTTGTGCTGCCAACACACTCATTGACGAATCTGACCTAGAAACACTTTTGGAAAGGTTAATTATGCTTTTCACTATGATAGGCTTAAAGTGGAACCCCAAAGCCCCCAAATACTTTTATTTAATTATTTATTTATTGATTCATGTATTTATTTTTTTCACTGGGGGCACTGGTCCCAGTGAACATTTTCCAACATGATCCGGGCCACAAAGACAGCACTAGCACATAGTGGGTATGGCAAAAAGTACATACAGGTATAGCAAATAGCATTTACAGAACAAAAGCATTAGATAATATAATACCAATTGAATGACTGGGTACAAAATACGAAAAGGTACAGGACAAGAAACAATTGACTTCACAAGATAACTAGTGACCATGATTATGAAAGTGAAACCCAAGCAATAAGCATAAACAGTACATTCAACTTACACAATGTACAAATGTATTGCCAGGCAATGCCACAGATTGATACCCTTGTTAACCACTCTTGAAATAAGAGTCCAGGCTACCCCACTGTAAAGCCCACAATATCTGTATTACCTATCTCATCCCAAAATCATGAAAGTGGGTATATCAGAAACATCATGCAAATCATCTGATCAACTTGAGTTCAAAGGAGAGTGACCATGGCAGATGGGCTATAAGGACTGATCTGTGACTATTCTTCATGGAAACGAGAACTCACAAAACTGAAGGTGGACAAGGCAATGGGACCAGATGGGATACACCCTAGAATACTAAAGAATCAAGAAAGGTAATGGCTGCACTACTGGCATCCCTGTTCAACAGGTCACTTGATATGGGAGTGGTCCCAGGGGACTGGAGAAGGGCCAATGTAGTCCCTCTCCATAAAAGTGGGAGCAGGGAGGAGGCTAGTAATTATAGACCTGTCAGTCTGACTTCAGTGGTGGGGAAAATTATGGAATCATTGCTAAAAGAAAGAATAGTGGAGCACCTCGAATCCAGCGGAGCACAAGATCTGAGGCAGCATGGATTCATGTCAGGGAAGTAATGTAAAACAAATCTGGTAGATTTCTTTGATGGGTGACCAGGAAGGTGGATCAGTGGAGAGTGGTGGATGTAGCCTACCTTGACTTCAGCAAGGCATTTGATACTGATCCGCATAGGAAGCTTGTGAACAAGCTGAGTAGCCTTGGGTTGAGTCACACTATGGTGAACTGGGTTAGAAATTGTTGAGGGACAGAACACAGAAGGTGGTGGTAAATGGAGCTAAAGCTAAGGTAGGGAAAGTGACCAGTGGGGTAATGCAGAGATCAGTTTTGGGGCCAGTGATGTTTAATATCTTCATCAGTGACATTGTAGAAGGGCTGGAGGGGAAGGTATGCCTCTTTGCAGATGATACCAAGATCTGCAATAGGATAGAAAATCTGGGAGGGGTGGAGAAAATTAAAGGTAACCTGGCTAAGTTGGAGGAATGGTCTAGAGTTTGACAGGTGTTATTCAATGCAAAGAAGTGCAAAATCATGCACTTGGGGGGCAGAAGCCCTGGGGAGGATTACATGATCAGTGGAGTGGTATTAAAGGCCACAAAACAGAAAAGAGATCTGCAGGTAATCATATCTGATGACCTAAAGGTGGCCAAACAATGTGCCAAGCTAGTGGGGAAAGCCAGTGGGATGCTGGGGTGCATAGGGAGTGGTATCACCAGCAGAAGAAATGAGGTGGTGATGCCACTGTACAGATCATTGGTGAGATCTCCTTTGGAATACTGTGTCCAGTTCTGGAGGTCACATTTCTGGTAGAACATAGACAAGACAGAGGCAGTTTAAAGAAGAGCAACAAAAATGGTGCAGGGTCTGCACCAAAGGTCATACAAGGAGAGATTGGAGGAACTCAATACGTATACCTTGGAGGAAAGGAGGAAGAGGGGTGACATGATAGAAACCTTCAAGTACCTAAAGGGAATAAATAAGGTACAAGAGGGCGGAAGAAAAGATGCTCTAAGACAAGAGGCACGACATGAAACTGGGGGGGGGTAGACTAAGGGGCAATATGAGGAAGTACTTCTTCACAGAACGGGTGGTAGGGGCATGGAACAGCCTTCCAGTGGAGGTGGTGGGAACAGGGTTTATAGGAGAATTCAGGACTGCATGGGATAGGCACAAGTGAAGCCTATCGGTACAAAAGAGAAAGTGAAGCCAGAGATCAATTAGGATCTGCAGCATTTTTAGTAGATAGGGGAAAAAAGGGCAGACTGAATGGGCCTAGTGGTTCTTATCTGCCATCAAAGTCTATGTTTCTATGTTTCTAAGAAGAGACTCAAGAGTAGGCCCATTTCAAAGTCAATCAGCGTGGAAGAAGTTGCCACGAAGTATCTCACTATACACTTGGCTGACTTTTTTCAATGTGGCCACTTTGGTGGACTAGCACGAAATAAACTTCACAACCTTGCAATAAAACATAGATGTGAATTCGCAAATTAACACATATTATGTATTTTTTTCCATGTGAAGTGCACACTTTGTGTAGCAAAATGCTATGTGAAGTTGCGCACTTCATGGCAAGCTATGCAAAGTGCATTTTTTAAAAATCTTTGTTCAGACCTACTCAGGAGTGATATAATTACAGTATTCAAATATCCAAAAAGGATGACACCATCAGACCAAATGTAGCTCTTCTGGCTATACAAGAGTGAGAAGATAAGGGACAATCGAATGTATTTGAAAAGAGGAAGAGTCATGGGAATTGTCATGAAGAACTACTGTACTTCACAGAATGAGTGAACTCTTGGAAAAGACTTTCAGACCCAGTGATGTTAGTCAACACTGTTTCTACTTTTACCTCCACACAGCTGCTGCCCAAACCCCAGTGCTTCACTCAGATGAGCTCCATCAGAAAGCTGTTAATGTTTAAGACATTATGGCTTTAATTTTTACCACTACCTCCTCAGAGCACACAAACCTTTTGGAGATCTGTTGTAACACAGTGGGCATAGCTGACCCGAGGTGTGCACCAGTCTCTGTACTGCTAGTGCTAACCTGTTGTTTGTGGAAACAAAGTCCACACAGACAGAGTCAGACTGCATGAGACACATTGCAGCACCTTTGTCAAACATCACTGTCACTGTCAGAGCCTGACTCATCAAGCATTTAATTACTTTCTGTCTGGGGGCCATCTTCTACTTGCTTTTGAAAAATGATTTCTGCTTTATTATTGAAGATAACAGTACATCAGGGAATCAATACTGGATGGGGCAGGTGAAGAAGACTATATGATTATACACTACTTGCTGTCACAAATGCAGAAAAGGGTCTAGACTAGTATAGTAAAAAAACACTGAAAAGGAATGCACTACTGATAGTAGATGGTGCTGCTGCTAACCTGAGACAAGTATCAAATACAGAATGCAAAAGCAGCGCATGCAGGACTCCAAATTCATTTTCCAAAGTGCTGCGAAATTTATTCAGAAAACTAGCAGCTGAGACTACAGGCTCCCCAGCACTTTGTGATGCACTGACACTTTGTCAGGGGTGACGTCGGGCTAGATGCTCACTGTTATATTCACTATACAATTAAAGATACTGTACACAATGTAGTCCTTTACATCAAAGTAGTAGCTTGCATAAATATAATGAACAAAGGATTGAAACAGACTGTTTTGAGTCAAAAACACAACCACAGATAGACATGAGATAGACATGCATAAGATGTGCAAATGAGGTGAAAAAGACTCCATCTCATACTCAAGTGCTCATCATGTATATCAAACTAAACACTGACTGAAAAATGAGAAATGGTGAAAAGCAAAATAATAAATGAGTATAAGGAAACAAGGGGTTTAAAACAGGAGACAGCAGCGGGGCTGAAGTTAAGGTAAACTAAATGCACTCAAATTGATACCTACTGTATAATGGAGTGAGTGTAAATGATGACTAACAAAGCACTAGAGTGAAGCTGGCATCAAGTCTTACCACGCAGCTGTAGATTCAAGTTATGGGAAAATTTTGATAGCAGGAGAGTACTGATGACTGCAACAGGGGCTAACAAAACAATCTAGTTGCAGTATTTTTATAGCTGAGTTTAATCTTTGGGGCAGTTTGCTTTACTTTTCAGGTAGAGGAAAAGGAAATCATACCATTCTAGGACAGAAGAGGGTCAGAGACCATACAACCTCTTAGCCAATTGGAGCTAAGCATGAAGCTTCTACATCAACAAATTTCCACCACTGTAGCATGTCCCAAAGCATACTCGTGTCCCAGTACATGGGTGGAACAGCACAGGAGTGGAGCAGATGTAAGAGTGGCATCTTGGGCTTTGGCAGGTGTCAACAGGAGGAAGCAAGGGAGCGGAGGACTCTGTCTGTTGACTAAGGTAGGGCACTTGTTCACTCCTGTTATTGCATTCACTGCTGGGAAGGGTGAAAGGTAAAAGGTAGTCCTAAACTGGAAATAGGAGCAACCCTCTATCTAGGGTAACAGCATAAGGGGATTTACATCAGGTACAGGGGAACAAAAGTATCAACACACACACACAAAAGAGGAAACTAGAAAGGTTGGAAGGTAAAAGGTAGGTCTAAAACTGGGAATAGGAGCTACACCCTATCTAAGGTAACAGTATAAGTGTATTTACACCAGGTATGGGAAAACTCAAGTAGCAATAGGCAAAAAATGGAAGGCTGGGAACACTGTATCGGGGTAAGGGTACATAAGTATTTCCAGTTAATTTAGGGAGTATAAAAGCTGGGAATACAAGGAGTGGCAAAGTGCAGTGGCTATGGGGTGGCAGTTTTCAGACAGAACTTCTGGAGACTGCAGTGCTGCCTAATCTGCATGCACCTCTCTGGGTTGATGGAGTACACTAGACTCTAGGCCTAGTGGACTAGGATTCAGGGGCCTCTTCTTCCACCCAGGGGTCACCAAGTCTTGCACCATTATCCCAGAGCATGCCAGGGGAAGAAGAGGAATAGCTGCACTGTGGTGGGCTCTGGAAAGGTGGGGGGTGGTGGGTCAGAGGCACATTCCTCAACTGGCACCACTGTGCAGTTCCTACACCACTCTGGCAAGGCAGGACTGCCACGTGGAGGCATGCATGGTAGTGGCTAGGGAGGATGTGGGTGTCCTCTGGGATAGAAACCCCAAGGAGGGAGGGAGGAAGAGGACCCCAGAGGAGGAGGAAGCAACTTCTGGTGGGGGACTCGGTTGTGAGGGGGACAGATCTGGGAGTAGGAAAGAAGAGGGAGAAGGAGGTTAGGTGGCTGCACAGTTCCATGGCCCAGAGGGATGGGAAGTGGATACAGAGGATTGATGAGACAGCAGGATGTGAGGCAGAGCTGGATGTGATTGTCCAACTGAGCACTAATGACCTTGCTAGAGACAGGCTGGGATAGTGATGGGGAAGTTTAGGGAGCTGGAGAGGGGTCTTAGACAAGTAATGCACTCAGTGACTTTTGCTGAAGTGCTGCCTGTCTACAACAAGGGGAAGGGGAGGGATCTCCACAGCAAGACCTTCCACTCATTTAAAGGAATAGTGCAGAGGTGAGGGGTTTAGCTACAGCACATTGGGGACTGGGGATGCAGCTGGAGGGATAAGGATCTTTTAAGGGGTGATGGCCTGCATCCATCTGACAGAGAAAACACAGTCCTTAGCAGGCAGTTTAGATGTTTCTTTGATGAACATTTAAACTCTTTGCTGGGGTAATGGAAGAAACCCCAGG
Organism: Neoceratodus forsteri; assembly: GCA_016271365.2. NCBI lineage: Eukaryota > Metazoa > Chordata > Ceratodontiformes > Ceratodontidae > Neoceratodus > Neoceratodus forsteri. The sequence goes on along the minus strand of CM057450.1, from coordinate 921,335,085 downwards.
CTGATGTAAAAAGTAAAGAGAACACGAGGGGAATGGAATCCTCCAGTGTGAAAATTTAATAATGTAAGCAGAGCTGTAGAATCCAATGGGGATGGGAACAGAAGCATTAAAAAAAGAGGGGAGAAAGAGAGGGAAAAAGGGAAAGAACAGGGTACAAAGCAGAGTTGTAACAAAATCTGTAAGGCTGTGTGTGTGTATGCTAGAAGCCTAGGAAATAAGACCCAAACCTAGAAGCCATAATAGCAGAGGCCAACCTGGATATTGTGGCAATTATTGAGTCTTGGTGCACTGAAAAACATGACTGGGACATGTCATTACCAGGCTATACTCTGTTCAGGAGGGACAGGGTGGGAAAGAAAGGAGTGGGTGTGGTGTTTTATATGAAGGAAGGCATAGAAGGAATGGAGATACAGGGAATACAGGTAGGCAGAGGTAGTGTGAGTCACAACAGAGATGGGGAATGGAGCCTCTATTCATACTGGAGTGAGCTACAGACCTCTAGCACACTGCTAGGAGTCAGATCAGGTACTATTGTTAACTATTGGCAAGGTGGCCAGAAAAGAGGAGGTGCTGCTGGTGGGGGACTTCAGTCATCTAGATGTAGATTGGAGCCTCCCAGCAATGGTTTCAGCTGGAAGCAGGGACATCCTGGACTCCCTGCAGGGGGAATTTCTCAGGCAGCTAGTCAGTAAACCAACTCTTTATGGAGCAATACTGGACCTGGTACTCACTAACAGGAACAGTGTTGCAGACGCCAAGTTGGGAGGCCACTTGGCAAACAGCAATCACCAAACAGTGCAGTTCGGTAAAAGAATGAGGTAGAACTGAACCACACAAGGGTGAGGGTCCTGGACTTTAGGAAGGCAAATTTTAAAAGATGTGTTAATGCCTCAAGAATGACCTAGAGGTGGGACTGCCCAGGGTATGGTGGATGAACAGTGGGTGAAGCTAAAAAGACCTCAGTTAAGGCCAAAATCTCTGCATCAACAAAGTGAGCAAAAGCAAGAGGAAAAAGAGGCTGCTATGGTTCTCAAAGGAGGTGGCAGAAATGGTAAAGGCTAAAAGGACAGCATTCGGAATGTAAAAGAGAGAGAGAGAGAGAGAGAGGGGAGGACAGGGAGGTGTATTAGGGGAAACTAAGGGAAGCAGGGAGAGCAGTAAGGAGTCCAAAGGTGCAAACTGAAGACAGAATAGACCAGGCAGTGATGAAGGGGGACAAGACATTTTTTAGATATGTAAGCAAGATGTGGAATAGTAAGGTTAAAAAGGAAAGGGGGGGCTGTGCTGAGAGGGACCAGAAAAAGGCAGACATCCTGAACAAATACTTTTTGTCAGTGTTCACTGGGGGGGGGGACACAAAAAAGTAACAGGAGCACTGGAGAGGGGAGGGAGGCAGACACTAGTCCATTTTCAGAGGAGAGTATCCTGAAGGGAATGGGGCCAGACAGGATGCATCCAAGGGTATTATGGGAGCTTAGGGAGGTACTGGCTGCACGTCTAACAGTCCTATTTAACAGTTCATTGGAAACATGAGTGGTTCCAGAGGACTGGAGGTGGTAGCAGGGAAGAGACTGACATCAGTAGTGGGAAAGTTCATGGAATCGCTCCTGAAGTAAAGGATTGGGGAATATATTAAATCCAATGAGTTACAAGACACAAGGCAGCATGGATTCATGGGGGAGGCCATGGCAAATGAATCTGATAGATTCATTTGACTGGGTGATCAGGGAATTCAAACAAGGTGGAGCGGTGGAGCTGGCCCGGTGGTGCTGAGGGTTGAGGTGCTGGATGCCACACCTCACGCTACACTGGTGACCCGGGTTCGGGAACAACCATGGGTCATTGGAGTGCTGGCAGTGGGGGGGAGGGTGCAGCAGGATTACGCCTAGTGGCTCTCCTCAGCAGGGGTGGGAGATTGTCCTCCCATAGTCCCACCATCACTGGATGGAGGTCCGGTGGCGGCACAGGTGGATACGGGCAAATGGCAGGATTGGGTGTTCCATAGTGTGTAGCATGCACATGCTTCTACACATGCGTGCTCATGCCAGGGACATATGGGGGAACAGGAGGAAAAACATACAAACTATAAATGTACAAAAAGGTGGTGCAGTGGATGTGGCCTGCCTGGATTGCAGTAAGGCTTTCAACACTATTCTACATAGGAGGCTGGTAAGCAAACTGGGTAACTTAGGAGTGGGTTCATAGGTGATAAACCAGGTAAGAAATTGGTTAGAGGATAGGCTGCAGAGGGTGGTGGTAAATGGAGTTCACTCTGAGGAAGGCAGGATGACCAGAGGGGTACTTCAATGATCAGTGCTCGGACTAGTCCCATTTAATGTCTTTATACAGTAAGTGACATTAAAGAGGACCTGGAAGTTTTCCCTCTTTGTGGATGACACCAAAATGTGCAATACAGCTGACACTCTGGGGGGGGATAAGCAGCGACATGAGAAAACTAAAGGAGTGGTCAAGGGTATGGCAGCTGGGTTTCAGTATGAAAAAGTGCAAAATAATTCACTTAGGACACAGAAACCAGGGCGGAGTACACAATTAGTGGAGTGGTATTGACAACCACCAAGAAGGAAGGAGACCTGGGGCAGTGTTGGAATTACACCGGGGCCTGCTGGGGCTGAACCCCGGTAGCTCTCCAAGGAGCCCTGGTAGCTATGAAAAATAAATCTCTTCAGTAGGGCTATTGTCATGGCCTCAGCAGCTGTTCCTTCACTGGGAACTCATATGTTAACCCCTCACACCTATGAAAGAGACACATTTAAGAAAGGGATCTATACAAGTCTATCACTGCAGTGGGATGCAAGACATTAATGGGTTATGGTCCCAAAAACAGTTAAATGCAGCATTAAGCAATTGAAACACTAGATGTTTTAAGTCCTGAAAATAATTCTGTTCCTCTTCTCTAGCTGGCACCAAGACCAGAGGTAAACCAGGCACACTCCCTCTATCTGAGAACACACAGGAGAAGATTAATTATTTAGAAAGAGGAAGGTCAAAGGTGTTGCTAATTAAGAGGACATATTTTCAATACTATCTGATTGGAATATGACATCATGCTCCTCAATGCTGCTTTGGGTCCTAGGAAGAGGGGCAGCAGGGAGAGACAATGAGGGCTCTTTGAGTTGGAGTGTCCTTTTAAAGGAGGCCAAAGGTTGCTGATCTAGTAATTGTGCTCAAGTTACCAGCCTGTGGGCAGCAGAGACTGTGTGAGAAAGTTTGCATTGAGACAGCAGTGAAAGAAATACCTGCATCAATCCTTCAGACATTCTGGAAGAATAGCTGGTTAGTAATACTGCCAGGTACTAACCTGCATACCACACTAGGATCCAGAAGCATAGACATGTTTGTGTGGTGTGGGGCCCTGCTCCTTAGATTGTTCTGTCCTGCAGAAGAGAGGAAGGGAAGAAGCAAAGCATTCCAGATGACTGTGAACACAGACAGTCTGCTCCATCACACAGAGGTACAGTACTTGAGATCTGCATCTTCTAGCTGCCTCCCTCCTCATCTTCTAGTTGCCTGGTGGGGGGTGGATGATGCACTGTCACTGTTATTGTCCTTATTACTGCTACTGTCACTGTTACTGTACTGCTACATTTACTGCTGTTTTAAAGTGTTTAACTGGCTAAGCCTAGTCAGGCACTTAAGATCAGTCCTGCAACCAGAGTTTACAAGTTTCTGCAAAAAACAAAACAGTTTTGCTCTGCATCCCCCTATCCCTTGTGAATATTTCCCAATAATAGTTAACTGATATTTTACATTTTGTCTCATGAGCATATTATTAAAGGTAAGTCACTAATTGCTGTTTTGTTGAATTTAAGGTTACACTGTAATTTGCCATGTGTAGGGGGACACTGTGGGGAAGTGGGGAGGTACAACATCCCAGAGGGCTGTACCACTCTGACATCAGGCCCACTTAAATTTTACTCTGGGTGTAAGCACTGTGCTAAACTTAAAATGCTTGGACTTGAGCCTTCCAATCAGGAAAATCCAAATCCAGGCCCCCAACCTTGTCTGAGCCCACAAGGCAGGGGTAGTAACCACAACATCCATGTGACCCAGTTACGGAAGAAAAGTAAGGTAATGGACTGCTTTCTGAAGCCATCCATGCACCAGTCAGTGGAGGGCTTCAGTAAGTATATGTAGGGTCTGGGTCAGGTTTAAATGCACATGTTGAAGGAGCATGCATTGGTCCCAATTAGCAGGTGTGGGGAAGGGGGAGGACCTGGATATACAATAAAAAGGTGAAAAAGCTATAGGTTGATATATGTTTGGTTTGGATTAAGCAGCAATGCAATGCATGGGTTGCTAGATACTGTGGTCTGTCCCATCACTATTTATTATATTTATTAGAGCTGCTGGTAACTAAGTAACACTCACTGAGCCAAAGCTAGTATTTTATGTAGTTTTGCTTGACTGGGAAAGTGGTGGCTTCAACCATGCAAGGGGTGGCAGTTGGCGGGGGGTTGGGGGAGTAGTCTGAGATCAGGTATGGAGTGTGGTAACAATAGCGGCAGGGACACATATGAGCAGACTAAGTGGGCCAAACAGTCCTTATCTGCTAACAAACTCTTTGTCTGTGTGAAAGGAGAGATAAGCAATTCTGCCTACTTTCAGTTTTTTTCCCCAAGGAATAAGGTTATTTGTTGGTGGCATTTTCCTAACAGCAGGATATAGACTTGAGGTCAGCAAGACTTGTGGTATTTAAAATTGTTTACTCTTTAGTAGCTTACTGTATTTAGATTTTTACAATGCAGCAGTATGGCCTAGCCCAGAGGTTAGAGTAACGAGCTATGAACGAGCTTGGTAAATCCTGCTCAGCTGGGCTTGATTCCCACAACCTCCACTTGCTACTGTGTGACTGAGCACATCACTTAACCTCCCCAGTGCTCCCAGGTTGCCTCTGAAAATAGGCACTTGTGTCTAGTGGACCTTACTTGGTTACCAAAAAAAAATACTTGTCCTGTCTTGCTGGCTGGCCCCTCCCTTCATTGCATTGCTGCTTAAAAATCAGTTGAAAATGAGTTACAAAACAAATTGCAAAACATGATGGTTTGGAGATTGTAAATATTGGGGCCTCCATGGGGTGTCTCTTATGGTAGAAGTGGCTCCGATCATGCTGTTTGGGTGAGAGGAGCGCAAAGCATAGTAGACTGGTTCTGGCTGCTGCCTGAACCTCAAGAGAGGAGTCTCATTGTCTTGTACCATAAGAAACACCACAGGGGCTCTATTAACTCATTATAAATCACTCAAGCAAACAATAAAGTATGGGAAGTGGTGCAGCTGATTTGGGATTTTTTTATCCAGTCTAAAACATGGGGTGGTGGGAGAGAATTCAAAAGTTATGAAATAAAGAGAAAAGGTTTTGTTGAGCTGGTGTAGAATGGTTCTTTTATGATTCAGCATGCAACAGTACATGACAGAATGGTGGTGGGCCTTATGCAGAGATAACTGGCACACTGGCTGCCGAGGGGAGTTGTAAGACCCCGTGCTGAAGGCAGAGGGTCTTACATCCCCTAGAAGGGTAGTTATCTCAGCACATGGGACACCATGTCATGTCTTGTTGCATTTATAAAATGGGTAAAAGGTAGGTTCTTTCGAGCAGCATGGGGGGGGGTTGCACTGGATCATATTTTTTCTGCTACTGCATTACACACATACACTGCAGAGACACCCCCAGAAAATTTAGTAATATGATAAGAAATTTGATTTAATTTTGGTGAATGAACAGCGGTAGACAAGTTTTCTTCACCGTGGTTTGCTAACTGGTTTAGGTGGGGGAACATGGCATCTTTTTGAAAATGTGGATTTTATACTGGCAGTATGATGTTTGAGGTGATGAGCCAGAGGCAGGCTGGCACTGGTACATTTTCCACAGATGGCATTATGCTATGCAAATGCTGAGATAAAAGCCCTGGTGTCAGCCTGTCTAAAGCAGCAGTAGCTTGGATTTTCTCTCCCCATTGTATAGGCCTCATATAATTACTTCCAGCTTTACTGTGCATTTTGGGAGGGTTTAACAAGGTTCATGCTTAACTTTTTTTTTTTGCACTAGTCAAGTTCAGAAAGTGGTACCCACTTTACATTGGCTGCCCAAGATTATGGCATTAGTTTACAAATGAATAACATGCCATGCTCAAATATATAGTTTTTACAAAATGCATTAAAAGTCATGTAACACAAGGCTTTGCACTGTATTCTTATTTTTACTAAGCAATAATGAGCTACACAAACCAGTGAGCACTGTTTAGTGCAGTGTGCCTCCCATCTGATCCATTGGCGTGCATTACGCACCAATTTAAAACAGCCACAGATGGTCCATGATCCAACATTTTTAGAGCCTTGCTTGCTCTGGAAGTGTAACTCCAACACTGCCTGGGGGTAATCATATTAGATGACCTAAAGGTGGCCAGGCACTGTGACAAGGCAGTAGGGAGGGTGAGGGGGAAGCTGGGGTGCATAAGGTGGGGTATAACCAGCAGAAAGAGGGAGGTGTTATTGCCTCTGTGTAGATCTTTGATAAGACCCCACCTAGAGTACTGTGTACAGTTCTGGAGGCCACATGTACAGAAAAACATAGACACAGTGGAGGTGGTTCAAAGGAAGGAAACTAAAATGGTGCAGGGTCTGCATTAAAAGCCCTATGAAGAAAGACTAAAGCACTTCAATATGTACACCCTGGAACAGAGGAAGGGAGGAGGGGATATAATAGAGACCTTTAAATATCTCACAGGGGTAGAGACGGTACTGTAGAGGAGTATTTTTTAGAAGAAAAGGTACTCAAGAACAAGGGAACATGCTATGAAGCTGGATGGGGGTAGATTCAGGAGAGCTGTGAGGAAGCACTTTCTCACAGAAAGATTGTTGAATTCCTGGAACAACCTACCAGCAGAGGTGGTCGGTGCAAAACCTGTGGTGGGGTTCAAGAATGCATTGAGTAAGCACAAGGGAATCATAGTGTAATAGTGTAAAGGAAGGACAGAAGGAGAAAGCTGTAGATTGGGCTCAGTCTGCAGTAATAGTGTAGGTAGGAAGAAATGGGCAGACTGGATGGGCCAAGCAGTTCTTATCTGCATCAAATTCTATGTTTCTATGTTTCAATATTATAAAAATGTTATCTCTACATATGCATGATAATGTTTTAGAACCCAGAATTTATTACACATTGTTGGGTAACCACTACCTGCCAGTCATAACCTCCTCAAAAAAACAAAACAAAACAAAAAACACCTGCCTGTTGTATAAATAGAACATGCATTACCTGCGTGATGACATTATTCATCTACAATTGAGCAATTTGACCCTGAGCACATCACTCTTGGCTTACACCACTTGTGAGGTTACCTGAGGTTAAAATGCTGTTGTGTAGATACCTGTAAATGATGTACCACACAGGCACCCACTGCATATCCTCTATATAAATTTTACTTATTTGAGACGGTACCACACAAAAGGCTGTTTACTTTATTTATTTATAGATTATTTCAGCAGCTTTCATTCACTGAACATGTATATTTACAGTATGTGCTCAGAGCAAAGCTCAGTCGGCAGCTGGCCGCGGTGGTGAGAGGTAGGCTGTACCAGTCCCTGGCTCCGGGTATGGGTGGGGGGCAGGGTGGGCTGGCACTGCCAGGTAGGGAGGGTGTACACTAGACCACCAGGGCTGTATTTGGCATGTTGGATTACAATATTGTTTTGTTCATTACTAGGATGGCATTTCAGGCGTGGGGAAAGGAGATTGGGGATCAGGCTGGGGGTGTTCTGATAGCCCATAAGGGCTTCTATGTTATGTCAATCAGTGTTCAGGACTGGGGGAGGCGATGGCCCACACGGGCTCCTCTACCAGTTTTGTTGGGATCTGGGCATGTGGGGGCACGATCAACTGCCAGGTACACTTCTGTGAGTGCATCTGCCGCCTGCCCATCCCACGGCTTGTGTCATTCTTGGGGGCTGCACCTTTTGTTGGACTGATGCTGCAAGCCACAGGATGCAGACTCCGGGACCCTGCACAATTCTGAATTGGGCGCAGGGTCCAAGACACAGGGGCTGTTGGTGCAACTGCCATTGTCACAGATGCAGCCAACTTTTGTGAATCTGGCCCAGTGTTTTTAAGCTTTTATTATAATAGAGAAATACTCTTTAGTACGGCATGTACCTATATTCTTAGCTGTTTTTGAATATCAATTGTCCCATAAGTTAAGGGAATAGTGCTGTTGCATTCTAGATCAGAGCAATGTTCAGTTATGGGTGTTTAAAAACAGCTGGCAATACTGTTGAAATCCTGCGATAGTCATATTAACAGAAGCACATCTTTTATTTAGTTTTTGTTGGTGGGAAAAGGAGGGTAAGGCAATATTACCTATTGTCAGCCTCATTCATGGGGAGCAAAATGTAGATGGTGGTATTATACTGAATGTGATGAATCTGGCCAGGATACTGGGGAAATTCCCTAACTCTTCCTGAGAAGTACCATGGGATTTTTAACAAAAACCAGAACAGCCACCACAAAAGGCAGATAGGACTTCGGTTTAACATCTCATTAGAAGAACAACATATCCCGACAGTACGGCATCCCTATAGTACTGCTCTGAGGTGCCAGCATTTATGAGATGAGGCCAATCCCAGTGTGAGTCTAGAACCCATGACTCTCTGGCCCAGAGACAGATGTGCTAGCAACTGAGCCATGCTGACATTTTTTATTATTTCCAACAAAAATGGATAACAAGAGTCATTTAAATTGAATTAAAAAGCATAGGTCTAACATTTTCACCATAATTTGAACTGCGGATGTAGTTATGGGATGATCAAAAATAAAGACATCTTCAGGGTTTGCATATGCTCTAATAAGGCATTATAGTTTGTAAGGTAAATACATCTCTGAGTCTATCTTTCATATTTGTGAAGGCGATAACATTTTTTAATTTTTTCAGTTAATTACATCTAAAGTTTTGGAATTTGATACAGTCAAACAATGTAATGTTGAATAATTCAGAATGTGTGTTATAAATGCATGTGTACATGTTTACTTGCACATTGTCTGTCTGCTTTTTATGTCATTTTACACATGATGTGTTAAGTTTTAGTGCTGTGTAACATCTTACTGAAGTTGTACCCCTAACTCTCAGGCATTGCTGAAAAAAATCAGGCCTTTTTAATAGAGCCCACTTTCCTAGTAAAATGGAAATAAATAAAGTAAAATAAATAAATAAAATGCTACACACAGGCATACCTACCAAAAGCAAAGCTTCAAACCACAAGATATCTCTCTCTCTCTCTCTCTTCTTATTCAGTTTCTCTCAAAACAGAGTATAGCTTCAAGATCATTACTTGTGCTGCATCTTCAACTGCACTACACGAGCATAATGATTCATGTAATGCAGGGAATACAAAGGTAAGCTGGTATAGGCTTTGCAGCACCTCCAGGAAAATGGAAAATAACGCCTTCAAAAACGTGTTGCTAAGTCTGCAATAAAAGATAAACACTGAAGTCCATGAACAACTGTAGGCGTTCCCCAACATACCTTACCTGTTTCTTAATTGCCTGACGCTTCATTGATTTTCAAAAGCAGCTTGGCTTGCTTAGGCATTAATTGTATTGCAAACTACCTAGAACACATACAATAAACAGAATGTGAACCATTACCTATAGGATTTTATTTTAGAAGTTACAAAACAGTGACACATGAATTAAATTGTTAGATTAGATTTAATAACTGTCTTAAGTAAAATACAAAAATATATCCTTTTATTAGTGATAGAAAGACATTCATTGTGTGTATAGAAAAGGTGTTGTGTTGATCCAGAGGAGGGCAACTAAAATGGTGCAGAGTCTGCATCAGAAACCATATGAAGAGAGGCTGAGGGAGCTTAATATGTATACCCTTGATGAAAGGAGGGACGGGGGGACATGATAGAAATGTTCAAGTACCTCAAGGGAATCAACAAAGTCCCGGAGGGTAGCATCTTTCAGAAAAAAAGATGTGTAAGAACAAGGGGGCACAATTTAAAGTTAGAGGGGATGGTTCAGGGTAATGAAGAAATTATTTTTACGGAGAGAGTGGTGGATGCATGGAACAGCCTTCCTGGGGAGGTTGTTGGGTCTAAAACAGTGGGGGAATTCAAACATGCATGGGACAGACATAAGGCAATTGTAGTGGGGGGTGGCAGGAAGTAGGCTGTTGGTTAACTAGAATCTGCAGCTTATCCAGTAGGTAGGGAAATGGGCAGACTGGGTGGGCCAAGTGGTCCTTATCTGCTGTCAAAGTCTATGTTTCTATGTCATAGTATTACTAATCCAAACAGTGTGAGACGAGACTGGGGAGAACAAGTTGCTCATAGTAACAGGATTCTGTTGAACTGAAAAGAAAATACTGAATTTTTAGTGGCAAAGCCTGCCTTAAAGGTCCCCAGGGGATCACTCTGGGGAATGGATTATAGTAGGCTGGGAAAGCAGGTGGGCTGATTTAGACGGGATACTGTTCCCAGGAGTGCACAGTCAGAGCCACATTACTACTCTGGCAGAAGGGACACAAGACAGCAGCTCAGACCTCATGGAGGCTGTTGCTACTCCCAGGAAGAGAATGCATTCATGAAATAGACGAGGCAAGTGGGAGGGCAGTAATGAAGAGGAGATAGAGATTGGGGACTCTGTAGTTAGAGGGATTGGGAGGCTGGTCTTTGTCTCAGAACTGGGTGAAAGAGCCATCCTATGCCTCCAAGAGGGGACATCTGTGTAGGTTATTCCACCTCTGAAGAATTTGACCAGGCTGGGAGGCAGATGTTATGATTCACTTGGGAACCAATGATCTGGCACAATGTACTGTAGATTAGGTTAAGGATTGTTTCTGGGAGCTACAGTAGGTATGTAGCTGAGAAACATCGTAATGCAGCAAGTACTGCTGGTACCAAGTACAGGAGGAGACTAGGATGAAAATAATGCTGGAGTTTAATGTGTGGCAAAAGGGCTGGCATGGTTAGAAGCAATACAAGTTTGTGGAGGATGTGGGTTCATTCTGGGATGGTGGCAAGCTGCATAGAAGGGACTGTCTACATCTAACAGAGGGGTGAACCACTGAGCTGAGGCAAAACTTTGTGGGTTTGTTTTATATGTTATCCATGTAAGCACACTGGACCATCAGTTCCTTTTTCAGGTATGACCAGGGAATCAGAAAATGATCACATAGAAATACATAAGATTGCATATAATTCTAAAAAGTAGAAGCATATTAATTTCCAATTACATATCAACTGTATAATACAATCAGTGCTGTGAATCATAATACATAAGATTACATACTGTATAATTTTAAAAAGTAGAAGCATTTACATTTCCAGTTACATATCAACTGTATAATACAATCAATACAATGAATCAATAATAAAATATTTGAAATTGGCAGTCACAAATAAATCCTTCAGACAGACTTAAAGGGCTGCAATTAAACATTTTGGATTGCTAACTGAGTTTATATTTGCTAGTAATTCATGCCATGCTTTAGAAGCACTATAGATGAAGGAAGTGGAACCTTGCCAATAGCCAGTAGAAATAAACAATGCAATAATCGTGTGAGGTGTGGAAGACCTAATATTCTTATTGTTAGTGTGTAATTCTAATTGATTAAGCAAAGAACAAGAGATTTTGAGAACAAAAGTTTGCTCATGAAGCAGGAGGCCACACCTTTAAAAAAGACATCGACTGGTTAGAAACAGTACAGAGAAAGGTGTCAAAAATAGTGCAGGGGTTAAACATAGAAACATAGACTTTGATGGCAGATAAGGACTGCTTGGCCCACCCAGTCTGCCCATTTATCTACCTACTGAATAAGCTGCAGATCCTAGTTTTACCAACAGCCTACTTCCTCGTACCTCACACTAGAGTTCCCTTATGTCTGTCCCATGCATTCTTAAATTCCCCCCACTGTTTTTGACCCCACAACCTTCTCAGGAAGGCCGTTTCATGCACCCACCACCCTCTCCATGAAAAAATACTTGCTCATGTTGCCCCTGCATCATTCCCCCTCTGTCTTCAAATTGTGTCCCCTTGTTCTTGCACATCTCTTTTTCTGAAAGATGCTACCCTCTTGGACTTTGTTGATTCCCTTGAGGTAGTTGAAAATTTCTATCATGTCCTCCCTCTCCATCCTTTCCTCGAGGGTATACATATTAAGCTCTTTTAGTCTCTCTTCATATGGCTTCTGGTACAGACCCTGAACCATTTTAGTTGCCCTCCTCTGGACTGCCTCCATCCTGTCTATGTCCTTGCAGAGATGTGGTCTCCAGAACTGCACACAGTACTCCAGATGGGGTATCACCAATTGTCTGTACAAAGGGATAACAACTTCCTGTTTTCTACCGGTGATGCCTCTTCCTATGCATCCCAGTATTCCCCGAGCCCTCCTTACTGCCTTATCACATTGCTTGCCTACCTTTAGGTCATCTGATATGACAACCCCCAGGTCTCTTTCCATTTTTGTTGTCGCTAATAACCCCCCCTCCCATTGTGTACTCTTCCCTTGGGTTTTTGTTTCCCAGGTGCAATACATTGGACTTCTTTGCATTGAATCATGGCTGCCAGACTTTTGACCATTCCTCTAGCCTTGCCAAGTCCCTTTTCATCCTTTCCATCCCCCTTGTGTATCAAACCTGTTGCAGATCTTTGTGTCATCTGCAAAGAGGCATACTTTTCCTTCCAGTCCCTCTGCAATGTCACCTAAAAAGACATTAAAGAGGGCCGGTCCTAAGTATTGAACACTGCGGTACCCCGCTAGTTAGTCCCCTTTCTTCAGAGTGGATTCCATTTACTATTACCCTATGTGTCCTGTTGTCCACTCAGTTTTTTACCAAGGTTACATCCCTGGGACCCACTTCCAGGCTGGCTAACTTGTTTATTAATCTTTTGTGTGTGTGTGTCAAATACCTTGCTAAAGTCTTGGTAGGTCATGATCACAGCCCCTCCCTGGTCTACTGCTTTGGTCACCCAGTCAAAGAAATCTATTAGATTCATCTGACGTGATCTTTCCATTGTGAATCCATGCTGCCTTAGGTCCTGTGTCCTGCTGGCCTCTAGGTACTCAACAGTTCTTTCTTTCAGAAGTGATTCCATCATTTTCCCTACCACTGAGGTCAAACTAACAGGTCTATAGTTTCCTGCCTCTGCCTTGCTCCTGCTTTTGTGAAGGGGAATCACATCCACCCTTCTCCAGTCCTTAGGTACCACACCGTCCTCCCGTGATTTGTCAAAAAGGGTAGTCAGTGGTACCACTAGTTCTCCCCTTTGTTCTGTTAGAATTTTGGGGTGAATCTCATCAGGCCCCCTTGCTTTGTCCACCTTCAGTTTTAGGAGTTCTTTCAGGACCCTTTCTTCTGTGAATAGACTGGTATCGACCCCCCTGTCCAATGTGCTTCTATTATTTGGTTTAGGTGCCTTCCCCTCCTCTTCTTTTGTGAATACTGAGTAGAAGTATTTGTTCAATATCTCTGTTTTTTCACTATCACCCTCTGCCCACCCCCTCCTCTTTATTAAGCTTCACTAACCCTCCCCTGGTCTTTCTTCACTCCCTAATGTACCTATAAAAGGTTTTATGGAGATCTCATTATGCCCTGGGGAGAGTAGCAGCAGTGTGTTGCAGCTCCGCTCGCTAGTATAAGTATAAATTGTTTTTTCTGCAAAGAATTAAAGTAAAGCAGAGCTTATCTTCCCTTCCCTGAATTTAAAAGGTACTAAAGGGAGTAACTGGTTGTATGGGAGGCGGAGATAAGGACAGTATGTCGGAGTCATCGGAAGGCCGAGAGGAGGAAGTCGCAGTGGGGCTAGAAGCCAAAAGGCCCCACAGAAGAACTTCTCCAGAATCAGATAAAACAATAACTACACAGCAATTGGCATACGAGCAAATGCAGGAAGACATCGGCACTATTAAATCTGCCTTATTTACCCTAATAGCGGATTTTAAAGAGTGGAAAGGCTCGTTGTCGGGATTGGGCATGCGGATAGGGGACACGGAAGCCAGAACTGCATCGGTAGAAGACCATGTAGTAAAACTGGAGTCTGATAACGTGGACTTGAAGAAAACAATTAAAAGAATGGAAGCAAAAATTGATGACTTGGAAGGGAGATCTAGGCGCAATAACCTAGTACTCCTGGGCCTTCCAGAAGGAGATGAAGGTAGCAACGTTATTGTCTTCATGCAAAAGCTTTGTGTGAGGATCGCGGGCCTTTCACCAAACGGGCCTATATATGTTATAGAACACACACATAGAGTGATTAGGCCAAAACCAGAGCCAAATAATCCACCAAGACTGTTAATATTCAAAGTGCTTAACTATCTGGACAGAGATCACATCTTAAAAGCAGCCAGAAAAGCCGAAAGGATAGAGTGGGAAGGGAAGCGCTTGAGAATGGTCCCAGATCTGACCTACAAAGTAAGGCAGGAGCGAGCAGCCTATCACCCAATCCAATCTAAACTTTGGACTGCTAAAATACATCATAGAATTTTATATCCAGCCCAACTAGAAGTTTCCTTGCAGTTAGGGGTTCAGCACTACGAATCGGCAGAACAAACAATGGCGGATCTGGTAACCCGGCTGCCTCAATTATTTGGTAAAGGGGACTGACTAAGGTGGATCTTGGCAACAAATAAAGGATAGGGGTATTCTGGATGAGAAAGAAGATTGAATTTAGCTTTGGTACAGGACTGATTCAAATTAGTCGGTTGGGAAGTCAAGATGGTCACTGTGTCCTCATATTCAAAGGAAGGCAACACGGGAGAAAAAGAAGAATGAAAGGAAAGTACAGTTACTTAAGAACTTACCATAACAGTAGATCTTCGAGAACAGCTCTTGCAGCAGGTAACACCATTAGGACTGAAGCCGGCAGGCGTCAGGGCCCCACGGAATTCTTCTAGCTAGCTATCTTCAGCGGGGACCACCCCCAACGTCGGTCCCACCTCTGACATTAGGCGTAGTACATAAGGGGGCGGTCCAGCCAGATTCCCCAGTTCTCCCACTGGAGACTTCCAGCCGCAGGACGATATCAGAAGGGGAGACCGAGGATCCACCATCAGAAGGGAAAAGGGCGTAAACCCCTGCCAAAGGCTCGGAAAGCCATGCCTCCTCCAAGGGGGAAGGTGGGCGGGAAGGTACCTGCTGCAAGAGCTGTTCTCGAAGATCTACTGTTACGGTAAGTTCTTACGTAACTGTACTATCTTACTTTGAGATACAGCTCTTGCAGCAGGTAACACCATTAGGACTGATTTCCAAGCAATAACGCTTGTAAGCATTCTGGGAGGAGGAAACTAGGAAAGTCCATACCAAGTCCTGACTCTAGGACTGGCTCTTCACCGTGAAGCAATGTCCAGGCTATACTGCCTGATAAAAGTATGCACAGAGCTCCAAGTGGCTGCAGCACAGATGGCAGAGGAGAAGACGTTACGAAGTGCTGCAAAGGAGGTAGCCACCCCTCTAGTGGAATGGCCCCGGACTGCACCCGGGATGGGTTTCTGCTTTGTATCATAGCAGTATGATATACACTGGACAAGCCAGCGAGAAAGGGACTGCTTCGATACTGGTTGGCCCATCATCCTGTCAGCAAAGGAAATGAAGAGTTGCTCCGACTTGTGAAGCTGTTTAGTCCTGTTCAGGTAATACCTAAGACAGCGGTGAACATCCAGGGTGTGGAGCAGCGCTTCTCCTCTATTAGAATATTTAGGGAAATACACAGGCTGGTCAATGTCCTGATTGAGAGTGAGTGCAGAAACCACCTTAGGCAAGAACTTAGGATTCGTCCTCAGGGACACTCTGTCCTGGTGGAAAATCAAATAAGGTTCCTTACACATGAGAGCGTGAAGGTCAGAAATTCTCCTTGCTGACGAATAGCAACCAAAATAACGCTTCCATGACAGGAAATCCAGCCCGCAATCCGCTGCAGGTTCAAAAGGGAAGCGTGAGTTGTTTCAGGACAAAGAGTAAATCCCATGGAGGAACAGGGTCCTTAATGGGTGGCCTAGAGGTAACACCCTCTCAGAAAGTCTTGAGAGGCGCAAGTTGCGCCACTGTGCGCCTGTCCCACCGGAAGTGGTAAGCAGAAATAGCGCAGAGGTGCACCTTAATAGAGGAGTAGGCTAGACCTCAATGGAAAAGGGAGAGCAGGTATTCTAACACCGCTTTCACCGGGCAACCTAGAGGGGAAAGGCCGCGGTTTGTGACCACAGGCAAAAACGGGCGCCATTTCATAGCATACGCATGCTGCCGGCTGGTCAGGAAAGAACTCCGCCACTCTGCGAGACCCCGTGTCGCAAAATGGCTATGTCTCTAGGAGCCAAGCATGCAGGTTCAGTGAGCATAAGTCTGGGTGGACTAGAGAACCTTCCTCCTGAGACAAGAGATGGGAGCTGAAAGGCAACGGAATTGGAGGTTCCCGGGACAGCTGCGTTAGCAAGGAGAACCAGATCTGTCTGGGCCAGAATGGGGCTACCAGGATCATTGTTGCATGCTCCCTGTGCAGTTTGAGAAGAACTCTCTGGATCAACGGGAAGGGAGGGAAAGCGTAGAGGAATCTGTCCGTCCAGGCGAGGGACAACGGGTCTCACCAGAAAACACCAGGCCCTGGAACTAGCGAGCAAAAATTGGGCAGTTTTTCGTTGGATGGGGAAGCGAATAGGTCCAGTTCTGGAGTGCCCCATAGAAGAAACAGATCCTCTGCTACCCCTTGAAGAAGTTCCCACTTGTGGACTCTGGCCTGGGAACGACTCAGGCCGTCTGCGATTGTATTGTCCACTCCGGGAACGTGAACTGCAATCAGGCTCGCTACTGCGTCGACTACCCAATCCCACACTCACTGCCTGCAAAGGGGGTAAGAGTGTGCACCTCCTTGTTTGTTGAGGTAATACATCACTGCTGTATTGTCCGTTTGGAGCAAGAGACTATTTGACGGGATCTCTGACTGAAAGGCCTGCAGGGTGTAAAGGACCGCCCTCATCTCCAGAATGTTGATGTGGAGATGAGCTTCTTGAGGGGTCCACGTTCCCTGGGACCTCACCCCGTTCAAGTGTGCTTCCCACCCCAGCCCTGAGGTGTCTGTGGAGAGGATTACCTCCAGGGATGGTACTGTAAATGGGACACCCGCAGAGAGTGTCCTTGGGTCTAGCCACCATTGCCAATCTCGAATCACGGCATTCGTGGTTCTGACCGGATGCTGCATGTGGTCTTGCCTTTGGTCCCACTGCACCTTGAGCATCCACTGAGTAACCCGCATGTGGAGCCTTGCCAAAGGGACGGTTGGAATGGCCGCAGCCATGTGTCTGAGCAGACGAAGGACTAGCCTGGCAGGGACAGTCTTCTTCGCCGAGAGATCCCTGATGAGGGATCTGATGCGTTCCGCTGTGTCGTCTGGAAGAAATGCTCTCCCCTGAACGGTGTCCAGAACTGCGCCTATGAACTGCAGCTTCTTCGACAGTACAAGGAGAGACTTCTCGTAATTGATTATGATGCCCAGAGACCGAAACAGAGTCTGGGTGCTCTGGATAGCCATCAACAACACCTCTCTGGAGGCGGCCATGAGAAGCCAATCGTCCAAGTACGGAAACACATAGTGGTCCTGTCTCCTTAGAGGCGCTGCCATGACTGCCATGCATTTGGTAAAGACCCTGGTGGCCGATGACAATCCGAATGGGAGAGCTCAGAACTGGAAATGGTGGCCGAGGAACTCGAAGCGCAGGAACCTCCTGTGCGCTTGAGCTACGGGTATATGCAGGTATGTGTCCTGCATGTCCAGGGATGCTAAGAAGGTGTCCTTCTTTAGCATGGGAATAAGACCCTGCAGGGTCACCATGCGAAATCGTTTGTAGGTGACCGACATATTGAGGTCGCTGAGGTCCAGGATTGGACAGAGGTCCCCTGTTTTCTTCGGAACCAGAAAGAAGTGGGAATAGTATCCATACCCTCTCTGGTTCTCTGGAACATACTCTACCACTTCCTTTTGCAGGAGCGCAAGTAGTTCTTGCCTGATAAGCAATTTCTGCTGACCCGAGTAACGGGAGAGCAGAGGAGGCCTCGAGGGTGGCTTGTCTGCGAATTCCATAAAGTGGCCTTTTTCGACCAACTGAAGAACCCACCTGTCAGTGGTTATGGACTGCCATCCTGGCAGGTAATTCGCAACACGACCCCCGACCTTGATATCCCGTTGATCCTGAGGGCCGGGGGCCGGGAAGGAGTCAGGCTGTGGCAGCGGAGGGGCCCGCAGGCTGAGCCAGTTTAGCTGGACGCTGACCTCGGCCCATGGGCTGTCTTCCCTGGGCTCTACGGGAACCAGAGCCCCTCTGCTGTGGACCGGTGCGGGACTGTTGTCTCTGTGTCTGTCCACGAAAACGGCTTTGGTTCCTACGAAAGGAACTAAGCCTCAGTCGGTACGTTGCCTGAACCGACCTCACCGCCTTCCCGGCCTCTTGGAGTTTGGTGAGAACCTTCTCAGAAGGAGTCAGAGGCCCGAGACGGGGACTTGGAAGGAACCCTCTCCCTGTGCTTCTCAGAGTGTTTCTGAGCCTTTTCTGCTGAATCCCCCTTGGAGGTGTCCATGGCCTTAATCTTCTCCTCGAGCAGAAACGCCTGCAGAGCCTTCTGGCAACGGATCCGGGTCCGGCTGTTGAACCCCTGGCAGAAATTGGAGGACCGAGTGTCGTGGTCTGGGCCTAGGCACTGGAAGCAGGCCGAATGCAGATCCTTAAACGGGATTTGCTTCCCACAGGCGCACTTCGAGGGATGGCCTTCAACGGAGGTTGGAGAGGACATCAGACAGCAACTGAGCTGAAGAAATGAATGTTTTCCTGAAGGAAGAACTTAACCGTGCGTCGCGCACTTGAAGCGATCGAAGGTTGAGACATACTGTAAGTCGGCGGGAAAAGAACTGGGGACCGCCCCTTATACCTCACTGGCGTCGGGAGGAGGGACTGACGTCAGGGGGTCCTCGCTGAAGATAGCTAGCTAGAAGAATTTGTGGGGTCCTGACGCCTGCCGGCTTCAGTCCTAATGGTGTTACCTGCTGCAAGAGCTGTATCTCGAAGTAAGATCCTTTTTTACTAAGAAACAGAGACTGGGGTAGTTGGGGAGGAGAGCGGGGGGTTCCGTCCGGGGGGAATAAAATTTTGGGGATGAGGATATCATTTTTTTTTTCGATTATCAGTATGGTTGGCAAAAAGACTTAAAATGGGAAAAGTGGATAAGGGGTGACACCATGTGGCTGCAAAAGGTCACTGCAGCCTTTAGGAGGATTATTAAAAAGTGTACAGAAACATAAAAAAGTGACATTACTTTTTAGGAAAATGAGGAGCTACTGTGAAATTAATAGATAGCCACAGAGAAGTTTGTTATAATCAATATAAGCTGTTGTTGGTGTTTGAAGAGGGGAATTCAGGTAAAGAAGGGGATAGTAATGGAGAATTAGCTCTCTATAGTTCATAGAAAAGGGGATAGAAGGTTAGAGGGTTAGAGAAGGCAGAGAAAACTAGCAAAGTGGGAGATAGTGGGGATGGGATAGAATTATAGGGAAGATAAGATAATATTAAGCAGAAATACTTCAGCATCTGGATCGTTGCTTGTAGTTTATTTTTAGAAAGAATTCATAGGTGTTATGGTTTATCAGATGCTACAGAGACCATACCGGGGCTGCTCTTTCTGGGGCATGGCGCACAGAGTGTTAGGGAGCGGGCATTTGGCCTGGGCAGGTAAGCAGGGGGAAAGGGAAACTAAGGTATTGGGGAAGGGAAGGGGAGGGAGAAAGGGAGTTAGGTTGGAAGTTACTATAGTGAAAACTGCTATCCAATTCAGGACTCAGATATATATCTCAATTAATACGGAAGGAAAACATAATGTAGAAATATGGGGAGTTGGAAAGCAATAATTTGGAATATCAAAGGGGGGAAGGATAACACAAAAAAAAATGTTATATTGTGACACCTTAAGAGATATCAGCCCCACATTGCCATGTTGCAGGAGACACATGTAACGACAGAGAACTTGAATCAATTACACAAAGCGTGGATGGGACAGGTATTCGGGGCTGGAAATAGCCATAGAAAGGCTGGAGTAGCTATTTTAATCCACAAATCTGTGCCATTTAAAGAAATTGAAAAGTGGCAAGACCCGGACAGGAGATTTGTTTTTGTACGTGGGAGTTTAGCGGGGATTGAGGTGATGTTACATTCAATTTACGGACCGAATCAGGACACCCCTGAATTCTTTCCACCAGTAGAGACCATAATAGTGGGCGTGCCCAATACGCCATGTCTCCTTGGAGGAGATTGGAATTTGATATATGCAAATGATATGGACAGATCGTATAGCAAACGAGTGGGCCTTACGTCAGCACAGAGGGCCTCAGAGAGCTGATGTTAAATTCAAGTCTCACAGACCCTAGGAGGCTTAGAAATCCAAAGGCGTATGAGTATACTTTCTACTCAGCACCACATAAGGTGCTTTCAAGAATAGATTTTTTTCTTATTAGCTCCTTTGCTCTAACAGGGGTAGAGGATGTGGGGATTTATCCAAGGGTTTTGTCAGACCACTCTCCGATTTGGCTGAAGGTGAGACTTTCCCAATATAGGAAGGCATCTAGATCATGGTCACTAAACACCCAACTATTGTTAGAGGGTAGAAAGGATAAGAGAGTTTATAGAAGTTACATGGAAAAACAATTATACATCTATCCAAGAAATAGGTGTACTATGGGGCGCCCTAAAAGCTACGTGGAGGGGGGAGTTGATACGAATGGCCACAGTCAGGAAACATCAAAGGACACAGAAAGTAGAGGGGTGTTGGAACGTATATATAATTTGGAAAAATTTCTCGGAACTGATCCAGAGGAACAGACATGGGGAGAACTTCAAACACTTAGGGTGAAATATGCCTCTCATATATTAAATGTTAATACAAGGACCAATGCAAAGTTGAAAGTCAATTATATAGGGTATGGGGAGAAGGCAGAAAGATTATTAGCAAATAGACTTAAGCAACAGAGGGAGGCAAGGTGGGTATCAGCATTAAAAGATAAAGGCACAGGACAGCTCACTTCGGACCTGACGGCAATTGCTAGGATATTTAGAGACTATTACCAAGACTTGTATACAGCTTCAGAAAGACAGGGAGAATATCTAAATAAATTGGAGGAATTTTTAAAGGACTTGACATTGCCAAAGTTAAATATAGAACAACAGAACTGCCTGGTTGGCAACATAAAAATACAGGAAATATTAGATGCAATTGATAGATTACCGGCGGGCAAGGCCCCAGGTCCTGATGGCTTCCCTCCGGCCTTCTACAAAACTTTTAAAAAGGAGTTAGCGCCTTATTTGCAGGAATTATTTAATTACTTATTCGAGGCCTCTATAAAAGAATCCACCATATTTGAAGCCAGAATAGTAGTATTACGGAAGCCGGGAAAAGATCCCTCAAACCCTGGTAATTACAGACCTATTTCGTTACTTAACATGGAAGTTAAATTGTTGGCAAGTGTTTTGGCATACAGGCTAAAACAGGTCTGGGATGCTTTGATAGGGCCAGAGCAGGTGGGTTTTGTTGCGGGGAGATGTTCGAGTGACCTTTTTAGGAAAATCTGTCACTTGGTGTCCACGTCCAGGGATTCCGACACTGATATGGTGTTGGTGTCCCAGGATGCGGAAAAAGCTTTTGACAGAGTCAATTGGGAGTTTTTATTTGACCTTTTGCCTCGCTACGGTATTCCTGCTGACTTCATTCGATGGGTAGATATACTTTATCGTTCCCCATCAGCGAGGGTGCTTTGTATGGAGCCATTTCTGACATTTATTGGCTGACTAGAGGTACAAGACAGGGGTGTCCACTGTCCCCAATGTTATTTAATTTATATATTGAGCCACTAGCCCTGAAAATAAAAGCAGCAAAATCAGTCAGGGGAATAAGATTAGGTACAGAAGAATATAAAATATCTATGTTCGCTGATGATATTCTCCTGCATTTATCATTTTGGCATCCATCATTGAATTCAGCCTTGGATATTATACAAAATTTTAGTGCGTTATCAGGTTATAAATTGAATCTAATCAAAACAGTTGTATTAGCATTAACCCCTACCTTTACTAAGGCCATGGTAGAGGAATTAGGATTATGCTGGGCTCCCAAGTCAATTTCTTTTTTAGGTATAGAAATCCTCAAGGACTTAGGGAAATTAAAAGCTTTAAATTTAGATCCGGTAATTTTGCAAAGGCAACAAGATCTGAAGAGATGGCAAAATCTATCTTTGTCTCTTTGGGGAAGGGTAAATATTCTCAAAATGGTTATTTTCCCTTGGCTGATGTACCCATTATCAATGTTGAACTTGGCTCTCCCGCAGAGTTGGTTTAAAAGGGTGGATGGGATATGGTCTGACTTTTTATGACAAGGAAAGAAACCAAGAAGAGCCATTCAGAAGTTAAAAAGAACAAAGGAGCAGGGTGGTCTTAGTATCCCCAACTTATTTTTCTATTACTTGGCTTTTCAGGGTAGTAAGTATTTTCAATGGAAAAGTCCACAAAGTGACAAGAGCTCTAAACTGGCCTGGTTACAAATAGAGAGACATTTAATTGTTAAATATAAGATAGCATTAGCATCCCTGCTCTTTATACGGAGCAAGAAAATTCCACAGAATTTGAGGAATACACCTATAGCATGGTTTGTGACAGCCCACAATCAACTATGCAATAACCTGAAGTTAAACCACACTTTTGATTTGGGGCAACCCATCTTTAATAATTTAAATCTGACAATAGATGGTAAAGTTATCACTCAACATTTTTGGAAAGATTGGGGTGCAACAAAACTATCCGAAATAATGACAGAAAGAGGTTTTATTTCACCCTCACAGTTTAAGCAGACCTTTCGACTTCAGACACTCCCAATATTTAAATTTCTCCAGATTAAACAATGTATAGTTAAGGCATTAAATAAACCCCCTTGGTCCTCAAAGGCAGATAGAGTATTCACAGAAATGGCAGAAATAGCTACTAGACCTAGGCCAATATCCAGCTCATACAGAAAAATGATTTCTATGGTTGAAAAGGATGCAAGGGCCCAGATATTCAAACTGCGCCCAAAATGAGCACAACAGCAGGAGCAAGCACAAACCAGTTGCGCAAATGCGCAACAGGTGCGATATTCAAACATGGAGCAGAACAAATTGCGCAAGCAACCAACGTCTGAATATCGCACATACTGTGCCATAGCGCAACCAGGAAGGAGACGCTGAGCCGAAATGTTGCGCTATGGCGCAACCAGGGCAGCCCAGCTGAGCATTCCAGAGGTGCCATAGCGCAAGCAGAGCCCCCCCCCCCAGAGCAATGGAACTGCACATCCAGGGAGGCAGGCTGGGGCCCACCGCCAGCCATGCCACACATGGGCACAGGAACACACTGCAGAACCCACACCACACCTGCACACCCCAAGCACACCATCACTGGGGGGTGGGACGGATGACCTACTTGCCCATGGGGACAAGCCAACACAGCATAGCAGAGCCATGACACCCCAGCACAACCACTGGCATGCTAAGAGTGCCACACACAGGGGGTTGACAACCACAGTGCACATCAGCCCCCCGTACGCACAGCACACCCTGCACTGTGACCCCAAGACACCACCTATGTGCAGGGACTGGCACTGCAGGAAACCATGCATCCCCCCTAGCACACGTCAACCCCATGCAGCACAGAAGCCTACAAGCCAGACACACCCTGTGCACCCAGCAGTGGGTGGCAGCAGATGGCAAGACCACCCGAAAGTCACTGCCATGCTGGAGATACCTCCCCATGCACACACACGCACACACACACACACACACACACACATACCCAGGACCATACCAGCCCAGATGGCATGTACACCCCTGCAACTGGGCACCCATAGGCAGCTGCAAATCACAGACCAACACATTATTCATATAAAAATATAACAATGTATTAAAGAACAATAAACAGTAGCAAAACAAGTCCAACTATTTACAAGGGGGGGGATGGGTACAAGGTTGGGTTGGTCAAGGGGTAGGGATTACAAACTTGGAGAGGGAAGGCAGGTGGTAGGGATGGGAGAAGGGAAGGGTGGAGAAATCATGGGCCAGCTGGCCGCCCATCCTCCTGCTGGTCTCCTGCTGGTCTGTGCCGCCTCCGCTGTACACCATGGCGGTGAATAAAGTGCAGGATGTCAGAGTTCTGCCCCACCAGCTGTCGGATAGCCCTGACATCTGTTGCCATCCTCCGAGAACCTCGAGGCCTAGGAAATGGGAACACAGTCAATGGCTGTGACTGACCACAACACTGAACACCACCCAACCTGCAAGCCATATAGCCCATGTCCTGCACCTGTGATGGCATGCACCCACCCACAGTGAACATGCACATGGACAACACAAACAGGCGGCACCAGCTATGCGCACCACTGCACACACACACTGCCCATGTCCATCACAGCACAAACAAGGCTGGCAAGTGACAGGCAACGTAGTAGTGCCAGTTACCCAGCATGTGCCCAGTGCATGCATGGACCACTAGTGATGCATACACAGACATGCTGTGAAACTGACAGTGATGCATGTCACCTATGTCGTGCTTCCACGGACATAGATACATAGCCAGTGTCGACAGATAAGGGCCTATGGCCCACACAGTCTGGTACATTTCAGCCTGTAAGTTACTTTGTTTACCTAGAAGTCTGTTGCCCCTCACCCGACCTCAAGAATACCGCTATGTCTATCCCATGCAGTCCGAAATCCCGTGAGTGTGTCAGCCCCCACCACTCCTCTGGCAGGGTGTCCCACTTGTACTCCACCCGTTCTGTGAAGTAAGCCTTGCTCATGTTTCCTCTGAATCGCCCACCTCCAACTGCATCCCATGCCCTGTAGTCCTGGAACATCATTTGCACTTCAAAACAGTGTTTCCCTGCACCCTGTTCCACCCTGTAAGATACTTGTATGTCTCCATCATATCCCTTCCCTCCCTCCTCTCCTCCAGGGAGTACATGTTCAGTTCCTTCAGCCTGTCTCCATAGGACTGGTGATGCAAGCCATGCACCATCTTTGTTGCCCTCCTCTGAACCTTCCTGCCCACTCTACGCCCCACGTAGGGATGGTCTCCAGAAATGTACACTGTATTCCAGGTGGGCCTCACTAGTGTCCTGTATAGTGGAATTATGACCTCCCTTTCCTGCATGGTTGTATTGTGCAGGGCTACTGGTCTCCCCCCCCCAACATGCAATAGCATCGATGAAGTCATGATACTCACACTGCTCAAGCAGCTCTGTCTGTCGCTGTTGCTGCCGCTGATGATGCTGTTGGGGTGCCACCCTTGCTGGCCCCGGGTCCCTTGCATGGCCGTCATCGACCTGGGCCCGCATCCTCACATCCCGGCCTGTGGGAGACATATGTTGAGACAAACATCAGTGTGACTCAAAAGCAGAGTGCCCCCTGCCCTAGTGAGAGTGCCTGCCCACACAGCCATACCCATTCATCTCACAGCTGCACACACTGACAGCCAACCGTGGCTGAGCCATCACCATGCACAGCCACCAAAACACACACACACTCTCACAGATAATACAGGTGCAGATGGTACACCCACCTGGCCCAGGCACCACGCCCACCTGGCACGCGCCCGCAGCCTTGCCAACACGCCTGCTTCCTCCGCGGAGGTCACTGTACCTGGTGCCGCACTGCTCAGCAGACCGGCACCATCCAGTGACCCCACCAGGTCAGTGGCCACTTGCTGCCACACCTCCGTTCTTGCTATGGTGAGGGGGCCTCACCATAGAGTGCCCTCATAGTGGGGTTTCACTAGGCACCAGGTTGGCCACACCCAGCTGGCTCCACCACAGCCCTCCTCCCAGCCATGGTAGCAAGTTTACAGCAGGCAATATGGCGCCTCACTGCACCGTAACCCCACATGGAGATGTTGCGCAATAGACCACCACAGGCTCCAATCGCGCTGTTCGAACAGCGCCATCACTTCACACCGCGCTGTCACCAGACAGCGCAATAGGGACGTACACATGGCAGACGAACAGCGCCAGGGGGCAAAGGGCATACACAAGGTCATGCGCACGAAGGCTACGCACAGCGCCATCTGACGATAGGCATCCTGCACGCACCGACCAGCGCGTGCATCTGGCGCCACAGTGACTATTGGCGCAGTAGTGCCACAGTGCCATATAGTGCCCAGTGCTGTAGCGCCACTGGCACAATGGTGGCCATGGCCTGAATCGCCGATCGCGCTCAGCACGTCAGCAGCGTGACAGACGCATGCGTAAGCTATCTGGGCATGCGCAATGCAGTGTACCACACAGGCACAGATCTGCGCCATTGGCTCAGCTGACTGTTCTGTATTGCGCAAAGCACAGATTCGCGATATTCAGCCGACACATGCAAATCATCTGATCAGCCATTCAAGGGCTGATGGGCCGATTTGCATTGCATTAAAGTTGCTCCACTCTAATTTGCATGTGTTGCGCTATAAATGTATCGATATTGGGCTGCGCTGGCCAGATTCGGTTACTGCAGGTGAGAGGTGAGTCGCATGCTGTGTGATGTTCAGGACAATGCTCATGGAGAAATGCTGTAGACTGCACAGTGACAGGTGTCCACTTCCCCCCATACAGATCGCCATGACTGAGCAGAGCCAAGATGAGGGTGAGGACGGTGGGTGTAGGAGGAGGCCCAACTTCACAGCAGCAGAGACGGAGGCCCTCTTCCAGGCCTACCTGGATGATGAGCCAATACTGAGTGGACGGAGGGGCACTCCTCAGTCCCGTGCGGCTGCATGGGAGGGGGTAGCTCGGGCCGTTAACCTGCATGGAAGCCACCAGCGCTCCGTGCAGGAATGCAAGAAAAAGATGGGGACAGACCGCAGGAGGCTGAAAGAGAAGGTGGCAGCCTTCAGGGCGGCACGTGCTGGCACTGGCGGGGGCCCGCCAGTGGTGTTGGAGCTGACCCCAACTGAGGTGACACTGGTCGCAGCCATGCAGCCGAGCGCCATTGAGGGCATACTAGGTGGAGGATTCCAGACAGGTGGAAGCCCATCACTGCACGGTATGACATGGTGTTGGTGTTTGGGGGCGGTTGTTCACAGGCACTCACATGTACTCTCTTTCTGTTACAGATCCTGTTCATCTTCAGGAGATGGTGGTGGTGGGTTCAGACAGTGATGCTGACCTGCTGGACATGGAGGAGGGACCATCCACCTCCACCACCAGCCAGCAGGCACTGCAGCAGCATGCACGCTGGGCCAACAACTCTGGTGTCAGTGATACGGGTGCGGGGGGGGCACAGCCTGTGTCCAAGCAGTCTGGCATGCAAGCATGCCAGCACGCTGTGACCATGGCAGTAGCACGTACCTGCACCATTGATGATAGAAGGCCTGCAATGGGCAGTGATGGTTGTGTGTCCCATGACGGACACACGGCAGGCCAGCACGTGCCCCTGGGCCCTTATGGTTCAAACATGTGTACCAGCATGCTGGCACAGTCCCAGGCTGTGCCTGTCAGCACCGGTGGGGCAGCACCAGTGGCTGTGCAGGTGTCTGGCACTGTTGCCAGCACAGCGGTAGAACAGGTGGACCTGGGGGCACAGCGGTTGGAGGGGCAGCAGCAGCAGTCACACACCAGGTCTGGGGGTACAGTGTCAAGCAGTGGCACATGTCCACTGCCCTTTGAGCCACCCATTCCTGGTCCTGGCGAACAGCGACCACCCTCAAGGGGTGTTGTGCATCAGGACCGTCCACACCCTTGGGGTCAGGATGCCATTGGAGCACAGTACCCATTGGATGCGCACACCCGCCTGCTGCAGGAATCAGTACAACTGCAGGGGCGGGTTGCAAGGTCCGTGGAGGCACTGTCTGTGTCCGTGGAGTGGCACAGCAGGGAGTGTGCTCGGGACCGAGCTGAGCTGGTCCGTATGCGGACGGATGTGACCGCCGCCATTGACAGGCTGACCCAGGCTGTGGTCTCTGTCGTGGATGCATTGGGCACACAGTCAGGTGCCCCTGTACCGCACACCCCACACAGTGCACTCTCCACTCCCCGTTCCCGGTGTCGTGTGACACCAGGCCTGTCAATGCCGGGTTTTGCTGTGGGCATCCCGAGCACCCCTGGTGCAGGTTTGTTCGGCATGCTGCAGACCCCTGTGCAGGCAAGGTCGCGTTCGCGCAGTGGGACCCCTGGTGGTGCAACAGTGCACCCCATGTGGCCCTGCTCAGCCTGCCCATGCTGTTGGGTCATGGCGGGCCGCCCACATCTGTGGTGGCCGGGACAGTGCCACATGACTGAGCTGTCTCCCAGTGCAGGCCCCGTCTGGTGCTGCCATGTGTGCAATGTGTGTCATGGTGGGCAAAGCACTGCTGGTGCTCTGCTCATAACGCTGACACACGGACCACCTGCACACCCTCCCAACTGCTGTCCACAGGTGCGTGTGCATGATGATGCCTGCATTGTACTGTACACCAAGGTGCAAGGGTGCCCAGCATCTGACACACGCATTTGGACAGTACAGGTGGTGGGGTGGTCGGTGGTGCTGTGTGTTTGCAATGTCGGTTCTGCAGTGCTGTGCATCTGCCCATGTACGCCTGCGCCTGGTGTGTGTGTGTCCATATGAGTGCTCACCCTCCCGATGGTGTGTCTGTATGCCTGGACCGCTCCACTCCCTGACTGTCATGCACCCCTGGTGTGTTCCCCGTGTGCCTGTGGTTTACGATGGAAAGTGTTGGCTGCACATGGCCCTTTACTTACCTGTGTTGTGAGTGCTTTCTGTGATGGTGTCCCGTGCAGCTGGGCCTGCCGGATCAGTCGGGGTCCTCCGTCCTGGGGGCTGCTCATCACCATCATCACCGGCGCCACTGGCGCCCCATTGCTGTCCCCTGTTCAACCTGTACGGGTTATCCCATGGTCTTTTGGCCATGTTGTGTATGATACAACAGGCCAGGAATATCCCACAGGCCTTTGGGGCTGTACTGTAGGGCACCGCCGGAGGTGTCTAGGCATCGGAAGCATGCCTTGAGCATCCCAAACACCCGCCTCACGACAGTTGCGGTTATGCATGTGCCTCTATTATAGCATAGCTGCGCTGGGGCCGGAAGCCGTGCATGGTGTGAGCAGCCAGGGACGGAGGGTATCCACAGTCACCTGTGTGAGATAGTGGAGATCAGTGTCATGTTCAGGTCCATATTGGCCATCTCCCTGTGTGCCACTACCATGGCACCTGTGGCATTCCCACCCTTGCCCCGAGTTTGCATTCCATACATGTGTACTCACCCACTAGATGTCCTGTGGGGATGTCCCCACTCTTGAATTGATGGCACAGTGCAGTCTGATGCCATATGAAGGCATCATGTGCTCTGCCAGGGTGTGTGGCACAGACATTGATTATGTGCCCAGTGGCATCACACACCACCTGGCAGTTGACACTGGGGAATCCCTTTCTGTTCCGATATGCCTGGCCATCGGGGCCAGGTGCCGTGCGAATGGCCACATGGGTGCAGTCTATGGCCTCTAGCACGCCAGGCATACGTGCTATCCTGTTTAACTCCTGCATGTTTGCTGTACGCTCTGCCGCGGTGCTGGGGAAATGGATGTACTCCGCAGCATGTGGCAGCAGTGCGCTGAGGAATTGGGTGAGGATGCGTGACGTGGCTGACTGTGTGATGCCTGTGGTGTCCCCTGTCGGCCTCTGGAAGGTGCCCGTGGCGAACAGGCACAAGCAGGCTGTCACCTTGGTCTCCACCGACAGAGCGTGACTCCGTCGTGAGGGTGCCTGCATCACATCACTGTACAGCTCACAGAGCCATCTCAGTATTGCCCTGTTCAGGCGGTACCGGCCCACGATCTCTACATCTGTGTACAGCTCAAAGCTGATGCGGGCACGGTACCGCCTGTCGGGGGCATACCGCCGACGGGCCCTTCCACGGCCACGTCCCCCTGCAGCATGCATTCTCACCCCCCTCATTACAGCTTCCATGTGGAAACTGGCACTGTCCATCTCCCTGGCTTCTGACCCCCCCTGGCTAGTGTTGCTGTGTTACCCCCACTGTCCTGACTGCCACTTCCACTGCACCGGGCACCCCCCACTGGCCTCTACAGACTATGGGCCACACTTTCCCTGCCTGCCCTTTGCTGCCTGTCTGTCTGTCTCTGTCTCTCTCTCCCCCACTTGGCACCCTGGTAGTGTTCTTGCACCGCTTCCTTGAGCCTTTTTATTTTGGCTCATTTCCGCTAGTGCGCAGTTTCCGGCTGTGCCGCTATTGCGCATCGCGCAAGTCTTTGAATATCGCATTGCGCTCTTTATGCATGGATCCACCCCCTTCGGTTGCGCATGCCTTCATTTTCATTGCGCTATTGCTCAGCATGTTTTCGGTGGCGCAACTGCCTCCTTCTGAATATCGCAGAATGGTGCAGTTTGGGACTTGTGCATGCGCAACCCTGTTGCGCATGGCACAACCCGTTTGAATATCTGGGCCAAGATCTATAGCCCCATATTGGCAGATGGCCATAAACCTGTCTTATGACTCAGTGCAATGGGAATCAATATGGTCCAATAATTATAAGTCTATTAAACAGGACAGGTTCCGATTGATAAGATTCAACATATTACATAATTTGTATGTTACCCCGGTTAAAAGAAATTTGATAGGGAGACAACATTCTTCAGTATGCCCAAAATGTACTCAGGAGCCGGGCACGCTTAGCCATATGAGCTGGGCTTGTCCTAAGATCCAAGGCTTTTGGTCGGAAATTAAAGAGTTTTGTAGCCAATTGTTTGGGGGAAACAGTTACTTTACCATTGAGATATGTGTGCTGGGCCACCTCTCAGTGGCTATTCCAAGTAAATTCAAATATTATTTGACTTTAATATCGGCTGTGGCATTGCTCCTTATAATGAGGTACTGGATAAAGGAAAATTTACCCTCTTTGGGAGAATGGATTACAGAAATGTATAATGCTATTAATGTGGAAAAAGCGATAGGGTTACAGTACCATTCCTTTGGATCCTTCAGCAAGAGGTGGGAGCAACTCACAGCCTACGTAGCTGACAGGTGGGAGAAGATGCGGAAGAGTCATGGCTCCAACTCCTCTTGAAATAACTGAAAAAATGCATGCAAACAGAGATAATCAGTTGAAATGTATTAATTGATAATAATATTGCCATTTTTTAAGATATGAAGTCCTGAAGGGTGCTGATCGATTGAATGGAGGGAGGGGAGGGGAAGGAGGGGAGGAGGGGGTAGAAGGGGAGGGGAGAGGGAGGGATTAGAGTTGAATTTTAGGGTTTTTTGTTTGTTTTTACTTGCATTGTCATTGAAAAGCTCAATGCAACGTTATTTAAAATGTATGTGTTTGATTTGATATGTCTAATAAAGCTTATTAAGTTGCTAAAAAAAAAAGGTTTTATCCCCCTTAACTGAGTTGGCTATCTTTTCCTCAGTTTGGGCCTTTGCTATTCTGACTGCCTTCCTCACTTTCTTCTGCTCTATCTAGTACAGTTCTCTGTCCTGCTCCTTCTGTGTTTCCTTATATTCCTTATACTTCCTGAATGCAATCTTTTTCTCCCCACCTTTCCCCGCCACCTCTTTTGAGAGCCATAGTGGGTTTTTTCCTTAATTTTGTTTTGTTTATTTGTTTCACACAAAGGCTTGTTATCTCCGTGATGGCAGCTTTGATTTTTCCCCATTATTCCTCTACCCCACCTCCTTGCCTGTTTGCTAGTGCTTTTCTGAGGCACTCCCCCATTTTGCCAAAGTCAGCCCTCCTAAAGCCCAATATCCTCACCTCTGTGTGACTTGACTCTATGGCTGTGTTGATCGTGAACCACACTGTTTAGTGGTTGCTTGTCCCCAGATGGCTACCCATTTCTAAATCTGAGATCCTCTCTCTCTCCCTGTTTGAGATTATCAGGTCTAAGATTGCTCCCTCCCAAGTGGGTTCCAATACTAGCTGTCTGAGGCATGCCCCCTGTAGGGCATTGAGAATGACCCTGCTCTTGGATGTGGCAGCAGCAAAAGTTCTCCAGTTAACATCTGGCATATTCTGGTCCCCCATCAACAATATCTCTCCCTTTTCTGCCATTCTAAGGATGCCTTCCATCATTTCCTTGTCCATTCCTTCCCCCTGAGACAAGGGTCTGTATACAACCCCGGTAAAGATTGTGGCACCATTTCCTGTCTCCAGGGTGACCCACAGTGCCTCCTCTCCTCCCTGTTTACCCTTTAGTTCCGTTGCTTTTATCTCTTCCCTTATGTAGAGAGCTACTCCTCCTCCTCCTCCTCTTTTATCCTACCTGTCCCTCTTGTAGATTGTGTACCCTGGTATGTTGATATGCCAGTCATGGTTCTCTGTGTACCATGTTTCTGTGACTACCAAGATATCCAGGTGTCACACTTCCATCAAGGTCACTAGTTCAGGGAGCTTGTTACCCAGACTACATGCATTGGTACTCATCACCCTCCATTTTTTGATGGCCTTACCCATTTTAGCCCCATCCTTGTCCTTACTGTCTTTGCCTTTTTCTCCATTGGCCCCTATCCTGCTCTCTATTGACTTCTCTACCTTAGTGTTTAACTCACTAACTACCCTGTTTTGTGGGGGGGGGGCTGAGATTTTCATGCTGGTTTTCAGTGCCTCCCCCCTTGTCTAGTTTAAATGCTTGCCAATGAAGCATTTAAACCTATCACCTAGGATCCTGGTTCCTCTCTTGGACAGATGCAGACCATTGCACCAGTATAGGCCTGCATCACTCCAGGTGGACCCCCAGTTCCCAATGAAGCCAAAACCCTGAGCTCTGCACCAGGTTTTCAACCATTAATTGAATCCTATAGTGCGGAGTGCTCTAGCCTCACCAATGCCATAGACAGACAGCACCTCTGAGAAGGCTACCATGCATGCTAGTTGTCTAAGGCCCCTCCCCAACTCTAGAAACTCCTCCTGCACTGCTCTGATCCCATTCCCAGCCAGGTCATTTATCCCTATGTGGACAATGATGTCCAGCTCCCTCTCCTGTACAGCTGCTCCCACGATCCTGGGGATCCACTTTCTGTTCCTATCAGTCATGGCATCAGGCAGGCACCTTACCTCCATCTTCCCCCCCCAGTTCTACCCTCTTAATGATTGGGTCCCCCATCAGGAGTTGTTTCCTTCCCCTGTGGGGTCTTGTGCCTCCCACCTTTTGTTCTCCTTTGTGGAGGTTCCCAGCATCCTCCTTGGTCTCCACTGTGGGTGCCTCCATAGTGGTGTCAAAAAGTGTCTTACGAAGAAAGATTAAGAGAACTGAATATGTACTCCCTGGAGCAGAGAAGGGAGAGGGGAGACATGATTGAAATCTTCAAATTCATGAAAGGCATAAATAAAGTACAGACACAGGACCTCTTTCACTTCAAGGAGGGCTGTATAACTAGGAGACATGATCTGAGGCTAAGGGGAGGGAGGTTCAACACCAACATCAGGAAGTTCTTCTTCACAGAGAGGGTGATAGATACATGGAATAGCCAACCCCCAGGGCTGGTGGGGGCAAAGACAGTAGGTGGTCCAGCCCAGTGGCACAGAGGGCTGAGGAGCTGGATGCCACACCTCAAACTACACCAGTGACCAGGGTTTGGGAACGGACTCAGGATGCCAGGGGCTGGCACGGAAAGGAGAGGATCGAGCATCCAGAGGACTGCTCTTGTCTCCTGGGGTGGGCTGGGTGAGAAGCCCCACTCAGTAGTGGCCCCCAGTGGAGACTGGGGGCACTACAGGTAGCAGCGCAGGAGGGAAAAACCAGAAAAGCGAGAAAAACCACTCCGGATTGGCTGGATGATGGCACTTGGTCCAAGGTATGCCTGAAGACTTCCTGTGGGTTCTGACCCTGTCTCAGCAGTGCCCAAGGATGAGAAGAAAGAATAGTGTGCTGGGTTGTCCCCCACCAGTGCCTTCCCCCTCAGAAGAGAGGGACCCACTTAGTGAAGGGTAAACACTGAGCTACCTTGAGGTAGGCTTCATATATGAGGCGGAAGTGCACCTGGGGAGGTTGGAGGAGTGTAGAGGACCTAGGATACCTGAAGGAGTGGCAGATCTGAAGTCTGGAGTGGAAAAAAGCAGATAACTCAAAAAAAAAAAGCCAGTAGGGGAATTCAAGGCAGTGTAAGATAGACACAGGGGAGCCCTTACATGAAAGAATGATTAGGGGTAGAAAACAAATCAAGTACAGACTAGATGGACCTAACAATCTCCTTCTGCCATCATTTTCTATGTTTCTATGAGTTCAAGTTATGTGGGTACCAACACCATCATGTATGAATGGTACAGTAATACATCTGGTGTGGTAAAGATAATGGAAATTTTCCGGTTTTATTTAGTGATTCACTTTTCTTAGAAGTAACTGAAAAGACTACTATCAGCAAGATGTACACCATGGTTTAGAGTGGGGAGTAGGCTTCTTAGTGCAAGGGAGAATGGCATATCAGGTGTTAGATAATCTTTTTTTTTCTATAAAGTAACCCTGATTTGATGTGGATCTCAGTGTTTACTGAGTTCATGAGAGTGAGAAAGTTCAAGGTAGTGTCTGAATGCACACCCAGACACATATTCTAAATCTAACCCATCAGGGCATTTAGGCACTAGTGAGCATTTAAGCTAGATGTGATCTAGCTGAAATAAGATACAGGGACCAGAATGGGTTCACTGTAGGATCCTACGTAGCAGGGATCTACAAATGTTAAAATCTCATGCTAGTCCAGGACAAGTGGCCTTGATAAAAATGGTAGTCCTCGAGTTCTGAGTGGTAGTCCAGTATATTTCAATTGAAATATTCAACCGACTTAACAGAAATAAGTTAAATGGTGTGGCTGTGTGGCAGGGCTTATATATTGTACTATTATTTCATAGGATGGATGGAGAGATGTTGAAGAACTTCATAAATCAGGGAAAACAATATTTTCATATATTTTTTTGTTAATACAGGCTAGGGTAGTAGTACAGGCCGGACACTAAGGCACCCCAGGCAGAAGTCTGTATTAGAAGAGATTGGAGAAATGTTACAGAATTAGTTAAGGACAAGCCAAAACCAGCTAGGCAGTTGGTTGAGAAGAACATGAAATGGTGATTAAGGGCTAGGCCAGGAAGAAGATGATGGGGCACTGGGAGCAGGAGTACTAGCATCAAGAAGATCATCAGCAGCAGAAGCAGCTAAACCAGAAGATAATGTATCAGCAGCAACAGCATGCCCAGAACATGTCGAGTGCCTGGACCAGAGAGCAGCCAGTGGTTCATAGCTGGATCCGGATCAAAGTCATGCAGTTCAGGACCTTCTACTGCTATCTGCAGGAGAGACTGTAGTGAATCCTCAGCCAGCCTTGTCCTGATTTTTGTTTTGATTAGGTTCTGAACAGAAAAAACTCTCTCACATTTTGCAGTCGATACACTCATTGCCATAAGTATTTCAACTAGGTCAAGAATGTGTATAATCTGAGGTGGTTTTTCTTTTAGTAATCTGGTATATACCTGCAAATAGGGTTTTTCAATGGCAGATTTCAATATTGTTTTAAATGCAACATACTCAGACTTTATATGTTCCTGCTGCTTCTCTGTGAAAAAGTGAAAATATTCTGCCAAGTTTGTAAGTTCAGAGGTCCCAAACACCGCTGGTTGGTCTCTTGGCAGATCAAACTGCTTAAAATCTAAGCAGTTGAACCATTTGAGAGGCACCTCTGAGAAATGTTTAAATCTGTTGTCAATATACATTATTGCTGCATCTATTAAAGTCTGCAGTTGTCCATCTGTTACAAAATTGATTTCTGGGCAGTTGCCTCTGAATGGGAAATGAACAGTCTTCTCCTCCCCACCCACCCCTCTTTGTCACAACATATTCCATACATTTCTGTTCTGGTTTGTAATGGCTGAGGAAAGCTGCCATGTATTGCCCTGGCATGGTTTTCAGTTCCATAAGCTGGAGTAGGCAGGTCTCAACAAGCTGTGGAACTTCCAGTATTACTATGTCATCTTGTTGAAACTGCAGTGACAGGTTTTTTAGTATTGGCAGGAAATCTTGCAGTATATGGATAGCTTTTACAAACTGCACACTCTGTGTTTCTTTTGAGAGGCCGTTTGTTTTTGAACTTTCATCACCAGCAGTCAAAGATGCATGTAGGTGTTGTACAACAGTAGGTAGGTTAACCTGAATTGCATGTACCGAACGTGACCTACTGGCAAGCCAACTCACTTGTTTAATTGCAGTAAAGTGCGCCAGATCAGTATCCATCATGTTAGCAATTTCTTGGCGCTCTCTAATTTTTTTGGGACTATAGTGATACAATTTAAATATTCACTTGAGAGTACTTTCCAGCTTTGATACAAATGGATTTTTTTTAACACATCGAGAACTGCCAGCTCTAGCTTATGGGCAACGCAGTGCATCGCAATTATTTGAGGACGGCAGTGTTCCCGAAACTTTGCTATGGTTCCTCCTCTTTCACCCATCATGACACTGGCCCCATCAAAATTTGCTGAAATAAGAAGCAGTCCTGGATTGTTAATATTTTGTAGGTTACTGAGAGGAAGATTTACTGACTCCAATTCAGTTGATATTGCATGGAATACACCTTCTGCATGTGCATGTTTCAGTGGCACAGCTTGGATGAGCAATGTATGCACCTGTTTTGAATTAGGTTCAACAAACCTTAAGAAAACATTTTCCCACTCAGTTATACTGTAATCAGTACTGCCATCAGCGAGAACTGTCACATACTTAACATTAGCAAGAGTCTGCATCTGGGTTCTGGATATAACTGCTGAAATAGCACTGCAAAAGTCCCTGGCTCGCTTATCATTAGTATAATTAGAACCTAGCTTAATGCCATTTTTTTCTGTACTTCACAGAACCACTCCATGTTTGAGAAAGGGCAAAGATTTTTGGCTATGAAAAACGCTGTGTTAAACAGGTGTCTCATCTTTGTTTCTGTGGCCTCTTCCAACTGTGCAAAGGCTTGGTAAAGTGGTGACTCACTAATCTCATAACATACTGCTCGTTGGCCACTTTCCAGAATATGTTGGTTCTGGCAGAGCATATGTGGATTGGATTTTTCATGTGCATGTAGTGACTCAATGCAAAAGTTGTTAGAGCCTGTGGCATAGACATTTGTTTTTTTTGAAAATGATGGAGTTGCAATAGTGGGATACTTTTCTTTTTTTTTTAACTTGTCTTTTTATTTTTAGGTATCATAGACATGGTATATATTTTGTCAGATACAGATAGGTACATTCCTTGTTCTGAAGACAGTAGGGAAACAAAGTATAGCAAGCCTCTTTATCATCATAACAATTTTTATATCTTCTCCGAACCCTAATACTGTATCTAATTTCCTCCTATCTGTTTCCTTCCTTGATCCATTCTATACTATCCCTAGATTCCAAGATTTTATTCCCCTTCCTTTAGTCTATCCTCTTCCTCCGTGTTCTTTCTTTGTTGCTTCCCTCTTTCTCTCACTCCATTTCAACACTATATCCTTTAAAATTACCCATTTTTATACCATGTCTGTACTTCTCATATTCCATCTTATATATCTTAAAGATACCCTTTTATCTAAATACTAATCTTTACCTTCCATTTTCATAACATTATGCAGGATGTGTCCCCGGGCGATTCATTTTTCTCCAACCCACCTTCGAAATACCCCCCCCATTTCTTCCACCCCTCCAGTTCACCTCTTACTCGTCTTCCTCCTATTTTGATATCCTACATCTTCCTGTCCCCGTTTCTCTTTACCTAACTTCCCTTTCTATGTTAAGTATTGCTCTAATACCGTCCTTGGTGTGGTTTCTTGAATATATTTATAATAGGGTAACCATCTGGCATTAAACCTTTCCGTCCTTACTTAATCGTGGGATACTTTTCACATAGTGTGCAGCACATAAGACCCTTTTTATCATCGTATCTCAACCATTTATAAGTGGACAACCAATGACTTTGAAATAGTCTGGCCCTTTTTTCTTGGTCATATTTCTTGTCTTTACTACTCCCAACTGCCACCTCATTATCAAGCAGTAAACTACGTTTCTTAACAAGTGACACAGGGGCTTTTTGAGATAAGGCTACTACGGCTTCTCTGTTTACATCAAGTACCTGGTCAGCAGTTAGAACCACAGATGCAGATTCAGTTTCATGACTTTTATCTGTGGAAGTAGTACCAGACTGTGTTTGTCTTGTAAAAGATGGTGCTGTTGCTGACCAGAGAGATAAGAGACTTTGTTGTTCGGCTTTGTTCATCTGCATATTGTCCATATAAATTTGGTGGTCACTTTTTTTTTAAAGACTAATGGAACCAATAATAATAAACTTATTTTAAACACTGGTGTCTGTGTGTCCTTTTTCACTGGTGGTTAGTGTGGGCTGGGTCACCAGGGGACAGATTTAGATGTAAATATGCTTTTTCTTCTATACACTGCAGGTTGTCTTGTCCTGTAACAAGTCAGGCAGCTGGCTGCAGAACACTCTCCACACAATCACTCTCCTCTCTCCCAGCACAGCCCAAGCCCACCCCCGCAGTTAGGCTCCCTTATTTTATTTTTCTGTTACTTACACTTATATATATTTTTTTACTATCTTTCTCTTTTTGTTTCTTGGGTACCTCTAAGCCAACCAACGCTGCAGGACACTGGGTCCTTCACTCCTTTTCACAAAATCTCTCCCAACAGCCCAACCAAGCCCATAGCATAGCCCCACACACAGTTTGAGTTATAGGCTTATTTCTTCTAAGTTCTTACTATACTATCTTTTTTTTTTTTACTAACTTTCTCAAGTCAGCTGCTGCTGCAGGACACTGGGTCAGTCCTTCGCCCCGCCTCTCTCCAAGCTCCTCCTTCACTCCTTTACACACAATCTCTATCTGCTCTCTCCTCTCCCAACAGCCCACAAGCCTCTTGTCTTATTTTCTTTCTTTTTTTTAGCTTTCTTTTATTATTTTATTTTTTCTTTGTTTATGCAGCTAGTAGTCAAATAAACTGCTGTTTTTACTGGTGGGCAACACAAAGCTCCCCGCCCACAGTAGTAGTCCCCTGCCCTTGCGCTCCTCCTCTTTTTTATTTTCTGTAGTCAGTGACACTTTATGCTGCTGCTAGTTCTTAGTTGTCAGGGGACCAGGGTTCCTTCCCTTCTTCCACGCTGTTACACAGACAGCAGACAGTACTAGATAGTCCCCTCTCCCAAGTTTCTGTTTTGTTTCCTTTTCTCCTTGTTTGATTGTACTTATTTTTTTTTTTTATTTAGTTGTTTAACCAGGTATAGCACACTAAGCTGAAAGCTTTTTCACAGGGGTGACCTGGGAGCACAAGGAGGTTAAGTGACTTGCTCAGGCAGTGTGCAAGTGGAAGCTGTGGGATTCAAACCCAGGTCTGGTCTGCTGGATGTCACCAGATTTGCAGCTCAGAGCCTTACACCACTGCACTATACTGTCTACTTATAATTATTTTATATGCTCCTTAGTTTGCTTTCACCCTCTTATGCCCAGTTCTGTTATAAGGGAACACAAGCCCAACCTAACCCTTCTCAATATTTTATTTACCCTGCCTGCCTACACTGAACACACCTTATTTACTCAGATTACTCTGTTCTTCATTAATTTTGCACTTTTGGCAAAACTGGCACAGCACACGGCAGGTAAATTTGCTTGTCTGCTGCATAATCCACTTGTGTGCAGTTATCAGTGCTCAGCCACGTTGCCCCCGCTCCTTAGTCCTCCTAGCTCCTGCCTTCCCCCTCCCCGCTCTTCACTCTCACCCGACCAACCCCCCTTCCTTAATTCAGTTTAAATATTTGTTTTCCCGAGTAGTCCACTCCATACACACAAAGTAAAGCAGCACAGGTCTCACTTGCACTCCCCACTCCACAATAACCACAACAATGGATTGTTTAATTTGTGTTATCCTCTAGTCTCCACCAACAGACAGTGAATGAGGGGCACTAACGCAATGCACGTCTTTACTCTTGTCTCCACTACATGCCAAATCACTGCCATGGCCAATGGGCAATCTTGGCATCACTTACAGTTCAAGATTGTCCTTCCTCATTTGGCCTCACGCCTGCCAGTCCAACAGCTTGCTCCTCCTCCATTTCCTCTGATGAGACGCCACTCGCGCTCGCTTCTGATGCCACTTCCCTAGGCTGAGGCAGGCTCACACACTCACCGCTCATTCCCGACCAGTAGGTGCACTGCTCGGTAGGTCAGATGACCACATCGACAGCTAAAGCAGTGAGCACCCTACTGGTGGAAGGTAGAACTGCAGCAGCAAGTTTTTAAGATTTTTAAATCAGTGCTAGCCCGTGGACAAGTGGCACAACAGAAAGTGCTTGTCCCTGCACTGTAACTGGTAGCCTGGGATGTTGAGCAATAGGATTTGTTGAACCCTGCTATGTAGCCCCCCCCAATCAAAAAGGAGAGAAGGGAGTACTAGAGAAATGGAGAGACAAAGGGGAAAGGAATAAAGCAGTATATGCAAAGGAAAATAATCATAGAAGGGGGAGAGTGGACAAATGGAAAGTGCTTGATGCAAATAACAGAAGTCAAGGAAATAAAATAGATGAATGGCAAGTGATAATGCCTATGGATGGAACAGGCATAGTGGCCATTACTGAAATGTGGGCCAAACCACACAGCTCTTGGGACCTAAATTTCCAAAGGTAGAAACTCTTTAGGAAGGAGAAAGAAAACAAAAAAGGTAAGGGGTGGCATTATATATAAAGGTAGTTACTGTGGTATCGGAAGGTGCATCAGTCAAGAGATGGCATGGGTAGAATCACTGTGGCACCAGTTGATGGGGGAGCACAGATAGGGGTAGTGTATAGGCCACCAGATCAAACAATGAAAATGGATGAAGCACTGGAGAAGGAGATAAGGAAAGCTATAGGACTGGGAGGAATATTGTTTGTGGGAAGCTTTAATGTTCCAGGTATACTGTAGATTAGGGACACAGGTGTCAATGAGACAGAAAGGGCAATGGTCTGTGGATGTAACACAAAAATGTTTCCTTACAGGGTACATAAGTGAGACCACAAAGGAGGAAGCAATACTTTTGCTAGTGTTAGCTAATTAGAACATTGCTAGAGCTAAAATGTGTATCCCAATCGGTCAGACAGACTGTTGCACGGTGACATTTAGTTTTAGATTAGATTCAACACAAGTGACCACTGGCACAAGGATAATGGAGTTAAGAAGATTTTAGAATAATGGAGCAAAAGATGCAGAAAGGGTTACAAGACTTTCAAAACATTGAGGGATGGTGAGGAAATGGACAGAATTTAAAAGTCATTACAGAGGCCAAACATGACTGTCAGAATACAAGAAAGCCCAAGAAATATATAAGATTGATATGGTTCAGCATGCAGGTAATGAAGGCTGCTGTATTAGTAAACAACTGTGGCATTCAAGGTTCAAAGAGCAGAATGAGATAAACAGAGAAATGTTTAGATAAAAACTGGGGCAATTAAAAAGCTTATAAGAAAGCCCAAAGCATTCAGAAATAGGACTATCAGAAAGGATGAAGATCGATGAAAAATCCATATTTACATGTATTCATGAAAAGAGGAAGCAAGAAACAGCATAGAAAGGATAAGGAAAGAGGATGTGGGTGCAGCTGATGATGAGGAGAAGGCAGGCATGCTAAATTATATTTGTATTTTCTGTTTCCTATTGAGAAGGCAGGTCCAATCCAGGGCAGCAGGGTTAGATCTGTGGGTAATGCAGAGGAAAAGCTAAAAAATGGAAGAGATTATCGGAGAATGGGTACTGAAGGGAATAGCGAACTGATGAAATTCATCCTAGAGGGCTAAGGGAAACAAGGCAGGTACTAGCAAAGCTGCTTGCAGTCCTCTTTAGTGAATTTTTTTGCAACAAGGGTGGTACTTGTAAACTGAAGTATGATCCCCTAGACAAGCATAGCAATAGGGACAGTCCAGGAAATGATAGACCAGTGAGCCTGACGTCGATAGTGGGAAAGCTTTTGGAAACAATTATTAAGGAGGAAATAGTTGTGTCTATAGAAGGAAGTGACTTAATGGATGTGAACCAGCATGGACTTCGGATGAGACGTTAAACCGAGGTCCCTTCTGCCCATCCTGGTGGGTGTCCAGGTGGAAGTAAAAGAACCCAGGGCACTCTTCGCAAAGAGCAGGGAACGTTCCCAGTATCCTGGCCAGCATTCCCCTTTCTATAAACCGGTTCATGCAATTTTCCAGGCTGTGTGTGGGTGATGATGTGCGATATGGCTGCCACCACACATTCAGTCACTTCACTACCAGTCTAGCATTTCTTGTAAAGCGCTTTGGGATACTGTGCATGAAAAGTGCTTTATAAATGTTGATTCTTCTTCTTCTTCTTCTTCATCAGGAGTTGATTATGTCATACCACCTTTAATAACCTTTTTTTTATTGTAGTGGCATAAATGACAGACAGAGGTCAGACAGTGAATGCTCTGTACTTGAATTTTACTTAGGCATTTGACTCTGTAAACCATAAAAGATTAGTTAAGAAGGTGAGCAAACTAGGATTAGGGTGTATGAGATAACTTGTTGGACCAAAACTAGTTGAAGGTTAGAATCCAGCAAGTGATTCTAAATGGTAAATTCTCTGAGTATTAGGCAGCGATTAGTTGTGGAGTGCCACGGAGGTTGGTCCTGGGACCACCCCTTTTTAGTCTGGATATTTGTGATATGAGTAAGGATATTCAGGGCACAGTAAGTCTGTTTACTGATGATACTAAGCTCTGTGTGAGGATTGGCAGTGACAAGGGTTCACCAGGGGTTGATTATGTCATACATTATAAGATTGCGTGTGGAGAAAGTAGAGAAATTGTCTAGTACATGGCAGTTGAAATCCACTGCAAAAAGTGCAAGGTAATGCACACAGGGAGGAAGGATCCTAGAATGGTATACCATACTGATAGAATGCTAGGAAAGAGCACAGAGAAGTGAGAGACCTGGGAGAAATGATACTCAATAACAGAAAAACTCACATCTCAGTGTAATAAGGAATATGGGAGGGCTAACAGGATGCTGGGGTACATATGGAGAGGGAGTTCTAGCAGAAGGAGGGAGGTAATACTGCCACTGTACAGGCAACTGGTAAGACCACATCAGGAGTAAAGTGTATAGTTCTAGGGCCTGTACCTGAGGAAGGATAGAA
Organism: Neoceratodus forsteri; assembly: GCA_016271365.2. Taxonomy (NCBI): domain Eukaryota; kingdom Metazoa; phylum Chordata; order Ceratodontiformes; family Ceratodontidae; genus Neoceratodus; species Neoceratodus forsteri. The sequence continues at coordinate 921,291,904 of CM057450.1, read as the reverse complement.
ATAGATTAGAGAGTAAAGCTCAGGGCCACAGTGATAATCTTTGTAACAGGGAAAGATGTGAGGAGAGGCTGAAAAGGAAAAGAAAAAATATTTTTTGGAACTCTTCACACTGCCGTTCAGAGGATTTCCTTCAGTTTTAAACAACCTGGGTTCAGTAACCCATCTACTCCTTTAAACAACTGTTTTTGTCTGTAGCCATATTTACAGCAGAGCTCAAATACAGAATGTAGGAAGATGACATACAGAGAAGCTTTGGTCCTTGTAGAAAACGGGCAAGGTGTTGGAGTATAAATGGAGGGCCACCTATCTTATGTACAGTACATGTTTGTCTAACTACCAGAAACAAGTAACAGAGGTCATCTTCCTACATTCTGTGAAGGGATGCATCAGGATACGATCAAAAGCATAAAGTGTTGACATGATTTTATCATTCATCTCCGCCACATTATCGACCCTGTGTGCAGCTCTGCACAAGTGCTGCAGCATCATCTAACTGCCTGTGGAAACTTCCCAAATTTAGAAGCCTCCCAGGTCTATGGCTCCTCATGTCAATGAGGTGCACAGCCACTACTGTAGTTACCATCTCAAACCTCACAGTATGGTGATCTGACTAGGGGGTGGGCATAACTTGAACCACATTTAATTTCAGCCCTGTTGAGAAGGCCAAGTCTAACACATGCCTCTTTTCATTTAATGGAACGTGGATATGCTGCTTGGAATTTGAGGCCAGCATAGCACTGATGAATATCTCTGCAAGTGGACCTTAAGTCTCATCAATATGTAAAGTTTCCCTGGAGGAGTAGCTCAGAAGACTTCACTGCAACAAAGCTAATAATCTCAAAAACTCTTCCATACGTTCAGCTGCATATTTAGGGGCTGATACTGTAGATCGGCAAGATACTTCAATTCCTGGTCTACTTCAACTCACATAAGACTGAGACAAACTCAGAAGTGTTGACCATCCCTATTGGATACCTCAGTTTTCAGTGAGGAGGTAAAGCAGACAGCTATCCCCACATCTGAATTCTGGACAGCACAGGATTGAACATTCTCAAGGGGCTTCCACAAGCACTGGGTTTGTGGCAGAAATCCAAATGATGTTTCAATAATGAAAGACTAGTCGCTAGCCTTCTTTGATATTAAACATCAGATGATGTTAGTTTTCTTTACCATCAACCAGGCATTCAGAAGTGTAGAGACTATAAGGGCTTTGAAGAAGCGCTTGCTCCTACATTATCCCTCTTTTCCTGCTGTTCCAGTGCCTTAGAATCTGAGTTACAAACCACACCCTCCCCTGTCCTCACTCCCTATGTCTCTTCTGGTGAGATCTTCTATGCTGCGTATGCTCCTGTCCCTTATCTGATAAATCCACTGATTCCTATAGTGTTTTATCACCTTGCTGTCCAAATTACTCAAATAGTCTCCAAAAGGGCATACTATTACACATTAGTTGTGAGGAGCCTTAGTTGTGAGGAGGTGTAAGTTACACATTCCTGTATTGCCATTTTATATATGTTGAACCCCTAAGATATTACTAGATACCTACTTACAATAATCATTTGTGTCCCAAACCTACTTAGAAACCGGACCAAACACAGAGTACTGTAGCTGTACACAAAGCTGATCCAGAGCAGTCAGTCAGTGCCATGTTTTACATGTGCCGTATCTCGTGGAACCACCTATTGTGCACAGTGAGGGTACTTTTGTGTGGTGGTATGGCATAGCAAGATGCACATCTGGCCTCAGCTCAAGCAGCTTGTTTGCAATTACCAGTTTTGCCCACCTACTAAGATTTACTTTGCAAAGGCGTTTCAGGGCTGCTGGTTCTATCTATACAGAAAACAGAGCTAACTTCTCCCCCCCTCAGAATATGAAGATGCCTACTGTTCTGAAAGTTAATGTACCACATTTCAGGTACAAGTGTGACATATCAGAAGAAGAAAGTCAGTCAGTACCTGAATAATTCTAAAACACTAAGAATCCTCATAAACTACTACACAATATATTATTCTGACTAAATGCAGTGAAGTACAGTGCAGAAATTTCTCTCCATACAGTAGGCAAGATTGTGTTTACAATACTTATGATATATGTTTGTGCTGCAGCATTTAGAAGATCATCACTGGAAAATATCTGCCGGTTATGTATGTGTGCTGCTGAGTGACTGTGGTGCATTCAGCAGTAGGGGTTACACAACACTCTGGTGTCATGATTCGTGCAACTTTAGGTGGAAGGAGAAAATTACCTCTGAGACTATGGTGCCACATCAATGTTGGAAACCTTTACCCCAGCCTCATAAAGTCGTAGTAGTAGCTTTATTTATATTATGCCTTTCCACAGAGGCTCAGAGTACCTTATAGACCAACAACACAATACAAAGGCATAGTCTCAGTTAAACACAAATGCAAAATGAATATAAACAGAGTCATAAAAACATATCAATGGTATCAGTAACTTGGCACAAAAATATGGGGCCACCATGTATTTTCACATCCCTCTTTAAAGAGGTGCAGTAGCCTTTTAGACCCAGTATGTGCGGGAGTTGGATACATGCTCGTAGCAGTGTAAGAGAACAGATTCAGCTGAGGGGTTGATAGCCCCTAAGTCAGTACATTCAGAATCAAAAGATTTGATGCACTCCTGGGAGCTACAGAAGTACAGCAGAAAAGGCTGGAGTCAGCAGTGAAACAGAACACTTTTGTCTGTGTTGCAAAGGTAAAATAATTTATTGTTTCATTCACAGGCCGCAAAACAAAATTACAGACACATGGTCTAGGTGCTCTAGTGCTTTGCTCTGTCAAGCTATGTCAGGGGGTGACTTTCTGCCCTAAAAGTTTCAGAACAAAAGTCTAAACTGTCCTTGCTCTAGATGGAAGCAAAAAAAACTGCCAACAAGTGAGCTATTTATGGTATGTACAGTTGAAGCCTCTTAAAGGGGACGCCCCCGTAGATGGGTCTTCGTGCCCTTTAAGCAGGCATATCTACTAACCGAAGATCCAAAAAAAAAGCAATGTACAGAGACGATCAGAGCAAACGAACATCTGGAACAAACAGAGACATAAATTAACACTAAAACAGCACGTACTGATTGATGCACCCAGCTCCTGCAGTGCTTCAATAATCTTCACTTTGTCTGCCGAGGGAAGATCCACTCCTTTAGGCTCCATCAGGATATAGATTAATGTGCACAGGTAACAGCAAGAGACATGGCCTATCTCGATTAGCAGTTTGTGACTCTTTTTATGCAGTATGTACTGATTAAGTTTGATTAGCTGCACCTGATTAGGTGTGACATGCCAAGTGTCTTAGCAGGCGACAATGACAAATAATGAGAGGCCAGAAGAAGAAACAGCCACAAAACCATCCCCATTAAAGGGATTCCTATGTCCCCTTTAAAGGTGTGATACTTCCATTCAGTTGTGTAGCCACTTAATCGGTGCCTGGGGGATCATCTCTCTCTTTATATATATTTATGCAAAAGGCATGGGAAGAAAAGGCTGCTGATAAATCCATTTATCAGAGCAACTATATGTACAGTATAACCACCGTCACCAATTTACAAAATTGGGTGGGGACAATGATGTGCTCTGATTGGTTGATACCCATGCATAAGGTAAGCAATAAGCCATAACAGGGTGTGCACCATAGGATTTTAATGCATGCCCCAGGGGTATAGTAAGGCACAAAGCCAAAAGCCAAGCTCCATATGCCCCTCAGAAGTGCATTGAAATCTTATGATGCGCAGCCTGGAGTGGCTTATTACATATATAAAATGACTATTAGTATTTTTGTTGGAAAGAAAATGAGATTTGGCGTGTTACCATGCATTTATAGAGTTATAATAACTGAGGAGCATTTTCTCCCATAGGGAAACCCAGTTATAATTCATCGTTATAACCCATGGGTTATAACAGTGAGCACATGCCAGGTTTCCCTCGCTCCACACATGCGCACGCCTCTACTTTTCCCAGAATCACCTCTCTCTATCCCACCGCCAGCAGCACTCGGCGGTAAGTAAATAAATAAAAAAAAGAATAACTGGCCAGTCATTTCTCCTCAATCCTTCCACAGATGCTCCTTATACATTTTTTTTAAAAAGACAGAAAGAAAAAAAGGGCGCAAGTTTTAAGCAGCCACAGACAGTGGAAAGTGCTTCATGCCAAGCAAACCGTGGCTGAACACTGATGTATTTTTATTTTATATAATTGCTGTGGCAAGAAAATGCTCCCCAGCAATTATATAAAATAAAATATGGGGTAGTGTGTAAAACTCGATTTTACACACACCCTGATTGTGGGATACATTTCATAAATCCCTTGGGCTTCACCCTTGGGGATTATGTAGCATCCCACAAACTCAGGTGTGCGTAAAATCTCATTATACATATCACCCCATACATTATTCTATATGTAATACATAGTAAGGTGATGTCTCTAAGCCAATGAAATTTCTAGATTTTTTTCTTGCCATTTTATAAATCTGTCTAATGCACAGGTAAAACCAAGTGCTGCCAAACAGGATGCTGGATAACTGTGATATCCTTGAGTCAGTTTGTAGAATGGTTAAAAATTTTCAGCTGCCATTTTTTCTACCCTTAGTGAGACTTTACAACCCTCATGTCACTAACTGTCAGTCGCATACTAGCAAAAAGTAAACTCAGTAATATTACCTGAAACAAAAAGAATTCCCAGTGTCTTTAAAACTGTACTTTTTTTCCTGTCTGTTATGAACTGCGAACCCTGCATGCCCCCTGCCCTCGCATCCTGTTCTCTCATTCCAACTGCTGGTCAGTCCACTACACTGCTGAAAACAATAGCAAATCAGAAAGAAAGCACCAAACTGTTTTAAAACAGGTTAAAATACTGCAAGTGCATATGTGTCTTCTACACATCTTCAACGATTGCACTCATGCTTCACACAACACTGAATTGCTCAATTGCTGTTAGATAGAAACTCTACACTCTACCACACCAGCTGCTAGCTTATTCACGAGGCTCCCCCACTCGTCACCAGCTCTTTTCTTAATAAAATCAACAGCAGAAATTCAAATACTGGTATTTGTTCCATGCTCCTGGTTCAACCCAACAGCCTCACAGATAAAACGTTGCCTCTCACATGCTCATTCACTCACTTTCTTAGTCCTTACAGCTGGTGCTGCAGTACTCAAAACAAACATTTAAAAGAAAAACATGCAGATTACTGGAGTGGGGGCTTCATTCTTCCTGTTTGTATATGCATGTGTATTGGTGGTTCACAATCAACACTGCAGTGCCATAACAAAAACTACAACAATAGTAGCCAAATGGGACAAATGTTCTAAGGCAAAAAGATACATACAGTTAGTTCATCATCACTCTACCAGCTGCCTCCCCACCTGCTTGCTGGCACTACTTATATACTCTCCAACTAGTACTTTCTGCCCCTCACACTCACCCCTTTACACTTTCCCGCCCCACACCAAATCCCTGTTACTGAATCCAAACCATATTAAAAAAAATTAAAAACTACTGTATGCCAAATTGTCTCCATCTCTACTTACCTTCACTTTGACCATACCTGCTGCTTTGTTGACCACAGATTGTGTCGTTGTGTTTCTCAGTCATACTTCACTTGTGTCCAGCACTTCAAAGTTCACAGCACTGGATTTCAATAGCACACTGAATCTTTTTGTTTTATTTTTGCATCTAAAACTGCCTTCCTGAACCACCTGATTCCCCACACCATGTGAAAAAAAGCACCAAATAACACAGTCTGGACCTGACACTGCATTCACACTACACCCTAATGTATCAGAGACAAATCACTCAGCAGCTACCTTGATTTCCCCAGTACAGAATTTGTTCAGTAATGTCATAATTGCCAAAAAACATTATACAAATGAAAACACTGTTGCCCATGCCATAAAAAAAAGAAAACTCATTTCATACAGGTTATTTTTGTTATGAATTTCCTTTCTTTTTGAGATTGTGGAATCATATCCTCATTCACACAGGTCCGATCAAGACCTGCATGAACAGATAAAGGCACACAGGGTCCTCTGGGCCCTGAGCCAAGGGACGCATCTGTTTGCAGAAGTGTGAATATGGATGCAAAGAATATGTGGGTCTGTCTAAGGGGCTGCAGAAGTGCATGGCCCTCTGAACCCTGTGAATTCACGTGGCTACAGATGCAGATGCACAGGGCCAAGAGTCCACCTCACTGTGAAACGGCCCTGCACTTCCATGCATCTATCGGTGTAGAGGTGCCCTCTGAGCCATATGCCAAGTGAAGACTTCTCTTCACTATATGGTTACTTGTTGCCTGTGTGGCGAACACTGCACTGCCACTCCCCAGGCTTAGGGTGGTGCTCCTTGGCAGCCCCATCCCCCCAGCCTTGGTTCATCCAGCTGGCTTACTGAGCTCATCCTCAAACTCAGCTCACCAGCAAAGGATCATAACACACTACCCAATGGGCCATATGCTGGCCTTTCACACAATATTTCTTTGAAACTTTTTCTTGACATTTTGACTCCATGTCATGAATTTAGTAACTAGAATGTGTTAAATCCCTCCAAAAGTTTGTTTCTCAGAATGGCTGTGAAATCACCTTTGACCTGTATTTGAACATTTTCATTTTCATCCTCCTTGTTCATGAGGAAGGGTTATGTAAATTGTATATTAAATATTTGGTACTAAAATATTGTAAAATGTACAAGTTATGAGGAAAAGTATGTGAGACAGAAAATATCACATGTTTATGCTGTGAATCGTTTATGCACTACTGTACTTGATGTGCAACTTAAAACTTCTTAGATCACAGATAAAAATGTTCAACAATGCAAAAGCAACAATTTTAAGTTCACATGAAAACATTCTTGCATTGCATTTAATGTGCAACTGAAGAATTCTTCGTCTGATTATCAAAATCTCAGTCCAGTACAAAAACTATTTTTTTTATAGTTTGCACAAAAATTTCTTGTGTCACATTTAATGTGTGACCAAATAATTCTTTGTCCACACATTAAAACTCCATCTGGCCTCAAAACTGTTTTTTTTTTTCAGTTTGCACAAAAAATTCTTTGGTCGCACTTAAATGTGTGATCCAAGATTTGCGACTCACGCCACAAGGAACATCCATCTCACTATGCTTATGGCCAAAGAACATAACAAAGTCCAAAAAGCAGGTATTTCTGGCCCATTGAAAAAAACATCATAATCAAGCTTAACGGGTCTTGTTTTGCAAGACATGTTTTTTTTTTTTATGTATAACTAATTTTTACATACTAGTTGCACATTTATTTTTTGTCCAGAAAAAAAAAAAAAAAAACAGGATGGGGACTATTACAGCCTGAAATAATTTCTCACAACCCAAAAACATAAATAGTAATGACCTAAAAAACAGCTTGTAAAAGAAGAATGTTTGGGTCTTATCAGAAGGTTATCTCAAAAATCCTACTGAGTTATGAAGCAAAATTTCAAAACCTTATAATTCTGGAACCAGTTATTACTGTTTCAGAAAACCTTTGAAGGGCACATCCTTGGCATGAATCCCTACAGCCCTGAAGTTTTGAAACAAAATTCCATACTATCTTGGCTGCAAGTAAGAGGGGGGAAAAGGACAGAAGTGATGCTTTTTATCTAGATTTTATATTTCTGGATCTCAGAATCTGGTTAAGCAGCCACCACAAAACTTTCCATGTCTTGAGAAGTTGTGACACAGAACACATGCCAAATTTTGTCCAATTTTGTCGAAAGCCACCAATGTCATTAAGGTACAAAGATCGAGGTTCAACACTGAACACTCTGCTCAGCTCTAACTATACTTGCACTACCACACAAGTATAATAAGTATTTATTGCTAAACAACTGCATTAATGCACTAGTTTGGTTCAACTTAACCCCAAAAACTAGAGAAATGTGATATTAGGGTTTTCAGTGCTAACTCCCCAACCCCCAAGCAGCAAAGGTCAAGATCAGACAAACAATCACAGACATCCATCTTCATATAAGACAAATAACATACAACTGTTTCCAGATGACACAAATGCAGTAGCACTGATGTGCTACCTTCATGGAGTTGTATCCTTGACTTCTGGCACTGAAATGTGATCTGTATTCTAACCTTTACATGCTTTAGTCAGTGCTGTGTGGCTTAAAAAAATGAAAATTGTCTGCAATTGTTTGGTGATTTTGCTCGCGAGGCTGGTACAGTATGACATCAAGTGGGGGTTTTGAAGGACCTTGATCGGATCTTCCTCTTGAGCTTGAAACCAGTCCAGACCTTGTTGCAAACCACCAATAGCTCAATCAAAGGTGGGTATCTGCATCTTGTCTGATTCCTCACTGTACTCCTTCTCTGCCCTGCCATCATTCATCATGGTGCAAATAATTGCACTGGCATTCATTTGGTCAGTGGTCTGTATTGTGTCATCCAGCCATTCATCGATAATTTTTGTGGTGACCTTAGATCCATCAGTGATGAGTAGCTCTGTGGCAATAGCAATGATTTCTTCTGTCATCTCACCTCTCAAGAGATATCTTAATATTAGTGGCCTCTCATGAAGATAGATATGATACCTTCAGTCAGGCCATGTCATATCCCCTGTATATACAGTGGTGTGTGTGTGTGTGTGTGTGTGTTGCATTAGAGGATTTTAATGCACACCTAAGGGGTGTAGCAATGCATGAAGTTTATTAAAATTCAATGATGCATACACTGGAGGGTATTCTTACACTTACAAAATGGCTCTAAGTAGATTTTGTGGGAAGAAAATGAGATTCAGTGCCTGACCATGCATTTATAGAAATGTTTATATATATATATATATATATATATATATATATATATATATATATATATGGGGATATGACATGGCCTGACTGAAGGTATCATATCTATCTTCATGAGAGGCCACTAATATTATCATATCTCTTGAGTGGTGAGATGACATTGAAGATATACATGTGGTGTGTGTGTGTGTGTGTGTGTGTGTGTGTGTGATATGTGTATATATATATATATATATGTATATAGATATGTAGCATTGATGCAGACATTAAGGTTGAAAAACACAAAGCCCACAAAATAAGGAAATGAAAACAATTATGATTTCAGTAATTTTTTTTATTAAAAATATATTTTACCAGGTAAGCACACAGAGCCCAGGACTCATTTCCAGTTGCAGTCTGGTGTGTACAAAGGTAAGGCAGCAAGAACTGGGGTTGCTATTGTAGCGTCTAACATTATGAAGAATAAAAAGCTTGAATTTTCAATCTGAAAAGCTTCATGGAATTTTGTCTACCTACGAGTGCATACACCTTATCTTTTGCAATCTGGTGTGTGTGTGTGTGTCTGTGAATAGCAAGTACAAATTCATAGTACAACCATACGTGACAATGGTTCAAGCAGTACAAGATACAGAATTTCCATTACAGAACAAATTATACCTTTCAAGGTATAGATCAACAAAAACAACACAATGTGCAATGCATGTTCACCCAGTTTCAAGGTGCTACAATACCATGGCAGTAGTGAGTGTATCTTTGGCTGCCTCTAGGAGTGGCCTAGCAGGAGCATTGGGGGGAGGGTCTAGGTAAGGGACAGGGTAGTCTGACAGCGAGAGCAGAACAATGGGGATTTGAAATGAATCTTGATCATGGCCTTGCCTGGTTGGAGGGAGGAAGGGGAATTAACTTTGGAGCATAGGTTTTTCCAGATATTCGGGAGCCTGTAACTAAGGGATGCTTGGCCTAGGTTGTGTTTATATAGAGGGACATGGGGATGTGTATGAAGCAGGAGATCATGCATAACTTTATTTGCAGAGGGCCATATGGGCCTGCATGAAGCAGGAGATCAAGATTTATAACTTTCTACCTACAGGTCCCATATGAAGCAGAAGATCATTCGTGGCTTTCTTCATACAGTAACCACATGCCCTGGACCTGTAGCATGCCTTTGATTCATGACACTAGGGGCTGGGAGAGAGGATGGCATTATGGCTGGGAACCCAAGGAATACCACGTCACTGATTTGCCAAGACTCAAGAGACTCCAAACCTTAATTATTTTATTTCTTTACTCTGTTCAGTTTGAGTTCTTCAACCCTAATGCCAACATTAATGTAGTTTTTGTAAGGGATTTCCTTTCTTTTTGTGATAGTGGAATTGCATCCTTATTCTTGCAATCCCATTTAGAACCTGCATGAAATAGAATGAACAGAATATATGACATAGTCTGTGTTCTGTGACACCAGTCATCTTCATGTCACAATGGTGTGCCATGCAGTCACACAGTAACCACCATTATCAGGCCCAAAAAACCCTCAAGAAACCATTTTCATATGTCACAAAAGCTTGTCTCACAAAATCATAAACCTATGGCTGGTTTTGTCACTCATGACTCAGCAAATGCAGATAATTAGTTGAAGTAAGGATCATTTTAAACAAAACTCATGAAAAAATATCTTCCACACAACTTAAATTGTCGAACACACAAGTTACAGCAACAAAGCCAAAACATTTTTCAACAATTTCTTTCAAAACCACTTATAAACAAACAACAAAACTCATGAAAGCATTTTCATATGTCATAAAACCTGTCTCATGAAATCATAAATTCAAAAAATTTGATTTTTTATGTAAAATAATGGCTATTTTTTGACAAAACAATTACAAAAATATTTCCCACACAACTTAACCTGTCAAAAACATCAATCAGAGCTGTGAAATCCATGTAATTTCCCCACCATTTAAAAATGTCATGAAAGCAAAAATAACTGCCAAAGGTAGAAACAAGAGTAACAAAACCATACTCATAAAACCATTAAACAATTACTGGATTTGTCTTGATTTTTCAAAATTCATATTTTCAGCAAAAAAAAAAAAGGAAAAATATCTTGATACAAAAACATCAGGGATTCTTCCAGTAATGCTAATATTTCAACCACAGAAATCACAAACCATCCCACCACCTACATTTTCTGTTTTTAGCATGCACGTTTTTGGTTTTTTATACTTTCTTAGCTATCACATACAAAATCTAATTTATTTACATCACAAAAAACAATTTTTTTCTAATGAATGCATAAAAATGCATTTGCAAAAAAATCACTTTTCCATAAAACATTAATTTTTCTAACAGCTCATATGAGAAAATGGAACGCATTTTTGCAAATATTTCAAAACTGGTCATAATTAGGAAAAAACAATTAGCACAAGTTCTTTCTTTAACTAAACCATATCAAACATACAGGTTTAGATTTCAAATGCCAACTGTTTTTCAGTTATTGAGTAAGAAAGTGTTTTAATTTGGGGGAATTAATTTATTTTCAACCTTCTAGAACATTATGCTGACTAAAATGATCACTATGAAATTTACAGGGTCCTGAGATCACAATACTGACTCTGTGCATGCTAAACATTCAGGCACATCGGTTGAATGATGACTGAGTTATTAAGGGGCATAATCTGGGGTTTAACATTAAAATGCCTACTCTACTATATAAGCACTACTATGCCTCTATCATCTCTCTCCATCTGTCTCTCTCTCTCTCTCTCTCTTTCTCTCTCTCATTCTCTTTCAATATATTGTACTGGCATGGTGGCACCAGTATAGTTAGGGTTGAGTAGAGTGTGTTTAATGTTAAACCCCAATATTTGCACCTTAATAACTTTGACAGCATTTGACAAAATTCTCCAAATTTGGCATGCATTGCCTTGGAGGCTAGTTCTCAAGACATGGGAAATTTTGTGACAGCAGCTTATGAGGTTTCTGAGATACAGAATGTCAAATTTTAATGAAAAAGAATGTTTGTTCCTATACTTAATACACCCTTTTTCCTTTTTTTTTTTTTTTGTAGTCATCTGCAGCCTAGATGGTATGGATAGTTTCCTGAAAGCTTTTGGGGTAGAAGCAGTCTGTGCCAAGGTAGTGCCTTTAGAAGGTTTAATGAAAAAATATTAATCAGTTCCAGAGTTAGAAGGATTTGAAAAATGTTTCTGAGCATGCTCTGTAGGGTTTTGAGTTAGCCCTCTGAGATGAACTGCAGATTTTTGGGTTGTGAGACTGTTTTTGTTTCACATCACTTAGTTGTCATGAACTGAAAAACAGTGCTCTGGGGGTTGTGATGACTACCATCTTGTTTTGTATTTTTCCAACTAAAAACATTGAAAATACCTAAAAATGATGCATTTTTAAAAAGCAAACATCTGAGCTTAACTAGACATGACCAGTTTAGCTAGATTATGGTGTATGTTTTTTAAAATTATGGACAGAAATACCTTTTCTGGGCACCCCAAAATCCTGGGTGCCCAGCATAGTGAGAAGAGTCATTTGGGAACTGCATTCTCTGTATGAGAACAGCGTGACTTTCCTCACTGCTGCAACCACAGATGGAGATGTGGTGCCTGCTTGAGTGCCAGCAGTGAGCTGGTGGGCTCCCTCACACTTGAATCAACATTATGAGCCATTTTGTTTTTGCTTTACAGATATATTCAAATAACATGTGGTTTGCATGTAACTGAAGAGCTGGATAAGCCCTGTAACTACGAAAAATAAAAAAAAAACAATATATTCTGGTCCCACTTATTTAAAGCATGCCTATTTTTTTTAAAGGTGACCTGCAAAGAACCAGAGCAGCCTGCTCTCATCCCTACCTACCTTCCTTCTAGTACTGCAGTGGCAGTCAGGGGCTGCAATCACCTTTATTTTTAATGCCAGACTTAAATTTTACTAAGAAGCTGAAACTTATGGCTGAACATGGAAGCATTGAGTGGGTCCCGATTGAGCGAGTGCAAGTACTCATGGGTATTACACCCATTTAGTGACGTGTCAAACACCACTGCTCTTATTATAGCAGCAGTGGCAGTAGTTTATTATACTTATTTTATTGCTTCCATGGTGGTCTTGATACCTGAAATATTACTTACAACAACAGCCTGTTCAGGTGTTGCTGTAAGTAATATTTCAGGTATCAAGACCCCCGTGGAAACAATAAAATTTTAGTTTTTGGCATTTTTGTAATGGGTGGTCGGCCGCTACCATGTAGGACTCTCTCGGTCCTGGCCAACTGCCATATTTTCTCACACTGTCTCACTCCATCTCTCTCCCTCTGCCCCCACTCACCTGCTCGCACGCATGCACAATATGCCAGAAATGTTTGCTTTGTTTCAGTCCTACCTTTTGGGTTGGGGGGGAGCACAGGATGAGCCAGATAAGTCCTTTTTTGGTACAGTTAAAAAAAAGAAAAAGCCAGCAAAATACCGTGGACACCATACACTCTTGCTAAGTGAAAGACAGCTACCATGTTTTTGAAACTGTTTTGCCCACCCTCAGAGAGAAAGTGGTCAATGATGAGCCCTGGTTTGAATCTCAATGCTTGATTGACATTTCACAACATAGCCATGGCACATAGCAACCAATCAGTGATTTGGGGAGTCGCGCGCTTGCACTGTAAAGTTTATGTGATAATAGTATTGTTCAGAGCTCAGAATGATAGTATTACAGGGTCTGAACTATGCTATTATCACTCTTGAACTGTAGTATTATCACTCTGGGAGCAATTCTATTACAGATAATTTTTTGTATGCTTTAGTGTGGCATTAATTTCAAAATCCATATATTAATCATATATATATATATATCTACTGTTCTAGAAAATTACGTTTTGGATCCACTGTTGTTCCTCCATAAACTGTTAAAAGGTTTATGCACTTCATGTGAGAAATATGTTATTCAGTTAATCAGAAAGTTAGAAAGTCCATACAGCTTTTTAGGGTTAATTTTAAAGCACTTACAATTCAATGTTATGGGCAATTATCATTCTGCAGAAATCAAATATGGCATTGGGGTCTCATGACAAACTGGATATCTTACCCACTAAAAAAGAACACCTTTTATTGCCATGATATTCTAAGGTTCCCAATTGCAGTATCCTTCTTATTATATATTACCAAATGTAAACTAATTACATACCAAACATCTATAGCAGCCTCAATGCTGCTGGAAAAGGGACATACTCTAGTTTTACCACTTGAAGCCATATATCCTAGGATTAGAGGTATCCCACATTAGGATCTATGATGCCTAGTCGACAAATATTTTGTCGAACGACGTTACAGCAAAATGTTTATATCGACAACATTTGCAGGCGGCATAAAGATGGTCACTGCCTACCATGTTTTATTCGGGGGGGGTTTCACCCCCCAAGCAGGGAGCTCTGCCCCCACACCCCCAATTAAATTGATCAACTCTGAGTCAAAGCTGATTGGGGAGGGGTGCAAGACCCCCAGAAAACAGTACCAGCATCCAGCACTGACACTACAGCAACTTGGCGCTGTTATCGGTGTAGTGTCGGTTGCTGTCAACATGTCACTGTCGGGGCTGCATACCCCCACATTGTATCCCAAAATTTTAAAAAAGGAATTTATAGTACTCTGATTTACTCTTGCAGCAGAACATGTTGTGGACATGCATGCACTAATTGCCACAATGGTAAGAGCAGCAGTTGCTAAATTTTAATCATGTGTTCACATTTTGGGATGTCAGTATCCCTCACTTGGGTGATGGAAGGTTGTGACAAATTAATATGCTGAGCTGAATATCTGTGGAACATTTTGTGATGATTTTGCTTGAAAGAAAATAGTTATAAATACCAATATTTATAGTATGTTCAGTCTCCAAAAACTCACCTAATCTTTTTATTTATGCCCATGCTATGCTGTGGTTAAATTGGTCCTTAGAGCAGAAAACTAAACTATAAACAGCTTTATATACCTTATTATAGCCATCCCATCATCAAGATACCCATGTTAGGCAACAGTTGACACCCATGAATTATCTCCATTTCTTTTTTACTGACTTACCTGTTAGGGAGAGAAAAACCTATACTGTAAGGGGACCAGGGTGCCAACTCCAGTACCACTGCATTATACCCCCTCCCACCAGAGCACTTGCCCCCCCAATGTATAGGTGGCATCACCAGAGTGCCCACCCCAGTGCTGCCGAAGAGTAGCATAACACTGTGGGGCCTAATCCCCAGTGTCAGCTACAGTCCTCCTGTGAAAAAAAAAATCCCTCAATCTTTTTTTTAGTTTTTATTTAACCTGCAAAGAAGAAAATGGTCCATTACTGATCTCAGCCACCACCCCACCCACCCCACCCTGAAACATCACTCAGTGCCCACCGCCCTACACTTCCCACATACCCTCACTTACTTAGAAATGTCCTACAGTGTACATTCACTCTCTGATTGAAAAATGTCCTCCTGTTGGAACGGTGACTGCGCTGTGAGAAAATAAGGTACATCCGGTTAATGTATTTACATGCATCTTTAATGTTAACTTGTAACTTTGTCATTTTTCAATATTTTTATACCAAACTGGCCTTTTTGGGACACCACATCATGACAAGGTAGATGACAATTTTCAGATCCGGCCTGAAAGGTGATTTTGTGGTGGCTCCATGAAATCTCCTTTTGAGTAGGATCTGGAAAATTCATGAGGTGGGGTGATAAGAACACTATGTTCAAAATATGGAGTAAAATAAAATACATTATCCAAGTTATGAGTGAACATTGAAATGTTTCAGTGTTTACTCAGAACTTTGCAAATTTTCAATATTTTGACTCCAAACTTTCAACATAGCCATTTTTTGCACCTTCTCGAAAATGTGAGAAGTGTCATTTTTCAAATCCTGGATGAGACGTATTTTCACACTTGTGGTATAAAATGATGTTTCAGCCAAAATTCTATAAATGCTGCATGACATGTTTAGATGGGGAGCAGAAGGTGTGAGATAAATGACAGACACCAGACGGTAATATTTAGTGCATAAAAAACACAATAAATGTGTTTATCAATTTATTTGCAAAAACTTTGCAAAAACAAAACAAAACAATATATATTTACTGAAAGAAAATTGTGGGTGATAGTCCATCACACCATTTCAACACATCAGGAAATACTTCTTCTTGAGACTCCTGTCTTTCTTCTGTATATACAATATCCAATACTTAATTCCCAACAATACAGTGTGCAAGCTCTCACACTAGCTCCTTCTCCCTCAGTGGTCAGATGATACTGACCCACACACACACTTCTTAGTCCCCTGGTGGCAGGTTTTGTAGCAATTCTTAGGGTGACATCACAATCAGGGGATCCCCCACTTAACATTAAATAGACCTTTATGTGGTACTATCTAAGGCTATCTTGGATCATTCTTGTACAATAGGGAAACAAGCATTTATGTTATATTCCTTCTGTGAGTACATCCTAAAATATCTGTTTTAGATCATCTAAACCTTAATTAGGGAGTTTCTACCGCATTTGGAACATAGCTCCTCCCACTTGCTGTGTCCTCATCTCTCCTGATTATTATAAAAGCAGTCACTTCAGAGGCTTTCAGTCCTATCGTAGGAATATACCCATAATGGCAAGAATTCAGGTAACAACAAAAGAAAAACATTTATTTGTTCATTTTCTCATGTTTTACATGCAGGAATACCCAGCCTGGATAGGGGAATGACAAATAAGGGGCACACTCCCTATTTGCCTTCCCCTTCCAGCCCAGGAGACCTGATACTGAAGCACAGGTTATTTATTTTAACAAAGAAAAAGGAAAAAGGATTTATTTATTTAAAGTTGCAGGTTTTATACCTATTAAGCCTCTGCAAACCATTTTAGCAGTCTTTCTTAATTTTACTGCCGTTGGCTTTATAATCCTGATGGCTGAAATGTCATCCGTCGGCTAAAACATTTTATTTTGGCCTTGGTTTTGACAGCCTCCAGTCACTCGCTTTCTGGGCTGTCTAAACAACTAATATTTGCAGCATTTCTTTTCTTTTTAAGCTCACAAGAGCTTTTCATTAATACCACAACAAGCAGTTTTCTTATTATTTACTTTTCCCGACATCGGGCTTGCAGCACAGCATTTCTGTGCTTCTTAAAAAGGCACCAGTTACAATGGCACATAGCGCTTCACTTTTGACACCGAGGCACCTATTTCCAGCACTGAAGAGTAACATAAACAAACTGGGGGCACCTTAGGAGCACAACCTTTACTCAAACACAGAGCTCCTTACAGAAGAAGCATAAACTTTCATTGTGCAACCATAATGGTTTTAGGATCATTTAAAGGGACAGGAAAGTTTGTAGAGATATGCCAGGTTGACCACACTGACACAAAATTTAGTAAAGAAAGGATGAAGAAAAAGATGAGAGAAAAGTAGGAAAAGAAGATTTGGGGTTGTACACATTTTTACTTCAGAACTAAATATTCATAATAGGGGCACCCTGTTACACTCAATCCCATTTAAGAAGGCAACACAGTATGATGTTGGCTGAACCCTTCAGCCTTAGAAGGGTTGGAACTTCCGCCCACCCTCATCAGAAGTTCCCCTCAGGGACCCTTAATAAGCAGAACAGTTTTTAACATAACTAACATTTATACATTCAATAAACTGATCCTACTGTTCTTTTTCCCTGAGGCATGTGTCTTTTTAAAACACATCATTCATTATTACAAGTCACATAACAATTTTCAGTCTTAACATGTTCAGCTCCATATCGGGAAAAAAAATCAGCATTTTGATGTTGAGACCCAGTTCTATGTTTTACCAAAAATTTATAGGGCTGGATGGACAGGTACCAGCGCATGATGCACATATTCTTATCCTTCATGAGGTGTAGCCAACATAGTGGGTTATGGTCAGTTACAATAGTGAATTCATGCCCCCATAAATAATATTTGAGAGCCTCTATAGCCCATTCTATAGCCAGGCACTCCTCTACTGTGGAATACTTTCTTTCTTGCTCATGCAATTTCCTACTAATGAATAGAATTGGGTGTTCACCTTTGTGATCATGCTGGGTTAACACTGCCCCAATGCCCATGTCAGAGGCATTGGTTTGGACCTCAAATGTTTTTCTAAAGTCTGGACTTAGGAGTGCTGGTGTGGAACATAAAGCTGCCTTTATATTCCGAAAAGCTGTTTCACAATCAGCAGTCCACTTCACTTTATTTGGATACCTGTTTTTAGTCAGTTCTGTAAGTGGTGTTGCAATGGTGGAAAAGCCAGGAATGAACCTGCAATAATAACTCGTTAGCCCCAAAAAAGATCTAACATGGCGTTTGGTAGTGGGTATAGGACTATTGGCAATGTCCTCCACTTCGTCTGTTTCTGGCTTTACAGTTCCCTGGCCAATGATAAACCCCAAATATCGAGTCTCAGTTTTTGCAATAGCACATTTGGGTGGATTTATTGTAAGTCCTGCATCCTTGATGCTTTGAATGACAGTGCTAAGATGAATTAAGTGGGTATTCCAGTCCAGGCTATAGATGACTATGTCATCCAAGTAAGCAGCACTGTATTGGTTATGGGGTCTTAAAATATAGTCCATGTATCTCTAAAAAGTGGCCGGAGCCCCGTGCAAACTGAATGGCACGGTCATAAATTGGTATAAACCAATAGGACTACTGAATGCTGTTAACTCTTGGGCCTGTGATGCTAAGGGCATCTGCCAGTACCCTTTCATCAAATCTAGGGTGCTGATATATCATGCAGAGCCTATCTGATCTAGCTGATCATCAATTCTTGGCATGGGGTAGCCATCAAACTCAGAAATTGCATTGATTTTCTGAAAATCTGAACATAACCGAACACCACCCTCTTTTTTATTTACCACTACTAACGGTGAGGACCAAGGGCTATGTGAAGGAACAATCACTTTTGCTTGTTCCATTTTCCTTACCTCATCCAGTACCCCTTTTCAGATTTTCTCTGGTAATCTATAGGGCCTTTGGTGAATTGGTTTATTTTGTGTCAATTTAATCTCATGCACCAGCCCTAATGCCTGCCCTGGTGTTTTAGTAAACATTTCTGTAACTCACTCAGCCCCATAGCACGCATGTGCATCATCAGGAAAATTCCTCTAGTCCCCATAGCACATATGTGCGTCAGGTATTCACTTCCTTTCATCCCCACAGTGCATATGTGCGTCCTGCACTTCTTATGCACTTTCTGGATCAACCAATCAGGGATAAGGTTATTGGAAAGTGCAGGTCAGTAGGAAACATTCCTACCTGTCAGAATACTGACTTTATATTGGACACATTTGCTACCTTTCTGATTTTTTTAGGTTTTAATTTGGGTTAAAAAGTGAAGAAAATGCTATTTTTTCCATTGCAGGTACCATAAAAAAAAAATTGTAAATGCTAGAAACATGTGATCCCTGATTGGAAAGCTCTTTTCATTGTGAGAAACTGGTATGCTGGTGTCTGGGAGCTAGAAGGTGTACTTTTTTTTGTTTCATTTTTTTGGGGATAAAAAAGTGTAAAAATGTGATTTTCCTCCATCTCAGGTACTGTACAAAAACTGTAAATGCTAGAAACATGTGTGACCCATCATTTGAAAGGTCTCTTTAATGTGGACAATTATCATGCTGGTGTCTGGGGTCTAGGAGGTTTACTTCCTATGATGTAGGTTTTTATTTGGGAACAAAATGTAAAAAAATGCTCTTTTTTATCATTTCAGGAACTGTAAAAAAATATCTGCAAATACCACTAACATGAGTGATCCATCATTTTAAAGCTCTTGTTATTGTGAACATTTTTCATGCAGGTATCTAGGGGCTAGGAGGCATACTTTTCAGTTATCATGGTTTGTGTGTCATGTGGGCAGTTGTGCAGAGCATTTTCTGAATTCAGTCGGTTTTCTGGCATTATGTATTGGCACATGCCTTAGTTTGTGGTCTGTTTTATTATGTAAAACAGCTCAGAAATAATCTAAACTGTGGCAGTGTAATGCACAGATGTTGGTGTGATGGAAAACCATCATACAACAGACATTTGCCACTTCCAAGGTGTTTTTTTGAGGTTTTTTTTTTAAAGAAAAAAATGTAGATTTTCATTGTTACATGCTCTGTAAAATAGAAAACGTTAATGCTACTAACATGTGTGACCCCTCATTTTAAAGATTTTTTTTATTGTGAGCAAACTTCGTGCTGTAAGTTTTGTAATAGGAGTTATACTTTTTTAGTTATTTATACTCCAAGTCGGAGTGTTACCATTTTAGTTCCGAACATTCTAACTGCTCAGGAAAACAGCCATTTTTACGCAGGAATACAGTACTCACTCAAGATTCCATTCTAGAGCTGAGTGAGTTAAAAAACTCCAAGAGTTGATCAACCTCTTGTCTTTGAGCAGGCTTTAATTCCAGATTAATCTGAATTTCCTTCTCCCCTTGTTGTGTCTCTAATCTATCATAAACCACCTCTATCTCTGATAGGCTTTGTTCAGGTTGAATGTAGAGGGATGGGTTTGGCTTATCTATCCATTTCCTTAACAGATTGGCATGGTATACCCTTTTCACTGGTCTCCGTCCAAGCATTTCAATCTCATAATTCACAATCCCTGTCTGTAGAAGTACCACATAAGGCCCCTTGCCATCTCATTAGAAGCTTATTTTCTGTACTAGGCAACAACAGTAACACTTTTTCCCCGGGTTCAAAATGTTTGTATTTCAATCCTTTATCATACGATTCTTTTTGACCCTGTTGTTTCTGGTCAACATTCATATGAGCCATTGTTACATATTTCACAAGCCTTTCCTGTAAGTCAGTCATGTAATTCACAATGTTTGTAAATCCCACACCTTTGCCTTCCTCCCAATGTTCTTTAATTACATCTAATGGTCCCCTAGGGTTGCGACCATATAGTAAGGAAAAGGGGGAAAAAACAGTTATTGCTTGGGGTACTTCCCTGTAGGCAAACAAGAGGTAAGGGAAAAATCTATCCCGGTCTCGACCTTCCTCTTGTCGTACTTTTGCAACTTCTTCTTAAGTGTTTTATTGAATCTTTCTACTAACCCATTGGTCTGAGAGTTATACGGGGAGGTACATACTGCAGAGACCCCCAATAGACGGTACAATTCTTGCAGCAACACAGATGTAAAATTACTGCCTCTGCCGGTTAGAATCACTTGTGGTATTCCCATTCCACTGAAGATTTTAGCTAAGTCTTCAGCTATTCTAGGGGAAGTAACCTTTCTCATTGGTATGGCTTCAGGGTACCGGGTGGTGTAGTCGCACACAACCAGTATGAATTGATTTCCCTTAGAACTCTTTGTTAGGGGCCCCACCATATCCGTAGCTACACTCTCAAAAGGAGTCGTTACATAAGGAATGGGTTGCAGGGGTACTTGATCTTTCTTCCCTCCTTGAGCCACCAGTTGGCATTTTGCACAAGCTCTACAATATGCTGCAACCTCTTGATTAATCCCTGGCCAACAAAACCTGAACAGTATCTGTTGTAATGTTCTATCCCTCCCCTCATGGCCAGCCATAGGTATATCATGGGCCTATAGTATTACCTGCTCCCTAGACTGTTTAGGTACCATTAACTGCTCTGTCTCACAGTTTGTAACAGGATCAACAGTTACTCTATACAGTATGTTACGCTCTAATAAAAAATGAGAAATGTCCGTTCTTTTCTTCTTGATTTATTTGTGCAGATAGAGGTCTTAAAGTCTCATCTGCTAACTATTCTAGTCCGTCACCTTTTAACAACTCAGGTGCTAATTCCACATTCTTTTCTGGATGTGAATCCTGCCAAGCTTTCTTTTCCTTCCTTTTGACTCGTTTGAATTTTCTTACCTTTCCTTGTCCTTCAAAGTAATCTTCTTCGAAAGAAAAGACAGGCTCCATCTGTACTTTTGCCTGTGCCCTGGCAACTACATTAACAGGTTCCACCATTGATTGATGAGTCTTTATTAAGGCATCAAAATAAGGGAAATCTTGGCCAATTATAACAGGTACAGGTAGACGGGGTACTAATCCAACTAACAAGGTGTGACTTTGGTTGTTACCAGTCAATGCCAACTTTGCAGTGTAATATTGATGGACATCCCCATGCATACAGTGAACAGTTGTATCATTCTGGCTTAAGTCAATTTCAGGGGCCAGATCGGCTCTCATCAGGGTTTGTCTGCTTCTGGAGTCTAACAATCCCAGAGTCTGTTGGTCTCCCACTCCCACAGAAGTAACATATCCAAAGTTTGCTAGGGCCAAATGTGCAGTATCATTTCTTTTATTAGGGCAGTTTCTGACTGTGTGTCCCTTCCCGAGACATCCATGGCAAATAATGTCTGCATATGGGACCCTGCCCCCTCTATCTTGTCTACTATAAGTTGATTGCCTTTGATTATTGGGAAAAAAAATTCTTACCAGAGCTGTAGATGGTCCTGGGTTACCTTATTGTCCCCTTGGTCTGGTGGGACGAGCTGCCAAGTAGTCCTCCGCCAGTTTAATGGTTTCCTCCACTGACTCTGGCTTGTGCTCCTTAACCCATAACTGTACTTCCAGTGGTAAAACCTGAATGAACTGTTCAATGATTATTAACTACTTAATCTGATCGATAGTCTTAGTCGTTGGTTGTAGCCATTTACCACAATAATCTCTGAGACGAGCATATGTTTCCCTGGGGATGTCATAGTGGGCCATTTTCTGAGAATGAAAACGCTGGTGATAGGTCTCAGTATTGATATTATAATGTCTCAATATCTCTTCTTTTACTCTATTATAATCATTAGCATCAGTCTGACTCAGTTGGCTACATACTAACTGGGCTCTACCAGATAAGTAGGGTACCAATCTTATCACCCACTGATCCTGAGGCCATACACAAGTTTGGGCTATCCTCTCGAAGGTAGTAAGGTATGCCTCAATGTCATCACTCTCTCACAATTTAGTTAGCTTTATGTCTCTGGGCCCAGTTCTAGCTGCCTGACCTTGATTCATGTCCTGTATGGCTTTCAGGATATCATTCCATTTTATGTCCTGCCATCTTCTTTCTTCTGCCTGGATGCATGGATCCTCATCCCTCTGTCATCTGTCCTCTTCTTGTTGTCACTCCATCTCGATCTGCCTCATACAGAGCCACTTCAGCAACTCACTCGGATCATCCGGGGGTGATGTCATATGTCTCTTTTTTGGCTTCTGCATGTCTTCTCCCTCTTCGATATAATTGTCTTCTGGTTTCTTCATCTTAGATCTGGCTCCTGTACCTAATCCAGGTAACAATTTATTTCCAGTTCTCTCAGTTACTGATCATGTCAGGTGATATGCACCGAGGTCTGTCTGGTCCCCTTCTATCATCTGTCAGAGTATATCGGAACAATACCCCCCTGGCAGTGCCTCCAGGCCCTCAATGTACCAGGTCTATCCCACTTCTAACACCAGTGTAGAAGGTGTGGGATAAATGACAGACACCAGATGGTAATATTTACTGCATAAAAACACAATAAATGTGTTTATCAATTTATTTGCAAAAATTTTGCAAAAACAAAACAAAACAAAAAATATATATATTTACAGAAAGAAAATTGTGGGTGTTAGTCCATCACACCATTTCAACACATCAGGAAATACTTCTTCTTGAGACTCCTGTCTTTCTTCTGTATATTCAATAACCAATACTTAATTACCAACAATACAGTGTGTAAGCTCTCACACTAGCTCCTTCTCCCTTGGTGGTCAGAAGATACTGACCGACACACACTTCTTAGTCCCCTGGTGGCAGGTTTTATAGCAGTCTTTAGGGTGACATCACAATCAGGGGATCTCCCACTTAACATAAAATAGACCTTTATGTGGTCCTATCTAAGGCTATCTTGGATCATTTTTGTACATTAGGAAAAAACAAGCATTTATGTTATATTCCTTCTGTGAATATATCCTAAAATATCAGTTTTAGATCATCTAAACCTTAATTAGGGGGTTTATACCTCATTTGGAGCATAGCTCCTTCCACTTGCTGTGACCTCATCTCTCCTGATTATTACAAAAGCAGTCACTTCAGGGGTTTTCAGTCCTATCGTAAGAATCTCCCCATAATGGCAAGAATTCAGGTAACAACAAAAGAAAAACATTTATTTGTTCATTTTCACATGTTTTATATACAGGAATACGCAGCCTGAATAGGGGAATGACAAATGGGGGGCGCGCTCCCTATTTGCCTTCCCCTGCCAGACCAGGAGACCTGATACTGAAGCACAGGTTATTTATTTTAACAAAGGAAAAGGAAAAAGGATTTATTTATTTAAAGTTGCAGGCTTTATATCTAGTAAGCCTCTGCAAACCATTTTAGCAGTCTTTCCTAATTTTACTGCTGTTGGTTTTATAATTCCGACAGCTGAAATGTCAGCCAAGGGCTAAAACATTTCATTTTGGCCTTGGTTTTGACAGCTCCCAGTCACTTACTTTCTGAGCCATCTAAACAACTAATATTTGCAGCACTTCCTTTCTTTTTAAGCTCACAAGAGCTTTTCATCAATACCACAACCAGCAGTTTTCTTTTTATTTACTTCACCTGACATCAGGCTTGCAGCACAGCATTTCTGTGCTTCTTAAAGAGGCACCAGTTACAATAGCGTATAGTGCTTCACTTTTGACACTGAGGCACCTATTTCCAGCGCTGAAGCGTAACATAAACAAACTGGGGGCACCTTAGGAGCACAACCATTACTCGAACACAGAGCTCCTTACGGAAAAAGGATAAACTTTCATTGTGCAATCATAAGGGTTTTAGGATTTTTTTTTATTTTAGTTGTTTAACCAGGAGTAGCACACTAAGCTGAAAGCTTTTATACAGGTGCGACCTGGGAGCACAGGGAAGTTAAGTGACTTGCTCAGGGTCACACAGTATGCAAGTGGAAGCTGTGGGATTCAAACCCCCAGGTCTGGTCTGCTGGATGTCACTAGGTTTGCAGCTCAGAGCCTTAAACCACTGTGCTATACTGAGTTGGTGTTGGATCATCGGATCGGATCAGATTCCAATATTTAAAGGGACAGGAAAATTTGTAGAAATATGCCAGGTTGGCCACCCTGACACGACATTTAGTAAAGAAAGGAAGATGAAAAAGATGACAGAAAAGTAGGAAAAGAAGATTTGGGGTTGGGGGGTTTACACATTTTCACTTCAGGACTAAATATTCATAACAGATGCACCCTGTTACATGGGGGAGTCCTAAAATGACTATCTTGAAACTTTTGGGTCAAACTAAAAAAAAAATAATATTAAGAAATGATGTGTGTACAGCCAGCCTTTACCCCTAGTGTTTCATCATCCTGTGCTGGTAAGCTGAGTTCATGGGCAAGCTCAATGAGTTAGCTGAATGGGCCAAGGCTGTGGGTGAGGACTGTGCTGTCATGTGGCACCATCTCCCCAGCCACGGAAGGGAACATGCAGGGTTGCATACATGTACCCAATTATCACACAGTGAAGAGAAATCTTCTCTTAGCATAAGGCTCTGCACCTCTTCACCCATAGCTGCCAGAGGGCCCTACGTTTCAGCTGACAGATGGATTCTTTGCCCTGTGTATCTGTATCTGTAGCCACATGAATCAAAGGGCCCAGAGGGCCCTGCACTTCTGCAGCCCACCAGACAACCCCACAAATTCTAGACATCCATTGCTACGCAGAAGTGTAGGCAGATTAACTCTTTTATTGTTACAGGGCCCAGAGGGTCCTGAGCATTTTCATCTCTTCACACAGATCCTAAAGGCCACTGCCTGAATGAGAATATGATTCCATTATCTCAAAAAGAAACACATTTCTTTGGAAACAACTGCATTAATGCACCAGTTAGGGTTAAACTTAACACCACAAAAGTAGGGAAATGTGGTGTTAGGGTCTCCAACACCAACTCTGCACCCCTGGGTAGCAAAAAGACAAGACCATACAAGCAATCACAGACAACCATCATCAGGTAAGACTAACAATATACACCTGTTTCCAGATAACACAAATGCAGTAGCACTGATGTGCTACCTTTGTGGATTTGTATCTGCAGATGCATAAGCACATGCCTAGCACAGGCCCCACACCTGTGTGTGCATGTTGTACGGCATGCATGAGTACCTGTGGCTGCAGAAATGCAGGTCCTATAGGGCCTGAACTTCTGCAGACAGAAATACTGTTTTAATGTGTGTATTATGGTTTCAGCAGCTGATTTAGACTTTTTCAAGGGGGTAGCAGTTTTGTTTACATGTAGCACTTTCCCTGAAAAAGTAAAATGTTACCACTGAAAACTCATATTAGAAAAAAACAGCTACAGTACCTTTTACTGGCCTCTGGGGGTAGTGAGTACTGTCTCACTACATATCTGGATCAGCTATTGCATGGTTTTCTATATGCAGTTGCGTCAATGCAGGTTTCACAGGGACCTGCACTTCTGAAGCTGGAAGTCAGTGTGTATTTCTTATACCTGTGGCTGAAGAGGTGCAGGCCTCTCAGGGTCCTGTGTTTCTGCAGACAAAAATACTGTTGCAATTTTGGTATCATGGATTTCATTGTGCCTGTGCTTCTGCAGCCATCACTGTGTATGTCTTACAGCTGCATCTGCAGAAGGGCAATAGGAACCTACACTTCTGTAGATAGAACTATGTGTATGTTTCATGGAGTGGATGGGTACTTGTTGCTACAGAAACATTGGTCCCATAGGGACCAGCACTTTTGCAGGCAAAATAACTCACACAATTCGGGTGTTGTGGATTTCAATCTGTGGCTGCAGGGGCCTGGGCTTCTGAACATGGAAGCAGTGTTGTGATGTTAGTATTGTGAATTTCTAACTATTTTTTAAAAGAAGGGAAAGTAAATGTGTTCACCCTCTGCCTCACCAGTGCCCTCTGTGTATCTTGCACCTTCTCTGTCTCTTTTTTCCTCCATTTTGCTAGTCCCCTTCCCCTTAGCAGTTGCCATTACTATGCCTCGCTACATGAGATAAGCCCCCCCGATTCTCAACCTCTCTCTCTCTCTCTTTCTGCTCTTTTTGATGCCAAACCCCTGCTGGTTCTCTGTCTCTCCTTCTGGCTAACCCACCCACCAATTTACGCCTATTTTTTACTGTCCACTGCCCACTGATTAAACACTGTCTGGAACATTAATTGTATTCTCTGCTGTTTCATTCCCTTAGAGTTCCGCACCTTGAATGGGTGTCCCTGAGCCAGAAGTAGCTCCATAGCCACCTCAGGATGTGGCTCTTCTCCAGCCACCATTCCCACCAGCAATCCAGCCTGCAAGGTAGGCTCCTGTACTCAGATCCAGCTCCTGCTTTCAACTCAGCTATGGCTTGTACCTTGATTGGCTCTGTGAGTGGACAAGGACTCCCTGATTGGTCCACTTGCAAAACCTCAAGATTTGATTGGCCTGTGCCTAAGCCAAACTGAATTGAATCCACACCCCGCTGCAAACGTCGAGAGGGTTATGATTCCAGTGGCTAAGGCAAGCTCTTGACTCGGAGTATTCTTTTACTCCATAATTCGTCACACCCACCTTCCCCAGCCCCGACCTCCATTAAATACACGTAAGTCTCTCCCTCCATCCATCCTCTATCCCCTTTATTGATCTGGTTCATCTTAATGCTTCCCAAGCCCTCTCTTTCGGCTATTTGAAGCTCCCTCTGCTGATGAAAAAGCCTATTAGCTGTTAATGAGAGTAGGAGACCGAATGTTTTACAAATTGGTTTACACTGCTCTAAACCTTGCCTTGTCCTTGCTAGGGTAGCTTCCCCATCCTGATTCTTGGGAGGTGCAACTTTGCTACAGACACACACAATGTACTGTTCAGTTTCAGTTCACCTACTTTCAGTAAGATTGCTTTTTTGCACCCTTCATTCCTGCCTTGCTCCTCTATACCCAGCTAATATGAAATGATCAGCACTGTACGTAATCTGCTCCGAGTGTTGAGACAGCTGATTTTTACTTTTTGAAGGACGGCATCAATCATTTTACAATGTACGGCACTCACACTACCTACTGCATAGGCCATTCTGATCATGCTGTTCCTTTACGCGGTATTGTGTCCATTTACACTTTCTCTGTTAAGGCTTTATTAGCCACCTCACTGGGACCTTTGTGCCTTGCTCCATGCAGCCATCACTACGTAGCCACACACACAAAATGGGCAAGATGCGCCTACTAAGGTTACTTTTAAATGCTATCGTAAAACTTCTTCTTCTGCTTCTTATTTGTGCAGGTAACATTGAATTAAATCCTGGCCCCCCTCTCCATATCTCTGCTCCAACTGACCTGGCCAATTTAAAGGGCATGGGTCTCCTACATATAAATGCATGTAGTTTAAGGCATTTTGATGTGATACAAATATGGACAGGCCACACATGACCAGATGTTCTGGTGATTACTGAATCATGGCTAAAACCCTCGACCCAGGATCATGAGATCAATATGCTGTCCTATAATGTCTTTAGGGCTGATAGACAGACTAGAGGGGGGTAGCCATTTATATTGCTGACAAATTTATGGCATTTCTAGTGGACGATACAACAATACCTATCGAATATGAAAGTGTCACCGTAAAAGTTCAACTATCTCAGACAGCCTATCTCCACATTCTTGGATGTTACAGACCACCCTCTACAGGGCACAAAATATTGAACTATTGGAGGGAGACCTTACCTACATTTACTTAAAAAATAATTAATATGGGGACTTTAACTTGGACTGGCTATCAGCTGCATCCAAGCCGCTAAAGGATTTTTGTGATAAATTTGGGCTCACTCAGCTTATTCAGGAACCCACTCATCCTAACTGCAAAAACCAGGAAAGCAGCACTCTGACCTAATTCTAGTGAATAGACAGCAGCTTATCTCCCATTCTAGTACTCTTTTTAATGATATTAGTGATAATTGCACTATTGTCTGCATGAGATCTGCCCCATAAATAATATCAATATCAAGGTATGTCTTCAAAAGAAGTCACCGGAACTTCGACCCTAACATCTTCATCGCTGATCTTCAACTTGCTAACTGGCAAAACCTCTACCTAGCCGATACTGTAATCAAAGCCTTTGAGATCTTCCAATCCATAGTTACAGACACCATTAACAGACACAAACCCATGCTTAAAATACACACAAAAAAGAAGTCATGCACTTGGTTTATGGCTAGCCTTAAATCCACACTTCTAAAAGGGGACACCCTATGGAAAAGGGCTAAAAAACTTAAGCAACCTGTGCCAGATGGCTTTTCTCCTAATTTCTATAAAACTTTCACTACTGAGCTCACTCTCCTGCTTCACAAGTTGTTTCTTTCCTTTTGTGAGGTAGGAATTTCAGATCTCTCTTTAGTAGAGGTGTTAATAGTAGTTATTCCCAAACTGGGTAAATCCCCAGATAAAGTTATCAATTACTGACCCATATGTCTCATGAACTATAATATTGAGCTGTTTGCCAGAATATTGGCTAACAGAATCATGCAGATTTGGGATGGATTAATTGGGCCACAACAAGCTGTTCTGGAAAAGTTTAGTGTCCACAGGATATTTATTAAGTGGGTACAGGCTTTATATTCCTGTCCCAGAGTGAAGGTTTATTGTAACGGAGTACTATCTAGGAAGATTGGACTACACTCCAGTACTCGCCAAGGTTGCCCACTTTCGCCTCTTTTATTTAACTTGTATTATGAACTCCTACTTACCCTTCTTAGAATCTCTCCTTCCATAAATGGGATTCCTGTTGCATCATTAGACCTCAGACTCTCTGCATATGCAGATGACATACTGCTATACCTCTCAAATCCTGCAGCATCAATTAAGGCAGCCCTTCAGATTATCAAAGATGTTGGCAAGTATTCCAATTACAAACTTAATCAGGACAAAACAGTAATAATGTCTTTAAACCCCTTGGTCATCAGTTCTGACTTTGCTCACATGGAACTGGAATGGGCCACCAAGCTTAAATATCTAGGCATCACTCTCACACAATGGATTTAAGGCTAGCCATAAACCAAGTGCATGACTTATTTTTTGTGTGTATTTTAAGCATGGGTGTGCGTCTGTTAATGGTGTCTATAACTATGGATTGGAAGATCTCAAAGGCTTTGATTACAGTATCAGCTAGGTAGAGGTTTTGCCAGTTAGCAAGTTGAAGATCAGCGATGAAGATGTTAGGGTCAAAGTTCCACAGCCGACCCCCCGATGAACAAGGAGGTTGTGAGGGCTTGGATTCAGCCTCCCCCACAGCCAGCACCAAAAAATTGACCAGCCAACCCCGCGACGAACAAGGAGGTCAAGAGGCCTTGGATTCAGCCCTCCCCCACAGCCAGCACCGAAAAATTGACCAGGTACAGCATCTCCTTTGCAAAGGGTTCACCCTGCTGGCTGGATCGCAACCCGTGCTACTCAGCTCCTACGGAGGATTTTCAAAATGTCCTACTTGGCACCTTTTCTCTTAAACAATTAAGTGTAGGTGTACAAGTGGAGATAGTTTTTTTTATTCTGCTTTTTGTCACTGTAAGCCTCAGTTGGTGCAATTTCCAGCATGTTGCCTTAATTAAGGCTACAGAAAACAGCCTGTATAGCTGTTAATGCAGATTAGGTTACTTTAATTAATTTTAGACTGCTTCTAATGTTATTCCTGACTACAGCTTAAAAAAAAAATTGCTTAAAGTACCCAGCTTGTTTAGCTTTGGTGCAGGTTAAATGTGTTTACAATACAGTGGGATTCAGGAGGTTCAGTTTACTTTTACTGGCTGCAAACATCTTAATTAGGCTGCTAAAACCCTGCTGAAATCCCAGTATAGACCAGCCCCCCTGCATCTTTCCCCTTCCCCTTGCCTACATAATCAGTCTCTCTCACTCTCCTTCTTCCACAGCTGACCCCCGACGAACAAGGAGGTCGTGAGGGCTTGGATTCAGCCCTCCCCCACAGCCAGCACCAAAAAATTGACCAGGTACAGTATCTCCTTTGTAAAGAGTTCGCCCTGCTCGCCAGATCGTGACCCGTGCTGTGCAGCTCCTATGGAGGATTGCCCCGCCGAATGCTACGTGTTCGGCTCCCCACCACCCTTGGTCTGCTTTTACTTATATGGGCAATTAGACAGTCACGTGGGGTGAAATAAACCTATCAACCCACTTCTCCATCTGCAGCTTATACAAGCTCCCCACTAGTGGCCACTCTTCTCAATCCCAAATACCTAACCATCTCTACAGTGAATATGCTACTACTCCTCTGGATAACTATCCTCATAGCCTCTATGATCCCCCATATGGCTCTACCACCCCCCCAAGGATCTAACAGTAAACAACAGCCACTCTGCTGGCCAACAAATAATTACCTGGTATGGTCCCATTTTGCAAACCCCCAAACCCACCTACTCCATGTTACATCACCACACATGCTCATACTCCCTACCAGCACTTATTTTCAACCACCACTAACGCAATACTCATTGTACAGCTACTTTGATACCCTACAGACCACAACCCCCTATTCATCCTTTTGCCATTCTACTGGGTACCCAACCCCTAGTCATCATTATAACCCACCTCCTACACACACTCCCTGTACCTATCACACACAATAAAAGGCCTACTAATTACCAGACTAAGCATGCCACATCAAAACAGCGCAGGATAGCGCTCCTATGGCATGTTCTCATCCTCCTCCTGCTGCTATCAGGTAATATACACCCCAACCCTGGACAAACCCGTTCTGCTGCATCCACTAATGGCAAACGAGGAGGTCTCCTACTAGCTACCCTCAACATCTGAAGCCTCCCCAAGAAGTTCACCCCCCTACAGGGCTGGATTGCCCAGCACTCACCTGATGTCTTAGCTCTATCAGAGACATGGCTCTCGGATAGAATACCCAACGGTACTATCACCCTTAGTGACTACACCCTCTACAGAGCTGACAGGATTAGCAAGAGGGGAGGTGGCTGTGCCATCTACATCAGATCCTCTTTTCTCCCCCCCCCCGGAGGTCCATACACCACCACCCTTGCATGGAGCCCAGATCCTAACTGTCAAGCTCAGCCTGGGCAACCCAGATAAAACCCTTTACATAATGGCAGTCTATATTCCCCCCAGCCAACAAAAGCGTGCTTTTGATTCCATGCTGGACAGTATCTCCCACATCCCACCTAGGAGTGAAGTCATTTTACTGGGTGACTTTAATGTCAACTGGCTGTCAGCTGCCTCATCCCACAGCAAGGATTCCACCTTAGCCTGTGACCTCACCCAGGTCATTCACTCCCTGACCAGACTGGACCCTAGAACAGGGACTTCATTCCTCATCGACCTTATCTTCACCAATAGACCTAAGAACATCTCCCAAGTCACTGTCCTCCCGGACTCGATCAGTGACCATTCCTCCGTGACCTGCCTATGGTCCACAAAACTCGCCTTCCCCACCCCTAACATCACCATGCATGGACACCTCAAAAAAGGAACACTAACACATTTTAAGTCTTATCTGGCCTGCTGCGATTGGTCCCCTATACACACCACACAATCGGTGGACGCTGCACTCACCTACTTTATAGCCACCTTCAATAGGGCCTGTGATATCTTCGCACCCTTCTCCAAGCAAATATTTAAGAAAAGAAACCTCCCTTGGATCTTTCAAGTGCTACTCGATCAAATGCACCTGAGGGATAACCTATGGCACAAAGCTCTTGACTCACAGCTCCCTCAGGATCGGCAACGATACAGGGAGGTCCATAACAAATGCACATGGGCAACCAAATAAGCCAAAACTGCATACTACAAACAAACCCTCACCTCATCTTGGGGCTCTGGAAAAAAATTCTGGAGCAATATAAAGGATCTCTGTGGGAAAACTGTCTCCACTACCCCTGCTCAACTTACAGTAAACAAAGCTACCACACACGATCCCTTTGCTATGGCAGATGCCCTCAACGCCTCCTTCTCTGACCTCTCACATATTCTCCCACAGGACTCCTTGGACCCTACCACCTTCCCCCCCACATCACCTCAGCCACCTTCCCCCATGCTCCCTTTAGGCTAAAAGCCATCTTTTGTAATGAGGCAAAACGCTATCTCACCAAAGCACTGCTGAACTCTCGGAACAGTAGTGATTCCCTGGACTTTAAACTCATTCGGCTTTCACTGGAAGTGACACTACCTCACCTCACAAAAATCCTCAACCTGTCCTTATGCCTTAGCCAATTCCCCTCAACTTGGAAGAGAGCATTAATCACACCCATCCTGAAGAGTGGCGATCCCACAGCTGCAAGCAATTATAGGCCGATATCAATCCTGCCACCCCTCTCTAAGGCCCTTTAAAAACTACTATCAGACCAACTAACTGACTACCTATCCAAATTCAACCTGCTCTGTCATGAACAACATGGATTCCGGAGGGGCCACAGCACCTCCACAGCCCTCATTGAACTCACTACCTTCATCCATGAGGCTTTAGAGCATGGCTGTGTGGCAGGGGCTATCTATGTTGATTTGGCCAAAGCATTCAATACCGTCAGTCATGAGCTCCTACTCCTCACCCTTCCATCCCTTAACTTTGCTCCGGAGGTCACTGCCTGGTTCAAAGATTACCTCTCCAATCGGTCACAACAAGTCAAAATAAATACCTCTATCTTGACACACAAACCGGTTCACACAGGTGTCCCACAGGGATCTATACTCGGCCCTCTACTCTTTACCCTCTTCCTCAATTCCCTCCCTAAATCTTGCAGTGGGTGCATGTTGCTATATGCCGATGATGTGGTAGTCTTCTGGAATCACCCGCATCCTGACTCACTCCAATCAGCACTTCAGAGCCACTTTAGGGAGATAGAAAACTGGCTCACAGAACACTGTCTTATTATCAACTACAAGAAAACAAAGACCATGATCTTTGCCCACTGCCAAAGCCCCTATAGCCATGCACCACTAGTTGTTAAAAACACCCATGGCTCCTCGCTAGAACAAGTCCCCTGTTTCAAATATCTTGGAGTCACCCTGGACACCTCCCTCTCCTACCACACTCACATACAACAGGTCTCCTCCTCTGTTAACACCAGGTTAGGGATCCTTTACAGGCATAAGCACTGCCTACCCCTCCCAGGCCATGCATCTTGTTGTGTCCTCCTCTATCCTACCCTTGCTGGATTATGGAATCATCATATATGGCTCTGTGGACCAAACTGCCCTATGCAGCATCAACCTCACCCTTAACAAAGCCTGCAGACTAGCCTCAGGTTGTGACAGATTAACACACACATGTGAGCTCTATAAACACAGTGGCTGGCTAAATTTCCAAGGCAGACTTAAGTACTTTACCTGCCTCCTCGCCAAACAGATACAACTTAAACAAACTCTCATTGGCCTCCACCCACTTATCCACACAGCCCCCCACAGACGGACCCAAAGGCACACAGCTAACACTACCCTTCTAATTCACCTCTGTAGAACCTCGCTTGGACAAAGATCCTTCCGATACCGGGCCGCCCCCCCCACTGGCTGAACAGTCTTCCGTCCACCTTCTCTTTGACCCACATTCTCACCCTCTTTAAATCTTGTCTCAAAACCCTGCTCCTTGAATCAGCTACCTGTGACTGTAATTAGGTCCTCTCTCTTACTATCTCCATCTCCTTTCCCACTCCCTCCCTGTACATTGTCCTATAGCGAATGGCTAGGCTACTACAGACCCCCTCTCCCATGTCTCCTTTGCCTGCTTACTATGACTCGGGGTCCATAAGGATCCTATGATACTGTACCCTGTCATAGCCCTGGTGCAGGCCTGCTGATGTATTTTTCTCTTTATAAGCTAAATCCTAATCTACTCAGACCTTGTATTAGTGTATTGAAATTGTACAGTTGTAACTCATGTTCATGTAGTTTTCATGTATGTTCTCTGTATATTTTACTTTCTTGACATGGAGCCTTTGCAAATGAGTCTATGACTCAAAGATTTGTAATTCCGATTCTATTCAATAAACAATAAACAATCCTGGGTGTTAATGAAAAAACTGAATCTGGATGAGCTGGTTAATATATTACATCAGGATTTTCAAAGGTGGGCTTCCTTCCCCTTATCTCTACAAGGTAGAGTAAATATTATCAAAATAAATGTACTTCCCTGATTGTTTTATCCCCTACACATGTTGACTATCTTGCTCCCCCTTAGTTGGTTCTAGAAAATACATGGTACTATTTCATCCTTTCTATGGAATGGTAAAACCCCATCTAGGGCTTACAACCACCTTGGGCTGCCTAAAGACATGGAGGTCTTAAACTGCCAAGTTCCTTGCATACTATTATGCAAGTCACATAGCTAAATATGCTAAATGGCCTAGAGTAGAGTCCTTTCCAAACAATGTTCAGTACACCCCCGTATGGCTTCAAATTGAGAGGACTTTGATTGAAGAAGCTGGAATTTCGCTAGATAGCTTGTATTTGATATCGCCTAAGTGTCTGCCCACAACACTATGGAATTCATTCATTTTTACATCTCTGAGGGTGCATACACAACTCTATAAAGTGTTGTGTTACCCCAACACATTGGATGTTTCCCAACCGATTTGCGGCAATCCAAACTTTAAAGTAGGGGGCCACATGTTGAACCCCAGGACTACATCTTCTCTAGCAGGGAAGATGGTCCTTGACCTTCTTTCCAATGGGTGTATTCCTCAGAGCCAAGAACTGATGACACGCTTCAATACGCCAGTCCAGTCCATCTTTAAAATCTTCCAGATCTGCCACTTGTTGATTGCATGGTTTGGCTTGACACCATAGACTAATAACCAGAGAGAGCTTCACCAATTGTTCCAAATGCTGGCCTGGCAGTCCCACTCAGTCTCCCAACTGAATAATGTCCTACTTAGTGAACTCTTTCCTGAGATGACAGGTTATTCCAGAAACTGGTCCCTCTCTTTCCCAGATTCTACCTTAGACTGGAAACGTATTTAGTCAGACCTTTATCACCTGTTTTCCAATGACAGGCACCACCTTATCCAATTTTATATTTTAAATGACATCTATTACACTCCTGTCTGATTGGCTAAAATGGCAAAACTCTCTTCTCCCCTATGCACCAGGTGTAGGCAGGCAGATGGAACTCTTAGGCATATTTTTTGGGATTGCCCAAAGGTCTCCCCTCTTTGGGAGAAGATCAAAAAGAAACTGGACCTACTTTTGGGGTTTGAGGAATTCTTTCTCCCTGAAATCTGTTTGGTAGGAGATGACTCCAGGGTGCATGTCAAAGAATGGAGATACTGGCTGGCTTTGATTTCCCTTTTGGTTAAAAAAGTGGTTTTACACCATTGGAAAGACCAGACTGAAATTTCACATTCTGAATGGCTCAATGAGTTACTGCATAACTTGAGGACTGAAAAAATGATAGCTAGCCTTCACAGTCACCTGCCAGTATATAGAAACAAATGGGAAAAACCGCACATATTAGTCTTGGTACCCCCTTCTACCTAAAGAGTGTCAGGAGTTTTCTAGTTCCTTTTTTTTCAGTTGTTGGTCGATGTCTTCTTTACTTTCACAGCTTCACCTACGAAGATTACCTGGAATCTAATACAGCTAAATTTGGACATATATAAACAGAAAGGACTATAGCCTTGCTACATTGCACCACTGGGGACTGGGGGGGTAGTATAGAGAACTTTATGTTGTTAGTGTTGTGAGTTGTAGTTTCTATGTTTGTATGCTTTGTGTATTATGAAACTCTAATAAAGTTTATTTAATTAATTAAAAAAAACTTGCGCAACCTGCAGACTGGGCTGCCTTTAGAGCTGTCAGAAATCAGTGCACTAAACTCATTAGGGTTGAGAAGGCTAATTACTTTCATACTGAACTTGAGTCCTCGTCCAACCGCCCCACTAAATTTTGGAAAATGCTTAAGGACATAGAAGGTTTCTGCCCAGCCAGCTCGCTCCCACAGAAAATAATCTCTAATGGTATTTCAACCACAAATGAAAATGAGATCCTTGAATTACTTAATAATCATTTTGCTATGGCTGATCTAGTATTTGACACTTCTCCAGAATCGAAACTTTACTCGTAGATGAATAACCATGCATGCCAAGTCACAGCCGCCGCCACCAACTCAGGTGTATTTTTCTTCTGTCCGGTTACATTGAAGCAAGTGGAGGACCTATTGCTGAGTCTAGACACTAGGAAGTCAGCAGGCGTTGACCTCATTGGACCATACTATTTAAAACTGGGATATTATATTTTGTCGCCCCATTTACTCACCTCTTTAATATGTCCTTTTCTCAAGGTGTACTCACTCCAATTTGGAAAACTGCACGTCATTCCCTTGTTGAAGTCTGGAGAATCCAGCAACCTAAACAATTACAAACCAATATCTCTCTTGCTTATCTTATACAAACTACTTGAAAAGGTTGTCAATGAGCAACTTAGGTGTCACTTAGAGTAATTCAACCTGCTAAATCCAGTTCAGTCCAGTTTTAGACCATGGCACAGTACTCTTTCTGCATTGGCTAAAGTCACCAATGACTGGCAGATTGCCCTGGACACAAAAAATTATGTCTGTGCTTTGTTTCTTGATCTAAGCAAAGCGTTCAACACTGTAGACCATGACCTACTTTTGTCTGCATTAATAGGCATTGGAGTGGACCGCTTGGCATTGAAATGGTTCACTAGCTACCTCACTGAATGGCATCAGATTGTAAAGGTGGATGGGGGCCCCTTACTTTTTGTTGTTTATATTAACAACATTAATTCCAGTATTGCTTCAGCAAACATCCATCTCTTTGCCCAGAATACAGTCCTGTACTTAACCAGGCCTACCCCGGATCTTGCCTGTGGTGACCTTCAGCATGAATTTGACCTCCTCCAGAGCAATCTATTACAATTAAAGCTCATCTTAAATGCTAAAAAAACTAAGGCAATGCTTCTTGCTCCCTCCACCTATGTGTCTAACCATTTTTCCCTTGGATCAGTTCCCCACGTAACTACACTCCTGGGTGAGCCTCTGGAGTTTGTGGAGAAATTTAAGTACCTTGGGTTTTGGGTTGACCACAAATTGTCCTTTATTGACCATATTGATGAGCTCACAAAGAAATTAAAACAGAGACTCAAACTCTTTTTTCGTATCAAAAATCTACTCACATCGGAAGCTAAAATTATCAAATCAAATCAAATCAAATTTTATTTATAGTGTGCTTTTCAAAATTATCAAAGCACAGATACAATACAAGAAACAGCCAACATAATAAATATAAATTTAAAAAAACAATTAAAAGACAATGGGTTGGCCTAATCAAAGGCTTGTTCAAATAAATAACTTTTTAAAGATGCCTTGAATAGCTCTGTGGACTGGCACTCTCAAATCCAACGAGGTAGAGAATTCCACAGGGTTGGGGCCATAAAAGAAAAATCTCTGGCCCCAGATGATTGAAGACGAACCCTAGGAACCTCTAGCAATCCCTCATCAGCGGAGCAGAGCGAGCAAAGAGGGCGGTAAGGTCGCAGGAGATCTTGCAAGTAGTCCGGTCCCTGACTGTGTAGGGTCTTATAGGTCAGCAGTGCAACCTTGAAGGTGATTCTCCATCGCACTGGCAGCCAGTACAGTTCATGCAGCACAGGTATGATATGGCAAGTTCTTGGCAGCCCCGTCAACAACCTGGCTGCAGCATTCTGCACCAGCTGCAAGCGACAGGGATCCACCCCCAGCAACCCTAGACATAGAGCATTACAGTAGTCAAACCTAAAATTAGGTTAGTTCAGACAACATTCATGCCCCTTCTGGACTATGTAGACTTTCTGTATGGCCAAGGCCCTATCTTTGCCCTCTCAAAACTGGATACTCTCTACCACCGAGCTATTAGATTCATCACTGGCTAACCTTACTCCACTCATCACTGTGAACCATATACCGAAATAGGGTGGAGCTCTCTAAGTTTCAGGCATGAAAAAAAATGCAGTGTTCTGGACATACAGAGCCATTATAAATAAGCTTCCTGACTATATTATGTGCTGCCTGCCCACTTGCAATGCTGGAAAGTATACGTTAAGAAGTCTTTCCTACATCTCGCTCATAATTCCCAAGGTGAGAAACAAGTTCTGTAAATCAGCTATTAGTCATGCTCTTCCAGCCATTTGGAACATGGTACAGAAAATTCTAAAGTTGTCCACCCAATGAACATGAGCTTCTTCAAGTCCTTGTACCAACGCTCATTTAGGGAAACCTGTAGCTATTTTCGCTTACTGCACTTAACCTACATTTACCCCAGGATTGTGGACTTACTCTTTGGCCAAGCCCTGCACCTTTCATTGGTTTATTCTCAACCTTAAGATCTTCACCCTGACCCTCCTACCCCCTGCTACCCTTACTTCATCCCTGCCACCCATATCCCTGGTGCTACATTAAGATGGGCACCTGATCATCCCTGGCAGCCACCCTATCTGTCCTCTCCCTGGCTCCCTGTGGTCCCCCTCATGATACCTCCTCAATGCTCTGTGTCTTGCACTGTGTCTATTGTACATAGATTGAACTATATTTTTTTGTCATTGTGTGTATTGTATGTACTGTAGGTCTTAGAGTCTATTATTAAGCAAAGTTTGTTTATCTTGTTTTCCATTGTAGGAACTTGCTTTGTATTCGTGCATGTATTCTTGTCTGTATCACTGTATTTAAATTGTGCTGTATACACTCCAAATGTATTATATGTATTTGTCCAGACCCATCTTGTAAATGAGTCCTTCTCAACGATGCCCCACC
This sequence comes from Neoceratodus forsteri, assembly GCA_016271365.2. Taxonomy (NCBI): domain Eukaryota; kingdom Metazoa; phylum Chordata; order Ceratodontiformes; family Ceratodontidae; genus Neoceratodus; species Neoceratodus forsteri. The sequence goes on along the minus strand of CM057450.1, from coordinate 921,252,421 downwards.
TGTCAAAATAAAGATTGATTAATTGATATCTGCAGCCAGAAATGACTGTGCATGCTTTGTGACGTGCATATTACAGGAAACAATCCACAAAGGTAGCACATCAGTGCTACTTATTTGTGTAATTTGGAAACTGTTATATGTTGTTTGTGTTGCCTGATGATGGCTGTCTGAGGTTGCTTGTGTGGTCTTGTCCTTTTGTTGCTTGGGGGCAGGGTGGTAGTTAGGATTGGAAACTCTTATGCCACATTTCCCTACTTTTTTGGCTTCAAGTTGAACCCTAACTGGTGCATGAACACAGTTTCCCTCCCCCAAAAAATATATATATATATATTATGGTAGCACGATAGTGCTACCATAGTTAGGGTTGAGGAACCATTTACATGTTAAACCTAAAATTTTGCACCTTAGTAACTTTGCAACTGTTCAATGGATTTGCCTGAAATTTGGAATACATGATCAAGAACCATACATCTTGGGATATGCCAACTTTTTGTACTGTTCGGATATACAGCTGCAGAGTTATTAAACGTGATCTGCACGCACGTTTACACTTTTTTGAATTCTTTGCTCTACCCCACAGGTCGCATGGTTTGTGCGACAGGTCCGCAAACTTCAGGAAACATGTGGCCAGGGTCCCCGATGTGCCTTTTGAAGATTTCGTGAAAAAATATTAAACAGTTCAAAAGTTATTCAAAAAACAATTTCCCATTATAAGTCAATGGGAAAAGTTAACAAAAAGTTTGACACTTTCGCAAACGCACTTTTTAGTGTCGCAAATGGCCCTAGTAGTGTCGCAAATCCACCATTTTGTTTTCAGTTAGTGATCAGAAAAATGCTTGGCATTTAAAATTGGGACTCTCTAGGGACACAATTCTTTCTGTGTTCACCTAATCAGACCCTGAGGATGCTGGCCATGTCTTTATTTTGTGGTTAAACACCCCAGAAATATGTTTTTAACATTTTTTGGAAAAAGTAGTGTCGCAAAGTAGGGTCACACACACGACACTTTCGCAAATCTGTGCGAAAGCTTTCACAAATCACGACACTACTTTGCGACACTATGCCCAAAATAACAGGAATTCTTTGCCACCCTGCTGCAAATGAACAGTTTGGTCTTTTGGGCTGACATTTGGAGGGAAGGCAGCCAACACCTCACAGATGTGCCTTTTAGTGGTTTGGTGACAAAATATTGCATGGATGCAAAGTGACAGTACTCTGAAGTTGACACTTTTTTCCCATAGATTAACATTGCAGCGTCCGCTGCATGACAGGAAATCTTTGCCACCCTGCTGCAAAATAATGGTTTGGTCTTTTACACTGAAATTTGGAGGAAAGAAAGCAAACATCCCACATATTTGCCTTTTGGTGGTTTGGTGAAAAGATATTACAGGGCGGCAAAGTTATGGCACTCCGAACTTCTCTTTTTTTCCCATAGGATAACATTACGGTGTTCGCTGTGCCTTTCAGGGCTCGTATCTCGGAAACGGTGCAAGATACAGACTTTTCATCGGAAAAATGCTTATAAAACTAGCCAGGAAGGTCATAAATCATATGACTTTTAAATGTTTTTTCTACGTCGTACGGTTCCTGAGATATAAGCAATTTAGTATTCCAACTCCTCATTTTCTGCTCCGAGACCCATTATTATGCATACATTCTTTGTACTCACTGTCTTTCTCTATGCAGCTTTTGGGGAAAACCAGCCTGTTTGCTTACATTACTGTTACCCTTACCACTTCCGCTTGCAGTTCCGTACCCATTTCACTTACCGTCTCCGTCACGCCACCATATGCATTACCCTTTAGCTTTCATTTGAGCTTGCGTTTGATTATTTTCACCATTTGTGTCTACAGTACTGTTTCTCTTTCTGCTTCACTTTGCATCACCATGCGCATTACCATTTGTGTTTGCTGGCACCGTGTTACTATGTGACAATACATCACGTGGCGGGAACACGGGGCCCTTGCTCCTGCCACCCCATTACATTTCACTATTTCGGTTATCATTCTCAAAAGAAGGAAATTAGAGGCAAAAACTGTTTAATGCATCAGTTAGAGTTGTTCCACAGCAACAAAAGTGAGGAAATTCGATGTTAGGCTTGGCTTGCACCCTCAGCCCACCCCAACCAGCATCGGGGTGCGCGTTGGGGTCATCGGTCCTAACTCTCATCCCATCACATGTGGAAAGAAGCTGAGGAATAGGAGAATGGGGTGAGAGTTAGAACCAATGACCCCAACGCACACCCCAGTGCCGGTTGGGAGGTTGGGCTGGAGGGGTGCAAGGTGGGTTTCAACCCTAACATCGAATTTCCTCACTTTTGTCGCAGTGAAACCACCCTAACTGATGCATTAAATGGAGTTTTTTGCCTCTAATATATATATATATATATATATATAGAAAGAGAGAGAGAGAGAGATAGATAGATAGATAGATAGATAGATAGATATAGAGAGACAGACAGACAGACAGATAAATAGATGCAGTGATAGTCATACAAAAGCTGACCAGTACTGAAGGGTAATGCAATTGTGGTAAAAAAAAAATGGCAGTGTAACACAATTCCAGCAAAAAACAAATTTGCATTGAAGAACATGGATTTTTTTTTTACTGTAACTGCGTTATACCACAATACCAGTCAACTTTTGTATAGATACCACTGTAGACAGAGAGAGAGAGAGAGAAAGAGAGAGAAATAGATAGATAGATAGATAGATAGATAGATAGATAGATAGATAGATAGATAGACAGATAGATAAATAGATAGGCAGACAGACAGACAGACATATGGATGGATAAGTTGGCAGTAACCCATAACTAGTCATAAGTGTATTTTAAATAAAGGCACAGTCTGGCCTGGTAGTAAGCACAAGACCAATGGCCACATGTGTTATGCAGCCAGGTGCGCATTAATTCAGCATATACCCATGTCTGGAGTTCCTTTTTGCACAAAACAATGGGAAATATGTTGATAAAATAATGAAATAAAGACAGAAGTGTTTTTAAACTGCTGAAAACCTTTTTTTTATTCTTTCATAACCGAGTAAGGCCCACTAGGTGCAAATGCCTGTTTTCAGAGGTGACCTGGGAGTAGGGGTGGGCAAAAATTGTGAATTCTGCTTTCGCTGAACTTCTGTGGAATTTCGGAAATTTCAAGGAAATTTTGGAACTTTCGCCATTGGCAAAACTGGGATTTTCAACGGATTTTCACCGAGTTCTGCAAACTATTTTTGTGAACTGTGGAAAAATGCATATAAACCGCAGAATTTATTCTATCCACAGATTAATGAACTGTCAGTGAATGAGCTCATGCTTGTATAACCATGCGGTCTTTCACTTGACAATTCAGTGGGTCACCGGTAGTGGAGGTGAGAGGAGGGCTGCACTGGTGACCCGCTCAGGGGTAGAGTAGGGGGGAACGTGGTAGTGGCGGATGAACTGTCAGTGTGGGGGGGTCCTTTAGACACCAGGAAATTGGGATTACTTTTTTTTATAAGGGATCAGGGATGGGGGGATCCACTAGACACCAAGGAATTCTGGGAATAGAAGGGGATGAATCAGTGGACTGCCAGCTGTTTTTTGTGGATTAAGGAATCCAGGATAGGAAGGGGGGTCCACTAGACACCAGAGAAATAAAATGTTTTGGGGGGCCATGATTGGTGGGTGGGGGGTGACTAGACACCAGGAGAGTCTGAGGGAGGGATTGGAGGTATTTATTTATTTATTTATTTACTGGGGCCCCGATCAGTGGGGGGTGGATTAATAAATTAAACTGCGGTTAAAAACAGCCTCAGAACTGACCACTGGCAGAGATCCGGTCTGCAGATTTTTTCCCTGCAGTTTAATAAATTAACCCACAGTTTGTATATTTATTATGCAGTTTTAAGGTGGAATTTTTGTGGAAGTTGTGAAAATGATTTCCAAACTTTCATGGAAGCAAAATTTGCACTTTCATGGAAATTCCACCTGGGGAATTGTTTTTTTCACAGACCCCTACCTGGGAGCACTGGGGTGGTCAAATTACTTGCTCAGAATCACAGAGTATGCAAGTGGAGATTGTAGGAATCAAACCCAGGTTTGCTGGATGTACCCAGCTCATTCACAGCTCATTACTCTAACTCTAGGCTACACTACCAACTGAATGTATAAAGTAGGTTTGTGATGGAGCCTATGCCCTGTTGGTAGCACCAGCATTGGTCTGAGTCCATTAGGCCCCATTTGTGCAGCTTTTGCAGTGTTCTGTGCCAGTTACGAAATACCTTACATTGCCTATCCTTAAAATCAGCACACTGCTGTTTCTTTACCAATTCAAACTGCACCATCTCACTCACTCTCTCTTAATTACTGAGCTGCATATGACCTGTGTAGCGGACAAGGAACTCTAATCAGGCATTTTGATAGCTGGGAGATCTGCACTCTCTCTCTCTCTCTCTCTCTCTCTCTCTCTCTCTCTCTCTCTCTCTCTGTCTCTGTCTCTCTCTCTGTTAATTAATGAGCTGCAGACAATGGAAGGGCTTTAAGCCCAAGGTTCAATGGGAGGAGCAACTACGTCACTCCCCCATCTGGCTCATAAAGGCACTTATGCTGGGCCTCTCCAGGAGTCACTTCTCATTGTGGCTGGAGGCGCCGCTCCTCCTCGCACTGCTGTTGATTTCTTTGGGGGATCCTCCAGCCTGCCAACTCTGTCTCCTTTGTGGCACTATGCAGCTGGTGACACTTCCCGATGGCTACTCTTTCAATTCTGACTTCGGCGCTGCTCCATTTGGGCCCCCCTCCCTCGTTGCCTGCCTTCTCTTGCTACCTCTTCATCTATGCAATTCACCCCCATGCCACTCCTCCCACAGCCTTCTGCCAGGCCTCCCTGCTCCCTTCCTCCCCTCATCTCTCTTCTTTCTTTCTGACCCCGCTCCCTCTGCTGGACTTTGTGGTTGTTCCTCAGCTGCTCTTCTCTCCTGGTATCTGTCTCATTTTCCTCATGCTTTGGCATGGCTCTCCCTCTCCTCTGCTTGCTTGCTTTAGCCTGAGAGCTTCTTCTGGATGTTGTTTTGGATTTCACCTCCTCGCTCCATATCTGTGCGGACCTCAGCAGTCTCACTCTCTGGCCTACTTCCTGCTGCCACCTCGTTCTGCTTGCCGGCGCCCGGGTATGTCGTCACCCGCTGGCTCACCTCCATTACTCTGTTCTTCCCTTTCCGGTTTGTGGGACATCTTTGGCAGTGGTATTGCACTTCAGACTGAAAAGCAGACACTAGCATTCCAAATTTGCTGCTCTTCCTGGTTGCATCATGATACTGTGTGCATGTAAGTAGTTACTGCAGCCGTTGATTTTTGCAAGGCCATACGTACTTTCTGCTGTATGCAGCAACACTGCATCGCTATCTTCTACATCTTTTGGGACTCATGACTGCTATGATCCTCATATTCATAAGCCTGGTGTTTGTAACAAGCTAGAATGACATATGCATTCCTTTCTGCTGTACCTCATGATCATATCCTGTCCTCTGTGTGTTTGATAATTTGAGCTTATTTCCATATTCCTCATTTTGTTTCATTCTCAGATAAACATGTACTAATCGTAGATTTGTATACATTCTAATTAAAATGGCAGTTGATCCTTAACTTTCATGGAGGCACTTTTAAAGTACCTTAGACTGTGGTCATGAATGTATTTTTTTATGTGTGTGTCCTTCTCACTGCATCCTCAGCCACGTCCTGTGCATTACTTTTGGGTCTTTTCCCTATCCTACTGTCACCTTCCCCCTGTTTCTTCAGTAATTCTGGATTACTAGGGTTATACAGTTCTTCCAGAGCTGCTGTGTTAGTCAAGTCCACATCATTTGAAGCCTGTCTCATTCAGCCTGTGGTGTGTTTGCAGTAAAAGTTGCCAAAACTCAGTCGGGTGTGGCCTGTGTCTGCCCCTGTTCCTCATGTGCTCCGGTCTTCCTGCCCTGTCATCCAGCCCCTCCTGCTGGTTTGCTACTGCCCCCGGCTAGCCTGTTGCCCCTTGCTGGGGGCCGGCTGGATTTTATCCATCATCATTTGTCATTCATTTCATGTCTCCACTGCTGCCCTCATGGTTCTCCTGTTTGCTTCTCTCAAATGGTGTACTTCTCTTTGCCTCCTCTGCTACGACCCGTGCATTTCTTTGGGGTTTTAGCCCTCTCCTGCCATCACATTCCCTACTTGTATCCTTCTATTTCACCCATATGTGTCCAGGTTCATGAATCCGGTTCTTCTTCCCTCATTGTGACCTCATAGTTCATCTATTTCCTTCGTTCATTCTGTATACCTCTCATCATATCCTATGCTTCCTCCTTGAACTGCTGCTCTTTTGCAGATCTCATCCCATACTGGCCATCAAGGATTCACTCTGATCAAGCCTTCATTCCTTCACCGTACCTTGTCCATTTCATACCCCACCTTCCAGTTCCAGCCTTCAAGGCTTCCCTCCATCATCGTCTGCTTAGCAGGCTGTACATACCTCTCATTGGGTCTTCTGCTACCTCATCGAACCGCTACACTCCTGCGGTGCTCATCACCATCAGTCTTTATCATACTCAGTCTTCTCCTGGCAGGCTGACTCCATCTGGCCTGCAAACGATACTTATTTTGGGCATACCTGTCATGAATCATATGCCACCTCATTGAACCACGGCCCTCCTGCCGCATGTATCAAGTTCCTAACTCTGGTCTTCATTCCCTCATCCTTACCTCATGGTTCATCTCTTTACATCGCTCACTCGAGCATTTCCATCCTTGAAGCTGCACTCCTGCGGCGATCATCATCATCAGTGTTCATCCTCCTCTGTCTTCTCATGATCACATCTAGATGCCCCTCGCTCATCTGACCTCTACATGGATCTAGTCTTTCACAAAGAACACTCAAGCCTACCCCTCTTGGGTCCCTGCTACCTCGATTCGACTCTATCTCCACTCAAGGCCATGCCGTCCTATCCGTCGCCCTTTGCTAAGGGCTGGCTGGCTGCTCTCAACCATAGTTCAAGTTAATTTTCAAGTTCATTTCCTGTCTCTTCTTCCTCACACTTGATCAATCAATCAAGCATACCTCTCATGGGGTCTTATGATACCTCATAAACACACAGTGCCCCTCCAGCGCTCATCATTGTCTGTCTTCATCATCCTCAGTCTTCTCATATTGGACTGCTGCACTCCCATGGTGATCATCATCAGTCTTCATCATCCTCAGTCTTATCATGAGTGCATCTGGTTACCCCTTGCTCCTCTGACTTCTACATGGATCTACTCCTTCCCATTGACTCCTTGAGCATACCCCTCTTGAGTCCCTGCTGCCTCATGTTCCTTCTTTGATCTGTGCTTTCTTTTTGAGGTTTTTCCCGATCCGCCATGATCTTCCCTACTCATATCCTTCGCTTTAATGACATACATCCTTAAATCAAACATCGTCAGCCTGGAGAGAAGGAGACCTATGCCTTGGATCCCCAGAGGTCTCCTCCTTAAAGGTTTTTTTTCCTCTCCTCCATGCCAATGGTCATAATATTAGTTAGAGTTAGTGCTTTCTTAGGTTACTTAGTTAGGTTTTGCTGTTGGATGGAGGCAGATGGTGGCCCCAGATTTCCCCTCTCTCGTTAGGAAGTCTGCCCTTAATCATCTTCTCAGAATTCATTCATTCATCATCCTCACCTCTTCAGTGCTTGACACCCGATTGGGTATTCTTTTTGGGCTTCTTCCTAAGCTACCTTTAGCCAGTGCAATCATTTCCACAGCACCTGTAAGGGGGGAACCCTCCTCTAGGGTTCCTTGCATTGTACCGCTACAGTTTGGTATATCCCACAGATAGAGAGGTGGAAAGCCACAAAGTAAATTAAGTCACACAAGCATAATCTCATCTTATCTAGTTGTGTAAGCAGAATGGAATGGGAGGGTTTTAAGCCTGATGTTCATAGGGTGGCGCAACTACATCACTCCCCCTTCAGGCTCATAAAGGCACTCATCCTGAGCCTCTTCAGGATTAATTTCTCATTGCCCACCATCCACCCATCCTCCTCCAGCTGCTTATCACTCTTACCCATGGGCTTCTTCCTAAGCTACCTTTAGCCAACACAATCATTCCCACAGCACCTCTGGGGGAACCCTCCTCTAGGGTTCTTTGCATCATACCCCTACAGAGTGGTATATCCCACAGATAGAGAGGCAGAAAGCCACAAAGTAAATCAAGTCACACAAGCATCATCTCATCCCATCTAGTTGCATAAGCACAACTGAACCACTGTAGGGAGCAGAGAACTCTAATCAAGCATTCTGATAGCTGTGAAGGGGGAACATCTGCACTGAGTTGTAACTCAAAACACACAGAGACCTGGGGCTCTGAAATGACAGTTGGAGGCCAAGAACAGTACAAGCTAGCCAGCCCGGTGGCTCTGAGGGTTGAAGCTCTGGATGCCATGCCTCATGTTATACCAGTGACCTGGGTTCGGGAACAGGCCCAAGTCATCGGGGGTCAGCCAGGGGGGAGGAATTGCATCGAGCTGCCGTTAAGCAGCTCTCCTCTCCTGGGAAGTGTCGGGTGCCACTCCAGTTATCGGAAGGGTGAGGACAATGTTAGGTGCTTGACAGAAGCCGTGTCTCAGCATGGCACCTTGCCTGGACTTAGGTCTTTCACACTGTCCTCCTGGGAGGGATCAGGGACCACATAGTTAACCATATAAAAAAAAAAACACTGCCATGCAGTGGGATCACCATTAAGGGGATGGGTGCTACGCATCAGCAGTGCACCGCCACTGAGCCGGGGTGGTGAGTGGGCAAAAATATGCAATAAAAAAAAAACAGTACAGGCTGATACATAGCAACATATTCAGAATTAGAAAGGGCATCTACCTGCAGCCAGAAAAAAGTTCTTCTCAAAGAAAAACTGAAAAACAAAGGACTGTGTCAAAACTCTAAGAGAACCACAAGCTTGAAGGAAAAATCTACCAAGAACAGACAGACAATGAATCAAAACCAGAGGAAGTAAAAGCTAATGGAATCTTTCATTTTTCTTAAAGTGAATGTATTTACTATACGTTCCAATAAACATGTTCAGTAGTATATAAGTTAAAAATCTTTAGTAAACAGATTAACTACAAATAAAGTGTTTAGTGCTTTACCAATCTACAAACAAACACAGTAGGAAGTATTTTAACTAGTGGATGTACATGAGACAATCCTACTACATACTGTAGCTTAAGAATGTAGTTTGGTAACCCAACTGTTGATTAAATGGGGGCGTAATCAATGGTCAGGTGATGTGTTTAGATCAATGAAGTTTACAGGATTCTGAAACCCATTTTAGAAATAAATATGTACTGCATACTCTATATGTAGTCACTGAAACCAGAACTGTTTATTTCCAAAACTGTAGTGAAATGTTCAGACTTAGAAACATAAAGGTATATGAGTGCGAACACACACACACACATACACACACACACACACACCAAAGTAAGCTAAAATGGAGGCTTGGTACCAGCAGTGCTGTATATTAAATAACAATACAAATCATGACATCATTTTAGCCAATCAGGACTGCTTATTTCTAAACATTCCAGGTATTCTTATAACCATAGGAGACATAGTAACTGTATATATAAACATTTAGACAAGGCACACCATTCCAGAGTCAGACGAAAGAATTGTCATGGTTCCAAAATATAAAAGCATCTAATCAATGGTGTGTTTTTTGTGTCATTTTGGAAAACATGTCAGAGTGAAATATTTGAAAGCAAAGGTTAAAGTCGTGAAACAAAACCTGAATCACTCAAATTCATACCCTCCCATTCTGTACACACAATGCTTGCTGCTACAGCTGCAGGAAAAGAGAGACACCGCAATGTGCATGCACTTTCTTTGTCTTGAAAATAAATGATGACAGAATTCTTCACCTAAATGAAAAGGAAAAGGTTCCTTTGAAAGAAACTGCAGATCTCATTGATGCAGTAACCTTACCCTTACCTTTTCAGGAAATCATGGAAAGCAGTGCCTCAGAGACTTGAATTTCTGGTCTCACATTTTCCATTGAAGTTGTTTTGGCTATTATCTGAAATGAAAGTGTCTGTTACAGTATCATTTATCTAAGCTCTTGACTGCAGTATCAAGCACACTAACATGCGATACATTAGGGGAGGACACTGAGTGACACACTTAACAATGTGTCAGCCCTTCACTGATGGAGAACTGGATTTGAACTCCAGCTCAGGCCACCAATGAAGTTAGTTAGAAGGTCTCACATTCATGGACCACTGAATAGGTCTCCATGTAAAACAGACACACACAAGTTTTTACCACATTCCACATGAGTTGATAGACCTTGATCAAAACAAAGAACAAGATTGATTGATTGATTTATATTTCAAAAGTTTTACTAGGAAAAGCATACAGAGCTGGCAGCAACTAGTTTCCAGCTGCGTACTGGGGAGGTGGGGAATTGGGAACTTTACAGTGCAGAAATCACATCAGTACAATAAAGTATGGAATATCACATTTAAAACAGCAGAGGTAAAGAGAATTGCAGCAATCAGCATAGAAAAATACAGAGTATTGCACTTAAAGAAAAATGAAAAGGTAATTTGCAGCAAATAAGCAAATACAGGGACAAAAATAACAGAGTGCAGATATTAAATTAACTGTGCAAGGTAGCCTGTAAAGGTAGTGTAACATGTGAAATACTAAGTAGGTGGGTTACTATGTGTTTCTCCAGGACAGACATGAGCTGACTTGGTGACTAATGTGAGTATAAGATACTAGGAGGTGTCAGACCCATCACCTTGGGCATGTCTTGGACCTGGTTTTCTCCATGGGGCTCGAGATTAATAATCTTGAGATAGATCCTGTCATCTGGTCAGATACAGTAGCTGCATTGTGAAGTTCTCTTTCAGGGCCCCACTTGTAGTACACTAAGATAGTTCAATACTGCCCTTTAAGAGGGCTGCAGCCAGAAGGACATTAGATGGTATTGGACATCTTGGATGCGTTCACAGCTTGTGGAATGCGATCAGAGGAAGTAATAGTGGCCTATAGTAATGTTATTGCTGCTGCCTTTGTCACTGCTGCACCAACTCTTACATGACCCTGGGTCTCTCGCTTGCAGTCCCCATGGCTCGATGGAGGTTTAGGGAGATGAAGATGAGGGGTTGGAGGTTAGAGGGCTGTTGGAAGAGGTTCTGTCCCCAGGATTATAAACTGGTTTCAAGTATTCATTATGATGAATACCAAAGGGCAATCACCTGTAAGAAGACAGCATTCCTGTCTAGGGAGATTATGGCTAGGAGGAATCAACTGGCTCAGTTCTTCTGTACTGTAGACAGGTTACTCAGTCCTACTTGCATGTAGTTCGTAATGATTTGTTCATCCACAAAGTGTGAGGATTTTGTTTGATTCTTCTTAGACTGTGCCCTCTATTTGGGTTGACATCTCACCAAGTGGGTGGTTGTAGCCTGGCAGAATTGAGCCCACACTTCACAGACGTGCTCAGCTTTCCTAGGAAGAGTTTAGGCCAGTTATAATGGAAGAGATTTTTGAGGTAATCTGGGAGCTATGGACCATGTTTTATGAATCAAACCCCAGTTTGACGGCACTAGGTCAGAACCGCGCAGGTCACAGCAGTGAGGTCCAGAACAGAGATGTAATAGTGCCGCTCACCACAACAGTGCCCAACCAAAACACCAAGTGCATCAACTGTGGCAATGGTAGCAGTCCCTGAAGACATGGACTGCTACCATAAAATATTACACATATTTCTGTTTTTGCTGGGGGCTCTACCCTCACACCCCCACAACTATTTATAATCACCTCTGGGGTGGGGAGGCAAATTGGGTTAAGGGTAAAACCTCAGGGGGGCATTGTGGAAGTGAAGGGGACCAGCGCATATTTCTGTTTTTGAGGGGTGCTCTGCCCCTCCAACCCTCATCATGGGTGGCTTTGCCCCAACCCAACCCCCCAACTATTTATATTCACCTCCAGGGGGAGGCAACTTGGGGAAGGGCTGAAACCTTGGAGGGGCTTGAGCAGAACAGCTGGGGGGGCAGACACAGTACCCCCAGTGGTTGGGAGGGGGGAGAAACAAAAATAATAAACACACAGTGCCAGCATGCAAAAAGCAAAGGATGCATGCCTCCCAGGACCAGGAATCAAACCCCAGTCTACCAGTGTTGTTCTGCCCTCTGCTGACTGTGGCTTTACCCTCTATACCACAGCAGCTGCTTGGCAGAAGTTCTCCCAGCAGAAGCTTAATCCCTTTCTCCTCTGCAACTGCAATATAGCCATAGGGATAGTGTTAACCTGACTTGCGGCATTCTATCCCTATTGCTGTATTGCACAGCGCTATTCTGACAGTGTGGTGTAGAATGTGTATTTCAGTATACTCTATTCTGACTGGTTAGGGACTTGACACGACTACTTGTAAGTTGCGTAGTGCTGCTGGGTCTAGTGTTTGCAAGAATTGTTTGGTGCTCCCTATTGGAGGGGGGTCTTCCTGGCTGCATTGACAAATGCACTGATTCAGCCCCTTTTGAAAAAAATCTCTGGACCCGAACATCCTAGCAAATTATCACTCAGTATCTAACCTGACCTTTTTCGGAAAGGTTACTGAGAAGATGTGGTGCTACAGCTTGAGGCATACCTAATGATCCTTGACATTTATGAGCCCATCCAGTCCAGTTCCAGTCCAGTTTTAGGTCTAAACACAGCACTGAGATCATGTTGGTCAGGGTGCATAATCACCTCATCAAGGTAAGAGGTAAGAGGAGTGGTCAGTTCTTATTCTCCTTAATCTCTTAGCAGTGTTTGACATTGTAGACCATGGGTTGTTGTTGGACCATCTGAAGGAGTACGGTGGACTCACTGCCACTGTCATCTGTTGGTTCATGCCCTACCTCAAGGATAGAATGCAGAGGGTACTGATGGAAAATTTCTCTTTACTCCCAAATCCCCTGCTCTGTGGTGTGCCCCATGGGTCAGTCCTCTCTCCTATGTTGTTTGCAGTATATATACCATACCTGGAAAAGATCATCAGGCAATAATACAGTATGGGTTTCATTGCTATGCAAATAGCCAACTGTATCTGTCAGAGCTGAAATTTGCAGGGTGGCAAGATGCTGCACCACAGATGTGCCTTTTGCTGGCTTGGAGCAAAAATTTACACCAGTTCCAGAGTTACATCACTCCGAAGTTGTGAATTTTCCCATAGGATAACCTTGTGATGGCCATGGAGCCTTTTGGCACGTATATTTTGAAAACGGTTTAAGATACGGATTTTTCACAAGCACAGCTTATGTACTAAGAGCTCATGGAGGTGGCTAGGTCATGAGTACAACTGTGAAATAATTTTTTCCACAGTTTCTATGGTTACTGAGATATTGCCAAATAAGCATTTCAAGGGTTACTTGGAATGCCTCTAGGCCTCTGCTATGTGTTTTTACTTCTGAGTAGGTGGGAGTGCATGGCCCAGAGGGCTCACACTCCCACCTATGCATACTATTTATGCTAAACTGGGAGCACTGGGCCTTCCTACGTTATGCATCTACACTCATGTGTGGGTGGGAGTGCAGGGCCCAGAGGGCCCACACTACCTCTTATGGATACGATTATGCAAAACTAAATGCACAGGGCCCTCCTGCACTATGTTTCTATACTTATAGGTAGGTGGGAGCACAGGGCCTAGAGGGCCTGTGCTCCCACCCATGGATACAATCTTGCAATACTAGGAGCACAGGGCCCTCAGGTGCTATGTCTCTACATTTATGGGTGGGTGGCAGCGCAGGGCACAGAGGGCCCATGGCCCCAAATATGCATCCCATTATGCAAAACTGGGAGCACAGGGCCCTCCTGCGCTATGCCTTTACACTGATGGGTGGGTGGGAGCACAGGGCTTGGAGGGCCCATGCTCCCACCTATGGATACCTTATGAGTAACATTTCACTTTCTCAAAAATAAGGGAAATTCATTGCAAAAAAAGTCCATTAATGCATTAGTTAGGGTTGATTCCACTCCAACAAAAGTCTGGAAATTCGATGATAGGGTTACCAACCATACCCCCCCCCATCATCCACAGACCAACAGGTGCCAGGGTGTGCCTTGGGGTCATCGGGCCTAACTCTCACCCCATTCTCCTATACTATACCATCTCAGCTAGTTTACCCATGGAATGGGGTGAGAGTTAGGCCCGATGACCTCAAAGCACACCCCACCGCCAGTTGGTCTATAGATAGAAACATAGAAACATAGACTTTGACGGCAGATAAGGACCACTTGGCCTACCCAGTCTGCCCATTTCCCTACCTACTGGATAAGCTGCAGATTCTAGTTAACCAACAGCCTACTTCCTGCAACCCCCCCACTACAATTGCTTTGTGTCTGTCCCATGCATGTTTGAATTCCCCCACTGTTTTAGCCCCAACAACCTCCCCAGGAAGGCAGTTCCACGTATCCACCACTCTCTCCATGAAAAAGAGATTTCCCTACATTACCCTGGAGTCGTTCCCCTCTATCTTTAAATTGTGTCCCCTTGTTCTTACACATCTCTTTTTCTGAAAGATGCTACCCTCCTGGACTTTGTTGATTCCCTTGAGGTACTTGAACGTTTCTATCATGTCCCCCTGTCCCTCCTTTCATCAAGGGTATACATATTAAGCTCTCTCAGTCTCTCATCATATGATTTCTGATGCAGACCCTGCACCATTTTAGTTGCCCTCCTCTGGACTGCTTCCATCCTGTCTATGTCCTTGCGTAGATGAGGTCTCCAAAACTGCACACAGTACTCCAGATGGGGTCTCACCAACTGTCTGTACAGAGGATAACCACTTCCTTTTCTACTTTGTGATGCCCCTTCCTATGCATCCCAGTATCCCCCTGGCTCTCCTCACTGACTTCTCACATTGCTTACCCACCTTTAGATCATCCGATATGACTACCCCCAAGTCCCGTTCCATTTTTGTTGTTGTTAGTACGTCCCCTGCTGTTGTGTACTCTTCTCCTGGGTTTTTGTTTCCCAGGTGCATTACTTTGCACTTCTTTGCATTGAATCTAAGTTGCCATATGTCTGACCATTTCTCCAACCTTGCCAAGTCCCTTCTCATCCTTTCTACCCCCCCTTGTGTATCAACTCTGTTACAGATCTTTGTATCATCTGCAAAGAGGCATACCTTTCCCTCCAGACCCTCTGCAATGTCACCTATAAAGATGTTAAAGAGGACTGGACCCAGTACTGAGCCCTGACGTACTCCACTAGTGACCCCCCTTTCTTCGGAATGTGTGCCACTCACTATTACATTCTGTGTCCTGTTGTGCAGCCAGTTTACAACCCAGGCTACCACCCTGGGACCCACTCCCAAGCTGACTAACTTGATTATTAATCTTTTGTGCGGGACTGTGTCAAATGCCTTGCTAAAGTCTAGGTAGGCCATATCCACAGCCCCTCCCTGGTCTTTTACTTTGGTCTCCCAGTCAAAGAAATCGATTAGATTCATCTGACATGACCTTCCTGCTGTAAATCCATGCTGCTTTGGGTCCTGTGCCCCGCTGGCCTCTAGGTACTCGACAATCCTTTCTTTCAGAAGTGATTCCATCATTTTCCCTACCACTGAGGTCAAACTTACAGGTCTGTAGTTTCCTGCTTCTGCATTGCTCCCACTTTTGTGAAGGGGAATCACATCTGCCCTCCTCCAGTCCTCAGGTACCACCCCATCCTCCCATGATTTGTTAAAACGTGTGGTCAGTGGTGTCACTAGGTCCTCCCTTAGTTCTTTTAGGATACTGGGGTGAATTTCCATCATGCCCCATTGCTTTGTCCAGCTTGAGTTTTAGGAGTTCTTTCAGAACTCTTTCTTCTGTAAATGGACTGGTGTCAACCCCCCTACCCAGATTGCTTCTATTGTCTGGTTTAGGTAACTCCTCCTCATCTTCTTTTGTGAATACTGAGCAAAAGTATTCATTCAGTATCTCTGCCTTTTCACTGTCTCCCTCTGCCCACCTCCCCTCTCCCTTATTAATCTTCACTATTCCTCCCTTAACCTTTCTATGCTCTCTAATGTATCTATAAAAGGTTTTATCCCCCTTCTTAACTGACTTGGCTATTTTTTCCTCAGTTTGGGCTTTTGCTATTCTGACTGCCTTCTCCACTTCTTTCTGCTTTAATTGACACAGTTCCCTGTCGTGCTCCTTCTGTGATGTCTTATACTTTTTGAATGCAGCATTTTTCTCCTTAACCTTCCCTGCCACCTCTTTTGAGAACCATAGTGGGTTTTTTACTCCGCTTTGTTTTCTTTATCTGTTTCACATAAAGGCTTGTTGCCTCTATGATGGAAGTTTTGATTTTTCTCCATTGTTCTTCCACCCCTCCTTTTTGCCCATTTGCCAGTGTATTCCTCAGGTATTCACCCATTTTGCCAAAGTCAGCCCTTCTAAAGTCCAGTATGCTTGTTTTGTAGGCTTGTCTCCATGGTTGTGCTATTGTGAACACACTGTGCATGGTACGCTTGTTCCCAGATGTCTACTGACTTCTAAATTTGTGATCCTCTCTCCATTTTGAGTACCAGCTCTAGTGTTGCTTCCTCAGTGGGTTCCAGCACTAGCTGTCTAAGGCCTGCTTTACCTGCAGGGCATAGAGAATGACCCTGCTCTGGATGTGGCTGCAGTACATGTCATCCAGTTAACATCTGGCATATTCAGGTTCCCATTAACAGTATCTCCCTTTTTCAGCCATTTTGAGAATGTCCTCTATCATTTTCTTGTCCATTTCCTCCCCTGGAGATGGGGGTCTGTATACAACCCCTGTGCAGATTGTGATGCCATTCCCTGTCTCCAAGGTGACCCAGAGTGCCTCTTGGCCTCCCCCTTTACTTTTTAGTTCTGTAGCTTTGATCCCTTCCCTTATGTATAGAGCTACTCCACCTCCTCTTTTCCCCTCCCTGTCCCTTCTGTAGACTGTGTACCCCGGTATGGCGACATCACAGTCATGGTTCCCCGTGTACCATGTTTCTGTGACTGCCACAATATCCAAGTGTTCATCTTCCATCAAGGCTACTAGCTCAGGAAGCTTGTTTCCCAGACTACGGGCATTGGTACTCATTGCCCCCCATTTAATGTTGGCTTTATCCTTTTTTCCCCCATGCCTGCTCTTTTTGCCCTTGACTATTTTTCCATTTACCCCTGTCCTGCCCTCTGTTGAGCACTGTACCTCAGTGTTTACCTTACTACCCATCGTGTTTTGTGGGGGGAGGCTTGAAATTTCCTGCTTCTTATTAGCACCTCCCCCCATGGCTAGTTTAAAAGCTTGCCAAGGAAGCATTTAAACCTGTCACTTAGGATCTTGGTTCCCTTCATAGACAGATGCAGACCATCGTGCCAGTATAAACCTTCATCTCTCCAGGTGTACCCCCAGTCCCCAATGAAGCCAAAGCCCCGTGCTCTGCACCAGTTTTGCAACCATTCATTAAACTGCATGGTGTGTAGCACCCTAGCCTCACCCCTTCCATGGACTGGCAGCACCTCTGAGAAGGTAACTGTGCTTGCTACCTCTCTGAGGCCCCTCCCCAACTCCACAATTTCATCCTGCACTGCACTGATCCGATGCCTAGGTAGGTCATTTGTCCCAAGGTGGACAATGATATCTAGTTCCCTCTCCTGTGATGCTGCTTCTGCAATTCTGAGGATTCATTTCTTGTCCCTCCAAGCCATGGCACCAGGCAGGCACCTTACTTCCTTCTCCTCTCCCTTCCCCAGGTCTATCCCTCTAACAACTGAGTCCCCTATCAGAAGCTGTTTCTTCCCTGTGGTGTCCCTTGCCACCCTTCTGTGGGTCTCCTCATGGGTGTCCTCAGCATTCTTCTTGGTCTCCACTGAGGGTGCCATCATAGAGGAACCTTGCTCTGCCAGACTGCCATATGGTTTGTGTAGAGGTACAACTAGGGGGCTTCACCTCTGTTCCACCACCTGTACCCTCCAAGAACCCACTGTGGTCCACCTGCTCTTCATACTTGGCAGCCTCTGTGGCAGTGGTGCTCTTTGGGTGGGGGAGACCTCCTTAGTCCTTTCCAGTTCAGCCTGGAGGTGGGCTACCTCCTCCCTCAGAGCTGATAGTTGCCTGCAAATAGGACAGCAACGCAGTTTCCAGAATGTCTCCCAGAAAAGTGCTGCCCCACAGCCAGTGCATTGCACCACTCCCCACATGTCCCTCTCCCTTATAATATACAATATGTAATATATATATATATATTTTTTCTTCCTTTGTGTGGTGTGTTCTTACCCTTTATGCACTGTGCTGGGTTATTAAGAATATGACAGTTCTGCCCCAAGACCTGTTAGGAAGTGATGTCAGAACCTTGGCTATAAAGGAAATGTCACGCCTGGAGGGGTGGGGTGCAGGGAAGGGTGGGTGGGTAGTCCACAACCACTGGTGACTGTTAGAAACAATCAAATACACCACTGCTCCACCACCCTGGTGAGTACTGCCCTTTACAGTAATTCAGCTAATCTCCAGTAACTGATTTGTCAACTATTTAAAAGTAATTTGATGCAAACTGTTACAGAATACTAATAGACAGTCCAGTTAGCCTCAAAGAAAAGTCAAATATGCAGTTATTTCAACCCTTCTGAAGTTGCTCACAAGATAAGTAGTTTTGAAAACCCTCTTCCTGATTTAAAAAAAAATTAAACACAAAGCAATCCCAATGTAAGACTGTAAAGTAAGGAAAACCTCCCTCAGATGTAAGTAAGAGGGATCAGTTGCAGATTTCTAGTCCAATATAGTATATCCCATGCAGCTTCTCAGTTGTTTCAAAGCACAGCCTGTTACACCACTTGAAGAGATGGGCTTCTGTCTGAAACAGGATCACACCAGTAGTTTATAGTAATTGATCAATGCTAGAATAGTCCTCCACCCAAAATAATTGACTATGATGCAAGGTCTCCCTGACTAGTGAAAACAATTTCCCCCACCTGAGGCTGTGTCTCGCATCAAATTACAAACTGCAGCCTTTGCTATTCAAAGTACACAGCTACTACCAGTAAGTTATTTCCAACTATTAATGTAATGTAAACTGTCAGAATACTAGCAGACAGTCCAGATAGCCACAAAGGAAAATCAAATATGCAGTTATTTCAACCCTTCTGAAGTTGCTCACAAGATAAGTCATTTTGAAAACTGCCTTCCTGATTTAAAAACGAAATTAAACACAAAACAATACCAATGTAAGGCTGTAAAGTAAGGAAAACTTCCCTCTGATGTAAGTAAGAGAGATCTGTTGTAGATTTCTAGGCCAATATAGTATATCCCATGCAGCTTCTCAGTTGTTTCAAAGCACAGCCTGTTACACCACTTGAAGAGATGGTGAGGGTGCTGGGGTGGGGGAGTTGGTAACCCTGACATTGATTCTCCAGACTTTTGTTAGTGTGGAATCAACCCTAACTGGTGCATTAATGGAGTTTTTTCAATGAATATATATATATATATATATATATATATATATATATATATATATATATTTTCATAAAAAGACATGACTTGTGTTTTTTTTTTAAACTATGTACTTACAGAAATGTTTTAAAAATATGCCTGAACTGAGATGGATACTTTACATTTTTTCCCAGGAGTCAGCTCCATTTGCGTCAGTTCATGATGTCAAACAAGGAATGATGTTTAGTGAGAACACTCTCATCCAGCCCATGAAGTGTCAGTGTTTGTCTGTGAGAGATCAACACCATTCATTTCCTGGTAGCTTCCTGAATAACTGACAGGCATAGGATACTTTTTGATGTTAAAAAAAACACCCATGGGACTCGATGTTCAAAGAGTCCTTAGATGGCCACAATTTGTGGTGATATAGGGCTGCAGCAGTCTTGGATGCATCAGGAATCCTGCACCATAATTTATAAAAAATTAGGATCCCTGCTCCCAAGACCCATGATTTGTCACATCTGCAGGATTGCGCCAGACAGGTGGTGCACCTGCAGAGTTTGGCGAAAGGCTCCATCAACCCCTACACCCGGCAGAACTCTTGAGGGGCTGCTGAGGTGGGGGTTGGGTAAATACACCTGCTAGAAGGGGATCATGGGCATAAGAAGCATGGGGGTACCCTAGGGGGTGATGGTGGCACAGACACAATGTACATCATGGGGTTGAGGTGTCACAGCTCTGGCACCTGCCCCATAGGTGCCAGTGATCCCAGCACCATTGGTGGGCAGCAGCCTGATTCCACATGGGGTCCAGGTACCAAGGGACTGATGGGGTGCCTGGGGACCATTTCCAGACACCACTGGCACCTTACAACCTGCAGCAACTGCTGCCCACCAAGGGATCAGTGATACCTATGGGGCAGGTGCCAGGGCTGTATCCTTTAGAGGGCTGGGTACCAGACCCTGTCTGCCAGCCCACTTTAACCTGGCTCATCAGTTATCTCTAATAGCACAGAGCACCGTCACTGGGTGCCACCTCAATCCCCTGCACATTGTGGCCATGACCCCCATAGCCACCTAAGACACCCCTGTGTTCCTTATGCAACCTGTCACATTGACACTTTTGCTGCAAGGGTGGAACAGGGGGAATTTACTGCACGGCATCCCAATTTTACTGAAGATGGCATTTGAAAATTGGGATCGCCACAAACTGTGACGCAAGGTGCCACTTGCATCACACCCGTTTGGTGCAGGCACCTTGCATCATAGTTTTACTTTGAAAATTGAGCCCATGGTGGAGAAATAAATAAAAAATAAAATCTATTTTCAGGAAATGATGAGTGACACTGATTGCAGCAGCTGTTCAGAAAAACAGCAGTTGGCCATTGTAATCAGCTGTTCAGAGGCATTTTTAAGTTTTACATGACAACTCAGATATTAGAGCATTCTCACTAGACAGAAATGATTTAAAAATATGCCGGGACTGAGATGGAGAATAAGAGCATTCTCGCTGGACACCATAACTCCTTGTTTGACATTACAAACTGACTCAGACAGAGCTGACTCCTGGAAAAAAGTGTTAAGTCTCTTCTGTCTCAGTTCAGGCATATTTTTAGAACATTTCTGTAAGTACATAGTTTAAAACAAACACATGAGACATATCTTTTGGTGTGTGTGTGTATATATATATATATATATTTTATAGGGCATGGAAGTGCCCTGTAGTTAGGGTTGCATGGCCACGTCTATGTTAAACACAACATTTTGTACTTTAATAGCTTTGCAACCGTTCATCCAATTCACCTGAAATTTTGCATACACCATCTGGTCCATAGATCTCTGGATCTGGCAAGCTTTGTTGTTCGGATGTGAAATTGTGGAGCTGCAGAGTGCCAAATAATTTGAAAAATACCACTTTATTTTAATTTTCTTTGCTCATCTCTAAGTCTGAAAAGTTTTGGGGGTGTGGTCTAAAATTGTTAGGGTATATGGGGTCTGGGTCACTGATGTGCCTTTTGGAGGTTTGGTGAAAAATTATCAATCCATTGAAAAGTTAAAAAACTTTAAAGTTTCCCATTATAGCCTAAGGGAAAAAATATGTCCACCTCAAAAGCACTTTTTACTTTCATGAAAGCACTTTTAACTTTCTCAAATGCGTTTTGTACTGTCACAAATCTGCAATCTTGTTTTCAGTTAGCAACGTGGAAAAAAACACTGTTAATTCAAAAACTACTGCCCATTGGAAAACACCAACAGTTGTGTTTACCTAACCGGGGTCCGAGGAACACGATCCTGACATTCATTTTTAAAACTGATGCTCAGAAATATGTTCTTTTCAATTTTTCCATTAGAAGTGTTGCTTTCGCTAAAACTTTCGCAAATTTGTGAAAGCATCAAGTAAAATGCTGTTTCTTTGCCACTTCATAGCAAATAAATGATTAGGTGTTTTGTGCAGACATTTGCAGGGTAGAAAGGGCTTGCCCCACAGATGTGCCCTTTACTGGTTAGGTGTTAAAATTTATATCTGTTTCATAGCTATAATATTCTGTAGTTCACAAATTTCCCATAGGATAACATTGTGGCGGCCGCGGTACCTTTCAGTGCCTAAATCTCAAAAATGGTTCAAGATATAGATTTTTTGCTAAATGCAGCTTAATAGCATGCATGCAGGTTGCTAGGCCATGATTACAACTGCGGTTGATTTTTTCCTAATGTTCCTGTGGTTACTGAGATATTGAGCCATTTGCATCACGAGGGTTACTTGGAATGTCTCTAGGCCTGTGTTGTGTCTCTATACTTATGGGTAGATGGGAGGGCAGGGCCCTCAGCCTTACGCTCACACATATGGATATCATTATGCAGTAATGGAAGCACAGGGTCCCCCATTATGCAGTACTGGGAATGCAGCCCCCGGAGGGCCCTGTGCTCCCACAGGGAGATGAGGGTTCATTACAGTTTCTCTACACTTGTGGATAGATGGGAGTGCAGGGCACATAGGGCCCTCCACTCCCACAAATGGATACCATTATGGAGTGATGGCAGCATGATGGGAGCACAGGACCCAAAGGGTCCTGAGATCCCACAGAGAGATTAGGATAAATTACAATGTCTCTACGGTTATGGTTACATAGAAGTGCAGGGCCCTCCCACATGAAAATCAGAGGCAATTACAATATATATGCATAGGAGCACAAGCCCCATATGAGTAAGATTGCACCTTCACAAAAAAAATGGAAATTCATTGCAAAAAACTCTGTTAAGGGATCAGTTAGGGTTTCTATTACAGCAACAAAGGTCTGGAAATTTGGTGTTAGGGTTGCCAGCTCTACCACCCCACCCCATCCCCCACACACCAACAGGCATCGGGGTGTGGGTTGCATTCATCAGGCCTAACTCTCACTCCATTGTCCTATACTGTACCATCTCAGCTTCCTTACATGTGGAATGGAGTGAGAGTTAGGACCAATGATTCAAAGCACACCCCAATGCCTGTTGGTGTGGAGGGTGGGGATGGGGTGGGGTGGTAGGGTTGGTAACTCTAACACCAAATTTCCAGACTTTTTTCACTGTTATAAGAACCCTAACTTATGCATTAACAGAGTTTTTTGCAACAAAAAAAAATATATATATATATATATATATATATACATATATATGCAGTTTGTATTGCACAGGAACCTATAAAGCAATAAATGGAGAGAAAACAAATCATAACATTAACACTTGATCTTTACGTTTTGGGGAGATTGTTAGTTTAACGTTGCCAGCCCTCTACCTTGGCACACACTACCCAGGGCACTGAGGGAAGCCCCCCCTTGGTGAAGGCCTTTTCAGAGAGGTTACAAGGCACACCTCTTCAGAGAGGCCTTTGGAGATTGTTGATGAGCTCATTACATATATTTTGGCTGATGCTATTGCTATTTGTTATATATTTATCTGTTTATTTGTTGCTCTGTTGTTTAGCTGTAAGGGATATGCAGGGGGAGCTGTATAATACCTAATTTATCTACGCATGTGCTGTTTTACCTTGGGTAACCTCACAGGTGGCCTAAACCATGATGATTGAGGTGGCTGTGGTCAAATAGCACAAGTACAGATAAATCAGGTATCACACAGGCTCCCTCCTGCATGATACATTTATGCAAAAAGTTAGGAGCTTGTTTTGTAGGCTATTTTTTTAAGTATTTATGGTTTTTTTAAATGCTTGTAAAGTTTAAAGGATTTTTTGGTTAAACTGTTGCTTGCCACCCTTTTCTCAGCCTGGTTGTTATGGCTGTTTCTAAGGACGCATTGTTGGGACATCACATTGACATCACGGCATTCCTGCTGATTGGTGGAGCAAGCAGAATTTGAAAAAAGTTAAGAAAAGTTGGCAGATCCATTTAACAAGAGTGGCCACCTCAGTAAAGTGCAAGAAAGTGGTGGAATTACTGAATTAGCCAAGCTGCATACTGGAAGGAGCAGATAAGTGAGGAACTGTGTGATTGTTTTCTTTTTTCTTTTTTTTTTGTTCAGGTGGTTTTCATTACATGAGAAGTGATCTGGTGGGGATGCTGTCAGCATTAATGGAACAAAGGGGACTTGGAGCTGCGGGTGGCGTCTGGAGAAAAAAATAAATTTTTTTTGAAAATGAGCAGTGCGGGGGTTTAGTATTTTATTTTTTTAAAGCATTTCAGAAATCCTTTATGTATTTAGGTTGTGTTTTGTGCTAGGTTTTGGCCAGAATGAGAGTGAGTGAGCAATTGCAGGAGTGCAGTGTAGTGGGTCTATGTTAGGCAAATACATGCTGGGGAAAAATGTAAGGGAGAAGTTGTTTGGATTGTAGGCAAAATTAGAACTGTTTTTTAAAAAAGGTATGATTTCTTTTTCTTCTGGGGCCAAGTGCACGGTATTTATGAGAAAGTAGAACCTGTGCTTAGTATGTTGCTAGTGACGGAGGTATAGTGGCTGAGTTGAATAGATGGATGTAGTACCAGCAGGTGGGTGGCTGGGGAGGTTTGTGATATAGCAACTGAGTACATAAATGGATGATTACATAGTAATTGCATAGATAACATAGAGAATAATGGCAGGAGATTATAATGGGAATTTTACACAAACCCCCAAGGTGTAGCATGCCACATAAACCCTGAGAGCAAAGTTCAAGGGGTTTATAAAAGCATCCTACACTGAGGGTGTGTGTGAGTGTGTATATGTGTGTGTGTGTGTGTAAAATTCAAGTTTTACACACCTACTGTACCCAACCTTTATTTTATATAATTGCAGGGCAGTGTTTTTTCACCACAGTAGTTATATATAATACATACAGCACTGTTCAGCTGCGGTCCAGCCAGGATGAAGCATTGTCTGTGGTAGAGCGATTGGTAAAACCTTTCCATTTTTTTTTAAGTTTTGTCGATCAGTGAGTTTAAAAGCTTTAAACTTCAGTGATGACAGGGAGGTTTTTTTTTAGATTTACTTACCACCAACTCCGCGTGGTGAATAAGTGTCCAAGAGCTGTGATGAAGAAGAGAAGGGTGGCAGCTGGCGCATGCATGGTCAGAGGGAAACCCTGCACATTTTTGCCATTATAACCAGCTGGTTATAATGGCAAGGTATAACTGGGTTTCCCTATGGGAAAAAAACACAGGCAAGTAATTATTGTAAGATTCCATATTTATGTACACAGTTACACAGATAAACAGATTTATTATAGCCATTTATGTGTGCAACTATTGCATAAATCTGTATATAGTGTTAGTTTTTTATTGATATTCATATTTCACTCACTCTGTCATTTCGATGGGTTTTTATGTTATTGTGATGTAAGGTAATCTAAGCCTCTGGCAAAGGGCACCCTATAAATAAACATACTGCTACTTGTTACAGTTGCAGAGTGGGCCATTACATGATGTAGGAGGGCTTTAAACATTACAGGAGAAAAATCAGAATGCATAGCAGGAGGAAGCTTGGACCAGAACCAGGAGCATCTAAAAAGTGAAAGTAGTCTTACCTGCTGAAGATTTTGTTCTAGGGAGGAACAGAGAGGCAGTATCAGAGTTATGGAGGGAGTACATGTGGGTGAAGCGACTGGTGAGTAGGGAGTTAAGATAGAGGTGGAGGGTGCCATATCAGAATTAGAAGATAAATGAAGTGCAGGGGGTAAGGTACATACCTTCAAGAGAGGGTAATGAGAGGGAAGTGTACAGAGAATAGTGAGGGGGGCAGTCAAGTGTGAAGAGAAACAAGGAGTGAAAAAGGAGGTCCAGGCTGGCAAGGTTGGATTTGGGTTCCACACTGTACACAACATCTCCATAATCAAAAACTGGGAGGATTATCTTCATGATGTTCTCTCTACAGGCAGGGAGTGGGATGAATGCTTTGTTCCTGTACAGCGCACCAAGATTAGGGTGGAGCTTTTGATACATTATAGGAGAAACTGAGGTGGTAGCTTGGACAAACCCTGAGGTACTTGAAGGAAGTAACCTCAACCTTTGCACCATCCAGGGTCTTGAAAACTGTGTGGGACTGGAGTCTGGCCAGACTGCCTGGTATAAAACATCATAGAGATGGATTTCTTGGCATTGAGTGTGAGATTGTTAGAGATGAACCAATGTTGGATATTTTTAAAATAATGTTGGTGCCAAATTGCCAAATCAGAGGGAAAGGGGCCTGAGGTAAAAAAGCAGGGTCATCATCATACATGTGTATGTTTGGGGAGACAAGCACTTTGGGAAGATCATTGAAGAAAACAGAACAGGATAGCACAAAGAACAGAACCTTAGGGTACACCTGAACTGATCTGGAGTAGGAGTAGAAAGTTTTAGTAATGTGAACAACTTGAGACCTTCCATCTAGGTAGGAGATGAACAATTTAACTGAGTGATATGAGAGTCCAGTGTGCCTACGTTTGTCCAGGAGAATTGGATGGAGGACAGTGCTGAAGGCTTTGAACAAGTCAATGAAGATGGTAGAGGGGAGCAGGTCCTGGTCCGTACTCTTCAGGATGGAATCATTTAGCCAGAGAAAGGAGGAGACAGTGGGCTGAGACTTCCTGAACCAAAACTGGAAGGGATACAGAAGGAGACAGAGTTCAGAAAGGGGGAATGATGGAAAAGAATCGGGTATTCTTGGAGTTTGGAATCCTGAATGGAAAGGGCTCAAGAAGATATATATATATTTTTGCAGTTCAATGCTTTATTAGTTTAACACACTCCAGATATTTAAAGGCAGTTTACAGCACCTTCAAGCCATGATAGTATCAAATGTTTGACAAACAGTAATACAAAGTACAAGAATCTGACCTAATATCACTGCAGAAGAAGCCTCCTTAGAGGCACTACGTAGAGGTTGCTAGCCTGAAATGCTGAAAACAGTTATGTGGCAATAAAAAAAGTAATATAGCTTGTTAACTGTGAGTTGAGTGTATGTGCTGTTTTTCTCATGTTTGCTGGACTTTTACTTCGCAAGCTGCACCTTTGGGGGTTGAGAAGTGAACTCCTCAACTAATCTCCCTCTTTAGAAGAGTTTGGGAATCCCAGAGAGACAAAATTGTTTTGGAATTTTAAGAGGGCAGCATTTATGTGTGAGGCTATTGAGATGAAAGTCTAGTCAGTGTTTGCCAGATCAGCAGGAATGCCAGCATATCAGGGGACATGGCTATTCCTGGGGGGGGGGGTGCCTTTGGGATGATGAATCTTCCGCACACAACAGACCACATGGTGATCACTAAGTGCATCTGGAAGTGTTCCAGCTTCCACAATAAGGTAGGGGTGGGAGGAGAAGACCCAGTCAGTAACGGAATGGTCAAAAGATAAGGGGTTGCCCTAAGTGGCCTCAGCAATAACCTGGCTAAGCTGTAGTGATTTAAAATTTTGGCTTACATTCTTGGTGGATCTTGATAGTTAATTTGAATTAAAGTCACTCACTAACAGAAGTTCCCCTATTGAAGGCAGAGGGGTGATGGAGGAGAGGAGGTCATGAACAGAGTCAGAGTTGGAGCCAGGACAGCAATAGATGTCAGAAATGAAAATAGGAACAAAGAAGTGAGCAGAACCTCATGAAAGGAAGAGGCAGATGAGCCTAGTACAACCTCGAACTGAAAGTGGATGGAGATATACATTGCATCTCCTCACCCCCACCCCTCTTGCCTCAGCATTGCCTGGTCACGCTATAGTCAGGGAGGTCACATTCTAATTACTAATTTTGGAGGAAAGTCATGATTAAGAAATTATCAAAACATCCGGTTGGATATTCAAACAACAGCAGATTCAGCTGATCCAACTTGGGGAGGAGGCTATGGATGTTTAAGTGGATGACACTCTGCCCTTTGGGGAGAGGGAAGGAAGAGGGTGAAGGGGGCTGGGATTAAGCTCAACATCACCTGATACTAGAAGGAGCAGGGAGATAATGAGCTTAAAGGTATCCTTGAGCAGGTGGTGAGAGGGGAGGTGGGAAGGGGTAGGGGGAGGAGAAGTCAGAGGACTTTCAGGTGCAGCCAGGCAGACTGGAGGAGACTACAGCCAGGAAGCCTGGGTAAACATCATCATCATTGTCATCACCATCATCATCCTCCTGGTTATTGGCAAAGTATGGTACTACAAAAAGAGTACACTGCATCCCTATGGGCTGTGCTCTTCAATATTCTGTACCATCACAGTTTATATTTATTCAATTGTATGACTGTCAAGGATATCACAGTTGTATTAAACTGATGCTGCTTGTACTTTTCCTTCCCCAGGAATGTGGCTGAAAGCAGGACCAAATGTATGTTCTAGTTGGCTTTTCTTGGTCAACAAAAATATGAAGTAAAAAAATACTGTAAATAAACATCTTATTTTTAGATCCAATAACATCACAAAGAATAAAAAACTGAAGTGCTATAGCAGGATCCCATTTCAGTGCAGACATGGGCCCCCAATATTTAGCGATGCTGTATTGTGCAGTGATAAAACAGTGCCACACAGAAAATAGCACAAAGGCATATGTACCCAAATATTCAAACAGCATGCCATGTGCTGCATGAGTGCTAAAGCCTCTGAATACAAGGGTAGTACAGTGGGAATCCCTACAGACACTGATTATGGCACAGTGCAAGGGTGGATGAATGGCCACGCTAATGGCACCAAATATGGCACAGAAATGCCCATTCCAGTGTGCAAACAGCATGCTCCGGTATGCAGTGCAAAAGGACCTGCAAAGAGAAACAGACAACACACCAGCAAAAGTATGAAAAAAGTTTAAACGTACAACTATAAACAGGAACAAACAAACAAAAAAATAGGTATCAGAAACAGATAAAAAAAAAACAAAAAAAAACAAAGGGCAACACAAAAAGAAACACAAGACCCACCTCAATAATACAAGGGTACCAATGGCTAGTCCTTCTGTCACTGACATCAAGGTCTAGATGTAGCCCCTCCCTATGGTCCTGCAGCCATACCACTGACCAGGCTCTGCATTGCAGTGGTGGTCCTTTCCAACAGCTGGATCACCCTGTCCAATACTGCCTCCAGTGTGACTAGCCATACCCACATGGCACATAGTGGGACTTGTTACCACAGCAGCTGATCCTGTACCTCTGCCACGAGTCCATCAGGTGCTGCCCCAGTGGCACTGGAGGCTCTGGTGACACTGTCGGCACCTATAGAAGGAAAGAAAAACACATCATCAAGCTGTTCACACAGTACATGTGAAACAACCAGCAGAGCATACCAAACAGATGTAAACTCAGACCAGACATGGAAGATATGCCTGGCATGGGTAGGCAGATCCAGTCAGCAGTGACAGAAGTATGTAAGGAGTATTATTGATCAAGGGAGCGCTGCTGACCAATCACAGCGCTCCTTTCCTTCATGCATGAGACACTCTAATTCTGTGAAGAGCATCTTACATGCAGGTGACCCGGAAATGGGCATGTTCAGGGAATTTATTTTTTTTAATTATATTATTGATCGCATTCAATCAATAATATACTAGTATGTCCCCCATCACCACTCTTTGCTGTATCAGAGTGATTTCACTTGCCTTCAGCTTGAGCCAGAACAGCTCAGCTTTGCTTCGCTGTTCTCGCTCAAGTCGAATACACAGGAAACCATTCTTATACAGCAAAGAGTGGCTTTGAGGGACATACTAACATACATACCAGAGACAGGCATGTTCCTGCAGAGTCACAAAGGAAACATGGATAGAGGGGGCAGGTCTGCAACACAGCCAGCAAAGGCATGCAAGACACACACAACCCTGACAGTCAGAGCAGAGATTTATTTTATTTATTAATTTGAATTTTGATAACCCACTGAGACAAGACAGTCCCTTTTTCAGTGGTGACCCGGGGAACCTAAGCATTCCACAAAGTGAATATTCATTTAAAAAAAACAATTGTGACATTCATGGCAACACATACATAATAATATATATAATAATATATGTAAGCAATAACACACGACGAAGTGTGGGTTACGTGCTGATAAGAGCACGCCCAGGGGTGTACTAAGGCACGAAGCGCTCAGCCAGTGTCGTATGCAGCTGGGCGCCTATCAGCACGTAACCCACACCTCGGAGTGTGTTATTGCGCTTATAAAATAGGCCCTACGGTAAAGAAGTTTAGTTTAAAAAAAAAATAACATAAGTGTAAATAAAAAACATTAAGAGATATGATTATATTGTTTGAAAAAAAATAGTTCCTCTTAGTCTCTTGGAAAGGAGCTTTTTCATTAAACATGACTAGCTGATACTGGTGTGGTATCTGTGTCTCTTCTGCCCTCCATCCACCCCTGCACACAGACACACAGAAACCTCCCAAAGTATATATTTTTTGTTTTAAAATTAGACCAGAAAATATTACTTACATGCATCTAATGGACAGCGGGAGCGCCCGTGTCTCTTGTGAAATTATGTAGTGACTGCTATGTTTGCTGCCGCCCCCCCCATACAGATAGCATTTATTTTCCCTTCTTTCATTGTTTAATTTCTGTTTTTAAATCGTTTTTTCCTTGTGGTTTCAGGAGATGGATGGATGGCGTGACTGACTGGGACCAAGTACTGTATGTCTCACAGGTGCCGCCGTACAATCAAGTATGTCCCACAGGTGCCGCCGTACAATGTTGTTTCCTGCATCGCGGTCTGATGCAGCGGTTTGCAAACTGTTGTTTTTTTCATAATGGGCCAAATTTTGTGTGAAGTTGTCAGTTGCTGCAGCTCAGATTAGAAGGACAGTACGGTGACGGGGATTCCGGAGATGTCAGAAAGGCTTAGCAGCGGGAGTGAGAGCTGCACTTGTCTGAAGAAGAAACGGGTCAGGCAGTCGGTAAAATAAAGTTACTCACTTGTAAGGAAGAAATGGGCAGTGAGACAAAGTTATTTAGGGCTTCTATAGGAAGGGGGAGGTTAGAGACAGTGAGTGTTTACTTTTTTCACTGTTTTGTGGGGAGTGGGCATTTTATAGATCAGGAAGTTCAAGTTGCACTACTACTGCAGCAGCAGTTAGGACGTGTGTTCGGCTTTGACTGGCATCGAAGTGTTTGCCAAAAGGTTTGTTTCACTTGACTGTAGCCTTTCCATGGTTTGAAGAGTTTTTTTTATTGGCGAGTTTTACTGTAAGCGGGTGCCCGTGCGAGGTTCACAGCTGCGAGGCAGGAAGTGCCGTTTCAGTCTGTTGCGCTGTTAGCTGTGCCAGTTTGTTTTTGTTTTCGGCTGGCACTGCTCACTGATTCCGTGGTGTTGTGGGGCTTGGGACTGGAGGGTAGTGCCGGTTGGCTACAATATCATCTGGTAAGGACACGGCTGAGATGATGTTGTAGCCAATCAGTGGCTTGGAATTTTTAAGCCCATTTTATAAGTAGGCATATACAGTAACAGGTTAAGCAGGCATGTACAAATAGTTGGGGGAGACATTCATTCCATAGGGATTAAACACATCAATAAGAACCTATGCCACATAGACATTCAAGATTATACAAGCCTCCATAAATATCTATGCAGGATAATTAGTATAACGTGCAATTCAAGGGAAACAAGGCTGCATTAGGGAATCAAGTAAAGACAGATTGTGAGGAACTGAGGCCATAGAGAGGTTGGAAGGACCGGCAGGGGTAATTAGGGACAAGTGCAAGAACAGGGGTGAAGAAAAAGTTCTTATACCATTTTTTAAACTGCAGGAGGGATGAGCAGTAGAGGAGATCAGGAGGGAGGTTGTTCCAATTGTGGGTGGCAGCAAATGAGAAGGATCTCCTCCCAATTGCCAGTCTTGGTTTTGTAATATTTAGTAATGGTTGGTGGGAGGATCAAAGGGACCTGATGACTGGTTCATGAGGCAGCAGATTGGCGAAGCTGGGTGGGGAGGGGAGGTGTATGAGTTTAAATGTGGTGCAAAGTAGTGGGAAATCCACTTTTGCTTTGTAGCTATGCCAGTTTAAGGTATTGAGCACAGTGCAGTGGTGGGTGTGAGTTGGGGCAGATGTGGTGAATCGAGTTATCCTGTGGTATGTTTACCTGAGTCTATTTGAGATTGATGGTTTCATCATGCTGAGCAGTGAGGCACCATAGAGGAGGCCTGGAAGTAGGGTTGCTGTAGAGATGGTCTTTCTGCAATGAGACGTGAGGTATGGGGCTGTGCAATAAAGCACACCTAGTTTCTGATGTGTTGACTTTATGATTTTGTTTGTGCGAGTTTCAAAAGACAGGTTCTCATCTAGGGTGATGCACAGGTATTTAAAGCTTTTGATGCTCTCCAAGGCCACACCCGTAGATGTTTTAACAACTAGTTGCAATTGGTTATTTAGCTTGAAGGAGGTGTGATGGAAAAGCCTGGTTTGAGTTTTCTTTATATTATGCACTAGTAGGTTGGCCTTGAACCAAGCCTTAAGGGCCTGGAAATCTCTCTCGAGGTTGGTGTTGATTACGGAGATACATTTTGAAGATCTGTAGAGAACGGCATCATCTGCATATAGTTGTATTGCTGCTCCGTCAAAATGGAGTGGGAGCTCATTAATGAAAATGGAGAATAAGAGTAGTCCTAGTATGGATCCCTGGGGGACACCATCAGTGACTGGAGATAGGGAGGACATGGTGCCAGACAGTTTTACACATTGGAGCCTATTGATTAAGTAGTTGGCTAGCCAGGAGTGGGATGCATGGTCAAGGCCTAAGTCATGGAGTTTGACTAGCTGAAGATTGTGATTGACAGGCTGAAGGCCTTGGTCAGGTCCATGAAGGTAGCTCCTGTTGCCTCACCTGATCCATTGCTTGGAAGATATCAAAAGTTACCCGTAAGAGAGCTGTTTCCGTGCCATGTTGTTTTCAGAATCCATGCTGGTTGGCGGTGATGGCATGGTTAATTTCAAGGTGTGAATAGAGCTGGTTATATAGGATACGCTCATGAAGTGCACAGCACATGCAGGAGTACAACAGCAGCACCACAGCGGTCTGCAACTGGCAATGATTGGATCACCCAAGCAAGGTGCAATGGGCACACAACCAGCACACACTATACCATGCATCTTGTACACAGAGCCACCAATGTGAGCATGTACAGGACATAGGACCTGCAGGATTCACTGTTAGCCTGCTGCAGGGACAGGGTATAAAAATGCACAGCAATGGTGCACATGCACAGCACAACTTCATGAGGAAAGTATACTGTGAGGACCCACAGCATTTGTAAATATGCACCATACACAGCATTTAAACTTCAAAGACCAACACAACAGTGACAGGTCACCAACAGCTGTAGAGCCTGAGAGAGGCATGATATGAGCGCAGATCCGCATGGGACACATCCCCAGCATGAGTGGCAAGTTGGGGAACATGTGTGTGCAAGCAGGGGGTCACCCAGCTGGTGACCTGCACAGGTGTCATTTATACAGATGTACATCATACCACAATGCAGACCAAACCAGTGTGAGAAAGACTGCTGTGGTACCTGAAAACAGATGGCACCTGAGATGGGGATGATGCCAGCTGGCTGCTAGTATCTGCCCACATGTGCTGTATGTTACACATGGTATGACACAAAGGTGTACCGGTAACATGGTAGCCAGGATATAATACTGACAGTTGAATACACACAGCTATGCCATACCAGCACAATGACAGGGGAACAGCTGGGAATATTCCACATGATGGGCCATGGGGGGGCACAGCTGGGCCATATGTATGACCCTGTTGCAAGCAGCATGCACATGACCACCAACATTACCCTGTACATGCAATCTCTGCCACATGATGGGTCAAATAAACAAATATGCTGCTTAGCATAGACATGCACCGCTGTGTGTGACACCAGGACTGCCAGGTGGAACGCACAGCACAGGCACTATGTGAGGGACTTACAATGTCCAGAATTGGATAGTCTCCCATCACTGCCCACCAGCTGGTCCTGTTCTGCAGTGGTGGACTTGGCTGGATCTCTTACCTCATTCTTGCCTGTTCTGGCTCCCTGGATGGCCAGACCTGGTCCTGTGCACCCCTTCCAGTCCTGATGGCTGTGGAGTGAAGTACGGTAGACATCAGAACACTACCAGATCATAGAAGCCATGACACTGTATATGACCCAGGCAGATGTGTTGTGTGGTGTCCTACATAATGCATACAACTGTAGCCATGTACAGTGGCAGCGACACACTGAGGTCCAGTGACACATATGACTGGCAGCATGCAACATGATACTGGACCACTATAGCTACACACAGGCCACTGTGGTATCAGCCATAATGAGCAGGCAGTGGTATGGTGTGTCTCAAAAGTACCACACAGTCATAGACCTTTATAGGCTGGGGGTTGCCAGACAGTCACATTGCCAGGCCATCCATAGACCATACCCACCAAACACCAAGCAACACCAAAGCCATGCCAGTATGTGCACATGCATCCCATAACCCACCATACAGTATCAACTGGGACACTATCCACAAACACCTGCTGTACCATAGCATCATGGTGACAGGGGCATCCACTTAATACCACCCAGCTGACATGGCAGTAGCCTGGTAATGCACATGGCACAGATGTTAGGATTGACAGAGTTCAGGCATGTGTGTACCTGGGGTGGTACATACAGACCAGCACATTGGATGTTGTGTGCAAACATGAGGCCTGGGATGCTACACACCCACTGGGACAGTCACATTGCCTGTATATGGAAGTAGCATAACATGAGTATGTTCTGGTCCAGTATGCATACATGGCCATTGCATGTGCAGAACATGCCATATTGCATCTGTGATCAGCATGTGACACACCACTACCATTCTGAAGACTGTGCACTTCTGTGATAGGTTCAGCCTACACACTGACAGCCATGATACATATGTGGCATATGGCTGTGTATATAGTAATAATGCCAGCCAGTGTTCATACCACAGTTACAGAGGAGTACAGAGGGTACAGTCCCCACTGGATGGTGGGGTGAGGTCCCACAGGAGCACAGGTCCACAACCACAGGAACATATGTCTAAGGGGGACATGCACCTTTGCCATATGACACCCTGGGAAATCAAGGGAGCAGTCCAACTAGAAGGTAATGACACACTACCTCAAGCAGGTGGGTCGGCCTCTTGGCTGTGAACTTGGTGTCACTCTGCCTGCACCTGTGTGGTCTGGACAGCCTGTCTGCCATGCTATCAGCTAAAATGTATACTCTCCTAAGCAGCACTATGCATGACTGTGAGATGTTAGGGCTGCCCTATGGCTCTGGCTCTGAGCAGAGGAGGCATGTATCAAGTGATGTTAGTGCTATGCAAACATCATTTTGCACTGTAAATCATCCATTTCTGGTTGGTGGGTGTGTATGCACGAGGACAGAACATGTATTGCCTGGCCACCATACACACGTGCAGTACTACATTGCATTTGCACCAGTTCTGTATCTGCTCACCACAAACATTATTGCATTGTGTCCTGTGCTGTGTTGTGCTATCATGTCACATTCATGCAATGCAATTGCACATGGGGACAAGACAATAACACAGTGCAATGACAATATTGAGACACAATATGAAAATGACCATTTTACACAGCCCGGGCACTGACAGCTGGTTTACATATCATTATTGGAATGTATTCATTCATTTGCATATCCACAGAGCCCTGGACACATAACAGGGATCACCCAGCACTACAAATCTATAGAGGCTGAACACAGGAATTGCAGGCTGTTAGAGGTGAGACTGTATTTATCTTTCTCAACAAATCTTGCCCACATGGTACTGTTGTTATTCACTGGAGTACTACAATTCTCTTGACTGATAGTCTGTACCCTTTCCATAGAGGAAAATAGCTGCAGGTGGAGCCAATCAGAAGTGGAGGTCCCAGTGTACCGATCAGGAGAAGTTCGAATTGGCCCAGGCTTATGTAGCCAGGGAGGATATTCTGCGGGGCCATGAGGCCCACAGGCTAAACAAGTGCAGTCATGGAAGTAGGTGGCAGTGACAGTTAGTACTGAGAAGCAACTATGCGCAGTTGCACACCATTCAGGAGTGCCACAAATCAGTCAGTGGCATGAGTGTACAGACAAAAAGAATGGCTGGCACAAGTCTCTGCAAACCAGCAGGCCACAGTAGGCAGGCCATCCATTGCGCCAAACCTGATGGCAGCCTTGGAGCTCCTGGTCACCTCAGGGCAGTGCGTGGCCATACAGGGGATCTGGGGGGATTAAAAGTAAACTCCAGCCCCTAACAGGCATCTGAGTAACAACTTTCATCTCTACACATGGCATTGACATTGACAGGCATGGTACTGTTGCAGTGGTGCATGTCAGGCAGGCACTGAGTGGTATTGTCTAATGCTGTCTTATTTGTGCCTTCTGGGTGCACACTGGATCACAGGTAATATGAATGATGTGTGCAGCACTAGGTGGTGACAGGGCATGTATCTGCACATGCCCCTTCCTAGCTCTCACAAACAGTTTGCCAGTCAACAGATACCTGCTAAGGTGGGAATTGCTTCACAGGAGGGGTCCTCGCCAAAGCAAGCAGGTGCTACTGAAAAATTAGGAGAAACAGGTCCCAACAACATGCTGCACTAAAGATCTCTAAAATATGAGAACATGTTTAATTTGTACAGATAAAGGCAACCAAGAAATGGATACTATATTACCAAATGGCACTTTTTGTTGAGTGTAGAGGAAGGGTTTTCTCCATGATTTCTTGTTCGCTTACACTGAGCATGCTCCAGTGTTGGTCAGCTATCCCATACATTTGACAGAGATCTGTCAGAAGACCTAGACCTGCAGAGCTGCAATCTAGAGTAATCCTTGATAAAATATAGTTTAAAATCTATTTTTCTTTTGCAGTCTGCTAGAAATTGCTTGGCAATCCATTTTTAATGGTATTTTTGAATGTCTTCAGTTTAGTGGGTGTATTTAGTACTCATGGACTACCAGGCAGATAGTTGGATCAGATATGTTTGAAAGCCACCTATTTAAGCTGAGTAGGGCAGTTCAGGTAATATTCTACTCTGCCTGACTTACTACAGATGTAATCATGCTAGGTAACAAGTTGGATAGTACTGTACATGGTCCATTGCATATGCACATTACAGTGAGTTCCCACTAGCTTAGCTAGCAACAGGCAGTTGAGGCAGGTGAGTGAGCCAGTGAAAGTTCAGTGTCAGCAGCTGTGTAGAGCAGTTGCTGCAGGATTTTGTACCATTTGCCTGACAAGTTGTCATGACCACCAGACTCTGTCATGGTCCACTCAGTGTGTGTGTGTGCATGTGTCAAGTTTGTTGGATCGAGTTGTGGTCAGAGGGTCAGAAGTCAGAGAAGAAGCTGTGTATGGAATCGGTCGAGGTTGAGTGGAAGCTCAGGGTCAGTGCTGTACATGCTGTAGTCCATGTCGGAGTCAGAGAGGAGACAAGCCTTTGATAATGTCGCTGGTGTGGGGGTGATAGGCCCAATTTCTGGTCATCAGAGGACTATATGTCAAGTTGCAGGAGGGGCGCAGGTCTGGCTGTCAAAGGCCACAGGTAAGGCCTAACTAGGAGGAGTGTAGTGTGCGGAGGCCTCAGGCCTGGGAGTCAGGACTTGGGAGTTCAGAGAACAATGGTGTCCTCACCAGACAGTCTGAGGATGGGCAGAGAGCATTGAGAGAGACCAGGAGGCTGCTAGCAGTGCACATAAAAAAAGCAACAAAAAGGTATGGAATGCTAAAGGAGGGTCAAGAGTAAACAATTCTCAAAAGATTGGTTTGTATGCACATTTGCTACTATATAATACAGAATAAAATGACTGTCCAAAATTGTGTCATTTTTTTTTGTAGTTTATCTTTTTATTTGATTTTCCAATAAAGGAACAAACATATCATCAACTGCATATCAAAAGGATTAATACAAAGATAAATACAGCAAATATAGTATATGAGGCCTAAACAAGGTAATGGATGTTTCCAAATATTCAATTATGCTCCATATAGACTATGGGAAGTAAAAAGTCCACAATAAAATTGTCCATATTGGGAAAAAAAGGAAAGATGGAGTAATACATACACAAAAGTATATTATAGTTGAGAAACAGTAAAAATGAACAGATTCATAATATCAGATATAGGGGAAGCATTTTGTTGCTGTGAAGTATGAAGATACTACAGTCAAGCAATTATTCACAAAAAAACTAAGATTAATACAATTAGTCTATATGGTATAAAGCAACATAGCAAGTATAAAACTCTTGACTAGAGAGAGAGCTAATGTATAAATGAAGCTAAAGTATACTAATATAAAATGTGCTATATGTGATGCTTGGCCAGCTGATTATGATTATTGTATGCTATTTGTAATATAAAAATATAGTATGTGAATGTCTCACATAAGACAGCCTGTGCTCCATGGGTGCCCCCCCCCAGGTTTCAGTGAAGCTACATATATTACACTGACAGGAGATCTCTGTAATGTAATTAACTTCCTTGAGAAATGGCATTTTATGGGCATTTTATGACCTGTTGCTGCTCTGAAGCTGGGAAGCTAAAATATACATTTTATTACAGGACACGACATGGTTATCTCACACTTAGGTGAGGGATTGCCGGGTTGTAAAACTTCAAGGGAACTGCTGGATCAAAAAGACTCATAATTTGGGAAATTAGTTTTTGCTGATATCACCTTATTTAATTTACCTCCTGATAGGACATCCTGTTTGTATTTTTTTACATTCAAAAAGGAGGAGCTAGATGACTCAAAGAAGGGGTGTGGAGAGACACAGTTTAAACTATAGTGTGTCTGAACAGTTTACATATTCCATCTTGAGACTCAGACACAGCTCTGATAAGCACTTAAAGAGGAAATACATTAGATAGAAAATATCTAAACTGTATGTTGGTAGGAGTTTGTCTGCAGTTTTCTTTGCTTTTCTTTTATGTGATTGTATACTTTTTGATCTATTGTTCTGTGTTTACATTTTACATATTTTTATCATCTTTTAGTTAAAACTTTTATTTGAAAGACTGCCTGGGGTGTCTACCAGTTCTTTTTTTGCATGTGACATATAGATGGTTAAGTCTGACAATTGTTCAAAAGCTTGATGGTGTTACCAAACTGGAAAAAGGTAAGAATATACCTGAGGTCTTTTATAGAGTTTTAAGGGTTCATTTTGAAAGCCTGGCTTGGTGCCCCTGGTGAAAGATTGTACCGCAATTCCCGAAGAGGGTACGTATCTGAGCCTGTACGTTGGGTATGCTAGCAATAAGGCTCACAGTTTGAATCCCCCCAGAACTTGAGACTAAAGGTGATTCCGACCCACAAGCAGACAGGAGGGTTACCCTGTCTGTTACCTGTTCACATTACTATGCTCAGAGGTTGGCACTGTAGAAGCAGAGGGCCTGACCTGCTGAGTGTGTTTGTGACAGATTAGGTTAGCAGTGGTGCAATAAAAATTGGTAACACAAGCTTTAACTGTTCAGCATGTCAGCTTAATACTGTACAGCTCATTTGCAAAATAAGGCAGTGATTTATTTAAAAAAAACAGAACTACATAATTTTGCTTACAGTCAAGTTTTTTTTTCTAAAGTGCAAGTTACAGTAGCCGCAGTTAGGGAAGAAGATGGCATCCAACTACAGCAGGTACACTGCAGACTACTTGGGGCAGTTGTGCCAGGACAGAGGAGTCCTGCATGAGGCAAGAGCCACCAAGCAGGACCTCGTGGATGCCCTGATGGCAGCAGATGCCCAGAGCATCGAGTTACAGACTGTGACTGTAAGGGACCAAACCTTGGGCATGGAGGGGCCAGCAGCCAGTGCAGTGTCCAGATCTGGTGAGGAGGGCAGCAGGGCCAGTGCAAGCCAAGGGCCACATTAGCAGGGGAAGGTCATCAGCACTCTGGAGCCAGAATCCATCAGGCTGCAGATTGAGTTGTGCAGAATGGAGCTGGAGTTCCAGAGAGATGCTGAGCAAGAGAAATGAGCCGCAGAGGAGAAGAGGGAGTGAGAACAGCAAGGGGCTGACCAGGAACAGTGGGAGGCTGACCGTGAAGAGCGTGAGTGCCAGAGGTGACATGAACTGGAGAAGCTTCAACTCCAATGATCAGCACCAGAGCAGGTAAGAGGCTTGGGTTTAACTGGAACTAAAGGACTGGGTTACAAATTAAATTCCAAATTGATAGCTGAATTTAAAGAGGGGGAGGATATGGATGCCTTTTTAAATTCCTTTGAAAAAGTTTGTATTCATGCAAATATTCCTAGAGGGTCCTGGAACTTCCAGCTATCCCTGCTACTTACCAGAAAAGCTCAGGATGCATTGAGTCAAATGGACAATGTGGACAGTAATGATTACAGCAAACTTAAAGCTGCACTTTTAAAAAAGTTTGATTTAACTGCAGAAGCATACAGAGCTAAATTTTGTAAGCTCAGGAGAAGCCCTGACATGAGCTACGAGGAGCTAGCCACGAAACAACGTCAGTGTTTAAAACGTTGGTGGGAAGGAATTGAAGTCAACTCTGTAGATAAAATTGAGAATGCTATATTGTTAGAACAGTTTTTTGGGGCATGCCCAGCAGAGCTGAACACCTGGCTGGAGGACCAAGATCCCAAAACAGTGCAAGAGGCTGCTGCACTCTCGGACCGCTATGCCAAGAGCAGACCTGCTCTGAGAGTGAATGGGGTGGGTGTTGCAGTGCGGAAAGGGAAAAGCGTACCTCCAGGACACCTAAAACCCTCAGTGCCTCTACTGAAACCAGTTAGCCCCAGGTTTCAAAGAAAAGAGTTCTCTGAGAAAAGAAACGAATGTTGGGTTTGTAAAGAAACTGGGCATATTGTCAGACATTGTCCTGAAAGGATGAGCAATATGCAACATGGGGCTATGAAAGAAGTGAGTTGTTTGTGTGTCCCTGGAAGCATGCCTGTGAACATGAGGGAACACATGCATCCAGTCAGGGTGAATGATGTACAGACTCAAGGGCTAAGGGACACAGGGGCTTCCCTGACATTGATAAAAGGGGATCTGGTAGAGCCTGGTCAGCTTATACCCAATGAATCTGTAACCGTACAAGACTTCACTGGGGAGGAGAAAACATTGCCACTCACTAGTGTTCTCCTAGACTGGGGTGAAACTGGGGGAACTGTGCAACACATGGCTATAGCCAAAACTTTAGCAGTTGACATCATCCTTGGCAATAATCTCAAACAGGGGACGGTGTGTGCAGTTACCCATAGCCAAGTGGGATGGGGAAATTGTAGTTCCCTGGACCCCAAAGAAGCCTTTGTGGAAACCACAGGAAGGCTGGTTCCCCAGCCTGTGTCTCCTGATATGGAGAATAATGCAAATGGGGGTAGAAATGTCCCCAGTAGCAGTTAACCACACAGCTATGGAGCGTTACTGTGAAGTAGGAGGGGTGACCCATTGTCAGAGGGTTACAGATGACAGTGATTCTGAGTGCCCTGATGCTAGTGCTAGGGATCCTAGTTTAGAGAGTGAATGGGATCTGTCCCATGCCTTGGGAATGTGTAAGGAGTTTGCAGCTACTCAGAAAAGTGCCCCTAGTCTAGAGAAGCTGAGGGCTTGGGCAGACTCTGATGGAGCACAGGGAGGTGATGGTAAACGTAAAGTTTATTGGGAAAATGGACTTATGTATACTCAGGCTGTGAAGACAGAGGGAGGGTTGATAGGCAGGCAGCTTGTCATTCCCCAGGGGCACCGTGAGCAGTTGCTCAAGATTATACATGATATTCCCTTGACTGGCCATCTGGGAATCATACACACTATGCAGTGGTTGGCTCAGAACTTCTATTGGCCCTTCACCCAGCAGGTGAAGGAGTATTGCAGGGCTTGTCACCGGTGCCAAGAAATAGGGAAGGCAGGTAAGAAAACCAAAGCCACCCTAATTCCATTGCCCATAGTGGAGAAACCATTCCAGAGGGTGGGAATGGATATTATGGGGCCTTTAAATACCACCAGCTCCTCTGGGAAGAAGTTCATCCTGACTGTGGTGGATTATGCCACCTGGTATCCAGAGGCAGTTGCCCTATCCTCACCGAGGACAGAC
This sequence comes from Neoceratodus forsteri, assembly GCA_016271365.2. Taxonomy (NCBI): domain Eukaryota; kingdom Metazoa; phylum Chordata; order Ceratodontiformes; family Ceratodontidae; genus Neoceratodus; species Neoceratodus forsteri. Next base: position 921,210,572 of record CM057450.1, on the reverse strand, counting down.
AAAGTAGCAGATGCCTTACTTGGGATTTTCTCCCATGTTAGGTTTCCACAGGAGGTTATCACTGATCGAGGGGGTTCTTTCATGTCGTACCTGATGAAATGTTTGTGGGAGAAGTGTGGGGTGGTGCAGAGGCACATGACACCTTATCACCCACAAGTCAATGGGCTTGTGGAAAGATTTAATTGTATCCTGAAGTCAATACTCCAAGTCTTTTCTGAACAGCATGGGAGGGACTGGAAGAAATACCTTCCTCACCTGTTGTTGGCATAGAGGGAGGTGCCCCAAGAGTCAACAGGATTTTCTCCCTTCAAGCTCTTATATGGACGCCGGGTATGTAGGCCCCTAGATTTGATCTGGGAGGACTGGGAAGGCAAGCATGCCACCCAGGGAATTCTTATAGTGGATTTCATCCTTAGGTTTAGGAAAATGCTGAAGGAGCTTATGGGGACAGCCCAGAGCAACCTGTCAGCTGCCCAACAGAAACAAAAAGTGTGGTATGACTGCAGAGTCAGAGATTGCTCATACACGGTGAGTCAGGAAGTCATGGTCCTTATTCCGGTCTGGAAAGACAAGCGGCAGGCTGAGTGGGCAGGACCATACAAAGTAGTTAGAAAGGTAAATGATGGGAACTATATCATAGAATTACCTGACAGAAGACATACAGAAAAAATGTACCATGTCAACATGATGAAGCAATATGCTAATAGGGCTGACATGGTGTTTGCAGCATGTAGTCCTGGGGAGGGGACAAATGATGGAGACCCCCTTCTGGACTTGCTGGAAGAAAGCAAGCAAGATTCCTCTGTGGAGGCAGTTAAATTGTCTTCCCAGCTGGCCCCGGACAAGATCCAGGAAGTAAGGGAAATTTTATCAGACTTTGCCCCACTGTTTAGCACCAAACCTGGACTAACCCCCTTAGCGACGCATGATGTGGAGACAGGGACACAGATGACCATACAGCAGACAGTATATCGGGCTTCACAGGCTGTCCAAAAGGACATGAGGAGGGAGGTGGAGGAAATTCTGGATTTAGAGGTAATCCAGCAATCCCACAGTCCCTGGGCCTCACCCATAGTCCTTGTGCCCAAGCCAGATGGCTCTACTCATTTCTGTGTGGACTATTGTGGACTGAATGCAATCACAAAGTCAGATGCCCATCCAATGCCTTGGATGGATGAACTCCTGGACAAGTTGGGAGGGGTGACATACCTTATGACTATTGACCTGACAAAGGGATTTTGGCAGGTATGGTTAACTGACAGAGCTATTGAGAGGTCAGCCTTCATCACACCGATAGACTTATTTGAATTTAAAGTAATGCCTTTCTGAATGAAGAACGCCCCAGTCACTTTCAAAAGGTTGGTGAACCAGGTGTTAAATGGTGCTGAGGAGTACACTGTGGCATACCTGGATGACATTGCCATCTTCAGTGCCAACTGGGAGGAACACCTGTTCCATCTTAGGGAAGTGCTGGGCAGGATACAGAGGGCTGGGCTCACTGTCAAAACTGAAAAGTACCAGGTGGACATGGCTGAAGTGGCATACCTTGGGCATGTTATAGGCCAGGGACAGCTCCATCCTAGCCAAGTAAAAATAGACATGATCAAGGCATGGCCTAGATCAGAAATGCAAAAGCAGGTCAGGAGTTTTCTAAGGACAGCAGGGTACTATAGGAAATTTGTACCTGATTACAGTGCCCTGGCTGCTCCCCTATCTGACCTGGTAAAGAAAAAGATGCCTAAGAAAATTACCTGGGAACCAGCCTGTGAAAAAGCCTTTACCAGACTGAAGGAGGCACTGTGCAGTGCTCCTGCATTGACAAGTCCTGACTATAGCAGACCCTTTATAGTCCAGACTGATGCATCAGATGTGGGTATTGGGGCAGTACTTAGTCAGACATCCAACCAAGGGAAAGATCACCCCGTAGTGTACCTGAGTAAAAAGTTACTTGTCAGAGAGCAGGCTTACTCTACTGTGGAAAAAGAGTGTCTTGCCATAGTGTGGGCCCTAAAGAAGTTAAAGTCATACTTATATGGGCAGCATTTTGAGGTACAAACTGACCACAACCCCCTGGCTTGGCTGACACAAATGGGAAAAATTAATGGTAGACTATTAAGATGGAGTCTTGCCTTGCAAGGGTATGACATGATGATCTTACATAGGGCTGGTGTGACTAATCGGAACACAGATGATTTGTCGCATCTATATGACGAGTGAACTGACTTGGGAAGCTCATCTCATGCAGGGGACAGAGCCCCCAAATTCAGTCTAGGTGGGGTGGAGTGTAACATTTGGCCAGATGGTTATGATTATTGTATGCTATTTGTAATATAAAAATATAGTATGTGATTGTCTCAAATAAGACAGCCTGTGCTCCATGTGTGCCACCCCCCAAGGTTTCAGTGAAGCTACATATATTACACTGAAAGGAGATTTCTGTAATGTAATTAATTTCCTTGAGAAATTGCATTTTATGGCCGTTTTTGTGACATGTTGCTACTCTGAAGCTGGGAAACTAAAATATACATTTTATTACAGGACACAACATGGTTATCTCACACTTAGGTGAGGGATTGCAGGGTTGTAAAACTTTAAGGAGTGTGGAGAGACACAGTTTAAACTATACTGTGTCTGAACTGTTTATATATTCCGTCTTGGGACTCTAGAAAGACACAGCTCTAATAAGCACTTAAAGAAGAAATACATTAGATAGAAAAGATCTAAACTGTATGTTGGTAGGAGTTTGTAGTTTTCTTTGCTTTTCTTTTAAGTGATTGTACGCTTTTTGATATATTGTTCTGTGTTTACATTTTACAAATTTTTATCATCTTTTAGTAAAATCTTTTATTTGAAAGACTGTCTGGGGTGTCTACCAGTTCTTTTTTTGCATGTGACGTATAGATGGTGAAGTCTGACAATTGTTCAAAAGTTTGATGGTGTTACCAAACTGGAAAAAGGTAAGAATATACTTAAGAGGCTGGATATTCAAAAGGGTTGCACCATGCGCAATAGGGTTGTGCCTGCGCAAGCCTGAAATTGCTCCATTCTGCGATATTCAGCAAGAGGTAGTTGCGCCCCCCCCAGGTCATGCTGAGCAACAGCGCAATGCTAATGAAGGCATGCGCAACCGAAGGGGGAGGAACCATGCATAAACTGCACAGCCCGATATTCAGCCGGGCTGTGCAGAGTTGTGCAGGTGCAACCCCCAACCTGCACCTGCACGACTTCGAGCCAAAACAAAAAGGGTCAAGTCGAGGGCCACCCACAGGTGAGCTGCCACATTGCAGGGTGAAACACAGCAGCTGCCACCTGTGGGTGGCCCTCCACTTCTTCCCTGTGCCCCCCCTGCAGCCCGATCATGGGCATAATGGTAACCCCCTTAGCCCAATCGCGGGCACAGAACACCTCCCCACTGGCCCGATCGTGGGCACAACATACATGACAACCCCCACTGGCTCGACCTGAGGCATAATGTGAAACCTCCCCACTGGCCCGATCATGGGCATAACATACAAGACAACCCCCACTGGCCCGATCACGGCCAGAATGGAGTTCACCTCCCCAAAGAGCAATATCCCTGGTGGTCCAGTGGACTATGAAGCCCGATAGCGGCATAGCATCAACCCCCCAAGGTCCAATTACCCTGGTGATCTAGTGGCACCCCACCCCACCCACTCACGGTGCTCCCCACCACACTCCCCATCGGCGGCGGGCGGCAGCACCTTACCGCCTGCCACCCTGCCGACTGACTGCTCGGTGGGGCTGCATGCCCATTGGTTCAGAGCAAGAGCTATTGACGCAGCCCATATTGTTAGGCAGTCCAGATATGAGAATGAATGAATTCATTCACATATCTGACTGTTTTACAGTATGGGCTGCACACCCATTGGCTCTTGCTCTGAACCACGGGCATGCAGCCCTACCAAGCAGTCAGTCGGCAGGCGGCGGGCGGCAGGTGGGTGGGTGCTGCCACCCGCCGCTGACTGGGGAGCGGGCTGGTGGGCTCCGTGGGTGGGTGGGGTGGGGACCACTAGATCACCAGGGTAATTGGACCTGGGGTTGACTCTAATGCCCACGATCGGCTTTGCGTCCACTGGATCACCAGGATATTACTCCTTAGGGGTTGACTCTTATGCCCGCAATCGGGCCAGTCGGGGGGGTTGTCATGTATGTTATGACCGCGATTGGGCCAGTCGGGGGGGGATTTACTTCATGCCCGCGATCGGGCTGCAGGGGGCATCAGTTCCCGATGGCTGCTACCTGGCAGGGTGCCAGGCGCAAGTCGCCGGGGATTGGCGCACCTGCATGCTAATGGCATGCAAATGGGGCCATAAGTAGATGCAAATGGCTCCCCGTGCCTTGCATGAATTATGGCCCCATTTGCATGTCACCTTTTGAATATCGGAAATTTGCACATGGCACAATGGAACTTGCGCCACACATCTTGAATGCTCCACTCTGACCACTTGTGGTGGCGCAAGTTCCACTGTGCCATGCACAGTGGCTGTGACTGGGAGGCGATATTCAAAGGAGTTGCTCAATAGCGCAACTCCATTGAATATCGCCTCGGCAACACCCCAGCGCAACTTTTTTGAGCAGCACAAGGGCTTGCGCCACAGAATGGCGCAGTTTGAATATCCAGCCCCAGGTCTTTTATAGAGTTTTAAGGGTTCATTTTGGAAGCCTGGCTTGGTGCCCCTGGCGAAAGATTGTACCACAATTCCTGAAGAGGGTACATATCTGAGCCTGTACATTGGGTACACTAGCAATAAGGTTCATAGTTTGAATCCCCACAGAACTTGAGACTAAAGGTGATTTGGAACCACAAGCAGACAGGAGGGTTACCCTGTCTGTTACCTGTTCACATTACTGCACTAGGAGGTTGGCACTGTGGAAACAGAGGGCCTGACCTGCTGAGTGTGTTTCTGACACTATAGATATTATATATGAAAGTACCATACATTCATTTTGTATTATTTTGGGGGAGAATTTAAGTAATTAAAGAAGTCCTGCCAACATGTTTCATAATCTTTCAGTCGGTTCAAAGAAGCATAAGTAATTCAATTAAAAGATGCATATTTTGATAAGTTTTGGATAATATCAGACAATTTAGGAATGTTGCTAGATTTCCAAAGCATCAAGATAAGGCGTTTCACCTGCAAAAATAATAAGTGCAACCATCTGTGTTGGGTTTGGAAGAGATGAGCAGTGGAAGGGGTGTAAATACCTAACAGAAAGTATCTGGGGTCCAATATAAATTAAGGCCAATAACCTTGGATGCAAATTGGTGTACCTTAAGCCAAAGTTTTTTAATAGGGTTGAAATTCTGTAATATATGGAGCAAGTCTCCATTAGGTGAATTGCAGCACCAGCAATTGTTGTTATTGGTCAAGCCCATTTTGTGTAATACCATAGGAATTCTGCACCGTAAGTGAAGTATTTTAGTCTGAATAAGGTTACTATGAACATCTTTAAATATTTTATGACAGAGGAGCCAACACTTGTGCCATTGTGAATCAGTGATGTTATAATTTAAAAGTAGACTCCATTAATTTTTTGCTACAATGGATTGGTCTGGTAGGGTGTCCCTGATGATTTTTTATATAACACTAGTAAGTTTGGATGAGGTGTTAGTCCTGTAGAAAACATGGTGATCATGTAGGGACTGAATGGAGTTGTGGGGAAAAAATTGTTACATGCAGCTGTAGTTGAAGATATTTCCAGAAATTATATTTAGATATCTCCCACTCATCACAGAATTCTGAGAACAGTTTTAAATTTAGAGAGTTTTTTTACCAGAATGTCTACTTGGAAAAAGATGCCTTTATTCTTCCATATACGACAGATGAAAGGGTGATGTTCAAGAGAAATGTCCTGTTTACCCCATAGAGGTGCATAAAAGGGGGATGTAGGATTTGATTTTAGACCTTTATGCAATACCTTCCCATAGTAGACTGAGGGAGCAATGGTAGGATGAGATTTTAGCTTGAGAGGGAGAGTATTATAAATAAAGCAAGTAGGAATATTGCTGGAATTTAGTGAAGCTTCCATTTCTACCCACAGCAGTGTTTGGTATATTGGCTTATGAAACCATCTAATGGTTTGAGCAGCACAAAATTCCCATAGGTAAGCTAAAAACCAGGGGAGCCCAAATCCCCCTTTGGACCAGTGAGAGCAAAGTTTGGAGTGGCTGAATCTGGGTATTTTCCTTTCCCATATAAAATTGCCCATTATCTTGTCGAGCTTAGTTAGAAGGTTAATAGGCAGTCTTAAAGGGATAATGGCAAAGAGATAAAGAATTTTAGCTGTGATACACATTTTGATAGCAGCTATTTTTCCTGAAAAGGATAGATTAAGTAACTTCCATCTGTTGAAGATGGTCTTAATGTTAGACAGTAACGGAGAGAGATTTATTTTCCATAACTTTTCTAAATTCGGGGTGATACTGATACCCAGGTATGTAAGGCCTTGAGGTACCCAATGAAAACCTAGAGCAGTATTCATGGAAGGCTTACAAAAAGTGTTTAAAGGAAGAGTTTCAGATTTATTATGGTTTAAGGCAAGTCCAGAAAGTTCCGTAAAGTTGTTAAGTATATTACTTAATGGCTGGCTAGCTTCTTGAAGGTTTTCTAATAAAAGTAAAAGATCATCTATGTAAGATAGAGAGGAATAACGGGAATTGTGGAGATCTCTTTAATATTATTGGATTGTCGAAGGAGAGCAGAGAGAGAGGTTCCATAATAAGAATGAATAGAGAGGGTGATAGAAGGCATCCTTGTCTGGTGCCCCTTGCTAAATAGAAGGGAGACGAAAGATTAGAATTAGTGCGAATTCTAGCAGAAGGTAATGTATATAATAGTTTAATCCAGGAACAGAAAGTATTGGTAATTCCAAATTGAGATAAAACCTGATGTAAATATTCCCAATTTAACAACTCGAAAGCTGTTTCAAAATCAATGGCAATAGTGGCTGCAGGAGTCTTAAGGGATTTGGCTATGTGTATTATATTTATTAATGAGCGTAAATGGGCAGTTCCAATTCTGTTCTTAATGAAACCAGCTTGGGCTCTATGGGCTAGTTTGGTGATAAGTGGCTCTAATCTTGATGTTAAAAGTTTAGCAAAAATTTTACTGTCTGTGTTCAGTAAAAAAATTGGTCTATAGCTGGAAGGGAGGGAAGGGTCCTTATCTTTTTTGGGTAACACAGTAATAATAGCTTCAGTCATTGTGGAAGGGAGTTTGCTTGTATGAGTGGCTTCTTGGAATACCTTATATAATAGTGGGGTAAGTGTTTCTGAGAATAATTTGTAGAAATCAATGGGAAAACCATCTCCACCTGGAGGTTTGCCAGATTTTAAGGTTCTGTGTAATAATCACGAATACAGAATCATGAGTTAATTAATAGCGAGCGCTTAACAGTGAGTCCGAATGTAGTGCCTGCACAAAAGCGCATCTGTCATAATAGCGAGCCTTTAAAAATAGTGCTACATTCAGACTGGATGTGTGGCTAGCAGCAATACAGACTGTGCTTCTGCACTAACTCGAGACAGAGGGAGAGAGAGCAATAGAACGAGATAGAGAGAGAATAGTGCAGCTAGTGTTTTGGTGTGTGTCTCTCTCTTTCTGTCAATGCATTCACAACTGTTAACCGTGCATCACTGTCTCTCTGTCTCTCTTTGTGACACCAACCTCTGTCCACTGAAAGGAAGTTTCTCTGGACCTGTCTGTTTCACCCGCAGGTGTCAGTCTCTTTAGTTCACTCTCTACATGCTGTGTGGATACTCACCATGGCTGTGGGACCAGGGGGTGGGGTGTGCAGATCTTCAGTTCATGCACTGGGTGCCCACAAACAGGAGTGACATGGAAGCCAAGGGAAGTTGAAGTTCCACTGGGCGAGTGGGTGGTTTGGAGAGACAAGCCATGGAATGGCTGATATCCATGGGGCGACACAACCCACCAGAGAATGGACTGGGGAGACAAACAGAACCTCAATGCAAGTGGGCAGGTATGGCTGTGAAAGTGTCTTTGCCTTGGTTTACCATTCAATCGCTAATGATACAGGAAAGTTGTGACTTGATTGCTGCAAGGTGCAGTGTCTGTGAGAGGAGTGTGCCAGGAGGTGCTATGACTGCATCCATACAGGCAGTCCATTTTACCATTTGCAGATATGAGGCTAAAGACAAGTGTGAGAGGGGCAGAGAATGTATTACATAGCGTTACAGAGCACCAAGCCTGTCAGTGATGTTACTGGATCAGTCTCACTATTTTCACTATTTTGCATGTTATTTATTATGACTCTAGAGAAGTTGTCATTTTTGTCATTAGTTATTATTGGTAGTTTGCTAGGTTTGTTTTCGCTATTGTTGATTTGCTGTTTTTGATTTGTTATTGTCACGGATTACCGATTTTAAGGAGAAAAGGGCATCCTGGATTTCTTGTATAGTAAAGGGCTTATCTAGACGATTTTGATTATGTTCTGAGAGATGAGGTAATTGTAGTTTTTCTAGGAATTGTTGTATATGTGCACTGGGGGGGGTAGGTTGGACATATAGTTGTTCATAAAAGGACATCATGGTGCTGTTAATAGAGGGTGTATCCATATGTATTAGGCCTGTATGGTCTTTAAGACCAGAAATATGTCTTTCCATTTGCTGGGCTTTAAGTTGGTAACCTAATAATTTGCCACATTTGTCTCCCTGCTCCCAATATTTGTACTTGAGCCTAGCAATAGCTAACTCCATTTTCCTAGATATAAGCTCATTCATTTTTATTCTAAGCTGCAAAATCTCAAGATGAGCTGGGGAGTTAGGGTCCAGTTTAGTGTTTGCAAAATATTGGGTTTCTTTTTCTTTAAGTTATTTTTCCAAGTTAGCTAGTTGTTGTTCTCTAAGTTTTTTCCGATGGGCTGCAAAGCCTATGATTTTCCCTCAGATCGTGGCTTTCAAAGCTTCCCATATCAAGGTCATACAGATATCCGCAGTTATACTGAAAGAAAGGAATTCTTGAATTTGTAGTTTGATTCATGGAAGAAATTCTGGATCTTTCAGCAACAAGGGGTCCAGATGCCACAAGAGAGATTTGGCAGGAGCAGGTCCCCAAAGTAGGTGTATACTAACCGGAGAGTGATCTGAAATTACTATTGGTAATATGGAGGCACCAATAATTTTCTCAGTTATGGAGGGGGAAGTAAACCAGTAATAAATTCTGCTGTAGGATTTGTTAAGGAATGAGTAAAAGGTGCAATCATGGTCACGGGGATGATAAAGTCTCCATACATCCGATAGGGCAAAATATTTCATGAGTAGGGAGAGGGCGTTAATAGAACCAGCATGTGCGTCTACTGTTAAGTTACTTCTGTCTAGGCCTGCATTGAAAGCTAAGTTAAAGTCGCATCCCAATATAATTGGGGAGTTGTTGGGGTTATTGGCTATAATTTGTTGAGATAAATTATGAAAGAACTCAGGGGTATCAGAGTTGGGTGCATATACGTTTACCAAGGTTATAGGCCTGTAGGGGTATTAAATGTGACAATCACCCATCTTCTTTCTATATCACTGACAGTTTTTATATGGGTCCAATTAAGATTTTTGTCAATTAGTATAGTCACCCCTTGTTTCTTAGCAGAGAAAGATGAGGCATATATATGGCCGACCCAATCCTGCTTGAGTCTGTTGATGTCCTCTGTCAGTAACTAAGTTTCTTGTAAGAAAGCGATTCTTACTTTTGGTTTTTTAAGATGTGAAAGTATTTGTTTATGTGTAAGATGTGAAGGTATTTTTTTACATTTGCAAGGAGAGTTGAGTCCCTTAATGTTCCAGGTACATAATATTAAATCAGTTATGGTAGTGGTAATATAGGGACTATGGAAGAAAACTTTGTAAAGGGACTCAAAAATATTAGGTCAGAGGACACCACAGGGTCAACAGGATAGGTTAAGTCATTTAAAAATAAATTTGAATTTGCAAACATGTGTAGGGCCCGGTACTTAGAATGGTTAATGTTTTAGAATAATAGAGGTTATTGTGTCTCTCTAATACATGAACATTGAAAATAAATAAAGAACACTTTAACATTAATCTTGAACAGCTATCTAATATTACTTTATGCAACAGTAGAATTACTGTGATGTGAGGCAAGATAAGACTCAGTATAGCTTTAGTAGAGACTCTCTTGCCACACATCCAGGCTTCCAAGGAATGGTCAGGTAAATACCTGAGATATTAGCTACAATAAGATACTAGCAAAATTTCAAAAATAGCTAATTAAGCGGATTGTATAGAAGCAAATGTGAGTTAAGGTTAAACGTGCTAGAATGTAAGATCTAATTGCAATATGAAAAACCAGCATCAAAACTCCATTGGAAATAGACAAAGAAGGTTGGACAATGTCCAGCACAGAAAAGGAAAGGATTGTTTAATCCAGGATAATATAAATGGTTAGCTAAGGAGAGAGAACAGTTAAGCCAACCATAATTATATAGCAGTAGCCATTTCAAACTGAGGAGACCATTATATAACACACACAACTGTGCCTAGTCCGTATAATAATAATTTGCAAGAAAGCCCATAAAACTATGTTAAATACAACAGGTTTAGGTGCCTCTTTGGTGCGTTAGACTTGAAAGAGACTAAAATGGCATGGTTCTTTAGAGGGTGGTCTAAAATCAGTTATATTAATTGGACCTTATACCACTAAAATGATGTACAGAAGTGATATTTAGAAAACAGACTTTGAGCGTCATAGTGCCCCGAGTATAGGTGTACATAGAAACACAGACTTTGATGACAGATAAGGACCGCTTGGCCCACCTAGTCTGCCCATTTTCCTACCTACTGGATAAGCTGCAGATCCTAGTTAACCAATAGCATATTTCTTACTACCCCCCCCCCAACAAGAATTGCCTTATATCGGTCCCATGCATTCTTGAATTCTCCCACAGTTTTAGACCCCACAAACTCCTCAAGAAGGCTGTTCCATGCGTCCACCACCCTTTCTGTGAAAAAATACTTCCGCACATTGCCTCAGAGCCTTTAGTCTCTCCTTGTATGGCTTCTCTTGCAGACCATGAACCATTTTAGTTACCCTCCTCTGGACTGCCTCCATCCTGTCTATGTCCTTGCAGAGATGGGGTCTCCAGAACTGGATGAAGTATTCCAGATGGGGTCTCACCAACTGTCTATACAGAGGGATAACAACTTCCTGTTTTCTGCTGTTGATGCCTCTCCCTATACATCCCAGTATCCCCCCAGCCCTCCCTACTGCCTTTTCACATTGCTTGCAACCTTAAGGTCATCTGATATGATTACCCCCAGGTCCCTTTCCATTTTTGTTATTGTTACTACCTCCCCTCCATTGTGTACTCTTCCCGAGTTTTTGTTTTCCAGGTGCATTATTTTGCATTTCTTTGCATTGAATCCAAGCTGCCATACTTCTGACCATTCCTCCAACCTTGACAAGTCCCTTCTCATCCTTTCCACGCCCCTTGTGTATAAACCCTGTTGCAGATCTTTGTGTCATCTGCAAAGAGGTATACTTTTCATTCCAGTCCCTCGGCAATATCACTTATAAAGACACTTAAAAGGACTGGACCCAGTATTGAACCCTGCAGTACCCCACTAGTACCCCCCCCCTTCTTCAGAGTGGACTCCATTTACTATTACCTTCTGTGTCCTGTTGTCCAGCCAATGTTTTACCCAGGCTACCACCCTGTATGGATGGTATATATAAAGGTGCCAATTCTGCTCGAAAATTGCCTACTGAATGTATTTTTGGGGGATGACTGGGTCCATTAGCTGGACCCTGTGAGCCCCAGCAGGTGAGAGGTAAGAGAATATATTATAACTCTCTAATATCTAGGCTTCAAGCCATTATAGATTTAGTTATACCTGTACCTATTCAGGGGTTACATCTATGTACCTACCTCTCGAATATTGACTGTGTCCAAATCATAGTAACAGCATTCAATTAAATCAGCTCCATAAGAGACCAGGATGTATCAAATATGGAGATTTAAAATCCAGTTCTATAGTTTTTATTGAAAGAGATTATACAGAGTTGCATAAATAATGATTTTAAAAAGGTTTATATTTATCTGATGCACCAAATGAGATAAGTCTGAAACCAGGTAAATTAGTTGAAGCCAGATTAGGGGTGTATGAAAGTATAGAGTTTGGGCTGTATTAAAATACTTTCAGAATGAGATATAACCCAGTAGCCAGATGGAGTACTTCAATAATAAAAATTATAAAGGCTAGAGCATGCCAGAGTGAAACTGACACACCCGTGATGTACAGCATATTGTTTCGGCACCAACTGTGAGTGACAGAAATGGAACCATTAGTATAGTGGGCTCTGCAAAATTAGACATTTGTCAGGCATCATATCAGGTCTGAAAATATCAGACCACTGATAAATACCAAAATGACATAAGCAGACCTAATCATGAGAGGAATTCAAGTGAGAACCCTTCTGCGAGGAAGTGAAGATGCAGGGGAGGCTTTATTTTTTATTTTCCCCTTACGTTTCTTCTTTGGTGGCTCCAGTACTTTCAGTGGAAAGCTAGCCACCAGCTCACCCCATGAGGAGACAGCTGAAGGAGTTCCATGTTCAAGAGCACTCAGGGCCACAGACTGCACCACTGGGTCATCTAGAGTGAGATCCTCCTGCGACGATAGGATGGTGTCCTGGAGTGGCGCAAACATGTTGCTGATGGGGTATCGAGGATTCTACCAGAGGAGCTGCTCTTTCAGAGTTAGAATTCCCCTGTATTTTCTCGATTGTACAGCAGAAGGCTTGGAATGGTTGGCTGTCAGATAACTTCTTTTCCTGACTGTGGATTGAATGCTTAGGCAGGGGAGCAATTACAGACAAGCTGGCGTTCTCTGTGTCAACATGCAAGGGTTCCTCTTCATGTGGGTCTGCCTGCACAGCAGTGGAGACAGCATCACAACCAGGTGAGGTATGGACAACCCCAAACGAGCCAGGAGAGCTGTAAGTGGGTTGCGGATTTTCAATGAATGCTGAAATGTAGATGCGCATTACTGCAGGGTACCGAAGGGCCAATTTGATGCCTTTCTGATGCAGCACCAGCTTAATTGGGTTGAAAGCACATCTCTTGAGAGAAAACTCCTTGGAGAAATCCCTAAAGATCGAGATTCGGAAATCCTGCCACATAAGGGTCCCGATCTCCCTTGCTTTTTGTAATATCATCTCAGTGTGGGTGTAGTTTAAAAATCTTGCCTAAATTGGCCTTGGCTTTTGTTCTTGGCCTGGTTTGGGGTCCAAGGAGCGATTAGAGTGCTCTGTACTGTAGTTAAATTCAGGTTGGGTGGAAGCCGCAGCATAGAGGGAACAACATGTAGCAGGAAAGCATTCGTGTCGCCAAGTTCCACACCTTCAGGGAAACCAAAAAATGTAAATTATTTCTCCGGTTTCTATTTTCAAAGTCATCTAGCTTTGTTTGTAGTGATTTTATGACAGGATCTTGTTCTCTGATGGTCGTTCTTAATTCTTGTACAGATGATTCTGTCTTGGAAGCTTTAGTTTCTGTAGTTAGCAGTCTGGTGTCTAGCATTTTTAAGGTATTATTATTTTGATGAGTGACCACTTTTAATTTGTTCATGTCTTCTACAAGCTTCTGGAACATAGATTCCATTCTGGATAGGGGTGATGCAAGGCTTTTGGGCTCTGCCATTATTGTAGGCCCGATGGTAGATAGCAGTAGATGAACTGAGAAAGGAGGGCATAATCTAGCTGTAAGTGTGGAAAATACTCACAGAAAGAGTCTTATGGAGGTCTGCAGAAGAGATTCTTATGATTGGTTCACATTGATGCCCTGGATGTTGAACAAAGAAGTTAGATTGCTGGAATTGTTTAAGCTAAGTTAAGATTATGCTGCCATCTTGAGCTCAGCCAGGCCACGCCCACCTCCAAAAAATTGTATCATTGATGAAATAAAAAGCTGCTGCAGTCCAATGATCTGAATTCTAAATGCTGCATTCAGGGGTTGTTTCACATACAGGCATCCAGGAACATTTCATAAAGGTGATGCTTCTCAGACAGGCAATAGTGGCATAGTCAATCAGTTCATGGCAATAGATGTCAATATTAAAACTGATGGAAGAAATATATTACTGAATGTTTATACAATACTAGATAATCAATGCACATATATTTTTGGGTCTGTTTACCCTCGGCATCCGTCTGGGCCCCCTCAGGTCTGACACTCCCAGCCCTGTCACCTGGCATCCTGTGGTCTTGCCTTCTGACTCCCACCTTCCACAGAGTTGAACCCCCATGCAGCCCGACAGCTGCAGAATAGATCCTAAATTAGGACACATCACAGGTACAGGGCCTGTGAAGGGTTAGACATTTGTCATCCTGCCAACTAGAAATGTTTCCCTGGAGTAGGGGAGCAGTCCATCAAATGCTTGATCCTCCTTTCTCAGGCTGACCCTCCACTGTCCCGAGCTTGCTCCTGAACTCAGGTCAGCGCTGCATATTGTAACACAATGCTGTGCCATTGGGTCAGCAATCAGTACACATAATTAGATGAACTATTGTATGTCATTATGCCCGATGGATACATACACCTGCGAGTTTGTAAGCACTTGAAGGTTCAATTTCCCCCCTCAGGGAGACTCAAAAGAAGTCAGCCTACAACAAAAGTTAAACATTCCAGTAATGTATATGACAGTTTATCTAGTTATGTGTATTGATTATCAAGTATTGTGTATACATTTATTGATACATTTCTTCTTTTTGACGTGTTGATATATTTCTGAAGGGCATTGTATTTAATATAGTAAGACAAGCTCTTATATTGTGAGGGAAACTGAATAATTAATTTTACTATGACATGCTTTTGCATTACAATACAAAATACCTTTGAGGAATTGCAAGGCTTTTTTTTAGATTTGTGATTATACAGACACAATTAACAGATTTGTGATTATGCAGATACAATTAGCAGCCCATAGTTTTAATTACTGGCATATTGCAATTTTTTAATGATGAGGTTATGACAGTTGCACTAAATATATACCTATAAATATATGCTCTTAACCACATGTTTAGTAGAAATCTGATGTATAGGATTTTTTTTAACTTGTTTATTTTCTGTGCTGTATTCCTACTTTGTATCATTACATATGTTCTGTACCTTTAAACACTGGGCGTGGGATATTCAGACTGCGCCAGGCAGGGGCACAAGCCTGGGTGCAGTGTAACTGGGATGAGCCAGGGCATGGACCAGGTGATATTCAATGGTGCTGTACCATGGCTCAGAACCATTGAATATGGCACTGAGGGCACATGTACGCACACGGTGCAGTGGCACTGCACCAGCGCAAGTGGCAGAAGGGGAGCAGGTGGTTGCGCCAGTGCAAGTGAGGTTGCGCTAGGTGCAGCAACTGCGATATTCAGCCAAGGCCATGCAAATGAGGCCATTATGCATGCAAGGTGCAAATGGAACCATTTGCATGCCAATCCCCATTTGCATGTGCTGCGCCAATTCCTGGCGACTTGCACCTGGCACCCTGTAGCTACTTGGCAGGCATATGTGCAGTCACTCCCTGCTGGTCTAGTGGACCACTATCCACTGCCCAATCACGGGCATATGTGCAATCACTCCCTGGTGGTCCAATGGATAGATCCCCATTGCCCAATCTTGGGGGCATAACATACATAGCCCTGGTGGTCCACTGGACCCCCCCAGTGCCCGATCGCGGCCATAGTTTACATACCCTGGTGGTCCAGTGGTGCCCCCCCACCCACCCACTGCATCCTCCACCACCCTGCACCCCCCAGTCAGCGGCAGGTGGCAGCTCCCTGCCCGCAAGCCACCCGGCTGCCTGCCGACTGACAGCATACCATAGGGCTGTATGCCTATTGGTCCACTGCTTGGATACTCATTCACAATTCGAGACTGTATAGTATAGTATGGTCTGCATGCCCATTGGCCCACACAGTGGACCAATAGGCCTATAACCCTACTGTACACTGTCAGTCGGTGGGTGGCCAGGTGGCTTGCAGGTGGGGAGATGGCCACCGGCGCTGATCGGGGTGCAGGGTGGCAGGGATGCAGTGGGCGGGTGGGGAGGGGGTACCACTGGCCACCAGGTGATTTAAACCCATGCCCACTATCAGGCACTGGGGGGGTTCCACTGGACCACCAGGGTTACTCAACCTATGCCTGCTATTGGGCAAAGGGAATCAGCCCACTGAACAACCAGGGCTTCATCTAAACATGCCCACAATTGGGTGAAGGGGATCAGTCTGCTGGACCACCAGGGATCATTTGGACACATGCCTGTGATTGGGCAATGGATAGCAGTCCACTGGATCACCAGGGATTGATTCGACATACACCCGCGATCGGGTGAGGGGGGGCACGATGCCCAATGGGCAGGGGGCTCATGGACTGTGTTCTGGGTGGTCGGTTAGCCACCCACAGCAGGTAGCTGCCATGTTGCACCTTGCAATATGGTGGCCAGGACTTGCTCCAGGTTTCGCTGGGCAGAACTTTGAACCCCCCTGTGTGGCACAAGGTGGGTATGTGCCAACATGTGCACCGCATATACCGGGCTGAATATCGGGATGTGCCGCATATGCATGGGCACACCCCCTGCACTTGCGCCACATACATTACTGGTGGGCCCCGGTTCATCAGGGGTTGTGCAGCTCAACCAGCCCCTTTGAATATCGTGCTGGGGCACATTGGTGGGTTGCGCAACCCGTTTGAATATCCCACCCAGAGTATTTAAAGGGATGGGTATGAGTGGTAAATTAGACCCACGAGAAAGTGTCGCACACATGCACAAAACTACTGGCTGCTAGCTGGAGCACAGCTCTTCTCATGTATGCCTTTTAGTACCTTTGGCACTTTAATACATTTTGACTACCTGAAGGATTTACATAGTCCTGTTGTATACTTTTTAGTCTGATATCTTTCTGATGGGAGCATCACTGCTACAGTTTCTTGTTTTACCTTTGACTTGTTTGAGTACCCCTGTGATATCCTGAGTGTCTGTTTGTTGCTTCTAAGCCCCACTGCCTCAAAGTTCATGGTGAAAGCTTCTTCCTCTGGCATGGACTGAAGTACTGGGGTGTTTACTGTGGACAGGGTAGGGTAGTAAAAAAATCAAGGTAGAATCTACCTTACTCTATCCAGCTACCCATTTTGTACTGGAGTATTGTTTAGGGTAATTTAGGCTAGTTTGGAGGTACCTGCAGGCAGAGTTTTGAGTGGGGTATTTTGCTACCCACCCATGCCTAGTATTCTGGAAGTTTCAATTTTGCCATAGAAAAGCAGTCGTTGACGGGAGGAACAACTTTCCCCGGGGCTTTAAAATTTAGTGTATATCCATAAGGAGGTTGTGCATCACGAGTGGCAGCACAGTTCATGTGCATTGTGACAATTCCCAAGTGTCAGCACTGAATTTCACTAAACAGTAGTAGCACAATCCAAACTTGTATGGGGAAATTGTGCTAGCAGCTGTATGTTAAAGGAAAAATAATTTTTTTATGATCAGATAGTAGAAGTGCTACAAACACGCCATTTATAAGGGGGTCCTGGTTTTTGTGTCGCAACACGGTATATGTACAGTGTTGTAATTCCAATGTGTCAGCACTGAATTATAGAAACATAGACTTTGTAGGCAGCTAAGGACCACGTGGCCCACCTACAGCAGTCTGTCCATTTTTTCCCCTGCCTATATAGTCAATGGAGACCCTATCAGATCTCCAGCTACCCCCACCACTTTCCTACCAAGATTCCCTTGTGCATATCCTATGCATCCTTGCAGCCCACCACTATTTCCATCCCCATGATGATGATAACTGTATGAAGCTCTGTATGATTACTTATTACTACACACAGTATATCTGTGCAAATTCACATGTAGCAGTAGCACCATCGGAAATTGTACAGGGAACTTGTGCTTGCAGCTGTATATTAAAAGAAAAAGAATTGTTGTTTTTTTATCAGCCAGTTGCAGCTTAAGTGACTTACTCATAAGGAGACCCTGCATCTTGTGCAGCAGCACAGTATTCATGCAATGCTGTAATTCCGAAGGATCAGCACTGAAATTCATTATATAGCAGTAGCACCATCTGAAATTGTGCTCACAGATGTAGATTAAAATGAAAGCATTGTTTTTTTTTTCCATGATCAACCAGTAGCAGTACAAGTGCTCAATTCATAGGGAAGTCCTGCATCATGCGTAGCAGCATGGTACACATGCAGTGCTGTCATTCACAGGTGACAACCGGAATTCACCCTGTAGCAGCAACTTCAAGCATAAATTGTACAGGGTTTTTTTGTGCTTAGCCTGTGGCATTATTTGCTGAACTTGCACATTTTTATGAATACCCATCTTTAAAAATGCACAATTCAGAAAAAAGGGTGCTGTTTCTTCCCTGTGGAAAAAAACTTTTCTGTGGCCAGCTGTCCTGGTTCTGAGCACTGAGCATTCTCTTTTCATGCCTGTAGCACTTTAAATCACATTGCTTTCTAGTTTAGGTGGGCAAGCCAGAAATATTTCATTTAGAGCCAAACCAGGGGTCTGGCTTGACTCTACAAGCCAAAACATGAGCCAAGCCCTGGCTACTGCGGGCTGTTCTTTACATAGGAGTTGCATGTTTCTGACACTACACTAACTGCTCAGGCTGACAAAAATGCTTACTTTGACCATACCTGGCTTGGCTTGACCTTGGCTCTCAGTTGCTTATAGAGGTTGAATCGAGCCGAGACAGACATTAAACTCGAGCCAAGCTTGAACCTGGCTCTGGCTTGCCCACCTCTACTTTCTAGGTGCCTGATGAATTCCTGGCTTTTGTTCTTCACAGTTCTTTGTAAGTGAAAAAAAAACAAGCTGATAGAAAACAGAGACAGTCTCGTTTCAGTCAGCTCATTTCTGTACTTCCAATGCTTGGTGCTCATTTTAAATTGAGACTTACCTACACCATGTGGATGGCCACTTTCAGGCCATGTGCTTTGTTCATTTTGGAAAAATGTAAAAAGTATCCCTAGTATGGGATGGAACTGGAGACAGAGTAAGTGAAGATTGCATACAGAAACAAGCTGTGGCTGTGTTATGTAACATTTTTGCCATTTCCAGGAGACAGAGAAACAAACAGCTTATCAGCGTCCCATGAGCAGTACAAAAAGCACAAGAAATGTTGTTAGTAGGAAAAAACAGACAGATGTGCAGTATAAAAAGCACAGCAAAAGTTCCTAGTAGGTTACATACAACCACAACAGCTTCTGCTTTGCATTTTCCAGCTCTGTAGTTGGCTAAATATTTCAAAGTGGAAAAAGAAAGTAGGCGGTAGTGGATGATTTGGGGAGATTTCTGATTTTAGACCTTAAATTGGTGTAAGAGGACCAAGCTCACAAAAGACACCTCTAGGCTTTAGCAATACATTTGTTATGCCCTTGGCAAGCAAATATAAGAAGAACTGTATAACTACATACTAAACATTTAAAGAACACTTACTTGTGGGTGCATTTGCTTCATTTGGTTTAACACGTTTACAGTGTATACTGCACTTACCAGTGACAGGAGAACCATGAAAGGTCCAGAGGTTCTAAAACATCCTGATATGCCGTGAAAAATTCTAATACTGTAGTTTTTGAGCCACATCAGAACTGTTAGAACCTTTTATTTTAAAGTACAGTTCACTGATTCAGTGGGCAACTAAATGTGGAGTAGTACTTGAGTTGTTTACCTGAATTGTTGTAGTACATGCTTGTTCAACGTAATATGGTTCTTGAAGGGGAGCTGTGCTGTGTATTACTGTGGACCACACCAGGTTGTGGATTAAAATTTTCACGGTCTAATTTCCTGGTTGCACTTGCTTTTATTTGGTCCGAGTGCAATAGCAGTTCTCTCGTTTGTGTTTAACTGTCTGGCGCAGGCCGCCCTGTGTTACTGCATCAGTCAGAAGAGGGTAATCCGATTGCAGCACCAGTCTTTGGAATTGTTTAATATGCTTCTTGTGCAATAGAAGTAGATCAGGATTCTGTGAGCTGTAGGTAGCTTGAGTTTGTTAGTAAAATGACTGGATTTGAAGTCTATGTGGCTTTTCATGTTCTCTGTTCCCAAAGAACCAACACCCTTTTGGAATACTGGAGGCACAGGATTCTTCTTGAGGAGGGTTCCACCCTCAGAGGTGCTGCGGGAGAGAAAGTCCTTTGGCTAAATATATTATATAGAAGAAGCCCAAAAGTTTAAAGACTTAGGCGTGACTATAACAGTTTGAACATAAACTTCCATTAAGGAGAGATAAAAGGCCATAACAGTGAACAACTATAAGAAGAGAAAACAGCATCCAAGTCCCAATCCATCCGATGGAAATAAAACTAACTTACATCAAATGAACTTACTTCTCTTATGACCTTCAGCATGGAGTAGAGGAAAACACTCCTTGTGAAGGAAACCTCTAAGATCCGAGGCTTCAGGTCACCATCCCTCCAGGTGTGACGTGATGCCATTATTTATTTATTTGTTTGTTTGTTTGTTTGTTTAAAATGTTATAACCAGGAAAGACACACTGAGCTGAGGCTCATTTCCAGGTGTGACCGGGGGAGTATCGTACGTACAGTAAAGAGCAGTTGAGAGCATTCAAAGTGCAGCACACAAAACAATAAGTTTGTCAGGCAGTAAAAAAAAAAATGAGTGCCCAGTGACAGCAATGCTTAAAAACAAGCATTTGGTAGCAACATAATTAGTTGCAGTGAACAATGTGTGCTAGAGAGCAACAAAATGGAGTAGCAACATATTGAAGGGCAGGCATGGAGTCAAGAGAACAGCAGACCCAGGTAGGTGTGTAATAGTATGTAGGTGGGGAGCAGGAGAGGCTAGGAGGAGACAGTGGAGAAGGAATTCATGAGAGGGGGTGGCAGGAGCAGGGTGGGCAGGAGTAGATCTTATCATGCATATGAAGGCAAGGAGAGACAGGGACAAGCACCCAAGCATGAAGATGGACCTGCAACACACTGCTACGATTTAATGAATAAGATAGTTTCTACTTCTAATCTGAAAAAATTCCACCCACAGAGGTGCTGAAGGTTAACTTTCTGAGAGTATAGCTGATGCTATACCAAGGAATGTTCAAGTTCCAAATCACCCAGAAAAGAGTGGAAACTGTCACTTCAGGTGTGGCAGCCCTATTATTCTCCTCTGATGAGGACAAGGCTTATGGATGTAAGAAGATGATCCCTTGTGGGCTCAGTCTGTTGCAGAATTAAGCTATGCAGGTTGAAAGCATATTGAGCTTTTCAGGGGAACAGAAAGGGCATATGCCCAATTGTTGAAGGGGCACATGCCCATTAGTTGTTGGAGGGGTATATGTCTGATTGTTGGAGGGGCACATGCCCATTAGTTGTTGGAGGCGTATATGTCTGATTGTTGGAGGGGCACATGCCCATTAGTTGTTGGAGGGACATATGCCTGACTGTTGGAGGGGCACATGCCCATTAGTTTTTGGTAGGGTGCATGCTCAAATGAAGTAGGGATGTGGGCCTGCTATTGATTACTGAGATGTCTGCCTGAAATTGTAGGTACAGTGAGAATAGTATGTATAGTAAGAGACTTGAAGGGTTAAAGCTGTGTCCCTGGGAGAAGACTGAAGAACCACCTGGGCAACCATGGCAGAGCGGAACAGTACAAAGTCAGAGGCAAATCTGCATGGGGCTCTTTAGGGATGTCAACAGAGTGTGGGCCTGAAGCTGAAAAGGGAGCTGTGAAAAGCAGGCAAAGAATTGCAGGGAGTGAAACATGGCCAGAGCCAGAGCTGGGAGAATTCCAGAGGAAAGCAGGCAGGATGGGAGAGCCAGTATCAGCAAGCATCCCAAAAAGAGCAAGAGCAGAGAAGGGCAGCTGATGGGAGGCACAGCAACAGAAAGAACAGAGAACAACAGGCAGGACAGCTCCCCTCAGCATGGCTTCAAGACAATGGGGGGGGGGAGGGGGGCAGCAGGAGAGGAAAAAGCAGCAAAGCTGCAAAGAAGACTGCAGAGATGAGCCCAGCCATGTGAGGCAGAACATCAGAATCATAGCATCTGAGCAGACAGCAGCAGCTGCACAGTGGAAAAGAGCGATGTGAAGTGACACACAGGTGTGAAGCACAGTACTTAATGAGCTTGGGCCAGGGAAGTCACTGCCACAAAACATAGACAGGACAGCAACAGTGAGTGGGAGAGGAGAAGCCTGCTCAAGGCAGGAATCTTCACAGGACTGTATGTTGCAGGCAGCCTGGAGGAACAGAGATGAACAGCAGTCATTGTCCAGAAACCTGAAGAGCAGAACAAGGGCCTCACAAAGGAGAAAGAACAGGTTGGAGACCAGCAACCAGGGAGAAACAAACAACAACGTAGCACTGGGAGCAAGAACCCACTGCACCAGTATGGGCCAATGGAGGCCTAGGAACTACAAAAAGCACAGCAACAGAGGGAACCCTGGGCTATAGCTGTGTGGCAAGGGCAGGACATGGAGATCATGCAGGAGAGCCAGAAACAGCACAGCTGCAGCAAAGAAATAAGTGCACATGATGCTTGGATGTGTGGGTTTAAATAGTGCTCAGTGGGAGAGTATGACAAGTGTTGCCCACTGTCCCATCAAACCTGAGGCATAGCCTTACAAAAATTGTTGTAACCATTATTTTTCACCCATGAGCTTTTGTTAGTAAAGGAAAAGAATCTGAAAAATAATTGGAGTAGTAACATTATAGCATAGTAATTTATGGTCAGAAGGGACTCTTGACCCATCATATCTGTCCCCTGCTTCATAAGCAGTGATAAAATAAGTATGCTGTGTAAACATGTTCCAGTTTATAAGGATTCCTTCCCCACTCTACTAACCAGGGTGCCCTGTGATTCCATTGGTAAGCAGACATTCTACAGGCTTAACTTAAAGGCCTGAACTGTCTTCATATCCACTGTCTCCACTGGCATGCTGTTCCTGTGTTCACCACTGTCATGGAGAGAAGGTGCCTCCTAATGTTACTTTTGAATTTACTACCCCTGAGCTTCAGGGTGTATACCTATGTACTGCTGCAGTATCTGAGTATGCCTCTCTTTTTTCCTTTTTTTATCTAACCCTGACTCGCTCTGACTGTGCCAACACCCGCAGACCTTGGCCGTGTTGCCACTCCATTTGGGTTCCTTCCTTCGCCAGGTACCTCACGCACACCAGCTGCATCAAATGGCTGGGGTCATGGCTCCACCTGCAAAGGCTGGGAACTTAGCCGGCTGTCAAGGTCCCCCGACCACCCTGGCCTCCTTCAAACCCCCCTCAGCCTGGCTATCTGCCAAAGGCTTTAAAATAGCACACCTTAATATCCACAGCATCTTCCAAAACCTAGCAGAACTAATAGCCTGGGTGGCCCACTACAAGCCTGACATTATGGGCATCACGGAAACTTGGCTGAAGCCTCGCATTCCTGACTCTGTGTGTGCTCTCCCGGGATACAGCCTCATCTGGCAAGATAGGGCAGGCAGTAAGCGTGGGGGTGTGTGCTCCTGTACTATAAGGTGCACCTAAATGTGTCTACAGTTGCCCATATACCCCCCGCATCCCCAGCCTGCGAGTTCCTTCACATCCTCCTCCTGCTTGGGAACACTAAAAAGGTGCATCTTGTCTGTGCCTACAACCCTCCAAAGGGTGGTGTTTAAGGGCTGTCCTCACTACTTGACCACCTTAGGGAAATGGTTGTCTCAAATGAACTGCTGATCCTGGGGGACCTTAAACTCAATTGGCTGGGGCCCATTACCAAGCAATATGAGCCTATTCTCTCAAGCCTTGCTCTCAGCCAGTTCATCACAACACCCACAAGGCTCTCCTCCCTGGGGTACAAAGGGTCACTTATCGATTGGGTACTGAGCAATAGATTGGATAGAATTATCCACTCAGGAATACTCCCTGACATCATCTCAGATCACTCTCCAACTTACTGCATATGGGGCACCTCCTCACCCAAAGTCCCCAGCAGAGTGATCCAGATGAGGGACTATTCCAAACTTATACTCAATGACTACCTTGAGGATCTACGTTGTGTTGACTGATCTAGTGTCATTGCCACAAATGACCCTGTTGCAGCCCTTGATCATTTCCTTGTCGTATATGTCCCCTTGCAAAACAAACATGCACCCCTTACAAAAGGGAGGGTGAGGTGCACAGTCATGAAGTGGCTTCATGGGTGCCTATTCTCCCTCATTAAGCAGAGAGACAAATGCTGGGTGAAACACAAGATCTCCTGCAACAATAACGACCTCCTTGAATATCGTCTGCTCAGAAACTCCTGTAAGAGAGCCATCCGCGCCGTCAAGAGTGAGTACTGCAAATCTGCCCTGCTAGCCTCGGCCAATAACCCTCGGCGCTTTTGTCAAAATGTTAAAAACCTGGTTGGAGGGTCTGCAAGAGAACAGAATGCTAATGTGCATATCAGGGGGACCAACTGCAATAACCCCCAAACTATTGCCACTGCATTTAACTGCATGTTCTCAGACCTGCCTGCTCCTCCTTCTTCCCAACTCTCTGCCCCTAAACCCCTGAGCGGGCACCCACCCTCGACTGCCCTTCTACCTCAAATGGATCTCAGTTGGAGAGACCCAGGAACTCCTAGCCGGTCTCTCCCACCACACGGGGGCAGGACATGACAGCCTTGAACCAAAGCTGCTTAGCATGGGGGCTCCCCTCCTTGCCCGGTCAGTTGCACATATCTTTAACTCTTCTCTTATCTCGGGGATCATCCCTGACTTATGGAAGGTGGCCAAGGTTGTCCCTGTTTACAAACAAGGTGACCCCAAATATATTAAAAACTATCGCCCCATTGCCATACTCTCTGCTACCTGTAAGATCCTTGAAAAGGCAGTTGCCACATAACTCTCCCACTACCTTCAGGGTTATGCTGTTCTCTCCCCTGCTCAGCATGACTTCAGAAAAGGGCACAGTACATTGACAGCACTTACCATGGTTACCTCTGAGATCAGGTCTGCGACTGACCAAGGCAAACTGACCGGTGCCATCTTTGTCGATCTCTCTAAGGCCTTCGATCGGGTTGACCATTCCCTCCTCCACTCCACTCTTCATTCTCTCGGATTCTCCAACCGAGCCCTTGCCTGGTTCTCCAACAACCTTGTGGGAAGGTAGCAATAAACCTCCTTTAACCGTGCCCTCTCTGCCCTCTCCCCAGTTAACTGTGGGGTCCCCCAGGGATCCATCCTTGGACCCATTCTGTTTTCCCTATTCATTAATGAACTGCCCTCCGCTACAACCCATGGGAACCCAACTCTATACTCTGATGACCTTGTCGTACTGTCCAGTTCTCAGGATATTAATATCATCAACTCCCGACTTAACTCCGACTTCGATCTTATCCAGAACTGGCTTGAGGGCCACAAGCTTACCATCAACCTGAATAAGACCCAGGCCATGCTCTTTGGCTCGGTGGCCAAAATCTCTTCCCGCCTGGCTCTTCTAACCATCTATAGAGCAAATGGCTCCCTCCTGCTGGTCATGGACTCCGTCAAGTATCTAGGAGTTACCCTTGATCCACAACTGGATCTCACCACGCATCTTTGGAATATATGTAAAGCCATGAACGGCAAGCTCAGACTTGCCTACAGAGCCAAAGATTGCCTCACCCCTGCTGCTCGGCTCACCCTAGCAAGGGGGATACTTCTTCCCATGATTTGCTATGGGCTTGTAGCCTTTGCCCCAGTCCCGAATTCTAGCCTTGCAAAATGAGACACTGCTTATAACAATATATGCCGCTTCGCACTCTCTGCTCCTCACCTTATGCATCACTGTGAGCGCTACTCATGGCTGGAGTGGCTCCCCCCTGAAAAGCACCGCGCCTTTGTCCTTGGCAACTGCGTAGATAACATAGTTCGAACGGCCACTCCTTATGCACTTGTCCTTCCCTTCAAACATGGATCCCCTGCCTACCACTTAAGATCCAGTGCTGTACAGGTCTGCCTGGTTCCTAAGACCTGCACCCTCACAGGAGACCGGACCTTCTCTGTCCATGCACCAAAACTGTGGAACTCCCTTCCTGCCCTAGTTCATGCCTCTCCCTCCCATCCCTGCTTCAAAACATCCCTCTGGAGCTTCCTCAAATCTGCCTCTGCCTGTCTATGTACCATATAGACCCAGCATATTCCCTCCCTCCCTCCCGATTCACTGAGTGAGCTGTCCTGTAAGCCGTTATACCGGTTGCTGTTAAATCTCTGCTGATAACCAGCATAAGGCACTTTCTGCCCTCCTGTTGGAGGGGCGCTCTTGTCATACTTGATAGCAGACTTGATAGGCCTCTAGGCCTTTATCTGCTGGCAAATTTCGTATGTTCGTATATCTGTACCTGCTTCTATCTTCATTATTTGATGTTCATTCTCTCTCATGATAGGTGCTCATGTCATATCAGTTCCTGCTTGTACTTTCATTTATTTTGATGTTATTCTCTTTCATGATGTTATTTGATGTTATTCTACCTCTCAATGCTGTTATGTATCTTGTTGCCATTCTGCCTACTTAACCATTTTAAACCCTGTTGTACCATATGCTGTACCACCCACTTGTTGAAGCCTGTGGCTCCTGTATGCTACCTCGACTCTGTATCATGTTTCGTATGTACTCTGTAACCCTCCCGAGTCGCACCTGAAAATAGGCACTTGGATGTCTAGAGTGCTTACCTGGTTAACAAAAGCAAATAAGTAAATAAATAAATACCACCTAACTGTCTGAATTTTCAAAAATGGTTTTGTCTGCCCCCTGATGGCCTCCCATGGACACATTAGGTACTGCAAAAATCAATTCCTGTCTGTCTCTGAATGACAACTGCAATTTACTTTTTTCTGATATATTTTAATCAGTAAGCAATCAGCTGCTGCTGTAAAGCAGTTAGCTAAGCTGCTCAGGTAAATGGGCTTGGTTTGTTTTTCTATGAAGCTTGCCACAAATCGTGGGAGTGGAGAAAGTCCATGCCCCCCGCCCTCGCCCACGTTCCTTGTCATGCAGAAGATCAGCTTGGGCATTGCCAGTTCTAAAGGGAATGGTATTTGAGTGTACTTTAAGCATTTAATCCATTGAAATTGACAGGCTGCAGAAGTGGCCAGAAAAACAATGTCCTGTAAAAAAAAAAAGCATAGATGAAGGATGCGCCATCTGAGTTAGTGAACTTATTATACTGCCAGACATGTAAAAACTCTGGTGTGGAGTAGCAAATCAAAGGTTTGGGGTGATGACCCCCCACACACCCTTTGAGACAAAGTGCCATTTCCATACTATGGACCATGTATACATAATAATAGGGGAATTCTGTTCAGGACAAAATGTTAAAAATCTTAAAATGCTGAAATTAAATGCCTTTTTTCAGAATAGAAACTTCATTCCATTTAAAGTGCACTTAACACAACAAATATCCTTGTCTGTGGACTAGACTGCAGCTAGTCTCTTCCCTTCTTGAGCAAAGGCTGACCTCAGGTATAGCTCAGTAGTTAAATATCATGTTGAACCCTGTCTTGGTCTGTTTTGGTTTAAGGCACCTCCTTTTGCAATGTGCCTCCCCCTTTCTCAGAGAAGGAGAGTTAAAAATAATATTCTAAGCCTCTTATGCTTAACAAGCACTATGGTACAAAAGGAAAAACCTGCTGTTTACACAATAAAGGAATGCCATAAATTGGGACTTCCTTGCAAATGAGATGGCACAGATGTGCCAAACAATGGAAAAGCTACAAATAACTTCAAACGAGCAAACATTAATAGCTGAAGAAGAACCTGCTTATTTCTGTTCAGAGTTAGGTTCAAACCAGTGAAAGCAGTAGTAGTTACCCGGACTCCATGCCTCTTAAGGAACGATTTCAGTAGGTACATTGGGTAGGGGTTTAATCACATTAGTTCATACCACACCATACTTCTTCATTAAAAAACCTGTTTGTACTTTCATAACACACATGCATGCAAGTAAGCCTGTGTAAACTGATTACAACATGTCAGCCTGCATTCTCATGAAACAATTCCAAAGTCTCCACCCTTTAATACACTCTCTGTATTCTACCTTCTTAAATGTTAACTTGAACCTGAACTCCAAATAACTCTCACTCACTGTTCTTCATGAACATAACCCCTCCATCGCATACAAACACAGTATTGCCACCATTTTTATCTAGTCTAAAATAACATCTTTACGTACCTCATTATCTGAAAATATGTGTGTGTGTGGGGGGGGGGGGATGGCAATGCATTCAGTACCCTGAAAGTACATTGCATCCTTCAAACAGGTGATTGCAAAATATCTATATAAGAAACCTCTTTGTTTATTCCTTGCAGGCTGCAAAAGCTGGAACAGTGGAAAAAAATCCTTTCTCTGCCTGTTGCTTCTGAACTCTGGACAATAGCCTGCCAATGAAAGACAGACTCATGCATATGTGTGTGTGTGTGGGGGGGGCATAAATAAGTCTGATTCAAGGGACTAAATGATTCCAGATACAAAGCAGAATGTGGCAAAAATATTCAAACCAAAATATCACATAGTGCTATTATCAAAATCATCAGTGTCATCATGAAGACATTGTTACTATAAAGCACATATGTAATGAATGACTAAAAACATCTCTCTGTTCCCTGTGCTGACTTGGCTGCTTTTTCTCTCAGTAATGACTAACTTACATAACATTTTTAAAACATGTAGCACATTAACCTTGAGCATTTATAAACATCACTGTTATATACAGCGCGAAAGAAAAAAAGAAAAATTAACAGGTCAGATTCACCCACATACTGTGGTATAATGTCTAAACATTTGTAAGGTACAGAATGACATAACATAAAATTCATGTAGCCTCTCTCACACAGCATTAAAAGCCAAAGCTGTTCTCTGTACTTCTAAATCAGCATACACTATGTGTGTGTGTGTGTGTGTGTTTGTGTGTATGTTTAGAGAGAAAAGTGACATTAACATATTTCTAAACCTTGGGTGATCAAATCCAAGTTTAGATAAAATAGAAGATAAGATAAGACAAGACAGGAAAGGGTATCAGACAAATGAGAACTGTAGTCCAAAATAGAGAAAGGTAAAGGTAAAGTTAAAGGTTAAGGTTATCTGGTGTGCAGATGTTTTCCTTTTACAATTGCTTAACCATTGCAATTTAAAGCTTGCCCTTGCATCTCTAATACAATTGGTGGCACTTGGAGAGATCAGTCTTGGTGCCCTTGGCTAGGGTTTGCAATTGTTTGTGTTGCACATGCATGGCTCCTTTAAGGTCCATACAGGGCGGCTCAAGATCGTACTTATCATAGGTTACACATTTAAAGTGCACTTGTTTTCTGTGTGTCTTCTTTTGTTTCTCATCCAAATGTGCAGTCAAACACCATTGGGTGATAGTTGCCTGTACTTCCTTCTGTTCTCATTTTCCTTTTGCAGTTTATAGTTAATACTTTCCAACTCTGCCACATGTTTCTTAATGCATTTAAAGTGATTTGTTGACATTCCACAAATGCTTTTTTCACATAGTATGCCATTGCCACCCATGCTTCAGATGTTGAAGCTGCAATTTGCTTTGTAAAAAAGTCTGTCATAGTCAGTTTTTTATGTTTTATCAGCCCTTTGTGTCTGCCTGCCTTCCAGTTTTCTGTGTGGCCACACTCCTCAGAATGATGTCATGCAAGGGATCTGTCAATGTTTTACATACAGAAACAAGGAATTCTGGGTAAATGATACAGTTGACTTAAATGTTCATTACTCAGAGGTGCAGTCTCTTATTTTGGTGGTGGTAACTGCAGTATAGCACCTAATATGTAGATATACATAGCAAGGCATTGTGGGTACAATAAGAAGTTGTTTTCCAATATTCTTACTGTGAGGTGCTGTCTCATATTTCTGTTGTAGCTTCAACAATAAAAGCTCTCATATGTTTATTTTCAAAACAAGGCATTGTGCATATAGCATCTAGTTGACAAGATTCCTTTACTGAGAGATTTAGTCTCTTAGTCTCCTATTTCTGTAGTGACCACAGAAATATAATAGCCTGTATACTAATTTACATAGTGAAGCATTGTGGGTACAGTAAATACCTGATTTTTCTGTCTCACTAGTCGCTAATCAAAGTACTGTCTCTTATTTTGGTAGTATTTACAATGGTACAGTCTGTAGAAAAGTTTCTGGAAAATTTTTGTGATGCAGGTAGGTCACAAAGATAATTTGCCATTCTGTGAAGATGTCGTTTCACTTTTACTGCCTGCTGGTGCTGTGACAGGTCTGAAATGACAGTTCCTTTCAGAATGTGGGAGGGTGATAATACTTTTCTATGTTTATGATATAGGGCCCGAATGACTGGTAGTAGTTCAGCAGTGTAAATATGGGTCAGTGATTACATAACTCTGAGCTGCTTTCAGCCAATCAAATAATTATAATTTTTCTGCACATTATAATGCTAGATACAGCTACTTGCAAACAATGTAAAGAGTCACCTAAAAACTGACAGTGTCCCTTCAAAAACGTTGTTTCCGTTGCATGATGTCATGGCTGGCGGTTGTAGCACTGAGAAAACAATATGGGGGCAGGGTCATGCAAATGAAGCAGAGCACAGAAATGAAAGCATTGTTTCATGGAAAACAACACTTGGCTGTTTGAATGGTAGGAGACTGATTCACAACTCCTACAGGTTACTGCTCCCATTTGCTATGGCAAACCTCAGAAAATCACTTTAACTTTGCCCTGCAGAGTCAAAACAGTAACATATAAACCTTGCATACTGTAAAACACTTTTTTCTGTTTGTCCTTAAGTTTTTTTATCTGATTTTAAATGAAACTGTTGCTTAACATATTTCCAGGGTCTCCTTTAGGTCTATGTTCCTTACAATACTCTGAGCCCCATCGGCAGTCACAAAAGCAACAATAAACTCATGCATGTTATGTAACCTGTCTTTCTTAGCCAGACTGGGTTTCTGAAAACAAAACTTTCCACTGACAGTCTCTACCCTACTAGCAGCTCCCACTGACAGACATATCTATGTTGTGATCCTTGCATACCCCTAGTCCATCATTTTGGAGTGCAGATTAACCTTGTCCCATCTGGGGTGCGAAGATGTTGGGTATTCGAGCCAATGATTACATTAGAAACAAGGAACTGTACACAACAATGCAAGGTTTATTGACCTTACAAACATATACTGCATTAACCCCAGCAGCCCAGCTTACAAGGTACCAGCAATGATCAGTCGCCTTCCCTTGGGAGGACAAACCAGACAGGCATCATGGAGGCTTCAGCACTTCATTTCAGGGTTCATAGTTCCTCACCATCCACCTCTCACAATCTATCTTATATATACTTTCCACTAGCTGTTATCTATACAGAACTCAGCATATGTCCATACAAGGTAATCTTTCACTGGGTACATTACTGTATTTTTGCAGTCTTCGAGCCCTTGCAATCTCTAATTTTGTTTACAGTATATGTTTAGCAGTAACAAACTCTGCACAGTGTACTAGCTACCAACTCTATTTTTGCAATAGCAAGGGCATTAGCACAAAAAGCAGAGAGCCTTAGAACAGAAAATATTCTCTTTAACCCTTTTGCCTTTGCCCAGCACTTTGCAATCTTTTTCATTATAAAAAATTGTCAGATTCCTACACCAGTAAAACCAAACTTAGACCGAATAAACTTAATTTTTTATGGGTTTTTCTCCCTTAGAAACTCCAGGCAGGCACAACAACAGTCCTTTCTCAGAGGATCTCAATCCACCTTGTTAGCTTCAGGGCTTCATTAAGCTGGCCTTAGTCCCACATTTTCTGTTTTCTTCCTCATTAATCCCAGGACCCCAGAACACATTCACGCATGCGGCCCCATGGCTCTGGTGATGGCCGCTTCCTTCCATGCAGCCTAATGCCTGCTCTCTCACATGGCTTGGCACTGCCACCTAGCTTCTGCCAGGTGGCAGCCAAAAAGCAGGGAAACCCATGTCCCTCCCAGGGAGAGGAGAGCTGTCTTGCAGCAGCTCAACCTAGCTTCTCACCCCCCCCAGCCAACCCCTGATGGCTCAGGCTCATTCGCAAACCCAGGTTGCCAGTATGGGAAGAGGTAAGGCATTCAGTACCTCAGCCCTCCATGCCACTGTGCCAGCTCTAAATAAACTTAAGTGACAGTCATAGTAATGACTACAGCCCAGTAAAAAACAAGCATTTGTCAATACTGAATGTTTGCTTGCTGGTATTGGCATTGATACTGCAGGACTTGGAGAGACGCATAATAGGAATGGCAGTGAAGAACTGAAGTAACGCCAACCTTCACCCCACCCTGCAAAGACTGACAGGCATTGGGGTCTGCCTTTGGGTTATCTGCCATAACACACATGCCAGTCCCCCTCACCCCACCCTGCAGACAGGTGCAGGTGTCACGGTGTGCCTGTGGGTCTTTGGCCCTTACACTTACCCCATTCCATAAGAAAATAAGCTGAAATAGGTGAGTATAGGAGAATAGGGTGAATGTTAGGGCTGAAGACCCCAAGGCACACCTCAATGCCTGTCAGTGGCTGCAGGGTGGAGGTGGGGGGTGTAATGGAGTGAATATTATGGCTGATAACCCAAAGGCACACACCCCGATGCCCATCAGTCTGTACAGAGTGGGGCATCGTGGTTGGAAACCTTAACGCCACAGGTGTTTGTTGGTGCGGTCCTCGCTCCATTCCTCACCCCCTCCTGTGTGTGCCAACTGTGACCAAAAGCTTCACTTAACTGCTGCTTGCTCCATTTCTTGCCCCTTCACTTCACTGCTGCCTGCTTCATGTCTGTCCCTTCCCCTCACTGTTGCCTGCTCCATTTCTTGTCACTCACTTCACTGTGCCTGCTCCATCAGTACCCTGCTAGTAATTCCCCTTTCCTCAGAGTGGACTCTGTTTACTATTACTGTCTGTGTACTGTTTTCCAGACAATTTTTTACCCAGGCTCCACCTTGGGACCCAGTCCAACTGGCAGTCAAAGGCCAAGATGAATGAGTACAAACAGCAGCCCTCCAAACAAAATAATAACTTGTACTATGGAGAAATGAGTTGCATCACATTTAAGATGCAAAGAGTTGGGGTTTAGCATTGTGGCTTTCTCAACGTCAATAAACCGATGGAATTGCAACTCATTTCTCCATTGTCTCAATTATATTGACACTTATTTTGTTTGGAGTGCTGCTGTATGTGTTCATTCTGTTTGGTTCTTTTTAGCTAGCACCTGTACTTATATCTGAGAGTGCGTGGTCATTTGTGTTACTGCAAAGACCAAGAAAGCCTGGTCATCACTCCAGGGAGAGGAAAGCAATTGCTGGGATACTCAGTCCTCTCCCATGCTGGCCAACCCCAGCAACCCAAGGCTGTACATGACCCCAAGTCACTGATGTGGCAGCAGGTGAGATGCAAGAGCCTCAGTAATCCACACCACTTGGATGTCCAAAATATTTTATATTCTAAAATAAAAATTGGAGTTCACTCCATACACTTCAATTGAAATGCCAATGAGTGCAATGTGATGTACTTAGAGAAAAATAACCCAGACACGGAATATTGTTTGGGGTGATGAGGTTAAGTTGTCCCACCCACTTTTCTTTGGTCTGAACCTCCTCCAGTGGAGAAGATACAGTAAATGTGGAAGTCATTATTAGCGATCCCTTCAAGCAAACCAGCCAGTTCAATAATGGCTATATTAAGGCATCAAGGGTGCTGGGGTGCATTGGGAAGGGTTTTTATACTAGGGAAGGGGAAGTGATACTACCCATATACAGCTGGACATTACACGTTATATTATAGAAGTAAGTAATAACACATGATGGGATGTGGTTTATTCTGGAAGTGTGTTTATCCAGAATAAACCACACCCCAGAGTGTGGTATTGCACATATAAAGTGGGTATATGTTGAGAAACTGCATAGTAGTGTTTATTTAAACAATGGAGAAATTTAACAAAATAAAATACTGGTTTTATTTACAATAGTCCCTTGCACACTCTTTGTGTGCTATTGTACTTGCTGGTGTCACTAGGGATGCTGTGGTGTTGTGTGAATCGCTAGCATTGGGCCCCTGCAGGACCAAGGTTTACTGACTGACTTGCTGGCAGTACGCCACCAGCTGCAATAGTGCTGTTCACAAAATTCCTGATGGTCTCCCTCTCGTAGTCGATCGACACAGAGTTTAAAACCTTTGTGATACTTGGGGTGGAGGATGGGATAGAAGTGGCTAGGGAGGGACAGCAGGATGATTGGTGGAGTAAAAACAACAGTTTTTAAAGTGTTGTGAGTGTTGCTGTTTATTTTTGCGGATTCCGATTTTGCTCGCTAGACTAAAAAAAAAAATGGTGAAATTGTGTTTCTGGTGGCATCGGAGGGATCTGTGCAGGAATCAGGGACAGACGCAAGCACTTATTTTCTGTGTCATGATATACAAAATAAGCATAGCAGGCAAGGGCTGTCAGCCAATCATGTTCCGTTACTGTCTATACCCCTTTTATAACATTCATCAAACTTTAGTAGATCAACAGAAAAGACACAAACAAGCAGTGACAGTATTCATCACACTCAGGGCCCTTGAGAGGGTGGGGTAGCATGGGATAATTCCTGTGGCCCAGTGCCAAGAGGAGTCCAGGCCTCCTAGCATGCTGTATGGAGGAAAGGGAATGTGAGCTGGTAGGGGCCCTAGAGACTGAACTGTTCCCGGGGGACGGAATTCCTCTCAAGGGGCCTGATCATACTGTCCTGCCTGTATAATAAAAATTATATCATTTTGTCTTGGTGTCTGGTGTATTTATTTAGCATCAATGTTTCTCTTCCGGCACCCCATAAATATCAGCATGGCCTGCTGTGGAGATAGGGATGATATACAGGGGCCCTTCTTTTCAAATGCTTTGGCCTGTCTCCTGAACTGATGTAAGTCTCAACATGGTTAAGATGGTCAAAATCAGGTTGTACCACATTTTAAAAAGTGGACTACTGCCGACAGACCCATGTATTTTGTATGCATTTCCTCATAAAGCGAAGCAGAATATGCAGTACTCTTGTACAGAGAATTCAGGAGGTACTTTTTTACATGAAGACTCATGTCCAGGTGGAATGAGCTGCCAGAGGAGGTGAGCAGCAGAAATGGTGGGATGTTTCAAGGGGGGTTGGTGGGACATGGTAAAAAAGAAAATTAGAACAGGATGGTTGGGGTGAGAAAAGGGGGAGGGGGAGGATGATCCCTCAAAAGAATAGGAAGGGGGGCCAGCTCCAGAGTATTAGACTGATCTGTACACTTGAGCAGACTAGATAGACCAATAAGGCCTCTTTCTGCCAGCAGTTTTATATGTTCACGTAAGGGTCTCACTCACCTCCCCTCATGTACTCTAGGAACATAGAATTTGTTGGCAGAAAAAGGATTGGTAGGCCCTTCTAGTCTGCCCTATTTTCTCTCTATTACAGCTACTTAAACACTATTTGGTCTATGGAGTCCCTCCCTCCTCACTGTCCTCTTAATATGTCCATGTGCCTATCACATGCATGCTTGAAGGCCCCCACATGTTTTCTCCCTCAGCCTCCTCTGGTACACTTTGCCAGGTGTCCACTTTCCCTTTCTAAGAAGTGTTTCATCACATACCTCTTAAACTCCCTCCCCATCTTCATTGCATGCCCCATGTTCTGGTGCTCCTCCGCTTCTCCCCTGCTGCATCTTATTTACCCTAGTGAGGTACTTATAGTTCTTAATCATGACCCCTCAATCTCTTCTTTCTTCCAGGGAGTACATGCTGAGATCCCACAGCCTATGCTTGTATGGTTTCTCATGTAACCCCTGCACCATTATCGCAGCCCTCCTCTGGATTACTTCCACCCTGTCAATGTCCTTGCAGAGGTGTGACCTCCATAACCGTACACAGTACTGTATGTGGGGTGTCATTAGTGAGCAGTGCAGTTGCAACACCACCTCCTTTCTCCTGATATTAATCCCCCTTCATGTGCACCCCATCATCCCACCAGCTTTGCCAACTGCCCTGTTGCACTGGCCTACCACCTTGAGATCATCAGAAATGATTACCCCATGTCCCTCACATTTTATTTGGGCCTCCCATGCCCCCCCAATCAGCCACTCCTTTGGGCCACCAAGGGAACCATTGCCCACCAAGCATCCCCCATCACCATCGCCCCCCCTTGTACCATGTCCCAGTTGATGTGACATATCACTTCACTGGGGTGTGGGCCCTCCCTGGGCCCATGAGAGGGGAGGTAGGATTCAAATCTGAACCAGGTGCATGGGGGGGGGATCTACCTCAAAAGGCTGATGTGCAGTATGAGGGGACCCAGGTGACCATTATCTGGTCAGCCAAGACGGCAATTTTCCATGTTCTCCCTTGATCCCACCCTGCCCCCATGTTGCAGCCACATGCACATGGCATCCTGGGAAGGACGTATGGTGGCTTGTGGTCACCCACGCCGCCAAGTGCGCTTTCACAGGTGATCATCAGGAGCCGCTGTAGTAGTGGTGCAGGCTCTCACCCTCCTTGCCAGGTAGGATAGTGTCCAAGTGGATGTTCCAAACCCTCCCTTCCGGTCTCCACTCCTGCCGTCACAGGTGCGGGTGCAAACCAGGGCTGCCAGCATGTCGTGCGATCTCCTATTGCTCGGTGCCATGGAGCTGACTCCATGTCACTCTCTTGCTTTGTGAATGCAATTACCTCCCATCTTATACAGATCCCCTGTTTCCCCCCCACCCCAGATGCATCACTATGCACTTTTTGGCTTTAAAATCGGGGTGCCATCACCTTGATGATGACTCTAGTTTCCCAAAGATCCCACTGCATTTTCTCCACCTCTTTATGGGTGTCTAGCCTGTGTCAGAGTTTAATTTCTTCCATAATGAGACACACCTTCCCCTCCAGTTCCACAGCAATATCAATTATGAAGACATCGAAGAAGACAGGAGTCAGTACCAATCCCTGTGGCATTCCACTGGACAGTCTTCTGTCCGCCAAGTGTCTTGTGTTTACCACCACCCTCTGTGCCCTATACTTTAACTGTTTGATAACCAGCTTATCATCTTCTCACCAACACTTAGGTTGCTGATTTTCTTTATTAGCCTCCTGTGTGGCACAGTGTCAGTCCACTGTCTTGTCCTGATCCAGCACCCTAATCACCTAATCAAAGAAATCTATGAGATATGTTTGACACAACCTACCACCTGTGAAACCATGCTGCCCCTGGTCATGCAGCTAATTTGTCTCCTGGTACTCATCAGCCTGCCCTTCAGCAGGCTCTCCATTACTTTCACTGCCACTGATCCTATGCTGGGATCCACTGTCATCCATCTTGGGGCATCCCCCCCACAAATAATCTCTGACCACTACCACAAATTCTCCCTTTTGGCAGTCCCGTCTTGCCAGAGAATTAGTAGAGTTATAGTGTATGGTGGAATGCGGTTATGTATGGAAATCCATACACCACAGAAAGTTGTTCTGCTGCGGAAGTGACATCTTCAGTAACGCAGAATGACTTTTCATTCTGCGGTAGTAAGGACATCATAATACAAGGGACTACAGCAGACCTTGTGATTTATCCCTTGCTGAGTGAGAGTGGTGCATGGTTGTGCTGAGTAGCGGCAGTTGTGAATCGAGGATGGTTGGCAGAATCAACTAAAAATATGGAAAAGTTAGTGTTTTTATTTTCTTTTTTCAGTCACCATACACTGTATAGAAGAGAGTATGGTTACCCATACACTACTTGGCTATTCTTTCACTGCGAAGATACAATGCCGACTTGGTGACCTCTCGACCTTCGCTGTTGAGGTCATCAGTCATCATTGTATCCACTCAGTGGAAGAATAACCTTGTAGTGTATGGTTA
This sequence comes from Neoceratodus forsteri, assembly GCA_016271365.2. NCBI lineage: Eukaryota > Metazoa > Chordata > Ceratodontiformes > Ceratodontidae > Neoceratodus > Neoceratodus forsteri. The sequence continues at coordinate 921,172,731 of CM057450.1, read as the reverse complement.
TCCATACACTATACTGTCCACCTTCCTGGAGCCCACCAGTTCCCCACTCCTTGACACCTGGGTCATAACAGTAGAAGCAGCATCCTCTGTCACATGGATTCCCATTATTTGCTCAGTTACCCAAAGAAGGCTGGTCATTGCATATATTAAAAAAAATGTTGCGGTATGTATCACCTAAATACACACACACACAGAGTAATTGGCACAGCTGGGCTGTTACAATAAACCTATCAAGTGCAGGTAATACGTAGATGGTCTCTTACCTGGGTACTGAAGATCCAGAGGTAGGAGTCTTGAAGGGATGATGTTCATCAGACCTGTAAAAAAATATATAGGGAAGGGGTCCAAAGGATCTGTAGTTCTCGGGGAGAAAATAGAAAGGGCAGGTTAGACGTAGAGTAATACTTATCAGATGGGGATCCAGTCAACATCCTGTCAGACCTGTTAAACAGAAAAATAGGGGATTACAGAGAAAATAGAGTAGTGAATGCAGAGACAGAGAGCAGAAAAGGTGTATAGGAAAGCTGAGGAGTAAAGAAAAGGGAGCTTTAGATAAAATGTAACAGGGCAAAATAGGAAGCTAGAGATATACAGAATGACAAAGTGATATTGAGAAAAACAAAATTAATAAGCAAAAGACAAAGTGTTGTTGTGGGGTATAGCAAAACCACTTATGACCCCCTCCAGATGATCTAGTGGCTAGTAAAGTAGAAGTCCAGCTGCTGTGCTGATGACCTGGGTTTGGGAGCAAGCCTGGTAAGTAGCGTCAGAAGGCCATGACTGAGACACTGCATCTCGATCGGGGAGGGTTGGTGGCTAACTCTGCCACCACAGCAACCCCTGTGGTTGGGCCAGGGAGCCTTCTACTGCCACACAGCAGACACTGCTGCTGTGCACAGCCATAACAGGCATACATTCTCACCAGGGTTGGAGGGAGGAAATTAATGGGGGAGAAAACACCTTGTAGGTGTCTGACGTCCAGGTTTGGCCAGACCAGACTATATTCCTGTGCCAGTGGGGGACCAGAACACGTGGGTATGCAAAGGAGCTTGAGTCAGTTTAGTGCATTCTGGAAATGCTGTTCTTTGTGGAAGCAGAAGGTCCACAAAGCTACTGAGCTACTGCAGGTGATGAATCAGTCAATCAAAATTTATTTATAAAAGGCACCTTTCCCTAGTTTAAGGTGCCTGCACATATTAAAATTACAACAACAATGGATATATAAAACCATAACTTACCCATAATATAACATTTTTAAAAATACAGCAGCACTATACTTCATCGCCAAAAGCTGATGTTCTTATTTATACAATTCCCTATTTTATGCTATGGCATAATTTACTAAAGTATTATCATTTTTTTACAGGAGAAACATTTGTCCCTGGAAGAACATAAAAAATACTTGAATTTCAGATTTACTCAATTTTTTTTTCTTTGCATAGTTTGTGTCATAGGTGGGGACTCTTTCGCCAAGGCCTTTCCTTTGAATTAACTCATGTAGAAACAGATACAAAGGGGCATTACGTTATAGTAATAGGCATCCTTTATGGCCACCTACTTACATTATTTGATACCTACCCCCCCAGAACTGAATTATTAACATTTTTGCAAGGCCATCTTTTCTTTGGGGAGGGCATCTAAATTGTATAGTCTACCCTGAAGAAGATATCTCTACCCCCAGGTCACATCACCTCTCCCCAGCACAGAAATATATGCGTAAAACTCTTTCTCAGCTCAATATTTTGGATACCTGGTGTCATCTATATCGCTGTAAGAAGGAATATACTCATTATTCTGCACACTGTGGTAGTTATGCCAGGCTAGCTTATATGTTCACTATATGCAAACATGTAGATAGTCTTTATGACATCAGACATGGTTTGCTGCCTTTATCAGATCATACTCTGCTCATAGCCGTGTTTTCTTTTGGGCAACCCATAAGGCAAACTATCTGGTGTCTACAACCTAGCTTATTATGGGACCTGAATCTTTCAGCCATATTACAGAAGCAAATTCCACAATTTCTCCAGGATAACAACACTGGTACTATATTCCCAGCCATTCTCTGGGACATGTTAAAAGCTGTTATACATGGCACAGTTGTAGTGTACTCCTTGGTCCGACATAAAACTAGGGAATGGAAATTGCAGAGCCTTCAACACGTATTACATACCCTCTAACTTTTTCATATGCAAGGTGATGTCCCTATAAAGCAACAGATATTAGATACAAAAGCACAGATTCTGGAATTCTTAGACCAAAAGGAAGAACATGCTTTATTCTACCTAAGGCATCATTATTATGAAGGTGGGGCTCAAGATGCATGCAGTCTTGCATGCTGCCTTTGGGTGCACAGACAAGGCTCAAGCTTTCAAACACTAAGTTGTAAAATCCTTAGACTTGTGTTATTACCCATGATGAGGCTAATATTCAAGCAATGTTTCACCGTTTTTTATTCTGCCTTATATACTCCAGAAGGTTCTGCTACCTCCAAAAATCAGATACAATTATTTTTGCAACAAGCCAGGCTCCCCACCCTTACATTGGAGCAGATAAATACTTTAACTAACCCTATTACCCCACCCACAATTACCCTGGGTATTTCATCTACTAAAACCGAGAAATACGAAGGACTGGACGGTTTCCTGTCTGAATTTTATAAATTACCTGCAATACAACCTCTACTACTCCCTTTACAATCACACCTGTATTGATCTGTCCAGGCAGGGGAGAATCCCCCCTCCATCATGGCCATATGCCATTATATCAGCACTTCCCAAACTGGGTAAGGATCTAACTTCTTCAGCCTCTTAGCATTCCATTTCAATACTAAATTTTGATTATAAATTATTTACTTCTATCTGGGCTTTCACATTGGAGAGCCTTCTCCTGTTCCTGCAGGACCAGGATCAGGTAGGGTTTGTTTGAAGAAGTCAAGCTTATTATAATATATGCAAAACTTTATTTCTCCTAGATTATGTCATGCAGCGATCCCTACCCCTGGTCCTTCCAGCTTAGATGTGGAGAAGGCCTTTAATAAGCTTTCATGGCCCTATCTGTGGGCCACATTAGCTACATTTGGTTTTCCTTTAAAATTTCTTAAAAGTGTTACAATCCTTATATCATGCCCCCATGCATTTGTTAAAGTCAATGGGTCTTTTTCTTCATTCTTTATTTTGGGCCATGAAACAAGACAAAGCTGTCCCTTCTTACTTGTTTTGTATGCCCTCTACATAGAACTCTTTGCATCTCGTATTCAACACTCTCCATCAGTACAAGGGGTTCCCCTGGCAGGAGGGACCATTGTATTGCCTTGTTTGAAGATGACATTTTGTAAACAGATACAAACCCTACAGACTCTCTTTGGACAATATGGGACATACTAGATCATTTTGAACAGATAGTGGGTTTTCAGTTAATTAAGCATAAAACAAAGGTGCTCACATTTAATTTAAGTACACTCCACCTCAAACGGTGAAAGTTCAGTAATATATTCAATGAAACAGAAATACCTTGCATTACTTAGGAGTATACCTGACTAAAAACCTGGACCATTTAGAGATACTCAGTTATGAACCTTTAACCATAGCCGTGGCATCCAACATAGACGGCTGGTCCTTGTTAGCACTGTCATTCTTAAGTAGGATAACAGTTATCTGTCAAAATATATTACCTTGAATATTGTTCTGTCTACAGACACTTTTGTTCCATCCTCATAGTACCAGTTTTAAAGAATGGCATAGGCTGTTGTCTTGTTTAATCTGGCAAGGACACAGACCTAGAGTTTGGTTTTCTATACTTCAATTACCTCTTGCCAAGGGAGGTTTAAATTTTCCAAATCTTCAACTTTATGAAGTGGCAAGTCAGCTAAGACTGATTGGTCTCTGGACATCTTCTGGGTATCATGCCCACTGGAAAGATATCGAGTTTGCTGTTAGTGATCTTCATGATACAGGCAAAATACTCTATTCCTCTCCCACACAGTATCTTCCAATATCTAATGTTTTTCAGTACACAGCTAAGGATTTTCATATATGGCACAAAGTGTGACGGTCTTACCTGGGAAATTACTTTCCTTTATTAGAAGCATTAGCTTGGGGTACAACTGAACCCATTAACCAATATACATCCCTTTTTAAAAAGGTGAGCTAGGCAGAGTCTTGTATATCTACATCAATTTATTGATGCCCAGGGAGTGGGAGCCTTCTCTGACTTATGAGCTAAGTATTCTTTCCCTGCTATCGATCATTATCACTATTTGCAAGTTATAGCCTGTATTAATGCCCTACCTTCTCAATATAGATCACTTCCAGATATTCTTCCAGCCCTATTTTTGCAGCTTCAGTTCCGCCAGCAGGGTGAAGTTGGAGAGCATTTAATTGGTCACCTATATGCTACACTTAGGGATTAGTCTAATGATTCTACAGCCTCTCTATTACACAAGTGGAATTTGGATGTACTGGTTCTTTGTGATCTGAGCCAGTGGGAAAAATATTCTCTTGCAACTTATAAAGTTTCATTGGCACCCTATTTTTGGGAATTTGTGTGGAAATGTGGAATGTGCTTTTTTCTGACCCCGGGAGTTCAAATGAACTACCAGGGTGAAGAGGCGGGAGCTTACCAGTGAGCTTATGGTGAGACAAAGGCAGACCAGGTACAGTACATATTTTTCAGTCCTGTTCCCACCTAGAAAAATTTGTGGGTGAAGTGTCACAAGTAATTAATCAATCATTTCATATTCTGCAACCTCTTTCCCCAATGTTAGTCCTTCTTAATATCCCACCCAGTTCCATGGCAATTAGAGGTTCATCTTTTAAGCTTCTGCTATTTTAATTAGAGGAGCTAAAACAAAAATTACTAAACTTTGATCTAAGCCCCAGTCTCCTTCACTAGACCAATGGATAGCCTTAATAGACTCACTTTATTTTTCTGGAACAATTATCCTACTACTATTTAAATCTTCTTTCTGTTTTTGTTAACATTTGGAGACACTAGGTTTTATTTAAATTACAAACTGATTCTAATTGTGTCCCATAATGATGTCCCCTTGTCTTCTCCTTCAGGTATAAGTTAATCATTATTTGGCTCGGCAATAGCTCAAATAATTGATTTTACTGTTATGTTTTAAGGAAATTCACTTTGTGCTACTGTCAACATGCTTTCTTGTGTAACAAGCTGTAATGTTTATGGAATGTCTAGTTCTATTTTCTTTGGCCTATACATTAGATGTCATAGTCTTGGACTGGCCTGTAACTGATGACTGTTTCTCATTTTTTGTATCCTGTTCCCTCTGTCACATTGAATGTTCTTGTTAAGAATGTTGTGTAAAGTTTATAATACCATAATAAAGTTTTATTTTAAAAAAGGACTATTCAACGTCTTGGGTAGCTTGTAACATATACTATATGCTCCTGCTGGCATTACAACCAATCACCTTTTTCATAGGCTGGGAATTAACCTTTACTCTACATTGCCTACACTACAGTAATAGCACCAAATTAGTCAAAGGATTTTATTGTGAAACCTTTAGTTAGGGACTTTGTTTTGTTTATTATTGTGTTCACTGCTACGCAGAGAGGGTTGTCTCATCTGATAGTGTAGTTGAAAATCTACCAGATGGCACTTAAGTGCTGTAATAGGAAATGGCCTCTTTCTGTAGGTATAACAAAAATAATTTCAGAGGATTTTTTTCCCTAAATTTTGTGAAGGATAAATAGGGAATCTCACAAAATTGCTTGACAAATTCGGCACTACTACTGTAGCTAAAATGTAGCTCTGTGGTGCAGTGGATCTGTCAATTAGCTTTGAATTAGAAGACCAGGAGCCTGATATTCAGCAAATCGCGGAGCCGAGCACAAAGGTATGTGCTGCATTTTAGAATTGCCCAGGGGTTTGAGGATGCTATATTTCACCAGATAGGGCACATGTGGGATCCAACTGACTACAGGGCCATGTCAGTGCAGTGCTAAGTCAAGCAGTGCTGCCCAGACATGCCTCCCAAAGTGGGGTCACAGGAGTGGATAGCTCCAGAGTGCTATCTGCAATTTTTAAAGCAACCCATGCAAATGAGCCCATTTGGCATGCATGGCACTAAGGGCCATTTGTATGCTCATTATGGCCCATATGCATGGGTAGCAGAGGAAGCTTAGCATGGTGCTGACCCCCTTCTCAGTCTAGACATATATGTAGCGATCCCTGGTGGTAGTGGTCCCCCCCCCCGATTGCAAACCCTTATGAATAAAAAACTGTCCCTGGTGCTAGTGGTCCCCCCTCTGATTGCTAACCCATAGTTCAAAAAAAGTCTCCCTGGTGCTTTAGGTCCCCCCCAATCGCCAGCCCATATTTAATGAAAACTTTCCTGGTGCTAGTGGTCCTCCCTCCCTCTAATCACCAGCCCATATTTCATAAAAACTTACCCTGGTGGTAGTGGTTCCCCCCTCCCTCTGATTAATAGCCTGTATTTCAGAAAAAGTCTCCCTAGTGCTAGTGGCTCCCCCTCCCTCCAGTCATTAGCCCATATTTAATAAACACATTCCCTGGTGCTAGTGGCTCCCCCTCCCTCCAGTCATCAGCCCATATTTAATAAACACATTCCCTGGTGCTAGTGGCTCCCCCTCCCTCCAGTCATCAGCCCATATTTAATAAACACATTCCCTGGTGCTAGTGATTCCCCTTCCCTTTTATTGCCATCCCATATAGACAAAACACTTACCTGGTGCTAGTGGTCCCCCCACCCCTCCAATTGGCAGCCCATAGTATAGCTAAACCCCCATGGTGTTCAGTAATCCCCTTGGCATTGATCCACAACACCTCCCATCGCATGTTCCTGGCATCTAGTGCCCCCTCACCAGGGCACCAACCACCCACCCCCAGTCACTTTACCCGTATCCGTGGTGCTGCAAGTGAGCATATGGTAACTGGCACTGCCCTCCTCACACCTCCTCAGCTGGCTTATGTATGTCCTGGCAGGGAGCATGTATCTTATTTATAGGACAGGGTGATGTACCCTGTCCTATAAATAAGTTAGCACTCCCTGCCTGGACATATGTCATCTTGCTGAGGAGGTGCAAGGAGGGCAGCACAGGTTGCAGTATGTGCACCCTTGGCACCAAGGATACTGATAAGGTGACTGGGAGGTTTGAGTTTAGTACTGTGGTGGGGGGGTGCCGCTAGACATCAAGGACATGCAATGAGAGGTACTGTGGATCAGTGCCTGGGGAGAAGTACTGGATATGGGGGGGGGGTTAGTTATACTACAGATTGGGATTGGAGGGGGAACCACTACCAGCAGGGAGGCATTTATTGAAATATGGGCTGGCAGTCTATCTGAGGGAAGGGGGACCACTAGCACCAGGGAATGTTTTTATGAAATATGTGCTGGTGATCAGAGGGTGGGGAGGACCACTACCACCAGGGAAAGTGTTTTGTTCATATGGGGTGGCAATCAGAGTAAGGGGGGCAACTAGCACCAGGGAATGTTTTTATGAAATATGGGCTGGTGATCGAAGGGGGCCATTACCACCAGGGAAAGAGTTTTGCTCATATAGGCTGGTGATCAGAGGGAGGTGGGACCACTAGCACCAGGGAGAGATTTAGTAAATACATCTGGCGATTGGAGGGGGGGGGGTTTCATGGACCAAAAGGGGTGGGTGTACTCCCCCAGTGGCCAACCACTAGTCGGCTATAGTATCTCTGGGAGCCGCTAGGGTTGTGTGGAGTAAGAGGGGTTTTGTTCAGCTATATTTGTGCAGTGCAAAAGGACTGTACTAAAACATTTACGTGGTGCAAATCTGAATATCGGCTTGTGCTGATATTACTGTCCCCTCCTCCCATTTGCACACCCCCCATTTTGGTTTGCATGGGTGGCAGCCCTGTTTGCTGGTGCAAATGAGCCTTTTGAATATTGGGCTCCAGCACAAACCTGGTTCTTGTGGACAAACATCAGTCAGTGCCCGCACAAACTTTTGAACACTGGGCCCCAAATATGAATCTTAGCAAACACCAAATAATTTTGTGTTTAAAGTAAGAGAGGAGATTTTAAATCCTAACAATAACGTAAACTGTTTTGCTTTTCATTATCTGTATTTTGTGGGTTTATGTTTTTTGTTAAATTTCATCTAAGTGGCTATATATGGTGGGCTGGAGTTGGAATACTTTATTTTATAGAAAAACAAACTTAGTTATAAGCAGAAATGTGTGCAGGGAGGAACTGTTCTTGGCAAACAAAATTCTGTGGCACCTTCCTGCAGAGGGTAAGCATGAGTTGAAGTAAGCCAGACTCAGAAAACTAATTTGCATACTCTAGTAGCACATCACACCTGCTATGTTTTTATTAATGGAAATAATGGTGAGTTTTATGAGTGTACTTTCATTTTGAAATTATAGTATGAGTTAAGATAAGGAGAGTAACTGCATTCCACACAAATCAAACATCATGTATTGGCTTATCATAAAGTAAATGTGCTCAAGGGGTAATAAAGGGGTAGGGGTCAAGACTGAAACATTTATAACTATGGGTAATGAAGACTCTGAAGGACACAACCTAAGGCAGTTGTAGAAAGTGGAAGTACTGCACTGTACAGCATAATTAAAACCTGCACGTACTTAGGTAAAAGTTGATTTTTATCTAGAGAAGCCAAATACTTAGTAGAACTGAACATTTCCTGACCTAATACAAAAAATATAGTTTAAAACATTTCTGTTATGGATATTAGTGAAAACTGCTTATTATTAAAGGAATTACTGGTTTATTTTTAAAATGTTTTTATTTCAAAGCAATAATACCAGTCACAACCAGTATATTCTGAGATCATAATATAGGCAACACATGTAAATCTCTATTCAACCTGAAGTCCCAGTCAAGGCCCATCGCTCCTAAAGCTGTTAGTAGAAAACGTTCATAATGTTTTTCAGACCAGCATCATAATTTAAGCATCAGGAAGTGGTATGTAGATCATTACATTTGATAAACAAAAATCCAAATGAGAGAATCATGCATTCAAGAATACCGTGTAAAGTCTCTATGGTGTATTAAGTTACACCTTAGAAAAAAAATAAGAACATTGCAGATAACATAATTAAATAACATTTAAACAATAATAGAAGGTGACAGTTCTTAGAAACAGTGTACTGCCTTAGTCTGCAGGAGGCGGAGGTAATCCACAGGAACCCAACTGGTGAATCAATATCCTTCTGCCTGTTGAGATAGGATTGGTCTGTCTTCAAGCTCTACAATTAGGTGCATGTAAGGCAACCAAACCCTTAAGAATTTCTCCAATAGGAAGTGCAGATTAGCCGTCACTTTTTCTAAGTGGTAAGTACTCTTAATTACGGAAATCCGATCTGTTAGTCTAAAACAATTATGGGAAAGCTGTTGTTTAGAAATGGCTTTACATGCAGCCACTAATAATATACCCAGGAAAGCTTTTTGGTGACTAGAGTGCCTGCCTGGGGGCCAAAGGCCCAGTGCCAATGTTTTGAAAACAAGAGTTCTGGACATACCTGCAATTACACTCAGTCTGGAGCCCAATTTCTTTCAGAATGGTTGGATAATCAGGCAGTTCCAAAATAAGTGGAGGGGTGTGCCAACCTTCCCACACCCTCTCCAGTATTTGTCACCATGAACTGTAGTATAATGTTTAGTATGAAAGTGGGGTGAGGAAAAAGCGACTAACAATTTTCCATCTAAATTCTTTGCATTTATTGAAGGCTTATATGCAGAATATATCTTCCCACACGGTCTTCTATTCTTTGAGAGTTAACCCCCCTGCCATTCTTTGTATCCCAGGCTGTATGGTTTGAGAGAGGGGTTATCTCCCTACTCTGTATGTGACACTGAACTAAGTGGCAGATGTACTTTTTTGGGAGCTGACCTTCACCTGCACTTTTGATTACTTCTATCAGGGGATGTGGGTCTGTTAGGAGAGCCTGCAGACTAGTACTTTCCCTATGGAAGAAGGTAACTTGTAAATAGTGAAAAAAGTCAGACTGCCACAGGGTAAATTCTGTTTGCATCTGGGTGAATGGTTTAATAGTGCCATTGTGTACAAACTGTGAAAATTGTATAAGGCCAAACCTCTTTCACCTTGTAAAGGTGATGTCTGTTGTTGGAGGGGGGTGAGAAACTCTATACATCTATCAATGTGGGTGTGTCATATTAAGGGGTGATCGAGGAGGTGAAGATCTTGCTGCACTGTTCACCATTTTAGATGAGGCTGCTTAATCCAGGGATTTGATGTGGAATGGACTGTTAGTTTTTCAAGGGGGCATCAAACACTTCCAGCAGTAGGAGACCTGCATTGTTGTTTTATTCCATTGTTATCCAAACACTGTCCTCTCCACCATTTTTGTAATCTATTTATGGCAAAAGTTGTGTCATCTGATATTAGAGTTTTAAATTTGGGAGGCCGGTGCCCCACTAACTTTTGTCCACAGCATATCTTTCCAGTTAACTCTTGTTCTCTTATCACCCCCTTGTGAAGCGATGTAAGGCTTTATTGATTTTCTTCCAGTTAGTCCTGAGGATGTGGATGGGCAGCATCTGGACGAGGAACTGAAATCTTGGGAGAACCTTAATGCGAAGTGATTCTATTGTTCAAAAAAGGGAAAGGGGCAGCAGGTCCCAATGTTTTAAACCTGCAAATACTTTTGTGATCAGTTTGCTATAGTTTGCTTCATACAGACCCATCAACCCAACAGGGACATGAATGCTGAGATACTGAATCTGTGTACTAACCCATTTAAATGGGATCAGCTGTCTTAATTCTGTGGTCATTGTTCCACTTATTAGGACTACCTCTGTTTTGCCCTCATTAATTTTAAACCTGGAGTCAGTGCCATAATCCATCAAGATTTGCTTTAGCACTGGAAAGGTGTGGACCGGATTATTAAGATACAACATTTTATCATTCCCAGTCTGAAATATACAGTATATAAGCATTGCCAAATGTTATCTGAAAGATGTCTCTGTAAAATTAATCCAGACTGATCAGGGTGTGCCAATTTTTGTAGTATTTTGTTTATTCTATTCACTAAAATGCTTGTAAGGATCATAGAATCTACTATTACGTAGAGATATAGGGCAATAGGAATCACATCAATCCACTAGTTTTCAAGTTTGGGGTTACAGCAATGAGTGCAGATTGTCATGAATCAAGTAAATCTCCAGATTCCTCCGTTACATTAAACACTTTGATTAATATAGGGACTAAGAGATGCTTAAAAGATTTAAAAAAATCCACATTGGAGTCTTCTGGACCTGGAGACTTACCCGCTTTCATTTCCCTGATGACCAGCTCCACCTCAGTTTGAGTGATGGGGCCATGTATTGATGTTTTTTCATTTTCTATTAGATGGGAAAGATCTGTTCTACTTAAAAATTCTTGGTTCAGTGTAGACCCTGCCTGCCCCTCCCCATGGTGCTGTAGAGAGATTGGAAATAATCTTTAAAGTGACTGGCGACATCTTTAGCGGCATATGCAATCTGCCCTTGAGAGGGGTTCATTACCTTTTTAACACAGTTGCCAGCCTGCATTTTCTGAAGCTGGATTGCTAGCATTCCCACATTCAAAGCAGTATTGGTTAAGATATCATAGGTTACCCTCTATCTTGGAGTCTACCAATGACTGTAATTCCTTTCTAGTATGGTGGAGTTCAGCTAATACATCAGGAGAACCCCCCCCCACCACCTGTTTATGTTGGTTTTCCAGTACCTGTAGGGAAGCCTCTAGTTTGTGTTGCTGTTCCTGGGGTTGCTTTTTCACTCTGGAGGCATAAGAAATAATCACCCCTCTCAAAGTGGCTTTCAGGGCATCCTAGAGTCATTTTTCTTTAATCTCCAGGCCTTGATGATCTTGGAGGTAACCCCTGTAATGTTATCTCTAATGAGGGTCCTGAACACCTTCCTGTTAATCAAGAAGATATTCATGTGCCAAAAAGTGTCCCGAGACCAGTTTCCTAGTTGAAGAAAGACTGCAGTCACTGCATGATCCAAACTGAACGTGGGATGACTTGTGCAGCAAGTAAATTGTGAAAGTCAACCCTACTACCCAGGAAATAGTCAATCAGGGAATAAGACTTATGGACATTTGAACAGAACGTGGAGTCCTGCTAACCTGGGTTCAGTTCTGTCCAGATGTCTCTCAAGGCCAGCTCCTCCAGGTCTGCCCTCACTGTCATACTCATTAATTTGTTAGTGGTACTTCTGCTAGAAGTGCTGTCTATGTGGGGCTGTGTTGTACAGTTATTAACCCCCACTCCCAACTAATACAGTGCCTTACCTTAGGGATACAATTTTGTGAAATAAGCACCAGAAGAAAAAGTGGAGGGTATCTGTGTTCAGGGTGTGTATGTTAAGGAGGTCTAATCTGAGGCCAAAAATCTCTCCCCTCACCAAGACTATTCGGGTGTTCTCCAGGGTCTGTTTGTGTGATATGTCCAGGGGAATATTTCAATAGAGAAGAATAGCAGCCCCTGCTCTTTCACCAAAATTGTGGGATGCCACCACCACCCTCACAACACACATTCTGTGCAATTTCATGTGTTCTGTGTCTGAGAGTCTGGTTTTCTGGGTGCTTACTTCCCCTAACTGGCCCCCAGGCACTTATTTCTGAATATACACACTTCTTCACTTTATCATGCCTTTGCTCCTTCTGAAGCCCCTGTTTACAGTAATCTAATTCAGGGCATGTCCTGCCCTCTGCCCCATCTCCTGGAGCTACTCAATTTAAATGCTGCTTGCCCCTGCAGCTCCAAGCAGGAGCATGAATTAAATAAATTTTGAATATGGCCATCCCCTCACCCTGTTCTCCTTACTGGAGCAATTTAAATAATGTTGAATAGATCCCCCCCTCTTGGGCGGTCTCTTGCATAGTGCAAGATAAGGCATCCTGGGGGTGTGTACTAGACACTTCTAGTGCACGACCAGGAGCTGAAGCTGCGGCCTCATGGCTTGACATCCCTGGCCATGTGCTAGAAGTGTCTAGCACACACCCCATTGTATCTTACTGCTTACATATCTCACAGCCAGTATCAACCCTCACCCCACAGAAAGTATATATATCAGAGGCGGATCCAGCATTAAAGATCCTGTGGCAGCAGTACCCTTCTGAGCTTATAAATGACACACATAAAGCAGTAATTTATTCCTAACACAAGAAAATCCACTTTGCATGCCAAAGTTTTCAATATCAGAATAACACAGACAGAAACATTCTGCCAAACCTCAACTCCCCTTTCATTATTGCTGTAGGACCCAAAATCCCGACTCCAGCACTGGCCATTTCCAGGTGGGGTCCATAGGTCCCTGTCCCCCCACTCCCTATTTGGAACCTTGGATTTTGTATATTCTGCCATTTGGAACCTTGTATTTTCAAATGCATTCTGCTGCTTTGTGTACCAGTGTCCCTTTAATTTCATCCTGGCTGAAGTAAGGACACTGCAGCCCAATAATTCAATTGAGCGAGGGCATACCCTCCCCCCAAGTGACCCGTTTCATGGGTCAGACCTGTAAAATGTCAGTTGATCTCCCACACAGCCACTGCAGACCCGCAAAATGCACAGCTGTCCTCTGTGTCTGCACAGCAGTGTACGAGTGCATGCTCGCGGTGCTTGTTCCCGGCCTGGCTCTCAGTGCACAGCTGCCCAATGGCTGCATCTACGTACTACATGGCTTTCAGTTTGAGTGGGTAGCAGCATGTTGGAGCTAATCCTTGTGGACGTGTACGTATATCTTTATAAAGAATTACCACACTGGGGAGAAAGCAATTATTATTTTTTTTAAACTAGTGATATCTGCTGGAACAAGGACAATACTGGTGAGTCGGTCATTGCCGATAATCAAGGTTAACATAATTCTACTAGGAGCTGCAGTGGTCGAGGCCCTGCATGCAGCATGTGAAAAAATGTGCATGTTATTGAACCAGCATAGCATCAGCATTCTTAGAGTTGGGTGGGGGAGCACTGTTGTCCGATTCTGTTTAACTCTCACTTCCAGCAGTGTGAGTGATTGCTGTTAATTTGTTAATTTAACCCTACTCCCAACAACACAAACATTATGCTGGTGCCACTCGTGTCTCTTCTTGCTGCTTCCCTAGTTGTACATTTCTTATTATAACAAATATTCACTATTTAGGCCTAAGCTTGGCACACAGCAGATGGCATGATAAAATGTTGAGATTGTCTTTGTAAAGAGTGTCCCCCTTAACATTAGCGCCAAAATTACTCCTCTGCTGGCTAGTCTGGTGAACAGGCCAGGTAAGGGACCAAACACTGAGAGAAGTTGCTGCTGCTGTCTGGGTGGGAAAATGGAAGGGAGAGGGACAGAAAAAGTGCCGCTTGCAGTTTGTGTGGCTGTGGGTTTAAAAAAAAAAAACAGCTACTGTACTAGTTTTAATTTGTTCTTTGCCCTGTATTCTCTGGTCAGTCTGATAACTGAGAGAACTTGCTGTGGCTGGGGGAGGGAAACAGGAGCAGGGACTACAGGCCAGGAACAGTGTTTATTGGTTTCTGCCTGTACGCTATCATTCTCAGCCGTTTTATAAAACAAGAAACAATCTGTATGGGTTTCAGTACTCCCAGACTGATTTGTTATTTTTCCTGCAACTACTGGGCAACTTCCCTGTGTTTTCCTTCTTGTAGATTACATTATTTCCTATGGAGACCGGAATGCTGTAGCTTCCTGCACAACCAACAGAAGTATAAGGGGGGAAAACTTCCCTGTACATGGCTCCAAATCCCTGTAAAATTCCATAATCCCTGTAAATCTCGGAGCCCTGTTTTTGGTTTTTTTTGTAACTCTCCTCTCCCACAGATCTCAGCACATTATTTGCCTGCTTTTTGCCTAATATTGATCTGAACAGAGCAATGGGGTGTCACTGAGTAACTCAAGGTGAGTGTACTAGGGGTGCAAGCGAGTGGGGAAGCTAGAACCAGATAGCGGGTTTTGTGTTGTGCCTATCATGTTTGCTTCATTTTTTTTGTATGCCATCTGCAAAACTCATGAGTATGAGAAAAATGCAGGAATGAATTGGATTGTAGGGCCATTTTCAGTCCACTGATAAATGAATTCACGGTATGGAAATATGTCTGGAGGTCTTTGATTTAGAATAGGATATGCAACAGTGCCCTCTTAGTGCCACCTTGAAGTAAAGTAATTTACTAACAAGTGTGCAGCTGCCGAGGTATTTGCTTCAGTCAGACTTTACTCTTAGTGAAACAGTTACTAATTTACAAATGAATATGCCACTGCATTCAGCAAGCTGTTAAGTTTGTATTGGGTAAAAAACATTCTGCGCAGGGGAGGCCTCCTAGCTGGTTCAGCTGCAATACCTGTGTATAAGCATGGAAATGGAATGCTGGCTAATTAAGGAAAAAGGCTCTTTTTGTTTGTTTTTACAAGGTAGCATTCATTTTCCAACCCCCCCCCCCCACCTCAGCCACAGCTGGACCAGCATTCCAGCTGATGAAACTTGGGACCTATGGAGGAGAAGGGGAGTGGGAAAGGGAGCATTTTCTCTGAGGGGCTACAAGTCTGCAATTTAAACCTGACCAAGGGAAGACTTGGGCTCTGAAGGGTCGTGTAGCCTGTGAAGCCTGAGAGCAACTCCTTATAATTGGGACAGTTGAGAGTGTCAGAGACATCTTCGATGTGACCAAGGGGACTACTGTGGTGGGGGGTGGGGTGGGCTGCCCTAACATAAAGTCAAGCATTTACTTAAGGCCTTGTGGTACCTCCGGTGACAGGTGCAGTAGTGCATTTTCCGGCAACCATCAGAAGCTGTGTCTTCCTGATTTACAAAGTTTTCAGGTGAAGTTCTAACTGGGGAGAAGAAGTAGTAGCTGGTTGGGTAATTAGAGGTGGGAGCATAAAGGTGGATGAACTCTACCCCTCTTCAGTGCAGTATTGGAATTTCCCATACTGCCTGCCTCTTGAGCCCCATAGGGTATAAACTACACCACCGGAGCGGCGATTCAGGAAGGTGGGAGGAGGTGCTTCATACCATACCTCCTCCACCTCCCGCTGACTCCACTTTGCCTCCTCAGTCTCACACTCATGCAGAATAGGCCACAGCCTAAGCTCTGTGCAGGCTGGGAGTTAAGAGCATACACAGGCTTTCTCACCTGAAATGCGGTTGGCTGTAACTGCAGCCCAGTGCATCCTCCTGCTGCCACAAACAATGCCCACACCATACTTAGAGGCTTAGGAAAGCCCCCATTAGAGCCCAGTAAAGAGCTTAAATTGTTCAGAAAACAAACTCTGGCCTCAGCCATGAGGGTAGCTAGCCCACTAGATCACCAGGGCAATCTTTTTGCACAGTCCCCTTCCCCCAGGCATTTTCTAGCCCCCAAGAGCACCAATGCCACTTTTATTTATGCAAAAGGGCTACTAGCCCCCCACCAGTCTTCATTAGCCCACCTGAGCTACTAAATAAAATACTGGCTGCTCAGCCACCACTATGGGCAAAGGGGTTTTAGCTGAGCCCCCTTTCCCAAACCGCACTTCCATTACTCTGCTTTTGCTCTTTTATTGCTTTTTTAGTCTAACCTATTTTTCTATTTTATTTTTTACAGGTCTGACAGGATGAGGGCTCTGAAACCTTATCAGATAAGTATATTTTTATGTCCATTCTGTCCCTTCCACCCTTTTGGACCCCCTTAAGAGATGTGGATCCTTTGTGACCCCTTTTCTATCTTTTATTTTACAGGTACAGTGTACATCACCCTTTCAGACTCCTGCCTTTTGCTCCCTAGGGCAGGTAAGTTCCTATATTTTACTTATTACTAAGCTATTGGGATGAACATATTATGGAGACTAGGAAGGTGTTCAATCTGCCACAGGCTAAAGAGGCTTGAGGGAAGACTGCAGTGGATTGGCAGAGAGCTGGAGAGGGTGCTGGCAGAGAGATTGAGAAAGGGGCCAGGAGGGCCTCTCCCAGGGGGTAACAGGAGGGAGAATCAGGAGAAGGACATTAGGTGGAGGGAGTGACAGGGATGGAGTGCAGGTTTACATTTGATAGGGGGTCAAGCACTGAAGGCAGGTCAAGGGACAGGGGGAAGAGGCCAACACAGGACAATAGAGTGGTGGCAGGAAACAGGCTTACAGTGCTGGCAACAATGGTGGAAGAGGAGGAGTTGGGGGAGCACCAGGAGAGGGAGATGGGGGAAGGAGAATGGAGGGCACAGAGGTCAGGCAGTTGGAGGAGGGTAGCAGCGGAAGAGGGTACAGCTGAAAGTAGGGATAGAGGAGGATAGCAACAGGGTAACTTTAAACTAGGAAAGAGGGTGGCAAGTGGAGCTGGTAGGCAGGGTTTCCAAAGGGGAGTCAGATGAGCCTACCCCCAAGCTACAGGGGAGAGCATCAGGGTAGAAGAATCGGGGTGGGAGAAGGGATAGGAGAAGGATGGAGGTTAGTGTTGCTAAATGCAAGGAGCCTGGGAAACAAATCAGCTGAGTTGCAGGCTCTCTTGGCAGTGAGGCAGGTGGACATTGCAGCCATAACAGATACTTGGGCCACCCAGTACCAGGACTGGGGTATGATGATCCCTGGATACAGGCTATTCAGGAAGGACAGGGCAAACAGGAAAGGTGGAGGGGTGGCGATCAATGTAAGGGAAGAAATACAGTGCATAAGGGAAAAGGGGGAAGAAGGCAGGCCAGAGGCCCTGTGTATGCAGTTTCAGGATCCAAAGGGCAGGGTACTGAGGATAGGGGTAGTGTATAGGGCACCAACTCAACCTACCTGGGGTGGACTGGAGCACACCAACCACTGCTTGTGCTAGAGAGCAGGTTATACTGGGAGCACTCCAGGATAGCTTTCTGGTGCAGTTTGTGCATGAGCCAACTAGATTGGGAAGGCCTCTGGACCTAGTACTATCAAACAGGGAGGCTGTAAGAGACCTGGAAGTTGAGGGCCCACTGGCTGGAAGTGATCACCACTCAGTGTGGTTCACATTCACAATGGGGAAGCAAACTGGAGGGTCAGGTACCAGGGTGACTGATTTCAGGGGGCAGACTTCAACAAGATGGGGGAAATCCGATACGGCAACTGGAGGGAATCCAGCCCACCATGGATGCCAATCAAAAATGGAGTATTATTAAGGCAGGATTGGCAGAGGTTACTGAAGCATGTACTAGGGTACAGAGCAAGAAGGGGAGGGCAAAGGAGCCCAGCTGGCTGACCAAGGAGGTAATGGAGGGGGTGAGAACCAAGAGGAGAGCTTTCCAAAGGTTCAAGAGATCGGGGGGAGGGGATGGGGAGGATTATACAAAGAAGTCCAGGGAGGTTACAAGACTAGTCAGAGCCACCAAGGCATCCAAAGAGCTGAGGCTGGCACAGGGCATTAAGGACGGAGAGAAGGACTTCTTCAGATACATAGGTGAAAGAATGAAGAACAGGGATCAAATAGTGAGAATCTGGAATGGGGTGTGGGTAGAGAAGGGGGAGGAGCAGGCAGAGACACTGAATGAATACTTCTGTTCTACATTCACGGTAGAGAGTGGGGACAGATACCTCATGTGGGTGGTGTGGAGGGGGTGACAGATGGAGAAATTACAGAGGGCAGAGTACTGGAAGGGTTGAGGGCACTGTGGGTGGACAAGGCACCGGGACCAGACGGCATTTACCCTGGGGTACTCAAGTAACTGGTAGGGAGTCTGGCAGGACCACTGGCAAACCTGTTCAATACTTCTCTGCACATAGGATGTGTCCCACAGGACTGGAGGTTAGCCCATGCGGTGCCCATTCACAAAGGTGGCCCAAGGGATGATCCAGGCAACTACAGATCAGTGAGCCTCACATCAATTGTGGGTAAGCTCATGGAGACAATCCTTAAGGAGAGACTGGTGACTTTTTTGGAGGACAGTGGGCTCCAGGACAGGCAGCAGCATAGGTATATCTCTATCAGGTTCTGCCAGACAACCTGACTGAGTACTATGATTGAGTGACCAGGGAGCTGGACAAGGGCCATGCAGTGGATGTCCTATACTTGGACTTCAGCAAGGCCTTCAATTCAGTGCCACATGGGAGGCTAGGAGGGAAGCTAGAAGATGCAGGGGTGGGTATTAAGATGGTCAGATGGATCATGAAATGGCTGAAGGGCAGGCAGCAAATGTTGGTAGTGGAGGGGAAAACTTTCATTGCCAACAGCAGTAACAAGTGGGGTGCCACAGGGATTGGTACTGGTGCCAGTGCTGTTTGGGATATTCATAGCAGATATCTCACATGGGAACCAGAGTAAGATCAGTCTGATCGCAGACTATACCAAGATGAGAGAGGCGGTGGATGACATTGAGGGGTTATGAGAGGACTGCAGGAGGACCTGACCAAACTACAGGAGTGGCCAGAAACATGGCAGTTGAGGTTCAATGCCAAGAAGTACAAGGTAATGCACTTCGGAGCTAAGAACCAGAGGAGGAGCTATCAGCTGGGAGGGGTACAGTTGGGGAGCACAGAGGAGGAAAAGGACCTGGGCATGATTATAATGGGGAATATGAACAACTCGATCCAGTACAGGAAGGCAGCAGCGAAAGCCAACAAGATGCGGGGCTGTATATCTCTATTACATGGCGATCATAGCTTATGCATGAGCTTTAAAAAGATCAATTGTGATAGTGTTGAAGAAATCAAATACTTCTTACATTTTATGCAACACCATATACATAAAGGCTGACATGTGAAACACACTATAACCACACTGCAATCTGAACTATTGAGGTTTAACAAGTTATAATGTAAACAGCTAAAATGCAATTAGTGTAGTATTGTCAGATCACGATCCATCCTCTATTTTCAAGGGAATTGCATGCTGATGGGTACTGCTAATGTATCTGTGTTTTTGGTCATAGTAATTAGCTCATCAAAAACAAACTTAATGGTGAATTTTGGTGCATAAGAGTCATGGTTGAATTCAGTACAATTAATGGGTCATTAAAATACATGGGTCACACCGGCATTGTGTGCGATTAATGGGACCATTAAAATGCAAAAATACCATTAAAAGGAAACTGGCCATTAAAAGGGTGATAACAATTTAATGGTGTAATTATTTATGTACCAGTTAAGGGGGATAGTAATGGTTTTATTTAATGGGTTAGAGACCATTAATTCAACCATTAATATATCAGTACAGTTTAATGGCCAGTAATACTGTGATTCAAAATCTAGATTACATTAATGGCAGTTTTAATGGGCAAATTAATGGAGTTTCTAATGGCCATGGGCCCAATTCCAAGACAGCGGTGAAAGCAGGGGTCAAAGTGTGACAGTGCATAAAGTTATGCCAAAAACCCTATGACATGCGAGCTGCACCATATTCCAAGAGAATTGCCAGATACGATGGAAAATGCAGAATTATGCATGTCACAAGTTACACCTTCAAGACATGGCGTAACTCGCAATAGTGGCATAACAATACGCATGTTGCAGCTTGTCAATACTGTCAGCAGTACATACCTCTTGACTGTCCCACAGTACATGGCACTGTCCCCTACTGTACATCCCATCATTTCTCTGTTCCACAGTGCAATGTCTTGTCACACAGTCTGTGTTTGGCTATTGTGCTACATGCTATGGTACATGTTGCACCAGGTATTTATTTCACTTACTAGTGGCCTGTCTGGCCATGCTGCTGCCTATTTCACTGTGTCCTGGGCTTCCTAGGGCATGTTTGCTTGGGTGTTCCACTGTTTGCCCATTAGTTCCACATTTGGGGCCTACTGGTTGGGGGTATGCTGCAGTCTGGCTTTGTGGGGGTTCTATGGCCTGAGCTCTGGTTAGGACAGCTTTTCCTTGTTCTAACTTTTGTTACCATCCTCTGGCATGGTTCATTATGCCACCTGTTCTGGAATAGCAGTTCTGTGGTGTTGGTGTGTTACGCATGTCATAAGCCACATTATGTAGTGGCGTAGGTTTTCTTTGGCATAACTGCATTGTAACTTGCATTTGTCGTAGCAGTTGTGGGTTGCAACGTAAGTATCTTTTTGGAATTGTGCGTGTCACAAATCGCTGGCATAACTTGCGATTTGCACTATCAGGACTGGTGCACTGCGCTTACGCCTGGCATAACTATCTTGGAATTGGCCCCATTACTTTTCTGTAATGGCTAGCACAATTAATGGTTGAAGAACCATTAAAATAATGTCCATTAAAATATATTAATGGTAACAAAATTTAATGGATACTGGGCCATTAAATTAATGGCCACTCAATTCATGGCTACATGATCATTAAATTGCCTCTTAAATTTGATGCCCATTAACAATTTAATGGCATGATTATACTGGAATATCACATTACATTTAATGGCGTTTTAATGCTTTGATAGAACTTACACTGTTAATTGGGCCATTATTTATGAACCGATTAATGGGAATTTAATGGGAAAATGTAATTAATTTGTAATGGGTTTTTAATGCCACTTTAATGGTGTTCAATGCAGTAGTGCAAGGTGCTCCACTTAGACCAGCCAAGAGGTGGTCTAAGTGATGTGCGGCAGTGCCATTCAATGTGGTGAAAGAAGACAGGGTCTGTAACTGGATTTGCCAGCAGCAGAAGGGACACAGAAGGTGGCATAGGGGGAGTTGGGGAGACAGATGGGTAAGAGAGTGAGTGAGGTGGTGCCTGGTGAGGTGCATTTGCTTTTGTATGTATATTATTATTGTCACCCAAGCCTTATAAGTGTACTGCACAGTACTGTACCTATTATGTTCATAGTACTTGCAGAAAAGAAGTCGACATACTGCAGCAACCCATTCTGATATAAAAGGATTAAGTCCAGATTTGTCTACTTCAATAAAAATCCAGGCTTTATTAATCCAAATGTAAAATGAAGATAACTTGCAAAGTACAACAATGAAGCCAGATGAGAATGCCACAAGAAAATGGCCCCCCCCCCCCCCAGAAAACCAAATCTCACCTAGTCAAATGTTTTCATGCTTCCTACTGCACTTTCTCAAGATTGGTGAGATTGTGCATTACATCTATATTTAAAGTGACATTGTATCTAAAAAAGTGCCTAGTGCAAAAGAGTCCTTGTTGCAAAAAAATATATGTATATCGAGTGCAAAAACATGCTACATGCATAACAAAATAAGACAGGAAACTTGAAGCTATTCAGTGCATGGTTTTGTAAACAAGTAAAGGGAAAAAATCAATTAATTAATAATAATGTTAAAAAGCCAAGATAACTACATTTTTATCTTGGAAATTATGAAGTAATAAAAATGACAATGTTATAAATATCAGAAATATCAGAAAAGACTACATATAGGTTAAAGAGCAAGGTGCTGTCTGTATTAGGAAACCAAATTTTTTTTAAAAAGGCTTAATTTTGATTTTGATTTCTATTCTATTGTGTCATATATATAGGGGATATGACATGCCTGACTGAAGATATCATATTTATCTTCATGAGAGTCCAATGATATTATGATGTCATTGGCCTCGAGTGAAGATAAATATGATATCGTCAGTTAGGCCATGTCATATTCTATTTATACAATGTATGGTTTGGGCTGCACTCAACAAAAGCTCCAAATGTCCACTTAATACAATCCCCTACATAGAGGTGATGGCTGTTTCAACACAAATCTGCAGTGCCTCTACTAATACAACAGATGCCATATGTTGTTTAAAATATATATATATGTGGTTGATCCTGCTACTTTAAAATTATTATAAAAAAAACTTGTCTGGATTCTGGTTGACCTAGTCATGGCAGCCCCCAGCACAACTCTCCATACCCACCTGCCCCAAAACAGCAGATTACATATATTATTAAAAAAAATGTCTTATTTTAATAATACATATCTGGTTGATTCTGCCTGCATCTTTAAACAAATAATTTTTTTTAAAAACATACATTATCTGGTTGATCCTGTGACTTTCTTTTATCCACCTGCAACTGTAATGTAGCCTGACCGAGCACTATGTCCTGAAATGTAGCGTGACCGAGTGCTAGGAAGTTTCAAATGTGAAGCACTGTCAGATATTTTTAATTAGGGAGCCTGTGCTGTAAACCTTAGAAAAATGCATCCTTTTCTGAATACTGCTTGTATTTTGTGAAAAGAAGCTGCCGGCCGTAGTGAGAGAAGAGCGAGTGAGTCAGCAGCTTCAAGCACCAGATGGAGCGTGAGTATCTGTTGCATAGCAACAGATGCTCGCGCTTCCATCTGGTGTTGTGAAGCTGCCGACTTGCTCACTCTTCCCTCAGTATGGCCAGCAGCTTCTTTTCACAAAATACAAGCAGCATTAAGAAAAGGATGCTTTTTCTAAGTTTTACAGCACGGGCTCCCTAATTAAAAATATCTGACAGTGCTTCACATTTGAATCTTCAATAAAAATCCAGGCTTATTAATCCAAATGTAAAATGAAGGTAACTTGCAAAGTACAACAATGAAGCCAGATGAGAATGCCACAAGAAAATGGCTCCCCACTCCCCTTGGAAAACCAAATCTTACCCTCAGTACTGTAAGTATTGTAATAAAAAGCGGTGCCTCACTATTAATCTGATTTTATTTTTGTTGGCATTGTTTTGGTTGTAATAAACTTTCCCTTTTGATCACATCCACTTTTTCTTTGACTATGTCCAAAACTCTCTGATTATACCCTCTTTGTTTGAAACGTTCATGAGAATTTTACTCTGACTTTGGTGGTCTGTTTCCTCCATGCAGTTTCTTTTATACTGTAAAAATTGCCTCACAGGAATATTCTTTGTTATATGTGACAGATGGCAATTGTCAAATTTTAATATAGAATGTCTTTCCTGTGGCTTCCTGTAAATGCATGTAGTTATATGTCCAGTCCCTGTTTTTTGTATTGTAATATCCAGGAAATTCGCTGATATTTTATCATATGTAATCTCAAAAGACAAATTCTTATTGGTGGATTCCAAATATTTCACAAACATGATCAGTTCTGCTTTGGTTCCCTTCCACATGAAATAAAGATTGTCTATGTACTTCTTATAAAAATCCAATCTGCCCAAAAAATTATTGCTTTTTCATTATAGATGAATTTGTCTTCCCAATTTGCCATATATATATGATGGCATAATTGGGGACCATCGCTGCCCCCATTGCTGCACCCTTCTTTTGAATGTATGTGCTGTTCTTGAACAAAAAATAGTTACATACTAAATTTTTTTCTGTTAAAGCCACTAAAAATTCTATCCTTTCAGTGGTATATGAGTTTTTTTGATACAGGGTTTCCCTTAAGGATTCCAGGCCTTCCATGTGTGGAATATTAGTATACAAACTTTTTACATCCATCGTAACAAGGTACTACTCAGATTCAAGTTCCGTATCCTCCAAAAAGCTGAGTAAATGTATGGTGTCTCTCAAATATGACCTACAAGATTGAGCTGCTTATTTTATATGATTGTCCACAAATATCGCCAAGAGTTTCGTAAGAGATCCATTGCTGGACACAATAGGTCATGCAGGAGGTTTTAAAGGATCCTTATGCATTTTTGGTAACACATAAAGTACCGCTTTAGTAGGATATTTAATCTGTAAGAATTCATAGGTGTTGTTATCAATAAGGCCATTCAGAAAGGCTTCATGTAACAAAACATCCATCCCAGTTTTGAATTTAAATGTAGGATCTTCTTTGGCTTCTTCATAATTCTCCAGGTTACTCAGTTGGCCAAGCATTTATTTTTCATAGTCCAGTCTGGATAAATCACAGTTGCACCCCCCTTGTCTGCTGGTTTTATAATGATGTCTTTTTTTTCTTTCAAGCTTTTTATAACTGCTTGCTTCATTTTGCTGCAATTGTAATAATGGGCCTTTGGTAGCTGTAACATTTCTAGGTCCCTAATGCAGGTTTTTTCGAAAGAAACCACTGCTAGGTTTGGGGGTAGTATAAAACCAGATTTTTGCTTACAGGATGTAAATACGGACTCAATATTTTCAATTGGTAAATTTTCAGTATGTTCCATTGATTCAGAGATGTTATTTTCCTTGTTAAAAAAAGCTTTCGGGTGCAATTTTCGTGTAAATTTATACAGATCCACCGTGGTGTCAAATAAATTCAAGTCATTATTTGGAATAAATATTAATCCTTTCTGTAATACCTTCATTTCATCTTCAGTTAATGTATGATCAGAAATATTTATAACCAAATTATGACCACAGTCATCATGATTTAATATCTGTAGTTGTTTCTGAGTGTCTTCCCCTGGGGTTCGTAATAGTCTCTAATTCCACTCTGTCTGTTCTGTCTCTGCCCCGTATTCTTCCCCCATTGTTGTTGTCTGTCCTGCCAATATTGTCCTCTTCCACTCCTCCTTGTAGTTGTTATTTTGTAGCATATGTTTAGCCTTTATTAAAAAATAATGTGTATATATATATATATAAATATATATGTATGTATATATATATATATGTGATACAATAGAAATCAAAACCAAAATTAAGCATTTTTAAAAAATTATAGGTTTTCTAGCACAGACAGCACCTTGCTCTTTAACCTATATGTAGTCTTTTCTGATTTCTCTAACATTTATAACATTGCCATTTTTATTACTTCATAATTTCCAAGATAAAAAATTAGTTATCTTGGCTTTTTAACATTATTATTAATTAATTGATTTTTTTCCCTTTACTTGTTTACAAAACCATGCACTGAATATCTTCAAGTTGCCTGTCTTATTTTTTTATGCACATAGCACGTTTTTGCACTTGATATATATATACATATTTTTGCATCAAGGACCCTTTTGCACTATGCACTTTTTTAGATATAATGTCACTTTAAGGGATCCTCTTTTAAATATAACTGTAATGCACAATCTCACCAGTCTTGAGAAAGCACAGCAGTGAGCGCGAAAATGTTTGACTAGGTGAACTTTGGTTTTCCAAGGGGAGGGGGGAGCCATTTTCTTGTGGCGTCCTCATCTGGCTTCATTGTTGTACTTTGCAAGTTACTTCATTTTACATTTGGATTAATAAAGCCTGGATTTTTATTAAAGCAGACAAATTTGGACTTGGTCCTTTTATATCAGAATGAGTTGATGCAGTATGCTGACTTCTTTTCAGTAAGTACTGTTGCTATGTTTCTGTTGGGAGCTGCCTAGGTGGAGTGGAGCTGTCTGATTTAGTTTTCAGATTGTACCTATTATGTAGACAGTAGGGGCCAGATATTCAAAACTTTGCGCTGGGCAAAAACCGTTTGTGCAGATTTAGCTCGGGTCTGCTATATTCAAAAGGCCAAATAGCACGGGCAAACTGCATTAGCACCAGTCAAAATCATAATGTATGCAAGGGGCAAACTGACATGAATACAGGTGCAATGCTATATTCAGCGACTAGTGCCATGCAAAGTGGTTTTGCGCGACTTAGCGCGACACTTAGCATGGTGCACATTACGGCCCAGGAAAAGCTTGTCTTAACCCTGGGCAATCAGCTTTGCACGACACTTTGGATTTGTGCGGTGTTTGAGCGGCTGTTGTACGGCTTTTACGCAACCCTAACAAATAAATATGACACATAGACAAAGCCAAACATAGAGGAAACATGCTGCTAACTGATGGCATCACAATAATGCCATCATCTGCCACCAGTCCCAGCCATGCCAGGCAGTAAGTGGTGACCCTGCCACCAGTAGACAGTATGGCAGTGTGGCCATACAGCACACACCTGTGGACCACTCTTCTGTGGACACCAACAGATGCCAGCAAACACATGCGGCATTGTGGGCACGGAGGATGTTGAGGGGAGAGTGTATGGGTGGCCAGGCTGTGCCACAGACCAGGTGTGGCCACAAGGCTGGGACGCATCATGCAGTGCACATGGGCCAGTATTGGGAATACCCCAACACCAGTGTGCCTTTCTGATAATATATGCCCCCTCGGCCACAAATCGCACTGCTGTACAACTGCCACAGCACACAAAGCCGGACATGTATATGTCATTGTGAGCATCCCATGTCAGAGGTGCAGCATCTGTGGGTCACACAACAGCGTAACAGTAATGTCCACTGTCAGTAAACACCTGCAGGTTGTGCCTCTCACTGTGTATAGTGCAGTCATCATCACTGCCCTACACACCATAGGCATTGCTGTGTCCACACAGTACTGGCCCCCTTGCTACTGTAGTGTCTGCTGTGCACTGTAGCATGACCTACAGTGTGACAGTTGCATGCAGCACCACCACCATCTGTGCCTATGCTGTGTTGTCCCAGTACAGCTGCAGGCAGCAGCGCTTATGAAAGTACAGTGTTCAAAACTGTATAATATTCCCCAAACTGTTTGCGCAGCACTAACACATTTGCGCGGGTTTAGCGCAGGGCTAAACCGTTAGCCCAGTGCAAACTCATGCAAATCAGGGCATAATGAGATGCTAATCTGGATGTTTTCCCAGAGACTACCTAAGTAGGCTCATTTGCATGTCACTTTTGAATATGGTAAAGTTTAGCACTGGGCAAACATGTTTGCACCGGGCTAACGGTTTAGCCCTGCGCTAAACCCACGCAAACGTGTTAGTGCTGTGCAAACAGTTCAGGGAATATTTTACAGTTTTGCACACTGTACTTTCACATATGCTGCTGCCTGCAGCTGTACTAGGTCCATGCATTTGCTGTCACACACATTGGCCACATAGTTCACCTCTACCTCCACCTCTAAGGTTCACATCACTGTGCACTGTGTTGCTGTTGTGGTTTGTACTTCCTGGTTGCCATATTTAGAGCAGTCTTATTCCAGGCCTAAGTTTGCCCTGCACTCCCAGCCCAGTTTGCCCAACTTTATTCCCATGCTATATTCAGAAGCTGTTTGCCCTGGGCTATTCCTTTTGAATATGGCTTGCTTTGTGCTCCGGGCTAAGTTTGCCCGCTGGGCAGAGCTAATTTAGCCCGGGGGCAAAGTTTTGAATATCTGGCCCTAAATATAGTAACAAACCCATCCAGCACATCCAAGGAAGGCTACAAAAAGTGGGGCCATTCTATCTGCACTCAGTTAAGGAAATCTGAAATATATTGTTTGTACAAACATAATTCAGTTTTATTACTGCAACATATTGTAAAGGTCTGCAGAGTTACTGTCAGTCACCTTTCCACCTTTGCAGCTCACTTTCCAAATCCACAAAACTATGCTTTTTCTTGGCACAGTTTTTTAAGTATCTGCAGATGAATTAATTATTTATTTATTTAAAACTTTGATAACCAGGTAAATAAAGTGCTGGGCCACTTGACCCTTTTACAGGCTTGACCCAGGAAGAGTCAGAATAATCAGACAGTATCACAAATGTACACGTAGGCACAAATGTTGAGAAGCCAAAAATACATTGAGAAATACAAAAACATTACTACAGACTTACTAGTAACCAAAAAAACATAAAGTGCATGTAATAATGATTCAAGGATGAGCTGCTTTATGTGCAGTTACAAGAAGACATTGAGTATAAAAGTTTTTTCAAAACTTTCTTGAAAGGATTGAACTTCAAAAAATTACGTAGGTCATCAGTCAATTTATTCCAGTTTTTTATTGCACTGTGTTTGAAATACTTTTGATTTTTTTATGTTTTACATAGTGGGAAAACAATATTTGTTGTAAGAAAATGTTGCCTGTATGAAAGTAGATATTTGATTTCACTGCGGTTCAACTCAGATATTGGTGAATGGGTATAATGAAGTAATTAAATTGAACATGTGCATAACACAGTCATTCTATGGACGTTCATCACCAAAGTTTCAACATAGGCATTTTAGGACCTCTGCTCATGAACAATGTCCCTGTGATTTTCTTAATGTGTCCCGAACACTGATTTCACACAGCGACCACACTATTCTGCGTTGGAAGTGCAAAAACACATTTCAGCCAGGATGTGAAAAATGACAGCTGTACTATTCATAAGGAGGCATGGAAAAATGACAATGTTGAAAATCTGGAGTGAAAATATTGCAAATTTGTGACGTTACGAGCATGCGTGCAAACTGCGCAATGCACGCTCATAACACAGTCATTTTATGGACTTTCGTCACAGAATTTTCAACATAGGCATTTTAGGACCTCTGCTCATGAACAGTGTCATTGTGATTTTCTTAATCTGTCCCGAACACTGATTTCCCACAGCAACTGCGCTATTCTGCGTCAGAAGTGCAAAAACACATTTTGGCCAGGATGTGAAAAATGACAACTGTACTGTTCATAAGGAAGTGCGGAAAATGGCAATGTTGAAAATCTGGAGTGAAAATATTGCAGATTCGTGAAATTATGAGCATGCATATCAACTGCGTAACACACGCTTGTAAAACAGTACTTTTTTTGATTTTTTTCCACCAAATTTGAACATAGACTTTTTGAGAGCCCACCTTATGAACACTGACACTGTCATGTCAATAATCAGTCCCAAAAGGTGATTCCATGCAGTGACTGTGAAATCACCTTCCGGGACTGAATAATGCCATGACAGTGGTTGAATTCATGAGGAAGGGTCCCAATAACCCCATGTTGAAAATTAGGTGTCAAAATTCCCAAAAATGCCTAAGATATACACCAAAGTTGAAAAAACCCTATTTTTGGTATTATACAGCTTACTGGCATTTCTTCAGTTCGCAGTCGGCTTTGAAGAGTGCAGACGTGTTCCCGGTTCACCGAAGATTGTCACACTTGGCTCCAGAGGTAAGTATGGGGTGGGAGTGTGGGGAGGCAGAGTGCACAGAGGGTGGGCATGGGTTGGAGGGTGGGGCCACTGGACTCGACGAGGGACCGTTTTCTGATTTACAGGGGGGGGGAAACATTGTGGGACTGTTTTTTCTTTAACAGGGACAGTTGGCACGCTGGGGTGGGCTCCCAGTGTGCCACCCGAGTGTTTTTTTTTGGGGGGAGCTGTAGCCAATGGGGAATTGGGCACCCTCATTGGCACATACTGGGGCAAGAGCCGAGGATTGGGCACCCCTCAGCACAAACCAATGTTTTTGGGGGGACATTATGCCGATGGGGAGGGCCCCTGCCGGCAAATTAAACTTGGAAGGTGCTGGCCCGGTGGCACTGAGGGCTGAGGCACTGGATGCCTTACCTTGCACTGCGCTGGCGACCTGTGTTTGGGACCGAGCATGGGTTGCCGGGGGTTGGCGGGGAGGAGAAGGATAGAGCATCCGTTGGACTGCTCTCCTCTCCGGCAGGGGGGGATTTCACTTCCCAATGCCCGATTGCCCCCTGGCAGAGGCTGGGGGTCAGGGCACAGGGTGACAGCATTGGGAGGAGTCTGGGCAGATGCCTGGGGGAGAGGCATGTGGATGCATGCACCTCTGCCCCCGCTGAAGTCATTGCATGCCCATGGCTCCAGCAATGGAATGGGGAGGAGCGAACAAGGAAAAAAAGGTGGCACCTTTCGCGCAGCTTGATGGCCCTCCATGAGTGTTTGTTGGGAGCTGGCACCCAAACTGGATCTCTGAGGGTGGGGAGTTAGGGGGCTCCCTACCACCCCACTGCGGGGATTTCAGGGTGCCAGTGGTCCCGGTCAAGACAGACGGCGGCCAGATCCCCAAATCAGATGTGAGGAGCACCGGGGTTAGACAGGTGGCCCAGAAGGATAAATAAATACACAAAAAACTAAATAAATAAATAAACTGGGAAGGGGGGAGACTGAAGCTGATGGGGATTGGGCCCCCTGTTGGCAAACAAACATTGTTTTGGGGGGTGCATGATGCCGAGGGGGATTGGGCACCCCCTCGGCATCGAGGGCTCTGTAATATTGTTGTGAACATGGTGGCGGCTTGCCGCCACATTCACAAACAATATTACAGTATGCAACGTTCCGCCCTGCAATGACTGGTGACTCTCTCATTGCAACAGAATGGATGATACTGTAATGACGAGATGGCCCCTGATTGCTGCGGTGAAAACGTTACAACTTGGTGGCAGTTTTGGAAGCCAGTGTCATCAGCACACTATACCTCCACTGGTCCACCAGTGCCAAGCCCCCAAATGCAGTGTCTCCGTTGGCTGCCACAGTGCTGTGCCTCCACAATCCGCTTCTCTCCTAAGCTGCCACATAATATTTCTTGTGCATGTGCGCAAGCAAACATAAAAAATAAGAGAGATAGTACAGTACCATTTTAGAGTACAGAGAGCCAAGTGTCATAATCCTTTGCTAAGTTTTTCGATGTGGAGACTCCTGCATTTCTGATGTCTGCTTCTGAAATTTGTGTTGTTTAGGGACTGCAGCTTTCCACTTAGAAATTTCTGAAGGTCTGGGTGAAGGTATGTTGGTAAAGTATCGGCTGTGAGGTGAGGTTACTATTTAACTTGTCTTTATTTGTTCAGCAAGGTTTCTATTACAGGATTAACGTTCTAGCCCATTTTCTGAAATGTAAAGAAAATATTTACTGTTTATGCAATGTTCCGCCTAGTGGCAAAGTGCCCCCGTGCTATGCATGGCCGGTGCTTATTTGTGCAGCCTTTTCCCAGGTACTTTTTCCCACCTGCCTGGGCTTATAAAAGGGACCCCAGTCCTGCAGATTATGTTCTTATCATACTGAGGTTTTTCTGGGAACTGAAGTCTGATGTCCATAGTTAGTTCCCATCCCATAACCCTTAGGAAGTATACTTCTCCTTAGCCATAAGCATATGTTCCTTAAGTTACAGACTTTAAGTTCCAGTATTGGAGCCCTCAGGACTCTGGTCATCGATGGATGGTTTCTGTGACTGCATCCAGCAGGAGGGGACTTGCAAGCTCAGGATGGTGGCAGATTTCTGGGTCCAGAGCAGCACTGTTTCCCTTTGATGTTGGTCTCTGGAGGCTCAGATCCCTGGCCATGTCTGGGACTGGGGACAGCAGGATCTTGTTGGTGGCTCACCCTGAAGGAGGGCAGCCTGATGGTGTCTGCAGTACCATCCCGTGATTCCAGCAAGAATTAAATTTGAATGTACCTGGCTGAGGAACCAAGTCCAAAAGAATGGTTTGAGAAGAAAGTTTTGCAGAAGACCAGTGCAGGGGGTGGCACTGAGACATCTGTACCTGATGGCAACAGGAAAGGATGTGATGAGCCATGGTAAGCTTTGTGCCATGACAGCAAGATTCTGTGACACTGAACCCCAGGGGCAAAGGGCCAAATGCAGCTGCCAGAGTCATCTACGTTAGTACTAAAATGCCTTGCCTGAACACCGGATCCATTTTAGTAGGGCATACTTCTCCTGTGTTAGAGCCGCTAAGGGTGCCAAGAAATGGTATGCCTTAATGAGCCAGGTACATCCCGTAGTCTGCTTTTCCTAGCTGTGAGGAGATTGTAGATCCCTGATCTGTGTCACTGGTGTGCAAATGTAAATATGTATATACTGCTTTTAAATCTCTACCTGTGGCTGACTAGCTCAGGACTTGCACCAAGCCAAATGATACTGATTATAACTGAGCCCAGGCAGGATATCGGTCAGGTCTGAAGCAGTGTAAAACCCCCTTGGCAGTTTGGGGTGTGCAATCATCCTGTGAAAAAATGCTGGTGCTTACCTTGTAGAAACATTCTGGTGCTTGGCAAGCAAGTTTAATGTATCAGTTGCCATGCCATGTGTCCTGCTATGTTGTTAAAAAGAGAAAAGAGTTATAGTGAATTCAAACTGTCTAGTGAAGTTCAAAGTTTAAAATTAAGCAAATGCCATCCCAAGTTGCCTTGCCAGGATTAGAGTATATGGCGTGGTGCAATAGTGAATTCTATTTGTTGACAAACCAAGTGGGGCTCTGTTTGACCTCTAGCCAAGGGCAAGAAGAAGAGACCAAAATTCACTGCCCACCCCATGGATGTGAGGGCTGTTGACATGTCTCAGTTAGCACTGTACAAGTGATGGTAGAAACAGAGTAAGATGGTGAGTGGTCTCCCCTGAAGAGGCACAGTGTAGAAGCAGGGCCAGAGCAGTGTCACCGAGGTGGCACGGAGATTGAGATAACTGCCACCCCTGTGGTCCCATCTACAGGGTGTGGAGAAAAAACAGACCTGAAAAACTAAAAAGGGGAGCTCCTGGTGAGAAGTTTCATTGCTATACCCCCAGACGTGAGTCCACCCTTTGGTTGTTGCCAGTCATCCATCTCTTCCCTGGGCATGGTGGTAGAGGGAACAGGTAGGTTCGTTGCTTAATGTAGCTAAATGTAAAGAGAGAGTTTAGTCTGATATAATTCAAAATGGCTGAGAACATCAGCCTGTTGGCAGTTACCTAGTTTGCATGGCAAAATGTCAAGTATTGCAACATTTTCAAAAAAAAAAGAAGTGATATCTGAGAAGAAATATACAATCTGCAAAAACAGCTGAGTTAGAAGAAAATGTCTGTCATGCAAAGATGTGATCTAAGAGTCAAGCTGAATGAATGGACATTGATCTAAGTGAGTTGTACTTTAACGGGAACATTGATAGCATTTGTGATGGGAACAACTTGCAGAGCACAAAGTCTACCCTTTCTGCTAATCCAAGGACAGGGCCCATTTTTATTTGCACGAGTAAGACAAATGGTTAATCTCCATTTCCTCTAGTGCTAGAAAATAATTGGCTGTGTTAAACAAGACACAGCTGGTGATTATGTGGTCCTCTATTCATTCTTAACTCCAAACTTCGGGATGCCAGCTACTCACCAGTTGTGTCTTTTTTTCTACTTTTTAGTTAAATTTCAATATATGACAGGTTACTTACAGTTGTGCCTAGTTTATCATGGCTGTTTTTTTTTATTTGTAACTTGAATATTTTCTGGGACTGGAGGGAAAATGAACACTGGCTTTGGATAAGCAGAAGAGGCAAGCCTTGGTATAGTATGCTGTATAGGTTTCTCCCATTGCAAATGCTTTTTACGTTACTGTTAAGATACAGGTATCACATATTTAGAATAATGCTTATTCATCTAATATGGCACGTTTCCTCTTCTTTGTACAAAAAAACATTGAAATTGATGGCAGATAAGGACCACTAGGCCGTACCAGTCAGCCCGTATGCCCTACCTGTATCAGCAGCCGTTGACCCTACTTGGTCATCGTCTTTAGCCTCTCCTTCCCCCCTCTAGGGTTCCCTTATGCCAATACCATGCATGTTTGAATCCCCTCACTGTGCCCACTCCCATCACCTCCTGGGGTAGGCTATTCCTTGCATCCACCATGCTGTCCGTGAAAAAAAAAACTTCCTCACATTTCCCCTTATCTGCCCCCTCCAATCTTATATAGTGACTCTTGTTCATGTACCTCTCCTGTACTGAAAGATGTCACCCACTTGCACCCTGTTTATGCCCTTAAGATACTTGAAGGCTTATATCATAACTCCCTGCTCCTGCCTCTCTTCCAGCATATACATATGGAGGTATTTTAATCTCTCCTCATATATCTTCTGGTGCAAGCCCTGCACCATCTTAGTTGCCCTTCTCTGAACCGCCTCCATCCTGTCTATGTCCTCATGAAGATGTGACCTACAGAACTGTACACAGTATTCCAAATGAGGTCTCACCAGCATTTTGTATAGTGGTATCACCACCTCATTTCTTCTGCTAGTGATACTCCTTCCTATGCACCCCAACATTCCAATGGCCCTTCCTACAGCGTTTGTACTGTGCTTGGCCACCTTTAGGTCATCTGAGATGATAATCCCCAAATCCCTGTCTTCCCAGGTGACCATCAGCAACTCCCTTCATCCTGTAGCACTCTGCCAGGCTTTTGTGCCCCAGGTGCATGATTTTGTACTTCTTTGCATTGAACCTCAGCTGCCACACTTTGGACCATTTTTCCAGCTTTCCTAGGTCCCTCCTCATTTTCTCCTCCCCACCTGGAGTGTCTACCCTGTTGCAGATCTTGATGTCATCTGCAAACAGGCAAACCTTCCCTTCCAGCCCTTCTGCAATGTCACTAATGAAGACATTAAAAAGGACTGGCCCCAGGACTGATCCTTGAGGTACCCCACTGGTCACCCCTTTCCTCGGATTGGATCCCATTTACCACCATCCTCTGCTTCCTGTCCCCAACCAATTTCTAAACCAGTTCACCACCTTATGGCCCATGCCCAGGCTTCCCAACTTGTTTACCAGTCTTTTATGTGGAACAGTGTTGAAGACCTTGCTGAAATCGAGGTAGGCAACATCTACTGCTCCCCCTGATCCACCTCCTTCATCACCCAGTCAAAAAAATCTATCAGATTTGTTTGACATGACCTTCCTGCTGTGAATCCATGCTGCCTCAGATCCTGTGCTCTGTTGGATTCCAAGTGTTCCACAATCATTTCTTTAAGTAGTGCCTCTGAAATCTTACTCACAACTGAGGTGAGGCTAACTGGCCTATAGTTTAATAGAAACAATGAAACATGGAAATTGTCAGCAGATAAGGACTGCCAGGCCCATCTAGTCTGCCAATAGGCCCTATACATTGTAAGTGGCAATTGACCCTATGTGATCAATGGCTTTCATCACTCCCTCCCCTCCCAAGGTTCCCTTGTGCCTGTCCCAGGCATGCTTAAATCCCTCCACTGTGCTTGCCCCCACTACTTCTTGTGGCAGACTATTCCAAGCATCAACTACTCTTTCTGTGAAAAAAAAACTTCCTCACATTACCTCTTAATCTATCACCCTCCAATTTCATATCGTGCCCCCTCATTCTAGTACTTTTTCTCCATTGGAAAAGGTCCCCCACCAGCACCTTGTTTATGCCTTTGAGGTACTTGAAAGTTTCAATCATGTCCCCTTACTCTCTCCTCTCCTCCAGTGAGGTACATATTGAGGTCCCTCAGTCTCTCCTCATATGTTTTGTGGTGCAAGTCCTGCACCATCTTAGTCGCCCTTCTCTGGATAGTCTTCACCTTGTCTATGTCCTTGTGTAGGTGAGGCCTCCAGAACTGCATGCAGTACTCTAGGTGAGGCCTTACCAATGTTTTATACAATGGCATCACCACCTCCTGCCTCCTGCTAGTGATACCCCTGCCTATGCACCCCAGCATGCTACTGGCCCTCACAGCCACTTTTGCGCACTGCTTTGATACCTTAAGTTCATCAGAGATGATAACCCCTAGATCTCTTTCCTCTTTGGTGACAGTCCCTTCCCCCCCAACTCTACCCAGGTGAATTATTTTGCAGTTCTTTGCACTGAATCTCAGCTGCCACATCTCTATATTTCAAGCTTCTCCAGGTCCCTCTTCATTTTCTGTACCCCTTCTAGAGTATACACCCTGTTGCAGATCTTGGTGTCATCTGCAATGAGGCAGACCTTTTCTTCCAGCCCCTCTGCAATGTCACTATTGAAGACATTGAACAGGAATAGTCCCAGTACAGATCCCTGCGGTACCCTGGTGGTCACCTCCCTCTCCCCAGATTGTACCCCATTTACCATCAGCCTCTTTCTCCTGTCTGTTAGCCAATTCCTAACCCAGTTCACCACCTTGTCCCCCATGCCCAGATTTCCCATCATGTTAACCAGCCTTCTATGTGGGACAGTGTTTAAGGCTTTGCTGAAATCCAGGTAGGCGAGCAGGAGGCATGCCTCCTACCTGCTTCCAATTTTATGAAGAGGGGCTACATGTACCTTCCTCCAGTCCTCTGGAACCACTCTTGTACTGAGTGACTCACTAAACAGGGCTGCCAGTGGTGCTGCTAGCTCCATCCATAGTTCCTTTACTATCCAGGGATGTATGCCATCTGGTCGAATTACCTTGTCTACCCTCAGTTTTGTGAGCTCCTCTAGGACTCTCTCTTCTGTAAATGGATTGGTGTTCACTCCCCCCCCCCCATCTGACGCCTAGCTGTGGTCCCTGTCCCTCTCCCACTCCTTCTTCAGTGAGTACTGAACAGAAGTATTTATTCAGTACTGACGCCTTTTCCAGGTCTCCCTCCACACACTCCCCTTCATCCCCTATGAGCCTTACAATCCCACCCCTGGCATTCCTTCTTTCACTGATGTACCTATAGAATGTATTGTCCCCTTTCTTCATCCTCTGTTCTAACCTTTCTTCTGCTTGTGCCTTTGCACTTCTAACAGCTTTCCCTGCTTCCGTCATACTATTTAGATACATCACCTTATTGTCTTCCTTCTGTGTCCCCATGTATTTTCTGAAAGCAACCTTTTGGCCTTTACTTTCTCTGCTACGTCTTGAGGAAAGAAGGGAGAGGGGGGACATGATAGAAACTTTCAAGTACCTCAAGGGAATCAACAAAGTCCAAGAGGGTAGCATCTTTCAGAAAAAGAGACTTGCAAGAACAAGGGGACACAATTTAAAGATAGAAGGAGGGTGGTTCAGGGGCAATGTGAGGAAGTATTATTTCACAGAGAGGGTAGTGGATGCATGGAACAACCTTCCTGAGGAAGTTGTGGGGTCTAAAACTGTGGGAGAATTCAAGAATGCATGGGACAGACATAAGGCAATTCTTGTGGGGTGCAGGAAGATATAGGCTGTTGGTTAACTAGGATCTGCGGCCTATCCTGTAGTTAGGGAAATGGGCAGACTAGATGGGCCTAGCAGTCCTTATCTGCCGTCAAAGTCTATGTTTCTATGTTTCTATGTCTTTTGAGAATAATAGTGGTTTCTTCCTTCTCTTTCCTTTGTTTTTCAGCCTTATGCATTGATTTGTCACCCCCACTATTGCTCCTTTTACGTGTGCCCACTGCTCCTCAACCCCACCTCTTGTATCCCTCCTCACCAGGGCTTCTTTGATACATATCCACATCCTAGCGAAATCCACCCTTTTGAAATCCAAGACCCTCACCTTTATGTGGCTTGACTATGAGCCTGTACCCATATTTAACCACACTTTGTGGTGGTCTCTGGACCCCAGGTGTCCTTCCACCAGGATGTCTGTGTGATCTGTCTCCTTTGGTTACTACTAGGTCCAGAATCACCCTGGCAGAGGCAACGTACTGGGGTGGTCCAATCCATGTCTGGCATATTGAAATCACCCATTAACAGTACCTCCCCTTTTGTTGTCATCTCATGTATTCCTTCCACTAACATGCTAGCCACTTCTTTCCCCTGAGCTAGAGGACGGTAGGTCACTCCTGTGCAAATTGCAGTGCCATTGCCTGGCTCAAGGGTGATCCACATTGCCTCGGCCTCCCCCTACCTATCCTGTACTGCAATTGCTTTTATAGGTATCCTGTGAGTTTGGTGACTGCAATTGGGCACCTACAAAAACAGCGACTCAATCGCGGCATCTTACACCACAGCGATAAGGGAGGGAGGGTGACTGGATGGGCGGATGCATGACTATAGCGACATCCTGTCTCTACACGTATATGCGTGGGGGGGTGAGTGAGCACACTGGGCATGGGGTGGGATGGGAGCGAGGGAGGGATTGTGAAGGGTGGTGTTGCAGTGAGCTGTCAAGCTGCTCCCATGGCATGGTGGGTGGGTTCAGGGCTGGGGTGTGAATGGTTCTGGGTTTGGGTCAGGGCGTCGTTGCCTTTTTGTTGTGCCCAGCCTGAATATTGTTTTTGGGGTTTTGCAGCCCCTCATACATGCACCCCTGGGTTGAGAATCCTTAAGTAGGGGTGTGGGGGGTGCAGCCCCCACATTTAAATGTAAAATCCAGTCCCGGCACCCTTTGCTGTCGCCGGGGACTGCATCACCAAAATATTTTTTCAGCAATTTCCATTTGGCCTAACGGCGATTGCTATTCTGTGATCACCGTTACCACTTAGATCCACTTTTATACCTTCCCTGATGTACAGGGCCCCCCTTTTTTCCCCTTCCTATTTCTCCTGAATAGAGACTAACCTGGTACGCTTACTTCCCAGTCGTGGTTTACAGTGTACCACATCTCGGTTATTGCCACTATGTCCAGGTCAACCTCTGCCACCAAAGCCACCAGGTCTGGGATTTTATTTCCCAGGCTGCAGGCATTTGTATACATTGCTTTCCACATTTCCCTGCATGATCACATTCTATTCCTGCTTTTGCCATCTTGTTTCCTCCCTCCAACTCCATTTTCCTTCTTTTGCTTCCTCCCTTCTTCTGCCATGCCCCTCATAACTGGTTCAGGTTTGCCTATCAACAACTTGTCTTCCTTGATAACTTGGTAAGGAAGGACAAAAGTAGGCCTAGACCCATCGGGATTGTCCGCCACACTAGTGGGTCATTTATCCCCAACATGATTACATGAGAGCCAGTTATCTAGATGTATTTTAAAGGTGTTTATGTTGGTACAATCCACCAGTTCTTGCAGAAGTTTATTCCAAAGTCTTGATGCCCTAATAGTAAAGAAATGTAGCCTTTTATTTGTCCTAGCTCTACCAACACAAAGTTATTTATTGTGGAGCCTGATCTTCCTTGCTGGCTGCTCTAATCTGTGGGGGTGGGATGCTTGAATCTCCCTGCTCCCATCCACCTCCCACCTTTGGCTATTTTAAATGCTTGCCAAGGAAGCATTTAAACTGTTCATTAAGGACTTTTGTCCTACTTCTTGACGATTGAAAGCCGTCACTCTTGTACAGGTCCACATCATTCCAGGTGAGTCCCCAATCCCCAATGAAGCCAAACCCCTTTCCCTGCACCAGCCCTCCAACTAAGCGTTGAAGCTTCTGATGCAGAGATTCCTAGCCCCCCCCCCCGTCATGGACCAGCAGCACCTCCGAGAATGTTATGGAGCTCGCTATCCCCCCAGGCACCTTCCTAACTCCCAAAGTCCTCCTGCACCTGTTCTATGCCTGCCTCATCCTTGGCTAGATTATTTCTCCCCAAGTGGACAATGACCTGCAGTGCCCCTCTCCTCGCTACTGCTTTAGTGATCCTCTGGATCCACTCCCCCTCCCTCTGAGCTGTGCCTCCTGGAAGACACTTAACCTCCCTCTCCACTGCACTACCTGCGCCCAAATCCATTCCCAGCTGACCTTTATTCTAAGTCAGCTGTTTAACATATTATAAATGTTTAATTGGATCAGGTAATATTTTCCTGGAAACAACTGAATGCTGGAGATGGGAAAGGTCAGAGGCTAGCCCCTGCATCATCCAATCAAGAATCACCAAAACTACTTTTAATCAGACAAAAATGGACTGCATTGCATAGCAGGGTTCATTCAAGGTGGTCACAGACTCCACATATTTATTTTTGACACCCTGAAGGGTGGGGTTAAGGAACAGACCATACTTTGCCTCCTTATGCTCTCTGTCAGCTGCATCCTTCTGATGGTATTAGCCATTTAGGACAGGAGTAATAAAATACACGAGATGTGCCACTTACTGCACATCAACCATGAAGTGGGCATTTTGCTACCTTGATAGCTTTGGATAACTGGTTCCTGAAGAACAACAGATTATGTTATGATATACTGGAGAACAGGCTCCTGTTGAACAATGAATCATGTTATGGCATGTACAAAACCTAGATACAGAGCTTAGATCTGAACTTCCTAGGTTGTTTGAGGACACAGAGTCAAAGAATGGTCCTGTGGTGTAGCAAAATTCTTTTGTAATTTGATGTGTTACTAACAACACCATGAAAACAACAACTATCACATGACTCATAGCTGAGCCGGGAACTACACAGGACATAGACATGAATTTCCTCTGAACTCTTCAACTGCAGGGTTTTAAATTGTTGCTGTTGTTATCAATCATTTCATCTACTGGAAAAACTAACACTCTCCTCGGTTGGTTCTTTTATGCCTACACAATACTAGTAATACAGAAAAATAGTTACTGATGTAACTGTGTACAGAAAGCATGCACTGCAGGTAACTTCAGCTATTAGAGACTTCAGTAAGCATTGCTGAGTAGAGCATGCAAATAAATAAAGGTGGTTTCCAAGGCAGAGAACTGGCAGCAGACGCTAGAGACATACTACAATGATGCCATCTCAGTTATGTTTGAGTTTTCTTAGCTAAGTGTTCACGCTTAACTTCATCACAACCCTATTTATAGTCTGTGTAATCACTAAAGTGGGCAGTGGTTGTACAATAATAATGGTGGTGGTAGCCACAGGTTAGCCAGATAAAATGTAATATGCCATTATGGCATATAGAAATGTATGACCCCCTTTAGCACCCCTCCATCATTTATGAGTGGTCAAGGGCAGTAAAGATAGTGATGACACCAGATTCCCCAATTAATCAAATGACTGGGGGTTGGATTAAAGAGTTGTGGGTTCATTAATGCAGTGTTGAGTGGTGGGGAGTAGCTGCAGGATAATCAAACACAATATAATATCCCTAAAGGGCAGTAAGAAATTTATGAACCCTTTGGCTCCTTCCCCCATCATGAATCAAGGGTCAAGTTCGGGGAAGTGAAGGTATTTATGGAGTCTGTTGCTCTAATGGATCAAATGACTTGGAGCCAATTGGGGGCATTGTAATTTTGTAAAGAAGTTACTGGTTGGGAAGGGGGAGTCACAGGATATTAAATGCATCCAGAAGGAACATGGAAGAAGGTGGAGTGGAAGGAGATGACTGGGGGTTACCAATGGACGAGCCCTATCCACCTGGGGAGGACTAGAATGGTTTTCTTTCTATATTATCATATTTATATGTGCATTCCAAGAACAAAGACATGAATAGGGCTTGATATTTGGCACTTTGTAATTTATAGCCCATGATGTTTGGTATTTGGGAATTAATAGTCATTTATTGCACAGACCTACCTTGTGGTACAGAAGGAGTCACATATAGCAAAGCCTCACTCCCTAGTTTCCTTCTGACATTCTGTGGGGCATCAGTACATGTCCTGCCACTCAGCTGTTGCTATGCACAGGACAGGCATCTGTTTGCCTGACTGGCATATTTAGCTGCATATTCACCTGTGAGTGTGTCTGTTGGAAGGCAGCTCAGCTGGGGTGGGGGAGTATAGCCACAAGGGCCTATTATGCAGTGGCAGGGAGAGTGGCCAGGATGATACCAATATTGTGGATATAATTGATGAGTGGTACTCGTGTTCCTTGTTTACCAATGTGTTACTCATCATTATAACAGATGTATGTAACAGTTATTGCACAGGTGGTACAAAAATAATTGTCTCTTTTATTCTTTTTATGTCTGTCTCCTATACATAATTATCTACTGAGCCATATTTTCTTAGAATATTTGTTATACTTTCCTGTTGACCTTCTTTGTTGTATTCTCCTAGGACATGCCTGAAAATATGCAACTATTTTGTCTAGTGTGCCTAGTAAATAAAAACTAAACAAATAATTAATTAATGCACCAACAGCAAGTAAATAAGCATTGTCCAGTGCTGATCAATAGCTCTGTGAGTTGGAACTTAGAATGTGAATGGAACAGAGCCTGACAAGCTGCCTGAAGGCCAGTCCACAATGGAACCTCACTTTGACTGCAGCTAACGCTCATAGTAGCAGTTAGCAAAAGTAATGGGTGATTCGTTTGCAGCAAACCTCCTAATCAACATAAATAGCTGCAGATTAAAGCTGCCCCAAACCAGTTAGAATATTGTAGAATTCTCTAGAAGAAAGTATGCAGAACTTTTCTAGTAATATGGCTAGATGAGCTGGCCCTGAGTGGTATAC
Organism: Neoceratodus forsteri; assembly: GCA_016271365.2. Classification (NCBI taxonomy): domain Eukaryota; kingdom Metazoa; phylum Chordata; order Ceratodontiformes; family Ceratodontidae; genus Neoceratodus; species Neoceratodus forsteri. The sequence goes on along the minus strand of CM057450.1, from coordinate 921,130,345 downwards.
CCGCATGGGTCTTAGTTCCAGCAAGAGAGATTTGGGGCCTGACATAATACTGGATGCCCACCAAGCCAAAAGGGGAGTTACTTGTCTTTTAAATCTCAGACATGGATAGCTTAAAAATCTGTTGTTTTGTAAGAGGACTCGTGGTGTAAGAAATCCAAATTTAAAGCAGCAGTATTTGTAAGTCACCATACAGTTTTTTCTAACAATAATGCTTTTTTTCCTGGAGAAAACATCAATATACCCACTGTTGTTTTCATTTTCCCTCATTGGTGAACTAAAACATAAGCTCCTATGCCCTGAGCAGCATGGCTTTAGGGCAGAGCACAGCACCACTACAGCCCTCCTGGAATTCACGGGCTTCATCCATAAATCTCTCAATCTTGGACAGCTTGCTGGGGCAATCTATATCGATCTCACAAAGGCCTTCGATATGGTCAATCATGCCCTCCTAGTTGACCAACTCACTGCTACAGGCCTGGCCCCTGAGATGGTTGCACGGTTCTGCAGTTACCTGCACTGCCACTCCCAATAAGTCAGGATAGATACTGTTCTCTCAGACAGCAAACCTGTCTGCTCAGGTGTTCCACGGGGTCAATACTGGGTCCCCTCCTATTGAGCTTATTCTTGAATTGCCTCCCCCAAGCCAGTCAAGGCCGCATCCTCCTTTATACAGATGATGCAGTTGTCTTCTCAAATGGCTCACACTCCAGTGCCCTTGAGCAGCAACTACAGAGCAACTTCACCAATGTAGCGACGTGGTTCAAAGATCATAAATTGACAATGAACTACAAGAAAACAAAAACCATGCTGTTTTCCAGCTCTCTGAACAAACACAAAAACTACCCAATATCAATATGCAATAGTGGTGGGGTTTCCCTTGAACTTGTTCAACACTTTAAATACCTCAGTATCACTACTGACAGCTCACTCTCCTATACTCTCCACATTGACAACACAGCCAGAGTTATCAACAAGTGCATAGGGCTACTTTATCATCACAAGCATAGCTTCTCCCCTGAAGCCCTCAGCATAGCTGTTCACAGTTCTGTGGGTTCCCTGGTGGACTACGGGCTGCCTGTATAAGGTTCTGCCACAGATACTGCACTCTGGTGCATAAAAACTGCACTCAACAAAGCCTGCCGGCTCACCTTAGGTGCGCACTGACTGACTCACACCTGTGATCTCTATGCCAGGGCACACTGGCTCACGCTCAATGGCCATCTAAAATATTAATCCTGCCTTCTGGCCAAAAAGATCTGCCTTGGTCAGCTACCGTCAGGTAACAACATGTTAACAACTTCTGGTTTCCAGCAATAATCCAAGGCATACCCATAATTCCGAACACCAGTCCTTCCTAACTCCGAAATGTAGAACATCTCAAGGACAAAGGTCCTTTGCTTACTGTGCACCACTGTGGTTCAACTCCCTCCAGGAGAACATTGCATGACTGCCATCGCTAGCACCACCTTTCCACCCCCCACATCACTACTTCCATCCCCTGCCCCCTCAATCCTTCCCTCTCTTCCCTGAGTAGGCCCTCCTGCTCCCCCACACACCTTGCACCCTTTCCCTCTGCCTCCAGTCTAGTCACCTCCCTGCGATCCCTACTGCTATACTGATATTATGCTCTCCTTTTGCACATTGCACTTGGGCTCCTCCTCTTTACCCCCTTTTTTCTTTTTTCTTTAGCACTTAGCAATGCTCCAAACAACCTCTTGTTTGCTGACAACTGACTGGTTTCACTGCTGGGCACTGTAAATTGTCTATTTTCCTGTGACCTGTACTGTGTTTGATATATAATCCTGTTTGTTTACCTTGTATTTCTGAAATCCTTTGTATAATTTCACCTATCTGTTGTACTGAAATATCCTGATGTGGAACCTATGTAAAGAGCTCTGAGCTCAAATGGTTTTCTGAGTACTGATATAAATAAATAAATAAAATACAGGGCTTTGAAGTTTTTAAAAGTTAATGTTCCTTTGCCATGCCTGTCATGAAAAATTTAAATATGTTGGTACAGTGCTGTGCTATTTACCAACAAAAACATGTGATAACACCATCCTAACATGTCCACAGTATGACTCTGTTATGTATATTAAACAGGTAACCTCAACAGAGGAGATTTATAAGAATTGCGAGTGGTGCCATATATAATGATGTGCGTCATTAATTACAAAATTAGCTATAAAAACTGTTTGAAAAGTATCTGCGAAAACTAAAAATAAACAAAGAATGATTCTAATGATGTGTGAAATATATTTTTGCTCATAAACTATACAATGAATTTTTTTGCTGACTTACAAATACTGCTACTTTAACCCTTAGGCTGCCAACAGAATTAGAACATATAGGAATTCTGGACTGATATATCAGTCCGCAGCTCTGCAGTTGCTAATGCTGTCTTACTGAAGTTTTTCTAGCTGTAATTATTTCTGCTTCAAGCAGGTTACTCTTTACATTTCCTAGTGGTGTTGCATTACCTTTAGTCATCTGTATATCTTGTAAATTTAGTGTAAATGTTAAATATAGCATTTTAATAGAACTCTGTGACTGCTGAGTTTGAATATGCACAGGTTATCCATTTTTATTGGACAATTCCATGATCTGCTTCTGGAGAGAACTCTACCAAACTTAAAAAGTAAAACCTATGTCTGATACAAAGTTGGTGGGCAGTGACCTGGAGAAACTGAGGGAGTCCCCATGTACAAGAGGCCTTGCAATATGTGAGCAAGATCCTGTAAGCAGGAACCTGTGATGAGACTTAAAATATGCAGCCGAGAGGGTTGTAACCAGGTAGGTGGCAGCATGATAGAGTATAGGTTTGTGGCAATAGCAGGTAGTTCAGGTTAGGAGTTGTTCATTAGAAGCAAGGCTCCCTAATTAACATGGGTAGCTTTTGAGTCAAACTGGTCCAAAGCGGTCAAGAATCTGGCAAATCAAATATGTGCTTTTTGTAGAAGTTTCTAGAATCAAGTGGGATAAATATTTTGAGTGACATGGAGAAGGTATGGATTAAGGCCCATGATGTGTCTAGAAGGTCCAGTCCTGAAGGGTATAGCCCCACAAGTGTTAGCTCCAACAGGGAGATTTGAAGACAGTCATAATACTGGATGCCCATAAAGCTAAATGATGAGTTACTGGTCTTTTAAATCTTATGCCTGAGTGGTCAAAAATCTGTTGTTTCCTAGGAAGACCTGTGGGGTAATAAATTCAGATAGAAGACATTATTAGTGAAGTAATTCCGGCAGTAATTCATTCTGTTTCAAACTGTTTATTTTTAAACATTTCCTAACATTGCATTTCATTTAGTTTTCCGAATACCTTCTATATTTTGTGTAAATATAAAATATTTTATATTTAATATAAATCTGTGTTGGCTGTGTTTTAATAAGTACACATAATCCATTGCTGTTGGGCAATTCTGTGACCCTCTTTGGAAGGGAACACTACTAAACTTAAAAAAATAAAACCAGCATCTGATTCAGAGCAGGGGGTGAGGTGGCCTGAAGTCACTAAAGGGGATCCAATGTACAACAAGCCTTTTACGATGTCAGCAAGATTCTGGCATTGTTCTGTGTAGAAATAAAAAGAAAGGCAGCACTCGCTTTTCGGTTTCAGGTGCAAAAGTGCTTTTTAATCAAAAGTATGTGCCTCTTGAAACAAAGCTACTCCATTGCTCTAATGTGATTCAATTTCCATTGTTCCATTTAAATCACAGTTGTACTCCTGAATAACTGTGATTCCCAAGTAAGTTAAAATATGGGGTTATAAAACACCCCCAGATCCCCTATATTCCTCCCTTAATTCCTCCAGATTGGAACTCTCAGAGTTAATTATTTGTTTGTCTCCCCCCCCCACCACCACCATCCATCTTGTTCTACCATGAACTTTGATATTTATTTTTATTCTAGTGTGTGCTCAGCAACCATAGCTAAAAATAAAGCTAAATTAAAGGACAATTAACTCTCCATAGTGATAAATGGCATGCTTGGGAAAATGTGCCTATTCACGGATGACACCAAGCTCTGCGGGAGAGTGGACACAGCTGAAGGGATACCAGATCTACAGGAAGATCTGGAAAAGCTGGGGAGGTAGTCCAGGATCTGGCAGCTTGGCATCAATGCCAAGAAATGCAAAATTATGCATATTGGAGCCAAGAATCTCAGGACAGATTACTACCTGGGTGGAGTCTGAGTATCTGCATCAGAGGAGGAGGAGGAGGAGAAGGACCTGGGAGTGATGATCACTAGTGACCTGAAACACTGCATGCAGTGCAAGAAAGCAGCAGCAAAGGCAAACAAGATGCTGGGATGCATATCTAGGGGGATCAGTAGTAAGAGAGAGGAGGTTATGCTGCCCTTGTACGTGTAACCCCTCCTACAAATGGGGGTTCCTGAAAAGTCTTCCTTGAGCTTGCCTAAATGCTCACTGCCAGGCTGGCGTCCTGCGTTTTAACAGTTTAAATGTGATTGCTAGAGAGTGCCTGTATAGCCTCTTTGTGTACTGTCTCTTTAAGAGCTGCCTGGATTGCAGTCATAATTAATCTGAGAGGGAGCTGTGTTAGAAGATATACTTGTTTGCTGATCATTTGTTAGAGTAGTAATAATATTGCAGTTTGTTCTAACCTGCCTTCTTTGCAGCATGGACAGTTCTGTTTGTTTCCAACATCTTGGTCCTGAACTGCAGAATGGACCAATTAGTACATTTGGGACTCTAAAATGGAGCCTGCCTCCAGGGCTTGGTGGGGCCAAAACTTGTAGGAATTGTAGTTTGGGGCTTTTGGCACCTAAAATAACCTGGAGGAGGAGCCATTGTTGTGACTGACAGACAGATCAGCCAACCGAACCTTTTGGATCTTGGGGAGATTTGCTGAATGCAATTGGCCTGTCAAGATTTCTAGCCACCTCTGAACTCCCGCTTTGTGCAGAGACTGTAATTGCGACTGGATAGCAATCTGCCTGGTATAGTGGAATTTCTTACATGTAAATGTGCTGTGTGCTGTTATAGTGTCTTGATTTGGTTCCCCACTGTGTGTTGAACTGTGTTCTGCTCACTGGAGGCTGCATCCAGCTGCAACGAACAGAATCTGAATTCATTGCCATTTCACCAGGGCCTTGCCACACTGGCCCAGCCAGACTACCCATTGCATGGAGAAAGCCATCGATGAGAGACCTGCCTGGGGATTGGCCCTCTGCTCAACACTTGAATAGGAATGATGCCTCGGTGAATGGTGTGGGCCCTGCTTTTCCTGGCACTCCAGCTCAACAACCTGTAGTCTTAATTTCGTCCTGCCATGGTCTGTATTGGGTTTTGTGAGTAAACAGCATGGTAGCTCCCTGCAACAACAGCTAAATCTAAAGTGTTGTCATCTGATTATCTTGTTTCTTTTTCTTTCATGAACTGAGCCATCTGGCTCCGGATTACAAGTAGTGTGTGTTGTGCATGTTGCTTTCTTCCATGACAGGGCCCCAACCAGCTGCAACGCTCCTGGCTAGCCCATCATTTTCCTACCTCGGTACCCAGAGTGTGTGACTGTGTGGGGACTTAACACGCATGCATAACTGTTTGATTAATGGAGTCTTTAAGCCAATCAAACTGATTACGCCCCTTCCTTGTTCAAGTCCCCCGAATAAATCAGATCTGACTTTTTTGCTGCATTTAACCTGACTGTGGTTCCAGTTTGTGCCAAGAGTACTGTACTGTCGCTATTTACTGTACATAACCTTGTTTTACAGGGGGTCCCCAGGGTCAAGCCAGAGAAACCAGCCCTGGAGGTAAGTGCAAACAGTGTGGGTACTGGTATGGTGGAAAAGGGGTACTGTGAAAGTGATTATTGTATATTGCTCAGGCCACTAGAAGGGAAAGAGGGGGGTTACAGTGTCCTGGAGGGCTGTGCCCAGGTTAGTTTGATGACTACCAACCCTGACCTCTGGGTGGAGGCACCCGTTTCAGAACTCAGGCCCCTTAACCTGCTACTAGCTGTGTAGGCAGGGGTAGAATCCCTTGGGATAGCGCCACCTAGGGGTTACCTCTTGGAGGCTTACCACTGGGATTTTGTGCCTTCTAGTGGCCAAAAATGATGAATTATTGTTAAAGATTAATGGCTACCCCCATAGAAATGGCTGTATGCCAGTTGGTGGAGTGGTGTACCTGGCAGGAGATCAACACCCAAAATGCTCTGCTTATACTGCATATTCTCCTGGGTACCAGTAAGGACACTATAGAGGGAGCACTCTCCAAAGTTGAATGTTTAAAAAACCCTGTGGTGGTGGGTCGACAGGCTGATTTGATTGCCCAAACTTTCATAGCCTTGGTAGAGTGTAGTGACCTCATGGAGAGCTCTAAAGTGCCACAGACTATTGCCTCAGAAGGGGTCCTAGCTGCCTTGGAGAGCGATAAAACAAGACAGTAAAGACCATGGGGAGGATGAGCTCCCACCATTATCTGAGACTTTTGAGGAGACATTTGCTAAATTGTTGCTGGAGGAAGGGAAAACCATAGAGGACTTTAAGAAACTATTCCTGCCACCTGGGGGTGTTCCTTCCCCAACACCCCCTCCCGCTCCAGTACCTGTTACTGCCCCAACTTCGGTGCCTGTGCCAGTTCTGGTCCCTATATCTGTACCCACCATTAGTTATGACTTGTATCGCTGGCTGAGGATGTTTTCAGGCACCCTCCCCACACCCCAGCGGGAGGACAACTGGGAGACTTGGATAGACTATGTTGCCCCTCAAATCTGAGAATGGCAATGCCCTGAACCAGAGAAGAGGAGAAGGGTGGCTGAAAGCCTCAGAGGCCCCGCCCAACTTACTATCCACGCTACACAGGCTAGTAATCCAGAAACAACTGCTCAAGATTTTTTGAATGCATTGGAAAATGTGTATGGGAGTCCCGATTCGGATGAGGACCTGTGGGGTAGGGTCAAAAACACTCAGCAATACCTGGGGGAGCCCTTATCCATGTATGTGCCTCGACTCAAAGTGGTGCTACAGGAATGCCTAAAGAAAAGTGGAATGGTCCCAGCTAAGTTAGATCGATATAGGTTGGACCAACTTCTCAAGTCAGCCCCATTCTCTGAATTATTGCTGCTCTAACTACGCCTTGCTGCTCGGTTGGATGCGCCTCCTACCTATGATGGACTGCTGAAGGAAATTCGGAGGATTGAGAGGAAGCAGCCTCATGGGGGGGCCCCTTCTGTAGCTGCTGTTGCTGCTGCCCAGATGACCAAGGATGCACATGTGAGTGATGCTCAGGGGCAAAATACGGTGCCAGTTGAACATTGGGAGGCTAACAAGGATGTTCCGCCCTGGGGCTAGATATTGTGAGAGGTCTGAGAAATGAGGGTTACCTTTTCCCTACAAGCCCATTCCAGAGATACAATGGGCCCAAACCCCTCTCAGAGCATGTCCGCTATGGGGTGGGGGTGCACTCCCAGGCATCCCCTGTTGACAGCAGTTTAAAGATTGATGAATTGACTATAGAAGTAAGGGAATTACTGAGGTGTCTCCTCATGCTCACCACATACCAGACAGAGATTGAATCACGATTTTCTGTTGGTGGTACCCCCTCCTCAGCCCCCAATGTGATGCCTCGGCCATGCCAGACTCTAGAAAGCATACTCCGTCATAATTGTGGGAAGGAGGGGCATATGAAGAAAGAATGCCAGTCCCCAAAAGACTTAGATAAGGTTGTATACAGACTTCAAGGGGAGCTCCGGAAAGTGAAAATATGGCTGAGGGGTGCTGGAAACAACCACAGTGAAGGCTCAGGAAATCCCAAATCCAACTTCTTTGTGGCTAAGCCATCTGTACCAGCCCCTACTACTGTCCCTCCAGACTGGTCCAAGATAGTGGGCCCTTCAATAGAAATTAATGTGGCTGTGAATGGTATTCCTATTCGGGCTGGGCTTGACAGTGGGTCTCAAGTGACCACTGTGTTTCAGGACTTGTATGGCAAACACTTATCTGATGTGCCCTTACAATACCTGGAAGGCCTACATGTGTGGCGGCTGAGTGACAAGTCTTATCCATATCTAGGATATGCCTGCCTCTGGTTGTTTTTTCCTGCAACTGTCACTGGCGTAGAGGTGCATGTAGAGACACTGTCCCTAGTGTGTCCCCCCACTGGACTGCATGATGGGGTTCCCCTGTTAATTGGAACAAACGCCCACATGTTTGGGAGACTAGCACAACTCTGTCATGAGAAACAAGAGCAGCTGACTGGACAGGCCCTAAGAATTCCAGCCTTTGTAAAAAGGGCTTATGACTGGCAACAGAGACCTGATGAAGTGAACCCAGATGAGCCAGTGGGGATAGTGTGGAAAAAGGAACCTGACTCCTTAGTATTGGCCCCCAACGCCCAGTGCACAATCCATGAAGAAGTCTGCCTAAAGAGAAATGCAAAGAACAAAATATTAATGTTGGAGGCACCAGGAGATGGAAAGTTGCCAGAGGGATTATTGGTCAAACCCAGCATCTTACCTGCTCATGCCCACACCTATGCACGATGAGTGATGGTCCAGATTCAGAATGTGTCAGATCGGGAGATTCATGTGTACAGAGGGTGCACCCTAGCTACAGTACACTGTGCCGACACTGCTGTATTGCCAGCAACAAGTGCTCTGGAGAGAAGGAGAGCGTGACTCCGGACTTATTTGACTTTGGTGACTCCCCATTGCCAGCTGAATGGAAGGCTAGAATTAGCAAGAAACTCGCTCAGAGGAATCAAGTGTTTTCATTAAAAGAATGGGACATGGGGTGTGTCCAGGGTGCAGAGCATCACATATGCCTGCATGATGACTGGCCATTTTGAGAGAGATCCCGATGTCTCACCCCAGCAGACTTAGATGATGTGAGGAGACACCTTCAGGAAATGCTCGCTGCTGGTGTGATACAAGAATCGAGGAGCCCATATGCCTCTCCCATTGTAGTTGTGCATAAGAAGAATGGGTCAGTAAGAATGTGTGTTGATTATCGAACCCTGAACTGGCGGACCATCCCTAATCAATACACCATGCCCCTTATACAAGATGCCCTGGATTGTTTGAATGGGAGCAAATGGTTTTCGGTATTGGATCTTCTCAGCGGAAACTACCAGATCTCGATAGCCACGGAAGACCGTGAGAAAACAGTCTTCATCTGTCCTTTGGGGTTCTACAAATTCCTGAGAATGCCACAGGGGATTTCAGGCACCCTGGCCACCTTTCAGAAACTGATGGAACATGCAGTGGGAGCTATGAACTTGCTGGAATGTCTAGTGTACCTACATGATGTCATTGTGTTTGGGCGCACATTAGAGGAGCATGAGACTCGACTGTTTAAAGTCCTAGACCGATTGGAAGATTTCAGCCTCAAGCTGTCCATTGACAAGTGCCAATTTTTTCAAACCTCCGTGAAGTATGTAGGGCACATAGTACCTGCAGAAGGGATAGAGACTGATCCTAGTAAGATTGAATCACTGACTATCTGGCCCCGGTCCCATAATTTGAAAGAACTACAACGTTTCCTGGGGTTCTGTGGCTACTACCACAGGTTCATAAAAGACTATTCAAAAGTGATTCACCCGCTCTTGATTCTTACCCAGGGTTACCCTCCTACCAACCATAAATATATATATTTTTTTTTATTTAATATATTTTATTAGTTAACCAAACAATACAAATGACAGGCAGTTAACACTGAAGAATTATCTGAATATTAAACACGTATAGAGTATTCTGAAATAGAAAAGAAGGAAGAACCTACATGGTTTATCATTGCAGGGTTTAAGTTGAATTGAATAACAAACCTCCCTCTCCCTTTCCCTCCCCCCCCTTTAGAGCCCCCCTCCCCCCCATTGTGGTGCATATTAACTCAAATACACAAAGCCATGTTATCTGTTTAGGTAACGGAGAAAGAGAGAAACGAAAAGGGAGAAAAAGAAAAGGAGTGTTATGAGTCATCACCCCAGGAGTCAAATCTCACCAGAAAACAAAAGATTGACCCAGAATTAACACTTTGTACTCTCTAAACAAAATTAATATAATAAGCAGCAGTATAACATGCAGATAATAGAGAAGTACGCAGCCTATCCCAAATCCAGGTATCATTTGAGGCAGAGGCATACAGCTTACCCATTTCTTGGTAAAGAAGGCAATCGTTGGTTAACCCGAGCCATCAAATTCTCCACCCAGTGCAAAAGAAAGCTTGTGTAACCATTCTGGTATAAGTTAAGGCAGTTTGGTCTTTCCAATGTCTAATACCAGCTTTTTGACGCCATGGATACTACACGACAATGAAATCTTCTTTCCTCACATGAATTCCGAGTAATCCCTAAATATCATTAGGGAGAAAATAATCCTTGCAGTCCTAACATTGGATCAAGGGTATTTTCTATTTGTTTCCATAATGGGGCTACTAATTCACATGACCAAAGTATATGTAATAATGAACCTTCTTCGTTGCCGCATCTGGAGCATATTGACGAGGAAGTACGTTTCATTTGTAAAAGTTTGACCGGGGTATAATAAAGATTGTTCAATATGCAGTACTGGGTAACCCTATATCTATCTTGGGTATGGTAAATGCATAGATCCTTCCAAATACACTGCCAGTCAATCTCACCATCTGAATATAAACTTTGACAGATGTTGGGGCCAGTACCCGGGGGAGCTGCTGGAAACATATGGAGTAAATTATACAACCTAGATATGCTGTGCGGTTTATCAGCTAATGTGGAGACTTGGTGAAAGAAGTCAGAAAGATTGGAGGTCTTATTTATATATCCAAACTTGGGCCCAAAAGATGCCTTAATTGGAAAGCCTTAAAGGTCATTATTGATGGCCACTTAAATTTCAGCTAACATCTCCGTCGTTAAAATCCGATCCATGAGTAAAATTCACTCACTTTAGACCCGGAAGGAGCGGTAACCAATTTTCAGTTATTATAGAGTTGCCAATCCAAGGTTTGATTTGAACAAATAGGTTGAGAAAAGTCCTGACCTGGGGAAATCTTAAAGTATCTGAATAACTCGGAGACAACCCCTGTGAGAATCTATCGCATTGACTGAAGCGCTTTAGGAATATTTCTCCTGGGATGTAAAGGAAAGCCGCAGGAACAATATTATGAGTATCCATGATGTCCAATTGTCTGCAGCTACTTGGTTTATATCTTGATGATCCTGGGGCTTGGTAGGGTTAGCCATTTCCACATTTACTCAAATGTGAGGTCCAATAATAAAAGAGGAAATTAGGGAGGCGAAGCCCCCCATAAGCTTTCGGTTGAGATAATTTCTGATAAGATTTCCTGACAGATTTATTACCCCAAATAAATGAATTTATCCCAGAGTGAATACACTGAAAATAGGATATAGGTATCCACATATTCAGCATATTTAGAGGATAGAAGATTCTAGGCAGCACATTCATTTTAACAGTACTAATTCTACCCCACAGCGATAGGGGGAGCTTAGACCATCTCGTTAGGTCCTGTTGAATGTCTCGCCAGATTCTCAATTTAACTTCCCAGACAGCGATGTGTCATGGGCAATATGGATCCCTAAATATTTAATGGGCGCACAGTCCATTTCATGCCAAAGTAAACAAAGCTTGAACTATGGGCCATATAGTTAAGGGGAAAACTCAGTTTTACTGACATTGAGCTTATAATTGGAGTATTTACTAAAATTCTCAATTACTCCATAGCAGCTTTCAATGATGAAACCGGTTGAAAGATGAAGAAGCAAATCATCAGCAAATACTGAAATTTTCACAGTATTGTTAGCTATAGGAATGCCTTCTATTTGTGGGGATGATTTTAAACATCTGAGTAGGGTTCAAGGATAAATTGAACAGGAAAGGCGAAGCGGGCAACCCTGTCGTGGTGCCTGGAGGTAAGTGGGAAGAAATCTGATAGTATCCCATTACAGTATAGTTTGGCTCTGGGAGAAGAATATAACATTTGCACCCATTTTATAAATAAAGTAGAAAACCCATGGTCTGTAATGTTGCCCAGAGAAAGGTCCAATCCAACCTAACAAACGCCTTTTTGCGCCTAGGGAGACTAAAACCATAGGGCAAGGGATGATTTAGCTGCGTTAATGAGGTATTGAGTTTCTATGATGATCTGCTGGAGTTCTACCGGATACAATCCTATTTGCTCTGGGCTGTGAGCCGGGACCAAACTTGTTCAATCTTTAGCTAATATTTTGGCTAAGATTTTGACATCACAATTTAACAGTGAAATGGGGCGATAACTGGCCGGGAGATGTGTAGGTTTATCCGGTTTGGGAAGAAGGGTGATAATAGCCTCTAACAAGGTTGGGTCCTGCACACCCCCTGAAAGTATATACTGGTACAAACGGAGTAAGCTCGGCACCAAATCTTTGGCAAATTGTTTATAAAAGTTAGAGGACAGGCCATCCGGTCCCGGTGCTTTATCTGGAGCCAAATCTTTGATCACTGTTAAAATCTCCTGGATGGAGATAGGCGAAGTCAGAAATGATTGCTGATTAGGAGTAAGTGTGGGCAAAGGAATGGACGCTAAATACATTAGCATCTCCTCCAAGAGAGATGTAGGAGCAGCCCTGTTATATAGCGTGAGAAGTATAAGTCACAGTACGCCACTACCTCCTTTGAAGCGGGTTTTAATTTCACCGGTTTGATCCTCAATTGAGCTTATTAATCTAGAGTCTCCAACTTCCAGATGAGCAAGGGAGATGGCTAGCCTTCTCCCATATTCAACGTATTTTGCCTGAAGCCAAAAATAGCGAACTCAGCCTTTTCGTGAAGCAAGAAGGAATATTGATTCCTTAAAGACAGGAGGGTTTCTAGGACGTCTGTTGAAGACGAAGAAGACAGAGAGTGTACGAGTGTTTTAATTCTGGCCAAGAGTGCCATGGCTTTTGCCTCGTTCTTTCTCTTGCGGGTAGAGGCCAAACGAATGAATTTGCCTCTTAAGAAACATTTCAGTGCACACCATTCATGGTCTACTCGCGCAACTGAGCCCTGATTAGAAGTTATGAAAAGTTGGATTAATTCCGGTATCCTAGCAATAATATATTCTTCTTTAAGTAATTGATTATTCAGTCTCCAAAGCAGATCCCTACGGAAATTATTATCAAACACCATGGAGATCCATGCCGGAGCATGGTCCGATATGACTATAGCCCCTATGCCTGAATCACATATACCTTGCATCAGAGTATTACTAAGCAATATATAGTCCAGTCTGGACCATGTGGAGTGTACCATAGATTGATAAGTAAAATGGCAGGTTACCGGGTTTTGCACTCTCCATGGATCATACAATCCAAGTGAGTTTATAAAGTTTGCGAGAGCCCTTTGCGCAGTGGATGGAGGCTTGAGTGGGGAACCAGATCTGTCTAAGTCCTGTGGAGGTGTAGGTTCCAGTCACCCCAAAGTATTATCAGTATAGCCATAAACACTTTCAGTTTATCCATTAAGGTTATCAAAAATTCTGGATCCCCTCCAATAGGGCCATAAATGCTCCCTAACACAACTTCGGTATGATTTAGTATACCATTTACTATCGTATATCTACCTTTAGGGTCAGCAGTAACATTTTTGGTATGGAAAGTTATTGAACGGTGGATAAGAATAGCTGTTCCCCCTGCATTCGATGACCCTCCCGAGGCAAAGACCTGCCCGATTCCTCCCCTACGTAGACTCGAAGCTTCGCTTGGCAAGAGATGAGTCTCCTGAATAAAGGAGATCTTAGCTTGCAATAAATCTAAATGTTTTAGAACCTGCAGTTTCTTGGAAGGCATGCGGGCTCCTTTTACATTCCAAGTAACAAGCTTAGTGAGATTATGTGTCATTCCTTTTTAACCATTGTCGCATGGCTACTAACCTAAAAAGTTCCAAAATATGCACCACAAATTCCCCCCACCGCCATAGAAATATAGAGAAATACCACTGGTACAATCCCAGTTATCCTCAGCTAAAGAGAGAGGATGATAATGAGGCAGTTATTGCTTACAAATTTTCTTAGAGTCAAGACCACGGTATTTGCTAAGATTCCTCTGTGCTGGTTACCCTCCCCCCCCATTACTTCAATCCCCTAATAACTATATACAGTTAGTAAGCTAAATCTACAAACCTGTAGCTGAAAACTGCTAATATATATTTCCATTACCTTTTCTCCAAATATTCTAGCATATCCTACCCTCCTGAGTGCCACCGAAAGCCCTTTTAGGATAGCATATTGTGTACAAATAATAAGAGACAGCCACACTAAAGTATTGATCCCAGAAAATGCTGCAATAATTAGCAGCTTATCCTTATTAGGAGAATGAAAATATTCTCTCCCATGAGTAGGGCTAGGATAATCCCCCTATTCTCCAGTACACGCTGTTAGAGCATGGCTAGTGCTATCTCCCTCCCGCCCCCTGAACCTGCTGTTAAAACCTTATTAAATCTTTAACAGGAGGGAGAGAAGAGAGTATCTGTGTGCAACAAAAGAGATGGCGGGGAAAGAGAAGAAAAAAAAAAGGGGGGAAGGGGAGAGAGGGGGAGGAGGGGGGGACTACAATAGAGTATTTAATTTTAATCACACTCTTCATCCCCTCTTCCTACTCCCCTCCTTTGTTTACTTCAGTCTAGTCCAAATTGTAAAATAAAAGTCCATAATCCATGTACAAGTATAAGTGTAACACCATTGATATCCAATGTAATCTTATCCAAGCTTATACGAATAAAGTAAAATGACAAAGGACAGGAAGGCCCTTCCAGAGGTAGGTGCTGTTCCCACAGGAGCGAATTTACTGTGGACCTGTAGCATGGAGGTGTAGCACGTAATCATGTTCCCCCAGGAAACAGACAGTCCTGAGCACACAGTCCCGCTGCGTGTATGGCCGAGACTTGTTTGCGTGGTACACTGCTCAGTCCTATTCGCAGACTCCTGGATTACTCGGCCAGCCAGGTTAGGTCTATGGGTAGCGGTCTCAGCAATCATCGCCATCTTCTCGACAGCCCAAGGTAATCAACGCCAGCACGAGGAACTCAAAACACGGAGGGAAGAGGAAAAAAAAAAGGGAGGAGGAGGAGAAAGTGCTCACTTTGTGGACAGGACTAAATATAGATATCGAGGCCAAAGTTCTTTATGGTGTTGAGACTCAAGGATTCCTTCACTATCCTTCTGCCAACCTTAAGCAGCCTTAAATAAGGAGGATAGCTTCTGGGCTAGATCTTCCTGAGCGTGGGAGACAACCTCATATGAAAGCCATTTCCCTTCCAACAAGACCTGGAGGCGTGCAGGGTATAGCATTCTAAATTTAATGCCCGCTGCTATCAACTTGGTAACCACAGGGTGGAAGGTAGCACTTCTTTGCCGCATTTCCAGTGGTAGATCCTGGGTGAGATGCAACTTCTTCCCTTCCCATGTGATAGATTGCAATTCTTTAATTTTGGAAAGGATATGCTGACGCTCCAAATAATTGAGTAATCTGATGATCATAGGTCTGGGGGGAACTGATGTATCAGACTTTGGTCGCAGCGATCTGTGGGCCCTCTCAATTATGTAGGTAGGGTTATGAGGCGTAGGGCCTACAATTTTCAAAAGCAGAGATTGAACAAATGTGATAGGAGAGGAGCCCTCTACCCCCTCTGGAATACCATGAATCAAGATATTATTTCTTCTGGAGCGGCCCTCCAGGTCCTCTGTTTTTTGCTGTAGCTTTGCAATTTGCTGCCTTAATTTTACTAACTCAGGGTCAGCTCTATCTATCCAATATTCTAATGAGCCAATGCGGGCCTCGCTATCTGCTTGCCGCTGCCTTACCGTGGTCATCTCTCCACGGAGGTTTTTTAACTCTGAGGTTAGCTCTGCGATTGATTCCTTAAAGAGATGCATCTCCTCTAAAAAGCGCTCCTCTGTCAGAGGAGTCACCGTGGAGAAAGATATCAATTGCTTGGCCGAAGATATCTGTGGCTGCTGCTTGGCCTTTTTGGATTGCTTGTCCGGAGAAACTGGCGGAGTATGTTTAGGCATGGCCGCCTTCATCTCCAAATCCATACCTGTTTCCTTTCACTCTCCTCTTCCTCCCTTCCATTTGCCGATTAGTGCCCCAACCACCTCAAACGTTTCCTTAGATATTAAGAATGCTGGCAGATAGGTGTATAAACGGCAAGTAAAATTAAAAAGGAACGAATTATCTTGAAATTTCGGAGGTGTAGCGGGAGCCCAGGGAGTCCGCTGTTAACCCGCCAGACGCATCACGTGATCTTCTACCAACCATAAATATAAAAAAGGGGCCATTAAAGAACCAGAGAACATGTACTTCTACACAGCTGAACTTTTTGGGCCCCGCTGGACACCTGAATGTGAAGCAGCCTTTCACGAAGTCATAGACCAGCTCACCCATGCCCCCATCCTCACCTACGCTGACACCACCAAGCCCTATGTGCGGCATATGGATGCCAGTCTGCAGGGTCTAGGAGCTTTGCTGTATCAAGCCCATGAAGATGGTTTGAGACCAGTGGCCTTTGCCAGTAGGAGTTTGACCCCATCGGAGCAAAACTACGCTGTGTACAAGCTGGAGTTTCTTGTGCTAAAATAGGCCATCGTCGACCAGTTTCATGAATACCTCTATGAGGCAAAAATATTGGTGAAGACCGACAATAACCCATTGACCTATGTACAGACTTCAACTAAGTTAGACGCCACTAGGCACCAGTGGCTTTCCGCCATATCAAACTATGATTATGCTGTTGAATACAACCCAGGACTGAACCATACTGATGCTGATGCCTTGTCACGAAGGCTAGTTTCCAAGAGTGATTGGTTCAAGCTATCTGAACATGACATCCGAGCCTTGTGTCAAAAATTTGACTGAGATGAACAGATGTCTGTGGACACAGTGGACTGTTTAGTAGATTGCTTGGGCCCTCCTAATACCTGCATACCGGCTGCCTATTGCCACTTTTCTGCTTTAGATATTAGTGTACTACCTCAATTTGACAATGACAGCATTCAGTGGGCTCAATCCCAAGATCCTATGATTCAGCCCGCACTTCATGCCCTGCATGCGGGGAAAGATGTGTCCAAGTTGCGTTCCCCTGACTTGCGAACTGCTCTATTGTTTAAAGGAGGCCCCAAGTTGAAGCTACTCAGTCAGTTGTTGTACAGAGAGACAGTGGATCATGGCGGTCAAGTAGACAGGCAGCAATTGGTCCTGTCCATGGCCTTTAAAGATTTGGTACTGAGGTCCCTCCACAATCACATGGGGCACCTTGGTATTGACAAAACTCTCGACTTGGTACAATCTCGATTCTACTGGCCCAAGATGGGGGCCAATGTTGAGCATCATGTAAACTCCTGCAGTCGTTGCCTGCAAAGGAAAGCCCTGCCTCAGAGAGCTGCCCCCCTTGTCAATATTACTACCAGGATCCCCATAGAACTGGTCTGCATAGACTTTTTGTGTTTAGAACCTGATCAGTGGAATACTGGCAATGTGCTAGTGGTTATGGATCTTTTCACATGGTATGCACAAGCTTTTCCAACTAAAGATCAAAAGTCCTCTACCATGGCCAAAGTGCTAGTGGAAAATTTCTTCATCCGCTATGGTGTCCCTCAGCGGATCCACTCTGACCAAGGCAGAGATTTTGAAAGTTGACTAATCAAAGAAATGCTGTCTCTATGGGGGACGCGGAACTCAAGAACCATCCCTTATTACCCACAGGGGGACCCTCAACCAGAACGTTTTAACTGCACCCTTCTAGACATGGGCACCCTCTATCCCAAAGGCCAGCCTAAGAGGAGCCAGCAGATTAGCACCTTGGTCCATTCATACAGTTGCACAAAAAATGACGCTACTGGGTTCTCCTCCAACCGCCTCATATTCAGGAGGCAGGCCTGACTGCCCATTGATGTCTTCTTTGGGGTCTCTCCAGATGGGGTCCGAGCCGAAAATTACCTACAGTATGTACAGAAACTGAAAGCTCAATTGAACCATGCCTATCAACTGGCCCAGACAATGGCTGCCAAAAGAAATCTGACCAACAAAGAGAGGCATGATAAAAAAGTAAAGGCTCAAGAGCTTCGGCCTGGAGATGGTGTGTTGTTACACAATTTGGGACTGTATGACAAACACAAAATTGCTGATAGGTGGCACCATCTTCCCCATGTAGTAGTTGGAAAGTTGAATGATTTACCAGTGTACAAGGTGCGCCCAGAGAATAACTCCAAAGCTGTCAAGACCATGCACCATAACCACTTGCTACCTATTGGCCAAGTCATAATTGAGGCTGAACCATCAGAGATTGATTCCTCTGAGCCAGTGACTCGTGCTGCTGCAAAAAAGGGAGAGTCAACCTACCCCAGTAGTTACAGATTTAAGGTTTCCCCTGCAGCAGGCCCAGAATGATAGTGACTGTCAGTCCACTTCTGACGAAAGTGAGTGTGACAATGCCTATTACCCCTCCTATGAATTGAGTCAGCTGTTTCAAGGTAATCCTATGACTAATTGTGGGGATGAATCTGGGCCTTCTGGACTGCCTAACCCCCCAGCTTCGTCCTTGGAGCCAATGCTCCCTGAAAGTGAAGTGCAAAGTATCACGTCTGAGGTTGCGGACTTTCTGTGTTTTGTGGAACTGTGTGAATTGCCTGAAGAGGGGGCTGATGTTCTGAGTCTCTCTGGTGACACATCAGAACTTGAAGAACAATGTGAGAGTGTTGACAGCCCCCCTTCAGCCTAATTTTTCCAGAGCCTCCTCAAAATTGGAAAGCTGGGCCTCCATCAGAAGATAATGACCAAAGTGTTGTGGAAACAGAGCCTACAGAGCAAGAAGCTGACAGTGCTCCAAGTTTAGACATTCCCATCCATGCAGAGGCACCCCTCACAAGTGACAAAGTTAGAGCTGAAAGTACAGAGACTGTGGCCGCTCCCCCCAGAAAGACTGGCTGAGCAGTCAAGCCAGTATTGCACTTAAGTTATGATTCTTCCAGGAGGCCAGTGGATTTGCCTCTCAGTGTGGTTCACAAAGGTGTTTATGTTTCTCAGAGCTCACTACCCAAACTGAGCTTAATGGCCAATTCCAGGTTGATTGTTCTTCCTTCTCAGTATGGTGCCCCTGCCCCATCCCCAAGTTAGCTGACAGGGAAGGGCCCCCTCCTACATTGTTTAATGTGCAGGAAGTTATAACATGAATCTGTACTGTGATGTCACACGTATGTTAATCATAGTAGAATCAGTATTACCTGTATGAAACATGCATAAGTAGTGTCCTTATGGATATAGCATCATGAAGTGTAGTGAATATGTATAGTAAAGTAATACATTTATGTTAAATGATGCATGATGGTACAGACTTGATACGGACACCAAGTTTTCTCCAGGCAGGGAAGAGTGTAACCTCCCTAGAAATGAGGGTTCCCAAAAAGTCTTCCTTGAGCTTGCCTAAATGCTCACTGCCAGGCTGGTGTCCTGTGTTTTAGCAGTTTAAATGTGATTGCCAGACAGTGCCTGTATAGCCTCTAGGTACTGTCTCTTTAAGAGCTGCCTGGATTGTAGTCATAATTAATCTGAGAGAGAGCTCTGTTGGAAGATGTAACTGTTTGCTGATTATTTATTAGCGTGTTAGCAATATTGTAGTTTGTTCTAACCTGCCTCTTTGCAGCATGGACAGTTCTGTTTGTTTCCATCATCTTGGTCCTAGACTGCAGAATGGACCAATCAGTACATTTGTGACTCTAAAATGGAGACTGCCTACAGGGGCTTGGTGGGGCCAAAACTTGTAAGAATTGTAGTTTGGGGCTTTTGGCACCTAAAATAACCTGGAGGGGGAGCCCTTGTTGTGACTGACAGAAAGATCAGCCAACCAAACCTTTTGGATCTTGGGGAAATTCCAAGACTGCTTGCAGTTTTCAGTTAGTTCTGAGTTGGGAAGTAGAATGAGTAACAGCTCAAGTGATTTGAGCAGCAGTTCTGTGTAGTTTTGCATGGGAGAACTGTGAAAGGGCTAAGTTTTGGCCTGCCGTTTGCCTGCTGTCCCTGAGTGGGAAAATAGAGTTTATTTGGACTGAATCCAAGTTGTGAGGACTATTTAAGCCACTGGACTGTGACCAGGCTTTAACCTGAAGAAAACCAAAGATTTGCTGAATGCAATCGGCCTGTCAGGATTTCTAGCCACCTCTGAACTCCCGGTTTGTGCAGAGACTCTGTAATTGCGACTGGATAGCAATCTACCTGGTATAGTGGAATTTCTTACATGTAAATGTGCTGTGTGCTGTTAGTGGGTCGTGATTTGGTTCCCCACTGTGTGTTGAACTGTGTTCTGCTCACTGCTGGTGTGATAGATAGCAATCTGCCTGGTATAGTGGAATTTCTTACATGAAAATGTGCTGTGTGCTGTTAGTGGGTCGTGATTTGTTTCCCCACTCTGTGTTGAACTGTGTTCTGCTCACTGGAGGCTGCATCCAGCTGCAATGGACTGAATCTGAATTCATTGCCATTTCACCTGGGCCTTGCCACACTGGCCCAGCCAGACTACCCATTTCATGGAGAAAGCCATCGATGAGAGACCTGCCTGGGGATCAGCCTCCTGCTCAACGCTTGAACAGGAACGATGCCTCAGTGATTTGTGTGGGCCCTGCTTCTCCTGGCACTCCAGCTCAACAACCTGCAGTCTCAGTTTCATCCTGCCTGTGTCCTATATTGGGTTTCGTGAGTAAACATCAGGGTAGCTCCCTTCCACAACAGCTAAATCTAAAGTGTTGTCATCTGATTGTCTTGTTACTTTTTCTTTCACAAACTGAGCCATCTGGCTCCAGATTACAAGTAGTATGTGTTGTGCATGTTGCTTTCTTCCATCACGGGCCCCAACCAGCTGCAACATTCCTGGCTAGCCCACCATTTTCCTACCTGGGTACCCAGAGTGTGTGACTGTGTGGGGACTTAAAGCGCATGCATAAATGTTTGATTAATATATCCTTTAAGCCAATCAACCTGATTACGTCCCTTCCTTGTTCAAGTCCACTGAATAAATCAGATCTGACTTTTTTGCTGCGTTTAACTTGACTGTGGTTCCATTTTGTGCCAGGAGTACTGAACTGTTGCTATTTACTGTGCATAATCTTGTTTTACAGGGGGTCCCCAGGGTCGAGCCAGAGGAACCAGCCCTGGTGGTAAGTGCAAACAGTGTGGGTACTGGTATGGTGTACATGGGGTACTGTGAAAGTGATTATCGGATATTGCTCAGGCCACTAGAAGGGAAATAGGGGGGTTACAGTGTCCCGGAGGGCTGTGCCCAGGTTAGTTTGACCACTACCAACCCTGACCTCCAGGTAGAGGCACCCATTTCAGAACTCAGGCCTCTTAACCTGCTACTAGCCACTCAGGCAGGGTTAGTAGCCCTTGGGATAGCGCCATCTAGGGGTTACACACAGGTCACTGGTAAGGCCATATCTAGAGTATGGAGTTCAGTACCAGTGCCCACACCTCAAAAAGGACATTAACCTGCTGGAGAAGGTCCAGAAAAGTGCTACAAAGATGATAATGGGTCAGCAGTGTAAGGCATGTGAGGATTGGTTGAGGGCACTGAACATATACTCCCTGGAAGACAGGAGAGAGAGAGAGAGAGAGAGAGAGAGAGGGGACATGATTGGGACCTTCAAGTACTTGAAAGGGATAATAAGATTGATAAGGAGAGTCTCTTTAAGCTGAGTGGCAACCATAACACTAGGGGGCACAGTCTTAAGCTGGAGGGTGGGAGGTTTAGGAGGGAGGTCAGGAAGCACTTCTTCACAGAGAGGGTGGCGGACACTTGGAATGCAGCTTTAAAAGAGGCTGGGATAGGCATAAGGGGAAGGTAAGGATCATGGATAGGGAGGATGGGAGGAGTGAGGAAGGAGGGCAGGGACATTAGCTCAAGCTGTGAACCCTGCAGTACGAGTAGACTTGATAGACCAAATGGCCTTCTTCTGCTGGGTTCTTCATATGTTCATATGTTCATATGTTGTCCAAGCACTTAGAAGTAGGATTTAGTATTTACATGTATTTTGGAAAATTGACCTTTTGCAATGCATTTGACCTCCTGCGTAGAAATGAACCAGTGGTAGCAAAAATGGTCCTGTTATGATTTTTTGACCTGTTGACAGATAACTTGATTTCTTCTTCATTTCCAAATGCCATTAAGTGTATATTTAATGTTATATATAATTATGTCTTCACATAACAGGAATTTTTTATGCAATTTTCACTATGAAATGTTAAATATTGTGAATACCACGTGGTAGCCAGTTAACAATGAACAGCTAATTTAGCAAGTTTTTACTGCATATTTCTTTCTGCTTTGATAAAATAGCATTGTTTGTTATTTAGAATGTTTTCCTTATATCACTATGCACTTTTTTGTAATTGTCACTTTAAAAGATTTTCTGTACAAAAAGAGGAAGTTTGTCATTATTCCTTTGACGCCCCTAAGGAAGGCTCACTAAAGGGTTGAAGTGCAGGGCTTTGTTCTAAGAGGCACCTATTTTTGATTAAAAAGCACTTTTGCACCTGAAACCGAAAAGTGAGTGCTGCCTTTCTTTTTACGTTCGCTTGCGCGCATGTGCAAGGAACGTTTTGGGAGAGTAGCACACTTGGAGGTGTGCCTCTCCCGCAATACACTGCTCCCCTTGAGCAGGCATGGCAGTCCTGCACCAATGGGTGCAGGGCTCAGGTATGACAGCGGTGTTCCTCTGCTTCAAAGGAAAGCACCACTGCCATACAAGCGCCGCCCCATCATAGCGCTACCCCACCCAGCGCCCGTCACGCCCCAAAGCTTTGGTGCCACGCTAAGGCCCACCCCAGCGTGGCAAATGTTGTTGCCGATGGGGTGCCCAAATCCCCGTCGGCTCCACGGCCCCCAAGCCATCCTTCTGCCACGCTGGAGCCCACCCCAGCGTGGCAAACGGTTGTTTTTGCCGACGGGTGCCCAATCCCCGTCAGCCTCGCCCCCCAGCCATCTTCTGCCATGCTGGGAGCCCACCCCAGTGTGGCAACGTCCCACGTCGTCTTTTTTATTTTCAACCTGTAAAACAAAAAACAGTCTGACGCGTCTCCAACCCCCCACAACCTGCACCCACCCACTGCGCACCCAGCCTCCCACACCCCCTCACCCCATATTTACCTCCGAGCTCGGCGCAATGATCATCGGTGGACCGGGAACACATCTGCACTCTTCAAAGCTGACCGCGAACTGAGGAAATGCCGGTAAGCTGTATAATGGGCTACATGGGGGTTTCAACTTTATTGCATATCTCAGTCATTTTTGGAATTTTTGACCAAATTTTCAACATGGGGTTTTGGGACTTCTCATGAATGATGTCACTGTCATGGCGTTATTCAGGCCCAAAGGGTGATTTCTGAGGCACTCGCATGATCACTGCAGAAATCCCCTTTGCCACTGACATCAAATCTCAAAATATATGTTAACTGTGCACAAGTATTTCTGGCGTCATTCGAGTTCCTATGCCAGGCTACAGTAGTTTGAAATTTTCAATATTGCACTCCAGATTTTCAACATTGCCATTTTACCACACCTCCTCATGAGCAGTACAGCTGTCATTTTTCACATCCTGCCCAAAATGTGTTTCTGCCCATGTAGCGCACAATGGCGCAGTCGGTGTGCGAACTCAATGAATGGGACACATTAAGAAAATCACAGTGACACTGATCATGAGCAGAGGTCTTAAAATGGCTGTACTGAAAATTTGGTGAAAAAATTCCTAAAAATGGCTGTTTTATGACTCTGCATTGCGCAGTTCCTACGCACGCTCGTAAGTTTGCAAATTTTCAATATTTTCACTCCAGATTTTCAACATTGCCATTTTACCACACCTCCTTATGAGCAGTACAGCTGTCATTTTTCACATCCTGCCCAAAACGTCTTTCTGCCCATGTAGTGCACAATGGCGCAGTCGGTGTGTCTTGAAATCAATGTATGGCACACAGTAAGAAAATCACAGTGACACTGTTCATTAGCAGAGGTTTTAAAATGGCAATGTTGAAAATTTGGTGAAAAAATCTAAAAATGACTGTTTTGAGCGTCGTTACACAGTTCCCACGCATTGTGAGAGGTTTGCTAATTTTCAATATTTTCACTCCAGATTTTCAACATTGCCATTTTACCACACTTCCTTATGAGCAGTACAGTTGTCATTTTTCACATCCTGCCCAAAATGTGTTTCCGCCTATATAGCGCACAATGGGGGTAGCAACAAGGTCATGCTGACAATTTATTGTGCAAATACCAACAATCACACAGGGCATTAGGGTACAGCACCATACATGCCAAACACCACTGCAAATACCTGCATGCGAACGTTCGGCATTGACAAATGCTTGTTATTTGTACATTTCAAAAGCATGCACACCATCTTTTTGGAAAAAAAAAAATTGTTCTGTGTATGCAGGAGCCTGTGATGGGACTTGAAAGGTACAGCCCAGAAAGAGAGTTGAAGCCAGGTTGGTGGCAGGATAGCAGCATGATAGATAAAGTATGCCAGTCCCAGCTCTCACCTGGGTGAGTTGTGATACA
This sequence comes from Neoceratodus forsteri, assembly GCA_016271365.2. NCBI lineage: Eukaryota > Metazoa > Chordata > Ceratodontiformes > Ceratodontidae > Neoceratodus > Neoceratodus forsteri. Next base: position 921,105,828 of record CM057450.1, on the reverse strand, counting down.
CTACAAAGGAGCCTGCAAGGCATCACAGGAGGTGAGGCTTGTCTGGGGGCAGGTATTGAGGGACACCTGGGCGGGCAGGTAGGGGGTAGGTAGCCGCCAACTAGGGGTGGGGACGGGACAGGCAGGAGGGAGGTTCCCAGGGGGAGGGTGGAGGAGAGGCAGGGGAGGAGCCAGGCCTTTAAGAAGGGCTGACAAAGAGAAGATCCTTCTCTTCCAGGCTGCTCCCAGGTTTCAAGAGGTTTTCAAAAGGACCACCAAGTCTTTTCTCCAGACAAGGATAAAGGGACTCCACGAGGTAAGGCCTAGGCAGATACCTGGGACCACATGCAGGCTTCTTGCGTGGCCCATGAGGCATGCCTGAGGCTGTATGGCTGAATTGGTGTTCCTTTCGTGGAGTTGGGTGGCCTGGGGGGCACCTGGGGAGGGAAGCAATCCAGGGAGCCTATAGATGTAGTGGGTCACCCGAATATAACACAAAGGGTTAAGTCCTGAGTCACCTGAAACACGGCCCCCTTCCTACCTTCCAGGTGGCGTGCAGTCATGAGGACCTTGGTAGTCCTTTTAAGGAACTCCGATGCTACATTCCAGTAGCAGTCTCATAGCCACATGGCTTGGCTTGCCCCCACCCAGGGAGCAGCCCAGTGAACCACGGAGCACCTCCCAGTGCTTGATACTGGGACTGGATGGTGGGCAGCATGGCACCGTGTTCGCAGTATGAAAAAAAAAAGAAAATCCAGGTTTGCCTAAGGGTGGCCTGTGCAGACAGAAAGAATGCTACAACCCCCCACAATCTGGAGGCTTACCTGAGCAGCTGGAATGCAGGAGGTCCACGAGAGGGCCGGGATCAGTGCATGGCTTTGGGGGGTGCATTCTGGATACCGCATGGCATGCTGTTCTTCTGATGGTGGGGCTGTAGATCACGCAGCCAGCGAGGCGCGTGGTCAAGGGCGGCCGGTGGGGCAAGTCACACCAGAGTGGCTTTTTACTGGACAGCAAGGCCACAAGGTGCTTTTCCATGGGCATGCACAGTGGAGGGGAGTATGCGCATGCCTGGGAGGTGCGCAGCATGCATGTCGGGAGTGGGGCACAGGTGAGTAATGCTCACGAGTCTTTAAACAAAGAAAGCACTGTAAAGTTAGAAGTAAAATAAAAGCCACAGAAGTGACCACACTTCCTTACTAGAAAGAAAATCAGTGGGCGTTTTCTTGTAACGCATTTTTCTGAGGGTACAGAGAACTGCAGTTTGCTTTACCTTGAGGGGGGGCCTTTGCTATAACAATTGCTTTGTTGGCCCACGAGATGGCGCCAGGGTTACGTGGAGCTCAGCAAACAAATGCAGACAAACAGAGTGAAACATGGGAACAGCCGTTCATACTGATGCGTGTTATCCCATTTTACAGCAGTAAATCCAAAGTCAAAGAAGAGACCATACTTTCTTCTTAACAAAAAAAGAAAAAAATAAGTAAATAATTTAAAACATTTAAATAATAATTAAACATTTAAAATGCCTACATTCTGTAGAGGTAAAATTGGGGTGCTAGAAGGGATGCACAGCAGTGGAGAGCTATGTGTACATGACCCATTCATCCAGGACAATAACAGTGTAGTTGTGGGCTCCCAGTGTGCATGCGCGGTGAGGGGATTGTGCAAGTGCTCCTCACATAGCATTAAATATCAAAAGCAGACAGCCAGAAGGCTTTTGTTTTGTAGGAATTTCATATAAGATACTGACTAGATTGAGGTGGTTAACATTTGGTTTGAATCAAATCAAGACAGTGTGCATGATATACAATTAAAATATATATCTCATGCTAGGTAACCTATTTTGTATAATTTTGTTATTTACTAAGTACCGGCGTCTTTGTTGTTTACTTAAAGCTAGCAGGATTGGTGATGCTTTTCTTTAGCTGCTTCAGTACTGATTTTGTACCCAGAACTGCTGACTGCTGGTTACCTTAATAATGTAAAAATAGACAAGCATGCCCTTGCAACTCAGACCAGATACAGGGTTATGGTTTAATAATGATAAAGTAGAACATACCCTCCAATTCAGTGAGTGGGTCATTAGTTAAAGAGGGCGATGGCTCTTTAATCTGTAGTGGCGCAAGGGCACCGAATTGCAAGGCAGGAGCCTAGAATGCATGAAGACCGGGGGTTTTGATGCCCCCAAAAATCCAGCTGGGGTATAGTGTACTCCTGAGCAAGTAACTGAACTTTAGATATAAAAAAAAAGAGGTACAATAGTAGGAAGAATAACATTTTATCCCCAGTAGAAAGGCCCATTGTTGTGGTAGAGACGTAGGCTGAAACGGCAGCAAGGGTCGATCAGGGGTGTTAAATTATATATTTCAGAGCGACGCAGCAATGGATTTTGAAAACCAATTGGCGGCCCTTCATTAAGGGGAAAGGCAAGGTGGTGGTAAAGAATGTCTACACTGTTCAGAAGCTGGCGGTGCAAAGCACATCTGGGCCAGTGCAGCAGCCACAGACAGATGTGGGGGCAGGCCAAAACCTGGATCTAGAGGTCCCACCGCAGCCAGCCGATGTCCCTGGGCAAGAGGAGCCAGTGGTGGTGATCCAGGACCCCACAAAAGGTGTTACACCACCAGTAGAGAAACAAGAGTGACCACCACCAACCAAGAGGCCACTGGCCCGGAAAAGGAAACAGGATATGGCGATTTCAGACACGCAAGCAGGTAGGCTCCTTGATGCGCTCTCTGCAGAGGAGTTGCAGGCCTTGATTAGGCAGGAGGGGCGGGGGTCAATGGCAAAAAAACAGAAACCACCAAAGAATAAAACAGGGGTGGCTGGGTATGGGAAGCCCATTGGTCACCCGAATGCTCCCGCCACCTTGGAGTTTAGGGCTGCCAGACACGGCGGCAGCAGGGCTGTTGTTAGCAGCACATGGACAAAGTCCATCACTGGGAGCTACGGAGCTAGGGCAGTAGCAGTGGCTCTTGGGCCAAGCGGGGCTGCCACTGGGTGTACCAGACAGGCCGGCAAGCCATGCCAGGGTCCTCAGCACAATCTGCATTGGAGTAGAAGCTCGACCATTTGTTGGCCCTGTTCCCAGACAAAGACCTACCAATGGTGGTCACCTTGGCCCGCAGTCAGTGGAACACTGCATACAGGGACCTTGGGAGCTTAACACCGCGACCCAACCGGCGTCGTCGTAGCCAACACAGCTGGGGTTTGTGTCATTGGGGGAACTGGTGGGGTCTCATTTGCCTGACAAAGTTAGGCAGCAAATAGTAAATGGGGAATATGTGGATGTTTTCTCACTTCTCAACCAGCCAAAGGAGCCTGAGAAAGGGAAAGGAGAAGGATAAGCATGAGAAGGATGAAGGGGTGGAAAAGAAGCACAAGGTACTGGTGCGATGCACCTGGGAAAATTGGGAAACGGGTTTTGCAATATATGCAGGCCTCCTCACCCAGGGCAACCCGATGAAAGCCGAAAGGCTATGGGTGTACTGTAGACAGATCATGACTATGCATGCGAGCAAACCAGGGGGTAGTTGGCTGGAATATGATGAGGAGTTTAGGAGAAGGAAACAATGATACAGGGAGGTCTTGGGCTATGTTGGATCTGCTGCTACTGTGGACCATAGACATGGGGGGTCCAACATACTGATAGCAGGTTTCTGATTTAGCAAGCCCCTTCACCAAAAAAGGGGTTTCTGGGGAAAGGGAGTTGGGGGGGAGGGTATTGCTACAACTACAATCAGGGATCCTGCAAAGCAGAACAGTGCAGATACAAGCATGAATGCATGGCATGCAGGCGCCAGCACCCATTTCAGCAATGCGGGAGAAAGACAGGGAATGGTCGGCCATTCCAAATAAAAAAAAGGGGGTTTCATTCCATTCAGGGGGCAGAACAGGCCTGCCAGCACCCGTAAGGGGGAAGATGTCTTGAGTGGTTGCTAGATCGATACCTGAACAAGGAATTTGCTTGCTTCTTGGCTGTTGGGTTTAGGTTTGGTTTCTGCATTCCTTACAAGGGCCCCCAGAGGGCATATGAAGCAGACAACATAAGATCTGCCAAGGAGCGACCAGATGAAGTGCATAGGAAGCTAGAAAAAGAGTTAGCAGCAGGGAGGATTAATGGCCCGTACGCAGCACCCCCCATTCCCCAGCTCCAGGTGTCACCAGTTGGGCTGGTCCCAAAGAAAGCTCCGGGGGAATTCTGGTTGATTAATCATTTGTCATACCCAGAGGGGGAACTGGTCACCCATTTTATTGACCCAACCCATACATCTGTGTCGTATGCATCATTTGATGAAGCAGTGGAAGTGGTGTGTCACGCGGGTCGAGGGACAATGTTAGGTAAGATGGACATTGAGGTGGCATTTAGGTTATTGCAGGTCCACTCAGAAGACCTTGAGTTGTTGGGGATGAAGTTTGAAAGTATGTATTACATAGATAACTGTATGCCAACGGGGTGTGCAGTGGCGTGCGCAATATTTGACCAGTTCAGCACATTCCTGCATTGGGTTACAATCACAAAGGTGAAATGGGCCGAGCTTGTGCATTATTTGGATGATTTTTTGTTTGTGGGGAAGGCAGAAACACAGAGTTGTGGGCAGCTGATGGGGGCATTCCACAAGGTTTGCGTGGAACTGGGAGTCCCGCTGGCATGAGACAAGACAGAGGGTCCATGCACACGGTTGTCCTTTTTAGGCATAGAAATTGACACGACAAGACAGGTCTTTCAGCTACCAAAGGACAAGCTGGCGGCACTGAAGGAGCTCCTGGGGAGGGTGACAAAGGCATGGAAGGTTACGTTGAGGAAATGGCAGCAGCTGATAGGGCATCTGAACTTCACCTGCCGGGCTCTCCCCATGGGTAGAACCTTCATGAGACGGTTGGCCGGGATAGGGTCTGGGTGCACAAAACCACACCACACCACAAGATACTACCAACAGCTTAATCTGGTTCAAGGTCAGTTGGCATTCATCTGTATCCCCTTCCCCGGGTCGTGCCTGAAAATAGGCAGGATTTGTCTAGTGCACTTACCCGGTCAACAAAAGCTAAAAAAATAAATTCAGATAACAGAGGCAATGAGAGATGATTTAAACATTTGGCAAGTGCTTCTGAATTGCTTTAATGGGGTAGCAATATGGCCGGTGCCGGTGTCCAGCCAGGAGCTGGAGCTTTTCACAGACACGTCCGGGAGCTGGGTTTCGGTGCATACTTTCAAGGTAAGTGATACGCTGGCCAATGGCCAGAAGACTGGAAGGCATCGGGGGTGCTGTCTCAGATAACAGTCTTGGAATTCTTCCCAATCATGGTGGCATTGGTGATGTGGGGTGGCCAGCTAAGGGACAAAGCCATTACGTTCCGGTCAGACAACACCGGCATGGTGTATGCCATTAATGGCCAGTTGGGGAGAAAGGTCCTGATGGGTAACCATATGAGGGTGTTTGTGTTGAAATGCCTTTGGCTTAATATACAGTTCAAAGCAGTGCATGTTTCAGGAGTTGAGAATGGTATAGCTGATGCCCTTTCTCATTCGCAGTGGCAGAGGTTTCAAGAACTGGCACCAGGAGTGGACAGACACCCCAGGGAAGTCCCAACATACCTTTGGGGTTTGATAACGGAGAAGCATGGGCATTGATCAGGAATGCACTGGCCCCCAATATGTAGGTGGCATATAAAAGGGGGCTGGACAGTTTCCTGGCCATACAGCAATTGCAAGGGTGGAGCAAGGCATGGCCCGTGCCTGTGGATCAGCTATGTGAATACATGCTGCTTAAAAATTGGGGGGGGGCTATGCTGGCCACAGTGGAGCAGCATTTGGCCGGCATAGCCTGGTTCCAGAAGGCCAGGGGGTACATGGATACCACAAGAGCTTTCCCTCTTCACAACATGTTGCAAGGATGGGCACGGACAGGCACGGACGGTACCACAACTACCTGACAAGCGACGACCCATCAGCCCCACACTGTTTAGACGTATTTGGGATGCCCTCCCTGGAGTCTGTTTGTCAGAAGGGGAGATGCACCTATTCAGAACTGCCTATCTCATGGCATTTTGTGGGGCATTTCGGGTATCAGAGTTGGTGCAACCAAGCAAGGGGGCACATCAACAGCTAGTACTGGGTGACGAGGACATGGTGATAACCACAGCAGAGGTATTCATCCAACTAAGAAAAGGCAAGATGGATCGATCTACTTGGGGCCACTGGTGCAGTGTGTGGGCCCCAAACGGGGTACACTGGGATGTCCGGGCATGGGTACAAGATTATATGGTCCGGCAGAGAAAGCTGGGGGAGGCTTACTGTCAACACAAGGATGGGTCCCTGATGATGGTGCATCAGTTCCATCACATGTTGCGGAAGGCATTGCAGTAACTGGGGCTGGAGGCAAGCCAATTCAACACACATTCCTTTAGGATAGGGGCAGCATCACATGCCAGGGCAGAAGGGCTCACGGATGCGCAGATTCGGGCCCTGAGGAGATGGAGGTCCTAAGCTTTTGAGAGTCATGTCAGACCAGTGATGTTCTTATTGTTTTTCTTTTTCCTGTCTTGACAGGTAATGGAGTGCAAAAGACAGAGATTTGGGTGTGAGGACACTCATTCGTACTTTGGGCTGCCATAAGGGTGGGGCAGCTGAAAGGGGGCAAGGAGTTGTTTTTGGATCCCAGGCGGACAGAAGTCAGCTAGCTGGGACAATGAGGCATGAAATGGGAAGAGTTGTTGCCAAGTTTGAGAGCGGAAATATGATGGAGGCAGGCTTCTCCTGATGTCCTAGTGGTCCACTTAGGAGGAAATGACCTGGGTCGGGGGAAATCCCTCGAGCTGCAACCTGTTAAGGTTGAAGGGAATGTGGCCAAGGCTGTGCATCATATGGTCTGACATTATACAGCGGCGGCTATGGTGCCATGCTTGCAATCCTAGGGCAATTGAAAAGGTGCGCAGGTTACACAATGGGGCTATGCAGCAATTCATGGCTAGCATTGTCAGGGCAACAGTGCACCACCCAGAAATTGGGATAATGAAGGGGGAATTGTATCCGAAGGATGGAGTGCATTTATCAGAAGTAGGTTTAGATATATTTTCAGATTATATACAACGAGTTTTGGAGAAAGTGTTGGCGTGATGAGCTTGTGGTGGTGTGAGCAGGGAAAAGCTCACCCTGTGGCAGCTCAGTTGTCCTGAAAGGTATGTGCAGAGGGGGTAACAGGATTATGAGTCTATGCATCCAAATCCCATGAGGCTGATGGGAGGTCGGTGCCAGACGATGGGAGTTACCCAGTAAAAAGGGGGATAGTTGGGATGGCAGGCCTCTCTGAGTGTATGCTCATGGCAGGGCGGTGTCCTTGGACGGGGGAGGACACATCCGAAGTCGGTCTTGAGAGCCATCCCTAATGCCCCTGAGCTGGTGTCCTCATGGGGTTTGGGATTATCTGGTTGGTGGCCTCATAATAAGAGGAGGTTGACCACTGGTGAATCAGAACAAGCTGATTCAAGATTTTCAAGACTATGTAGCTGCGTGCATCATGCTGATTGGATGTATTGATAATTACAATTTGGTGTAATAAATACATGGCTATGGCCATTTTTCTCCATAATTGGTTATGGTCTGAGTTTGTTGAGGTGGAACGAAATATTTGCCCTATAAGACAACAAAGGAGCCTGCAAGGCATCGCAGGAGGCAAGGCTTATCTAGGGGCAGGTATTGAGGGACACCTGGGCGGGCAGGTAAGGGGTAGGCAGCCACCCACTAGGGGTGGGGATGGGGCAGGCAGGAGGGAGGTTCCCAGGGGGAGGGTGGAGGAGAGGCAGGGGAGGAGCCAGGCCTTTAAGAAGGGCTGATGAAGAGAGGATCCCTCTCTTCTAGGCTGCTCCCAGGTTTCAATCCTAGCTGAACCTCACCCTCATAAAAGCAGGGAGGGAACATGAGGGGAATAGGGACCTTGCTGACCCAATATGGGAGATCTCATTAGGGGTCAAGAAGGAATTTCACATTTTTTTCCTACTGGATTTTCTGGGGTTTTAGCTTCTCTGGCAAGGGGGGAGATGATAGGCTGGTAGTTAGTTTAGATTAGGATGTTGCAGCTGTGTTATTGTAAGTGTTACAGTCAGCTCAGTAGTCTTGGAAGATATGTGCAGAGAGGGTAACAGGGGATTACGAGTCTATGCAGCTGAATCCCCTGAGGCTGATGGGAGGTCAGTGCCAGACAACAGGAGTTACCCTGGTAAAAAGGGGGACAGTCGGGATGGCAGGCCTCTCTGAGCGTATGCTCATGGTAGGGCGGTGTCCTCAGACGGGGAGGACACATCCGAAGTCGGTCTTGAGAGCCATCCCTCATGCCCTGGAGCTGGTGTCCTCATGGGGTTTGGGATTATCTGGTTGGTGGCCTCATAATAAGAGGAGGTTGACCACTGGTGAATCAGAGCAAGCTGATTCAAGATTTCCAAGACTATATAACTGCGTGCATCATGCTGATTGGATGTATTGATAATTACAGTTTGGTTTAATAAATACATGGCTGCGGCCATTTTTCTCCATAACTGATTGTGATCTCAGTTTGTTCAGTGGAACAAAATATTTGCCCTATAAGACAATCTCATTATGTACAATTGCATCTTATATAATGTTTGCTTTCTTTATAGAAGACGAAACAGGTGTCTACTGTGCCATTCTCAGCCTATACTGTATCATATGATTAGACCTGTTTAAAACATGGTGTGTGTTCAGCCAAAGTCTTGTCAGCCTGATTTGCACAACAATATACATACCCATGATGCTTTGTTCTTGGAATGAGGCTTGAAAGTACGGTATGGGTTGGAAAGATACTCAAAAACCAAACTATTTGGATATTACTGCTTTTGTAGCATCCTATTACAGATCCCTTACACTGAACTGCTTTTCCTGCAAACTGCCTCTCCAGAATCTCACTCTGACTGCTCTGAATGGAGATTGCTATTATTATAGATGGCTGTTATTTTTGTAACAATCCCTCTTCTATCTCCCCAAGGACACACCTGGAATGAGCTTTGGCTCAGTGTGCCTCTCTTGGTCACCAAAGTTTAAAAGAATAAACAAATAAGAGCAAGCATGTGTCAATGCCAGATGTTCGCTGCTGGTACTGATGTTGTACCAGCTCTTGCTTGTACACATTTTTACTATATATTTACCCAGAATAGAGCATCTGAGATGCAGTATGTCATTTTCAGTGGTGTCCTGCTTTGACACATTCTTAGATTGTAATTACCAAGGATAGGGCAGCTGAGAGGCAATGGCTACTTTTAAGTGGGCTCCCACATTTTGACCCGAAATGTCCAGCAGTCCTTTTATGACCTGATGGTATGATCAAGACAGGTGGAATTTTTAAAATCCCATCTGAAAAGTGATTTTGCTGTGACTTTGGAAACAAGTTTCGGAGGAGATTGAAAAATGACCAAAAAAGCCTCAAGAAACAACTACACTCAGGATCTGTAATGTGTGGTAACTTGTATAGAAGCACGAAGACACAAATTTAAATTGTGCTATCCCATTTATTGGTAAAAGTCTGAAAAGTAGTCATCCACACATACACAAGGTACAAGGACCCATTGGACTGTTATGAGGGAAGTGCCGGGACATCTGGGTAATGGTCTAATGGCTCTTTGTACCTTGTATATGTGTGGATGACTACTTTGGTGATTTTTACCAATAAATGGGATCGCTCAATTTAAATCAGTGTCTTCGTGCATCTATGCATGTTATCACAAATTACAGCTCCTGAGTGTGGTTGTTTCTTGTTTTTTTGTGCATCTTATAGGGTGAGCATAACCCTCAACCTGCACACTGCATTTCTTTGATGAGCATTGCATTCACCTGGATTTTGATTTGAAAAATGACACCTGCCACGTTTAGGAGGTGGGGTAACACATAGGATATGTTGAACACTGGTGGCCAAAATCTGCAAAAAATAAAGGGCAGATGAGATGCACTAGCTCATTTTCAGTGATGTCCTGCTTTAACACATTGTTAGATTGTGATTACGCAGGGTAGGCCAGCTGAGAGACAATATCTACTTTTAAGCGTGCTCCTACATTTTGACCCCAAATGTTCAGCATTCTTTTTATGACCTGACATTATGATCAAGAAGGCAGAATTTTTAAAATCCCATCCAAAAAGTGATTTTTCTGTGCGACTGTGGAAATAAGTTTCAAATGGGATAAGTTACACCTCCCATGTTCAGGAAGTGGGGTAACACAAGTGATATGTTGAACAGTTGTGAAATGCTGGGGAATCTGGGCACACTCCTCTAACTACACCCTTCTCGACTGGGTGCTTTCTTCACACCACTGTTGCATTACTGCTGTGGGTGTCCTTCCTGATGCCTTCAGTGATCACTGTATAACCTATTGTGTAAGGAAAGTGAATGTTCCCACTCTGCCCCAAAATACATTTATGTTGACTGGTTCCTAGTGCTGTAGGCCCCAGGTGTCGACTCTGCCCTCAACCACTTCTCCAATACCCTCACTCACATTTGGAATATCCATGCCTCTCTAAAAAAGCCAGTCAAATATCTCCATCACCCCTGGATAATGTCAGATATAACCATATGCAAAGCTCGGGACAAAGCCTGGGTACAATGTGAATCCTCCCAATAACTATCAAAGTTACAATTATACAAATGCATCAGAAACACCTGCACTAAGGCTGCACGACAAGCCAAAGCCAATTACTTCAAGTCCCACCTACAGTCTAATCTCAACACTCCTGCTACCTTCTGGAAGGTTATCTACTCTCTCTTTCACCCACCTTCACATCCCGCATCTCCAGTCCTTATAATAGATGGATCACCTGTCTCTGACTCTTCCTCTGTTGCCAAGGTTTTCAATTAATTCTTTCCCACTTGTGCTCACCCCAACCATCCCAATCCAACTTTCTCTGGCCCCCTGGCCCTTCCTCAGTGTCCGGCTTTAGTTCCTCCACCAGTCTTTCCTTTAGGAAGTATACCAGGCTCTAATGTCTCTAAATCCAGCTAAAGCCAGCTCCAACTGACTCCACCCCAACAACTCAGCATATCCACTCCTGTGATAGCCACCCCTCCTGCACACCTCCTGAACCTCTCCCTATCAAACTGCACTGACCCACAGGTCTGGAGGGTTGCCAAGGTTCTGCCTCTTTATTAAGTGGTGAAGTTATTCAGAGAAGCGGTGCCTGGAACATTGACTAGGTACATGGTCTGGGGGGTGCTACCCCCAATGATTTATAAACAAAACAGAACTGATCCGTACATTTAGAGCAAAGAGTGGCCAAACACACCCTTGAAGTTTGAAGCAAAAAATCAGTTTTATTCATCCACTCCAAATTCAAAATAACACAAAGTGAAGTACAAACAAATTAGGAGCCGACCACTACATAATCAAGACCCCAGCACTTCGCTCTTTGGAGCTTTCTTAAGGGGCACTAGGTTCAGGTAATAACCACATTTAAATACCTGAGATTGTAGTGTTTAAATGTCATCATCATGAATGGGCCCATCAATTAATTATCATACTAATCATTTTTATCAGGCAGTACCCTGTATGATTATCAAATGAACATAAAAATGCAAGAAACAACATCAACAAAGCAACTGTGCAACTGAAGTTCCATAGTTAGTATCTTGTAATTAATTTTTGTCAAGCAATAAAATGTAAGAAAAATATCTACTAAACACCAGTCACAAACATTTTTACCACTACATCTGGGATCTACAGGGGCAAATACAGGGCTCAGTGAGATCAAACGGTAGGCCAGAAAAGGGAGCTGATTAAGAACTTGTTAAAATTGCTAAGACAGAAAGATCCTGCCCTTGACCATGTCTCCAGTCTCTAAAGAAAAGAAAAGAAAAGAAATAAAGACAAGGATTAGGGCAAACATATTAAATTGTCAGTTATCAGATTAGGGAATAATAAAAAAGTATGTCGGTGGTGGTTGGGGGGGGGGGGAATGGGACAACCAATAAGGTAATAAGTGATTAACCAATGTCAGAAATAAGTCAGCATCCAGTAAATTCGGACTCCTAAAAATATTAACTAGAACAAATGTAACATGGTTCTATGCTCATATCAAAAGACTGCGTAGTTACATTCATAAATTTGGCTTACAATCAATTTCCATATTCAGGCCATCAGGGGTAAGAGCTTCCAGTGTGAAAATAAAGAAGGTTTCTTGCTTCTTGCTGTAGCAGGTGCTGTAAACTGTCTCCTTCCCATTTCCCAAAGCGAATCTGTTCAATGCCCATACATTTGAACTCAGTAGTGTCACACTGTTGTAGTGGTGAAAAAAATGTTCTGCCACAGAGTTTTCCAAATTGTAGCTTTTTATGTTCCTGTATTTGAACTTTCAGTGGGCATGTCGTACGACTCACATACAGTGAATGACATAGACACTATATAACAAAAACTAGAAAAGCAATGACACAAACCTGTCACTGCTGGGGTGGTTAAATCACTTGTCTTGCCTACAAAAGCTGCACACATTGCAGTTTCCACATTTGAACATTTCCTGTGGTTTGGTGAGTAAGCATGTTCAACTCACACCAGTGCCACTTACAAACTGACATTTGACCAGTTTGTCCCTTATGTTGTTTCCCCTTTTGAAAGTAACTCTGGGTTTTGGACCAATGTGATGACTAAGCACTGGATCATTCAGCAAAATCAGCCAAAATCTATTAATTATTCCACTAATTTTATCTGATAGGTGATTGTATTGTGTGCTGAAGCACACTGGTTCTTGTGACTCTTCATTACTGTTTTTTGGTGTCAACAGAGATTTACGGTCAACACTGGTTGCTTTCTTAAGGGCATTATCCAAAATCACATTGGAGTAGCCTCTACACAAGAACATTTGCCTAAGTTCCTCAGCTTGTGTATTAGGGGGTGCTATGTTCAGGTAATCAACACATTTAAGTACCTGGGGTTGTAGAATTTAAATTTCATCATAATGAATGGACCCATCAATTAATAATCATGCTAATGATTTTTATCAGGCAGTACCCTGTGTGGTTAACAAATGACTATAAGAATGCAAAAAAAACAACAACAACAGAGTAACTGTGCAACTGAAGTTCCATAGTTAGTATCTTGTAATTAATTTTTGTCAAACAATAAAATGTAAGAAAAATATACACTAAGCACTATTCACAAACATTTTTACCTCTACATTTGTGATCTATAGAGGCAAATACAAGGGCTCAGTGAGATCAACCAGTAGGCCAGAGAAGGGAGTTGATTAACAGCTTGTTAAAATTGCTAAGACAGGAAGATCCTGCACTCAACCATGTCTCCAGTCTGTAAAGAAAAGAAAAGAAATAAAAACAGAGGTTGGGCAAATATATTAAACTGTCAGTCATCAGATTAGGGAATAATAAAAAGTAGGTGGCTAGAAAGGGGGGGGGGGGGATAACTTAACCAAAAAGGGAACAAATGATTAACACATGTCAGAAATAAGTCAGCAGCTAATAAATTTAAATTCTTAAAAATATTAACTAGAACAAATGTAACATGGTTCTGTGCTCATATCAAAAGACTGTGTAGTTACATTCATAAGTATGGCTTAAAATCAATTTCCATATTGTGATTGGTTGGCATCTCATGGCACTCCAGACATTACCTCATGGGTTACAGCCCACCTGATAGGCTAATGATGCACATGACCCAGATCAGATTTCCAGTATATCCAGGTCCCAGGAACCCCTGCTCTCCAGTTGTAATTTGTGCATCTGAATAGGCAAGAAGCATCCAGAGAACCCCTGTCTGCTCTTATCTTTTAAGGTAGGAAATGTATTTTATTTTAACCTTTCATGTGCTGATATTCAGGAACTCTGGATAGCATGTGCTTATTGTTTAAGAAGGAGCCTCTGGCTCCCAGAAATTCTGCATGGCTAAAATCCATTTGTGTTATGGGATTTCCCTTTTGCAATCATTGTTATATGCTTTCCTCATTCCTGGAGGCCTCTCCAGGCGTTTTGAGCCCTTCCTAAAACGAAATCGTCATTTCCCTGGTGGGCCCTTCAGGCCAAACAGCGTGCTGCCTCCCCCTGCAGCCACGCGGCAGCGCGCATCCCCCCTAGCAGGCCTACGCCACCAGGAACGCTCCGCGACTCGCCTCTGCTCCCCACGACTCCGCGGTCCTATCTCGGCCTCCGCTCAGAGGCCTTCTCCCTCGTTCCCTGCCGCGAGTCGCCTCTTTCCCCGCGACCCGCAGCCTACCAGTGTCCCCTGTGAGTCGCCTCTGCCCCAGCGACTCCATGTTCCCTGATCCTGACCGTTGTAAACCGCTGCCTTGTTCCAGGACCTGTTGAGTCGGCCCGTGAGTCGCCTCTGTTCCCGTGACTCCAGCGACACCTAGACCTCCTCCAGTGTTTCCGTGGCCTGTTGCTAGGCCTTGAGTGCGCCCTCTGCTCCCAGCGACTCAGCGGAGTGCGTCCAAGACCTCTCCCGGCACTCCACGGATGCATGGCACACGTGTTTTCCGGGGACCACCATGCCACCCCGCGGCAATGGACGCCACGCAGCCCCTTCACCTCCTCAGGCCGCGGCCTATTATCCTCATGATGCGCCTCTGCTCCCACTTAACTCTGCAAGCTCCGGGCACTACTTCCAGGCCTTGGCCTACTGCTCCAGCCAGCGAGTCGCCTCTGTCCCCAGCGACTCCGTGGCCTCTCCCCAGCATCGATCGCGCACTCACCTAAAGCCTCACCCCAAGGCCTACCTGGAAGGAGGTTGGAGGCCAGCACGCAGCTCCTGGGCCATCTGCTCTATACCAGGCTGACCTTCCGGCCTGATCAGATCCTGGGGCGTCCATCCTTCTCTCTCCCAGGCCTCTAGCAGGCGAGGCCGGGGGACATCGACTCAGGAACTGACGGACACCCTCCTCTTTGTGAGCGGGCCCGCCCGCGCAGACCTCTGTCTGTCCCGCGTCTCTCCCACACTCTTCCTCACGAGCAGGCAGGCAGTCTGGCCAGTGGTTTCGGGCCCTGAAGTGCACCTCCGGCCCTAAGCTCCTCCTGGATTGATTTCCACAGTCTCCTGCGACTCCAGCAACGGGGGGGTCCGTCTATGGGAAGCAATCTGGTCTCCAGGGGCCTCAGGCCACTCCAAATCGTTTCTCAATTTGTCTGCGAAGAAGAAAAAAAAAAAATATATAGAAAGGGGCCAGAAAGAGACAACTGGGAGACTTCACGGTTCACTCGGGTCCCTCTCATAGCGACCCCAGTAGAACACTGCAGAGCTACTGCCCGGGTACCCCACACAGCGACCCAGGCAGATCCTGCGATCCCCATCCCCATCTTGGTCGTGGCCCCCTCCCACAGCGGGCCCGCCCTCCCGAGCAGGATTGCCAGTCTGGGGATAAGTAGAAAAGGTTTTGGATAGAAGTCTCCACCCTCGCCGCTCGGGCTAAGGGCCCTCGCACAGCAGCCTACCACAGCAGCCTTCTAACTGGGTCTAGGGGGGAAAACCACCGGAGTCTTTTCCTCCGCTCAGATCTCTCTCTCTCTCTCTCTTATCTTGCAGATGGTTAAGGCAAAGAAATGCACCACGTGCAGCGCCGCTCTCCTCCCTCAAACTCCAGGCCCCCTATGCACAGCCTGCCTCATGGACGACGAGCTGTCTTCAATGGAGAGAACTCCACCACTAGCTCCTTCTCTCTCCAGCCCCAGCAACTCGACGTGGGTGGACCCGGGCCCCCTGCTGATTCAAAACCAACAAGCTGCGCTGGCCATGATGGAGAGCCAGCAAAACTTCATGCTGAAGATCATGGAGAAGCTGGAGGCACTTACACAAAACAGAGCTAGACCATCCAGCGCGGAGCCTTCCCATCAGACAGACCCTCCAGAAGAGCCACCGGCACCAGAGGACCCGCTCCCCAGCATTCCCCAGGATGGCAACACTGAGGAGAGAGAGAAAGAGGACGAGTTCAATGAGGAGGAGGAGGAGGAGGAGGAGGAGGAGGAACATGGCATGGATTCGGACATAGAGGACCTCGACCAACAGCCAACCCCGTCCCTGACCTCTAAACTGTGCGCATTCGAGACAATTCCCGGCCTCATGAAGGTCATCAAGGCCACCATGGGCCTTGCCACGGAGGAACAGGAAGGGGAGAAGATGGAATCCAAGCTAGACCCTATGATCCAGCTAAGGACCACCACCCCAGAGACCTTCCCAGTCTGCCCGGCCATTGAGGAACTGATTCACACCGAATGGCAATCCACGGATCCGGGCAGAATGCCGAACAGAAGGAACTTACTCAAAATGTACCCGATTCAGGGCGACAAGTCTGACGCCTGGTGCAAGGCCCCCTCCATCGACCCCCAAGTGGCAGCCTTGAGTAAGAAGACCGTGCTGCCATGCGGCACCATAGCACTCAAGGACCCTACCGACAAGAAAATTGAGGACATGCTGAAAAAGACTTTCGAAATCGAGGGTACCATGGCCAAGGCAATGACAGCAGCGATCTATACCTCGAGGGCCCAGATCCGCTGGTTGGAGGAACTGTAAGAGCAGGCAAGCCCGAAGTCAAGGGAGACTGAACTATTAGACTGTACCCTCGACGCAGCCAAGTACCTCGCGGACATGGCAGTTGACTCTTTACACCTCCAGGCCAGGGCGGCCGCCATCATAAATCGGGCTCGCAGAGCACTATGGCTCAAACTCTGGGACGCCGTCTCAGAATCTAAGACTTTGCTTCAAAATTTACCCCTTAAGGGGGGTCATGTATTTGGGGAAGGCCTTCAGGCTTATCTGAAACAGAGGGAAGAGGGTAGGAACCTCTTAAGGAATAGGTCAAGACCCTCACATCTACCAGCTGCTAGGCGCGGTTTCGGCCCGGAGCCAAGAGCCAAAGCCGCAGGAACCCTACTACAAAACCACTCCTTTGGAGTAGGGTCCCCACATCCTTCTCACGCACTCCCGCCTTCAACAGCTACAAGTCCCCTCCTCCTTCAGACCTCGAGGTCAAAGGTCCGGAGGCTGTGGAAGAGGATTCAGGGGAAAACAGTGACTCTGTTTCCCCGAGAACCCCTCAGTAGCCCCCGGTCGGCCAACGGTTGGCTCTGTTCGCCCACCGCTGGGAGATCACCCGTCAGACAGGTGGGTCCGGGCGTGGTCTCAGGATACACCATAGAGCTGGCTCACCAATCCATACCCCAGCAGTTCGTCTCGTCTCCCATCTCCAAAAGGAGGGCCTCACCACACCAGGTACAGGGTATCCTGGCAGATCTGATCCAGAACAGGGCCATTCAACCAGTCCCAGTTCAGGAGCAGGGGGAAGGCATGTACTCCATCTTCTTCCTAGTGCCCAAAAAGTCGGGGGAGCTCAGGCCCATCCTGGACCTAAAACGCCTAAACAAATATGTGACCCCACGTCGGTTCAAGATGGAGACGGTCCGGTCCATCCTACGGGGGATCAGAGTAGGCGACTTCCTAACCTCAATCGATCTAAAGGACGCCTACCTACATATCCCCATCATCAAGAACCACAGAAGGTTTCTACGCTTCCACGTCCTGGGTCAGCACTTCCAGTACCGGGCACTCCCATTCGGTCTGTCCTCAGCCAAGGTCTCCATCACCTTGGTGGCCAGGCTCAGGGAACAAGGGCTGGACAAAGTACCGTATCTAGACGACTGGCTCATACGCGCACGGTCCAGGGATCAGGCGCACGCTCATACAGAACTCGCCGTACGGGCACTCAGGGACCACGGTTGGGTGGTGAACGAGGAGAAGAGCCAGCTCCATCCAACCCAGCAGATCGAGCATCTTGGGGCCATCATCAACTCAGCAGATGGCTGGGCAAAGCCGGTCCCCAGCGCGATCCGCAGTCTCCAAAACTGGCAGGGCAGTTAAGTCGCACCTCGCACCACAGTGGCAGAGGTCGCGAAACTCCTGGGCTGCATGGCCTCCTGCATCGACCTCGTCCATGGGCTAGGTGGCACATCGTCCACTACAAATTTCATCCTGGCAAGCGGGCGCCAAGCAAGTTCAACTTGCACCGCCCGGTACAGCTGCCCGCAGAAGTGAGATCTTCCCTGAGGTGGTGGGTCACTCCGGGAAATCTGACAAGAGGAGTTCCACTGGAAGTACCTCCCCCAATTCCCATCGAGACGGACGCAAGTCTCTCTGGTTGGGGAGCCTGCCTGGGGGACGAGTCAGCGCAGGGCACCTGGTCCCCAGCGGAGGCCCTACTCTCAGTTAACGTACTGGAGATGAGAGCAGTGTTCCACGCGCTAAGGGCCTTCCGCCACATCATACAGAGACAGTCGGTTCTGATCAAATCAGACAACCGCGTGACTGTGGCATACATAGCAAAACAGGGGGGTACCAGAAGCAAGGCCATGTCACGGGAAACCGCAAGAGTAATGAGCTGGGCTCAAACTCACCTATCCCACCTGGGGGCGGTCCATTTAGCCGGGAAGCTGAACATAAGGGCGGATTGGCTCAGCCGCCAACAGATTCATCCCGGAGAATGGTGTCTGCACCCAGACCTGTTTCGCTTAATCCAGACGACGTGGGGCCCAGTGTCCATAGACCTAATGGCATCAAGGAACAACACCCAGGTGGACAGGTACTTGTCCAGGTTCAGGGACGTGCACTCCCAGGGCACAGACGCCCTGTCTCAGGAGTGGCCTCGGCATGGCACATACGTGTTTCCCCCGCTACCCCTCATTCCTCAAGTCGTGGAAAAAATCCGGAAATCCCGAGTCACTGTCATCCTGGTGGCCCCATACTGGCCCCAAAGATCATGGTTCGCAGCAATCACAGAGATTGCTCTAGCCAGCTTCCGGATCCCGACCCGGCCAGATATGCTGTCACAGGGTCCCGTGATGCACCCGTCCCCTCGAACTCTGAAACTCACGGCCTGGCTCCTGAGAGGGAATGACTATCGGCCTCCGGGTACCACAAGTCAGTCATAGGCACGCTTCTCCAGTCTCGTTGCGCCTCCACCACCTCCACATACGAGAGGCAATGGGCCGTCTTCTCACAGTGGTGCCACCACTGAGGCTCGGGACCGGAACAAGCGGATCTCCCCACTATCCTGTTGTTCCTGCAGCAGGGGGTGGATAAGGGACTGGCACCCTCCTCTCTGAGGGTGCAGCTGGCAGCCATAGGGGCGGCCAGAGGTCTGGTCGATGGGCACCCACCAGGGGCCCACCCGGACACAATCCGGTTCCTAAGGGCTGTGGACCTCATGCGACCCAGGGCCAGACCTGGGGTCGCACCCTGGGACCTACCTCTGGTATTGGACTCCCTAAGAGCACCACCATATGAACCCCTCGCCGAAGCAGACCTCTTCTGGGTAGGTCTGAAGACCGCCTTTCTCGTGGCCATCTGCTCAGCCAGGAGAATTGGGGAGCTCGTGCACTGTCCTGCACACCGCCCTACACCACCTTCACCCCCGAAGGAGTACGACTTCGGACTGTCCCGGCATTCCAACCGAAGATCCCCACGAAGTTCCATAGGGAACAACCAATAGACCTACCCACCCTGACCCGCCCCACTCCACAGGACGGGAACAGTTCCCCGGACTCTCTGGACGTCGGGTCAGCCCTCTCGGTCTACCTGGCCAGGTCTCAACCCATCTGCAAGACAGAGAAACTCTTCATCGTCTCGAAGGGTCAACGACAGGGGCTAGCAGCATCCAAAACCACCATCGCAGGGTGGATCAAATGGGTCGTGCTCCACGCCTATACGGAAAAGCGTATGACCCCACCACAGGGGATCAGAGCACACTCCACAAGGGCAGTTTCCACCTCCTGGGCGGAACGAGCACTGGTATCTTCTGAGGACATCTGTGGGCGCTCCTGGAGCTCCCTACACACCTTGCGAGGCACTACAGGATAGAGCAACTCCAGGATTTCAGGCCGGCCTTCGCCTCTCACGTCCTCGCAGCGGCCCCACCTCTCGGTCCCTCCGATCCATCCGAATCCCACCCGGAGACTTAAACTGCTTCTTATCGCCCATCAGGTAATGTCTGGAGTGCCATGAGATGCCAACCAATCACAATGGGTGTTTACTCACCTGGTAAAGGTGATTGTGTTGGTTGGCATCCATGGCACTCCAAGGCCCTCCCTCGGGTATGATCGGAGCATACCACAAGAAAAGGAAAGAAGAGAATCTGGAGGTCCCTACTCCTTCAACCTTATCCCGCGGCAAGAAAACTCAAGTCGAACCATGGTTCGAGGTAGTGTGTACAGAATAGGCAATAAATTCAGGCCTCTGGCCCCATTATTGTACCCTGTCATTGCATATCTCATCTTTCATAGTCTCTATTGTGTGCATTGCTTGCTTGTGTTCTACTTTCTTCCTTTCAGCTATGGAAAATTTAAACTGGAGAGCAGGGGTTCCTGGGACCTGGATATACTGGAAATCTGATCTGGGTCATGTGCATCATTAGCCTATCAGGTGGGCTGTAACCCATGAGGTAATGTCTGGAGTGCCATGGATGCCAACCAACACAATCACCTTTACCAGGTGAGTAAACACCCATTCAGGCCATTGGGGGTAAGAGCATCCAGTGTGAAAATAAAGAAGGTTTCTTGCTTCTTGCTGTAGCAGGTGCTGTAAACTGTCTCCTCCCCTTTTCCCAATGCGAATCTGTTCAATGCCCATACATTTGAACTCAGTAGTGTCACACTGTTGTGGTGGTGAAAAAAATGTTCCTTAACAGAGTTTTCCAAATTGTAGTTTTCTAAGTCCCTAATATGTTCCTGTATTCAAACTTTCAGTGGTTGTTTTGTACAACCCACATACAGTGAATGACTGGGACATCGTAACAAAATATAAAAAAGTAGTGACACAAGATGTAAACTGATGAATATTAAACCTGTCACTGCTGGGGTGGTTAAATCACTTGTCCTGCCTACAAAAGCCACACACATTGCAATTTCCACATTTGAATATACACTACACTGTGGTTTGGTGAGTAACCATGTTCTACTTCCACCAGTGCCACTTACAAGCTGACTTTTGACCAGTTTGTCCCTTAGGTTGTTTCCCCTTTTGAAAGTAACTCTGGGTTTTGGACCAATGTGATGACTAAGCACTGGATCATTCAGCAAAATCGGCCAAAATGTATGAATTATTCCACCATTTTTACCTGACAGGTGATTGTACTGTGTGCTGAAGCACACTGGTTCTTGAGACTTTACATTACTGTTTTTTGGTGTCAACAGAGATTTATGGTTAACACTGGCTGCTTTCTTAAGGCATTATCCCAAATCTCATTGGCATAGTCTCTACACAAGAACATTTGCCTAAGTTCCTCAGCCTGTGTATTAAAGTTCTCAGTTACAGAGCAACTACGTCCGAGTCTTAAAAATTGGCTAAATGGGATTGAATTTTTCAGTTTTCTAGGGTGATTAGATGTGGCTAATAAAACATTATTTGTGGCAGTCTTTTTCTTAAATCCCTTTGTAGTGACTATCAAGCTAGTTTCCGAAATCATGAAAGTTACATCCAGGAAATCGATGTTGTGTAATTAAAGCTGCTTGTGAAACGCAGGTTTAGTTCATTCTGATTTATCCATTGCACAGACTTTTCTACCTTTGTACTGATTCCACACTAAATACACAATACATCTTCATCTATAAAGCAGAGCCACTATGTTTCTATGAAATGGATTGGCTGCTCTGTTATAAATGTAATCCTCTTCCCATTTTCCCATAAAAAAGTTAGGAAAGGACAGGGCCATTGATGTCCCCATAGCCATGCCACAGATTTGTCTATAGTGTTGGCCATCAAATTCAAAGTCATTGTGACTAAGCACGAATTCAAGGCCATTCTGAATCAACAAAAGTGGCATGTCTCTCTTTAGTGGGTCCCTCCTGAGAAAATGTATGCAAGCTTCCACCCCCTTATTATGTGGAATAGATGTACTGTATATAAAGATTCCACATCTATAGTCAGCCATTTATAGTGTGGCTGCCATGAGAAGTTAGATATCCTGTCCAGGATATCCATGGTGTTCCTAATATGAGATTTCATGCAGAGTACACTGCGTTGTAAGAAAAAATCTATGAAATGGCATAGTTTATCAGTGACAGAGCCTGCTGTATGCCCAACACAATACTATAGGTCTGCTGGGTGAATCTGTAGGATTTGTATGCACCTTAGGTGAGACATACAGGGTTGGAGTGATTGACTAGTCTGGTAACAAATGTCTGAGTTCCTTATCTGTTATTTTCCCCTTATATAGCACATAACAAAGTACATGTGATAACTACTGTTTAACATTCAGGGTGGGGTCCAATGGTAACAATTCATAACTGCTGTTATCGTGTTGTAGCTCAAGAACTTTATTCCTATAAAAATCTTTAGTCATTACTACCAAATTGTCCCTCTTATCAGCTGGCTTAAAAATTAGGTGTGTTTTTTTCTTGTAATTCTTTGAGAGCTAAATTATCTTCATTTGTAAGGTTATAATAACTAGGACCAAGATCTTTGGTAAGTAAATCATTAACCTCAGAGAACACCAGTTTTTTAAACACATTGATTTACTGGTTATTGGTTAATGGGCAGAAAACAGATTTGGGCACAAACATTCTTTTCCTAATATGTCTTATCGAATCACCACTAACATCATACAACCGTGTATTAAAGTGCCTACCTGAATCATTTTTTTTTCTGGTGCATTGTAAAGTACTTGTAAATTAACAAAATTAGCCCACTTCAAACATGTTTAATTATTGATAGAATCCCTGATCACCATATGCTCTGATGAATATTCCAAAAAATCAAGAATCAAAATGTCAATGTCCAAAGTTGAACGAATTGTGTTGTCAGTTAATAAATTGTTACCCATGACTTCTTCATCAGAGCTGATTTTTGAGAGAAAGTCTTTTAAATAAATTTTCCTAATAAACCTTTCCTGATCCACAGTAATATCAAATCTGTTTGGTTTTGTGCTCAGTACAAATGAGAGACCTCTTTGCAACACCCTAATTTGTGTATCCATGAAACTCCTCACCTTCCAATCAATCAATCAATCAATCTTTATTTAGCCAGGTGAAACTCCATTGAGCAAGCTCATTTTCAAGGAGGGCCTGGTAGGTACAGAATAAATAATACAGTAGCATGAAGCCTCATCCCAGTAAACAGAACAGTAGAGAGGTAGAAGCAGGTCAGCACCAATGTGCCGAACCAGTGATTTTAGACACTGATAGCTCTAGTAGAGCAGAGTTAATGCTAGCTACAGTGCAAGCTGGGGGCTCAGCAGCAAGCAGAAAGCAAGGATGAATCCAGGAACATGGCTTAGGGTAATTTTAATGAAAGGATGGAAAGTGTAGAGGGTTGACTGTAAGAATAGCAATGTATGGCTACAGTTTAGTGACAGGGAGGGCATTGACAAGGCTCCGAGAAGTATCTCAAATAGAGTGACTTGAATTCTCAAAACCAATAGGATGCACCAATTTTATGGATTTCTGGATGTTGTTCCACAGCTGGGGCTGCACATAGCTGAAGGAGGCTCTACCAAAATGGGAAAAGACTTTAGACACAGCTAGTGAGATGTACAAATGGCTCCTCAAAGCATAGTTTTGTAAGGTGCAGGAGGGCAGACAATCAGAAATGTCGGAGGGTAGCATCTTGGATATAGATCTATAGGTACATAGTATAGCGTTCCTTTGCCTCCTTCCAAGTTGATTATTTTCCACTCCTCATGGCTGAGCATCCTGGCTGTTTTTCCTCCCTCCTCACTGTCCTCTCCTTGTTTTTTTTCAGCTTTTGTTTATGTTTTTGCCTGTATCTTTGCCTTTTTCCTTTACTTTGTTGGTCCCTATACTGGTGTAAAAAGACACTTTTTTTGTAGTAGTCGATGTGCCTGAGGTCTGTCCCTCTGAACTCCATGCAGCTTGCTGGTTTTCACTTACACTATGTTCAGCTGCTTTCTGAGGGAAATAGGATCTTTGCTGTCGATTTCTCAACCGGCCTTAACGTCTTGGTTCCCTGAATATCGATCTTGACTGGGTCCACTTAAAGGCTCGACCCTACTTGTAGTCATTAGTGTCCCTGACAAGTTTCTTTTGTTTTCTGGCTATCAGCTCTTTTTTGTGTTTAACTTTTTCTGCAGTTCTTTGTTTAGTCTTGCAAATTCAGGATTTGTTGAGTATTTTTTAAGGGCTGATTTTGTGTCTGCTATTTCTTTTATCAATTCTTGATGTTTTAGACTGTCCTCCTTTATCAAAATTTTAATGAATGTTTTTGAGCACTGAGCTGTGGCCAGTTTTAACTCCTCTGTGTGATTAAACATGTCAAAGCCACCAGAGTGAGTGACTGTAATACGCAGACCCCACGGTACTATCTCTTCCTCCAGATACTGCTCTAAATTGCACAAATTGTAAGTATCATTTAATTCTTTGAAAAGCAGCCTCTCCAGTGTCAGGGTTAACCTTTTAATTCATTCTACTCACTATCCATCCCTTGGCTGCCTCGTTGTCCCATTTTGTTTTTGGCTGTGCATTTGTGTGCTGCTCAATCTTCTGTTGTGGTAAGTAAAATAGGGGTGAATCCTCCTCACTACTGCTGTTACTGACTGAAAGATTTTCAGTGCTCATATTTGTTTGAATATGAGTCCGTATTTGATGCACCTCTGTCACCCGACTGGGTAATTTCAAGGCTCCCTTTAGTTTGTTCTATGCCCAAAAGCAAAGCTGAACTCAGACTGTTAACTCCTCTCAAATGCCAGTTAGTATCCCTGCATTCAGGCAGCAAGCTACAAGCACTGCATTGCACCTGAAGTTAATCAGAAAAGCTGTGCCTGGAAAATTGAGTAGGTGTAGGGTCTGGGGTGTGCTACCCACAACGATTTACAAACAAAACAGAACTGACCTGCACACTCGGAGCAAAGATTGGCCAAACAGACACTTGAAGTTTGAAGCAAAACATGTAGTTTTATTTATTTATTTTTTTAATTTAAAAGCTTTATTAATATTTCAGCACCAGGTAAACAATATCAAGTAAACTCATACATCTGAGAGCATCAGGCGCATATTTTATATTAAAGAAAAAGAAAAGGAAAAGGAAAAAGAAAACCCACCTACCACCATCCAACCCCCAGACTACACACTATTACTACCATTAGATCCACAAATATATCTGGCCCCTTTTCGTTAGGATTTCCATATTGTCAGGATAGCCTCTTAAGCTTCCCCACAGTGAGGTAAAAGTTTTGCCTCTATTTCTGCATAAGAGCTATATGTCTTTCCAACTGTAAGGCCAAAACACATTCCCTAAACCATTCCAATATTAGAGGTGGATTTTCATCCATCCAGTGCCTCATTATTGTTAACTTGGCAGTTGCTGTGACAAGAATCATATGCGCTTTCCTACTTTTTGGAGTATCCGCTGGGAAATAATTTATTAGACAAACTTCGGGCGTAAACAGTTCCCTCAAGCCAAGGATAGGGTCTAAAGAGTTATTGATGGATTGCCAGAATGTCTTAATATGTGGGCACACCCATAACATATGATAAAGGGACCCTATATCCACCTTGTACCTGTTACATGTTGGTGCGTATAAGGATCCAAATCTACAGAGTTTGGCTGGTGTCAAGTACATATTGTGCATAATATTGTAGTGAACTAGTCTGAGTCTATCTTGCTTGATAAACTTATACACTGATATCCAAAGTTTCTTCCACACATTAACATCCTCAGGGAGGCCTAATTCCCTTACCCAATAATAGCAAACTCCCGAAGGTAGTCTATGGTCCCAATCCTGAAGAGTTTTGTACAGATTTGACACTTTATGTGGCTGGGAAGCAACCTGGAGAAGTGCAATAGGATCTTTTTCCCCTATATCTATTAATGGGGAAAGCCTGGAGAACGTGGATAGGGCCTTGCTGACTTGGAGGTGTTTAAAGGAATCCTTACTAACAGCACCAGCAGAGCCACATAATTGAACCGTGGTGACCACTTTTCCACCCCTCCATATCTCTGAGACTTTACATCTATTCAACCAAGGCCAAAAGGCACAAGGTATTGGTACACCACCAATTTTGAAGTGTGGGTTATCAACAATTGGTTAATCAGAGGACTGGCTCCACTTAACTGCAAGGTATATTTGGGCCTGATGAGAGGCTTTCATCGACCAGCCCATAGGATTGTTTCTGATGGACTTGGGAATATGGGATGGAGAGGCATATAGTAAGGCAAGCAGCGAGCATCTTTCACGAGATGCTAGGTGTTTTTCAATAGGTAACCACAAAGGAGAGTATGCTGTATGATCCACCTCTTTCTTCCAATAAAATAGTTTACCTAGATGTTGTGCAATGTAATATAAGAAGAAAGAGGGGGCTGCAAGGCCTCCCCTCATTTTTGACGCTGTCAATTTGAAATAAGACCTATGAACCTTCTTTTTGTTCCACAGGAAGGAGCTTAGCATGCCTCGCAACCTGGAAAACCAAATTTTGGGAAGATACGCTCCCAACATTCCCAAGGGGTACAATATTCTAGGCAATAGATTCATTTTGATTATATTTAGTCTACCCCATAATGAAATAGGAAGTAACCGCCATCTCTCAAGGTCTTTGGATATTATTTTAATGAGGTTGTCTATATTGTTTCTCAAAATGGCACTGAAATCCCTAAAGATCTTGATTCCTAGGTAAACTATAGACTTTGTCTCCCAGGTAAGGCCTAGGGGGGTCAATTCCGCTTTATTAACTTTGTGATTCAGGGGGATCACCATCGTTTTCTCTCGGTTAAGTTTATAATAGGATATCTTAGAATACTCCTCAATTTCCTCTAGCACAGCGGGAATTGAGGTACTTGGGTTCTCTAAATGTAATAAGACATCATCAGTGTACACCGAGAATGCATATCTAACGTTTCCCACCCGAATTCCCGTAATATTGGCATTAGCCGCCATTCTAAGAAGTAAGGGTTCTAGGTATATGTTGAATAGTAGCGGGGATAGAGGACACCCCTGTCTTGTGCCCGAGCTAGTTTAAATGAAGAAGACAACAATCCATTGCATTTTACTCTGGCCGAGGGACAGGAATATAATACTGATTCATTTGACAAAGTCTCCCGGAAAACCAAAAGATGTTAAAGTGGCAAAGAAAATCCCAGGAAACTCTGTCAAATGCCTTTTCAGCATCCAGTGAAATTAGCACCATAGGTACATCAGAATCTCTGGCCACCACAATGAGATGCAACAATTTTCTCATATGATCTTGGGATGACCTTCCAGCCATGAATCCGACCTGCTCGTACCCTATTAGGTTATCTATAATTTTAGTAAGTCTGTTAGCCAGTACTTTGGCCAAAATTTTTATATCGGTATTTAATAACGAAATGGGTCGGTAACTACTGAGATTTTGGGGGTCCTTCCCAGGTTTTAAGATTAGGGATATCACGGCCTCTAAAAAACTGGACTGTGACATCCCCTTATTAAACCAGTAGCTAAAGAGATCCTTAAGTACAGGTGCTATCATAGTTTGATAGGTTTCGTAAAAGTTACTGGGTAACCCATCTGGACCGGGGGACTTGTCTAAGGGTAACTGCTGGATGGCCTCCTGTATTTCCCCTAAAGTGATTGGAGCACCCAAAAGGGCAGCGTCTGCGGCTGAGACTTTCGGTAGAGTCATAGACCTAAGATAAGTATTTAAATCTAATTCAGCAAGTGATGAGGACAGGACCACTGAGTACAGGTCTTGATAAAAGGAACCAAACATTTCCACCATTTTTTGAGGGTCAGTACAGACTTTGCAATCTTTCTTGGAATAAATTCCAGCAATGAATTGCGAAGCCTCTACTTGACGGATACGCATCGCTAGTTGCCTGCTTGCTTTCTCTCTGACATCCAAATATTGTAGCTCGGTTCTGTGTAAAGATAACTCAGCCCTCTGCGCTTGTAAACCTGCATATTGGGCCTGCATCTGATATAATCTGGTCCATATCTCTGCTGGAGAGGTACGGGATAGGGTACTTTCTATATTTTTAATACTAGTTAGGAGCCCATCCAGCTGAACCCTTGACGCTTGGCCCTATTAGAAGACATTTAATACATTCACCTCTCAAGAGCATTTTAGAGCTGCCCAAACTAAATCGTACTTATCAACCGTCCCTAGGTTACAAGTAAGGAAAAGGGTACTATGCTCCATGATATGTTCATAAGAAGCTGGATCTTTTAATAATTGGCTATTCAAACGCCACTGCGGAGAGCGCCTGCCCCCTGCCCCTAAGCAGAACTCCATGTTGACCGGTGCATGGTCAGATAAAACCCTAGCTGTGATTCCTGCATGTGTGACCCCTGAGATTGCATGTGAGCTTATGAGTAAATAATCAATTCGAGAATATGTTTTGTGTACTGCAGAAAAAAAAGTGTATTGTCTTTCAGAGGGGTTAAGAACTCTCCATATGTCCACTAATGCAGCAGTACCTATAAGTTCTTTCACTGCTCTTTGCGCTGGAGATAAGCCCCGCCGTGTTCGATCAGATCTATCGATATCCGTCTGGGGAACTAAATTCCAATCCCCACCCAGTATCGTAAGTTTTGGTGGATTCGTTACTACGGTATTTAATAAGTTTACAAAAAATGAGGGAGAGTCACTATTTGGGCCATATATCGAACCAAGGATAACCGGACAGGATTCCAGGGATCCATGTATTATTATGTACCTACCCTCGGGGTCCCATATTTCCTGAGTCAGCTTAAATGGTACATTCCTGGCCAATAAAATCACTACCCCTCCTTTGTTTGTGGACGCTCCCTCCCCGAACACCTGACCAACCCATAATTTTCTGAAAAAGAGCACGTCCTCTCTTTTAAGGTGTGTTTCCTGCAAGAAAACTATTTGTGCTCGCAGTAGCTGCAAGTGCTTTAATATGACCTGTCTTTTGACCCTGTCCTTGGCACCTTTGACATTCCAGCTCACAAAACAATAGTTATTACTTATGTCTTGATCAGTAATTGAAAAGGTACCCGAGAATAATAGGCAAACACGCCTTTTTGAGAATGTCCTCCAGATTCTATACTCCAAACCTCTGAGAAGCATACAAAATCCGAAATGATATCACCAGCTAAAACAACAGAACTTAAGTATGAGCCCTGCGTAGTCTTCCCCTTCCCCACCCAAAGCCATCTACACCCCCTAATCTACATCTATTATCTTTATGCATTATAACAGCTTGTGTAATATAACATCCCCAGTTCCAACACTGCACTCCCAAACATTATATGCCACATGATTTTACCAAAGCAGACCTAGGTCAAACAGCAATGTCCCCAGAGCCCCCACCAAGCCCAAGTATTATATCTGACAGCCAAATACAACCTATATCTATACTATATTTTTAAAAAATTTAAAACTTGTGCAACCAGTTTTAGGCGGTCAAAATAACTATAGCATCAAAGTGTGGGTAGCAGTATACATTTACTACCCAGAAAATTACTTTTAGTAAAGCTATTACTATTATATACTAAAGCGTTATACCCTTGATGGCTTACTAACATTAGTGCCATTTTAAAAATAAGCAAAATATCAAAAGTATGATTGTTCTACATTTTACACTGTACAGGCAAACTACAGCCCATTAATTATCATATGTCTGGTATAGGCGTCGCGTGAATGAGTGAACATCGCAAACCTCTAATTAGTACAAGCTTGAATTTCGAGGAATCAAACTAAACACATTTAACCAGGTAGTTTGGTTCGCAATGAAACTATATTGAAGTCTGAGTCCAAGCACAAAAGTGAAACATCCAATTCGCGTTGGTCTTGATGAGAAAAAAAACAAAAAAACGGCAACCTGGTAAACTGCTTCACTTAGCAAGGAACAAGCAGGGCAACTACCATTCAAAGTGCAATTCTGCCAAGGTTCCTTTCTTATCCATTGTATAATCCACATTTCCCACCGCAAAGTCAGGTAGATGTAATGAAATATATACCGTGTTTGTGGAAAACAAACTATGCAATGTACCTAAATGTTTGTACTGAGCAGTACAGGTCACACGCTTCCAAGCTCACCAACATTAACTGCACCGCCCATTAAGACCGAGGTGCAATCTCAAAGAGATACATGAGATTCTACACAATTCTACCAGAAGTGGTTGTCGCTCAGTTTAGACTGCGTTTCTTCATTTAAATAAGTCCGGGAAAAGCTCCTTCAATCATAGTAGCGCTTGCGATGGGGAATCATAAGAGACCCATTTATCCTTGTTTTTCACCATTAAAATTGCAGGGTATTTCACTCTAAACTGCTTTGATGCGGCGATTAATTTAGACACCAAGGGATGAAGCTCTTGCCTCCTCAGCCTCACTGAATGTGGAAGATCTTGCACGATCAGCACTTTCTTGCCCCCCCATGTTACTTCAAGAGCTTCCTTTGCTTTCAATAAGATGTGTTGCCTGTCCATATAATTCAGTAATTTGAAAATTAGTGGTCTAGGAGACTGACCCGGACCCGGGGGTGGGCGTAAGTCTCGGTGAGCCCTCTCTATAATAAATTCTCCTCCATTTGGGGGGGGGCCGGCTATCTTAGCGCAGAACCTCTGCATAAATAAAATCGGTGCATTTCCTTCTTCTTTCTCGGGGACTCCAATAACAACCAAATTATTCCGTCTACTACGCCCCTCCAAATCCTCTATCTTTTCCTCTAGTTTCTTCAGCTCGTCCCCATTACAGCTGACCCCAAATCCGTCTTGTCTTGCCTTTTTTTCCAGTGACGCCAGTCTAGCCCCCGAGTCCCCAGCTCTCCGCGTTAAAGATTCTATGGAATTTTTAATCTCCTGTAAATCTTCTGTAATGGTAGGGATTGCCACTTGAAGCGGTTGCATGATTTCAAGAAATTTTTCCTCCGAGAGCACGGTCGGTGCTGTTGCCATTTTCAATGAGGTCGGAGCTTGTTGTCTGGGCGGTTTTGCGGCTTTCTCCTTCTCCAGGGTGAGTGGCGGAGATCCCCTCGGTGGTGCTTTTTTCATATAGATCTCCATCCGAAACTCAGTTTACTGCTCCCGACTGCTGCTGTTGCAATGTTTGGCTTTTAGTCTAGGTGAATTTAGCATCTGAGTACTGTATTTAGCTTGAATTAGCGGGCGGGGAACGGAGGTCCCATAGAACTGCAGCCACTCACTAGGCTGCCATCACGTGACCCCCAAACATGCAGTTTTATTCAGCCACTTCAAATTAAAAATACCACAGAGTGAAGTGCAACAAATTAGGAGCTGACCACTACATAATCAAGACCCCAGTGCTTCGCTCTTTGGAGCTTCCTTAGAGGGGAATATGTTCAGGTAATCACCACATTTAAACACCTGAGACTGTAGCATTTAAATGACATCATCATGAATGGATCTATCAATTAATAATCATGCTACTAACTTTTATCAGGCAGTACCCAGTGTGGTTAACAAATGAACATAAGAATGCAAGAAAAAACAACTAATATGGCCTGAATATTGAAATTGATTTTAAGACATATTTATGAATTTGACTACACAGTCTTTTGATATGAGCATAGAACCGTGTTACATTTATTCTAGTCAATATTTTGGGAGTTTGAATTTATTAGCTGCTGACCTTTTTCTGACATTGGTTAATCACTTATTATCTTATTGGTTATCCAATTCTCTCCCCCCTTCTACTCGCCAACTTTTTTTATTATTCTCTTATCTGATAACTGACAATTTAATGTTTGCCCTAACCCTTGTCTTTATTTCTTTTCTTTTCTTTTCTTTACAGACTGGAGGCATGGTTGAGTGCAGGATCTTCCTGTCTTAGCAATTGTAACAAGTTGTCAATCAGCTCCCTACTCTGACCTACTGGTTGATCTCACTGAGCCCTGTATTTGCCTCTATAGATACCAGATGTAGTGGCAAAAATGTTTGTGAATGGTGCTTAGTATATATTTTACTTACATTTTGTTTGACAAAATTAATTACAAGATACTAACTATAGAACTATAGAACATATGAACATATGAAATTTGCCAGCAGATAAAGGCCTAGTGGTCTATCAAGTCTGCAGCTAGCACCCTTTATTCTGCAGCTGCCCTCCTCCCTCCCACCCCTCCCTCCTGACCCACCTTGCCCTGTCCCAGCCCCTTTTGAAGCAGCCCACTGTTGCTGGCCCAGTAATGAGGAGGGCTGAGGCAGCGATGCCTTACCTCCTGCAATGCCGGCGACCCGTGTTTGTGGTGCGAACATGTTGCCGGGGGTCGGCTGGGGTGGGAGAGGATAGAGCATCTGGAGGACAGCTCTTCTGAGTGATGGTGGGGACATGGACCTGTACTTGTCTGACCCCTAGCGGTGGCTGGGGGCGAACAAGCCGGGGTCCTATAATGTGGGGAGGAGGTGGAGCAGTCACCTGATGCATGGTGTGTGGATGCATGCATGGTGCGTCACTGGTGGCATTGCATGCTCCCTGCCTCAATAAAGAAAAATTGGAAACAGTGGTCCCACCATGCAGGATGACAATGGGCCCCCCCCCGCATGCTGCCCCGAGAGGACACCTCCCAGCTGGATCCGTGTTGGTGGGTTGAGTTGCTCCCCACCCCCTGCCATGAAGGGTATGTTGTGAGGGCAACAGGGAAGGGGGTCCTGATCCTAGGGATGGTGAGGGAGGGGAACATCAGAGGTGGCTGGCGGGATGCGGGGAGAAAAAGAAATGGCAAAAAACAAACAAAAAAAAAGAAGCAGTCCACTGTTCTACTTGATAACACTTTCACTGGTAACTCATTCCACCCAGCTACCACCCTCTCTATAAAAAAGTGTCTCCTCATCTCCCTCCTGAACCTTTCTTCCTCCAGTCTCATATCATGACCCCGGGTGTCCCTCCCCTCCCTTACTTTGAATAGCCCCTCCATACCTGTCTTGTTTATTCCTTTCATGTACTTGAAGGTTTCAGTCATATCCCTCCATCCCTCAGCTCCTCCAGTGAGTACATGCTCGGCTGCCTCTGCCTCCTCTCGTATGGTAAGTCCTCCAGCCCCTTGACCATCTTTGTCACCCTGTGCTACTTAATGTCCCTCTTCAGATACGGGCACAAGTACTGCATGCAGTACTCCAGGTGTGGTCTAACTAATGATCTATACAGTGGCAGAATCACCTCCCCCCTCCTTGAGGATATACCCCTTGCAATCCAACATAGCATTTTGTTGGCTTTTGCAGCTGCCTTCCTACATTGTGCCGAGTTGTTCATTGACCCTGTAATGAGCACCCTCAAATCCTCCTCCTTTTCTGTCTTGGCTAGCTGCCCTCCTCCCAGCTGGTGTCTCTTCCTTGTTTTTTTTGCCCCAAAATGCAGCACATTGCACTTTTTGTCATCAAACCCCAGTTGCCAGGTGTCTGACCAGATTTCCAGCTTTGCCAGATCATCCTGCAACCCCTGCCATCCCCCAGGTTGTCCACCATCACTCCCATCTTGGTGTCATCAGCAAACAGACTGGTCTTGCTCTTGAGTCCAATAATATGTCTGTAATGAATATCCCAAATAACACTGGTGAATGACACTTCACTTCTGATTTTTTAGAATATTCATCAGAGGATATAGTGATCAGGGATTCTGTAAATAATTGGTCATCTTTGGACTGGGCTAATTTTGTTAATTTAGAAGTCCTTTACAATGCACCTGAAGAAACCGATTCAGGTAGGCACTTTAATACACAGCTGTATAATGCTAATGGTGATTCTTTAAAAAATAGGAAAAGAATGTTTGTGCCCAGATCTGTTTTCTGCCCAGTAACCAATAACAAGTATATCAATGTGTTTAAAATACTGGTGTTTTCTGAAGTTAATGATTTACTTACCAAAGATCTTAGTCCTAGTTATTGTAACCTTACTAATGGTGATAGTTTAGCTGTCAAAGAATTACAAGAAAAAGCACTCCTAATTTTCTAAGCCAGCTGATAATGGAGGCAATTTGTTAGTAATGACAAAAGATTTTTATAGGAATAAAGTTCTTTAGCTACTACATGATAACAGCAGTTACGAAATGATACTATCGGACCCCACTCTGAATTTTAAGCAGAAATTATCACATTTGCTTGATTATGCACTATACAAGGGGGAAATAACAGATAAGGAACTCAGACATTTGTTACTAGACTTTCCAATCGCTCCAACACTGTGTGTCTCACCTAAGGTGCATAAAAATCCCACAGATCCACCCAGCAGACCTACTGTGTTGGGCACAGGCTCGGTCACTGACAAACTATGCCATTTCAGAGATTGTTTCTTACAACGCAGTGTACTCTGTTTGTAATCTCATATTAGGGACATCATGGTTGTCCTGAACAACATATCTGTCTTCACATGGCAATCACACTGTAAATGGCTGACTATAGATGTGGAATCCTTATATACAGTACATCTATTCCACATAATAAGGGTGTGGAAGCATGCATACATTTTCTCAGGAGGGACCCACTAAAGGGGGACTTGCCACTTTGGTTGATTTAGAATGACCTTGAATTTGTGCTTAGTCACAATCACTTTGAATTTGATGGCCAACACTATAGACAAATATGTGGCATGGCTATGGGGGCATCAATGGCCCTGTCCTTTGCCAAGCTTTTTATGGGTAAATGAGAAGAGGATTACATTTATAACACAGCAGCCAATCCATTTCATAGAAACATAGTAACTTGGTTCTGCTTTATAGATCATGATGTATTGTGTATTTAGAGTGGAATCAGTACAGAGGTGGAGAATTCTGTGCAATGGATAAATCAGAATAAACTAAACCTGCGTTTCACAAGCAACTTTCAATCACAAAACATCGATTTCCTGGATGTAACTTTCATGATATCAGAAACTAGCCCGATAGTCACTACAAAGGGATTTAAGAAAAAGACTGCCACAAATAATGTTTTATTAGCCACATCTAATCACCCTAGAAAACTGAAAAATTCAATCACATTTAGCCAATGTTTAAGACTCAGATGCAGTTGCTCTGTAACTGAGAACTTTAATACACAGGCTGAGGAACTTAGGCAGATGTTCTTGTGTAGAGTCTAGGCCCATGAGATTTTGGATAATGCCCTTAAGAAAGCAGCCAGTGTCAACCATAAATCTCTGTGTTGGTCCAGCAACTTATCTGAGCTGAATGCTTGGGAAGTGTACTGCAAGAGCTGTGAAAATGTAAGACAAATGCTTTCCTAGTTTGTACTCTACTGAGTTAGTTTTGATTTAGTTTTTGTTTTTATTTGAATGTTTTGTTTAATAAAGGTTCTTGGTTAAGAAAAAAAATATATGTATTTTGCAGCAGTCGTTCAGGGCCCAATTCTTTTCAGGAGCTCAGCTGGCATAAGCATAATTCACACTTTCTGTTCTGAATAACTTCACTGTGATGCCTCACTGGTGGCTCTCACAGCTCCTAACCTCCCTGTTACATATCTGCAGAGCATTGCAAGGTGGACAGAACTTTGCCAGGCACTTGGTCTCCACTAATAAACCTGCTGTGGTCTAGCCTCATAGTGCATACTGTAGTTAGGTATGACTGTCTTATTGAGTTTGAGATTCCCAAACTGTGTTTTCTTTTTCCATTGAGATGTTTATCTTCTAGGTCACCCACTGACTCCCTTACACACTGACCTGTCCATCCACATCACCCAAAATCACCAGGATTTACCAGCTCAGAGATCTCCTATTGCCTCCCCCCCCACACATGGTGGGGCCAGGAGGGAAAGGTCCATTCACAAGGAGACATACATTCAGACAGGAGCAGAGCCTGGTTAGTAGTGCAAAGCCTGTGGCAGGTTGCTGGATTATTCTGCCATTGGAGGTTTTCTACCTTTGGTTTTTACCCTGGGCAGTCAAGCATGCAATGATGCCAATCCAATTAAAGGCAAGTACTGCTTTGTGCCTGCCTGAGCCCTGCCCATTATGCCACTCTGATGCCCTGCCAGTCTTCCTCGCCTAGGTGGCTGTTAAAGAGCAGGGTAGTCAGACACCTCCTCCCTGCGAGGAGAGCAGTCCCCAAGATGCTCAATCATCTCTCCCGCCAGCTAACCCCTGTTTGACCCAGGTCCTCCCCCAAAACTGGGCCACTCACATGGGAGGTAGTACAGCTACCACCAAGCCTCTAAGCCAGCCCACCAGACTATATTTTTATAATTAAATAAAACAGCACTCGGATGAAAGAAGAATTGTATTTTAGCTACAGTTGTTATAAATATTTAAGACACATCACAATGTTTTGAAATTGGATAAAAGTTTTCCAAGGAAAATAACATAAATAATACATAAAGGTGCAGAGTAAGATAATCCATTTTTGTTTACTTTCTACATCTTAAGAGGCATCAGCAGGGAATTTTTAGTCAATTAGGGCCCCATTTTCAAAAGGTTAGCAGAGTGCTAAACATTTAAGCATTGTGCCATGTGGGAGAACAGCATGGTTGAACAGGTGCCATATATTTAGCAGCCCCTGATGCAAACCTGATCATGTGCATGTGTATATGTACTACTAAAGCCATGCAAATGAGGGAGCCCCTCCTGCATACAGAGCACAGTGCTATATAAAAGCTTTTGAAAATTCTTAACAACTGAAATTGCAATACTGTTTACTACTTCCAAAAATCCTAATTTGAGCACACAGTGGTGCATATTCTGACCCTACCCCTGGTCACCATTCTGATGCTCCCAAGTAGTATACCAAAATGATCCTAGGCATATAAAGGTTCTACACCCTTGGTCGCAGTTTAAATGGCTCCAGCTATTATAGTAAAATGATCCTTGGCATGGCTGCAGCTATGAATTTTGGGGCCCTGGACAAGTCACTTGAAATGGGCCCCTGTTTCCCAAACCAGCTAATACCAGGGGTAATGCCAGCTCCTCAGGTGGGCCCCTGCTGAACTGTGGGCCCCGGACAACATCCCCACTTTTCTCCCCATTACTGCAGCCCTGATCCTTGGTGTCTAGTGCCCCCCTGGCATACTAAGCTGGGAGCTCATTTCCAGATGCATCCTGGGGGAAGGGGAACTTGTACAAGTGGGGCTTAGGTAGCACAAAAGTTCAAAATACATAACATACATGGAGCAGAGTGGTACACAACCACAAATTACATTGGGAATAATACATGTAAGATGTGAGAACTTGAGTGACAAGCAAACAATCGACAATGCACATACAGTGCAGTCAGAAGCCACAAACATATGCTGGCAATCAACTACAGAGCAGTTTCAATCAACACTAGCTGTAAACATTTGTGCATAATGCCTAGAGTGGAAGCATAAGTGCCAAATTATAGCTGTTCCTAAATTGGAAACAAGTCATAGGAGAGCAAGAGGTAAAATTAGAGCAAGTGCATGAGGGAGAGGGTGAGACCTCTGAAGTGGTTTGAAAGAATCCATGGGAGGGAGATTGGTGAATGGCTGGGGCAAGGGAGTTCCAGATTTTAGGGAAGCAGTGGCTGAACATCGCTTTGCCGATGGTTGTGGAAACTGAAGTGACTGCTAGGGTTTGAATATTTCAGTTTCTAATGGTATGGCTGTGGGGGGGCAGAGAGATAGGGGGGCAGGGAAACAAACCAGATTTGCCCACAAAGTTGTCACAGTGGGCATGGTGTCTGCACACAAGAGAAGAAAAGGAGAGAGAGAGTTATATATAGAACAGTGATGAGGCCAAGAAGGATAGTCGAGAGTGTAATAGCAGAAATAGTTGAAGAGTGTGTCCAGTCTGGCAAGGGTAGTGACAGGGGCTACACTGTAGACCACATCACCATAGTCAGAGATTGGGAGGATCATTCTCTCGATAATAGCATGGTGTGCTGGAGGTGGGATACAGTCACAGTTCCTGTAAAGTGCACCAAATTGGGGTGCAGCTTTTTGACTATAGCATTCCCTTGTTCAGATAAGTTTAGGTGCTGGTCTAGCCAGATACCAAGATAACTAAAGGTAGTAACATCCTCCACAGGGGAGCCATCCAGGGTATGGATAGTATGAAAGGGAGGGAGCCTAGACAGTCTGTGCCTTGTGCCAAAGGACATGGAGACAGTCTTCTTGGCAATGAGAAAAAGCTGATTTGTGCACGGTCAGGGATGAACTTGATCAAAGTCCAGCTGGAGTCTGTGGACCTACTGTGAAGAGGACTGTGTCATCTGTGTATTTGTGAATGGATGTAGACAAGCATGTGGAGGGGAGATCATTAAGGAAAATTGAGAAAAGTAGAGGGCCTAACACAGATCCTTGTGGGACCCAAGTCAATACAGGTAGGAAGGAGAGATGGGGTCACCAATTTTGACTGCTTGGGACCTACCCATGTGGTAGGAGTGGAATAGCCAATGGCTGAGTCAGAGAGGCCTGCAGCCTGGAGTTTGACTAATAATTGGGATGGGAGACAGGGTTGAATGCTTTGGCTAGATCGACAAAGAAAAGCAGAGGTGAATAGGCTGTGATCCATATCATTGTGGCTGGATTTGGTGAGCCTGAGCAGGGAGATGTTGGTGGAGTGACTTTTGTGGGAGCCAGACTTGTATTGGGTGAAGAAGGAAGAGGAGTCCAGAAAGGGAGAGAGTTGTGACAAAATAAGGTGTTCCTGTATTTTGGAGGGAGAAGAGAAATGGGTCAGTAACTGTTAGTACTAGATGGGTCACCACCTTTTGGAGAAGGAGTAACAGTGGCAGTCTTCCAGTCAGCAAGGATGGAGGAATAGCAGAAAGAGAGGTTAGGGAGGTCAGCCAATGGGGAGGAGATTGCAAAAGCAGACAGATGGAGGAGCTTGCTATCCAGGCCATCTGGGCTCCTACCCTTGGAACGATTAAGGGCGGGAATGGTGTCAATGATGGAGGATGGAGTTACTGGAAAGAAAAAAACAATAGAGGGAAGGAAGGAGATGACAATCATGCAGGCTGGCAGGGGTGAGAGAGAAGTGAGGAAGGGAGAGACAGAGGAGAGAGGAGGTGCAGGTGATAAAAAGGAATTACATCTCTGTGGTGATGA
Source organism: Neoceratodus forsteri (assembly GCA_016271365.2). Classification (NCBI taxonomy): domain Eukaryota; kingdom Metazoa; phylum Chordata; order Ceratodontiformes; family Ceratodontidae; genus Neoceratodus; species Neoceratodus forsteri. Next base: position 921,066,969 of record CM057450.1, on the reverse strand, counting down.
AGGAGGGGTTAGAGATAGGGGTGTCACCCACTTTGAGGACAGGCAAAGAAGATTGAGTGGGGGGGAGAAGAGATTATGGCAGCCTTCCAAAATTTAGACAGGTAAGCAATGTTGGTCCTGATTGCCCTGGTACAGGTGTTGCGGATGTGATGATACCTCTAGAAGCCATGGGGGATGGGTTATGTTTATTTTCTGACCAGGCCAAATCATGCACTCGCAAGCAAGCTATGAGCTCGGCCATGATCTAGGAGAGATGGAGTACCTTTTCTCATGTCCTGCTCTGGGGAAGGGGGATGGCAGTCCCATATTTCAAGGAATTTTGTTTTGAAATAAGTTAGCATGGAGTCAGTGGAGCAGGCCAATGAGATAGGGGACCAATCAGAGTGGCTTAGGTCACGGCGCAATGGGGTGAGGTCCAGGGATTTGAAGGAAAATATAAGCAGTGGTTTGGTGAGGGTGAGGGGGCTTTAGTTGAATGAGAGGCAGTTGAAGGTTGTGATTATGGTGTCAAATCAGAAGAGAGGGAAGTCAAGAGTGGAATGCATCCTGAATCTTGCTTTCTTCAATATGCTCATTAACAACATTTGAAAATGAATCTGGGTCTGTGTCTCTTTGAAGATGACACCAAGCTCATGGGAGAGTAAACAGTGACAGGGGAAGTAGGAAACTACAGAGTGACATGTAAAGACTAGAGAGGTGGCCTAAGGTTTGGCAGTTGAAATTCAATGCCATAAAGTACAAGGTGTTTCACTTAGGGGACAAGAACCCCAGGACAGAGCAGAGACAGAGGGGTAGAGCTGAGCACTACAGCTGAGGAAAGAGACCTAGTATTCATCATTAGTGGCTCCCTTAAAACTCACTCAGCCCCATAGCGCATATGTGCGTCATCAGCAAAATTCCTCTAGTCCCCATAATGCATATGTGCATCAGGTATTCACTTCTTCTCATCCCCAGAGCGCATATGCATGTCCTGCACTTCTTATGCACTTTCTGCATCAACCAATCAGGGATAAGTTTATTGGAAAGTGCAGGTCGGTAGGAAACATTCCTACCTACCAGAATACTGACTTTATATTGGACATATTTGCTACCTTTCAGATTTTTTTTAGGTTTTAATTTGGGTTACAAAGTGAAGAAAATGCCATTTTTCTCCAGTGCAGATAATGTTAAAAAAAAAAAAATTGTAAATGCTAGAAACGTGTGATCCCTGATATGAAAGCTCTTTTCATTGTGAAAAATTAGTATGCTGGTGTCTGGGAGCTAGGAGGTATACTTTTTTTGTTTTAGTTTTTTGGAATAAAAAAAAGAGTAAAAATGTGATTTTCCTCTATTTTAGGTACTGTAAAAAAAAAAATGTAAATGCTAGAAACGTGTGTGACCCATCATTTGAAAGGTCTCTTTAATGTGGACAATTATCATGCTGGTGTCTGGGGTCTAGGAGGTTTACTTTTTATGATATAGGTTTTTATTTGGGAACAAAATGTAAAATATTGCTCTTTTTTATCATTTCAGAAACTGTAAAAAAATATCTGCAAATGCCACTAACATGAGTGACCCATCATTTTAAAGCTCTTGTTATTGTGAACATTTTCCGTGCAGGTGTCTAGGGGCCATACTTTTTCAGTTATCGTGGTTTGTGCGTCATGTGGGCAGTTGTGCAGAACATTTTTCTGAATTCAGTCGGTATTCTGACATTATGTGTTGACACAAGGACGATTTTCTTTGTTTCAGGTTATAATAAAAATAAAAGAAAGTACACCATGGACCATTTTCTTTTTTTTCACAGGTGCAATAAAAATGTTGGGCACACTGGGGTGGGTTCCCAGTGTGTCCAATGAGTTTGGGGTGTGATGTTAGCCACACTGCGGTGGGCAGGGGCAGGAAAATTCTGATGCGATCAGCTTTTGAACACCGGAGGCACACTGGGTGGGCTCCCAGTGTGCCACACAATCTTGGGGGGTTAACTATGCTGACAGGGGGATTGGGCAACCCCAAAATCAGCTTGCTGGGGATTGTGAAAGGCAGACAGTGACAGCCGCAACCATGTTTATTGAAATGTTACACCAGGCAAGGCATGCCCTGAAATGACAGGGAGCATCCTCATTGCAGTGGTGAAATTTTTACAAGTTGGTGGCACGCTTTTGCAGTGCTGTCATCAACAGCGTGCTATTTCATTCGTGCCACAGAGCCCAGCCCAAAAAAGCAGTGGCGCCATTGGCCACATCATGCCCGCACCTCCAGAACTTGCCACCACAATATGTTGTCTGCGCTGTGCGCACAAGACAACATAAAAAGGACCATTATGGTACTGTAGGGAAGTTGTCATGAAGGTGTCTGAAGCACATCCCCCCAACCAGTCTGGTTAAGCAATTCCTGCGCTGTTTTGGAGGAGTGGGATAGCCCCACAATGGCACCCACAGCAAAGACCAAGGTGGATGGGCAGATCCTCAGGGATGCAGCACCAGGAAAGGGGGAAGAAAACCCCAGAGGAGGAAGAAACTTCTCCTGGTGGGGGACTCAGTTGTCCGAGGAGTGAAGTTAAGGGAACCTAGCATGAATGAAATGGAGGTAAAGTGCATTTCCGAAGGCACTGCATGGTGGGATGAGAAGCGGATCAATAGGATCACAAGGGTAATGGCAAGGAGAGAGGAACTGGATGTTATCGTCCACCTGGGGATAAATGACCTGGCAGAAGACAAAGTGGAAGTAGCTAGAATCCAAAAGGATTTCAGGAAGTTGGTGGGAGTCTGAAGCAAGTAGAACACTTCGAGGAGGCAGTACAGTGCAGTGGTTCAAGGCTCTGTGCTGCAAACCTGGAGACCTGGGTTTGAATCCCACAGCCCCCACTTGCATAGTGCGTGACCCTGAGCAAGTCACTTAACTTTCTTGTGCTCCCAGGTCACACCTGTGAACAAGCTTCAGCTTAGTGTCCCTCTCCTGGTTAAAAAAACCAAAAAAAAAACCAACTCCGTCTCCTTCTCCGAAGTGCCATCTGTCCATGGCAGGGGAAAGGCTAGGGTACCCCACATCCAGTAATTCAACTCCTAGTTGAAGGAATGGTGTGCAAGGGAGGGTTATGGCTTCATGGGGGACTGGGGCCCCACCTGGACGGATGCAAGCCTGTATAAAGATAATGGCCTGCATCTGTCAGGGAAGGTGACCCGAGTAAGAAGTATGAATGCTTCAGTGACAAGCATTTAAACTGGCCGGAGGAGGGGGGAGTCAGGAAGGTCAGGTGACTTAGTATCACCCCCCCAGGCACATGCAGGAAAACGAGTTGAAGTCTGGGACACTGAGAGCAGACGAAGAGTGGGAAGCAATGAATTCTAGGCCACATGAGAAAGACAACTCGGGGGGGAATGAAGCAGAGGAGGGGAGGGGGAAAGAAGCAGGCGAGCAGCAGCAAGAGAAGGAGGGGGATAGGATACAAAACATGGAAGGCATGATAACAAATGTCCACAGCCTGGGAAATAAAATCCCAGACCTGGAGGCATTGATAGTAGAGGCAGACCTGGACATAGTAACAATAACTGTGACATGGTACACTGTTAATCATGGGACATTGATGTGTCAGGTTATGCTCTGTTCAGGAGGAATGGGGGTAAAAAAGGAGGGAGTGTGGCTCTGTATGTCAGAGAGGCTATAAAGGTGACAGAGGTGCAGGGTAGACAGGGGGAGGCTGAGGCACTGCGGGTCACCCTTGAACCTGGCAAAGGCTCAGCAATATGAACAGGGGTGATCTTCAGGCCTTCTGTACAGGGGGAAGGAGTGGACAGGGAGCTTGTGGATGAATACACAATATGGCAACAAAAGGTGAAGTCCTGCTGCTGCTGGGGGATTTCAGCATGCCAGACGTGGATTGGTCCACCCAGGCAGCTGCTTCAGCCAGAAACAGAAGCATCCTGGATTCCCTACAGGGGGCTGGTCTAAGGCAGCTTATGCTTGATCCAGAAAAAGGCCATTCTTGACCTGATACTGACCAATGGGAACAGAACACAGATGTCTGTGTGGAGGGGCAACAGAGATCTGGTGACCACCACATAGTGTGGTTTAGCATGGGACCCGGGACCCAGTCCAGTCACATGAGGGCAAACGTTTTGGATTTCAAGAAGGCAGACTTCACTGACATGGGGAGATACATCTGAATAGCCTTCTTTAGAAGCTTGAAAAGGGTGGCATTCAGGAGGTATGAAAAAACACAGAAGAATAAGGATAGAGGTATCAGGTAAAACAAAGGGAAGCAGGTAAGGTAATGAAGGATCAATGGTTCAGACAGAACGCATACCCAAAGGGTATCAAAAAAGACCAGACTTTCTTGGTACAGTACATAAACAAGGAGAGGAAGGCAAGGGAGGGATTCTGAGGATAAGGAGGATGACAAAGGGAGACTGCACAGAGGAGATCAGAAAAAGTATACATCCTTAACAGGTGCACTACTGTTTTCACAGTGGAGGAGACGGGACAGTTCACCAGGGAGCAGCACGAATGCTGGAGGGAGAAGTGGACACAATTCCATTTTCAAAGGAACTTGTATTATTGAAGGGACTTCAAATTTTAGGGTGGACAAGGCCATAGGACCGGATAGATACAGCCAAGGGTATTAAGGGAACTAGGCAGGGATGTGCCTGCCGTACTACTCATGACCTTATTCAGCAACTCACTGAAAACAGGAGTGGTTCCAGAGTACTAGACGAGAGCAGACATAGTTCCATTTTGTAACAGCGTCAGCAGGGAGCAGGCTAGCAAATATAGTCTGGTCTGTCTTACTTGAGTCATGGTGAAATTAATGGAATCCATACTAAAACAGATACTGTTAGATATCTTGAATCCAGTGGACTGCAAGACCACAGGCAGCACAGATTCAAAGGGGAAAGGTCATGCAAAATGAATCTGGTAGATTTTTTTGACTGGATGACCAGGGAAATAGATAAGGGGAGAGTAGTGGACATTACTGACCTGGAGCTTAGTCAGGCCTTCAGCACTGTGCCACATAGGAGGCTGATAGAGAAACTGAACAGCCTAGGGGTGGGATCCAAAATGGTTACTTGGGTTCAATGTGCCTATGCAACTGGTTTTGTGCTCGTGTAACATAGATAATCTTTGGCTGTTCGCCTCTCTATCCATGGAATACAGCACCCTGTATGGGTATGAAGGGAAGGAACCCTAGAGGAGGGTTCCACCCCTTGAGGTGCAGCAGGAGTGATTCCCTTGGCTAATGGTACCTTAGGAAGAAGCCCATAGGAAAGAAAGGTATGCGCTGGAGGAAGAGAGTGGATGAAGGGGCAAGCAAAAAATGCTTGTGTGTGGAATGAGGAGATCAGCCCTTAAATGGGCTGAATGGGAGTGTGTTCTGTTGCACTGTCCCCTTGAACTACAGATTGTAGCCTTCCAATTAGTTCAGTAGCTAGTTAATGGATAAGAGACAGAGGGTGGTGGTTAACGGCACTCACTCTAATGATGGGAGAGTGACCAGTGGGGTACCACAGGGCTCAGTACTGGGACTAGTCCTTCTGAATGTAGGGGACACTGCAGAAGAACTGAAGGGAAAGTATGCCTTTTTGCAGATGATATCAACATTTGCAATAGGGTGGACACCCAGGAGTGGTAGAGAGAATGTTCAGGGATCTTGTGAATTATGAGGGTGGTAAAAGCATGGCAGTTGGATTCAATGACAAAAGTGCAAAATCATGCACCTAGGGCATAGGAACCCAAGAGCTGAGTATAGGATGGTGGTGGGGGTTATTGACAGTCAATAAGCAGGAAAGGGATCTTGGGGTTATTATGTCTGAGGACCTCAAGGTGGCACTCAGACAAAGCAGGGAATAGGGCTAGTGGGATGCTGGGGTGTGTAGGGAGGTACCTCCATCAGGAGGATGGAGGTGGTGTTGCCAGACCCTACTTGTAGTGTGATGTAATTTTGGAGAACAAACCTCAGAAAGAACATAGACAGGGTGGAGGAAGTCCACAGGAGGGCAACTAAAATGGTGCAGGATTTGCATGAGAAGCCCTAAGAGGAGAGACAAGGTATCTCAGCATGTACACCCTAGAGAGGAAAGAGAAAAGTGACATGATACAGGCCTTAAAGTATCTTACAGATGTGAACAGGGTCCAGGGGAGTCTCTTTCAAATGTGAAAGAGCACCAGGACCAGGAGGAATGCAATGAAGCTTGGGGGGGGGGGCAAGAGAGATGTAAGAAAATATTGGTAGATGCCTGGAACAGATTGCCAGCTGAAGTGGTGGGAAGTAAAACAGTAGGGGGCTTCAAGCATGTGTGGCGTACACATAGTGATATATTAGAGAAGAGGTGGGGAGGTGGTAGGGTTGATGGAGATCAGACAGCATGTGAGGAGGAAGATGAGGCAGGAAATATCTAGGCAGACTAGGTAGGCCAAGCGATCCTTCACTGATGACAAATTCAGTGTTTCTCGTTTCTATGTTTATGATTACACCCCTACTGTAGAAACAATTCCTGCCCTCACTCACAGCTCTGCTGTATTAGTCCTAGTGTAACCCCTAGGTGGCGCTATCCCAAGGGCTACTACCCTGTCTGCTTGGCTAGTAGCAGGTTAAGGGCCTGGGTAATGAAACAGGTGCTCCACCCGGAGGTCAGGGTTGTTAGTGGTCAAGCTAACCTGGGCACAGCCCTCCGGGACACTATTGTAACCTTTCCCTTCTAGTGGCCTATACAATAATTACTTTCACAATGACCCTTATTCACCAGGCAATTACCCACACTGTTTGCACTTACCACCAGGGCTGATTCTCTATCTTGACCCTGGTACCCTGTAAAACAAGGTTAAGCACAGCAAATAGCAACAGTACAATACTTTTGGCACAAACTGGAACCACAGTCAGGTTAAATGCAAACAAAGTTAAATCTGATTTATTCAGGGACTTGAACAAGAGAGAGACATAATCAGGTTGATTTGCTTAAAAGCTATATTAACCAGACAGTTATGCATGCAGTTCAGAGTCCCGACACAGTCACACACTCTGGGTACCCAGGTAGGAAAATGATGGGCTAAACAGGAACGTTGCAGCTGGTTGGGGCCCTGCGATAGAAAAAAGCAACAAGAACAACACACACTATTTGTAATCCGGACCTGGAGTGCTCAGTTCATGAAAGAAAAGGCAACAAGACAATCAGATGACAACACTTTTAGATTTAGCTGTTGTTGCGAGGGCTACCTGATGTTTATAACGTGCAATACTGGACACAGGCAGGACAAAATCGAGACTGCAGGCTGTTGAGTTGGAGTGCCGGAGAAGCAGGGCCCACACAAATCACCAAGGCATTGTTCCTGTTCAAGGCGTTAAGCGGGGACTGATCTCAGGCCGGTCTCTCGTCGAGTACTTTCTCTGCGTAGCAAGTATTCTGGCTGGGCCAGTGTAGTAGGGCCCAGGCAAACGGAAATGGATACAGATTCAGTCCGTGGAGCTGGATACAGCCTCCAGCAAGTAAAACACAGTTCAGACACACAGTGGGGAACCACATCACGACCCACGATAAGCACACAGCACATTCACATGCAAGGGAATTCCGCTGTACCAGGCAAATGGCTCTCTGGTCGCAATTACGGAGTCTCTGCACAATCCGGGAGTTCAGAGGTAGCTGGAAGTCCTGACAGGCCGATTGCATTCAGCAAATCTTGGTCTTCTTCAGGTTAAAGCCTGGTCACAATTCAGTAGCCTTAATTCGCTCTCCAAATTCGGATTCAGTCCAAAAAAAGCACAAGTTCCCTCTCAGGAACAGCAGGCAGGCATGCAGGCCAAACTCAGGCCTTTCCACAGTTCTCCCACGCGAATCCACTATGGATTGCTGCTCGAACTATCTTGAGCTGTTACTTCTTCACTTCCCAACTCAGATCTAACTGAAACTGCAAGCAGTGTGGGACTTTCACCAAGACTCAAAAGGTTCGGTTGGCTGATCTGTCTGTCAGTCACAACAAGGGCTCCCCCTCCAGGTTATTTTAGGTGCCAAAAGCCCAAAACTACAATTCCTACAAGTTTTGGCCCCACCAAGCCCCTGTAGGCCGGCTCCATTTTAGAGTCCCAAATGTACTGATTGGCCCATTTCAGCAGTCCAGGATCAAGATAATGGAAACAAACAGAACTATCCATGCTGCAAAAAAGGCATGTTAGAACAAACTGCAATATTATTACTACTCTAACAAATGATCAGCAAATAAGTACATCTTCTAACAGAGCTCCCTCTTGGATTAATAATGACTGCAATCCAGGCAGCTCTTAAAGAGACAGTAGATGGAGGCTATACAGGCACCCTCTGGCAATATATTTAAACTGCTAAAATGCAGGAAACCAGACTGACATGAGCATTTAAGTAAGCTCAAGGAAGACTTTTCAGGAACCCCCATTTGTAGGGGGTTACACTGAGATAGCACACATGACTGAAGTCCTGGGAAGATGGAACAACAGACACAGAATCAGGCCTGATGCTTAACACTTGAAGGTGTAGAAGATGCAGCTTGGATCTTCAGTGCGACCCAAAGTCTTGCAGCCCATCCCCCCCTCGGCCCACAGAGGCCCATTGCAGGGCATCACACAAGACCCACCAGCCACAAGGGACACAGACATGGGAGCGTGCACATGGTCCGGTACCCACACAGGTCAGAGCACCCCAGCACCCGGGCACAAACCCAAAATCCCTTGCCACCAACAGCCTCACTTAATGGGGGTCAGCAAGCTCCCCACCTGGCATGTTTAGGATGGATTCTTCAGATCATTTCCATTCTTTCCTCAATTACCTGCTACTCTGTGTAGTCAAGCAGTCTCAGCTATCTTCTCAAATATCAGGCTCTGGGGGACTGTGCAGAGTCTGAAAATCCAGGATTTAACACAGCAGTCCCCATCTTGCTGCATCTCAGGATCAGACAGCAGGCACTCACCCAAACAGCACCAGCTCATCCCCCTGCCACCACAGTCTTTCAATTCCAACACAGTGGCCACTCTTGTGCTCTGGCTCACACACAAGGTCAGCAACTCTTTTTCAAAAATACATCAAGAAAGTCCCTTTTCTCACCATGCAGTTGCTAGTTGACTCCAGACAGAAGAGGCTGTCTTGTCAGCTTCTTAAAACCTGGGTTCAAATCCAGTTTTCATGTCCATTTTCTACAATCCACATTTCTTTGCCAAAAACAGTCCTTTAACCTTGTCTTTCCCTTTTCCTATTGATGTCTTGTCATTGACAGGGTCAGACAGAACCTTTTACACTTTTTCTTACTTCTCTCATCAAAAATCTTTGATCATCCATGTCTCACCGGGTATACTGTCACTGCAGCGACTCCCCCACAGCGAAGACCATCACAGCGACAAGAATCGGGCAAAACCTGCATGTCACTGTGATGGTCTGTGCTGTGCCCGAGACTGCCTCGCAGGGTGTATGGCCCCCCCCAGTCCAACTCCGACTCGGAGTTTAAATCCTAGAGACTGGGGGTGTGGGGGTAGAGCCCCATGGGGTAGGGGTGCAGTGCTCAGATAGAAACATGGAGGCATCCCCGACACTGTAATGCAGATAGTCGGCACTGCGGCTGTCACTGTTAGGGATGTCTCCGTGTTCGCTGTCGCGGCAGCACGGTAAAACCGTCTCACCGATGTGGCGCAGATAAAACTGAAGAGGCTTTCTCCCCATCCTCTTGACACAAATCCATTTTCTTAATCCTTTTTCTTAATCCATTTAACCTTTACTCTGAACAATTTCACCACTGTGGTGCAATTTCTCTGGCAGCAACAGAATACTGCAGATCTCTCTCTCTCTGCAGAGCTGCCCACAAAATCCTCTCTTTTCTCTCTAGATGGGGAAAGGCACAACCAGCTCTGGGGACAGACAGCTGGCAGCCCCCTGACAGCCCCACAATCCCACCTTCTCCCTAGGTGCTGAGACCCCTCCCTGTGGAGGGCTACCCAAACTGAACTTAAAACCAAAGTTCTTTCCCCTTGGGAGCTTTCTGGCAGCTCCCCATTGGTAGGAGCAACTGCCAACCAAAATTAACATGTACGAGGTTCCCACGACACCTCACTGGTTGCTAAAAAAGGCTCCCAGATTGTCCCCGGTATTTTTCCCCAAGAGTCTTAAGTTCTACTGTTTAGCAGCCTCTTCCCTCTGATGACCCAACACAAAATTTAGCATTTTTAGTTATTTTCCGGCCAGCCGCTTATGCTGAAACTTATTTTCCCCAGCACCAGACAGGCTGAGAAATATGTGTAGTATTAACAGCAGCATGAATGAGGAGTAAATGTTCTAGCTCTACCTGGATTAGGTGAGTGGGGGACCACCAGACTACCAAAGAATTATTTTTTTATTGTGTCCAGGACTGACAGTGTGTGTGTGTGGGGGGGCAGGCTGTGTGTGCAGTTAAAACACTATTCCCAGAATCATTAACTAGCACTGACCACACAGTGTGTTAACACTTCCAGAAAACGTTTAATATACCTGTACACCTTATATGCATTAGAGTAACCCCCAGTTGTATGGGCACCTGGTTGCAATTAGTAATCCTGTGCAAAAAAAAAAATAGTGCCACATTAACAGGTGAACACTGAACAGAAGAATGCTTTTTAAAATAGTACCAGCCATGCTTATCACAATGCAGTGCTAATTCTGTTACAGTGGTATGTGGGCCCTAATTTTCAGATTAGTGTTGTGCACTCCTAAGTGCTGCACTTGAGATAGTGCACAGCCACAGAAGGTGGTGGTAAATGGCACTCACTCCAAAGAGGAGAGAGTGACCAGTAGGGTGCCAGAGGGCTCAGTAATGGGACAAGTCCTCTTCAGTGTCTTTATAAATGGCATAACAGAAGAACTGGAAGGGGAGATATGCCTTTTTGCAGATGACACCACAATCTGTAATAGCGTTGATAGGTGCAGATGGAGAGAATGAGTAGGGACCTTAGAAAACTTAAAGAGTGGTATGAGACATGGCAGCTCGGGTTCAATGCCAAAAAGTGCAAAATCAAGCATCTAGGGAATAGAAACCTAGAGGCTGAGTATAAAATGTAGGGGGAGGTACTTATGGCCACTAAGGAAACATTGAAACATAGAATTTGACAGCAGATAAGGACCACTTGGCCCACCCAGTCTGTCCATTTCCCTACCTAATGGATAAGCTGCAGATCCTAGTTAACCAGCAGCCTACTTTTTCCTACCCCCACCCCCTAGAATTGCCTTATGAGTGTCCCATGCATTCTTGAATTCCACCACTTTTTTTGACTCCACAACCTCCTCCGGAAGGCCGTTCCATGCATCCACAACCCTCTCTGTGAAAAAATACTTCCTTACATTACCTCTGAGCCGCCCCCCATCTTCAAATTGTGCCCCTTGTTCTTGCACACCTCTTTTCTGAAAGATGCTACCCTCTTGGACTTTGTTGATTCCCTTGAGGTACTTGAAAGTTTCTATCATGTCCCCCCTCTCCATCCTTTCCTCGAGGCTATACATATTAAGCTCCTTAAGTCTCTCTTCATATGTCTTCTGGTGCAGACCCTGCACCATTTTAGTTGCCCTCCTCTGGACAGCTTCCATCCTGTCTATGTCTTTTGGAGATTGGGTCTCCAGAAATGCACACAGTACTCCAGATGGGGTCTCACCAGTTGTCTGTACAGAGGGTTAACAACTTCCTGTTTTCTACTGGTGATGCCTCTCCCTATGCATCCCAGTATCCCCGCAGCCCTCCTTACTGCCCTTTCACATTGCTTGCCCACCTTTAGATCATCTGGTATGACTACCCCCAGGTCCCTTTCCATTTTTGTTGTTGTTAGTATCTCACCCCCCATTGTGTACTCTTCCCCTGGGTTACTGTTTCCCAGGTGCATTACCTTGCACTTCTTAGCATTGAATCTAAGCTGCCATACATTTGACCATTCCTCTAACCTTGCCAAGTCCCTTCTCATCTTTTCCACCCCACCTTGTGCATCAACTCTGTTGAAGATCTTTGTGTCATCTGCAAAAAGACATGCTTTTCCTTCCAGTTCCTCTGCAATGTCGCTTATAAAGATATTGAAGAGGACCGATCTCATACTGACCTCACGGTACCCCACTAGTAACCCCTTTCTTAAGGTGGACTCCATTTACTATTGGCTCTGTGTCCTATTCTCCAGCCAATTCCTTACCCAGGGCTATCACCTTGGGACCCACTCCCAGGCTGGCTAACTTGTATATTAATCTTTTGTTGTGGGACTGTGTCAAATGCCTTGCTAAAAAGTCTAGGTAGGCCAAGTCCATAGCCCCTCCCTGATCTACTTCTTTGGTCACCCAGTCAAAGAAATCTATTAGATTCGTCTGGCATGACCTTCCCACTGTGAATCCATGCTGCCTTGGGTCCTGTGCCCCTCTGGCTTCTAGGTACTCGACAATTCTTTCCTTCAGAAGTGATTCCATCATTTTCCCTATCACTGAGATTAAACTAACAGGTCTGTAGTTTCCTGCTTCTGCCCTGCTCCCACTTTTGTGAAGTGGAATCACATCTGCCCTCTTCCAGTCCTCAGGTACCACCCCATCCTCCCATGATTTGTTAAACAGGGTAGTCAGTGGTGTCACTAGTTCTACCCTTAGTTCTTTTAGAATTCTGGGATGAATCCCATCAGACCCCATTGCTTTGTCCACCTTCAGTTTTAAGAGTTCTTTCAGAACCCTTTCTTCTGTAAATGGGATGGTATCAACTTCTGTATCCAGAGTGTTTCTATTGTTTGGTTTAGGTACCTCCCCCTCTTCATTTGTAAATACTGAGCAAAAATATTTGTTTAATATCTCTGCCTTTTCACCGTCACCCTCTGCCCGCTGCCCCTCCCCTTTATTAAGCCTCACTATCCTTCCTTTGGTCTTCCTATGCTCCCGGATGTACCTATAAAAGGTTTTATCCCCCTTCTTAACTGAGTTGGCTATCTTTTCCTTGGTTTGGGCCTTTGCTGTTCTGACTGTCTTCCCAGCTTCCTTTTGCTTTAACTGATACAATTCTCTGTCCTGCTCATTCTGTGATTCTTGTACTTCCTGAATGCTTTCTTTTTCTCTTGAAACTTCTCTGCCACCTCCTTTGAGAACCATAGTGGTTTAATACATCATTTTGTTTTGTTTATTTGCTTCACACAAAGGCTTGTTACCTCTGTGATGGCAGTTTTTATTATTCCCATTTGTTCTTCATTCCCTCCTTCATGCCCATTTGCTAGTACATTCCTTAGGCACTCACTCATTTTGGCAAAGTCAGCCCTCCTAAAGTCCAGTACTTTTGCCTTTGTATGGCTTGACTCTACAGCTGTGTTTATTCTGAACCATACTGTTTGATGATCGCTAGTTCCCAGATGGCTACCCACTTCTACATCTGTGATCCTCTCTCCATCTCCATTTGAGAGAACCAGGTCTAAGATTGCTCCCTCTCGAGTGGGTTCCAATACTAGTTGTCTAAGGCATGCCCCCTGTGGGCATCTAGAATAACCCCACTCTTAGAAGTGGCTGCTGCAACTGCCTCCAGTTAACATCTGGCATAGTCAGATCACCCATCAACAATATCTCCCTTTTTCTGCCATTTTAAGTATACTTTCTATCATTTTCTTGTCCATTTCCTCCCTTGAGAGGGGTCTGTATACAACCCCTGTGCAGATTGTGGTGCCATTGCCTGTCTCCAAGTTGACTCACAGTGCTTCTTCTCCTCCCTGTTTACCCCTTTGTTCTGTTGCTTTGATTCCTTCCCTTATGTAGAAAGCTACTCCTCCTCCTCCTCCTCTTTTACCCTCCCTGTCCCTCCTGTAGATAGTGTATCCTGGTATGTTTATGTCCTAGTCATGGTTCTGTGTGTACCATGTTTCTGTGACTGCCATGATATCCAAATGTTCCTCCTCCATTAAGGCCACTAATTCAGGAAGCTTGTTACCCAAACTATGGGCATTGGTACTCATTGCTCTCCATTTTGTGATGGCTTTACCTTTTGTAGCAGCATCCCCCACTGTCCTTTCTACTTTGGTCTTTTTCTCATTTAGTACCCTCTTTTGTAGGGGGAGGCTGGGAATTTCCTGCTGTTATCAGTGTCTCCCCCCTTGACTAGTTTAAAAGCTAGCCAATCAAGCATTTAAACCGATTGCCCAAAAGACTTGTTCCCTTCCTGGACAGATGCAGACCATCCTGCCAGTATAGGCTGGTGTCCCTCCAGGTGGAACCCCAGTCCCCAATGAAGCCAAATCCCTGTGCTCCACACCATTTCTTCAACCATTCATTAAATCGCATGGTGCAAAATACCCTCACCTTACCCATGCCATAGACATACAGCACCTCTGAGAAAGATACGTGTGTGCTACTTGTCTTAGGCCCCTCCCCAACTCTACAAAGTCTTCCTGCACTGCTCTACTCTCATGATGAGCCAAGTCATTTGTCCCTAGGTGGACAATGACATCCAGCTCAGACTCCCATGCAGCTGTTTTCGTGATCCTGAGGATGCGCTTCCTGTCCCTCCAAGCCATGGCACCAGGCAGGCACCTTACTTCAGTTTTCCCTGCTTTCCCTGGTTCTATCCCCCTAATAATTGAGTCCCCCACCAGGAGCTGCTTCCTTTCCCTGTGGTGTCCTCTGCCTCCTTCCTGTGGGCCTCCCTTGTGACAGTTGTCCGCAACCTCCTTAGTCTCCTCTGCGGGTCCATCCATAGAGGAACTATGGTCCCCCAAAATGGCGTATGGATTATGGAGTGGAACAACTGACTGGGTGTGCCTCTGTTCCACCACCCTCACCCTTCCTGAGCCCACTGTGGTGCAACTGCTGTGCTTTCTTCGCAACCTCTGAGGTAGTGGTGGTAGCTCTGGTGCTCCCTGGATGGGGGAGGTTCCCTTACTACTTTCCAGTATGGCTTGGGGGGAGGTTCCCTTACTACTGTCCAGTGTGGCCTGAAGACGGGCAACTTCCTCCCTCAGGGCAGAGAGTTGTCTGCAAATAGGGCAGCATCTCAGCCTTCAGAAAGATTCCCGGAAGACTGCTGCCCCACAGCCATTACATTGCACTACTCCCCACATATATGTCTACCTTCTTGTTTATCCTGTTTATAATTTTTTTTGTGTGTGTGTGTGATTAGTTTGTTATATAGAAATATATATAGTATACAATGTGTATGCTTATATTGTCAGTGCAGTATGCTAGAAAGGATATGACAGTGATATGCACCTTGCCCTCTTGAGGAAATTATGTCAGAACCCCAGGTATAAAGGAACTATTTCGAGAGGTGGGTGGGGTGAGGGGTGGGTAGGGTTTGGGCCTAAACTGTGCCCTCATGAAACAATCAGCTAAAAGCTCTGACCCACCGCTGTGATGAGTGCCTTCCTGTTAGCAAAATGCCCTACACGGCAATTTGACAGAGAAAATACCCTGCTAATCAAACAGAGAAAAATCCAAACATCCAAGTCAGACACAGATAAACCTCCCCAACCCCAAAACAGCCTGGTGATTTGTGCTCTGAAAGCAGTCAGCCCCAAAACTGCCTTTTAAGGTACACAGAGATAAACACAAAAAACAGTTTCCACCCCCTGGGGCACTGTCTGGGTCAAATACATAGCCTGTAACCTGCACTCACTTCAGGACTTATGACAAATTCTTAGCCCAGTGAATAACTCACAGTATTACAAGTATTGCAATGCAAACAGTCAATCAATAATTCAATAAGTCAGCTGTGCACAAGGACAGACACAATAAAAGTATTCAGTCCCTCTGGGTTTAAACTCTTCCTGCACTGAAAATGTTAACAATTGTAACAAAAGTAAAGCAAGGTCCACCTCCCTCTGTTGATTGAAAGACTGTCTTTCCTGATAATTCTAAGTTTCTTATTTCACTTTTCAGTTAGAAGTAGCCTCCTCCTGAAGAATATTAGCTTTTCTGATGAACTGCTACAAACCAAAGACAATTGTAAATTGTAAGGTTCACCTCCCTCTCTTGTGAGCACAACTCGCTTTCTTGTAGATCCTAAGTTCAGTATTGCAGCTTCCAGCCAGACGTAGCTTCACCTGAAGAATATTAACTCATCTTCAAAACCTTTTATATAGCACTGTGCTCTGTATGCAGGAGAGGATTACTCATTTGCATGGCCGTAGTAGTACATATGCACATGATCAGGTTAGCATCAGGTGATGCTGAATATGACACCGATCCAACCATGCTGTTCCCACATAGTGTAATGTTTAGCTCTGCAGCCTAACCTTCGGAAAATGGGGCCCTAATTCACTAAAAATTCTGGCTGATGCCTCTTAAGATGCAGAAGGTAAACATAAAAGGGTAATCTTATCTATCTCTTTATGTATTGTTTTATCGTATTTTGCTTGAAAAACCTTTATCCGATTTCAAAACATTGTGATATGACCTAAAACATTTATAACAAACTAGTTAAAATACAGTTTTTTTTTCTTTTATCAAAATGTTGTCTTTATTTACTTATAAAAACACAGTCTGGTGGGCTGGCCTAGCAGCTTGGTGGTGATTGCACTGCCTCCCATGCCAGTGGCCCAGTTTAGGGGTTGGACCTGGGTTGCTCAGGGGTTAGCTGGGGGGGAGATATGATTGAGCATCTTGGGGAATGTTCTCCTCTCAGCGAGGGGAAGTCTGACCACCCCGCTCTTCAACGTCCATCTAGCTGAGGAGGGCTGGCAGGGCAGTGGAGTTGCATAAGGGGGAGGGTTCAGGCAGGCACAAAGTAAGCATATGCCTTTATCAATTGCATCATTGCATGCTTGGCTGCCCAGGGGATGAAACCAAAGGTAGAAACCCCCCCAGTGGCAGAACGATCCAACAACCTGCTGCAGATTCTGCACTACTAACCAGGCTCTGCTCCTGTCTGAATATATGTCTCCTTGTCAATGACCCTTCCCCTCCTGGCCCCAACATGGGGGATATGTGTGTGTGTAGTGGGGGGAGAATCTCAGAGCAAGTATGCCCTGGGGATGGTGGATGACTGGGCTGGAGATGTCAGTGGGCTAAGGGGTTGTAGGGTGACTAAAGAGATAAAAATCTCTATGGGGAAAAAAAAGAAATAAAACACAGTTTGAGAAGCTCAAACCCCAAAACAGACTATGAATGCCTCCAGTGAGGCATCACAGTAAAGTTATTTCATATAGAAACAATGTGATACAATTATATGCCAGCTAAACTCCCGATGAGAATTGATACTGAGGGGTTGCAGCAAAAATATATATTTTCGTTTCTTAACCAAGAAACTTTTACGAAACAAAACATTAAATAAAAACTCAAAACATAGTCCATAGAGTGCAAACTAGCAAAGCTTTTGGCTTACACTATCACAGTTCCTGAAGTGCTTCCCAAGCATTCAGCTCAGATAAGTTGCTGGACTAACACAGTAATTAATTACAAAAATATCTAATCAAAAATTTAACATGGAAAAATGCATGCTGCCCCCTATGTATATGTTAGGAATATCCAGTATTAGCATCCAAATGTGTTGTCTAACAGTAAATGAAGGCAGCACTTATTTAAAAGAATAAACTACAGCATTTTAAATGAGTTCAAAAAGTTTCTTGTCACATCACAATGTTCTGAAATTTGATTAAAGGTGTGCTAGCAAAACAAAATGTAAAATCCCATAAAGAAGTAGAATAAGAGATAGCCCTGTTTTGTTTACCTGCTCTGCAGTTTTAAACATCCTCTCATCAGGCCAGCAGCTAACTGAATGCAACAGGCAAGGAATCCAGTTGCAGGCCATTCAAGGGGAAGGGGCTGGGGGATGGGTAGTTTCAGAACATAGTCCATTTCAGTATATAGTTTATTTGTTTCAGTATATAGTGTATGTGAATTTGTCAGTCTACAGTGTATGTATTTCAATACATAGTGTATGTGTTTCACCATGTAGTTTATTTGTTTCAGTATATAGTGTATGTGGTTTTTAAAATAAACTGTGTATGTATTTCAATATGTAATATATTTCTTTCAGTATATAGAGTATGCAACCTTTTTCAATAGAGAGGGTGTTTTAAATATATAGTGTATTTGTTTCAGTATATAGTGTATGCAGATTTTGCAATGCATGGTGTATTTATTTCAATATATAGTATATGTATTTCAATATAAAGTGTAGCTGTTTCAGTATATAGTGTATGTGCTTTTTCAGTGTGTAGTATATGGATTTCAATAGATAGTGTATGTATTTCAATATATAGTGTATGTAGATTTTTTTCAATATATAGTGTATGTGTTACAATGTGTAGAGTATTTGCTTCAGTAGATAGTTTATGTGGATGTTTCATTCTGTAGTGTATGTATCTCAATAGGTAGTGTATATGTTTCAGTACGTAGTACATTTGTTTCAGTATATAGTGTATGTGGATTTTCAGTACTGAGTATGTGGATTTCAGTAGATAGTGTATGTATTTCACTATATAATGTAAGCATTTCACTATATAGTGTATGTGTTTCACTATATGATACATGTATTTCAGTATACAGTATATGTATTTCACTATATGATGTATATATTTCAGTTGATAGTGTATGTGGTTCACTGCATTGTGTATGCATTTCAGTATATGATATATGTATTTCACTATATGATGTATATATTTCACTAGATAGCATATGTGGTTCACTGCATTGTGTATGCATTTCACTATATGATGTATATATTTCACTATATGATATATGTATTTCACTATGTAGTGTATGTGTTTTATTATACAGCCAGAGATTATGAATTATGTCCCTAACAGCTTGCCATAGCCTTTGTCCAGTCAATGTATTCTTCATGCCCAAAATAATTTCATAGAGTCTTTGTGCATGATTTCCCCAAGCCTGAAAATAAAGTGAAATAATGTTAGATGCATTTTACTGAGTTTGCATCTTGGAGGTTTAAGGGCCTTTTTGTTAAAAGAAGGAACTGAAATGTAAACAACAGTATAGATGATATGGTTATGATGATCCAAACTAGAGAACAAAACTACTACAAAGCTGAAAAGTATTGCTTTGCTACTGTTACTTAAAGGTTTTGTGTTAAATTCACATAATTTATTCTTGAGGTCGTCAAGGACCTGAATGCAGCATGAACGCTGAAACTCACTGCCACATATATAAAATTTGCAGTTAATCAAAATATTGCTGTATTTATATTGAATTCAAGAAGCATATCCACATTTTATTTATACTGCAATTAAACATATAAAAAACAAGGTGCTGTGTGAGCGCGTAGTCTGAAAACAAAAAGGTAATATTAAATTCATGCTGAAAATAGAAAATAGAGTTAGAATCAATGTTTTCTTGAGCTCTTCATAAATTTTAAGGATAAATACTGGAGATATATATACATATTTTACTGTATGTGTGAGGAAAGAAAATGAGGTCAATCAATAAGCACGTACTATGTACTGTACATGCTCATTGACAGTTCAGTCGGTGGCTGGCCACGGAGGTGTGAGGATAGCTGTGGCAGTCAGGAGCTCTGGTCTGGTTTGGGGGGAGCGGGGTGGTTGGTTGGTCACTGCCTAATGGGGTGGGTGGCCACTTGACTAGCAGGGACCGAGGCCTTTTTTATTCTTATACGGATTGGGGTTGGGGAGGGAGGACCCACTAGACCACTAGAGATATGGGGAATTTTTTTCTATTATACAGACTGGGGCTGGGGAGGGAGGACCCACTGGATTACCAGGGATACAGCAACTTTTTTATTATTATATGGATCAGTGCTGGGGAAGGGGGCTCACTAGACTATCAGGGATAAGAGGATCGGGAGGGTTATTTTATTGTACTGTCAGTGATTGGGGTTTGGAGGGGTCACTAGACTACCAGGGATACTGGGATTGGGAGGGCTTTTTAATATTATCATAGTGATCAGGGCTAGGGAGGGACCGTTGTACCACCAGGGTTCCCTGCCCATAACAGTGGGCAGCCGGGTCTGTGCACTAGTTAGGGCAGGATTTCAGAAGCATAATTGTGGACCACTGTTGGGGGCTGATTTATGTTTTTGAAACATTTCAGTATTGTGCTGCACTGCAGATGCATGGGGGACCTTCCCATTTGCATAGGTACAGCACAATATTGTGCATGTTGTTGCTGTCAGGGGTGTGCCATGCATCTGTGCCCTTTGGAAATGGGCACACCCCTGACAGATGGTGCATTTCCAGGTATGTGCAGCACATCCCAGGTTGCGCCCGTGCATCCACGTTGAATATGGGGCTTGTTGCACACAAATACAGCTTCTAGAGCTAAATACACTAGAGATGGTACACTCACAGACCCAATTAGCATAAGTTATGGGGTCAAACAAGGCTGTGTGTTAGCCCCACCCTCCTACTATATAGAGTGCTTGGTAGAATGCCTTAGTGGTATAGACCCATATCCCCCAGTAGTGTACGGTACAGGCATCAAGATAATGTTACACATGCACTGATGACACCACTCTACTAACATAGACCCCATTAGGCCGTAAGATAGGACTATCAGCCATCATGAAACACTTAAGTAGTATGGATCAGAAAATGAATATCAACAAAAGAAAATTATAGTTTTTGAAAGAAAGAGCAGTAAAAATAGCCAATGGGTTGTACATGGTCACAAGCTTGAGGAGGTAGCAGAGTATCTGGGTGTGCTCTTTGACAATATGTTAAAATGGAAACCTCATTCTGACTGCATTAAAGTCACTGCCCAGAAGCCTTCTATGGCCATTTATTTATTTAGTTTTTGTTGACTAGTTAAGTGCACTAGGCAAACAAATATCTATTTTCAGGCATGACCCAGTAGATTACCTACAAATATAGAATGTAATACATACATGTGGCTTAACAATAAAAGAGGGAATTAGGCAAGCTACAAACCTCTGTGTAAGGCAGGTGAGGCAGGGCAAGAGAAAAAGGAGACAATTATGGTTCTCTAAGGAAGTAGCAGAAAAGGTAAGAGCAAAAAAAATAGCATTTAGAATGATACAAAAAAACATAGAAGGAGGGGGATAGGGAAGATTACCAAGAGGAGGCAGGGAAGGCAGTTAGAAGCACAAAGGCACTCACCAGCAGTGGATCTTTCTTATGTTCCTATCTTGCTGGCACTGGAACAAGACATGATATAGGAATCCAGATTTTCCCCGTGGGCTCTATTGTATGTTGCTCCCCGGGAATTACCTGTTACACTCCGTTCATCATTAGTTGGACTTTCAATTAGAGTGCACTTCCAATTGTGTTCATTTCTGAAATATAATCATAAGAAAGATCTTTCCCAGCCAATTTTCTAGAATCCTAACTTCAAAATAGGCGGGAAAGCTATCCCAGGGATGTGGCTTCCCCAGCTTGCAGATGTTGAAGTGTGCAGCTTGCTCCAGAATGGTACCTGTCTCTCCTCTACAGAGGTTTTGCAGCTATTTAAGTTGAATAAAACACTAATTTTTACAGTGTATCAGCTTTGCCACACTATAGTGCAATGGCATGAAGAAAATTTTATATGTATGCATCTGAGTTCTTACAAACACTGCGTGAGTTGGCCTCCCTACCACACTCTGTATCCAAGTTATACTCCAACTTGTTTGCCAAGGCTTATCCAGGGACAGATAGTGTATCAATGTACTGGAATTCCCAATTCCCGCATCACACCTTTGACTGGTGTAAGATCTGGAAGGGGACTTATACATATGTCACACAAGGTCAGTTGCACCTTATCCAGTTCCATGTTCTCAATAACTTATATTTTACTCCAGTTAAGCTTGTCAAGATGGGTAGATCCAGTACCTCAATATGCTCGAGATGTGAGCAAGCAGTGGGGTCACCCTATCATATTTTCTGGGATTGCCCTAAGGTTGCTTCATTGTGGACATCTATTAAGCATAAGGCAGACCCATTACTGGGGATCGCTGGTTACTTTTCTCTTGAAATTTATATACTGGGAGATTATTCTGATAATGGGCCCTATGCAAGATTCACATGGAGTGGCTATGCGCGCACAACTAGGGCGCGCAACCACTATGCACCCTATGTGCCCCTCATGCGGGATGCACATAGGGGTGCATGCAGCACATATGTGCACAATCCCTAGACACATGAGGAGCAATGCACTGGGGTGGGTGAGGGGCGGGCCGGCACTACGCGCCACTCACAAAGGTGCATAGTGCGATCCGCAGGAGGGCGCAGTGTGGAGCAGTGTACGGCAGCTGGGACCCTGCCATAACCCACTGTGCAACCCCACAGAAACCACCCACCAGATGCAGCAGGAGTGTGCAGCAGCCCCTCATGCTGCCCCAGCCCACAAGGCAGACGAGGAGGGCTGGGACATCCAATCGGGCAAGTGCCCGCAGAGGAGGGCACAAGGTACCATCATTGTTGCACCCCTCCCGCCACCCAGTTCAATCATGAGCACCCCCAACACAGTGCACACCACCACTGTATAGTCCTGTGCCACCCGCTCCAACACATGGTGGCACCCACCAGATATGACAGTATGCCCCCCCACTGTCACCCCCATCCCCCATACCTCTGTAGTGGTGCTGCCCCCATGACAACCAGCAGCACAGCCCTCCTCTCACTGCCACTGCCACCAGCTATCTGGCATACACAGGGGCGCGCAGCAGATGCACCCCCATGTATGCCAGATGGCCGGCGGCTGTGGTGATGAGAGGATGGCTATGTCGCTGGTCTTCTCAGGGGCGGCACCACCACAGAGATACAGAAGATGGGGGTGACAGTGGGGGGGCACTGCTCAGCTGGTCTGGTGGTCGGGATGCTCACGGGCGAGTGTGGTAGCCTGCTGCAGTGGTCAAGCATTGGGTTGGCCCACTGGGGACAGGGGTGTGGGTGGGGGGAATTGCACTGTTGTCCATAGTGCAGGCCCTGCAGTGTGGGGGGCCACCAACCACTGCCCTGTAAGGGCGGCATGAGTGCGCGGGTTCGTGTGCCTGCAGATGGCATTCACGCATCCAGACCTGTGCCTCTTCATGCAGGGGATCCACTCCCCATCCAGGATGGGCATCAGATTGGATGCCCGGCCGGACCTGTGGCTCCGCCCCAGGCTGCCCTGCAGAGTCCTGTGCACCGGGGGGGGGGGGCCGTAGACAGGTGTGCATCCATTGTGCATACCCCAGGTACTTGCCTGTCTGCTGGTGCAGTGCTGAGTGGGCGGACTATGTGCATTTAGTGTGTAACTTGCGTCCCTTCATGCATGGGAGCCATTGAGATTCAGGAGCGTAGACATTTTATGGCCTTGATAGCTTTGACAGTCAAAAAGCAGGTTTTACGTCTTTGCATGACACTGCAAATCTATCCTATAACGACTGGTTGCAGGAACTCTTATTCAGTTTAAGAGTTGAAAAGATGATCGTCAGTCTATATAATCATATGCTGTTGTATGAAAAGGTGTGGGGCAAGCTGCACACTTTATATACTCTGTAACTCGGAGAAGGGCTTCTCTTTTGGTCACTTTCCTTGTCACACCCAATAAAGTGAGACAGATGATATAGTGCTTCCCAGCAAACATGGGTAAGGTACCACTTTGCTGTAGGTGGGGGGGAGGGTAGGTCTTTGAGAGTGTCGTTATTGTTATTGTTGTTTTTATTGGCATGTGTTGTTTTGTATTGTTATGCAAGAAACTTCAATAAAGCTTGTTAAATTTCAAAAAAAAAGAAGCGCAATGGTATAGTCAGAGGAAAGGATTGCCAAGTCAGTGACAAAGGGAAATAAAACCTTTTTTTTGATACATAAGTGAAAAAAGAAGGACGGGGGGTAGAAAGACTGAAAGGGGAAGGAGGGTGCAGTGTGGAAAACGACCACCAAAAAGCAGATTTATTAAACAAAATATTTTTGTTCGGTATTTATTGAGGAGGGGGAAGGAAACAGGCCAAGGGTAAAGGGCAAGGGTATAAAGGGATGGGAAGTGGACACAAAACCATTTACAGAAGAAACAGTGCTTAGGGAACTATCAAAGATAAAAG
Organism: Neoceratodus forsteri; assembly: GCA_016271365.2. NCBI lineage: Eukaryota > Metazoa > Chordata > Ceratodontiformes > Ceratodontidae > Neoceratodus > Neoceratodus forsteri. The sequence goes on along the minus strand of CM057450.1, from coordinate 921,043,086 downwards.
TAGGCAAAGCAATGGGGCCAGATGGGGTGCACCCCAGTATACTGAGGGAACTGAAAGAGGAGCTGGTTGCACCTCTGACAGCCCTTTTCAACATGTCTTTAAAAACAGTGGAGGTAACAGGGGAACTGGAGGAGGGCAGATGTATTTCCACTCCACAAAAGTGGAAATAGGGAGGAGGCAGGAAATTACCAGCCAGTCAGCCTGACGCTGGTGGTAGGCCAGGTAATAGAAACACTATTAAAGAACTGGGGAGTACCTAGTTACCAATAACCTGCAGGATCAGAGGCAGCATGGGTTCACGGGGGGGGAGGTCCTGCCAGATAAACCTGATCAAGTGCTTTAAATGGGTGACCAGAGACGTGGATCAAGGGGGAGCAGTGGACATGGCCTACCTGAATCAGCAAGGCCTTCGACACCATTCCACATAGAAGGCAGCTAAACAAGCTGGAAGCCTCCTAGTCTTGTAGGTCCTTAGGTAGTAAAATGGGTAGAAAATTGACTGGGCAATAGAAGTCAGTGGGTGGTGGTAAATGGCAGTCACTCCGGAGTAGACAAAGTGACCAGTGGAGTACCATAGGGATAGTACTAGGGCCGGTCCTCTTCAATGTCTTCATCAGTGACATTGCAGAAGGGCTGGAAGGGAAAGTATGCCTGTTCGCAGATGACATAAAACTCTGTAACAGAGTAGACTCACTGGGAGGAGCGGAAAAAAATGAGAAGTGATCTAGAAAAGTTGGAAGAATGGTCAAGGGCTTGGCAGCTGGGTTTTAATGCAAAGAGAAAATGTGAGGAAGTAATTCTTCATGGAGAGTGGTGGATGCATGGAAGAGCTTACCAGCAGAGGTGGGGGCGGAAATGGTGACAGGGTTCAAGAATGCATGGGATAGACAAAGAGGGATCTTAGCAGTGAGGGGGACCAGAGACTGAGTAGGGTCTGTGGCAACCCTATAGGTAGGGAAAATAGGGCTGACTAGGTGGGCCATCAGGTCCTTATCTGCCAACAGATTCTATGTTTCAATGTTTCTAACAAGCTTTAGGTAGAAACTTGACAACACATATTAACACATAAATTAACTAGCGTAGGACTATATACATATTCAACAGTGAAAAACTATACAGCACACCAACAAATCCACACATTGCCTGGGATAATATACAATGAACTATACATAATTGCACAATAACTCAATTCCATGGTAGGTTACAACACATGAACAGTTGAACCAACTCATTAACAACAGCACACTGTTACCTTAAATAGATGTTCACGGAACCTCCTACGGATGGCACAGAAGGAGGCAGCCATGTTACATTTAAGCAATACAACATGACAGGGTGTGTGTTATTGTCTAATAACTTCACTCTGGTGGTGGGTTGAAGCACAAGGCACAGCCGAGTGCTTCCACCACCCCAGGAGTGATGTTATTAGACAATAAGACACTCCCTGGAGTGTCTTATTGCTATTATACAAAGGCTCATTTTAAAAATAATAATAAAAAGCTTTAAAAAAAATTGTAAAATTTTTATTTTTATTCTTTTTTGAACTGGAGCCATATTTTGGTAATATGAGAAAAAGTAGTTCAGCAGGTGATGCTGTTGCTTATACTGCGGGTTTCATATAGATGTGTTCCCCGCTCCCCACACACACACACGCTCGTTGCTATGTGGTGACCTTTACTCTAACATGAGATTTAATCTGGGTGGTTCCCCAGCTTGTCCTGGGACCCTGCGAAAATTTCTTTTTTTTTGTCTCCCCTGAGAAAACTAACAGAGTAAAAATGACAAAATAGCGGAGCTGCCTGGAGACTTCCGGTTTCCCATGTTCACTCTGTAACTGGACATCATCGGAATGTGTGAGTTACAGAACTGTTCTGTTTTTATTGTTAAAGTGATTTATTTGAATGGCTAGTGTATGTGGCTTTGGTGAGAGACTGCCATGGGCTTCAAAAGAAAGTGCATTACATATTTGGTTTTTGTGGAAACGGCCAAGCGCACGCGTTTTACTAGTGTGGGGCAGCGTCTGTGAAGTGAAAGAGATGGCAGCTGTTTTTTTTTTTTTTTTTGGTGAAGCCGACAACTTTTATCTGAATTCCTAAGACACCCAGGCACTGAACTTTGTGTATGTGTTGGGGGGGGGAGGGGTAAGCCGTGTCAGCTTCAGGGCATTGTTAGCTTCACGATGACTTGCATTGGGGGGGAGGAATTTTACTGTGATGTGGTCATTTGTGTGCCTGGTCTTAATACAGTGATGTTATTGTGTAATATCATCACTGTGCCAGGCACACACTGACCAATCAGAATAGAGGAATTTTCCTTGCCATTGTATAATGTCTAATATCAGTTGGGTTGGAATTCCATACCATAGGGGCAGCATACACAAAGGAGGATTCTCTGACTTAGTTTTTAGTTTCAAAATAATCAATGGGCTCTTAGAATCAGACCTCAGAGGGTAAACGTTATGCACTGGATTTACGAGGGACGTGAGGGATAGTGGCATTTGCTTATGTTGAATGCTGTAAATGAAACCCCCAATGAAGAATTCAGTCAGTGAGAAGCAGAATGACCATGGAGGAAGCCACAGCATTAATGTGATATACACTTTGTTTCTTTGAATGGAGGTATGCATTTACCCTGGGGGTGTTTTTAAAATCTTTTCATATTGGCCAGCCCGGTGGTGCTGGATGCCATACCTCGTACCATGTCGGTGACCTGAGATCAGGAGCAAGTTCAGGCTGCTGGGGGTTGGCCAGGGGAAAGAGGATTGAGTATCTTGAGGACTGTTCTCTTCTCCTCTCTCAGGGAGGGTGGGTTGTGACTTCCCTGCTACCAGTGACCCCAGTGGAGACTGAGGGGAGCAACAGCAGGGCCCACCAGGAAAAGGGATGGAGGCTGCAGTCGATGTCTGTGGGACTGGTGCGCGAGCATGCCCATCTCACGCTATATGTCATTGCACATCTGCACCTCCAGGGGGGAACTCATGCTCACGAACAAGGAAAAAACCTGACAGCAGCAGGAGGGTACAATGATGTGCCACCAGCCTCATGCCCATTGTCAGATCCCACCTCCCTTGATCCTGATATCCTCCAGCCTTCACCCTACTTGCGTGAAAATTGGATTCAAGGAGCTCCAAGGTAAGTGGATGGCAACTCCACCCTGGGGGGCCCAAGTCAGGGGATCTCCTGTAGGTTAGGGGTGATAGGTCAGAGTTCTGGGGGGACCTAGGGCTGAGGGGGTCTCAGGCCAGGTGGGAATAGCTGGGGGGGGTGTCTGAGTGATACCCCTGTAATCTGCCACAGGAGGGAAGAAGAATTGAAAGAAAAAATCTTTTCATATTGTGGCTTCTTACTGTCGCATTACTGGGGGACTTGGTCTTTTTGTTTCTCCCTAGTTCAGAGGTCCTGTAGTGTGGAGTTATGTGGCTGTGTTGTACATTGAATGCCAACACTTGAAGCAAGGGACCGAGACTGTGATCAGGCTCCGGTTAATGGGGAGAGACTGAGGAGGATTGCAGAACAGCAGGATTCAAACTCAGACTCAAGCTGGAGCTCAGTGGGACCTGAGTGACCTCGGATTGAGCAGAGTGAATACTTGAATGGGGTGGCCCGAGAAGCCCGAGGAACAGGAATGGAAACAGGATCCATTGAAGTGATTGTGTCTGCACTCAGTTTCACAGCATAGTTGCGGCTGGTGAGCCCAGCATCTTGTGGCTCAGCACAGAGCAGTAGAGAGCTGAGATTATGCAAAGAGTTTAATAGACTTAATATTTAAAACTTATCTAAGACTTAGAAAGACTTAACAGATTTCTTGGGACCTCATGTCTGAGGTTTTGTGAGAACTGAAAATCATAAATCATGTGATTTTTTTTTTCTACGTCGTACGGTTACTGAGATATAAGCAATTTAGTATTCCAACACCTCATTTTCGGCTCCAAGGCCCATTATTATGCATATATTCTTTGTACACACTGTGTTTCTCTATGCAGCTGTTGGGCAAAAACAGGGTGTGCACTTCTGTTACTGTAACAGTTAGCGTTTACACTTGCGTTACCGTACCCGTTTGCGTTACTGTTCCCGTGCACGCCTCCGTGTGCGTTACCCTCTGCGTTCTTGTTTGCGCTTGTGGTTGCATTTCCACTACTGTTTCTGTTTGCATTTCCAGCACCACTTTTGTTTGCATTTGCATTTCTCTTTCGGTTTGCGTCTTCGTTGATGTTACTGTTACCATTTGCGTTTCCTATTGCGTTACTGTGCCCGTGCTCATTACGGTTTGTGTTTTCATATGTGCTTGTGTTTCCTTTTGCATTTCTGTTTCCTTTGGCGTTATTGTTGCTGTTACTGTTACCATTTGCGTTTACAATTGTGGTACCGTGACCGTGCGTGTTATGGTTTGCGTTTATGTACTTGTTTGCAATCGTGTTTATGATTCTGTTTCCTTTGGTGTTATTGTTCATGTTAATTTTACCATTTGCATTTACAATTGCGTTACCATGCCAGTGCATGTTATGGTTCGCGTTTACGTGTGCGCTTCCGTTCGCGTTTTCGTTTCTGTTCCCTTTGGCATTCTTCTTGCTGTAAAACTTAACATTTGCATTTACAATACTGGTGCCATCACTGTGCGTGTTACCAGTTGTGTTTTCATACATGCTTGCATGTCCATTTGTGTCACTGTTCGCTTCGGCGTCACTTTACGCTTGCATTTCTATTAACGTTTTCTTTACCATTTATATTTGCTTTACCATGTGTCTAACCATTGCCACTTGCATTTGCATTGCAGTTCCTGTTGCTATGTAACAAGACATCATGTGGTGGGAGCTCCCACCACCGCATTCCATTCACTATTTATCGTCCTCATTCTCAAAAAGAAGGGAAATTAGAGGCAAAAAACTCCATTTAATGCATCAGTTAGGGTTGTTCCACAGCAACAAAAGTGAGGAAATTCTGTGTTAGGGTTGAAAGCCCCCCTTGGACCCTCCTAGCCCACCCCCCAACCGGCATCTGGGTGCACGTAGGGGTCGTCGGTCCTAACTCTCACCCTATTCTTCTATACCTCTGCTTCTTTACACATGTGATGGGATGAGAGTTGGGTGAACAACCCCAATGCGCACCCGATGCCGGTTGGGGTTGGGCTGGGGTCCAAGGGGGGCTTTCAACCCTAACACCAAATTTCCTCACTTTTGTCACTGTGGAACAACTCTAATAGTAAATCCAGGAAATATGATAACTATTATCGACAATTTTCAGAAAATAATAAGTTACATAAGGCCTCTATTATATCATTCAAGTATTAGGAAAATAAGGCAAAAAACATGGTTTAATGGTTGTAAGAAAGCAAAAAAAGAGTTAAAATAAAAAGGTAAAAGTAGTAAAGAGTAATCCAAACAAGGAAGCTTTAAAGCAGTTAAACAAAGAAAGGGAAAAATATAAACAAATACTAGGAAAAGAAGAAATACCAACTAAGAAGTGGAATAAGTTAAGGCAGGCAGTACAGGAAAATAATAATAAAAAATGTTGGACTATGATTAGTCAAGGATACCATCAGTATAGTAAGAGAATTGAGACCTATATAACACATGATACATGGGAAGAGTTTTTTTCCAATTTATATTATTTCCAGGAAGAAAGAATGCCCACAATTTATTACGTAAAGGTGTACCACTATTCATATCCAATTTATATGGATCCATATGAAATATTAACCGCCATACAAGGCCTAAAAAATAATAAGCACCAGGCCTAGATTGAGTAACAGCGGAAGTATACAAATACTTCTAAGACTGGTGGACTCTCATTTTCCATATAATGTTTAACAAACTAGTGCAAGGTAAAGAAATACCAAGTAGCTGGAAAGGAAGCCTGATTTGTCCTATATATAAGAGAAAAGGAGACCCATCAGACCCGCAAATGTATAGACCGATATCACTTCTAGAAACATCTCAGAAGATTTTTTGTAGAATCGTCCTAGATAGGCTATGGAAATGGATAAAGGAGAAGAAAATACTCAGTGAATTTCAAAACGGGTTTAGAGAAGGGAGGTCAACAATCCAGCACTGTTATACCCTTTATCATTTGATATGAAAATATATGAAAATAAAAAAATGGAAATTGTATTGCTGTTTTGTTGACCTCAAAATGGAATTTGATTCAATTAGCCAAGCATTGTTATGGCTCAAGTTGAAATCTTATAATATGGAATATGCCCTATTTGATATCATAGTAAGGCTCCACCAAGATATATGATTGAAAGTAAAATTGAATCAAAAATGTGACTTAACAAATGGAGTTAAAACAAACCTAGGAGTCAGACAAGGTTGCCTATTGGCCCCGGTCTTGTTTAATTTATATATAAATTCACTTATAGAAAATTTAGACAAACCAGCATTCCACTCTCCTAGTATTAAAATAAGGAAAATACCAGTCCTAGCCTTTGCAGATTACTTTGTATTAATATCAGATTTGTTGCTAGGTCTACAAAGAAAAATTGACAATTTTTCAGGAATGTGTAGAGAAAATAAATTAATAATTCATAAAAGTAAAAAAAATCTGCTGGTTTTTGGTTATAAAAAGAAGAACTTTCCAAAATTATATATAGACAATGAAAAAATAGGCCCTGTTAAAAGTTATATTTTTCTAGGAGTGTGTTTTTCGCAAGATACCAAATGGACAGAACACCAAAGATTAATAAGACATAAATTAGTAACAGCAACAAATGCCTTTAAGAGGTTTGTAGCACAAATGGGGACTGGCTCAATAAAAGAGTTACTAAAAGTTATAAAGGCTAAAATTAGGGCTAGTGTAATATATGCAGCAGAAATCTGGGCTACAGAGAAGCTAGAAATTTTACAAATTCAGATAAAGAAACTCTATAGATATATATTGAAAGTTCCACAAGGAATTCCGGCCCCGATACTTAGGGCAGAACTTGATCAATATCCACTTTTAACATATGTGATTGAAAGAAGGATAATATTCTTATTAAAACTATTTACACTTCATGAAACAAGATTACCTAGAATGTGTTTAGAGGAGAAAATAGATTACTCAACAAGAAAGATGATGTTCCCTATGATGTCATGTATTGCCACTTATGTATACCCAATGGGAATAGGACACCTTCAATCCTAAATCTATTATAGACCCTTTGAGGAGATTGTGTCTCAAGTCAAAACTAGGACCAAAGATATAGCAATTTCTGAAGATATGGAACAAATTCAAACCTATAAAAACTTTGATTGGTATAAAAAAATTAAAACAGTGCATAAATTAGAGTCTTATCTAATAATATTGGAAGATCCTGATGCTTGAAGGATAATTACCAGATTCCAGTTTGAAATCTACAATTGTAGACAGGTCTGTTATCAACAAAAAAGGAAATATATCACTGATGGATTATGTAAATGTAATCTAAAAGTACCAGATGACTTGAGGCACATTTTCCTAATATGTCCTATTTATGAAAAATATAGGAAACATTGGATGGGACAAATTTTGTCAGGCATCAGTCTCCCCCAAGACACTATTTTAATGTGCTTAATTAACTCTCAGGAAAAAGCTACACTGTACAGACTTAGTCATTTTTCATTACCATTGAAACTATAAATTTATGTTTTATTTTTATATTTAAATAGGATTAATTGTTTTATAAGTATGTTGTTCTGTCCTAAGGATTCTATATATTACTTGCTGCTGTATTCTGTCTCTTAAAAATTGTAAAGACCTTGTGTCAAACAATAAAAATATTTATTGATTGATATTTTGAAACAGCTAGTTATTCACAGCCCAGAGGTCAGAGATGAGGTGCAGTTTGATATCGGAGATATATTTATAGCTGGTATTAAGGACAAAGTCATCTGCATATAAGATAGCAGAGCAACGGGACAAGCACTGGTTAAGTTTATGTCAAGGGCAAAAAGAAGTGACCCCTGCATAGAGCCTTAAGGGATCGCTACATGTTTGTGGGAAGGTTTAGATAGAGAGTATACATATTCAACTCTTCATGATCTGTCCAAAAGGTAATTCTGAACCAGGGTAGTGAAATGGCAGTTATGCCTAGCAGGCAAGTTTATCACAGAGTAGTGAGTGGTCAACAAGGTTGACAGCCTTGGTCAAGCCAATGAAGACTGCTCCTGTGAGGTTGCCACTATCCATGCCTGTGGTAATGTGATTGGTTAGAGTAAGCAGAGCAGTAGTGGTGCTGTGTCCCTTGCAGGAGCCATGCTGCAAGGGAAAGAGGCGATCATGTGCAGTGAGACAATTGGTAAGCTGGTTGGAGACAATTTTCTCCAGGATTTTTTTAAACCGGTAGTATGGTGATAGGCCTATAGTTGTTTTTTTTTTAACAGCTTTTTATCTCCTTTCTTAAAAAAAAGACACTATAGATGATATCTTTCAGAGATCAGGTTACATACAAGAGGACATGGATAGATTAATAAGCCTGGTGACATGGGGTGCAAGCTCATAGGCAGCAAGCTTAAGAGGTTTAAGCTGTAGTCTGTCTGCACCTGCAATGTGCTCTAGGAGTTTGTGGACCTTAAAGGTGCCAACTCTCTTAAAGTCAAAGGAAGGGTGCACAATGGGTAGGGAGAGCAGAGGTGGGGCAGACACTGTGAGATGAGGATGTGGATGAATCAGGGAATGTCTTGGTATAGGGGAGAGGTCTGAAAAAAGCTATTAAAAGTATTGGCTAGTGTAATGCTATACATACATACAATTAACATAATTTAAGATCATATCTAAGGGGGGAGAGGTTCATAACATATCCTTGATATGCTTCCAGAAGAGCTTCGGGTTATGAGCAGTGCAGTTAAAGAGCCATTCACAATAAGAACTCTAATTGTGCCGAATGGCACTTTTGCATTCATTATGAAATTCCCTATATGCTACCCAGTCAGTGTGAGAGGAAGAGGCCTTGTAATCAAGCCATTTTTTGTCCATAGCAAGTAGTTTGGAAAGGAGAGCATGGTCCAATCATCTAGTTACAGAACCTCTCATCCTTTTCTTGATGATGGCAGCAAATTCATTTTGCAGCAGGAAGTGAAGGGGGATACTACAGAGTGAGGATCTAAGGTGTCATATAGGGGGGACTGGCAGCTGGCCTAAAAATGTCAGGATCAAGATTGGAGTAGTCCCAAAATTGGATGAGTCTGGGAGGTGGCTTGGTCAGTTTCGCATGCCATACACAGAAGACAGGAAAGTGGTACTCTACTGCATCAGACAGCACACCTAGCATTTAATCCTGTTGGGGTGGGAGGTGAGTATCCATTCAATAAGTATTTATGTGTTGCCATTGTTGGATCTTATGGTGGGTTCAGAAATTCACTGGGTCAGATTGAGTTTACTAAGGGCCTGCACCACAGACTTACTACACTCAAGGAACCAGTAATTTTTCTTTACCACAGTTTCAATGGATGTGGTTAGTGAGGAGAGGGACAATATACCACCAGCAGGTGGCAGGTAAATGCAGAAGACATGGAGCAGTTTACTGATTCCCAGTGTAAGTACACCATGACAGCACTGTAATGGTGACTCAAGCTGAGGAGTGAGGGTTACCCAGTCAATGTGTCATGGAGATTATTGAGTGTTAAAATCCACATGGAAAAAATAGCATAGTAGAAAAGAGCTATAGGGAGAGTATAGCACAAATATAGCAGCGTTATCCCCGTGGCTGTTTTCATTGGGGCCAACCATGATAACTTCCCCACTGCATGGGGGATCTCTGAGCTGCTGCTGTGGCATGCGGCTTAGAGTGACAAGCCCTGACTGGTGTCAGAACATCTGCTGACCAGAGTTTGATTCCTGGTCATGTATCTTTTTTGTGTTTTCAGATCCGCCCCTGTCCCAACTTTCTTCCCACAGAGTGGCATCTCCCATGGAGTTTTTATATTTAAGCTGCCCCCCCAACTTGCCCCCTTTTTCGAGTTGTGTACCCCATGGAGTTGTTATATTTAATATGCTGCCCCCTTTCGAGTGGCATACCCTTTGGAGTGCAATTACCGATTGTCCCCCCCCCACCCCATCTCCTAGTTCTGTTGCTGGTTCAGTTCTGTCTCCAGGTGTTCGCGCTGTCTGGATGGTCGCGCTGTCCCTGAGATTGGTGTTTTCATTCAGCATTTCATTTCATTTCACTATGTTGCTTTTGCAGTTCTTGACAGCGCTATTGTGCAGTCAGCATTATAACATGGTGCTGGAGTAAGGCTAGGTGATGTGACATTGAAGTGAGACCTAAAATAGATTAGAGTGCTAAAGTACCTCCTTTTTAGTAGTAGGATGGTGACACTGGATACAATTATACACCTGGAGTGTACAAAGCTGCCAGGGATGGTTTGTTTCAACCAGGTTTCAGATGTCCCCAGCACATCATGTTGGTAGTGGAACACCAAGGCTGTAAGTTCATCCATCTGAGGGATGAGGCTTCTAATGATGCACTCATGAAGAGGCAATACTGAATCTGATGCTTACTAACAGGGACAGTATTGCAGACATCAAGGTGGGAAGTCATCTGGGGATCAGAGATCATCGTACAGCATGGTTCAACATAAGAACAGATGCAGAATCCAATCACACAATGGCAGGAGTCCTGGACTTCAAAAGGGCTGATTTTACAAGGATTGGTGACTGCCTCAGGAATGACCTGGTGGGGAGAGAACCTGGGAAGGTGAAGGAAAAGTGGGCCAAACTAAAAGAGGGCATAGTGAAGGCAATGAAGCTTTGTGTCAAGCAGGTAAGCAAAAGTAAAAGAAAGAGGAGAATGCTCTGGTTCCTAAAAGAAGTAGCAGGAAAGGTAAAGGTTAAAAAAGTAGCAGTCAGAAGATTTAAGGAGACCCAGAGAGAGGAGGATGGGGAAGTGTCTCTGGGAAAACAGAGGGAGGGAGGCAGGCAAAGCAGTAAGGAGTGCAGAGGTGCAAACTGAGGAAAGAATAGCTCAGGGAGTATCAAAAGGAGACTAGACATTTTTTAGGTATGTTAGTGAGAAAAGGAAGACAACGGGAGGGCTGGTATGGTTAAAGAGGAAGGGGGTGACTCTACGGAGGGGAATAAAGAAAAGGCAAATATCATGAACAAACATTTCTGCTCAGTATTCACAGTAGAAAGGGAAGGGGAGAACCACAAAAAGATGCCAGGAGCTTTGATGAGAGGGAAATGGACACTAGTCTGTTTTCTGAGGAGAAAGTTTGGAAGCACTCACTAACCTGAATGTGAACAAAGCTATGTGGTCAGACAGGGTACATCCAAGGGTGCCACAGGAGCTCAGAGGTACTGGCTGTGGCTCTAACAAACCTATTTAACAGATCACTGGAGACCAGCGAGATCCCTAGGGACTGGAGAAGGGCAGAGATAGTCACACTTCACGCAAGTCATAGAAGGGAAGAGGCAGGCAATTAACTATAGGCTTGTCAGCCGACATTGGTGGCGGATAGATTAATGGAAACACTACTAAAGGAAAGGATTGTGGAATATCTTGTATCCAATGGATTACAGGATCTAAGGCAGCATGGTTTCATAGGAAGACGGTCATGCCAAACAAATCTGATAGATTTCTTTGATTAGGTGACCAAGGAGTTAGACCAGGGAGGAGCAGTGGACATAGCTACCTAGATTTCAGCAAGACATTCAGCACCGTTCTACATAGGAGACTTGTAAGCAAGTTGGGCAACCTGGGGTTGTAATAAGGTGGTAACCTGGGTAAGTGACATAGTAAAGCAACTGGAAGGAAAGCCCTGCCTCTTTGAGGCCTCTTTGTGGATGAAACCAAGATCTGCAACAGAGTGGACACTCCGGGGGTGGAAAGGATGGGTAGGGATCTGAAAGACAGAAGGAGTGCTCAAGGGTAGGCCACCTGGGTTTTAATAGAAAATAATGCACTTGGGCCATAGAAATCCCAGAGTGGAGTACAAAATGGGTGGAGTGATAGTGACTAAGACCAAGCAGGATGAGACCTAGGGATAATCGTATCAGATGACCTAAAGGTGGCCAGGCAGTGTGACAAGGCAGTCAGAAGGGCTAGTGGGATGCTGGGACGCATAGAAAGGGGTATCACCAGCAAGAAGAGGGAGGTGGTGCTACCCCTATATAGATTGCTTGTAAGACCTAAATAATGCACTCGGGCCATAGACATCCATGAGAGGTGCAAAATGGGTGGAGTGATAGTGACTAAGACAAAGCAGGATGAGACCTAGGGATAATCGTATCAGATGACCTAAAGGTGGCCAGGCAGTGTGACAAGGCAGTCAGAAGGGCTAGTGGGATGCTGGGGTGCATAGGAAGGGGAATCACTAGCAGGAAGAGGGATGGAGGTGGTGCTGCCCTGTATAGATTGTTGATAATCACCTTGAGTTCTGTGTCCAGTTCTGAATACCACATCTCAGGAAGGACATACACAGAGTGGAGGCAGTCCAGAGGAGGGCTACCAAAATGGTGCAGCGTCTGCATCAAAAGCCATATAAGGAGAGGTTTAAGAAGCTAAATATGTACAGCCCAGAAGAGAGGAGGGAGATGGGGGATATGAAAGAGACCTGTAATAACCTCATACAGGAGGGGGTATTTTTCAGAGAAAAAGGTGCTCTAGAACAAGGAGGCATGCTATGAAGCTGGAGGAGGTAAAGTCAGGAGGGATGTGAGGTAGTACATCTTCACAGAAAGGGTGGTGGATGCCTGGAACAGCCTTCCAGCAGAAGTAGTGGGGGAGAAAACAGCGGTGGAGCTAAAAAATGCCTGGGACAGGCACAAGGGAACCTAGAGGTGAAGAAGGGTGGGGAAGAGATGGTGCTGTAGATCAAGTTAGGTCTGCAGCAAAAAAATGAAGGTTAAAAAAAATGGACAACTCGGTAGGCCCAGTGGCCCTTATCTGCTGACACATTTTGTTTCTACGTAATGTTAAGGTGCACAATTTTCAGGCCTGTTAAGGACTGCTAGGGGGTGATTAACTAAAGGCAGTGGAGGGGTCATTGGTAGGACCAGGGTTTTATTCAATGTCACCAGCAGACATTAGATGAGTTAAGGTTAAATAACTTAATGGACAAGATCTCAAGCACACAGACTTGTTGAACAAGCCACAGTAATATTTTCTTAGGTGGCACAACATTGTACTGAAACAATGTCTGGGTAGTAAAAATTGGGGAGTTTTAGCAACATGCATATGCCTTCCCTCCAGCATCTCCGCTGTCACCCACCCTTACCCAGCTTCACAAACCCCACCTTTCTCCTTCATTTCCATGTCACCTGCTGCTGCTGTTAAGGCTCTTCTTGCCCTCAACAAAAGTAATAGCCCAGACAGCCTCAACTCCAAACCCCTCCATCTCTCTGCCCCTGCTCCTTGTCTCCTCCCTCCTTAACCTCTCTTTCTCCCTCAGCTCTGTCCACAAAACTTGGAAACATGCCACCGTTATTCCTCCCCGTAAAGGTGGTGATGCCTCTAACCCAGGAAACTATCGACCCATCTCCCTTCTCCTTACCCTGAACAAACTTCAGGAGCATTTGGTATTATCGCAAGTCTCCCCTTTCCTTGACTCCACCTCATTTTTCACTCCTTACCACTCTGGATTTCATAAATTCCACTCCACCTCCTCCTCCCTGCTTCGGCGTACTGATGCTATCCTCACTGGATTCAGCCATATTTGTTGACCTGGCCAAAGCCTTCAACACTGTAGCCCACTACCTCCTTCTCACCAACTTCTTGGCAGCAGGGCTCTCCATCCTTGTCATAAATTGATTCCACTCCTACCTTGGGGGTAGGACCCGGTCAGTTAGAACTGGTAAATCCATACCCCCATCCCAGTTTGCACTGGCGTCCCTCAAGGTTCTGCCCTTGGTCCAATACTCTTTTCAGTTTTCCTAAATGACCTCCCTGCTGCCTGCACCTCAGTGTCCATTGACATGGACACTGATGACACAGTCCTATTTGCCTCTGGCCTTCCCCCCACTGATGTGATGTCTAGGCTAGAGCTGGATTTTGATAATGTTCAGCTCTGGTTCTGCTCAAATCAGCTGACTCTTAATGCCAAGATAACAGTCTCCATGACATTTGGTTCAAAGCAAAAACTTGCTAGGATGCTGGCCCCCCCTCCTACCACACTCTGAATGGGTTCACCATCGAAGATGTCCCATCCTTCAAATACCCCAGGGTCTGGCTTGACAGTCACCTTGACTTTTCTGAACATGAGGATGCCATTAACAAAAAACTTCGCCCCAAACTAGGAACACTCTATCGCAACCACAGCTGCATCTCTCTGCAGGGCCGCAGAGCTATTGTTCAGAAAATGATCTTCCCTATTTTTGACTGTGGTGATACAGTATACAGCACTGCATCCAAATCTACCCTATACAAACTGGACTCTCTCTTCCACTCCTTCTGTCATTTTGTCCAAAACTGTCTGCCTCTCACTCACCACTGTACTCTGTACACCCCTTTCCTTTCCCTTCCTTGAGAATAGGCACCTAGCCCATTGCTCCTCTTTCACAGCCAAGTTCTGGCTTGGCACTCTCCCTTCCTATCTCTTTTCTATCCTCACCCCATCCCCATACACCTCCAATGCCAGCCGTAGCTCCAGCATCCACTCCTTTGCTCTTCCTCCTAGGACCTCCTCAGTCGGCCAGGTTGCCTTCTCATACCACTTCCCTAAAATCTGGAACTCGCTCCCCTTACACATCCAGTCAGCTTCCTCCTCTCACTCTCCATCCTCTCTGCTGTTTAGCTTTACCTCACCCTCCTGTAACGGCAGCTGTCCCCCAATTTTTATTCTACTCTGCATTCTCTCACTGTTTCCCTCAACTCTTAAACTCACTCCCCTTCCCATCAGTTCTGCCACCTCCTCTCACTTCCCTATCCTCCCTCCTGCTTAATCTTCACCTCACCCTCCTGTAACTACCACTGACCACCATCTCTTCCCCTCTGCTGTACCCACTCCACCACTACCCACCCGCTTCCCCCTCCCTCCATTCTCTCCCCAGCCTGTCTCCCCTACACCCTCTGCCTGCCCCATTTCTAATCTCATCTAACCTCCTCCTTGCAGACCAGGAAACCAGTACACAAACTAGATGTGCATTGAACCATGTCTGGCCCATGTGGGGTTTGCACCCCAGAGGGATGCATGGTCCGCTTATCTATCCCTACCCTAATGTTTCTCTTTGCAGACCAGGAAAACAAGACATGGACTGGGAGTGCATCCAGCCATGCCTGTCCCTTGTGGGGTGTGCATCCCAGAGGGGCGAAAGTCTGACTCACCATCTTGACTTACTCCCACTGCCCTCCCATTCCCCCTCTCTTCACACTCTCCTCAGCATTCCCCATTTCTTATCTTCAAAACTCTCTCCACACCTGTACACTTCCACCATATTTCTTACACGCTCTCTCTACTGTTTCTCCAGGTTTCTCTCTGTGCCTCTCACTGCTCCATAATTGCTATGGCCCTCTGACACTGCTATGTTCATTTTGTATTACTGGTTGTAGTAAACAGTATATATATATATATAGTGAATATATGTATATTAGTTTGTATCCTTGCTGTGTATAATAAACTGTTCTCCCTCTCCCCTTCTCCCCAGAGTGCATCTGGAAATGAGCTATTTCAGCTCAGTATCCCTTTCCTGGTTAAACTTTTCAAACAAATAAATATAGTTTGACATGATGAAATTTGTTGGGGTTACATGCATGTCCTTGTATGAGTACATGAGAGGGAGTGAGTTAGATACATACAGTGCACCCGCCAGCAGGGTAAAAACACTCAATGCTTCCTCCCCTGGCTAGCCCCCAATGGCCCACGTTCCTTCCCAAATGCATGTTGTTGCCATAGCATGCGGTAGCACTCCTGCTGTGTTACTGGGTCCGGCTTTGATCCATTTTTAAAATGTCTTTTCCCATGATAGGCTAGCTATGGTGCAATCTCTCATTTCTAATGACACTCTGCTTATATCCATTTTCACATTGTATTTATCCTGGACAGCACAGTGACGATTCAATATCTCATTTCCAGTGGGAGGCCTAGGTTTTACCCATGTTTTTACCCAGGATAGGCCAGATGAGCGGTAATTTCTCCTTTTCAGTGATCTCCAACATTTTAACCCAAATTTCCAACATAGTTTTTTATCACCTCATGATCAAGACGTGGGATTTTTTAAATCCTGCTCAAAAGATTATTTGCAGAGTGAATGCAAAAACATGTTTCAGAGGGGATTTGAAAAATGATACCTGTCCTGTTCATGGGGGGAGGAGGGTTAACACAAGGGAGCTATTGAAAATTTGAGCCCAAAATCTGCAACAATAAATGTATGATTAAATGTTGGAGAAATACTACGTTTTGTCACAACTTAGCTGTGTTTTACATTTTGACCTAGCATTTTCAATATAAACTTTTTATGACCTCATATGATAATGACAGGTGAAATTTTTTAAATCCTCACCAAAAGATGATTTGGTGGAGTGACTGCAAAAATGTGAGTGGTGGGAATTTGAAAAATGATCGCTATCAAGTTTATAATGAGCTGTAATATTTGATGGTGGTCTTGTTTTATTGTCCGACGATGTCTTGTGATTTAAACAAATTATAGTGTATGGTTGGCTCCTATTGTGTGTGTATGCACTCTTATATGCTGTTGTGGTACAGTTTAAGGTAATGAAAAGTTCTGGTATCATTCTGATGTCACAATAAGACCCTCATCTGACCTACAATATCCATATTACCAACCTCATCAAGAAAATCCACATGAGGCTAGGTTTCTTATACCAAATCAGAAAGTCCTTATCTCCATCTCGAGACTATACCTCACCAGCTCCCTTCTCCTGCCACTTCTTGATTATGGCTCTATTATCTACTCCACCCAACACATCCCCCCTTTTCTCCAAACTCAGAACTACATACAATAATATTGAACACTTTGTGACCAGCCTCTCCTGAATGACCCATCACTGTACCCTCTATGCCTCCCTCAACTGGCTCACACTTGAAGGCAGGTTCCAACTTAAAATGCTGTCTTTCCCTGGCCCAGTGGCACTGAGGATTGAGGCGTTGAATGCCACACCTCATACCACGCTGGTAAGGACTGAGCATCACAGCTCTCCTTCCATGGGGTGGGGAGTGTGAGCGCGTGCATAGCTAGAGGGGCTTGCCCGTGTCTAGGTGCTTCATTGCCCCGCAGAGGCGGAGACAGCCGCCGTGCCCATTGCACAGTGGCGGGCACAAGGGGAGAAAAAGGAGAAAATACCGAGACTGCAGGATCCAGGATGGCTCTGCTAGGCTGGAGTACTTACCTCCTCCGAGGGGTCATGACAGCCCCCTACTGGGTCCATGGCAGTGGAAATACAATATTGTGATAAAAAAAATGCTCTGTTTCCTACACAAAGTTTACCATAACCTGCTGCCAATCAGCATTAACTCCCTTTTCCCCATATCAGTTCCCAAGCACAGTTCAAGAGGGTCTGCCTGTCATATCTTTGACACCCCTTTTTACCGCACCAAGCATGCGCAGAGCTCCATCACATACAAAGGCCCAACATTTTTTTTTACAATAAACTACCCCTGAACTTCAGGCCTGTATTTCAATTGGCTCATTCACCTCCTCCCTCAAGGGTCACCTCCTCCAATCCACCACTTGTGCCTGCCCCGGTAGGCATCACCCCTAAATGTCCACCAACCCCTTGAGTTACCTTAGAGTTTTTATGTATCTGTATATATTGCTCTATTGCTGTGTGCTCTGTATTTTTTTTTAAACAAGATGATGCTGTCTTATACACTGTTCCTATTGTAAATATCATAAAATATTGCAGGTATTGTTTTTACCTTTTTCTCTGTATCATCGAATTTATGTACTACTGGACGTTTGTGAAAATGGGCATTTTTGCTCACATACTTTCCAGTATAAAAAATTGCATTGAATTGACTGATACCACAAGAACTTTTCAGCCTTGACGTGTCACCTGATTGAATGAAGGTACACCAGCAACAAAAAATGAAGGGCAAACTGGCAGCATTGCTTAGTGAGCGGCTCACTAAGACAGTTTGGACATGGATAGCTCCATGCTTTCAAACAGTACTCATTTCTCTACTTTTTTAAACAATAAACAATGCGGTCGTAAATTGTATCTTTACCGATGGAAGGAGGATTGGGAGTGGGAGATGGATCATTGGCAAACTGGCAGAAGTCAAGGTAGAAAACCTTTTAAAAAAAAACACAAAAACAAAAACATTTACATACCGGAGAAACCATACACTATATAAAAAGGTACATGGTTGACCATACACAACTAAAGCTGTGTTTCCATCTTGGGGATGTGATGCTGTCAAAGAGACCTCTCAAGCTATTCTCTTGACATCTGTATGACATCATCACATTCCCTCGATGGAAACACAGCCTTGTTGTGTATGGTCTCTCATACACTATTCTATATGTTATAACAATTTAAAGTGCCTTGGTTTTTAGAAAGGTGTTTTTAAATAAATTATCTATCTACTGTATCTGTCTGCCTGCCTGCCCGTCCGTCCGTCCATCCATCCATCCATCCATCCATCCATCCATCTATCTATCTATCTATCTATCTATCTATCTATCTATCTATCTATCTATCTATCTATCTATCTATCTATTTTCATGGGGTGGGAAAACAAGGCCTCCATTGAAAATCTGGGGTTAAAATGTGCAAAACATATTAAAGGTATGAGTGAACATTGGAAAAATGTAGCATTTCTTTGCCCAGTCATTTTTTTTACATTATGATGCCAGATTTTTCAACATAGTTCTTTTATGACCCCACCTTATGATTAAAGCAGGTGGAATTTTTCAAATCCCATCTGAAAGGTGATTTTGCAGACTGACTGTGAAAACAAGTTTTTAGGTTTGAGTTAAAAAATAGCACCTATCATGTTCATGAGGTGGGTAACAGAAAGCTATATTGAACATTTGGAGCCAAAAGCTGCAATAATTAAAAAGTTATGAGTTAACATTGAAACAAATCAAGGTTTCTTCATAACTTCTTTGTTTTTTGACATTTTGACCCTACATTTTCAACATAGCCTGTTTATGACCCATGTCATGAACACGACAGGAGGAAACATAGAAACACTGAATTTGTCAGCAGATAAGGACCACTTGGCCCATCCAGTCTGACAAGTTTCTCCCTGCCTATACTGTCACTGCAAACCCCACCTGATATCCAGATACTGACCCCCACTTTCCTATTAAGATTCCTTTGTACCAATTCCATATGTGCTTGAAGCCCTCCACTGTCCTACCACCTCCACTGGAAGACTGTTCCAGGCATCCATGACTCTTTCATTGAAAAAAGTGCTTCTTCACATCCCTCCTAAATTTCCACCATCAGCTTCATTGCATACCCTCTTGACCTGGTGCACCTTCTCTTCTAAAAAAAAGTTCCCCTGCTGCACCTTGTTCACCCACATTAGGTACTTATAGGTCTCTATCATGTCCACCCCTATCTCTCTTCCAAGGTGTACATATTGAGATCCCTAAGTCTCTCCTCATAGGGCTTATGATGCAGCCTCTACATCGTTTTAGTTGCCCTCCTTTAGACAGTCTCTACCCTTTCAATGTCCTTCCTGAAATGTGGTCTCCCAGGACTGTGCACAGTACTCTGGGGGGGGGGGGTCTCACCAATAATTGATAGAGTGGCTACACTACCTCTCTACGTTTGCTGGTGATACCCCTCCCTATGCACCCCCATCATCCCACTGGCCCTCCCTACTGCTTTGTTACATTGTCTTGCCACCATGAGATCCTTTTCTTGGTTGTGACTGTCAGCACCTCTCCTCCTATTTAATACACCATCCTTGGGTTTCTGTGCTCTAGGTGCATGATTTTGCACTTTTTTGCAATGAAACCCAGCTGCCATGCCTTTGACCACACCTCCAGTTTTCTCAGGTCCCTACTCATTCTCTCATCCCCTCTGGAGTACCTATGCTATTGCAGATCTTGTTGTCATCTGCAAAGATGCATACTTTCCCTTCCAGCTCTTCTGTAATGTCACTTATGAAGACATTGAAAAGGATTAGTCCTGGCACTGAGACCTGAGGTACCCCACTGGCCACTTTAGAGTGAGTGCCGTTTACCACTACCCTCTGTCACCTATCCATCAACCAGTTCAGTACACAGTTTACCACCTTGGGTCCCGCCCCCCAAACTGCCGAGTTTCCTTACAAGCTTCCTATGTGGTATGATGTTGAAGGCCTTGCCAAAGTCTAAGAAGGCTATGTTCACCACTCCACCTTCATCTATTTCCCTGGTCACCCAGTCGAAGAAATCAATCATGTTCATCTGACATGAACCCCCCCTCCATGAATTCCCGCTGCCTAGATCTTGCAACCCACTTGATTTAAGATACTCCACTAGCCTTACTTTCAATAGTATTTCCATTAACTTCCCCATCACTAATGTTAGACTGGCTGGCCTATTGTTACCAGCCCCTGCCCTGTGGCCCTTTTATGAAGCTGGACTACGTCTGCCTTCCTCCAGTCCCCTGAAACTACTCTTGTTTCCAGAGAGTTGTTGAATAGGCTGCCAGAGTTGCAACCAGCACCTCCCTGAGCTTCTCAGTGCCCTTGGATGTTCACCCTCTGACTCCTTAGCTTATCAAACTTTCAGATTTGCAAGTCCTCTCAGGATGCTTTCCTCTGTGAATGGACTTGCATTCACCTCCCTCCCCTCAATGTTCCTGTTGCTTCTGTGTGGTCCATCCCCCTCTGCCTCCACTGTGAAGAATGAATATCTGTTTTTTTCCCCGATCCTTTTCTGCACAATCTCCCCCTGCCCTTCTTAACTTAACAACCCCTCCCCTTGTCTTCCTTTTTTCACTTATGTATCCAAAAAAGGTTTGCCCCATTAAGCTACCCTTTGATTATCCTTTCCTCCATTTGTGCCTTAGTGCCCCTCACTGCCTTTCCCGCTCCCCTCTGTTTCTTCTGGTACACTTTTCTATCCTCTTCCCTCTGCATCTCCTTGTACCTCCTGAATGCCACCCCTTTAGCTTTTACCTTTGCAGCCACTTCCCTTGAGAACCACAGTGGTCCCTTTTTCTTCCTGCTTTGCCCACTTCTTTCATGCAGATGGTTGTTGCCTTCACTGTGCTAACCTTCAATTTGGCCGAGTGTTCCTCCATGCCACCCAGGCAATTCCTCATTAGATTATCTCTGAGGTATTTACCCATTTTTCACAGTCTACCTTCCTGAAGTCCAAGACTCTGATAATTGTGTGGTGTGTCTCTTCCACCATCCTTATGTTAAACCACACTATATAGTGATCACTGATCCCCAGGCGGCATCCCATCTTGACATCTGCAATACTGTTCCTGTTTGTGAGAAATAGGTTCAGTATTGCCATATTGGCTCTCCGATTAGTTGCCTGAGAAATGCACTGTGCAGGGAGTCTAAGATGGCTTTGCTTCTAGCTGAGCCACAGTTAAGGGGTATGTTTGTTTTTGTAAAATTATAACTTTTCTTATGTTAAGGGGTAGAGGATTGTTTTGTAAAATAAATGATGACTTTTTTTTTTAGCAGTTTGCTTGCTTTTTGGCCGCCCTTGACCCTCTTCCCCAGAACAATCTTCTCTGTCTCTCTTGCTCTCTCTCTCTCTCTCTCTCCAACTGCATCCCCAGCAGACAGAACAAGCCCTTTTTTAAATGACAACTTAGTAATCTTTCATGTTTTTTTGCAACCTTGGCCCTCCCACCTGTGATACTCAGTATGCTCTGTCTCTCTCCTATTCCTTCCTCTCAGCAGACAACCAGAACCCCTTTGTTGTTGTTCTACTTATTTATTTTATTTAGTAAATTATTTCCAGTTTCTTTTAGCAGGCTGGCCCTCCTTCCACCCTCCTCCCACTTCATCTTCATTATCTCTCTCTGTTTCTGATCTTACTTTGCCTGTGTCGCCACTCGCATGCTCCATCTCCATCTGTTGCATAGTGCAACAGTACTTATTCTGCTGAGTGTTGTCACATGACCCATTCTGCCTGTCAGCAACTGCTGTTGGCTGGTTACTGCTTGTGCGCCAACAGTCCATTGCATTGCCCGATCCCCTCATTTCTGGATTGCCCAGTCCCCTCCTCCCCATCCACCAAAGGCACCTCTCCTGCTCACTGTGTGTAGCTTCCATTCTCCTCACATCATCCATCCCCCCCCACCCACCAGAAGAAAACACTCACTGCATCCCTCCCTCCCTTCTTCCCAGTGGTCCCCACATCAGGTCAGTCTCTTTCCCTCCTTCTCACCTGTCAAGCCACCTGATGTGCTCACTGCATCCCTTCTCCCTATGTCATACTGACTACCATCAGCTATACCCATGAAACACAGAAACATAGAAATTGTTGGCAGATAAGGACTACTAGGCCCATCCAGTCTGCCCATGGATTCAGAACCAGACTCAGTTGACTACGTCTACATTTATCCAGCCCTAGTGTGTATGTTCTTCAATTCAAAGTGATGCAGTAGTCTAAAAATTAAAATGATTGACTAACAGCAGGAATCAGAGAAGCATTTTCATGTCATGGGAAGCTAGAAAGACAGTTAACGTATAAACAGATCACCTGTCAGTGCTGACACAGGAATATGTGCATGGGACATACAGTAGTACACCAAATAAGCAAATATTAGAAAAATGGTTTACAAATGTGTCCCACCCACACAACACAGTACAGAAAGAAATTACAGTTTCCACATGACATGAGTTTAACTTTCTTTTACTCAAGTCCAATGATGCAGCCTTGCTGTGATTCAAGGAGGTCCCCTGCAGCATCTTAAGTATCTGAATTTTCTTCTTTGGGGAACTCTTCCATTTCTGCCATGCCTGCCTCAGTTTGTGCTGAGGATGATGGTCCTTACCTGTCTTCACCTTCCATGTCCTCAACTGTGAGTAGTGCCCAAACTGATGCTGTCCTGCTTGGGGAATGCAATGCAGATTCATTTTTATAAAAAAAACAGCATACTCTTATTGGCGAGGGAAAGGTTGGTTCATCTGTTTGTAATCATGGCCCCTGCCTAGATGGAAACATTTTCGGAACTGACATTAGATGGGGGGGCAGCTAAGATATTTAAAGGCTACAGCTGCCTGTAATGACCAATCTTTCTCCTTATTCTGCTAGTAAAGAATGAGCTCCTCATCTGCAGCTTGCTGTACCAGATCAGTCATGTATTCCTCGACTGCCTCAACTGATTTCACCACTGCCTTTTCCCCATCATCAACATCCCATGTGTACTCCACCTGTGCCTCATGGTCAGCAACCCCCACTTGAGACAACACCGCCAAAAGTGGATTGCATGATATATGTGTGTTTTTTTGACAGCAGATGTGTTGCTGCAATATTTACCCTCCATTCCGGTTGCCTTTCCTAATGTACATCCTTACTTCTTCTGAGTAAGCTGCTCATGCTGTCTTTTCAAAACATGCATCCCATATGCCTTTTGTGAGATGTTTTTGAATATGTAAGATCTGATTCTTTTATTGTATTTAGATTTTGTTGACTGGGAAAGGAGGACTAAGCAGTTTTGCCTATTTTCAGCCTTGTCCCAGGCGGTGGAGATACAGATGAAAACAAACTGGAATTGAACCCGTTTCAGCTCTGATATCCCCCATAGAAGACTGATGACAACCCATGTTTGTATGGAGGGGTCCAGCACAGTCACCATGCTGAATTTGGTTGATGTTTGTATACTGTCCAAGTGTTTGTTGTGGTCTAGGACCTCCAGCAAGTGCTCAGCCAGTGAGGAATTGAATATGGCACCAGCCACCTCAGACTGCACATTCTGAACAGCCTACCTCAGCACATGCAGTAGGAGTATGGCTGGGTATAGAGAGGCAGTGTCCCATACATTGTCTGTGTGAGACGATCAAATGGGTGCAACATTACAATTAAGCCATTCATAAACCTCCATTAATCAGTGGTTAATGACACAGGAGCTCCTGAACTGTCCCTGCAAATATGCAGCAGCACATACTCAGAAAAGGCCTTATATTGCTCAAACATTCTTTCCAGCATATATAAAGATTAGTTCCACCTCATTATCACCTCTTGTTTTTATTGCTGCTCAGGTAGGCCATCTTTTATTTGCAGTGACCACAGCTGGTTCTTGGCCTTCCCAGACCCTGCAAAATGAACAGAGATTCACCAGCACATACAGTATTCAATACTTAGAAACAGCATCTGTCCGCAGATCAAGATCGCTAGGCCCACTTAGGCTGTCCATTTATTTCCCTGTTTATACTATCACCACAGACCTACCTGATCTCCAACTACTTCCTCCCATGCTTTCCGACCAAGTTCCTTTGTGTCTATCCCATACATGCTTGAAGCCCACCTCTGTTTTCACCCCTACCACCTCCACTGGAAGACTGTTCCAGGCATCCACCACTCTCAGAGAAGTACTTCCTCACATCCCTCCAAAATTCATCCCTTCCAGCTTCATTGCATGCCCCTTGTTCCTCTTCATAAAAATACTCCCTTCCTGTACCTTATTCACCCCCATGAGGTAGTTTAAAAAGTTACATCATTTATTTTTTATCTTAGATTCTGGAGAATCTGACTAGCTTAATCATTTCAGATATATAGATTCAGGAGTTTGAGTCTTATGAATAAGTGATTTATTGGTAATTGGATTTAAGTAAGAACTCCTTGCAATAATCGGTAAGTGGTCGCTTTCATATCTGGGCAAGATTAACAATTTGTTCCAAAAATCTGAAGATCCATTCCATAGTGCTAGGTCTATGACTGTTTTTACTTGTTTTGAAAGGAATGTAGGGGAGCCATTCAAATCCCCTTCAATCCTACCATAAAGTTGGAAAAGATGGTTCAATTTCATTATTTCAATTAAACTTTTCCCATTTTGATTAAGCATCTCAACAGTTGTATTTCTTTGGTATCCATTGAATGTTGGCTACATTCATTTTAAAATTGTATTATTGAAGTAACCATCAATGATCATATGCTCCTGTTCCCGCATTGAGGTCTCCTACTAAAAGTAGATGGGTTTCTAGGAACAGTAATTGTGCTTTCATTATTTGATTTTTTTATTTTTCCCAGATGTTATTACTGGAAAAGTTAGATTTATGAGGGGGAATATAGATGTTAAATAAGATGACTGAAATCTGTTTCTTTTTTATTATGATGAATAAGGTGAGGCCGCACCTTGAGTACTGCGTGCAGTTTTGGAGGCCACACTTAAAGAGGGACATTAACCTCCTGGAGAGGGTCCAGAGGAGGGCAACCAAAATGATTTGGGGCTTGGGGGACAGGACCTATGAGGAGAGGCTTGAAGAGCTAAATATGTACACATTGGAAGAGAGAAGGGACTGGGGGGACATGATAGAGGTCTTCAGGTACATGAAGAGGGTAAATAGGGGAGGAACAGTCAGGATGCTCCAAGGAAGGAGGAGGGGCCACTAGAGGGCATGGGTGGAAGCTGGAGGGGAAGATTCAGGGAGAAAGGAGGAGGTGCTACTTCACTGAGAGGGTGGTGGAGCCATGGAATGCGCTGCCTAGGGGCTGGTGGAGGCAGAGACAGTGGAGGGGTTCAAGAGGGGTGACAGGTACAGGGAAGGGTTCTGGAAGCAAAATCCAATGCAGCAAGAATATCCGGAACTGGGAAGGGAGAAGCCTGAGTAGGCAAGGGGGGCAGCAAGGTCAGCACCCAGGGTGGGGGCTAACCAAACGAGCAGACACGAAAGACCATTAGGCCTATTCTGCTGGCATTTTAGTATGTTAGTAATAAGAAACAGTAATCCTTGTTGATTTTTTTCTGTGTGATCGAATATACCTTTGTTTGACAAGCATGATTAAGCCACCTGCCTGTCTTCCTACTTTGGCTTCTTTCCTGCCTTGCCTATGGAAGGACCGATAGTCATTTATGTTGTATATCTGTTGCGGGCTGTGCCAGGTCTCTTGTAGGCAGATAATTATTAATCTAGATATTAAATTTTCTCGATCTGGGTCGGTAAATTTAGTTTTTATACCCGCAATATTCCGGGAGATCAATGTTTCATCTGAGTTTAATTTAATTATAGTTACATCCATTATAGACTCTTTTAGTGTATTCTGTGTTGGGGATCCTCTATTGTCATTATTGTTTGTTCGGTTGTTATAGCCTGCTAGAGCAAGCAACCTGTTTTGAAGAGGAAGGGGACCAATTTCATTATTCCAAGTAGCAGATTTTTTTTTACTAGTTGATTAGAATGTTTTGCTTATCTTCTAGGAATCATTTAGGGGTTCCCAAGAAATATCATCTACTAGGTACAGGCCCATTTCATCCAAAATATATTTTTTTCAATTTACAAATGACCTGCATAAGTTTGTAAGGCATGGGGTCATTAGGCCACAACCAAAAACAGCGTGTTCAACATCCACGCAGACAAAAACACATAAACAAATATATGGCTATGAATAACCCTGACACTACCAAAATGCCACAGAAACCACATCTCTACACTACACAAACTTAGATTTTTTTGGGGGGGGCTCTGCCCCTCCACACCCCTCAACTTTCATATAATCAACTTCACAAGGGGTGGATCTTGGGGATGGGTAGAACCTTGGGAGGGGAGAAGATTTATTTCTAAAAAAAACTGTTCAATATGAGAAGACAGGGAACAAAACCTTGGTTCCCAGGTCACCACTGCTCCAGGTGCTAGTGCCTTAGCCAATCCACCACAGGAGTGGCTCAACCTAGCACCACTCTTCAAGCTTCTTCAGCCCTTCTTCCTCTCTGTGGACAGCAACAGGGATATCAGTAATGACTAACGCTATTCTACCCCTGTAGCTGTCAATGTAATCGCAGTTATAACAGAGCGATTTAAACCATGCTATTTAAAAAGCACTCTATTGACCTGGTACCGTTTGTAATCATTTTCTTTGTATAATGTGTGAAACCCAGAAAGGTTGTATGTAGTGGGTTTGATTAGATCTTCCCTAGTTTCCTGAATGTAAGTTATTTCTTTATTATTAATTAGTTCAGCCTTTAAGTTACATTTGTTGAAAAGATGTTTATTGATCCATAAGTAGTTGGCAACTCTTGGATGCAGGCAGTGAATGCCTTTAAGTTACATTTGTTCAAAAGATGTTTATTGATCCATAAGTAGTTGGCAACTCTTGGATGCAGGCAGTGAATGCCTTTAAGTTACATTTGTTGAAAAGATGTTTATTGATCCATAAGTAGTTGGCAACTCTTGGATGCAGGCAGTGAATATCCACACATTTGGCACAAGTGTTTATCTGCTCGTCTTGGTATCTTGTTACTTTTTGTATATCACTCATTTCTATTTCTAATCCTAAATCATCTCTGAGGAGTCTTATGATTTTTTCTTTGAGAGTCATTGGAGTCTCCTCTGTCTCTTTTCTTAATCTATAGATCCTGAATATAGGTTTTTCCAATATTCCATTACTCTCTAGTATTGCATTATTTTTACTTTAATTCTTATTATTTTGAACTGTGAAGTCTGGTACATTATCTTTTTTAGCTTTTTTGATGACATATTATTTTATGTTTTTTTTGTTCAGGTGCGGTCTCTTCTCTAGTGCACTCTATATTGCCATGTGACTGATGCTTTTGACAAAAGTTGCTAGTGTTTTGCTGGTCCATTAAAGTGTCTTTTTGTCAGGGATTCTGTGATTTCAGGGTCTTCATATTGAGGGTTTTTTTTATTGATTTCCTTTTTCTGTCCTTTTTTCCTTTTTGCTTTCTTTGGTGCCTTATCCATCTTTTTAAGCTCAGGAATGATAATAGTCGAGAAATCTGGTCTGATACCCCTGTCATTGCTTTCCTCATCTATATATTCTATGGATGAACTATCTTGGGGACGGTGTATGATATTTAGTAGTCTTAGGGCATCGTCCAGTCTAGAGCCATTTATTGTGATGTCCTCTCCTACTGTATCTATACAGTTTCTGATAATTACCAATTGTTCCATTATCATAAAATGTGCAGCATAATGATTCTTAAGGACTCTAATAACATTTTCACTGAGGTAGTTTGGGAAGTATGTCAGGGAGCCATTAAATATCTTTCTATCCTCTGTTTAACTTAAACCTGAGGGGATGTTACTGTCCATGATGTAATTTAGAGTACCTTTCCTAGATTGTTCAGTCTCTTTTCTGCTGCTAATGTCCTCTCTTTATTATGTCTGTCTAGATCTTTTAGTCCTCTAGAGATGAAATCAGACAACTCACTTCCACAGCTAATAACATCATTAGAAACATTTTTAGTGAGCTGAAACTAGATTTATACGAAGAAAGAACTTACAAAAATGCAACCCAGGAAACAAAAGGCTGGTATGACAGAGAATGCAGAACCAAAAAAAAACAACTCATGGTCATCATTAGAACTGCCAGAAAAAATAACAAGAATAACTTTAACCAGCTAAAAATTGAAAGAAAAGCATATAACTCTTGACTGATAAAAACAGACTAGCATAAATAACAATGGGAAAAATGCTTACAGTATTTCTTGAAAAGGACCAAAAAAAATTGTTTACTAGGAGATTATAACCAGATCTCTTCTGTTAAACATAAATTCTATATGGCTCTGGTGGCTCCAGTTATGAAACTCCTTATTCTACGTCATTGGGAAGGGGCTTGGACGGGACCCTTTACTTTGTTGAGTGGTATCAAGAGTTTTTAATGGCTATAGCAGCAGAAAAGGCAATGGCTAGGGCCACAGGAGCCTGGCACAAACTTGAAAGCCATTGGTCCCCTTTTTTTCTCCAATGCCAACAAATGTAATTTCTTTCCTTTCTTCCCTTTCTGCCTGTACATGCATAGTTAACTATTCTAGAATAGGTCCCTACAAAACTTTGAAAAACCCCTTACATGCAATTTTAGTTTGAAAATGATACAAAGGATAGTTAGTGGTTGGTACTGTGCTGGGTGGGTAGGGTGGGATAGGTTGGGGAGGGGAGGTAGATGTATACTGGTAGTTATTTTATTTATATTAAGATATTTTTATTGGTTTCATACTTAACATTACTATTGTGATATTAACTTTAGAATATTTTGCTGCAAGCATGGCATTTTATTCACTATGCGAATATTGTATCTTTTTTGTTATTTTGTTTTCCTCTTATTGTGTTGTGCTTGATTACATGAAAATTTAATAAAATATATTCAACTGCAAAAAAAAAAAAAAAAAAATAAAGGACCAAAAACTATTCTGGTCACTAGCAGCAAGAGTACACGCAGATCATAAGTCAGAATCTGACACTTATATCTCTGAAAAAGACTGGGTCAGGTACTTTACAGCTATTTTCTTTAACCCCTTAACTGAACAAGAGGGGGCACGATCAAAATTAATACCCTGACTACTCACTCCCAATTACTAGATAGGCAGGAAGTTCTCTCAGCTATACAACCCTGAAGATAAATAAAGCTCCCAGGCCTGATAAAATTATCTCTGAAGTTTACCTGTACATCGCAGAACTTTGGACTGACAATCTGATGAACCTATTCCCCAAAGGTGTAACTAATAACATGGTACCATTCTCCTGAAAAGGAGCATAAATTATCCCAATTTTCAAAAAGGGAGAGAAAACTAACCCCAAAATGTACAGACCAATCAGTCTATTAGATAATGTGGCAAAAATGTTTACCAAAATCCTACTAGAAAAATTAAAAACAGAAGTTAAAAGTCTTGGGAACATAACTCCATATCAGGCAGGATTTAGAGAAAACTTTGCAACAGTGGATAATTACTTCATTTAAAATCACTTATTAGAGAAATATTGGAATCTCTGGGGCCAAAAGCTTTACTCAGCTTTCAATGATTTCAACTCAGCTTTTGATCTAGTCAATAGAAACACTGTATAGAACATCACGAGGGACTGGGACAACTACCCAATACTAATAAATACTACCTCTATGTAAACACATGGGCCCAAGTCAGAATCAGGGAAAAAGGACAAATTAATAACAGATTTTTCACCAACAGGGGAGTCAAACAAGGATGCGTCCTTGCTCCCTCACTTTTTTCTAGTTATATTAACAACTTAATTATACTTTTAGATGTCCCTGACTCAGATTAACCAAAAACTGGACTTAGAAGTAGCCCTGCTCTTGTATGTGCTGATGGCTTCATGCTCTTCTCCCTTACCCCAGTGGTTTGCAAAAAAAAGTCAATACCCTGAATGAACAAACAAAATTATTGGACGTGAAAATTGACATATCTAAAACAAAAATAATAACATTTGGAGAGTGTTGCACCAAGTCCCACTGGAAGACCAACACTCAGCTAAAAGAGATAGTTTCAAAATACTATACAGCTATCTGGGACTAGCTTTTGCCTGGAATAAGTCTCAGAAAGGTCACCGGAATGACCTTTTGAGCAAAGCAAAAACTGTGGCCCTAGGCCTAAAAAGATTCAATAATTTATGTAGAGGACACAGTATCAAGCTCTTAGTAACAGCAATTAAAACAGAATACAATACTCAGTTACTCTATGGCAGGGAAATATGGGCCCTCCCACTGTGGATAAGTCAGAAAATCTAGCCATACAAGTACTATGAACTGCCTTGGGCTTTAACAAATCAATGCCTAAATGCTTCATCAGAGCTGAATTGGGTCTAGACTATTTACAAGTTTTTACTGATTGCAAGCTTATTAATTACTGGCTGAAATTAAATAACCTCTCTGAAAAAAGAATTGTAAAACAATGCATACAGGAAAAAAAATACTGAAAAAAGATGGGATATACTGTAAATCATCCCTGTGGCTAGAACATCTAATGAAATTAATAGCTACCTATGATTTGGAGGCCTTGCCAAAATATCTGGACCAAAACATTAATATACATCCCAAATATAAACCTTATATTTATGGAAAAGTATCAAGTTATTATAAATGCAAAGATTTAAGTGCCATTTCCCAATCAAGGTTTGCAACATGGTACAGAAGCTTTGATTGTACTCATGAATATAGGTATTATCTAGATGTTCTGGAAGACCCTTATATCAGAAGATCATTTGCAAAGTACAAATTGGGAACATTTGAGTCAAATGTTATGACAGAAAGATTTAGCAAGTCTTCCAATCCAACAGACACATGCTGCAAGTGCGACAACAAATCTGAAGACCTACTACATATGACCTTATACTGCGAGCGGTATAATAAAGCAAGAGACCACTGGATTTCCCCAATACTAAAAGCTTTACCAACCATAAATCAAAATATGATACTAAATATACTATTCACCACAGAAGATGAATATACAATCAATAGAGTTATACATTACTTACTGACAGTTCAAAAAGTAAGAAAAAGAATGATCAAGAAAGTCTTGTAAAATAATTAAAAACCACCTATTTATGTCCAATGTTTACTTATTTTATGTTTGGTTTACTGATTTTTATGTTGCCTAGGCTACAGAGAACCTAAGGGTGCGTACAAGGTCGCCACTACACTGGGCGTGCTGAAATTAGATCCGCATTGGTTGCTAGTCTCTAGTCTTTTGCTGCTTTGGTTTAGCTTATTTCATTTTTTATTTAGTTTAATTTTCATTCCTATTTTGAGTCACTAAAAATATGTACAAGTGGGAAACATACTTGGATTCACCCACCTGGAGTGTTATTGGATCTGCTTGACCGACCACGAAGTGTGCACTGGGCTGTTTGTCCGGGCCTGCTGCCACCCCGAATGGGTGAAAAGAAAGCATTGTGGTAGACTCTACAGGACAAGTGTGTTTTTCTATTTTATGGTCCCATGCATTGGAGTTGACTGTTTTGATTAAACTCTGACACAGTACGCAACCGAGGTAATGCTCAGACAAGGGCGTAGTGTATATAGTGAAGGTTGGAGAATTTTGCCCCGGGTTCGAACTGGATGAATTAAACTGGTCTGCTTTTTGAGGAAAGAAATCCAAAGATACTGGATTTCAGACTTGTAGAGTTCTTGGATTTAGGACAGCATGACCCTTGCAGCTGCGGGAAATTAGCTGCCACAGTCTGCATCTGCCTGGGAGAAATGGGCCATGACTGACCAGAGAGCCTGCCGGTGGGCCAAGATCTTTTTTCTCCAAGACCCCTCACTGACCATCCCATGGGTTGGTTCAGTTGGGGTGCTGAGGTGGTGGGGCAGTAATTTCTGGTAGCGGCCCTCATTGGTAGGGTGTCGGCTGTCCGGCGTGGTTTAAGGGATACTCGGATTGTTATGGGATGTTTCTGACTTTTAAGAATATTTGAATTTACTGGAAGTATCTTGCTACAAGGAGACTTCCTCGGGGAAACATAGAAACATAGATTTTGACGGCAGATAAGGACCGCTTGGCCCACCCAGTCTGCCCATTTCCCGACCTAATGGATAAGCTGCAGATCCTAGTTAACCAGCAGCCTAATTCTTCCTACCCCACCCCCTAGAATTGCCTTATGACTGTCCCATGCATGCTTGAATTCCACCACTGTTTTTGACTCCACAACCTTCTCCGAAGGTTGCTCCATGCATCCGCAACCCTCTCTGTGAAAAATACTCCTTAAATTACCCCTGAGCCTCTCTATCTTCAAATTGTGCCCTTGTTCTTGCACACCTCTTTTTGAAAGATGCTACCCTCTTGGACTTTGTTGATTCCTTGAGGTACTTGAAGTTTCTATCATGTCCCCTCTCCCTCCTTTCCTCGAGGCTATACATATTCAGCTCCTTAAGTCTCTTCATATGTCTTCCGCAGACCCTGCACCATTTTAGTTGCCTCATCTGGACAGCCTCCATCCTGTCTATGTCTTTGATGGAGATTGTCTCCAGAACTGCACGAGTACTCCAGATGGGGTCTCACCAACTGTCTGTACAGAGGAATAATAATTCCTGTTTTCTACTGGTGATGCTCTCCCTATGCATCCCAGTAACCCCCAGCCCTCCTTGATGCCCTCTCACATTGCTTGCCCACCTTAGGTCATCTCATATGACTACCCCAGATCCCTTCCATTTTGTTGTTGTTAGTATCTCACCCCCATTGTGTACTCTTCCCTGGTTTTTGTTTCCCAGGTGCATTACCTCACTTCTTAGCATTGAATCTAAGCTGCCTACATTTGACCATTCCTCTAACTCCTGCCAAGTCCCTTCTCATCCTTTCCAATTCTACCTTGTGCATCAACTCTGTTGCAGATCTTTGTGTCATGCAAAGAGACATATTTTTCCTTCCAGTCCCTCTGCAATGTCACTTATAAAGACATTGAAGAGGACCGTCCTAATACTGAACCCCGCGGTACCCCACTAATAACCCCCTTTCTTCAGAGTGGACTCCATTTACTATTACCTCTGTGTCCTATTCTCCAGCCAATTCTTTACCCAGGCTGTCATCTTGGGACCACTACCTGGCTGGCTAACTTGTATATTAATCTTTTGTGTGGGACTGTGTCAAATGCCTTGCTAAAGTCTAGGTAGGCCATGTCCACAGCCCCTCCCTGATCTACTACTTTGGTCACCCAGTCAAAGAAATCTATCAGATTTGTCTGGCATGACCGTCCCACTATGAATCCATGCTGCCTTGGGTCCTGAGCCCCTCTGGCCTCTAGATACTCAACAATTCTTTCCTTCAGTAGTGATTCCATCATTTTCCCTACCACTGAGGTTAAACTAACAGGTCTGTAGTTTTCTGCTTCTGCCTTGCTCCCACTTTTGTGAAGGGGAATCACATCTGCCCTTCTCCAGTCCTCGGGTACCACCCCATCCTCCCATGATTTGTTAAAGAGGGTAGTCAGTAGTGTCATTAGTTCTACCCTTAGTTCTTTTAGAATTCTGGGATGAATCCCATCAGGCCCCATTGCTTTGTCGACCTTCATTTTTAAGAGTTCTTTCAGAACCCTTTCTTCTGTAAATGGGCTGGTATCAACTTCTGTATCCAGAGTGTTTCTACTGTTTGTTTTAGATACCTCCCCCACTTCCTTTGTAAATACTGAGCAAAAATATTTGTTTAGTATCACTGCCTTTTCACAGTCACCCTCTGCCCACCCTCCCTCCTCTCTTTATTAAGCCTCACTAACCCTCCCTTGGTCTTCCTTCGCTCCCTGATGTACCTATAAAAGGTTTTATCCCCCTTCTTGACTGAGTTGGCTATCTTTTCCTCGGTTTGAGCCTTTGCTGTTCTGACTGCCTTCCCAGCTTCCTTTTGCTTTAACTGATACAGTTCTCTGTCCTGCTCCTTCTGTGATTCCTTGTACTTCCTGAATGCTTTCTTTTTCTCTTGAACCTTCACTGCCACTTCCTTTGAGAACCATTTTGGTTTCTTACATCGTTTCATTTTGTTTATTTGCTTCACACAAAGGCTTGTTACCTCTGTAATGGCAGTTTTTATTATTCCCCATTGTTCTTCCACCCCTCCTTCCTGCCCATTTGCTAGTGCATTACTTAGGCACTCACCCATTTTGGCAAAGTCAGCCCTCCTAAAGTCCAGTACTTTTGCCTTTGTATGGCTTGACTCTATTGCTGTGTTTATTGTGAACCATACTGTTCGATGGTCACTAGTTTCCAGATGGCTACCCACTTCTACATCTGTGATCCTCTCTTCATCTCCATTTGAGAGAACCAGGTCTAAGATTGCTCCCTCTCAGGTGGGCTCCAATACTAGTTGTCTAAGGCATGCCCCCTGTAGGGCATCTAGAATAACCCCACTCTTTGAAGTGGCTGCTGCAACTGCACTCCAGTTAACATCTGGCATATTCAGATCACCCATCAGCAATATCTCCCCTTTTTCTGCCATTCTAAGTATTCTTTCTATCATTTCCTTGTCCATTTTCTCCACCTGAGAAGGGGGTCTGTATACAACCCCTGTGCAGATTGTGGTGCCAAATTTACCCACAGTGCTTCTTCTGCTCCCTGTTTTCCCTTTTGTTCTGTTGCTTTGATTCCTTCCCTTATGTAAAGAGCTACTCCTCCTCCTCCTTTACCCTCCCTGTCCCTCCTGTAGATAGTGTATCCTGGTATGTTTATGTCCCAGTCATGGTTTTGTGTGTACCATATTTCTGTGACTGCCACAATATCCAGATGTTCCTCCTCCATCAAGGCCACTAATTCAGGAAGCTTGTTACTCAGACTACGGGCATTGGTACTCATTGCTCTCCATTTTTTGATGGCTTTACCTTCTTTTGCAGCTTCCCCCACTGACCTGTCTACCTCAGTCTTTTTCTCATTTAGTACCCTGTTTTGTAGGGAGAGGCTGGGATTTTCCTGCTGCTTATCAGTGCTCTCAACTAGTTTAAAAGCTTGCCAATGAAGCATTTAAACCGATTGTTCAAAAGACTTGTTCCCTTCCTGGACAGATGCAGACCATCTTGCCAGTATAGGCTGGTGTCCCTCCAGGTGGAACCCCAGTCCCCAATGAAGCCAAACCCCTGTGCTCCACACCATTTTTTCAACCATTCATTAAACTGCATGGTGCAAAGTACCCTCGCCTCACTCATGCCATTGACAGGCAGCACCTCAGAGAAGGATATTGTGTGTGCTACTTGTCTTAGGCCCCTCCCAGCATGTGGGAATTAAAGGATAAATTTTATTTGCTATTGGAACTTTATTTTATGGTCAGAACTCAAACTTTTTTCTTTGAATCTCTGTTTCCGGGTAGTGAGAGTACCAGGTTTATTTTAGACCCTAGGCAGTGAGAGGGTCTGGGGGTCAAAATTGCAATTTACACTGTTAAACTCTTTTTTGTGATTAGATGAGCATTTCGTGGTTTTTCTTTTAACTTTGTTCTGTAGTGAGGTTTATTTTATACCTCCAGGTAGTGAGAGGACCTGGGGTTAAAATTGCATTTTCTATTGTTTATTTTTTAATTTAGTGGTAGAAAGTTAATTTAAGTTTTAGTTTGGTTAAGTTTTATTTCACATTGTCTTTTGGACTTCCAGGAAGTGGACTCCTTGTGGTGATATATCACCTTTCTTTTCAGATTGCCATCTACATTATTCATTTAGTGACTGTAGAGTTGGATTGTTGTTTTATAATTTATTTTATTGCAATTTTATTGTACTACAGATTGGTTCTGGGTGGGGAGGTTATTTAATTTTGCTTCCTTGAGTCTCTCCTCCCAGTGAGAGCATGTGGGAAGTCTCAAGGATACTATTGGGGTTTGTTTTAATTCAGAAATTTAATTAGTTATCTAATTGGGGATTTATTCAGGGGTGTTTTGGTATTATTAGGTCTTAGTATGTGTTGGATGCCTGTCCCCTTAGTCGTACACTATTCGTCCTCCACCCTTCATGCCCTCTGCCCTTTCTCCCCCTCCATTACAGCTATTGACATACCAGTGCTGTAGAGCGCTGGGTATTGTTCGTAGGGAGAGGAGGGGAGTTGGGGGGGCATGAACAGTGGAGGTCGAATGAGAAGGGCCATCATATTGGGATAGTAAGATTCAGAAGACGCCCTGGGGTGAAATGGAATCTGGAACTGGCTCCTTCCTGTCTGGTTTCCATACCCATGGGCACCACCAATATTGGTGGGCAAGTAGTCCGAGCAGCCCCAGGAAGCCCGTCCTACTTGAGCGGTGTTGTGTAATGCCAGATCCATTAGGAACAAGACTGCAGTTATTGCAGACCTTGTGGGGTCGGTGAATCTGGTGTGCATTAGTGAGACCTGGTTGGATGAGAATGCAGGTCCTATATTAGAGGCCACTATTCTGTCCAGGTACTCGGTGTTACACCATCCAAGGTTGGACCATGGGGGGGGTTGCAGTCTGTTTCAAGACCAAACTGGGCCTCACGAGTGTTCCAGTTGAGGAGGCTGAGTCATTCGAGTGTACTGTAGTGACAGGTGTGGGCTGCAGAATCGCTCTCATCTACCATCCTCCAGGTGATGAGAAGCGGTTTCTGCAACAAGTAGCAGACTTCGTGATCGACATGGAGTTCGAGTCACTCAGTCTGATGATCCTGGGCGACTTCAATTCCTGGGTTGATGACAAACTCTCACAGCTTGGACAACACTTCCTCCAATTGATGACATCTTTGTGCCTTACACAAGTTGTTACTTCTGCCACTCACAAAGGTGGTCACTCCTTGGACTTAGTCTTCTTCCTGGGGATCGAAGCCTTCGATTTGGGGGTGGAACTGGTTGGATGGTCCAATCACTACACCGTGGAGTTCAGTTTTTACACCCCCCTTTGTAGGCCTACCCCTGTGGAGATGGTCAGGTATGGCCCTTTGTGAGACATAAGCTCTGAGGGCCTGGCAGCGGTGCTTGACCTATCGGAGCTTTCTGGAGTGAGCAGTGACCCAGATTCCTGGGTTTTGGGCTACAATAGAGCCATCTCCTCAGCTCTGGATTCCATTGCTCCTGTCTGTGTTCGTCCTCTCCCCCTTCACTCTCGGCCCCCATGGTTTGATGGGACTTTGAGGGAGATGCGGCGACAAGGACGAAGATTAGAGTGCTGCTGGTGGAAATCCACCCTTGATGCCGACCATCTTAGATTGATGGAACATTATCAGGTCTAACATTCCGCAATCTCTTGTAAGAAGGCAGAGTTCCTGTCCCAGAAGATTGCGACTGCTCAGAACCGACGACCTCAGCTCTTTCAAACTGTAGACAGACTGTGCAACCCAGCCTGTCTGCAGGTTCGAAGAACCTTTTCGCAAGTTGAGTGTGAAGAGCTTGCTCGCTTCTTTGTGGCTAAGCTGGCCAACATCAGGGCAGCACTCCAGCCTGCATCCTCTATGGGAGAAGCTGTGGATCGGTGCCTAGTCATGGTCCCTACTGGAGTTCCTTTGAACAGCCAGAGTTCATTGATGTCATGTGGATTGTCCAGGGTATGTGCCCTACATGCTGTAGTTTGGATCCAGGCCCAACCTCCCTGATAAAGGGTTGCTGTGATATTATGGGCCCGGTCCTAGCATGGATAGTCTGGTGCTCCTTGGAGACAGGTGAGTTCCCTAGCTCCCTGAAGGAGGTGGTGGTAACGACCCTCCTGAAGAAAGCTTCTTTGGACCCCAACTGCCATGCTAACTACAGACCAATCTCTAACCTCCCCTTTGTGGGGAAGGTGATTGAGAAAGTAGTGTCTGTACAACTGGAGAACCATTTGACCATCCATAACATTTATGAACCACTCCAGTCTAGTTTCCAAAACAGGCATAGAACCGAGACAGCACTGGTTTGGGTGCTCAGTGATCTCTTGATGGCAAGAGATTGAAAGAGCCATTCCATCTTGGTTCTTCTCGATCTCTCTTCAGCATTTGACACTGTGGACCATGGGGTACTTCTCGAACGCCTGAGGTTCATCTATGGCCTGTTTAGTACAGTCCTCGGGTGGTTTAGAGCTTTCCTCACTGGCAGAACTCAGAGGGTGGTATCAGGGATTAATTCCTACGGCTCAGTCTCTCTGTCTTGTAGGGTTCCTCAGGGTTCAGTGTTGTCCCCCATGTTGTTTGCAGTGTACTTGCTGCCCCTCGTAGACATTGTAAGAAGGTATGGGCTGAGGTTTCACTGCTATGCTGATGACACCCAGCTCTTCCTGTCTTTTGCACCCGACTAGGATAGAGCTCTCTTGGCATTTAGCAACTGCCTCACTGAAATCCAGAGCTGGATGAATTTGAGCTGGCTGAGGTTGAACTTGGAGAAGACGGAGGTGATGACTGTGGACCCAGGTCACCAGATAGAGGGAATGGGAGCTGGTTTACCCTCAGGACTTTTTCTGGAAGACACCCAGCTCCCTACCTCTGAATGAGTGTGGAACCTGGAGGTGATTTTTGATGATGGACTGACACTGCAATCGCAGGTGTCGACAGTCATCAAATCATCCTTTTACCACCTGAGGAACATCTCAAGGATTAAGCACCTAATTCCGTCCGGTGATCTGCCTACATTGGTCCACGCCTTTGTGACCTCGCACCTTGATTTCTGCAACTCCCCATATCTAGGGCTACCAATGGTCGATATCCACCACTTGCAGCTTGTGCAGAATGCTGCGGTCTGGTTATTGACAGGTACTCCTCGTACCTGTCATATTTCTCCAGTGCTGCACGATCTGCACTGGCTTGGCATTACAGTGGCAGATCACCTTTAAAGTCAGTTTTCTGACTCATAAAGCCCTACACAGACTGGGCCCAGACTACTTGAATGAGCTCCTGGTACCTTACTGCCCTAGGTGATCACTCTGCTTGGTGGACGAGGGGTTGCTAGAGATTCCGAGGGTTTCTTTAAAATCTTCGGGGGCCCGTGCTTTTATGTACATGGCCCTGTCCTCTGGAATTCTCTACCCCATCCGTTCCAGCAGTGTGCATCCATGGAGAAATTTAAAAAGGCCTTTAAGACCCATCTATGGTTAAAAAGTTTACCTCGATGATGATATTTTTTTGCATTTTATGAATTTAGCAGTTATTGTATTGTTTTATGTGCAGTTATTGTAAGGGTGCCTTGGTTTTAAGAAAAGGCACTGTACAAATAAAGATGTATTATTATTATTATAACATCTTGCAGTAGTAGCACATTACAGAGGTGTGTCAATGTTATGGCCAATGTAGGGGATGCTTCAGTGAGTGCATCCTCCAGCCGCCAATCAGTGAGCATGCTGGCGATGACAGCAGTTTTCAAAGACAGCCAAAATCTTGAAAGAAATCTGCCACTCCAGTGATGTGCAGTTTCCTCATTGCAATGACAGATGACAAGACTCCAGATAACATCACAATTACAGGCAGTAATGCGATGGCTGAGTTACCAGCAGAGTTTCAGTGTGCCTTCCCTGGTGAAATGTTTCAATAAGTGAAATAGCCATGGCACAGCTTTCCTCAATGATGACTCCTGCCACCTGACACACACTGCCCGGAAAGCAAACATCGGGGTGCCCAATCCTATGTCGGCATGTCCCCTCCTCCATTATGTGGCACACTGGGAGCCCACCCCAGTGTGCCAAAACAGGGCAGTTCCTGCCACCCGCCACACACTACCACAAAGCCAACATTGGGGAGCCCACCCCAGTGTGCTGAAATAATTGTTTCTGACACCAGGATGCCCACTCCCAGTGTCAGATGTACTGCCCTCCCCTCCCAACCCGTTTATGTTCTTTGCTGAAAACTGGGTGCCCAATCCCTGTGTCAGCAATGGCAATGGCATGCACCCCCTCTCCCATTATTGTAGCACACTGGGAGCCCACCCCACCCCACTGTGACAAATTTTGTTTTGTTTTGTTTTCCCCCTGTAAAATAGAAAAACCGTGCCCCATAGTCTTTTTATTTTATTTAACCTATAAAACAGAAAACAGTCCCACATGGTCTCCCCATCCTTACCCCCAACCCACACCCACCCACTGTGCACCTACCTCCCTGCACATCCCGGTCACCCCTATTTACCTCTGGAGGTTGGGAGCAGCGATCATGTGTGGGGTAACGCCTGCACTCTTTAAAGGCCAACCGCAAACGGAAGAAATGATGGTAAGCTTCATAATGGGACTCAATGGGGGGAGTTGCAATTTAGGTTGATTTCTCAGCAATTTTGTTTTAATTTTGGCCTCAAATTTTCAACATGGGATTCTCGGGACCCCACCTTGTGAACTCAGTCCCAAAAGGTGATTTCGAGGTCACTGTGTGGAATCACCTTTTGGGACCCATTAATGAAATGACAGTGCCACGTTTCATGAGGGGAGGTCCCAAAAAGCCCATGTTGCAAAGTTGGTAAAAAAATTCCAAACAATGACTGCATTACAAGCGTGCGTTGTGCAGTTTCTACGCACGCTCGTAACTTCACCAAGTTTTAATATTTTCACTCCAGATTTTCATCATTGCTATTTTGTCACACCTCCTTATGAACAATATGGCTGTCATTTTTCACATCCTGCCCAAAATGTGTTTTTACACCTGTGGCGCAGAATGGCATGGTCACTGTGGGAAATTATCTTTTGTGGCAGATTAACAAAATCACAGTGCCACGGTTCATGAGGAGGGGTCCAAAAATGCCCATGTTGAAAGTTTGATGAAAAAATTCCAAAAAATGATTGCGTCACAGGCATGCATTGCACAGTTTCTACTTACACTCGTTACTTCACCAATTGTTCATATTTTCACTCCAGATTTTCAGTATTGCCATATTTTCACACCACCTCATGAACAGTAGAGCTGTCATTTTTCACATCCTGCCCAATATGTGTTTTTGCATCTGTGGCATCAAATGGTGCAGTCGCTGTGCAAAATCACCTTTCGAGTAATGAAGTAATAGTGCCACTGTTCATGAGATGGGGTCACAAAAAGCCCATGTTGAAAATTTGGAGTGAATATACCAACAAATGCCTGGGATGTTAGGATTTCCAACCATATCACCCCACTCTGTAGAGACTGACAGACGTCAGGAGTGTGACTTGGGATTGTCGGCTGTAATGCTCATACCATTCCATCCCCACCCTGCAGCCAGTGACAGGCATCGAGATGTGCCTTGGAGTCTTCAGGCTCAAAGTTCACCACATTATCTTATACTTCACCCATCTCAGTGTATTTCCTTATGGAATGGGGTGAGCGTAAGGCCAGAAGACCCCAAGGCACACCGTGACACCTGCTGGTGACTGCAGGGTAGGGTGAGGTGAGGTGAAATGGCATGAGCATTATGGCTGACAACCCAAAGGCACACCCCCAATGCCTGTTAGTCTCTTCATGGTGGGGGTGAGGTTGGTGTCAGTTCAATACTTCACTGCCATTCCTATTATGCAGCTCTCTAACTCCTGCACTACCAATGCCAGCAAGCCAACATTCGTCACTGACAAATGATTGTTATAAACTGTTATCCTATTTTATTGAAATCTATTTAATGTACCTTGTTTTAAATTCTTACTCTAATTTTGTATCTATTTTAATCTTCTGCATTGTAATGATAGATATTTTATGACTGAACAATAAAGTTTACCTACAGCTTCTGATGCAGCCCCTGTACCATTTTAGTTGCCTTCATCTAGACAGCCCCTACCCTTTCTATGTCCTTCCTGAAAGGCGGTCTCAAAAACTGGGCACTGTACTGCAGGTGAGGTCTCACCAATGATTAATACAGTGGCAACACCACCTCTCTGCATCTGCTGGCGATACCCCTCCCTATGCACCCCATCACCACTTTGGCCCTGCCTACTGCTTTGTCTCACTACCCTCGCCACCTTGAGGTCATCAGCAATGATTACCTTATGGTCCCTTTCCTGTTTACTGACCATCAACACTTCTTCCCAAGTTTTATACCCCACCTCTGGTTTTCTGTGTTTTAGGTGCATGATTTTGCACTTTTTCATATTGAAACCTAGCTGCCATACCCTTGACATGACTCAATTTTTCTCAGGTCTCTATTCATTGTCTCCATCCTATCCAGAGTATCTACCCTATTGCAGATTATGCTGTCATCTGCAAATAGCTATACCTTCCCCTTTCAGCTCTTCTGCAATGTCCTTTTGAAAGACATTGAAAATAACTGGTACCAGTACTGAGTCCTGAGGTACCCTGCTGGTCAATCTCCCCTCATTTGAGTGTGTGCCATTTGTCACCACCCTCTGTCATCTATCCATCAACCAATTCCTTACCCAGTTTAAAACCTTGGATCCAACCCACAAACTGCCCAGTTTCTTTTAAAGCCTCCCATGTGGTACAGTGTCAAAAGCCTTGCTGAAGTTTAAGTAGGCCATGTTCACTCCTACACCTTGATCTATTTCCTTGATCATGTAGTCAAATAAATCGATCAGGTTTGTCTGGCATGACCTCCCCTGTGAATCTTTTCTGCCTCAGGTTGTATAACCCACTGGATTCAAGATTCTCCACTAGCCTTTCTTTTTCTGAGATAAGCTA
Organism: Neoceratodus forsteri; assembly: GCA_016271365.2. Taxonomy (NCBI): domain Eukaryota; kingdom Metazoa; phylum Chordata; order Ceratodontiformes; family Ceratodontidae; genus Neoceratodus; species Neoceratodus forsteri. Next base: position 921,000,407 of record CM057450.1, on the reverse strand, counting down.
CAAGATACCCAGCTCATTGCACAGGTCTTTCAGGGTATTCACGCTTGGTGTAAGCCAATCCATGTTCTGGTCACCAAGGATGATGGATTCATTGGGGTTAGTTTCAATTAGTTTTCTGAGGGTAAATAGGAGTTCTATACCCCCTGCTGGAAGTCTGTAGCTGCCAATAACGTTAAGTGCTTCAGATGAGAGCAGGGTGAGTCTTATGTCTAAACATTTGAATTCCCTAGGTTTGGAGGCTGCAAGGAGTTCAAAGGCAATGTATTTAATCAATAACAACCAAAGTGGCAGTTATTTCCTAGGGATTAACAACTGTGTGGGGGGTTGGGTTGCCAAGGTGCAGCCGAGGGCAACCACCCAACACACGGTCATTAATCTCCATGAAACTACCACCAGTGAGGTCATTATTGCTATTATAAGTCTACGTTTCTTCAAGCAGTGGCAATAGTTTTAAACTACTTACAGTTTTGTTGTTTTGTTTCGTCCGGAGGTGGCCAAGCAGGCGCGTGATGTTATTGCATGTCATCTTGCTTTAGTAGTTGGGTCACATCATGGTGATGTCTGTGCATCTCCACGATCTGTTGCCAATTATTTTGGCTGCATGGTGGGCAGTTATACCTCAGGGTACTCCTGTACGGTTACTTTTAGTTGTGTACTGTCAGAAATGCATTTGACTTTTTGCCACTATCTGGTTATTCTGTTTTATTTTGTTTTTTCTTATGGGGGGCTGTGTTTTTTCTTTACTATGGGATCACATTTTATTTTATATGGAGGAAAAGCTGTTTTTTATGGCTGCTGTATCACTTTCTATACTTTTTGATTTTTCAGGGTTTGTCAGCACAATTCCAATTCTTTGAGCTGCTGTCAGTTTTGTTTACCCACGTAGCTGTCACCACAAACTGTGTACCAGAGGAAAAGCTGTGCTTCCAGCTGCATGGCTAAATCTCACTTTTCTCCTGTGAGGTGGTGGCTCGTGATGCTCGCACATCTGGATCAGTCATTAACTGGACGTTAATGATTGATCCAGTAGCAAATCACAAACCAGAAACAGCTCATTAATTATTAAGTAGGCTTATAATTAAACATGAATAACTACCCCCACTCGCCTTGTTGGTCTATCAAATCTAAAGCTGTTGAGGAAGGGGAGTGTGATTTGTTGATCTGTAGTGGTAGCCTTTAGCCAAGCTTCAGTGAGTACAAGTATGTCCAGGTTTGTATGTGTTACCCATGTTTTTACTAAATCAAGTTTTTCAGAAGGCTACACACTTTAATGAGCATTAGTCTCAGGCCTGTATAACAGTAAAAGTGTGATAATTTGCTTTAGCTTGAACCTTAGGAATGTAAGCTCTTTCTTAGTGGAGCTAGCATTGTGCAGCAGTAGAGTGGTGGGTTGCTTAGCTACCAGATAGAGACAGAGCAGGGCGATCACATAGGTAAGTGAAATGGCCTGGATGGCTCTTTTTTTGATAATATGAGGGTAAATGCAAGGGAGATGGACTATACATCTAAATGAGGATGTGGTTTACAGATAAAGAATGAGCTTGGACATGTCTGAAGATGTGATAAGGGTTTCAAGGGTTCAGTGTACTGCACCAGATAGGGATATGAAGCAATTATGATTATCAGTAAGGGTAGCATCAACCAATCAATCAAATCTTTATTTATTCAGGCGAACATCATTGAGCAAGGCTCATTTACAAGATGGGCCTGATAAGGTCAAGGTTCAATAGTCGATACACAACAGATACATCATACACTTTATAAGACAGTTATACAAACAGAGGAAAATAACGTTTATAACACAATGATGTACAGTGAATTCACGTGATAAAACTCGGTTACAGGAAAGTTAAGCTAATATTTACAGTATATACAGTACATACATATCCCAATGGGAGCCATGGCAGACACACAACATAATGAACACTAGGATGGTGAAGGTATTATTGGGCGCCATAAGATGGGGGGTGCCTGTCTGGAAGGAATATGCCATATATGGTTTGGAAGTGAGATTTGTGATATGACAATTCTAGCTCTAGTGGTAGCAACTGCATTTCTCTGTGAAGAAGACTGTACAATGCTGTTTAAAGGATGCAAATGGAATGATAATGGACAGTTTTAGGGATTTTTGTAGGGTGTTCCATGCTATAGCTAGAGAATAGCTGATTGCTGCCCTCCCTAGCCTGGTGTTGAATTTGGGCAATTTGAGCAGGATGATGTTGTTGCTTCTTAGGGCATAGGAGCTAGGAGTGGTCAGGGTGAAGCAGTCCAGGATATAGTTTGGAAGTTTTTTTGATAAGGCTCTGTAAATCCATAGTGCTGCATTTCTACTCCTTCTGATATGAAGGGAAACCCATCCAACTGCATCATAAAGAGAGCAATGATGGGTATTATATGGCAGATCTGTAATGAACCTTATTGCTCTATGATATAAGGTATCCAACTTGTGAAGGTAGGAGATGGGGCAGTAACTATAAAGGAAGTCTGCATAGTCAACAACTGATAGAAAATGGCCTGGACTAACCTCATCTTTGAGTCTCTGTTAAGGAAGGGTTTTAATCTATAGAGAAGGCCAAGCCTTTGGCGAAGCTTTTTTAACAGTTCTTCTAGATGATGAGTGAAGTCGAGTCTGCTGTCAATCCACACACCTAGGTATTTGAAGTTTTCAACATACTCCAGATTTTCTCCAAGTATAGTGCATAGCTGGGGGAGAGTGATTGAAGAGGATGTGCTGGTGGAGTTTTGATTTGTGAACATCATTGCTTTAGTTTTCTTTGCATTTAACAGAAGCTTTTTCTCGAGTAGCTGATGTTGTAACAAGGAGAATTCTGTTTGTAGGATTTCACGAGCAACTGCAGGCGAAGGGTTGCTGACATACAGAACAGTGTCATCAGCAAAGAGGTGTACTGAGGAATTGGTAAGGGTTGAATCAATGTTATTTATATAAATGGCAAAAAGGATAGGACCCAGAATAGAACCTTGGGGGACTCCTCTTGGCAGTGGTTTTAATGGGGATAGGTCACCTTCAGCTTTTACCTGCTGTGACCTACCGGTGAGGTAGCATCTGAACCACTTAAGGGAGGGTGGATCTAGGCCAAGGAGTGCAGGGATGAGTAGCAGCTCATGGTCCACAGTATTGAATGCTTTGCTCAGGTCCAGGAATACTGCACAGACATTATTTCTTTTATCCAATTCGGTTTGCCAGTCATTTGTGACCTTAGCTAATGCAGTGATAGTGCTATGCTTGGCCCTGAATCCAGATTGAGCTGGATTTAAGAGGTTAGCATTGTCAAGATATTCCTTAGCTGATTACTCACTAATTTCTCCAGCATCTTGGATAGCACTGGTAGAATGGAAATGGGCCTGTAATTATTAAGATCCATAGGGTCCCCTGATTTTAGAAGGGGGACCACTTGGGCTGTCTTCCACAGTGTGGGAATAGAGCCAGAGTTTAGGGAAAGGTTAAAGAGGTGTGTTAGGGGGACTGCAAGTACATGGCACGCAGTCTTTAGAAAGAAGAGGTCCAGAGAGTCTGCTCCTGCACTTTTTGGTATCCAGATGCCATAATAGATCCTCAACTTGTTTCAACAGTATAGGTTTGAAGCTAAAGGAAGAGTCAACTCTTTGATCACCAGTGTAATGGGAGCTAATTGTTCCCTCAGCAGGTTAGCTGGAGAGGTGTCAAAGGCAAGGCCAGCCGTTGTGAAGTGGTTGTTGAATGCGTCCAGGATTTCCATTTTGCCAGTGACAGGGCCATAACTGTTGTGTAGTTGAGTTGGAAGGGGGTTGTTAGCATCCTGCCCCACCATACCCATGATGGTGCCCCAAAACCTAGCAGGATTATGGTAGGAGGAGTCAAGCTTGGCCAGGTAGAAGGCAGCCTTTGCATCCTTAACTTTCTTGGTGGATCTATTCCTGGCTTTCCTAAAACTCATCCAGTCATTTGCATTCTTAGTTCTTCTTGCCATTTTCCAGAGTTTGTCTCTCTCCAGCAGTGCAGCTTTGAGGTCAGCTGAAAACCAACGACAGGATTTGTTTTTTATACGGATACTAGAGATTGGGGCATGGGTGTTGAGGGCATTTATTATAATGCTATTTAGCACCTGCTGAGCTTTTTCTACAGAATGTGCAAGATAAAACTCTTGCCAGTGTGGAGAGTAAGCTAGATCATGCAAATATCCTTCAATATTGATGTTTTTCTTGGATCTCCTCATGAGGAATTTTGCAGGATTTGTTGTTATGCTGGTGGATCTTACCCCTGCAACGGGGCAGTGATCACTTATATCACAGAGAAGCACTCCAGCGTGTGTGAATAGATGTGGTTTACTCACTAGCATGATATCAAGTAGTATACTGTTATTACTATTCCTTGCATTAATTCTTGTTGGTTCATTAATTAGCTGTGTGAACCCATATGTGTCACAGAATGATACCAGAGGTGTAGCTGCCTGGGTGAGCCAGTTGAAATTCAGGTCACCTAGAATAATGACTTCTTCAGTGCTGGGCTTGACCAGGTTCCCCAGGTGGGATAAGAGCTTGTGTTCAGCAGAAGGGGGTCTGAAGCATCCAATTAGTTGAAAAGCTGCTGTATTAGGGAGAGAGACTTTTAGGGATAGGCATTCAAACTCCTTGGGCATAGATGTTGCAGCAATACAGGATACAGCTATACCAGATTTTGCATGTGTGGCTACTCCACCTCCACTTGTTTGGCAATCAGCTCTGAATAGCTGATAGTTAGGTAGGTTAACATCCCTGTCTGCTGTGGTGGGTTTGAGCCATGTCTCAGATACCACGAGAAAGTCTGGCAAGGTATGGGCAACCCAGGCTTGTATCAATGTAAGTTTTTTTAACAGACTGCATACATTAATATGCAGGAAACTGAGGCCTTTAATTGAGGTTAGGTCTGATGGAGAGATGATACATTCAAGAGGTCCAGGGTTGATTTCCCACATTACCAATACAGAGCAATAGAAAAAGCAGGAGTTTCATGAGGGCTGCCAGTGATAGGGAGAGGGGGCTGTCTTTGGTCCTCCTTCTTTTATTCTATTGCCACTCTTATTTTGGAGTGCTCCTTGTGGGTTTAAGGAAATGTGTCAAGACACCAAGTAGCAGTTTGGCACTTAGGCTTAGGGGGGATCTGTATATCCAGCAGTGGAGCCTTGATTGAGATACATGTGTGGTGGTATGTGTCTCTTTATGGTGATTATACCACTGTAGTCGATGCAGCAACGGTAGAGCATATGTGAGGGTTTGAGTGTCAGCCAAAGGGGATGGTTCAGAGAGACTGGGCGGATGGATCACCCTAATTTGTATGACAGGGACATCTTCTTTGTGGAACCCTATGGCTGATAGTGAAAGGAGTATCAGAAGTAAACTCCCCATTCTGAAAGAGATATTGGTAGTTGGCTGTCGGGGAGTAGTGAAAGTTGCTGATTGGTTGGATCAGCAAGCCTGTGTGACTGTCTGTTGGTTTAGAAAAATGCTGAGGGCGGGGAATAGATTTCGCCGGGAAGATGCCTATAAAGTAACACACAAGAGGGGGGAAGGGCGGATGGGCAAAAATTTTGCTCCTTTCCCGAGTGCTCCCTCGCTGTTCCTCCCGGCCTCGTGGTTCCCTGGTTCGGCTAAGGTGCTGCCAACCGCCCGCTGGTGGAGCGAAGCCCCAGCGCTCAGCTGGGTGCTGTGGGGTGGGAATTGCAGGCTGGAGAGAGACAGAGGAGGGTGCAGCAGTTAATAAAGGCAGAAACAAGCGTTCCTGAGCGTCACTGACTGAGTCTGCACAACAAAAGGACTGTGGGGGGGTGCTGTGTCGTCTCAGCATCTGGCTTACCTTGCAAATGCCAAAAAAGGAGCTGTAATTACAGTAAAGAGCAAAAAAATGGCAGTTTCCCCATGCAATTAAAATAGTAGAAATCAGCACCTTTTAGGTAATTTACACAGTTAAGGGAAGGAGAGTGGCGCCTCAGCGTCTGGCCCACTGCTGCTAACAGGACCCAGAGATACAGCAGAATTCAAACAAAAACAATAGATTCCCTCTACAGATGCATCACAAATTGAAGACAGCTCTTTTGGGGATTTTGCAGTAGTACAGAGGAAAAAAAAGAAAAGAAAATCAAGTCCCAGACAGATTTCGGCAAGGCAGGCTGAGTCAGTGAAAGTCAATGGGGCAGGAGAGCCAATCGGCTGCTGTGCCTGGAGGAGCGCTCGCTTACCAGTTGGCTGTGCCTTTCCTGAGTGCTCCCTCGCTGTTCCTCCCGGCCTCGTGGTTCCCTGGTTCGGCTAAGGTGCCGCCGACCGCCCGCTGGCGGAGCGAAGCCCCGGCGCTCAGCTGGGTGCTGTGGGGTGGGAATTGCAGGCGATTGGCTGCGCCTTTCCCGAGTGCTCCCTCGCTGTTCCTCCCGGCCTCGTGGTTCCCTGGTTCGGCTAAGGTGCCGCCGACCGCCCGCTGGCAGAGTGAAACCCCGGCGCTCAGCTGGGTGCTGTGGGGTGGGAATTGCAGGCGATTGGCTGCGCCTTTCCCGAGTGCTCCCTCGCTGTTCCTCCCAGACTCGTGGTTCCCTGGTTCGGCTAAGGTGCCGCCTGACCGCCCGCTGGGGGGAGCGGCCCGCGCCAGCTGGGTGCTGGTGGGTGGGAATTGCAGGCGATTGGCTGCTCCTTTCCTGAGTGCTCCCTCGCTGTTCCTCCCAGCCTCGTGGTTTCCTGGTTCGGCTAAGGATTAAACCTCACTTTGATTTTATTTTTTGGGTCAGGAAAAGCATACTGAACCAAAGTTCCTTTCGAGGTACACACAGAGTAAAGGAAATTTAAAAGCTTTGCTGAGATCCCACATTACTAAAGTGGTGGCTGGTGTGGGATCTAAACCCAGGGCTCCAGATTTGCTCGGTGTACTAGTCTAAGCCACACAAAATAACAACAATAGCTGGTGCTGCTGCTGATGATGATGACGATTGTGAAATGCACAAAAATGAGAGAAGATATGAAGATACAATCAACTGGCAAAATAAATGAGAAGAATATTGATTGGTCTTCCACAACTGCAGCTTCTTTGCTGCAGAGTGAGACTAACCTACAAATGGAGCAGCACATACACAGCACACACAAAAACCCCAGCCAAAAAAAGTAAAAAAAAACTATAAAAACACTTAAAAAAATTATCTTCAAATGAAGATCGATAAAGTGTATCTGATTTTGAAGAACAAAAAGTTTGTTTTTGAGGGCTTTTACACCAAAAGAAGTAAGATCTCTCTCAGAGAACTCACAGACAGATTTTGTCTCCTCACACACTGTCTGTCAGGACTTCATGGAGTACAGCCATCACTTCTGGTTTCTTGTTGCAGTGACACCATGTGACCTTATCACATGGTAATGCATGTAATCTGAGAACTTCACTTAGAATACACCTTGTTAAGTGTTAAACTTTCGCAGCTTCTCATAGGATGACATTGGATGCGAGTGGGTCCCAGGTTGGTAGCCTGGGTAAAACATTGGCTGGACAACAGGACACAGAGGGTAATAGTAAACAGAGTCCACAGTGAAGAAAGGGGGGTTATTAGTGGGGTACCGCAGGGTTCAGTACTGGGTCCGGTCCTTTTTAATTTCTTTATAAGTGACATTGCAGAGGGACTGGAAGGAAGAGTATGTCTCTTTGCAGATGACACAAAGATCTGCAACAGGGTTGATTTACAAGGTGGGGTGGAAAGGATGAGAAGGGACTTGGCAAGGTTGGAGGAATGGTCAGAAGTATGGCAGCTAGGATTCAATGCAAAGAAGTGCAAAGTAATGCACCTGGGAAACAAAAACCAAGGGGAAGAGTACACAATAGGGGTGAGATACTGACAACAATAAAAATGGAAGGGGACCTGGGGGTAGTTATATCAGATGACCTAAAGGTGGGCAAGCAATGTGAGAAGGCAGCAATGAGGGCTGGGGGGATACTGGGATGCATAGGGAGAGGCATCACCAGGAGAAAACAAGAAGTTGTTGTCCCTCTGTACAGACAGTTGGTGAGACCCCATCTGGAGTACTGTGTGCAGTTCTGGAGACCCCATCTCCATAAAGACATAGACAGGGTGGAGGCTATCCAGAGGAGGGCAACCAAAATGGTGCAGGGCCTGCACTTGAAAACATATGAAGAAAGACTAAAGGAGCTTAATATGTATAGCCTTGAGGAAAGGAGGGAAAGGGGAGACATGATAGAAACTAAGTACCTCAAGGGAATCAACAAAGTCCAAGAGGGTAGCATCTTTCAGATAAAGAGATGTGCAAGAACAAGGGGACACAATTTAAAGATAGAGGGGGGATGGATGAGAGGTAATGTGAGGAAGTTTTTTTTCACTGAGAGGGTTGTAGATGCATGGAACAGCCTTCCCAAGGAGGTCATGGAGTCAAAGACAATGGGGGAATTCAAGAATGCATGGGACAGACATAAGGCAATTCTAGTGGGGGTTAGGAGGGAGTATGCTGTTGGTTAACTAGGATCTGCAGCTTATCCATTAGGTAGGGAACTGGGCAGACTAGGTGGGTCAAGTGGACCTTATCTGCCATCAAATTCTCTGTTTCTATGTTTCTTGACTTTGAGTCTTTGATGAACTTTGTGAAGTTCCCAAACTTCACAAAATTCTGCCAGAACGTTTTTCCAACATCGCAGACACCTACCTACCCATACCTCTCAAATTTTCATCATAGAAATATAGAAACATAGACAGTGACAGCAGAAAAAGACCAAAGATCCATCCAGTTTTGCCAAAGTTGCCCAAGATCTAGTGTCTATCTAAGGACCTACCCCCTCCCAACTGCTCCTCCATCCCAATCCCAGCACTTGGAACAGAACTTGCTGTTTGTGACCTTACTCTGTCCCACCAATGCTTGAATCCCTCCATGGTTCTGACACCCACCAACTTGGCAGACAGATTGTTCTATGGCTCTCCCACCCTTTCGTTAAAATAATACTTCCTCCAGTCCCTCCTGAAGCTCTCCCCTTTGAATTTCCACTCATGCCCGCCAGTCACTGAGTTGGTGTTCCTGTTTAATTGTATGTGATTCACTTTATTAATGCCCTTCTGAAACTTGAAAGTCTCTATCATATCCACCCTCTCCTCCTGGCCTCCAGCGAGTACTGTTTAGTGCTCCAAGAGGCTTCTTATAGGAGACCCAGTGCAGGCCCCGAATCATTTCACTCACCCTATGGCACACCACCTCTAGACTGTCCTTATCCTTTTGTAAGGTGAGGGCTCCAGAACTGGACACAATATTCCAGGTGTGGCCTTATGAAGGATTGAAAAAGGGAGGTATTATTTCCTTTCTTCCGCTATCTATACCCCTCCCTAAACTGGATTTACTGTAGGCTGTGTTACACTGGCTAGACTGCTTTAGGGTGGCACTGATAATGACTCCCAGGTCCATGCATCTGTTTTTGTACTAAGTTTAACCCCATTTAGCTAGTACTCTGTCCTGGGGTTCCTTTTTCCCAGGTGCATCACTCTGCGCTTCTTGGCATTGAACTTCAGTTGCCACGCATTTGACCATCTCTCCAGCCTTTGGAGGTCATGTTGTAATTCTCTAACTCCCTCAACCCAATCCACCCTTCCATACAGCTTAGTGTCATCCGTGAAGAGAACAATCTTACCCTAGATTCTTTCTCCAATGTCACTAATGAACATACTTAAGAAGGAGCAGGCCCAGGAACAATCCCTGTGGTACCCCACTTGTGCCATCCTCAATTTAACCCTGTTGACAGCAACCCTCTGCTGCCTACCCTTGAGCCAGTTTTACACCCATCTGACTATATCTCTTGCTGATTCCAGATTCTTCATCTTCAGCAGGCAGTACTGAGTCGAGCACCTTGCTGAAATTGAAGTATAATAGATCCACAGAATGGGCCCTATCAATCTCCCTCACTACCCAGTCAAAGAAGACAATAAAGCTGGTCTTACAGGACTTCCCTGCCACAAATCCATGCTGTTTGCTATCCTGGAGACCATTTTTTTTCAATGTAGTAAACAAGATCCTGTTTGATTAGAGTCTCCATCAACTTCTCTGCAATAGATGTGAGACTAACCGGCCTGTACTTTCCTGCCTGTTCCTTTCCCCCCCCTTTATGTAGTCAAACCACATTGGCCATTGGCCAGTCTCTAGGAACCATCCCTGTCTGCTGTCAGCTGTTAACTAGATTTGCCAGAAGATCAACCAGTTCTTCTGCCAGTTCCCTTAGCACTCTCTGATGCATCCCATCTAGACCTGGGGCCTTGCATATTTTGAGGGCTGCGCCAGCCCTTTCTGGAGTCTGTCTCTAGTGAACACTGGTGTTTCCATCTGTGTGATTCCCCCTAGTGGCTGCATGGATGCCATTTTCAGGTAGGGGGCCAGTATCCTGTATCCTCCCTGGTGAAATCAGAGCAGAAGTATTCATTAAGGACGGCAGCCATCTGTCACATCATCCTCAGTTTCCCTATCCCTGTCTGATGACCTAATGATTCCCCTCTCCATTTTTCCTTTTTTCCTTGATGTAGTAGAAGAAATGTTTTTCTCCAGCTTTGATCTCTTCAGCTATCCACAGCTCCATGTCTGCCTTTGCCTCCCTTACTGCCCTCTTTGTCTTCCTAATTTTCTGAATGTGTTCTTTCCACTCTTCCTCCTCTTACTCTTTTTAAACCTATGGAAGGCTTCTCTAACCTTCACTGAGAACCATAGGTGTTTCTTGAACTTACTTCTTTTTATGTGTGCCATGCACACATGCGCAGTGGACATTTTGCAATAATAGTGCCTTTTCAGGAGTGTGACACTGTCAGTCCAATGCAGAGTGGTTTGCAAGGGGCTCGACAGTGTCACACCAGTCATCAGGCAGGCTGACCATGACACTATTCTGGCCTGCTGGGTGGAAACTTTGTGTATTTCAAAGGAAAGAGCCAACCCAACCATAGGTTGACTCTTTTCTTTGATCTACACCACCCAGCAAGCACAGCAGGTCTGTCAGGATCAGCCTGCTGATGAACTTCACCCTGTTACAAAGAAAAACATCCATCGATGTCTGTTGCTGGTACCCCTGTAACTGTCCCCCCACCGACCCTCCCTCTCAGCACCCCCCAAACATAACACTGACACTAGGGGTGCCCAATCCCCCAGTGTCACCATCTCATAGTTTTTTATGTATATATACTGGAAATGGCTACAAATTTCTTATGGGTAATGCCAGAAGTCTAAATGTAACTAAAATAGGTGAACTTGCTGGAATAATGGAACACATTGATATAGCCGCCATCACAGAAACATAGTGGGATGAGGCGTCATCATGGCATAATTCGCTACCAGGATACAATCTCTATTACAAAAATAGGGATTGTAAGAAAGGTGGAGGTGTATGTATATACATTAAAAATATGCTTATGACGTGAAATTCTCATTCAACCAGATGTAGGCCCCAATATAGAAGGCTGCTGTGTGCAAACTGAATGTCAAAATAGAAATAAATTAATAATAGCAAATCTTTATAGGCCTCCTTCAGCCAATTCATCTTATGACTTACAACTTATTAAAATAATATCCAGCCTTGTAAACAAGTCTGATATAATTCTTGTGGGTGATCTGAACCTACCTAGGATTGAATGGCAAAACCTAACCGCTACCACTCAATTTGAACATAGTTATTTTGAGGCATTTTTAACATTAGGGTTAGAGCAAATGGTTTCTGATCCAACAAGAGATAAGAACATTCTAGATCTTGTTCTTACTAATCTATCAGATGATATAGCTAACATAGAGATAGCAGGACCTATTGGCAATGGCGACCATAACACTGTTATTTTTTCAGTCAACAAGCCCAAAACTTTTATTAAGCAAAATACATATAAACACAACTATAATAAGGGGGATTACACCAAAATCAATAAAGCAAGACATCATTTTGAAAGGGAAGCACTATTTTCTGACCTCCAAATTACTGAATGCTGGATGCTGTTTAAAGATATCATATATGAGCTTGAGCAATTATATATTCTGGTTAAAAAAAAAAAATGTAACAACAAGGGGAAAATACCAATATGGTTAACGTCAAGAATCATGAAACAGATAGGCAAAAAGGAAAGGGCATTCAGAAAGCTTAAGTATTCCCAGATGAAAAGAATACAATTAATTATAAAAATGAATTAAAAATAACAAATGAGCTTATAAAAAATGAAAGAAAGAAAATTGAATTCAAACTATCAGTATCCAAGGGAAACACCAAGGCATTTTATGCTTACATCAATGCTAACAAGAAAAGTAACTCCATAATTACATCAATTACTAAGAATGGAGAGGAAACTGGTAACAAACTTTAAATAGATAATGCCTTTAATGATTATTTTGGGTCAGTTTTTTCCAAAAAAGATAATAATAGTATAATGTATCTTTATATTAGTAGTTACAAAGAAATAACTCCTGACAAGATCAAAGCGTCGGTTCTATCACTTAAAAATAATTCAGCACCTGGCCCAGATAATTTGAATACATAGTTTGTTAAACATACCTTGAATGAGTTACTATGTCCCCTTAATATCATTTTTAATAAATCTTCTATGGAAAATGAGGTACCCGAAGAGTGGCGTACAGAAATAGTGGTACCCATACATAAGAAAGGGAACAAAAAACAAACCAATATTTACCACCCTATCAGCCTTACATCAACCATGTGTAAGATCATGGAAAAGATATTGAAACAAAAATAGATCATGAGTAGGAAAATAAAGAGTTCATCGATGAAACACATCATGGTTTTAGAAAAGGCAGATCCTGCACTGCAAACTTGGTTGCATTTTACAAAAACATTAGTAATAGTATTGATAAGAACTGTCCTGTAGATATCATCTATCTAGACTTTTAAAAGGCATTCGACAAGGTATCTCACAGATTATTAATCAACAAAATGATACAACTAGAACTAAACAGCTATACTGTTAAGTGGGTTGAAGGATGGCTAAATGATAGATCCCAAACTGTTAGGATAGCTGATACAATCTCAAGCACTGTAAAAGTCACTAGTGGTGTACCACAAGGATCTGTGTTAGGACCAACATTATTTGGAATATATATTCAAGATCTGCATCATGGTGTTAATAGTCAGATCCATAAATTTGCTGATGACACTAAAATTTCATCTGAAGTAGAAAACAGTGTAAAAAATTAGAAAGTTCAAACATGACCTTATGAACCTGAACACTGGTGACTTAAGAATGAAATGACTTTTAATATAGATAAATGTACAGTTATACATTTGGGGTTAAAAATCCCAAACACTGATTATTCATTATATGACGCTATTATTAAAGCAGCCAACTCTGAAAAAGATCCAGGAGTCATTGTAAACACTAATTTTACTTGGAGTAAGCAGTGCAGAAAAGTAGCCCAGGTGGGGAACCATATTTTATCTGCCATAAAAAGATCATTCATAATAAGAAATGAATATTGTATTCTCCAACTGTACACATTCTTTATCAGACCACACACTGATTATGCAGCTTCCTTCTGACCCCCTTATTTTGAAAAATACAAGAGAATCATTGAAAGCATGCGGAGAAGGGCAACAAAACTAATACCTAGAGTTAACAATTTATCATATGGAGATAGGTTAACATGATTGGGACTGTGTGATCTGCAATTAAGGAGGAACCAAGGGGATTTATTATTGTTATTCAATATATTGAATGACAATACGTTAATGAACATCTGCAATTTGAAATTTGCTGATAAACCAGAAAGCCTAAGGTGTAGTAATAAATAGAATAATAGATAGAAAAGTATCTATTACAAGGCAGTAAGACCATCAAGAGGTTTTGGGGACTTGGAACCTCGAGAGCGAAGCTCGAGAGGTTCCCAAAGTCCCCAAAACCTCGAGATGGACTTACTGCCGTGAAATAGATACTTTTCTATTTTTTATTTTTTGTAATATATGGATGTAGCGTTTCTTTACAGTCTGTGAGCTGCGAAGCCAGTCGCAGTACTGAAGACATGCTTGCAGTCAGCTGACCATCACACTGGAGACAGCGTCACTTGCCCACATCCCCACTCGTAACCGCCACTCTGTCGGTGTCTGTTTGCATTTCGTGAAGTCCTACCTTTTCCTTTATGATCCTTCGGGTAATGCAGGATCAACCAGATAATCCATTTACAGAAAAAAAAGAAACGAAGCAGACGCATTTGGCTCGCTAAGCGAGAGTAACAAGCCGCCATGTTTTCAGAATGAGTGTGCCCGCCCACAGAAGAACTGTGATGAATTAGAATGCACGGTGTAACTTTGGACGTGCAGGAAGGGACGTGGCTCCATGGCAACCTGATTTCTTGCCAGGCAGAGTTGCACATGCACTGTGGCATTTTCTTGATAATACTATCGTTTCTTGCAATGATAGTATTATTGCCAGTGAAGTGTGGTATTATTGGGAGTGGAGTGCTCTGTGCTATCAATTACAAGGTATTTTTTAAATCATTTTTGATGGTATTATTTGGGAAATCCATATATTACAAACAAATTCATACTCCAAGAGCATTCACAAATAAATGAAAATATTTCTTTACTGTTAGGGAATCAAATCACGGAGCTTCCTACCACAACACATTGCGTAAATAAATTATTTTCAAAAGCATAAAACCAAACTTGATAAATTCCAGTTGGGTAAAAATATTTAATCTACCCCACAAGTGTGGAGAGAATAGTCTTGATGGGCCTGGTGCCTTCTTCCACTCTTGCAAAACCGAGTAATACTGAATAATATGTTAATATATAGCATGTAAAAAATGAAAACCATCTATCGATGTCTGTAGCTGGCACCCATGTAACTGTCCCGCCAGCTGACCCTCCCTCTCTGCACTCAGCACACTCCACCCCACCCCACTCCACCCCACCCCACAAACATAACACTGACACTGGGAGTGCCCAATCCCCCAGTGTCGTTGTTGCCATCTGAAATAAAGAAAAGCATCCCTCATCATTTTTTTCCACCCTGAACAACAGAAAACTATCCATCGATGTCTGTTGCAGAATTAGTCCCCCACTCAACCCTCCCACTCAGCACCTACCACCCAGCACCATCCCACACCCTTACTTACCCACCAGGGATCCAGTGCCATAATCCTCTGTGGACTGCAAACACGTCTTCACTCTTCAAAGCCAGACCGCAAACTGAGGAATCAAGTATGTGGTTCAGTATTTCAATGGGGTTTTGAACTCAGTGGTATAACTTGGCCATTTTTTGATATTCTTGCCCAAAATTTTCAACATGCCTTTTTTGGCATCCTACTTCATGAACAATGGCAGTGAAATCAGGCACTTCTGTCCCAAATGGTGATTTAGTGGTCGCCGTGTGAAATCACCTTTCAGGCAGAAGCTGAACATTTTCTCTGCCCTTGGTTCATGAGGTGGGGTCAGAAGAAGGCTATGTTGAAAATGTGGCATAAAAATAACAAAAAACAACTAAGTTATGAGACTATGTTGAAATTTGTGAACACAGGCTCATAACTTTGGTAATTTTCAATATTTTGACACCAAACTTTCAACATAGCCTTTTCTTCACAGCCCCTCATGAGTGTGACAGCTATCATTTTCAGATCCTGGCCAAAATGTTTTTTCTGTGTCCCAAAAAGTGATTTTGCAGTTTGTGTCTGAAATCACCTTTTGGGCAGGAGTTGAAAATTTTCTCTGCACTTTTTCATGAAGTGGGGTCATAAGAAGGCTATATTGGAAAGTTTGGGCAAAAATATTAAAAACAACAAAGTTATTAGCCTATGTTGAAATTTATGAACGCAGGCTCATAACCTTGATTATTTTCAATATTTTGACCCCAAATTTTCAACATAGCCATTTCTTCACAACACCTCATGAAAGTGATAGCCATCATTTTTCAGATCCTGGCCAAAATGTGTTTTTGTATTTGTAGCACAAACTCACCTTTTGGGCAGGATTTGAAAATGTTCTCCACCCTTGTTCATGAGGTGGCCTCATAAGAATTATAAGAAGGCTATGTTGAAATTTGGGGAAAAATATGAGAAAACAACTTAGTTATGAGTCTACATTGCAATTTTTAAATGCACGCTTATAGCTGTGGTAACTTTCAATATTTTGACCCTAACTTTTCAACACAGCCATTTTTTATGCCACATCATGAATGTGACAGCTGTCATTTCTCAAATCCTACCCAAAATGTGCTTAAATATTTGTGGTGCAAAATGATGTTTCAGCCATTGTTTTATAAATGACACCTGTCATGCTCAGGAGTGGTCATAAAAAGATTATATTGAAAATTTGGGGTAAAAATGTAAAAAAACAACTAAGTTATGAGGAAACAAATTGTTTCAACATTTACTCATAATTTTTATTTTTGCCGATTTTGGCCTCTAACATTCAACAGATCCCTTGTGTTACCCCACCTCCTGAACCTGGCAGGTTTAATTTTTCAAATCACTGATGAAACATGTTGCCACAGTCACACAGCAAAATCACCTTCCAGATGGCATTTTAAAAATCCCACCTGTCTTGATCATAATGTCAGGTCATTAAAAGATTGTTGGACATTTGGGGTCAAAATGTGGGAGCCCACTTATTTATTTATTTTATGTATTTCAGTTTGGGATTAAATACCTACTTAAAAGTAGATATTGCCTCACAGCTGCCCTATCCTGGGTAATTACAATCTAACAATGTGTCAAAGCAGGACACCACTGAGAATGAGGTATTGAAACTCATTTTCTGTATACTGGGTAAATATATTAGGTGGGATATTCAGACTGCACCAGGCAGGGGCGCAAGCCTGGGTGCAGTGCAACTGGACTGTGCCAGGGCATAGACCAGGTAATATTCAAAGGTGCTGCTCCATGGCTCAGCACCATTGAATATGGTACTGATGATGCATGCACTGCACACGACGCAGTGGCACTGCGCCAGTGCAAGTGGCAGAAGGGGAGCAGGGGGATGCGCCAGTGCAAGTGTGGTTGTGTTAGGTGCATCAACTGCGATATTCAGCACTGGGCATGCAAATGAGGCCATTATGCATGCAAGGTGCAAATGGAGCCATTTGCATGACATTATGGCCCTATTTGCATGCAGTGCACTGATTCCCAGTGACTTGCGCCTGGTGCCCTGCCAGGCTGCAGCCCGTCGGCGACCGATGCCCTGCAGTCCCTTGGTGGACCTCGCTCCCATACACCCAATCGTAGGCATATGTTTAAAATATCCCTGGTGGTTCAGTGGACCATTCCCCATCACCCGATCATGGGTATCCGTATTATAAATCCGTGGTGGTCCAGTGGACCGCTCTCCATTGCCCGATCACGGGCATCCATATTAGAAATCCCTGGTGGTCCAGTGGACCACTCCCCATTACTCAATCACGGGCATCTGTTAATAAAATCCCTGGTGGTCCAGTGGGACTGCTTTCCATCGCCCAATCATGGGCATATGTGAATTACTTCCCTGGTGGTCTAGTGGACCACTGTCCATCGCCCAATCACAGGCATATGTGTATTATATCCCTGGTAGTCCAGTGGACCACTTTCCAATGCCCAGTCATGGGCTTAGGTGAAATATATCCCTGGTAGTCAAGTGGAAACCTCCCCCATGCCTGATGATGGGTGGAATCACCAAAAGACACCCTGGTGGTCCAGTGGTACCCTCCCTCCCCACCCACCCACTGAGGCTCTCACCACCCAGCACCCCCCAGTCAGTGGCGGGTGTCAGCACCCCACCCACATGCCTCCTGGCCGCCCATCGACTGACAGCGCATAGGATCTGTATGCCTATTGGTCCACTGCATGAGCCAATGGGTGCTCAGACCATACTGTACTTCACAGGCCTGATATGTGAATGAACACTGACCCTCATAACAAGGGATACATCCACAAACACAGAGATACAATTTCAGAACAGTGTGGAAACTATTATTTTACAAGTACAAACAAAAGTTTATTTGTGATTTAGCATTTTAGAATATTATGAATTTCTGCTTTAAATTCTGAATTTACAGTGCATTCTATGGGTAAGCACCGCCTTTTCCATGAGGGACAGAGACATTTTGAGGGGTAAAATGAGAGCCGTTCCTACTAATCAGGGACAGTTGAAAGGTATTGTATGTTTCAACCCCATATTTCCTGCTCCTTAGCCTTTTAGCTATCCCTCCCCCTGCTATTGCCTCCTATTTACATGCAGTACTGTCTGTGAGAGTGCTCAGTTAGACATCATACTGCAGTGTCATAATCAGATAGTCTATTTTTATGTTTGAGCAGGGAAGGCATGATCCTCTTTTAAGGAGTGCAGGGGGAAATGCAGTGATAGATATTGCACATGACAGAGTAAGAATGGGGTGTGCAAGTGTGGGTAGATGCTCAGAGGCACGTTGGAAATGCATCTTCTGATAATCAGGGCAGCCACTTAATGAGAACGAAAAGATGTCTTGCATCCATCCCTTTTAAGAGACTTCAACTGTGTTACATACTGTAGACAGCGACAATGTACATCACATTACACAGGCTAAATATAGACATGAATAGAGATTTTATTCTACTGGTGTAAACATTTGTCAATTTTTTTACATCATCACAATCATTTGTAGGTAAATTAAAGCAAGCCATGACTATCACTTGACTATGTTAGACAAGACAAAACAAATTATGCCAGTGGTTTGCACATGCAAACCCCTAGCAGATGCAGAACTTTCTGAAATTAATATATATATGTATATGATCAATTACAATGTCAGCCCTGTGGTGTGGTAGTAACACTTCTGCCTATCTTACCAGTGACCTGGGTTACACATTGAGCTTGAATTAAGAGGTTGACGGTGGGTTAAGCATTGAGCTTGAATTAAGTGGTTGACAGTGGGAGAGGATTCGGCACCCAAAGAACTACTCTCCACTTTCCAGGAGGGAGAACTGCACCTCCTCAATGTGCCTGACACCTTGTGGATGCTGGTTGTCATGGCAGTCAGGAGGCCTGAAAGGACATGGGACATCAACAAGATGCTATGCATAACTGTACAGTAATGTCCCCAAAATAGAAAATGATGAAAAGCATCCTGACCAAGTAGGATGAAGGATGGTCCTCCCTCAGGCCTTGTACTGCCAATGGGGCATCACACTAGATCCTACTTCAGGAGGCCAAGGGTAAGCCACCACCAACCCCACCTTGAGGGACAAGTCATGGGAGCAAAGGGTATGTCCCAGAGATGGTGGGGGACTGGAATAGGGATGGCTGTCCAGCTGGGACAGGCAGGGAGGAAGGGGCCAAAAATACAATAAGCAAAAAAAACAACAGTTGCAGTGGTTTAAAAATATATTGTGTTATGTTGTATCTATGACACTCCAGACATTGCCTCATGGGTTCTCAACCCACCTGATAGGCTAGTGATGTACATGTGACCCAGATCAAATTTCAGAGCATAGCCAGGTCCCAGGAGTCCCCATTCTCCAGTTTCAACCTTGCATCTGAAGAGGCTACAAGCACACCAGGAGTCCCTGTTACCTATTTATCCAAGGTAGGCCAGCTTGTTTATCTATAAGGACAATAACTCACTCAGCAATTTACTTAATTGGATTAGTGGTATACACCTGTTATGCTGCCTGGCTTACAGTGGCCACAGCAGCACTGAGATGGTTTAAATGAGTACATTTTTTTCTGGCTTACAACTTAGTTGCAGTTCTGGGCTAATTTGGTTTCTTCTGGTTAATTCTGTAGTGAATGAGATGGAGTACAGGCTTGAAAAAAAGATCTCCAATTTATTTTGCTTATATTGGAAGAGTTAAGCATTTCAGCTTTAAGCTGTTCATTTTTTTTTTCTTGAGACTAAAGCTGTAAGGGAAACCACTGGCCAGCTGTTGTTTTTTGTGGCATTTAAAAGTTGAAAAATTGTAGTTGGTACAGCTTTCCTTGTTTATAACAAGGTGTATTTAGCATTTTGAAGTGTTTCTAGGCATGTTTTTAGCCGTTTAGTCTATAATTTGATGAGTTTCAATCGCTATGCTGTTTGCACACCTCCGTTAACGTTTTAAAAAAAATCCGCACTCTAGCACTCGCTCTGTGACTGGTAGCCTCCCTTCCAAGTGGGGCCTTCCAGTATTTAAAGCAGCTGCATGCACCAGCAGCCTTCCTTTCAAGCGGGGGCCTCTCTGCATTTAAAAAAACCCACGCGCTGGCGGCCTTCCTTCCAAGTGGGGCCTCCCAGCATTTTAAAGAACTCCATGCACTGCCTTTGTCCTGCTACTGGCGGTCCCCCTCCCAAGCGGGGCCATCCAGGCATGGCAGGGCACACAGTCTGGTGACCCTACTGCCTTGTGTGCAGCCCACTGAACTATTCATTGGCATCCACTCCCTAGTGGATGCCAGGCACTGTCATTACCCTGTCCCTGATTTCTTGCCTATGCAGCGATCATAGCCCCTACCTAGGCAGCTCCCTGGGGAGATGGTTCCAACTTTTTTTACTAATTATGGCAAAATGCTAAGGGGAGACAGTATGGAGCAGTGATTTAAGGCTCTGAGCTGTAAATCTGGAGACCTGGGATGATTATACGACCAGCCCTCCACCCCTATCGCAGCCCCTACCTAGCGGCTGCCTTGAGAAAAGGATCCCTGTGTTCTTCAGACCTGGGCCTAATGCAAGAGCGGTTGCTACTACAGCCCCTATAAGAGTGGCTGGTATACAAAGGACACAAATCCACTAGAGAGCTCGGAGAAGCCAGAATTCTACTAAGGCTCCAGTCAGCGGCACTACTCAGGCACCACATGGTTCCACTGAGACCATGTACCTGGGGCGCCATTTTAGGGAGTTATTCTTTCCACCATTGCCGCCATCTTGAGAGAGGCTCTCTCTCTATACAGGGAGGTTTTACAGATGCCATTTTGTTTCAGGAGCGGCCATTTTGAGCAACGCTCCTGAAGACTGAGAACAAGCAGCTTCTCCTTCATCACCAGACATGCTGGCTTGGCCAATCTAATGGCCTCCCTGTTAATACAGCTCCATCGTACGGAGTACTATAACACACTGAAGGGATTAGGCCATTTACTGCTCGTGGCAGTTTCCTTCACTAGCCAAGCAAACCCTCAGCTTACTATCGTAACAACCAGCGCTATCTTGTCTGGATAGGTTTAACATACAAATGCAATTAAGCCTTACTGTATATAATATTAAGAGCTTACCCAAAATAATATATATATATATATATATATATATATATATATATATATATATATATGTAAAACTCATATCGATATATATGACAAATGCCCTTCTCACATCTCTTTCAGATGGTGAAGGCCAAGAAGTACGTGTCCTGCAGCACTGCACTGATGCCCCACACCCAAGGCCCCCTCTGCCTAGCATACTTACACGAAGAGGTGCAAACCAGCAGCCAACCCTCCACCGCTGACTTACACGGGCAAGGGCCTACAGCTTCAGGATGGGTGAACCCACGGTCCCTCCTCATCCAGACACAACAGGCGATGGTGGCCATGATGGAGAGTCAGCAGAACTTCATGCTGAAAGTCATGGAAAAGCTTGAGTCTCTGACAAAGTCGAGAACACCATCCCCTGCCACCCCTGGCCAAACTCCAGGTCCAAGCACTCCCCCGCAATTGTGTGCTGATGAAGAGCCTGCATCACCTCCACCAGGGGAGGAGGATGCGAGTTGGGCACCGGACGACTGCGAAGATGTTGACTCAGAGGAGGAAGATATGGACACCATACCAGATACCCTTCCCTAACTTCAAAACTTTGTTCATTTGATTTGATTCCAGGCCTCATAAGGGCCATTAAGTCAACCATGGGGTTTGACGTTGACACCCCAAGCCTGAGTCCAAGCTTGATCCGATGATCCAGCAGAACCAAAAGACCAAGGACACAATCCTTAGCTGTCCCGCTATAGATCACATTTTCACGAGAGAGTGGGAAACTTCAGAGCCGGGCCGTATGTCTGAGAAGCGAAATCGAGATAGGATGTACCCGGTTCATGAGGACAAGGTTCAGTTTTGGTGTACAGCACCAGCTATAGACCCTCAGATAACAGCACTTAAGAAGAAAACAGTGCTGCCTTGTGGCATGATCTCACTTAAAGATCCTACCGACAAAAAATTAGAGGAAATGCTGAAAAAAATGTTCAATTTTTCAGGCATGACAGCTAAGGCAGCAGTCACAGCAGTCTATTCAGCAAGAATGCAGATCTGCTGGTTGGAAGAACTGCTGGAGAAAGAGATCCCAAATCCAGAGAAGCAGAACTATTAGAGTGTACACTGGACAGAGCAAAATACCTGGGGGACATGGCTGTGGACACATTAAAACTAGAAGCCAGATCTGCCAGATTAACAAACAGAGCCAGACAAGTGCTATGGCTCAAATTATGGGACGCAGACAATGAATCAAAGATGCTGCTACAGAATTTGCCCTTCAAAAG
Source organism: Neoceratodus forsteri (assembly GCA_016271365.2). Lineage (NCBI taxonomy): Eukaryota > Metazoa > Chordata > Ceratodontiformes > Ceratodontidae > Neoceratodus > Neoceratodus forsteri. The sequence goes on along the minus strand of CM057450.1, from coordinate 920,978,009 downwards.
GAACAACATGTTCGGAGAAGACTTGAAGGAGATCCTAAAGCAAAAAGAAGAGGACAAGGACCTCACAAAAGATAAACAAAGAGCCACATATTTACCCTCCACACAGCACAGGTTTCGAGGGAACAACAGGTTCCAACACAACAGAAGGCAGAATTACACTAACAATTCCTTTCGAGGCAGAGGCCCCGGCAACAGTACCAATGGCTTCAGAGGCCCCTCACAAGGTGCATACTCAGCATCACGAGGTAGGCGATTTGGCAGCAGAGGAGGAAAGTCAAAACAGTACTGACTATTCCACCACCTTGTCTCCAGCCCCGACCCCACTAGGGAATTACCCACCGATGGGTCAGAGACTGATGGCCTTTCAACAACAATGGCAATGGACCACATTGGACAGATGGGTCCTAGAAATCATTTCCTAAGGCTATGCGATTGAATTCTCAAGCATGCCATCAAGAGACAGATTGGTACTATCTCCCATTTCAAAAAAGCGGGCCACTACCAATCAGGTACAGGAGGTTCTCCGGGACCTGTTACTGAACAATGCCATCAGACTGGTACCAGCAGACAAGGCCGGCACAGGGGTCTACTCTGTGTTCTTCATGGTCCCAAAGAAGAACGGAGACCTCAGACTGATCCTGGACTTAAAGTTCTTGAACAGGTTCGTGTCCACACCAAGGTTCAAAATGGAGACACTCCGATCCACCTTAAGAAACATACGAGTGGGGGACTACCTCACATCTGTAGACCTGAAGGATGCATACACCCACATCCCAATCAGGCCAAGTCACCAACGTTTCCTACAATTTCACATGCTGGATCAGCATCTGCAGTATCAGGCCCTACCGTTCGGCCTCACATCGGTACCACGGGTGTTTATAAAGGTGTCGGTGGTTTTAGCAGCCCACTTACGGGAACAGGGTGTGGATATTATTCCATACTTGGATAACTGGCTGATCAGGGCACGCAACAGCACCCAATCTCACATAAGCATGGACCTAGTCCTGATGACCCTGGCCCAACACAGCTGGATAGTCAATCGCAAGAAGAGCTCACTGCACCCAGCACAGTTTATAGAACACCTGGGTGCAGAAATAGACACAGCTGAGGGGTTGGCAAGACCATCAACACAACACATCGACTCAGTAATGTTGATGGTAAGGAGCTTAAAGTCATCAGCAAAGCCCACACTGGGCCAAGCAGCCCAAGTCCTCAGCATAATGGCATCCTATTTGGACCTAGTACCATGGGCAAGATGGAACATGCACCCGCAACAATACTGCGTACTGCAACAGGGCTCCCCATTGGAAGACAACCTCAAACAGAGGATCCATCTACCAAGGATGGTGAGAGATTCACTTAAATGGTGGACACACCTTTCAAACCTGCAGAGAGGGTGTCCCCTAGAACTGTCCTACAAGGTAACATTGGAGACCGATGCCAGCCTCATCAGTTGGGGAACATGCATGCACCAGTCCACCGCACAAGGCAAGTGGACATCAGCAGAACCCCGACTATCCAGCAACATTCTAGAGATGAGGGCAGTGTTCAATGCTCTGAGAGCATTCAGAAATGCTATCGTGAGTTGGACAGTGCTTGTGAAGTCCAACAATCAGGTCACGGTAGCTTATATAGCAAAGCAAGGTGGCACATGCAGCAGAGCCATGCTCAGAGAGGCCGCCAAGGTATTGAACTGAGCACAGTCCAATCTGTCTCACCTCCACGCTGTTCACCTGGCAGGGAAGTTAAATGTCAGAGTGGACTGGTTAAGCAGACAATGGGTACATCCCAGAGAATGGCAGCTGCACCCAGACCTTTTCACCATGGTACAGAAGAGGTGGGTCCATATCCCAATGGACCTCATGGCATCCAAGAAAAACACACAGGTGAAGGCTTATTTCTCCAGATACAAGGAGAAACAGGCAATGGTAACAGATGCCCTGTCACAAGTCTTGGATCGGGAATGCTCATACATATTCCCTCCCATCCCACTGATTCCACAAGTACTAGCCAAAGTCAGTCAGTCCCGGCTACAGATCATTCTGATCTCACCGTATTGGCCAAGGAGACCATGGTTTGCAGCGGCCATATCCATGGTGCTGGACAGCTGGACCCTCCCATATCAGAGGGACATGTTACAGCAGGGTTCGTTACTCCATCCAGCGCCCCAATCCCTGAAGCTGTTGGCCTTGCTCCTAAGAGGCAGAGACTGCTAACAGCTGGGTATCATGAGTCGGTCATATCGACTATGCTACAATCCAGGAAGTAGTCTACCACATCCACTTATAACAGACAGTGAAACATTTTCACCAAATGGTGCAAGTCATTACACCTCGACCCGATGTGAGTAGATATGTCAGCAAGCCTGCTTTATCTACAGCGTGGGTTAGATAAGGGATTATCCGCCTCCTCCCTGCAATTGCAACTATCGGCCATAGGGGCAGCTATGGGAAGAGTTGGTCTCTCCCCGCCTGGTGCACACCCTGATGCCATCAGATTCCTCAGAGCAGCACAACATATTCGACAGCCCATTCGATCACCAGTAGCCCCTTGGGATTTTATCATGGTTCTTGACGCTCTGGGGAAGGATCCATTCGAGCCCAACCACACTATACCTCTATGCTGATTAGGTTTAAAAACCTGCTTCATGGTGGCTGTCTGCTCCGCTCGTAGGATCAGTGAGCTAGGAGCTCTGTCATGCAAAGAGCCCTACACTAGATTCACGGCACTAGGAGTCTTTATGAAGACTGTGCTTGCATTCCTGCCAAAGATCATGTCCGCATTCCATAAGGAACAGGCACTAGAGTTGCCAACGTTTCACACACAGGCAGAACAAGGGGGAACAGGTACTTATCACCCACTAGACGTGGGTAGTACAGTAGCACTGTATATCACGAGGACAAGACAAATACATAGGTTCAAGAGACTGTTTGTCTTCGCATAAGACCACAAGAAAGGGTTGGCTGCTTCAAAGACCACCATCGCTAGCTGGATAAAAAGGGCAATTCAGGAGGCCAATAAGACAAATGGTCTCACTCCCCCACAAGGAATAAAGGCCCACTCAACAAGAGCAATAGCTACCTCCTGGGCAGAAAGAGCTAGCATATCAATGGAGGACATTTGCAGGGCTGCAACCTGGACTTCTGCACATACATTCGCTAGGCATTACAGACTTGAGTCCCTGTACAAGCAAAGAACTGATTTCGCCACAAGAGTTTTAGCTTCAGCGTACTCCAAGGACATGTCCATCTGATCGGACCAGCCCACCCTAAGGGTTTGTTTTTACACTGCTTATTAGAAGTAACCCATGAGGTAATGTCTGGAGTGTCATGGAAACAACATAACACGATGGGTGTTTACTCACCTGGTAAAGGTGACTGTGTTAGCTGTATCCATGACACGCCACAACCCACCCGCCAGGGCGACTACGGCACAGTCTCGCGCTGAGTGACCTTGGTGGCTGCAAATTGATATGAAGAATAGGAATGGATGGTATTTTAATCTAATGTCCCATATTCCTTAGTCAGAGCCCTTATGGACTGAATTAGAACTGTAATGAATAGGAAATAAATATAAAATTGTGATGAATCCATACTCAGTGTTTTCTCCTTACATTTTTTATTTAAACAACAATGGGAGTCACAACTGTTAGGGTTTGTTTGTTTAGAGCATCTGCATTTCAGCTGTGGAAGAATCGAAACTGGAGAATGGGGACTCCTGGAACCTGGCTATGCTCTGAAATTTGATCTGGGTCACATGTGCATCATTAGCCTATCAGGTGGGTTGAGAACCCATGAGGTAATGTCTGGAGTGCCATGGATACAACTAACACAATCACCTTTACAAGATGAGTAAACACCCACTATTTTCCCACTGTGAGGACAACCGGGTCCTAAAAAGTCTGTTGGAATGGTTTTAAAATGTTCTATTTGCCCACCATGAGGACATCCAGGTCTTCTGTATTAAAAACAAAATGCAGGGATTGCCATTTTTCAAGTATCAATGTTGTTTTATTGCCTCTCGTACTTGATGGTTTCAGAGACAATCCCTCAGACTTTTACAGATCAACTAGCAAAATCTTGGATTAGTGCTGATGTCAGTTTAAGCAAGAATTACATGATTTTCCTTAAGGTCCCATTAGCTCAGCACAAACATAGTGCATCAGCCGAGGCTTTCAAAAGGGGTCTCAAGGCTTACCTTTTTACCCTGGCCTTCCCGAGTGAAGTAGTCTGATCAGTGTTGTTTTAATATGCTGTTTATTTAATCATTTTAAATTATTTATGATTCCACTGTATTATGTGATTCTATTTGCTTTTGTACCTGTACGGTCTCTTGTTTTAATAAAAAGCACCCTGAGCTTCCTGGATCGGGCACTGTACAAATGAAATTTGCCTTGCCTTGACTTGCCTTGCATAAAAGCAGAAATTAGTCTTTGCCTGCAATTTGTTAATGGGGCCTTTATTAATGTAATTGTACTAGAAAAACATGATGGGGAAATATCCTAAAAGTTCCTTGGCTAATCACCAACAGTTTGGAGAACAGTATCAGCCCCCCGGAAAACTGTTCAGTTCTTAAACAGCTAGACACATTCAGGAGAACTTTAACAACACATAATATGTAGGCACTGTTCAGCTTGTATTTCCCACTATTTCTGTATTCCTCCTCCCCATTATTTAGTAGTGAGGTCATTTGCATACAAACAGGATCTTTGCTCCTGAAGAGTTCATCTATTCCTGTTGCTTTCTCCCTAACAGAGGTCACAAAGCGCTGCTTATGAAATCACAGTTACTCCCGTGGCAACAGATTGTGATGTCACAACAGAGGGATTGTGACTTGAAGTAGGGAGTAAACTATAGATGCAGATGAATTCAAAATGAACCGTAAGGGACAACAATCATATATTCGTACACATTTCTTTAGTAATATATTATGGGAAGGAGAAATATATAAAATACAAATGGAATGCAATCCCCTCCCCTCCCAGCCAATCCAGTCTCCTCACCCTCAATACCTCCATCAGAACCCTCAGATCCTCCCACCTCCCAATCTTAAGTCTACCTAAAGCTCAGTTAGTCATTGGTAGAAGATCTTTTTCTTTTGCAGCTCCTGAAAAGTGGAACAACCTCCCACAATCGTTATTTGCATGTAAGTCTCTCCCATTATTCAAGTAATGGTTTAAAGTATCATTCTTCTCTCTCCATCTATCTGCAAAGGATATAGACAGTAATTCCACCTCTAACAACCCACTGCCTCCTATTCCCTTCCCTCCTAATCCCTCTCAGATCTCTCACTTATCCCTTCTGCTGTTATGACTCCCCTTACCTACCTCCTCTCTTTGGTTTCGCCTCCAACCCTACTTGGAAAAAGTATGAATGTTGTAAATTAACTATAATCTTATAAGACTGTCTACCCACCATCTGACCTGCTTCTTATACCCACTACGACCTCCACTGTAGATATATTGTAAATACCATGAAACCTGCTGCAATTGTTGTACAATGTATGATTTGTTAGTGTCTCGCACTACTGTGAATACCTCTATGCACTGTAAATTGTATTTCACACACTGTTATATAATGTCTGCTCTTGATATTATGGAATGTATTGTTTCCTGGGTCACCCCTGAAAAAGGGACATGCCTGTCTTAGTTGGGCCCACACAGTCATCAAAATTCTAATAAATCAATAAATAAGCAGACTTGTACCTAATTGTTACATTTTTAAAGCTTTATCTGAGGCAGCGGTAGCTCTTTAAAATGTACATTTTGGTTTCTTTATTTCCCTTCCAGCCTCAATGCAGCCCCCACTTGCCCCTCCTTATTTTTTCTGTTCAAATTCAGTATATGCAGTATAGTTTACTGGTTAGAATAAGGAGCTGTGAATGAGCTTGGTACATCTAGTACACCTGAGTTTTATTTCCACAGCCTCATCTTGCATACCGTATGACTCTAAGCAAGTCAGTTATCCCCCCAGTGTTCCTGGGTCACCCTTGTAAATGGGTCTTGTGGCCCAGTTGGCCTTTCCTGGTTATCAAATAATAATAAAAAAAAACAAACACTTAGTCCCTTTGCCTAACTTCCACAGTATTCATAGAAGGTTTACTGCAAGCCCTGTAGTTCTATCCAAATATATAATCCTACAAAAATGTACCCTCTACCCTGACCCTTCCTTATAACTGTCCCACAACATGTCCACACTCCTCTCCCAATTTTCTAACTCTTCCTTGATTTACTCTTACAATTTGTAATGTTTGCCCACATATCTCCTGAAATTTATACTTAATATTATGCCCCTCCTAAAATATGTACCTCTGCACCCCTCAAAAAATCTGCATACCTCCCTACATCTATGGACTTATTCTTGTAACCCTTTATTTATTATTTATTTATTTAGCTTTTGTTGACCGGGTAAGTGCACTAGACAAATCCTGCCTATTTTCAGGCATGACCCGGGGAAGGGGGATACAGATAAATGCCAACTGACCTTGAACCAGATTAAGCTGTTGGTAGTATTTTTAGTGAATGAGGGAAATTTGGCCAGGACACCGGGGAAATTCCCCTACTCTTTTCGATAAGTGCCATGGGATCTTTAACATCCATCTGAACTACCACCAATCCAGGCAGATGGGACCTCGGTTTAACATCTCATCCGAAAGACGGCACCTCAGAAGTGCAGTACCCCTCTCATGCTGCACTGCAGTGTCAGTACTGGGATATTAATCCAAGTGCCAGATGTGGGAAATGAACCCACAGCCCTCTGATCTCCCAGCCTCAGAGGCGAGTGTGCTACCTACTGAGCCACTGACACTGCACTCCTGACCTGCATCCCTTCCAAAATATGCATACTGGACACTATGCACCAATGGGTGTGTAATACTCACTGTAGGAACGATACCCACCTGGGGCACTCTGCTGATCCTCCCATGGCACTGGGGCGGTGCACAGGGCTGGGTTGGGGCCTGGGGCTGTCCGCCAGTGGTGGTGGTGGGGCGCGTATCATACCCCACCATTAGAGGGATGTGCTGGCAGTGCCAGGGGGGAGGCGCCATGGGCAGCACCCTAGGGCTGGTACTCCCATGAGATGATGTGTGTGTGTGTGGGGGGGGGCATGATTGCAGTGTGTGGCTGCACGAGTCTGTGTGCCGGGGTGGGAGGGAGGCAGCAGCCCATCTATGGGGTGGCTCCTGAGGGTGAGTGGGCACATCGCCCTGATGCAGGGTGTGTTTCTAGGCATGCATGGGGCATGTTGGGGTTTTATGGCAGGGTCCTCCTGGGCATACCCTGCACCCCTGTCTGCACCCCAGCAGCCAGCACTATGCACCTTTGTGCATGGCACATAGTTCTGGCATGTTCCCCACGCGGTGTGGTCCGTGGCCCTGGGGGATTTTGCATGTACTCTCTGTGCACCCCCCATTGTGCATCCTGTGTGGGGGGTGTAATGGGTGCAGATTGGTTAGGTGCCCCAGATTCATATGCATAGCCACTCTGCTCCATTGGTGCATAGGGCCCACTGTATTTATCCCTCATCCCTCTCCCAAAATTAGTACCCTGCATCTACTACAGTTGTACCCCATCCTCACTTCATTTATTTATTTATTTTATTTGTTGAAATGTTTCACCAGGAAGGCACGCTGAGCAACAAGTTACTAATCTCACGGTGCGATCTGGGGGTAGGGGAACATGGGTTAGTATACAGAGATTTGGTACACAATATAGATATACAGTATAATTATATTCAATAAAGTGAGCAGACTATACAGAAGTACTGAAAAGGAGGAATGTTAACTGGTATGAAATAGATGGATACAATGCTAACTGTCTTGAACTAGATTGATACAATAGCACAAATATCTTTGGCAAACACTTGGTGGGACATAGCTTTGTAGTTAGAAAATGGCTGGATAGAATACAAGGAGGCTGAACTAGGGCAAGATTGCGAGGAGAGACACAGACAGAACAACATTTTCAAGGTGTAACAAAAGTGCAAGGTTGGCTATAAGCGCATTAGAGATTAGGGGTTAGCCAATAACTATGGCTAGGAAGGAAGGAGGAAGGTTGGTGGGGGCATGTCGGCAGAGATCAGAGGGTGAGAAGAGGGGATTTGAAGGAGGGAAAGGCAAGGGGTGGAGGAGAAGGGTCTGCCAGAATACCCTTCCAGAATACTGGGGACCCTGTCTGTACCAGGTGGATGTCAAGCACAAACAGGAGGGAAGCAGGTTGTAGGCAGTGGGAGTTTGAGCATGTCAGGAAGGAAGAGAGGGGGAAGAGAAAGGTCCACCGGAGCCTGGCCCCTCCAGTTTGCTGTGGACCCTGCCTGCACATGGCAGAGGTAGAGCATGTCAGGAGAGGCAGGCAGCAATGAGGAGTAGACTTCAGAAGGACCAAGAGAGAGGGAGGTGGGAGAGAAGAGGAGCAGAGATCCAGCCCTTTCAGAAAAGAATGGGGTGGGAGTAGGAGGTGAGGAAGGTGTTTGCCTAGGTTTTGGACCCCTCCAGGATGCAGAGCACCATGCCAGGGGCCTAGGCCAAGCAACGGTGACTGAGTAGTGAGAGTAAGGTGGTGTGCAGAGGAGGGAACAGGGTCTGGGAGTAAGGTGGAAAAGAAGGGGTGCTGGGGAGGATATAAGGGGAGGGTTTTGCAGGAAAGAGGTGGGTGTGAAGCTGAAGCAGGCTTATGGGGAACAAGTTAAGGAGGGTTGTAGCAGGAGCAGCTAGCAGAGAGAAAGCTATGTAAGGCAGAGGCAAGGGAGTGGGAGGAGGAGAAGTGTCATATTTGATGTGGGAGGGTGTTCCAGATTTTGAGGAAGTGATGGGAGAAGCCTGCTTGTCTGATGAGAGTGGTACGATGGAGGACTAGCAGGGTGAGAGTGTCAGGGGATCTGAGGGAGTGGGAAGAAGGTGAGGGGGAGGGATGGAGGGAGCATGAGAGGTAGAAAGGAAGTACACCAAGCCAAAGTTTGGAAGTTAGCTTGGCACAGTGAGTCAGGCATCTGTTAACAAGTGGGTGGAAGGACAGGGCACGGTAACGGTCACAATGATGGGTTCAAAATGGGGCATTAGGAACGAATCGACAGAAGGAGTTGAAAAGATAGTCCAGTCTGGTAAGGAAAAATATGGGAGTGGCACCATAGACTACAAAGCTAGTCAAAGATTTATTTATTTGTTCGACAAAATTATTACAAATCTTTAAAATTATAAAAGTTAAGACATACACATAAAAATGTCACTTCCTGAATACATTCCAACTAACATTACAATTCATCTTATTGCACTTTCATGAAGTATTTTAGGTAATCACTGCTGACATTATACAGAATATTTATAAGTGAGTTGATTGTAAAAAAACAGCTACTTTCTGAAGTACAGATATATTTTTATTATTCATCAGGTATTCTACCATTTTATCGCGGGGGAGGTCGAGGTTCCCCATGATGTCACCAAGCCATTTTAGAAAGCCTACAGTACCTGGTATTCCCAGGCGGTCTCCCATCCAAGTACTAACCAGGCCCGATCCTGCTTAGCTTCCGAGATCAGACGAGATTGGGTGCATTCAGGGTGGTATGGCCGTAGGCAGGAATACCATAGACTACATCACAGTAGTCAAAAATGGAGAGGATTGTCTTCTGGACAAGTTCTTGCTGAGCCATAGGAGGGATGCAACTATGGTTCCTGTAAAGGGCTCCAAGTCTGGTGTGCAGTTTTTTCAGAATGGTGTCAATGTGGCCAGAGAAGCTGAGGTGTTGGTCCAGCCAAACCCCAAGGTATCTGAAAGTGGGGGTGTTCTCAAGGATTGTCCCATCAAGGGTGTGGAGCCTAGAGAGTCTCTGCCTAGTGCTGAAGGTCAGGGAGACTATCTTTTTGTCATTTAGGAATGGTTGATGTGAAGCAAACCAGAGCTGAACCTGGTGGAAATCATGCTGAAGAGTGGTAGCTACATCAATGGTGGTTTTGCTAGAGGTGAACATGACGGTGTCATCAGCATACATACTGATAAAAGAGAAGGGGGAGCAGACAGAGGGAAGGTCACTTAGGAAGATGGGAAAAAGGATGGGGCTGAGCACAGAGACCTGTGGGACTCCTGTGGAGATTGGGAAGGGTGGAGAGATTGCAGTCTGAATCCTCACTGATTGTGTTCTGCCTGTGAGGTAAGCTCTAAACCAGGTAAGAACAGGAGTAGACAAACCAGCAGCTGTGAGGGAGTCGAGAAGGAGGGCATGGGAGTTGGTGTTGAAAGCCTTGGCGAGTTCAACAAAGATGGCAGAGCTGATGAGGCCGTTGTCCATCCTGGTAAGGATGGAGTTAGTGAGCCTAAGGAAGAAGGCGGTAGTGGAGTGGTTCTTCTGAAAACCAGAGTGGAATGGGGTAAAGAAGAAGGAGTCAGCAAGAAAAGAGGTCAGTTGACCAAGGACCAGGTGTTCTTGGAGCTTAGCAAGGCTGGGGAGGAGGGAGATTGGGCAATAGTTAGCAGGGGAGGAAGGATCACCACCCTTAGGGAGAGGGAGGACCACCACATGTTTCCAGGGCATAGGGATGGAGGAGGACGTAAAGGAGTAATTTAGAATTAAAAACAGAGGGTGGGCAATAGCAGGGGTTGAGAGGTAGAGAAGTTTAGGGTCAAGGTCTTCCAGAGAGGAGCTTTTGGAGGGATTGAGAGAGAGGAAGGCCATTAGTGTCTCATCACGGGAGATAGGAGAGAATGAGAAGGGGGTAAGGGGGGGTTGAGCGATCAGAGAGGGAGAACGAGTGGAGGAGAGACTTGGGGGGAGGGATTTGAGAAGGGCTGAGGCACAGGAGGTATAGTAGGAGTTGAGCTCCTGAGTCACTGTGCATAGTTCAGACTCTAGTGTGTTGTTTATATTAAATACAGGGGGTGGGGATGTGAAGGGGGGGAGAACAGTGAGTGGACTATGTTTCAAAATTTGAAGGGAGAGTTCACGTTATTGAGGAAAGAGGATTTAAAATATTCTGACTTGGCAAGTCTGATTGCTTTAGTACAAGCATTTCTTAGCCTACGATAGTAAGGGCTGATCGGAGCTGAGAGACCTTGTGTTTTCTCCACATTTTATCGTGCTCCCTGAGGTAGGCCATTAATTCAGGGGTGACCCAGAGATGATGGATACCTCTGAGTCTAGGGCATTTGAATGGGACATGGAAGTCCCAGGTAGCTATAAATCTGTCTTTGAAGAAAGTGAGGGCTTGGTCAATGGAAGTGGCAGATGTAATTGGAGACCAATCAAAACTGGATATATCATTGAGGAGAGGGTTTGAGTCAAGGGAACTGAAAGAGCGGAGTTGCAGAATTTTATGTAGTGGTTTAGATCAGTGGACCTTCCTGACCACGAAGATAGGGTGGTGATCGCCGAGGGCATCTGGGAGGATGCCGGACTTGATGACTCAGTGAGGGTGGGAGGTGAGAGCTCAGTATAACAGTGAGTGGTTCTGGGTATTGTGACTTAGTCGGATAGGTTATTGGATGAGTTGGGAGAGACTCAGAGCAGAGATATCACTTTGTGTCTTAGAAGTGGTTGATGACAGCCAGTTTAGATTTACATCACCTAATACATATAGCTAACCTTTGTGTGAGACGGAAGCTATAGAGGTGATGAGGTCAATAGATTCAGAGGCCTTGATACCTGGGTGACAGTAGATACTGGCAATAAAGATAGGGAAGGAGAAAGGCAGGGCAATATTTACTACCAGGGCTTCGTAAGTGGAAGGTAAGGCACATGAGAGAACGGTAGTGTATTGGAGAGAGGACTGGATATACATGGCCACCCCACCTCCCCTACCTGCCCTATCCTGCCTGCTTAAGGAATAGCCTGGGATGGCAATGAAGAGATCAGAAATGTTAGTATTTAGCCAAGTTTCAGTTAAGTTTAGAATGTCTGGAGTGAGAGAGATTATCATTGGCTGTAACAGATCAAGTTTCAGGACAAGGCTTATACAAAACATGACAGCTAAAGGGGAGGTTCTGATAATGGGAGACTTCAACATGCCAGATACAGATTGGTCAATACCAGCAGGAACATCTGCCAGAACTTGACTCATAGTGGATCCCCTGCAGGGGGAGGGCCTCAAACAACTGGTACAGCAACCCACAAGAGACAGGGCTATCCTAGATCTAGTACTGACTAACAAAGAAGGGATCACAGATCTCCAGGTAGAAGGTCACCTGGGGGCCAGTGACCATCACATGGTATGGTTCAATTTGGCTACTACATCTAAATCATCCCATTCCAAGGCAAAAATATGGGATTTCAGAGGAGCTGACTTTGATAAGAAGGCCAACAGAGTTAGGCTAGCCCTGGCAAAAGAAACACAGGTGAGGGGGTACAGGCAAAGTGGGCAAGCATTAAGGATGCAATACTTGAAGCAACATCCCATTATGTTAGACAGAAAAGGAAGTGCAAAGAAGGAAACCACTTGGTTCTCAAATACAGTAGCAGAAAAGGTCAGAGCCAAAAGGCTGGCCTTCAGGAAATATAAGGGAACACAGCGGATGAAGATAGGAGGCATACCAAACTGCCCTAAGGGAAGCAGGTAAGGCAGTAAGGCAGGCAAAGTCCCAAACTGAGGAAACACTAGCACGAACAGTAAAAGAAGGTGACAAGACTTTCTATAGATACATTAGTGAAAGGAGAAAGTCCAGAGGGGGTATTGCTAAGCTTAATGGAGAAAAGGGAGCATGGAGGAGGAGGACCCTGTAAAGGCATCTATTCTAAATAGATACTTTTGCTCAGTATTTACTGAAGAGAAGGTAGGCAGGGCCCACAGCTCAGCATCATGGACACAGGGGGGAGGTGAGCAGCACTACTCCTTCACAAAAGAAAGGGTCCTACAAGAGCTACTAAGCTCAGAGTGGATAAGGCAATGGGACCTGATGGCATACATCCCAGGGTACTTAAGAGCTAAAGGAGGAACTAGCAGAGCCATTAGCAGAATTGTTTAGTGAGTCTCTGAGCACAGGAGAGGTCCCAGAAGACTGGAGAAGGGCTCATGTGATCCCGCTCCACAAGAGTGGTAGCAGAGAGGAGGCGGGAACTACAGACCGTCAGTCTTACCTCAGTAGTGGGCAAGATTATGGAGGCACTCTTAAGGAAAGGATAGTGCAACACCTGGAATCCATAGGGGCACAGGATCCAAGACAGCATGGGTTTACAAAGGAAGGTCCTGTCAAACTAATCTCATAGATTTCTTTGACTGGGTAACCAGAGTGGTGGACCAAGGGGAGCAGTTGATGTCGCCTACCTTGACTTCAGCAAAGCTTTGACACTGTTCCACATAGAAGATTGATAAATAAGCTGGGTAGGCTCGGTGGGTCAGAAGTTGGTCAACTGGGTGGCAAACTGGTTGGACTGGCAGAAAACAGAGAGTGGTGGTAAATGGTATACAGTCAGAAGAGATGCAAGTCACAAGTGGGTACTCTAGGATCAGTCCTGGGGCTAGTCCTATTCAACATCTTCATTAGTGACCTTGCAGATGGACTAGAGGGTAGGCTTGTCTGTTTGCAGATGACACCAAGATCTGCAACAGAGTAGATGAGCCAGATGGGGTGGGCAGAATGAGAAGAGATCTGGATAAACTAGCAGAATGGTCAGAAGAGTGGCAACTGGGATTTAATGCAAAGAAGTGCAAAATCATGCACATAGGGAAGAGAAACCCTGAAGCCACTTATAGGCTGGGAGGGAGTTGCTAGCAGTCACAAAGGAAGAAAGAGACTTGGGCATCATCATCACTGATGACCTAAAATCATCCAAGCAGACCTCTAAAGCAGTAGGTAAGGCTAGGGGGTGTTAGGTGTATTAGTAGGGTATCACAAGTCGTAAGAGGGAGGTAATAATCCTCTGTACAAGACATTGGTTAGGCCCCATCTGGAGTACTCGCGGCAGTATTGGAGGCCACACCTTCACAAGGACATTAACCAAATTGAGGCAGTCCAGAGAAGGGCAACCAAAATGGTGCAGGACTGCATCAGAAGACATATGAGGACAGATTAACGGAGCTCAATATGTATACCCTTGAGCAAAGGAGGGAGAGAGGTGATATGATCGAGGCATTCAAACACCTTAAGGGCATAAACAAGGTGAAAGAGTCTAACATGTTTAAATATAAGAAAAATAGCAGGACAAGAGGACACAGCATGAGATTAGAGGGAGGCCGATTAAGGGGGAATGTGAGGAAATTCTTTTTCACAGAAAGGGTGGTGGATGCATGGAATGGCTTACCACAAGAAGTGGTGGCTATGAATACAGTGCAGAGCTTCAAACAGGCATGGGATAGGCATAAGGGAGCAATACAAATGACTATGAATAGATAGGTCACTGACAGAGCAAAGGCCGATGGCACATTTATAAGGTAGAAAAAGAAATGGGCAGACTGGATGGGCCTTGCGGTCCTTATCTGCCGTCAACTTCTATGTTTCTACATGTTTCTAAGGCTTCAGATATTTAAGTGAAGGATCTTTAGGCCTTTCGGGAGGGCAGAGGTGGTGTTGAAAGGTTGTACGTTAATAGGAGGATAGCAGCTGGGGGGGAGTATAAGGAAGTATAGTTTAGGATATTTTTGTTCGGCAGAGTATTCATGATGAGTTTGAGGGAGGGGGCTGGGGGAGTGGATAATCAAGAGAAGAAGGAAAGCAAGGTGGCTAGAGGCTGTGAATAATGTGGCAAGAGGTATGTGGAGGGAAGTGAGTCCAGAGTATTTGAGGAGAAGAGGGGGGTAATAGCAAGAATGAAGGAGGGAGCTAGGAGATCGTGGGGGAAGGGGGAGGGGCAGGGTTTTTAAATTGAGAAGTTTGTGGAGTTGTGTTAGAGATGCTGGAAAGGAGAATTAGAAGGAAAGGAAGTGGGGAAAGTGAGGTGGGCATGCTGTAGGTAGACAGGGGTACTTACCAGTCAGGGTAGATCGGATAGTGGAGGGGAGCACGGGACAGTGAAACTGGGTTGGGGTGTCAGTGAAAAGGTGGCCACTGCCAGAGGGAACTGACAGCCACTAGCAAGTTGTGCAAACCTGGGGAAAAATAGATAGCTAGAGATAGGCCTTGACAGCAGTAGAAGAGGGAGGGGGCAAAGACTGATTAATAGGGATAGACTGACCACACAATCAGTGAAATGGTACAGGGATTGGATTGAATTGGGTAAATACAATTATAACTGGGCCCTCTAGTGTCTAAAAGATATAATCTGCTAATGGAAAAATCAGCACTTAAAAAAAAAATTACACTTTAAACTGATGAAATTTGGCAGTGGGCGCATGAGAATAATCAGTGGTTTGCGGGGGACAAGACCCCTGCAAAGGCCAAAATTCCGACACAGCACTAAGTACGAAAATAGTCCAGAAATCAGAGGCAATACAGGATTTAGGGGGGAAAATAAGGTTAATTTGGCTGATGGTAGGGACATAGTCCAGTCAGGAGGAACTGAAAATGCCGGGCAGAACAAGGAGCCAAACAAGCTCATGGACCACAGGTGACCAATGACATCTGTCCCAAGAGAAAGGCACTTGTCCTTTGAAAATTTACAGAGACAGTCACAAAGCCTTGAGTTCCCGGAGCACTGTCCAGGCCGTACTTGCAAGTACAGGTCCGGGGGGGTGTTCCCATTTGCTCGCTTCCAAAATGTTTTACCCATGCCACATCTCTTCAAATGTTTATGCCCCTCCCCACATAACTCCTAAAAGTGTATATTTCCTGCACTTTTCCCCAGATCTGCAACCTTCCACAAACACATTAACTATTCCTACCAGTCACAAACTCTTTACCTCCTACATGTTGTCTCCCAAAATGTTTATCCATGCCTCTGCATCCTTCTGCAGTTTTACCCTTATCCCAACTTTCTCTACAAAATGTCACCTCTGTCCAAACTCTCCACAAGCTTTTCACCCCTTCTTCTGTACACCTCCCATACCACACTACACACGCCTTCTCAAATGGTTTATCCCATGCAATGCATCAATAGTAAAATGTGCAAGATTTCCAAAATCTGCCTTGTCTCTAGCATTTCTCCCACAATTTATACACTGATCACTATACCCTTCCACAAATTAATACCCTTTGCCCTCTACTCCAAAACATAGAAACACGGAAGTCGTCAGCAGATAAGAACCTCTTGGCATATCTAGTCTGCCCTAAATTCCCTACCTACTGTGCTACTACATACCCTACTTGATTCCCTGCCTTATCCTCCAGCCCTATTGTTATGGTCCCCTTGTGTCTATCCCATGCATGCTTGACTCCTGCTACCATTTTAATACCCACCACCTCTGCTAGGAGGCTGTATGCAAAATCTGTACTTTTCCTACACTACTCCCCAAATCAGTACCCATCCCAAATGTCCACACCTACTTATGTACTCCTCACACAATTTTTACACATAACCCCACACTCCCTACAAAATGTGTACCTCTACACCTGCTCTCACTAATGATTTTAACCCTGTCTCTTATACCCCTCCTGAAATTCATATCTCATCCCACAAAGCACTCAGAAAATGTGCACTCTTTACAAAACTTGCATATTGCAGTACTTTCTGCACCCTTTCAAATTTGCAAATCCCATACCCTCCAAATCTGTACCCTTGCCCCACACAACTCTTTACCCTTGCCCCACACAACTCATAAAACTGAATCTCACTGCACTACACTCCAGTTGTGCACCCTACCAAAAATGTGTACCCCTACATTTGCACCCCTCATACATTTGTATGTCATAAACTTTCTCCCCTCCCAAAATTTGCAACTCTAGCTCTATACCCACTTAAACATTGTACCCCTAGCTCCGTACTCTTTGAAAAGTGTGTACCCTTATCCTTGTCCATGCCCAAAGGATTGCATTCATTCTTCTACTCTCCCCAAATTTCATACCCCAACCCAAAATCCTCCCCCAAATTACTATCCTGTTCCCATGCCCCATTCCTCAAACTCATACCCTTTCTTTTTCTCCCTTCCAAAAATGTGTACCCCTCCACCTTATGACTCCCAAAATGTGTACCTTCTATGAACTACTCCCAAGTGGGCACTTCCCAAAATATGTACCTCCTAGTATACCAACTCCACTTGCACAATTCATACCTCTGCAACAATCCTTGTTTATCTACCTGCTACCTTCTTGTCACAAACAAAATAGTTTCTCTACACTTGGGGTAGATATATACTTTTTCATAAGGGTGTAGGGGTGGTGGAGCTAATATAGAAAGGGTTGAAAATTTCAGGAGGAGTGCAAGGGAAAAGGTGTAAATGCAAGGGACAAAGAAATGTATTGGGAAGGGTGTGAGGTTAGAGGGAACAAATTTTGAAAGGATGTACATTTTGAGAGGAATGAGATAATAGGGGTACCCAGTTTGTGAGGAATGCAAGGGAAGGGATGCTAATTTTAGGATGGCTCCGGGTGTAGAATATAAATTTTGGGAAGCGTGCAAAAGGTGAATATTTGGAGAAGAATGCTAAGGTAAAGGCACACATTTTTGGAGAAGTGTTGGCTAAAACTATATGTTTGGGAAGGTGAAATGGTTTATATTTGCAGGGGTGCAGAAGTAAAAGGTTTGAGAGAAGAGGGGTAAAGGTAAAAATATTGTAAGGAATGCAGCAGAAGACAGGTGTACATTTTGGGAAACATGAATAAATGTCTAAAATTAGCAGGAACATTGATAGAATTACAAATTAGGAAGAAGTGCCTGGCAAAAGTACACATTTTGGAAGAACTACAAGGACTGCAGTAAACATTTCGGGAGGAAACCCCACTAAGAGTAAATGCACAAATTTCAGGAGTGTGACTGAATCTCAGCAAAAGGAGTAAATCAGAATAGTATACAGAAGCAGACAGATGCAGGAGGCTGCATTGAGGGATAGTCAAGAAAATAGAAAATAAAATTTACAGGACCGATGCATTTGGGCACCTCTTCTCATATTTAATATTGTCCCTAAAGTTTTACACCTTGGACTGTGAAACTTCCTAGATATGTATCTGTGTTGTTGTATTGATAAAGTTCAATGTACAAAGGTCCCAAGACAACTGGAAATGAATACATGGAGGAGTAGTAGTAGTAGTAAACGCATTTATTTTTAAACAGGATAAAACACTTAGGCCTGGGTAGGGGCCTATTTACAAGCTTTCCCAGGCCACGATGATGTAACATTACAGGTGTTGCAGTATAAACAGTTGTCAAAGGACAATCTAAGTAAATACATATGCGCTTAAAACAGTGGTGCATGAGAGCAGTGAAAACTTTAATCTATACTTTTTTAGTTTGTTTTAGATTCCTGCCTATCTCCTGACTTGTATGATATCCTTTTTTCTACATTCTGTGTCTGGTTTACCACTTTTTCTTTTACAATTGAAATAACAAACTCTAGCAAGAGCCAATATGGCTGCACAGTTTTGGTAATGCGGACAGTGAGAAATTACAACTACTGGAACTGCCTTGCAGTGATGCAAAGCTTGACTATTTGTCTATGAAAACAAAAATGTGGTTCCACAGCACTCACAGTTAACAATGGGGTGCAAAGGACAAGGCACAGCACTCCTTCATTTAACCACAAACATAAAAAGTCCAGCACTCCAGAGGTGTAATGAATCCTTAATTTAAACTTCAGACCACAGCGTTAGACTCAAATAAAAATTTCTTTATTTGCTTACAGACATCCAGGTCAGGTACATACACTGGGAGTCAGTGCCCAGCAGCCTCGGTGCTTCGCTCAAATCAGCTTCATCAGCAATTTTTATTTGAGTCTAACACTGTGGTCTGACGTTTAAATTAAATATTCATTACAGCTCTGGAGTGCTTGACTATTTGTCTCCCTTTTAATTCATGGGACCAAAGACTCCTGTAATGGCTTAAAAATGTGCTTTTGTAGGTAAGTGTGTAATTTTTCTTGTGTTTTGTATTACAAAATCTGTGGCTGCAGTATTTCTGTGTACAAAAACTGTGACTTGCAAAAACTACCTTTTCTCCCTGTATCCTTTTGAAATTTGCCCCCCCACACACACACTTTCACCCATGTCCTGGCACCCATGCCTATGAGGAGGGTCTGTGGGATCTCAACATGTACACCCTGGAAGAGAGGAAAGTGAGAGGGGACATAAAAAGACCTACAGGACCTGAAACAATGCCAAACGTTGCAGTTACAGTCAAGATCTTCTTTAGAAAATGCAATTATTTCAAGCCAGTTGATATGATAAGCTTGTAGAGTTTATATTACCACATAAGATGGGTCCCTGATTTGTTCCACTTGAATCAGATTTTTAAACTCTGCCCCTGATTAGCAAGGACAGAGACTGAGATTTATAAACTCTCTCTATTTTAAATAACTAGCATCATTTTTCTGGTGGCTTTTATGGGCAAGGATTAATGCTGCTTTACCTGGTTCCCAACCCGTAGGAGAAGGGCAACTGTGTTATGTATTCCTGGGATGGTGGCTGATCTGGTAAAATGTGAATGAGAAATAGGCTGATTTAAACCTCTGGACAAGTGAAGCTGGGAGCATACTGAACAGGTTGTACATTGAAATATAGCAGTGCAGCAGCAGAGATCAAGACTGACTGGAATCCCAGGCAGGAAGTGCAGTTCCCTGATCCCAAGATCACAAAAATCACGTCATAGCTAGCAAATATCCTGCAATTTAAATATTGATGTTTAAATGCTTAATATCCCAGAGACATACTTTCTGTGAGTGTGCAGTGTGTATAAGGGTCCGTTAAGCTGACAGCAAATGATAACAGCTCATGGTACCATAACATAAACAAAAAACAATTAAATAGCCAAACTGTGTTTCACTGAAGTTCTCCCTCAACACTATGTAGCTCTGCATACTGATCTAGCCACAAAATAGCCAATATGTAACACAGGATTTCATAAAATGTGTGGAGGGATCTCTATTGAACTATCAACTGTTAACTGTAGTCACATTGTGGTAACACGAAAAATAAAACAGCCAAACCGCATACAGGAATACTGGGATTCACTTCAGAAAGAGGGAAGGATGCTGTTGCTGCTGGGGAGGGGCCACTATAGCTTATATTGTAGCAGTTGGGGTGCTCCAGTACTGGTTATACTGGGGGGGTAGGCTTGGCAGCACTGTTGGCTATTCTGTAGCAGCAGGGGTGCCAATATAGCTGGGGTGCTCTTGTATTGGATATACTTTATCAGAGAGGTGGAGTTGGCAACAATGTTGGGTACAGTGAAGCAGGTTGGGGCCTCGATATTGGATATACCATTGTGTGAAATTTGGTGTTAGAAATCCATTATATTGGCATTTAGAAACATAGAAACATAGAAATTGCCAGCAGATAAGTACCACCTGGCCCATGTAGTCTGCCCACAGGTTCTATACATTGTATGTGGCCACTGACCCTATGTGATCAATGGCTTTTCATCACTCCCTCCCCTCTCAAGGTTCCCTTGTACCTGCCCTAGGCATATTTAAACCCATCCACTGTGCTAGCCCTCACCACCTCTTGTGACAGACTATTCCAAGTGTCAACTACCCTCTCTGTGTAGAAAAACTTCCTCACATTACCCTTAATGTCTCCCCTCCAATTTCATATCATGCCTGCTATTTTCTAATACTTTTTCTCCCTTGGAAAAGGTCCCCCACCTGCACCTTGTTTATGCCCTTGAGGTACTTGAAACTTTCTATCATGTCACCCTGCTCTCTCCTGTCTTCCAGTGAGTACACACTGAAGTCCCCTAGTCTCTCCTCATATGTTTTATTGTGTAAGACCTGCACCATCTTAGTCACCCTCCTCTAGATAGCCTCCGCCTTGTTTATGTCCTTGTGCAGGTGTGGCCTCCAGAACTGCGCACAGCACTCCAAGTAAGGCCTTATCAATGTTTTGTACAGTGGTATCACCACCTGCTGTCTTAGACTGACAGGCAAATCTTTATCAATTGGGAGTGAGAAATGAGAGTCAAAACGCTATTTGTATGTTTCATTTTTTTTAATTATTTTACAATACCATGATTTACTAGCAGTTAGCTCAATTGAGACCCCCTCCACACATTGCATACTCTCAAAGAGTTTGTCTGTGGGTTATTAAGCCTTCTAGCATGAATATTTAAAATGATGGGCACTTGCAGTTATTAAGTGAGTTTACCATCTGTGTGACATGTATACTGCAGTTTGACATTTTTTACTATACAAGAACACTGTGTATATTTAGGAGCTGTCACCACCCTTGGGACAAAATTACACCTCACACACAGGACTACTGAATGTAGGTGATATTACACATTCAAGGCACACTGCATGACTAGCTGGACATTTGCAGGCTATACTGTGCAGTGATTGTTGAAGTCTGCCTGGAAAGTAAACTGTTGTTTGCATACCTAAGCTCCTAAATACACACAGGGCTGGATATTCAAAGGGGATGCACCATGCACAACAGAGATGCACCAGAGCAAGTACAGAAATGCACCATTGTGTGATATTCAGTGGGAGGCAGCTGCACCGTGCAAGTTGCAATGCGCAAGAGCGCAATAGTAATGAATTCATGCACAACTGTAGGGGGAGGAACCATGAATAGCATGCGCAGTGCGATATTCAACAGCATGTGCCATGCGCAATAGGGGAGCTAGTGAAAGTTGCGTGACAGTGGAAATGATCCAAAATAAAAAGGAACAAGAGAGAGGTGCAAGAACACTACAGGGAAGCCAGAGGTGGGAGCAAGGTGACTGGAACAAGGCAGAGGGTAGCAGTGAGCAGGACTGGGCAGGAGCAGGTCAGATCACACCTGGAATCAACCAGGAACAGGAAAGGAGTGGGGAGCCTGTGCCATTGTGCAGGAGTGATAGAGAAGTGCCACAGTGGACTGAGGGCAGTGGCAGTAGGCAGGACAGCCAAAGGCTGGAGGTTTACACCCGGTGTAGGGGGAGCATCATAAATGGACAGTGGGGGGGAATGGGATAACAACTGCCAGGGGACACCAGCCAGGACATGGCCAGTGCCACCTTCCAGATGGAGGTGGTAATGAGGGGTGTGAGAAGGCAGGCAGCAGGGGGGGCGTGGCCATGGAAGGGCCCGTTGGCAATACACCCCGAACAGGCGGTACTGAGCTCGCATCACCTTCAAACACTACTCTGACACAGAGATTGTGGGCCGGTACCGCCTGAACCGGGAAATCCTGAGGCGGCTATGTGAGCTGTGCAGTGATGAGATGCAGGCATCCACATGACGGAGCCATGCTCTGTCAGTGGAGACAAAGGTGACAGCTGTCATGTGCCTGCTCACCACGGGTACCTTCCAGAGACCAACAGGGGACACAACAGGCATAACCCAGTTGGCCCCATTTTGCCTACTAACACAATTCCTCAGCGTACTGCTGCCACATGCTGCAGAGTACATCCATTTCCCCAGCACACAGGCAGAGTGCACAGCACACATACAAGAGTTCCACAGGGTAGCACATATGCCTGGTGTGCTCAGGGCCATTGACTGCACCCATGTGGCCATCCACGCGCCACCTGGCCCAGATGGTGTGTCCTACATAAACCAGAAGGGGTATGCCAGCATCAACTGCCAGGTGGTGAGTGATGCCGGGGGCATATAACCAATATCTGTGCCATGCACCCTGGGAGAGCACATGATGCCTTCATCTGGCACCAGTCTGCACTGTGCCACAAGTTTGAGAGTGGGGACATTCCCACTGGCCACCTAGTGGACGAGTATGCATATCACGCTGGAGGAAATGAGCAGATGTGGGGGGGTGCATAGTCAGAGGTGCCATGGGTACCAGGCTTGATGGCCCATGGCAAAGCGACGTAGACTACCATGCTAATGTCCACCCTCCACACACAGGTGACAGTGGCTACCCACTCCGTCCCTGGCTGATCACACCATACCTGCACCCCATGACCCCATCACAGCTAAGGTACAATGAGGCACACGCCACAACATGGAATGTCATCGAGCGGGTGTTCGGGATGCTGAAGGCATGTTTCCAGTGCCTGGGCACATCTGGAGGTGCCCTACAGTACAGCCCCTTGAAGGCCTGCAGGCTATTCCTTGCCTGCTGCATCCTGCACACCATGGCCAATGACAGTGGGATAGCTGTAGAGGTTAAAGAGGGGGACAGCAGTGGGGATGATGAGGATGCTAGTCCAGATGGTGATGGGCAGCCACCCCCTGGGTGAAGGGTCCCCCGCCTGATCCAGATGTCACAACTGCACCGGGACACCACCACAGAAGAGTACTTTGGCCAACACAGGTAGGTCACGAGGCCATGTGCAACTGCCAATGGCAAGGGCACAGCCCACAGACAGGCATGGATGAACCCCAGGGGCAGATGGCTGCAAGGGAATAGGTCTGAGCATGGCACCGCACATGCCATCAGAGATGGGCAGGGCCAAACACGACACGTGCACACACACACACACACACACACACACACACACCACACCACAAGACATGCACAAGGGGTAGTTGGCAGGCCAAACCCAAATGCAGCCCCTACCCCCACACAGGTCCACACACAACCATGCCCAGTGGCCATCACTGTGCGTGCCTCAGACACTGGGCACCATTGCACACTGGCGGACAGCACAACGCAGGCATCATCATGCACACGCCACAGTGACCAGCAGCCGGGAGGGTGCACACAGGGACCATGTGTGTGCAGGGCCGGGTACCCCACCAGTGCATCTCACGATACACACCACACTGCACACAGGGCAGCGGCAGACAGTGGCCATGGTGGGAGACAGGTCAGTCACACGGCACAGTGCCATGGCCACCACGGATGCGTGGGCGGTCCTGCAGAGACCTGCCAGCCATGCCAGGCTGATCATTGGCCTCATGGGGTGGCATCGACGGTCCTCCAGGGGTGACGCTGTGGGAACGTGACCATGTTCACACAGGGGTCTGCAGCTCACCAAACATGCCCACACCAGGTGTGCTTGGTATGCCCACAGCCGAACCCGGTGTCGACATAGCAGGTGTTGCACAGCACCGGGAACGGGGGGTGGATATGACACTGCGCGGTATCTGCGGCACATGGGCACTGAACTGGGTGCCCAATGTGGCCATGACAGCTGTGAATGCATGTGTCTGCCTGTCAATGGCAGCGGTCACATCCTCCCGCTGCCGGGCCATCTCTGCCAGGAGCAGACCATGGTCTCTGCTGCGCTGCTCCTCTGCCTGGCACAAAACCACACTGAGTGCATCCACCGCAGTCACAAGCCGCAACTGCTGATCCACTGAAGCCTGGAGTAGGCGGCTGAGCTCATCAAAGAAGTCATCCGCCGGTTCAGTATGCTGTCCCTCATGGTGTTCCTGGCCCTGCTGGCCAGCACCCCTTGACGATGGGTGCTGCACACCAGAGTCATGCCGGGGCACATCCACACATGGTGCACTGCCACTGCCTCCCAACACCGCCCCCCTGTCACCACTGGCTGACTGCTGGCACTGCCCCTCCAGCTGCTGATCACCAGGGCTCACCATCACCACCACAGCAGCTGCAACAGCCCCATCGGCCTGGATGCACACCAGTGCAGCCCCACTGGGGCATACAGGCACAGGTTGGGACTGTGTTGTCATGCAGGCCTCCATGGCGGCACCACCCATGGCTATGCCTGTGCTGTTTCCTGCTGTGGGACCATCCTGCGTCCCACATGTATCACTGTCCAGGACATGTGATCCATCATCATCGGTGCCGGATCTGGCACCAGTCCGTGTCCCAGCATGCTGGAGTCCGTGGGCGCCGTCATGCTAGGACACAGGCAGAGCCTCGTCTGCACCCACACCACCATCTTCAGTCCAGACAGACAGGTAGATATGCAGTGGTCCTGTCTCTCAGACACCTGTGGAGGTGGATGGGCATTCCTCCGTGTCCAGGGCATCACCCTCGGTGAACACACCTACCAGCGTTGACCCATATAGATGCTCAGGACCTGTAAGGGAACACAGTAGCATTAGTGTCTCTGCCCTACCCTGTGGCATTCCCCTCACCACCCACACAGTGACAGCACAGGACCTACCATGCAGTGATGGGCTGCCACCCACCTGGAAGCAATCACCAGGAATGCCCTCTATGGCACAACGATGCATGCTGTCAGCCACCCGCTCCTCCTGTAGCATCAGGCGTGACACATCCAGCTGTCCACCACTGGTGGCAGCATGTGCTACCCGGATGGCAGCCACCTTATCCTTTATCCTCCTGCTGTCCGTACCGAACTTCTTTTTATACTCCTGCATGGACCGCTGGTGGCTGCCATGCTGGTTCATGGCACGTGCAACCTCACCCCACACCGCAGCACGGGCATGTGGCATTCCACGCTGTCTGCTGAGCAGCAGTTCCCTGTCGAGATAGGCCTCAAACAGGGCATCTGATTCAGCCCGGGTGAAGTTGGGCCTCCTTCGTCCCCCCCATCCCTGATCCTCCTCATCCTCTCGTTCGGTCATGATAGAGCCTGTGGGAATGACAGTTGTTACCTTTGAATGTGCAGTCCCATGCATCCCTCACACACCACAGTCCACACATCCAAACAGCATGAAACCCACCACAATAGACTACAATACCAAACTATGTCCTCTGCATCCCCATGGCACATTTACATAGCGCACTGCATGCAAATGAAGCGAGACGCAACTTTAAGTGGATGCTAATGCAGTGGTTGCGCCATGGAATTGCTGATGAGCTTATTTGCATATGCTGGCTGAATATCGCACTGTTGTGCCTTGCGCAATGTTGTTGAGCGTGCTCAGGCAGTGGCGCAGCTCTGTGACGTGCGCAGTAGGCACTGCACGGCGCATGCCCAGGGTGCTGATACCTGCCTCGCTGATGATGTGCTGTGCACGAGAGGCAGTGCAGGGCATGGCCACCACTGTGCCAGTGGTGCTAGTGCACTGTTCTCGCATGTGGCGCTTGTGCACTGGTGCGCCATAGGCGCCATGGAGCCACAGCGCAGTAGGCCACTGCAGGGCATCACACACAGGCACCCTACCATGCTAAACTCAGGGAGTCTCAATAGCGCTATGGCAGTCTGTGCGAGACAGACCCTTGACCCTGTGGTCGACTTTGCCCCCTAGGCGCCATGCATCCACATGGGTGCACCCCCTCACACTGTTCGGTGACAGCACGATAGGGAATGGCAGAGCTGTACTGCTCAGCCTCTGCATGTGGGGGATGTTTGCTACAGAGCGCCATTTTGTTATCTGGACAGCCTGAGAGATGTCATACAGGAGAGCCCAGCAGTGGAGCGTGGTTGAGCTGGCCAATCTTGTGCCCATTGTTGAGCCCCATGCTGGGGACCTGTTTGGCCAGGACCCACTGGATCGGCCATGCATCGCCGTGTGGGAGGAGGTAGCAGAGGGCATGGAGGAGGCCACAGATATTGCCCGTACCAGTAAGCAGTGCCGCCACTGCTATGGGGACCCCAGGCAGAGGGACCCAGATAGACTGGGGCATCTACAGGCACACGCCTGGCGAGGCACCATGCCACGGCCAGGTAGGTGCTCCATCCATACACAGGTAGCGTTCATCCATCCGGGTATCACGGTGTGCATGTGTCCACCCCACAGGGAGTTGGGGCCGTCCAGTGTGGGTGGTGGTGGTGGGGTTGCAACATAGTTGGGCTGTGTGGGAATGCACACACCTGGGGGGCTTTGCTACTGGTTTGTACTGATGTTCCCCTCTCCGTGTTTGCACCCTAGGCCCGGAGGAGCGACGTAGAGCAAGGGAAGCCAGAGCTGAGCAGGAGAGGGCTGGTGTGCTGCAGCAGGGACGTGGCAGAGGAGCCATGGGACAGCAGCGCCCAGCTGGTATGGATGCAGGTGAGTGCCTTTTTCCCCTCAAATCTGTGCATGCTGTGTTGCAGGGTTGGTGGCAGGGCATGACCATCAGCACTTGGCCCCACCACCATGCACGCCATACAGTACACTCAGCACTGTTCTGTGGCACTGCATGTGTGGGTGTGTGTCACTGGCGGTCCATGTGTGCACTGGGTACATGGCTGTGCCACTGCCTTCGTACCGCATAGCCATGTTACTGTACGGCCACTGTGGTGCTGTGCGGGACATGGGCAGTGGGTGTGTGCAGTGGTCCGCATGGCTGTGGGTGCCTGGGTAGGCAGGTCTTGTGGGCGCAGTCACTGTGGGTGGCCACACACCATCACAGGGGCAAGACCCACAGCTGTATGCCATGCACAATGGGTGGGCTGCAGGGGGCTGGACAGTCACACATATTGACTCTGCTGCCTTGTCCTAGGTGGACAATGCTGGACAGCAATCGAGAGGGGAGTGCAGGAGCTGCTACAGCTTGCAAGGGCATCTCTGGAGATACTGCAGAGGATGGAGCAGGACGGGGTCCGGTGCCGCAGTGGATGGAGGCGGCACAGGAGTGGAGAGCAGGGCAGACAATAGGCCCTCTATGCCCCCAGTTGACTTCCCCACCCTGGAGTCACCCTCACACACCTTCTTCCCTCTCCCATTTGTTCACCCCTTCCCCATGCCCGCCCACACCTGGCTTGTGGCCCTTTCCCCCCACCCTTGTATATATTTGTAAATATGTTTTGTGGTTGAATTTGTTTAATACATATATTTTGTTATGACAACTGTGGTGGTCTCTGAGTTGCAGTGGGCTACAGGTGCTTAGCTGCAGTGGTGTGCATGGTGTCAGGGGTGGTACAGGCCTGGGCATGTGTGTGTGTCCGGCAGGGAACCACCTATGGTGTGGGTGGGGGACTTGGTCACTGTCTGTGGTTTGTGTGTTGTTCTCTGGGCACTGGACACCTGTGTGCGGTGGTCCATGGTGCATGCACTGTGTCCATGATGCCCCTGTCAGACTGTCCATGGCCTGTGCTGCTGACATCCTTGCATGTCTGTGCTATGCATGGTCTGCTGGCATGTCAGTGGTGGCTGTCCATGCCGGCCACGCCCTGTACCCGGCGCAATGGCGGATTGCCTCCTGTCACCGGTATGGTGCATGTCTGCCTCAGGTGGCACTGTGGCCTCCACTATTGTTGTCCCCCCTCCATGCTGTTGCTTGTGTCTGTTGCAGGGAATGTGGTCTGATGTCTGTCACTTGTACTCCAGCCGCATGCTGGTGGCAGATGGATTCATGGTACATGCGCAGGGTGGCTGGTAAACCTGTGCCATGGAGGGGTGCTGGCCATAGGTACACAACTGCTGTGGCCACACACCAGCAGGTTTGTTGCCCCGCTATTGTGTCCCTGTGTTGGGGTGCCCTTGGGTATGGGTGGGTGTTTGTCCGTGCCCTGTGTTGCATCCTGTGTGGCGTATGCTTCCATGCACCACTGTGGGTGTCTGTGCTGGCTGTTTGGGCCAGTGCTGGTACAGGGTGTGTGCTTGAGTGGGTGTGCGGGGTGCTGTCCTGCTGGTGGTGGGGTCCAGGGCAGGACCTGTCTCATGCGGGGTACCTCAGGTGCCAACACAGGGTCATTCTCTTGGCTATGTCTTGGGGGTGCTGTGCAAGGCGGCACTGTGTCTGCAGTTCTTGTGTCAGGGGCTGCTGCTGCCTGCTGCAGGGTACTCATGGTAGGGCTGCCATGCATGGCTCCATGGTGCACAGGGTTGCATTGTCACAGTGGGGGTGGTGTCATGCATGTGGAGACATGCACTGTTGGGCGCTGCTCCTGGGCAGGGTGTCTGGGAATTGCTGTGCAGGGTGTGCTCTGCATTGGTGGGATGGTGTAGCACATGGTGGCTGGACCTCCTTATGTTCCAGTCACAGCTTGCCAGGGGGTGTGCTGGGGCACCATGCCGTAGCTGTGGAATTGTTGCTGGTGTCCATGGGCTGGTGGTTCTTCCGGCTCACCTCAGGTTGTGTGGTTCATGGAGTGTGGGGGGTGCTGTCAGGTCTGCTGTGTGCTCCTCTGCCCATGTCTTCCATGGGTGGTGCACCCCTGCTTCCTGTCCCTGCACATCCCTGGTTGTGCTACTGCACTGCTACCCTGCTCCACTGTGCATCCCTGGTTGTGCTAATGTGCATCAGCCCTGTGCCACTGCACATCCCTGGTTGCACCATGGCACGGTTGGCACGATATTCAGTTGTGTTGCGCAAGTGCATCTTGGCCCGCGCTGTGTTTGAATATGGCGAGTGTTGCGCATAGGTGCACTGCACTTGTGCCTGCTCCTGCTATTGCGCTACTTTGTGGTGCAGTTTGAATATCTGGGCCAGAATATTCTTGTATAATGAAACAAAAGGCAAATCGCGGTTTACATCACATAGATTGCAAAAATCACGTCATAGCTATCAAGTTTCCAGCAATTTAAATATTGATATTTGAATGTTTAATATTCCACAAATATGTTCTCTGTCAGTGTGCAGTGTGCACATGGGTCTGTTAAGCTGACAGTTAGTAAATGATGACAGACCATTGTACCGTAAAATAATAAGAATCAAAAAAATAAACTACTAAACTGCGCTTCACTGTCACTTTTTCCCTGAGCACTGTTAGAGCTCTGCCTGCCAGTCTAGTCACAAAAATAGCCCGTATGTAACATTAGATTTCACACAATGTGTGGAGAGATTTCTACTGAGCTGTAAGCTGTTAACTGTACTCAGACTGTGGTAACATGAAAATAACCAAATAAGCAAAGAAAAAATAAACAGCCATACCACATTGGGGAATACTAGGATTCAGTTCAGGAAGAGGGATATGATACTGTAGCATGTGGGGGCATGTCTGCATATATTGTAGCAGCTGGGGTGTTCCAGTATTGGCTATCCATAGAGGGTGGTAGGCTTCCAGCACTGATGGCTATTCTGTAGCAGCAGGAGGCACCAGTACAGCTGGCTGTGCTCCAGTATTAGACATACTGTAATGGGGAGATGGGGTCGGCAACAATTTCGAGCACAGAAAAGCAGCATGGGGGCCCCAATAGGGTATACCTTTATGTGAAAGGCTTTGCTAGATATTTGCTTTATTGGTGGCTAGACTGATAGTCAGAGCTTTATCAATGTTGAGAGAGAAGTGACCTTGAAATGAGATTTGTCTGTTTAACTTTGTTTTTATTATTTGACAGTGCCACTGCCTGTCAATATTTACTACCTTTCAGCTTAACAGAGCCCCCCTCCACACACAGCACATTCACAAAGAGAATGTCTGTGGGTTATCAGCATTCAAGCATGAATATTTGAAAGGCAGACCAATAGCTAGTTATGAAGTGGTTTTACAATCTCTGTCACATGTGAACTGTGGTCTGACATTTGTTTTTATTATATAAGAACACTGTGTGTATTTAAGAGCTGTCAGCACATTCGGGACCCAGTTACACACTTGAGAACCAACTGTGGGTGATAGTACACATTCAAGGCTGACTGCATTACTAGTTGAACATTTGCTGGCTATACTGTGATTTTTGTAGTCAGTCTGGAAAGTAAGCTGTTGTTCACATACTTTAGCTCCTAAATACACAGAGTCTTCTAGTATAGTAAAACAATGCTAAATCACAGTTTACATCTCATTGATCGCAAAAATAACTTCATAGCTAGCAAGTGTCCTGCAATTTAAGTATTGGTGTTTGAATGCCTAATATCACAGGGACATACTCTCTGTGAGCGTGCAGTGTGTGCAAGGGTCTGTTAATCTGACAGTTAATAAATGATAATAGACCATGATACCACAACATTATTAAAAAAAAATTAAACAGCCAAACTGTGTTTCACTGTCGCTTCTCCCTCAGTACTATACAGTTCTGCATGCCAGTCTAGCTGCAAAAATATCCAATATGTAACACAAGAATTTGTAAAATGTGTGGAGGGATCTCTATTGAGCAGTCAATGGTTAACTGTAGTGAGACTGTGGTAACATGAACAAACAAAATCTAGCCAGAACTGATAAGGCTGTGAAGAGCTACCAAATTATCAAAGTTGTTTTCTTGTTGGTTCCATATAGTTCTGTTTAGTCACAATCATCAAAAACTGGCATGCTGCTAATTCAGTCCTCTTAAATCAATTTAGTCAGAGTACATGGTGCTGCTGCTGGTGTGTGTGTGTGTGTATGTGTGTCCATAGGAATGTGATAGCTAACACAGACTGCAGCTGCACTGTTTGTAATCTGACACTGTAGTCTGACTTTCAGAGGTTCAGTATATTCCAGACAACATATAATGAGTTAACCCCTAGGTTGCTGAAAGAAATAGTATACGTCTACTAGACTGAGCTGGATAGATGATAGGAACAGCAGTTGAAAAAGGTTTTGTTTGTTCATATCCTGAGAAGTTCTGAGGTACAATACAGTAGCATCCCCAATCCCTTCAGGTGCCTTTAACAGAGAGCAGCAAATAACAAAAATAAGAGGGGGAGTACACTATTTTGCAGCTGTGCAGGAATACCTCCAGATGTCCAAAAAGGGAGTTCCACAATCAGTCGTTTTAGAGCTACTCTGATCCCAATAGTGCTGTAGGCTCCACCCACAGCCCTAAAAACAGTCAAACCACATTCAGGAATACTGGGATTCACTTCAGAAAGAGGGGAGGACACTGCTGCAGCTGGGAAGGGGTCACTATTTCTTATATTGTAGCAGTTAAGGTGCTCCAGTACTGGCTGTATTGGGGGGTTAGGCTTGCCAGCACTGTTGACTATTTTATTGCAGCAGGGGTGCCAATACAGCACGGGTGCTCTAGTACTGGATATACTGTATGTTTAAACAAGCTGCAGCTTAAAATAATGTTACATCTCAAGGTTTATGACTTCTACTAATATTAGAAATATTATAAATTTTAACCAATTATTTTTATGCTCTGAAATATGTTCAATGAATAATTTACATATATGTGTTTAGTATTTCATATCTGAAATGTATGGATATTGTACAATGCTCTGAGTCTCCGGGAAGAGGCACTGTATAAATAACACTTTGATTGATTTTTGAGGGATGTGGGGTTGGCAACAATGTTGTGTTTAGTAAAACAACATGGGAATCCAATATTGGATATACTATTGTGTGAGATTCTGTGATAAATATCCACTATATTGGCATTTAGACTGACAGGCAAAGCTTTATCAGTGTTGAGTGAGAAATGACAGAAAAATGCAATTTGTCTATTTCAGTTTTTTATTATTTCAGAGTGCCATGGTCTGTCATCATTTACTTCATGTCAGCTCAACTGAGACCTCCTTCATGCATTGCACACTCACAAACAGTATGCCTGTTAGCTATTAAGCCTTCAAGCATGAATATTTAAAATGCTGGGCACTTGCAGTTATTAAGTGATTTCACCATCTGTGTGACATGTATACTGTAGTTTGACATTATTTTTACTATGCAAGAACACTTGGGCCAGGATATTCGAAGGGGTTGTGCATGGCGCAACAGTATTGCACCAGGTGCAACCCACTGATGCGCCGCAGCGTGATATTCAAAAGGGAATGTTGCACAGCGCAAATTCCAATGCACCAGGGTGCACCAGTAATGTATGTGGTGCAAGTGCGAGGGGCGTGCCCATGCATATTTGGCACATCCCAATAATCAGCCCGGGATGTGCAGCACATATGCAGGCACACACCCTCCTTGCACTGCACCTGGAGGCTCAAAGATGAGCCTGAAAAAAAAGGAGCAAGTTGGGGACACCCACACGTTGGCTGCCGTATTGCTGGGCGCAACATGGCTGCCGCCTGCTGTGGGTGGCCACCCAATCTCCCGAGTCACAGGCCGGGCGTCACCCCCAATGCCTGACCGTGGGCTCTATAAATATTGAAATTCCCTGGTGGCCCAGCAGTCTTTCTCCCCAGCCCAATCGTGGGCTTAGTAATAATAAACGTATCCCTGGTGGTCCAGTGGACTGAATCCCAGCCTGATTGTGGGCTTAGCAAAGATAAATGTATCCCTGGTGGTCCAGTGGACCAAATCCCAGCCCTATCGTGGGCTTAGCAAACATAAATGTATCCCTGGTGGTCCAGTGGACCAAATCCCAGTTCGATTGTGGGCTCCATAAATGAAGATAAATGCTTGGTGGTCCAGTGGTACCCCTTCCACACCCGCCCACTCAGACCCACAACCCTGCTCCCCTCTCCGGTCAGCGGCGGGTGGCAGCTCCCCACCCACAAGTTGTCCGACTGCCTGCCGACTGACAGCGTACAATACAGCTGTATGCCCATTGGCCCACTGCATGGGCCAATGGGCATGCAGACTGTACTGTACTACACAGTCCTGATATGTGAATGGCGGGTCTGAGTGGCAGGGTGGGGACGGGGTACCTTCCTGGACCACTAGGATTTATCTCACCTACGGAGCCCGTAATTGCTGACCGGTCCACTGGACCACCAGGGATATATTTATTTTCGCTGCTTCGATGATCGGGCAGGGAGCAGGTCCACTGACCACCAGGGATTCATATTTACAAAGCCCGCGATCGGGCGTTGGTGCGCATTACCACCGAGGGGCAGGGGGTGTCGGTCCATGATGGCTGCAGCCTGGCAGGGTGCCAGGTGCAAGTCACCGGGGATCAGCACACCTGCATGCAAATGGGGCCATAATGACATGCAAATGGCCCCATTTGTGCCTTGTATGCATAATGGCCACTTTTGCATACCCGCAGCTGAATATCGCAGTTCCTGTGCCTAGTGTAACCGCACTTGCGCTGGCATATCCCCCTGCTCCTCTCTTACCACTGCGCCATGTGCAATGTGGGTGGCCATGGTGCCATATTCAATGGTGCTGAGCCATGGCGCAGCACCATTGAATATTGCCCAGGCCACACCCTGGCGTATCCCAGTTGCGCTGTACCCAGGCTTGCACCTCTGCCTGGCGCAGTCTGAATAGCCAGCCCTGAGTGTATTTAGGAGCTGTCAGCACACTTGGGACAAAATTACACCTCACACACAGGACTACTGAATGTAGGTGATATTACACATTCAAGGCTCACTGCAGTACTAGTTGGACATTTGTAGGCTATTCTGTACAGTGATTGCTGGAGTCTGTCAGGAAAGTAAACTGTTGTTTGCATACCTAAGCTCCTAAATTCAGACAATCTTTTTGTATAATAAAACAAAAGGCAAATCGCAGTTTACATCACATAGATTGCAAAAATCACTTCATAGCTATCAAGTGTCCAGCAATTTAAATATTGATATTTGAATGCTTAATAATCCACAGATATATTCTCTGTAAGTGTGCAGTGCACCCAGGGATCTGTTAAGCTGAGAGTTAATAAATGATGACAGACCATGGTACCATAAAAAAAAAAAATAAAATAAAATAAATAAGCAGCCAAACTGTGTTTCACTGTCACTTCTCCCTAAACACTGATACAGCTCTGCCTGCCAGTCTAGCCACAAAAATAGCCAATATGTCACATTGGGTTTCACACAATGTGTGGAGGGATCTCTACTGAGCTATAAGCTGTTAACTGTACTCAGAATGTTGTAACATGAAAAATAAACAAACAATAAACAGCCAAATCACAGTGGGGAATACTGGTATTCACTTCAGAAAGAGGGCTATGATACTGTAGCGGGGGGGGGGGGGTTACTTTTGCATATATTGTAGCAGCTGGGGTTCCCCAGTATTGGCTATACTGTAAAGGGGGGCTAGGCTTCCCAACACTGATGGCTATTCTGTAGCAGCAGGGGGAGCCAATACAACTGGTTGTGCTCCAGTATTAGATCTACTGTAACGTGGAGGTGGGGTCGGCAACAATTTCGAGCACAGAAAAGCAGCAAGGGGGCCCCAATAGGGTATACCCTTGTGTGAAATTCTTGGCTAGACTGACAGTTAGAGCTTTATCAATGTTGAGGAAGAAGTGACTGTGAATTGCAGTTTGTCTGTTAACTCTGTTTTTTATTTATATTATAGTGCCACTGTCTGTCATCATTTACTAGCTGTAAGCTCAACAGAGATCCCCTCCACACTCACAAAGTGAATGTCTGTGGGTTATTAGCATTCATGCATGAATATTTAAAAGGCAGACCATTTGTGAGTTATGAAGTGGTTTTACAACCTCTGTCAGATATGAACTGCGGTCTGACATTCATTTTTATTATAAAAAACATTTGAGGGGAGATATTCAGAGCAGTTGCACATGGCATTGTGCAAAAACGGATTTGCACCACCGGGTGATATTCAAAGGCAGCGGCTGTGCAGTGCAAATCCCATCGTGCCATGGCACAAACATAATGTATGCAGTGCAAGTGCAGGGGCCGGGCCCATGAATAAGCAGTGCACTGGCATATTCAACCAGAAATCATGGCACAATTCCGGAGCAAACCCCAAGATGCGCCAGCCAGACTTGAACCTATAAAAACTGGCTCAATCACACAGACAGCAGGTGCGCAGCATTGTGCCCAGAGAGACAGGGAGTGAGACAGTGTGAGAGAAAGAGAGAGAGAGAAAGAGAGTGGGAGACTGTGACACAGAGAGGGAGGGAGGGAAAGGCACAGACAGACAGACAGACAGACAAATGGACAAAGTGACACAAGCACCCAGTGATGGAGTAATGGAGAGTGCCCCATTCCTAACTGAGGCAGTAGTGAACGGTGTGAGGAGGCAGGAGGAACACCAGCGTGGCAGATGAAGAGCCCGGCGGCAGTATGCCCGACACAGGTGGTACCGTGCCAGGATCAAGTATGAGAACTACAGTGACACCAAAACAGTGGGCCATTACCACTTGAACAGGGAAATTCTGAGGCAGCACTTTGAACTGTGCAGTGATGAGATGCAGGCACCCACCAGACGTAGTCATGCTATGACAGTGGAGACTAAGGTGACTGCCGTGATGTGCTTGCTCACCATGGGCACCCTCCAAAGACCAACGAGGGATACCATGGGCATCACCCAGTCAGCCACATCCCGACTCCTCACCCAGTTGCTCAACGCTGTGCTGCCACGTGCTTTGGAGTTCATATGGTTTCCCAGCACACAGGCAGCATATACAGCATACATGCAGGACTTCCACTGAGTTTCATGCATGGCAGGTGTGACTGG
This sequence comes from Neoceratodus forsteri, assembly GCA_016271365.2. Lineage (NCBI taxonomy): Eukaryota > Metazoa > Chordata > Ceratodontiformes > Ceratodontidae > Neoceratodus > Neoceratodus forsteri. Next base: position 920,942,139 of record CM057450.1, on the reverse strand, counting down.
GGCTATAGACTGCACCCACATTGGCATCCGCACACCACCTGGCACAGAGGGCCCAGTATACATCAACCAGAAGGGCTACCCATCCATAAACTGCTAGGTGGTGTGCGATGCCATGGGGCGCATCATCAATGTCTGTGCCACACACCCCGGGAGTGCACATGATGCCTTCATATGGCACAGCTCTGTGCTGTGCCATAGGTTTGAATGAGGTGACATCCCCACAAGCCATCTTGTTGATGAGTAGGGCATGCACCATGGTGGCTGGGAGCCACAGCCCTGGGGATGAGGGGGGGTAGGTGGGGTGGGCATGGAGGTGTGTGCAGTGGGTGGCAGGGAGCAGGGGGCAACACAGCACAGCACAGCACAGGGATAACCATGTCTGTCCCCACACTGCTGAAAGCGCATATCCCCTCAGACCATGGCTGCTCACCCTCTACTGGTGAATGTTGTCCCCCACAGAGGAAAGATACAATGACGCACATGCCAGCATGCACAATATCATCGAACGTGTCTTTGGCATGTTAAAGATGCAATTCCATTGATTAGACAGGTCAGTTGGTGCCCTACAAAACAGCCCATCAAAAGCCTGTGGCATATCCCTGGCCTGCTGCATCCTGCACAACATGGCCATTGGCCGTGGGATAGTTGTCGAGGCTGATGAGGGCGACAGTAGCAGGGACGACAGTGGTGAAGGTCTGGAGGGTGGTGGGCAGCCGCCCCCAGGAAGGAGGGATCCCATCTGGTGCAGGAGGCAAGGTGGCACAGAGACACCATTGCACGGGAGCATTTTGGACAATGCAGGTAAGTGCACTGACACACAAGCATGGGCCACACAGACCAGCACACCAGACAGTGGCATGGACATGCACAGCGGTATGCATGCAGGGATGGGGGCACACAACACACATGGTGGAGCCACTGGCACACGGGCGCACACACACACACAGCACTGGCATGCACACACACACACACACACACACACACACACACACATGCTGAGGAACATGGCATGGATCAGAAGCATATCACTGGTGCATAGGCACGACCGGCACAAAGTGTCCCTCTTCACACCCATGCAACATGTTCCAGCAGCATGGTCTGCACATACAAGGGGAATGCGGCACAATACGCATGCATACCACCATATGCATGCTGCACCACCATCACTTGCGTGTGCATTGGGCAGCAGCAGCGGATGACCGGTCAGGGCAGTGGACACGTCATTCCAACCATGCAGTCCCACAACCACCATGGCCATCTGGGCAGCCATGCCGGGGGCCGATCAGCAGACGCGGACTGTGCATCGGTAATGGGGGGTGTCAGATGCCCCCCCCAGGGGTTGATATCCAGGACCACGACCATGTCCTTGCAGGGGTGTAGAGGTGGCCAAACAGACCAGCCTCAGGGGCACTTGGGATGCCTACATCTGAGCCCGGCATCTGCTATGAGGGGGTCACCAGACACCAGGTCTGTGGGGTGGACAGTGTGCTGCAGGGGGTCCTCTGTGTATGGACAAGCCAAGTGGCTGCCACCAAAGCAAGCCCAGCCACAATGGCACCAGTCATGCAGTCCATTGCTGCAGTCATGGCCTCCCGCATCTGGCGGAGCTCATCAATAAGCCTCACATTACCCCTGTCCTGCTGCTCAGCCAGCCGATGCACCTCTGCCCACAGGGTGTGCACCTCAGTGGCAAGCAATGCCTGGTTCTCCATGGATGCACGCAGTAACCGGGTGTGCCTTGCCAGCCACTCAGCATCCTCGGCCTCCTAGCTGCTGGGGGTGATACGGCATCCTGCACAGCCTCCCGCTCTGGTGTACGCTGCACAGTAGGCCATAAAAGGGGTGTCACCAATACACTCAGTAGGTAAGGCCCTCTGCTCCTACAGTGCCAACCTCTGAGTGTAGTAATGTGAACAGGTAACAGACAGGGTAATCCTCCTGTCTGCTTGTGGGTCTGAATCACCTTTAGTCTCAAGTTTTGGGGGGATTCAAACTGTGAACCTTATGCTACCGTACCCAAAGGTACAGGCACATATTCGTACCCTCTTCAGGGATTGCGGTACAGTCTTATGCCAGGGGCACCCAGCCAGGCTTCCAAAATTAACCCTTAAAACTCTATAAGAGACCTTAGGTATATTCTTACCTTTTTCCAGTTTAGTAACACCATCAAGCTCTTGAACAATTGTCAGACTTAATCATCTATACGTCACGTGCAAAAAAAAAAAGAACTTGCAAACACCCAGGCAGTCTTTCAAAATAATATATTTACTGAAATGGATAAAAATATGTAAAATGTAAACACAGAACAATATATCAAAGACCATACAATCACATAAAGAAAAACAAGGAAAACTACAGACAAACTCCTACCAACATACAGTTAGATCTTTTCTATCTAATGTATTACCTCTGTACAGTGCTTAAGTTAGATCAGAGATCTTGTTTCTTAAGAGACCAAAAATATATGTCAACAAGTTCAAACACAGTATACAGTTTTAAACTCTGTGTTTCCACACCTCTTCTATGATGTCATCTAGCTCCTCCTTTTAGAATATAAAACATATACAAACAATGATCTCCTGCCAGGATATATATTAAATAATGTGACATCAGCAGGAAAAAGATATTTCCTAAATATAACTCCTTAATTAAGCATTTTTCTCTTTGATCTTGTGTGGTTTCTTTTTCCCAAGGAAATCAAAGGATTTTATTACATTTTACACCATGATGGGATAACATGTTCTTCCTATAGGTATCATAAAACTTTACGAGCCCTACATCCTGGCAGCTGGGTCAGTTCTAATTAAGACAGAAAAACAGGAGACCCTTAGTTAAGTCTCTCTTGTCTTTTAATTACCTCCTTGTTTCAGGTTAACATATTACAAATATCATAGAACAATCATAACCAGCTGGACAAGCGTCACAGCTTCCCACCTAGACTGAATTTGGGGGCTCTATCCCCTGCATGGGATGAGCTTCCCAAGTCAGTTCACTCCTCATAGAGATGCGATAGGTCATCGGCATTCTGATTGGTCACTCCAGCCCTATTTAAGATTGTCATGTCATACCCTTGCAAGGCAAGACTCCATCTTAACAGTCTACCATTAGTTTTTCCCATTTGTGTCAGCCAAACCAGGGGATTGTGGTCAGTTTGTACTTGAAAAAGCTGTTCATATAAGTATGACTCTAATTTCTTTAGGGCCCACACTATGGCATGACACTGTTTTCACTGTGGAGTAAGCCTGCTCCTTGGGAAGTAACTTTTTACTCAGGTACACTACAGGGTGATCTTTCCTTTGTTTAGATGTCTGACTCAGTACTGCCCCAATACCCACATCTGAGACGTCAGTCTGGACTATAAAGGGTCTGCCATAGTCAGGACTTGTCAATACAGGAGCACTGCACAGTGCCTCCTTCAGTCTGGTAAAGGCTTTTTCACAGGCTGGTTCCCAGGTAATTTTCTTAGGCATCTTTTTCTTTACTAGGTCATATAGGGGAGCAGCCACGGCACTGTAATTGGGTACAAATTCCCTATAGTACCCTGCTCTCCCTATAAAACTGCTGACCTGCTTCTGCATTTCTGGTCTGGGCCATGCCTTGATCACCTCTATTTTTACTTGGTTAGGACGGAACTGTCCCTGGCCTCCAACATGCCCAAGGTATGCCACTTCAGCCATGGCCACCTGCCACTTCTCAGCTTTGACAGTAAGCCAGGCCCTCTGTATCCTGCCCAGCACTTCCCTAAGGTGGGACAGGTGTTCCTCCCAGCTGGCGCTAAAGATGGCAGTGTCATCCAGGTATGCCATGGCATACTCCTCAGCACCATTTAACACCTGGTTCACCAACTTTTGAAAAGTGGCTAGAGCGTTCTCCATTCCGAAAGGCATTACTTTAAATTCAAATAAGCCTATCGGAGTGATGAAGGCTGACCTCTCCCTAGCTCTGTTAGTTAACTCTACCTGCCAATACCCCTTTTTCAGGTCAATAGTTATAAGGTAGGTCACCCCTCCCAACTTGTCCAGGAGTTCATCCATCCAGGGCATCAGGTGGGTGTCTGACTTCATAACTGCATTCAGTCCACAATAGTCCACACAGAAATGAGTAGAGTCATATGGTTTGGGCACAAGGACTGCGGGTGAGGCCCAGGGGCTGTGGGATCTCCAGATTACCCCTAAATCCAGCATTTCCTCCACCTCCCTCCTAATGCCCTTTTGGACAGCCTCTGACATCCGATATGCTGTCCACCATATGGGCGTCTGTGTCCCTGTCCCTACATCATGCATTGCTAAAGGGGTTAGTCCAGGTTTGATGCTAAACAGTGGAGCAAAGTCTGCTAAAACCTCCCTTACTTCCTGTATCTTATCCAGGGCCAACTGAGGTGACAGTTTAAACCACAGAAAACTCCCACTTGCTTTTTTCCAGCAAGTCCAGAAGGGGGGGTCTCCTTCGTCCGTCCCCTCCCAGGACTACATACTGCAAACACCATGTCAGCCCTATTAGCATATGGCTTAATCATGTTGACATGGTATATTCTTTCTGTATGTCTTCTGTCAGATAAGTCTATGATATAGTTCACATCATTTACCTTCCTAACTACTTTGCACGGTCCTGCCCACTCAGCCTACAGCTTGTCTTTCCAGACAGAAATAAGGACCATGACTTTCTGACCCACTGTGTACGAGCAAGCTCTGGCTCTGCGGTTGTACTACACTTTTTGTTTCAGTTGGGCAGCTGCCAGGTTGCTCTGGGCTGTCCCCATAAGCTCCTTCAGCCTTTCCCTAAACCTAAGGACATAATCTACTATGGGAGTTTCCTGGGTGGCATGCATGCCTTCCCAGTCCTCCCGGATCAAGTCTATGGGCCCATGTACCCAGTGTCCATATAAGAGCTTGAAGGGGGAAATTCCTGTCAACTCTCGGGACATCTCCCTGCATGCAAACAACAGGTGGGGAAGGTATTTCTCCCAGTCCTGCCCATGCTGTTCAGCAAAAGCTTGGAGCATTGACTTCAGGGTACCATTAAATCTTTTCACAAGCCCATTGGCTTGTGGGTGATAAGGTGCTGTGTGTCTCTGCACCACCCCACACTTCTCCCACAAACATTTCATCAGGCCTGACATGAAGGAACCTCCTCGATCGGTGATAACCTCCTGCAGAAATCCAGCACAGGAGAAAATCCCAAGTAAGGCATTTGCCACTTTGTCTGTCCTCAGTGAGGATAGGGTGACTGCCTCTGGATACCAGGTGGCATAATCCACCACAGTCAGGATGAACCTCTTCCCGGAGGAGCTGAGGGTATTTAAAGGCCCAACAATATCCATTCCCTTCCTCTGAAATGGCTCCTCCACTATAGGCAATGGCATTAGGGTGGCTTATGTTTATTTACCTGCCTTCCCTATTTCTTGGCACCGGTGACAAGACCTGTAATACTCCTTCACCTGCTGGGTGAAGTTGGGCCAATAGAAATTCTGGGCCACCCGCTGCATAGTACACATGATTCCCAGATGACCAGACAAGGAAATATTGTGTGCAATCTTGAGCAACTGCTCACGGTACCCATGGGGAATGACAAGCTGCCTGCCTATCACCCCTCCCTTTGTCTTCACACCCTGAGTACAGTATATATATCAGTCAATTTTCCCAATAAACTTTATGTTTACCATCACCTCCCTGTGATCTGTCATAGTCTGCCCAAGCCCTCAGCTTCTCTAGACTAGGGTCACTTTTCTGAGCAGCTGCAAACTCCTTACACATTCTCAAGGTATGGGATAGGTCCCCGTCAAGCTCTAAACTAGGGTTCCAAGCACTAGCATCAGGGCACTCAGGATCATGGTCATCCCTAACCCTCTGACAATGCATCACCACTCCTTCTTTGGAGTAACCCTCCATAGCTGTGTGGTTAACTGCTACTGGGGAAATTTCTACCCCTTTTTCATTAGTCTCCCTATCAGGAGCCACAGGCTGGGGAACTAGCTTCCAAGTGGTTTCCATAGTGGCTTCTGTGGGGTCCAGGAAACTAAACTTTTCTCTTGCCACTTGGCTACGGGTAACTGCACACACCATCCCCTGTTTGAGATTTTTTGCCAAGGATGATATCAACTGCTAAAGTTTTGGCTTGAGCCACCTGTTCCACAGTTCCCCCTGTTTCACCCCAGTCCAAGAGAACACTAGCGATTGGCAATGTTTTCTCCTCCCCAGTGAAGTCTTGTACAGTTATGAATTCATTGGGTATAAGCTGACCAGGCTCTACCAGATCCCCTTTCACCAATGTCAGGGATGCCCCTGTTTCCCTTAACCCTTGTGTCTGTACACCATTAACCGTGACTGGATGCATGTGTTCCCTCATGTTCACAGGCACGCTTCCAGGGACACACAAACAACCCACTTCTTTCTTAGCCCCATGTTGTGTATTGCTCATCATTTTGGGACACTGTCTGGCAATATGCCCAGTTTCTTTACAAACCCAACATTTGTTTCTTTTCTCAGAGAACTCTTTTCTTTGAAACCTAGGGCTAACTGGTTTCAGTGGAGGCAGTGAGGGTTTTAGCTGCCCTGAAGGCAAGCTTTTCCCTTTCTATGCTGCCACGCACATCCCATTCGCTCTCAGAGAAGGTCTGCTCTTGGCATAGCGGTCTGAGAGTTCAGCAGCCTCTTGCACTGTTTTGGGATTTCAGTCCTCCAGCCAGATTTTCAGCTCTGCTGGGCATGCCCAGAAAAACTGCTCTAACAAAACAGCATTTTTAATTTTATCTACAGAGTTTGCTTCAATTCTCTCCCACCAGCGTTTTAAACACAGACGTTGTTTCATGGCTAGCTCCTCATAGCTCATGTCAGGGCATCTCCTAAGCTTACTTAATTTAGCTCTGTATGCTTCTGCAGTTAAATCAAACTTTTTTAAAAGTGCAGCTTTAAGTTTGCTGTAATCAGTACTGTCCTCATTATCCATTTGACCAAATGCATCTTGAGCTTTCTGGGTAAGTAGCGGAGATAGCTGGAAGCTCCAGGACCCTCTAGGAATATTTGCCTGAATACAAGCTTTTTCAAAGGAATTTAAAAAAGCATCCATATCCTCCCCCTCTTTAAATTCAGCTATCAATTTGGAATTCAATTTGTAACCCAGTCCGGTACTTCCAGTTAAACCCAAGCCACTTACCTGCTCTGGTGCTGGTGTTTGGAGTTGTAGCTTCTCCAATTCATGCCACCTGTGGTGCTCATGCTCTTCCTGGTCAGTGTCCCACTGTTCTTGCTCTGTCTCTCGCCAGTCTTGTTCAGCCTCTCGCTGTTCAGCCTCCCTCTGGATCTCCAGCTCCATTCTGTGCAACTCAATCTGCAGCCTGATTGCTTCTGGCTCCAGAATGCTGGTGATCTTCCCCTGCTGCTGTGGCCCTTCACTGGCACTGGCCCTGCTGTCATCCTTACCAGATCTGGACACTGCACTGGCTGCTGGCCCCTCCACGCTCAAGGTTTGGTCCTTTACAGTCACGGTCTGTGACTTGATGCTCTGGGCATCTGCTACCATCATGGCATCCATGAGGTTCTGCTTGGTGGCTCTCCCCCTCAAACATGACTCCTCTGTCCTGGCACAACTGCTTCAAGTAGTCTACAGTGTGCCCGCAGTAGTTGGAAGCCATCTTGTTCCCTAACTACTGCTACTCTAACTTGCACTTTAGAAAAAAAATAAAACCGGTAGGAACTTGACTGTAAGCAAAATGATATAGTTCTATTTCCTTTTTAAAACTAAATCTCTGCCTTATTTTGCAAGTGAGCTGTACAGTATTAAGCTGACACACTGAACAGTTAAAGCTTGTGTTACCAAATTTTATCACACTGCTGCCAACCAATTCTGTCACACACACTGAGCAGGTCATGCTCTCTGCTTCCACAGTGTCAACCTCCAAGTGCAGTAATGTGAACAGGTAACAGACAGGATAACCCTCCTGTCTGCTTGTGGGTCCGATTCACCTTTAGTCTCAAGTTCTGGGGGGGATTCAAACTGTGAACCTTATGCTAGAGTACCCAAATTCACAGACACAGATTTGTACTCTCTTTGGGGATTGTGGTACAATCTTTTGCCAGGGACATCCAGCCAGGCTTACAAAATTAACCCTTAAAACTCTATAAAAGATCTTAGGTATGTTCTTACCTTTTCCCAGTTTAGTAACACCATCAAGCTCTTGAACAATTGTCAGACTTAACCATCTATATGTCACATGCAAAAAAAAAAAAAGAATTTGCAAACACCCAGGCAGTCTTTCAAAATAATACATTTACTAAAATGGATAAAAATATGTAAAATGTAAACACAGAACAATATATCAAAGAGCATACAATCACATAAAGAAAAACAAGGAAAACTACAGACAAACTCCTACCAACATACAGTTAGATCTTTTCTATCTAATGTATTACCTCTGTACAGTGCTTAAGTTAGATCAGAGATCTTGTTTCTTAAGAGCCCAAAAATATACAATATGTCAACAAGTTCAAACACAGTATACCGTTTAAAGCTCTGTGTTTCCATACCCCTTCTATGATGTCATCTAGCTCCTCTTTTTAGAATATAAAAAATAAAATATAAAACAATGACCTCCTGCCAGGAGATATATTAAACAATGTGACATCAGCAGGAACAATACATTTCCTAAATATGACTCCTTAATTAAGCATGTTTCTCTTTGATCTTGTGTGGTTCCTTTTTCGAAGGACATCAAAGGATTTTATAACTTTTAACACCATGGTGGGATGATGTTCTTCCTACAGGTATCATAAAACTTTACAAGGCCTACATCCTGGCATCTGGGTCAGTTCTAATTCAGACAGAAAAACGGGAGACCCTTAATTAAGTCTCTTTAGTCTTTTAATTACCTCCTGGTTTCAGGTTAATATATTATAAATATCATAGAACAATCATAACCAGCTGGCCAAGCGTCACAGGGGGTGCAGTGTCACCGGGTGCACCGGCGGTGGACACCGTGTTGCATTTCCCATTGGTACCTGCATCCTGCTGCCACTGTCCTACTGGCTGCTGTGCATTGCCATGTGCTGCTGTTGCTACAACAGCACCACCACCACCCATGCTGGACACAGTGGTGGTGCCACACACCGCATCACCAGCGGGGATGGGTGGCAGCTGTGCAGCAGTGGGACCAGCACTGGGCCCTGATGGTGCCTGTGAAGCAGGAAGGGGTGTGTTGAGTACCACCCCTACACTGTCCAGTATCAGGGTTATGTCACCAACAGTGTCGGACCCCAGCCCAAGCTAGGTCCCTGCACACAGCACACTCAGGTTGTCATCGTGTAGGAACCTAGCCACGGCATTGTCCGACCCCATGCCTAGCACATCCACCTGCCCCACACCGCCAAGACATGGCCTGTCCCTGTTCTGGATGCCCGTGGATGTAGAAGGTCTGGCATCCTTTTCTACTGCCGCCTCCGCCTGGTCCTCCACACACGGAGGCATGATGGTGCTGCAAGACAGAAATGGAGGGTTAGTGGTGAACCACAGTCCATGCCCCCATGCATGTCACTGTTGCCACATGCCACCTTGTTGCACTGCAAGGCTACATCCACACATGCTTGTGGCATGCAGCATGGCATTAGGCACACCTGCACGTCTCTCCCACACCTGGCACGCCTGTCTGTTGAGTACATACTCACCATGCAATGAGGGGCTGCCACCCATCTGGAATCCATCCCCAGATACACCCTCCACTGTTGTGTGGCTGATGGTGGCTGCCACGAGCTCCTCAGTGGCCATCAGTGGTGGCGTTGTAGGTGGGCCACTGCCAGTCACCATGCGGGAGGCCCATATGAATGCCACCTTGTCCTTAATGCACCTCTTGTCTGTGCCCACCTTTTTCCAGCACTCCAGTGGGGTGTGCTGGTGTCTGCCATGGGTGTTGACATACCGTGCTACCTCCTCCCATCCTGCCACCTGCTCCTGCTGTGTGCCCGTGGCACCACTGAGTAGGCCCTCCCTGTCAATATATGCCTCAAAAAGGGCATTTGTCTCAGCTGCTGTGAAGTTGAGCTTGCACTTGTGTGCAGGCCCCTGATCCTCCTCTCCAACATTGGCTGACATTCCACCACTGTGGACATGAACAGCACAGTGGGTCAGTGACAGACCAGCCCTGAGCAGCCCTCTGCTGTAGTGTTGTAGTAGGCCTATGTTCATCCATGTTACCTGGAACATACCTCAAGGGTTGCAATACCAGTCTTTGGCCTATGCTGTTCTATGGCACTTATAAGGTGCATCGCACACAAATGAGCCTGTGTGCAGTGGTAATGGTATGCTAATGGACCCTACTGCGCTGTGCATTGGCTGATGAGGTGATTTGCATATAGTGTCTCAATATCGCGAAGTTGCACTGTACGCAATAGGGATGCGCCTGAGCAACTCCATGGCACAATACCTGCGCATCCACGATGCGGATGCCTGCAGCGTGCATGTGCACAGCACAGAACACATGGCAATCATGCATCTTCCATAGCATGTATGATGCTGTTGCAATGCGCATGTGGCGCTGGTATGGCATTGCACATGTGCGTGCTTCCTGGCAGCCGTTCCAATTGCACACATGCACAACTGTGCACAAGGTGATGACCTCTGACCCATGGGTCATATATGTGACCCAGTGCACCCGCTAGACCACGGCATGATGTGCATGCCCGTGACTGCGCTATGGACCTGCACTGTGTCCATGCGTCCTCATGCTGTGCAATTGCATCCTTGCATTTCCTATTGTGCATCTTGCACATGTGGCCACTATGTGTCCTGTTCCACAGTCATTTGCACAGGCATTGCAGCTGCACTGTAGAAATGGCACAGGGTGTGAACAGGTGTGCATTCAACTGGACTGACCTGGAGGTCATTAATCTTGTGGCTGTAGTGCAGCCTTATGAGGAGCACCTCTTTGGCCAGGTGTCCCTCCAGTAGGCCAGAGGGGATATCTGGCACAGTGTCTCTGGGGCCCTGGAGAGGAGGACTGGTGCAGCCAGGACACCTGAATAGTGCTGCCACAAGTACGGGGACCTGCAATGGAGGGACCCAGACCGTCTGCCCTGGATGCAGACACACATCCAGTGCGGTGCGGTGCCACAGCCAGGTAGGTGTGCTCATGTGGCATGTATGCCTGGGTGATGTACTGTAGTGTTTGTAGTGCTGCGTGGCATGGTCCACAGTGGAGTATGACACCATCGTGGTGGGCACTGTGCATTGTGCATGGCTGCTGCACATATTGCAGTCATGCTGGCATGGGGGCCTCAGGACAGACAGGGACATGCCCAGCTCCCTGCGCAAGGACCCTGGTTTTCCATTTTTACCAGTAATACCGGTAAAAATCATGGAATCCTGCTTGGTTTGTGGATTTTTAATTCTTGTACTGGTGCCTCATGGAAATTGCATTTCACTGCACAGAATCCCTAAGATTTCAGCATCTTTTTAAATGTTTTTATTTTTTCTTACTATGCCCCCTTTTCAAAGCATCAGTCTCGACTTTTCAGAAATCTCTAAGCTGGGTATCCCCTAGCTTCACTCCAGGTAATGCTCAGGAGCTCCTGTGGGCCTGCCCCCATCCTGCCTGGGTTGTACCCCCCCAGGTGGGAAGGAAGGGGACTCCAGGCCACCCCTCCATAGTCCCTCAGTGTGTGTCATACAGCCAAGTGGGTCCCTCATGGAGCCTGGTTATGAAATCCGGGGCAGCTGGGTCCTTTCTACCAGTGGCTGATGTGGGGTGATTGTTACTGGTTTTCTGGTCTCTGTCCCTGAGGGCACCGGCACTTGAGGGGATCCAAGGAAGTAGGGCACACAGAGACATGCCACTGCTACAGAGTCCGGCTAGTGTCCTCCCCTCCCAATTGTTCTGCAGCCCCATTGCACCACCACCCATGGTCACCTAGGTTGCGGTAAAGCAGCAGGACCTGCAGCCCACCCTCCACAGAGGAGAAGAGCAGCCTCCCAGGTGCTCGATCCTACTCCCCTGGCCAGACCTCCAGCAACCTGAGTTCGCTTCTGACCCTGAGTCGCTGGCATTGCAAGCAGTAGGGCTATCGCAGTGCTGTCAGACTGGCCCAGATTTCAGCATCTTAAAATGAATGCTGCTTTGCTTCACAGTCTTTCTGTTTTGCTGCATGTAGAATCAGTAAGGAAACCACCCACACTGCTTTGTTGTAACCAGCCATTCAGTTTAACCACCTATGCTTCCCACCAACCTCTCCATCAGCTGAGGACTGCTTTCCTTCCTGAAACCACAGTATTCATTTAGTATATACCTAAGCATCTTTTACTATTTATATTACACTGGATGATACAAAAAAAAATACAAGTATCAGCACACATGGGCAGGGCCACCGGAACATTTCGGGAAAAGTAACCTGAAACTGCAAAGATTTTTTTTGCTAAACTTGCAGGGAAATTGCAGGAATTGTACTATCGACTCTGAGTGCTTCACAATAAATCCTTTACTGTTTTGTGCAGTGTATAATAGTCAGCATAAGCTACTAAATGAATACACTGACACTTGAATGTGTTTCAAATATGAAGAAAAACGTATGTTCCTAACACGAATCCTAAATGGATAAGATGTGTTGCCTCTCTTCCAAAACGTAAAAACATCTGCCTCATGCAGTGCTAAATAGATTCTATTTAGTGAGCCACAGAAAATCAATATTAACAAAACCCAGAATAAACCAACTGTCTGTTTCTGGATGTAGAACAATGAAGCTTGATGAAAAGCTATTTACCATGCTCTGTCAACTAGTCACCCACTTTGGCGTAAGAAAAAGTAAGCAGATGGAGTGGAAATAATTCAGTTTTAGTAAAATGTTGTAAAGTGTTTAATGTTCATATTTTGCACTGTAGGTACTGTGCACCATTATTGAAATCATATATTAAAACATTATGGCCCAGATATTCAAAAGGGTTGTGCCATGCACAACAGGGTTGCGCATGCACAAGTCCTACATTGCGCCATTCTGCGTATTCAGCAGGAGGCAGTTGCGCCACTGAAAACAGGTTGAGCAATACAGCGCAATGCAAATGAATGCATGCTCAACAGGAGGGAGAGGATCCATGCATGAACTGCGCAACCCGATATTCAGTCGGGTTGTGCAGAGTTGTGTATGCGCAACCCCCAACCTGCGCCTGCACAACTTTGAGCCAAAAAAAAAGGATCAAGTTGAGGGCCACCCACAGGTGAGCTGCTGTATTGCAGGACACAACACAGCAGCTGCCACCCGTGGCTGGCCCCCAACTCAGTCCCTATGCCCCCCACCAGCCCTATCGCGGGCAGTATGTATCCAGACACCCCCAACATCTTCCGATGCCCGATCGTGGGCAGTATGTATGAATACACTTCCCCGAAACAGCTCCGATGCCCGATCCGGGCAGAATGTGAAACAACCCCCGTGCCCGATCATGGGCAGAATGTAAAAGCCCCACTCCCCAACCCGAATATCTCCCTGGTGGTCAGTGGACGTAATGCCCGATCGTGGGCAGAATGTCAAATTACAACCCCCAAACATCTCCTGGTGTCTAGTGTCCCCCACCCCACCCATCCACGAGCCCTCCACCGCTCCCCGGCGGCGGGTCGGCAGCATCCCATCCGCCTGCCGCCCCACCCCGCCGACTGACTGTCGGTAGGGCTGCCGCCGATTGGTGTTCATTCACAAATCTGGACTGCCATATGCAGTGCAGGCTGCATGCCCGTTGGCTCTAGCTCTGCACCAATGGGCGTGCAGCCTACCGAGATCAGTCGTGGCGGCAGGCGCGGCAGGCGGAGTGGGATGCTGCCGCCCCGCCGCCGGGGAGCGGGTGAGGGGCCGGGTGGGTGGGTGGGGGCACTAGACACCAGGGAGATGTTTGGGGGTTGTAACTTGACATTCTGCCCGCGATCGGCATTACGCTCCACTGGACCACCAGGGAGATATTCGGTTGGGGTTTACATTCTGCCCGCGATCGACACTGGGGGTTGTTTCACGCTCTGCCCACGATCAGCATCGGAGCTGTTTGGGGAGTGTATTCATACATACTGCCCGTGATCGGGCATCGGAGCTGTTTGGGGAGGTATTCATACATACTGCCCGCCATCGGCATCGGGAGATTGTGGGGGGGGAGTGTATTCATACATACTGCCCGCGATCGGGCTGCAGGGTGCATCGGTCCCCGACGGCTGCTGCCTGGCAGAGCGGCCAGGCGCAAGTCCTCGGGGATGGGCACACCTGCATGCTAATGGCATGCAAATGGGGCCATAAATAGATGCAAATGGCCCCCCCTGCGCCTTGCATGAATTATGGCCCCATTTGCATGTCACCTTTTGAATAGCGGAAATTTGCGCATGGTGCAATGGTACTTGTGCCACCGCAAGTTTAATGCTCAACTCTGACAACTTGCGGTGGCGCAAGTTCCACTGCGCCATGCACAGTGGCTGTGGCTGGGGGGTGATATTCAAAGGAGTTGCTCAATAGTGCAACTCCTTTGAATATCGCCCAACCACACCCTGCGCAACTATTTTGAGCAGCGCAAGGGCTTGCGCCTCAGAATGGTGCAGTTTGAATATCCGGCCTATATATATATATATATATATATATATATATATGTGTGTGTTATGGCTAGCAAAGCCTAGTGGTTAGAGTAACAAACAGTAATTGAACTGGTTACATCCAGCAGAGTTGGGTTTGATTCCCACAACCTCCACTTGCATACTGTGTGACTCCGAGCAAGTCACTTAACCTCCACAGTGCTCCTGTGTCACCCCTGAAAACAAACACTCCTGCCTAGTGGGCCTTACCCGGTTTACAAAGAATATAAAAAAACAAAAATACCAATATATGTTTACTACATCAAACAGTAGTCAGGGCACCATGTAATTTACTTGAGTTTTACTTGGGCTGCAATGATTTTGTGAAGATAAATGTTCATATACATTTTATGTGTCATATAAGCTTGTTTTTAGACTTTAGTTAGATTTTTATTGTAGTTTTTTCATGTGAGCATCTAGGTTGTAGATTGCTAAGCACATGATCACTGTTACCAACTAGCTTATTCAAATGTAATAACTGGCCAGCAATTTTTCCTATGTGCTGGACCGGTAGATATTTCCCATAACAACCAGCTGGTTGTTATGGCATTCATGAGCCATTTCAATCAAAGTATGCCATTCCTTCATTGGCTCTTGTCTTGCTTGTGGGCAGGCATAACAGTTCAAAAAACATGGCGGCTCCGTCTCTCACTTTCTGCGGAGCCGCCACAGCATGAGTTTTCAGGATAGTTTTTTATATCCAGTTGTTCCTGTCTGAAAAAAATTGCTGCCCAGTGTATTATAAAAAAATAAAAGGATGGGAAAGGGGGTGCTATGAGAATTTTATGCACACCCTCATTGTGGAATGCTTTGATAAACCCCTCGGGCTTTGCCCTCGGGGTTTATGTAGCATCCCACAACTCGGGTATGCATTCAATTCTCATAGCACCCCCTTCCCCATCCTTTATTCTCTATTTATAATCAACAGGGACATCCAAAATCCTTGGTTGTTTGAATGAAAGTTAGTCTGAATGAAAGTATGTTCACAAGGAAGAAACTGCCTTATTACTTACAAAAAGACTTCATAGTTACCACCCCATTTAGGTGAATGGGATCATTAGTACCTTTTCTCCCACCTGCTGTTTCAGTCTCTGTGACAACAAAAGATTTTCTTATAAACTGCTTCAACAAAAAGCAAATGTTAAGTGTTTGAGTGTACTTATGCTTAGCCAATGGATTTTGAAAGCACATTCAGTTACACACAGAAAGTTAGACCCAGGGACTGTATGATGCTGGTGGGCAGTGTTGCTCAATTCACATCTGAGCTCAGACATGAAAACTGAGAGACACCCTTTTCATGGAGACTAAGTATAAAAAAGGCATCTACATGTTTGGGAGATGCATGATTTTCCATTAGAAGGTCCTCCACTGATCACTTGTGAATTTTTTAGGTGAAGACACTTTATTTCAAAGGAACAAATTCAGGCAGTTTTTTTTGTGCCTCTACCCCCTGGCCATCCACTACTTTTGGCCTGCCAAGGCCCCCTACCACAGCTGCTGAGTCCCAACCACCATCTACTGCCTCTTATTGGTGTGCTACCAGGTAACGCAAAGTAACCCTTCACTGGATGGGTCCCTACCCCTGTGGGAGGCTACCAGGGGAGGAGAATCACCCCAAAGAGCATCCTGTGTATCCCATGCATGGCAGGGGTCAGAACAGACACATGTGTCTGGGGCTTTGAGCTTATGAAGGGACCAGCAGCCATCTTCCAGTTGGCCAGTGGATGTTTTCTCATTTTCTTGGGAGCATGACAGGCCACATGATGTCAAGGCACAAGCCAAAGTCCATCACACTCCCTCCCGCAGTGAGGACCAACATGTCAAGATGACTCTGGCCTCCACCAGGGGCCAGTAAATGCTGAGCTGTGAACCCACCCACCCTACCAGGAGAAGGTGAGTGGTCATTGGACACTCAAGCCTTCACCTCTCCCAGCCGGCCCTCCAACACCCAAGTCTGTTTCCAAACCCTGGTCAGTGGTGTCACAGGCAGAAATCCAATTCAGGCAGTTAAATGATAGATAGGAAAAAACAAAAGTGGTCCACCTTAGTGGTGGTGGTTCAGATTAATTCACATCTGAGTTCTAACAAGCAAAGAGACCAAGTAATTTGTAACTTGTGCATGTGGGTGTGGGTGTTGAAGAAAGGAGATCATAGTGCTGTCACTACTGCCATCACCCCTGAGGGATATGGACTGCATTGTTGCTACTGCCATCACATTTGATGGGCGGGGGCGTAGTGCTTCTGCCATCACCACTGGTGGATGGGTAATGCAGTACTGCTGCCATCCCACCTGAGGGATGGGGCACATAGTGCTGATACTGCCATCACATCTGAGGGATGGGGAATGCAGTACTGCTTCCATCACACCTGAGGGATCGGGGCCATAGTGCTGATACTGCCACCACATCTGAGGGATGGGGAATGCAGTACTGCTGCCATCACACCAAAGGAATGGGGCCACAGTGCTTCTCCTTCCATCACACCTGAGGGAGGGGGGCCATAGTGCTGTTACTGCTGCCATCACACCAGAGGGAATGGGGGCCATAGTGCTGTTGGTGCTGCCATCGCACCTGAGGGATTGGAGCTGAAGTGCTGCTTCCATCACACCTTAGGGATGGGGGCTGTAGTGTTGCTGCTGCTATCACATCTTGTACCAAAAATAACTTTAAATTGGTACAAGGATGAAGGATGTGCAATAGTGGAGGTCAAAATTGCTAAAATGCATGTTAGCAGAGTTACAAATTGTTACATAAAGTACACAGAACCAAACACCGGTAAAACTGGATTCTGGCTTAGCAGACACCAGTGACAATACCATTTTTTACGATGTGCAAAATGGAATTTGCACTTACATACATGCTTGTGTACTGATGTCCACCTCTCTTCATTCCCTCCACAGGGCCAGAGGACTGCAGATGGGCCAGGGCGTCCATGGCAGCCAGGGCAGAGCCCCCTAGAGACCAGCCGGCAACACACGCTGTGCAGCGCAGGTCAGGTAGGCATTGTCACATTCCTTGTATGTGTCCCTGTAGGATAGCAGTGGGGACAGGGTCTGGCTATGGTCACCTCGGACATGTGTCAGAAGAGCCGTGTATGTTGCACAGTCCATTGTGCATGCCACTGTGGCCCGTCCCTTGGCTGCCATCTTCTAGCTATTGGGGAGGGGAGGACATGCACATGGCTTCCACTGTGTTTGCTGCAGTGGTGCCTTCTCTTTGTGCCATGTGACCATCCCCGTGCGATAATGTGCACACTGCACTGCACCGTCCACCTCTCTGCACCACTGTGGTATGCCGTGTGGATGGCTGTCATTGACCTCTGTGCGAGGTTCCATTGCGGTCTTTCCAGGGATGTGTGCCCCTGCTGTCCACTGCATGCTGTGGGTGGGCAGGGGTCTTTGGGGCATTGCACTGATTACCTGTCCTGTCCCTTTTTCTAGGTGGCCGATGGCCAGTGGCGTGGAGAGGTGCATGAACAAAGTCGAGGACGCTGCACCAGATCCTGCTTGTGATGCAGAGGGTCCTACTGGTGATGAGGTCCATCCTGAGGGAGACAGCAGCAGTGAGGAGGGCACTGGAGCAGCAAGGGGCATCGGGCCATGGATAGCAATAGGCCGTGTCTGTATATGGCCCCTTTTCCCTCACTTTCCCAATTTCCCTGCAGTCCCCCATTCTATTGTACAGCCCCATTACCTGTCCCCATCCTACAGTCTACCTCCCCTGTCCCTGACCCTTGTTACTGTTCTTTGCTGTGTTCTTTTGTATTCATATAAAGTGTTTATTTTGCTACATGCCTGTGTCTGCTTTGTGGGTGGCATGTGGAGCCATGCTGCAGTTGGCAGGTGTCGGTCCATGGTGTCAGCTCGGGGGGGGTGCACATGTGGGGTTCCCGAGGGTTCCATGCTGTGTCCAGTGGTGTGTTACATTGTGGTGGGGGCTGTCTCCCAGGTTTGGTGGGTTTGTTGTGTGTCATCACTGTCACTGTGGGAATGTGGTCGGGGTGGACAGGCAGGTGGGGGGGATGCACACAGACCTAGGTGTCCTGGTGACCTGGTCCGACTGCTGGAGTTTGGACATCTGCGTCCACTGTTGCACTCCCAGCCTGGTGTCGGTGCTGCCTGTGGGGGTGTGGGGCATGGGTATGATTGTTTCCAGAGTCATGGGGGAGGACACCCACTGTGGACAGGCATTGGCCATGGCTGGCAGGCTGGTGGCCTGTGCAGGTGGGGGGCATTGCTGGTGGGCTTGCATTGGCCATTGTCCCCACCTGTCAACTGCTGGTCGGGCTGCCAATGACTTCTGGGTTTCTGTTCTGGAGACTGCTTCTGTTGCACTGCCACGGACCAGCTGTGGTTGGTGCAGTGCACAGCACTTCTGTTGGTGGCTGTGCTCCATCACGTGTTGCCCTGTGTTCCATCCAGATCAGTGCCTCTGTGTATACAGGTGTACCCTGCTGGTGTGGTCCTGTGCCCATTGTCCCTGTGCTTCCTTGGCTCCCTGGGTTTGTGAGCAGGTTTGCTCTGCGCATCCATGGTTGCGTCAGCACATCTCTGGTTGTGCCATAGTGCATCTTTGCCATTTTCAGCTGGCTTGTGCTGGCACATTTCTGGTGGTGCATCTTCTAAATATTATTTTTTGCTGGGGGCAGGCTAAACGCAGACATGGGGCAGCTGTGGTAGCTTTAGATGCTGAAAAAGCATTTGACTGTGTGGTGTGGAGGTACCTTTTCAAGACCCTTGGCAGACTGGGAATGGGACCAGCTTTCTGTAATTCGGTGCATACCTTATATAGATTACCGCTAGCCCAGGTATCAGTGAATGGCATTTTGTCACAACCCTTCGTATTGGGATGCGGCACCCATCAGGGCTGCCCACTATCCCTGATACTTTATGTTCTCTCCCTGGAACCATTGGCGGTGGCATTGAGAGCACATGAGGGAATTAGGAGGTTTGTGGGGGGGGGTGGAAGAGACCGTAAGATCATCATGTATGCAGATGACCAACTCCTTTACTTGCAAAACCCTGCCCAGGACCTACCAGCTGTCCATCAATTGATGAGGTCCTTTGGGGATATCTCTGGCCACAGGGGTAATTGGACTAAAAGTGAACTACTACTGGTGGGCCTTTTGGATAGGGCTCAACTTATATCAAATCTGGGGGGCTTGCAAATGGTAACTCAATTGAAATATCTGGGCGCCCAGTTGGTGGCATCCATTGGATCCCTATTTACCCTTAATTACAAACCCCTCCTCAATGAGTTAGCAGAAGACTGTGACAGATGGTCTGCACTACCGCTGTCAATATTGGATCGAGTTGGAGTGGTGAAAATGACTATCCTGCCGAGGTGCATCTATCTATATCAGTCACTCCCTATTAGAGTTTCACAGACCCATTTTAGGTTCCTTAATACTCTAATTCATAGGTTTTTCTGGTCGGGGGGGTGGAGTGCCAGAATGAGAAGAACCATGCTGCAATTACCATCAAGAGAGGGGGGCTCTGGATTGTCCAATGTTAGGGCCTATTATTGGGCTGCACAACTGGGCTTTCTGCCCACTGGTGTAGATCCATCGGGTGCTCTTGGCTAGGTTTGGAAGAGAACTTGTTAAATGGCACTCTTATGAATGACACCCTGATGGGAGCCCTAGGAGCTCATGGAGGGGAGAAATTACTCAATCCTTTCACTGATATCACCTTGGGGGTCTGGGTTCGTGTACACCAATATATTAGACATAATTGCTATGCATCTCCACACTCGAGCCTGTTGACTGCAATGCGCAGCAGTGGTTCCTGTACGCTTACTATAATTCAGCGGCTTTGGAGCTGGAGGAGAAGAGGGCTGTTGTCAGTAGAGCAGTTATATGAGGGAGATATTATGAAAAGCTTTCAAATGATTTGCAAGGAATGGGGGATTCACCCCAGTGACTTCTTTGTGTATCTGTGGGTCTGACAGAGCTGTGGTAACATGCTCTATACTACTCTTGGTTGGTCTGCACCCTCCCCCTTTGAGAAGGAAATTTTCAGGCCCCAACTGAAGCAGTAACCCCTTTCAGTTTTTTATCGAATCTTACAGGGGCACCAACAAAGCTCTTATGATTCCAAAAGGCTTAACTTGAGTAAAGACTTGCTTTTCCCCTTAGATCGACATACCTGGAAACTGGCCTGCTTCTACTACCTTAATTGCTCTTATAGCAACACATTGCTCCAGATCAAGCTAAACTTTTTACATAGGGCTTATATTACTCCTATTAGACTACATGCTATAGACAATTCTAAATCTGAATTATGCCCTAAATGTGGAATAGAAGCTGGTGACTCTATGCATTTAGCCTTGACATGCCCTAAGGTTGCCCCATTTTGGCACTCTTTCCATAGAATAATGAGTCAGATGCTTGGTTATGCTTTCTTGAAGTTTCTTCTTGAGTTACTATTGGGGCGGACCCAGTCCACCCCAAGCGAGGAACCAACAATCCTCTCTGGTCGTTGGCACTCATTAATGCTAGGAGGACCCTGGCCCAGGTTTGGATGTCTGCTTCACCCCCATCAATTGCTAGATGGGTAGGTAACCTTATGTCCTGTATGACTCTTGAGAGGACACAGATGAACACATTGGGTGGACTATATAAGTTTCCTCAGGTTTGGCACCCATTGATTACAGCAGTGGAATCCGGGCTATTCCCAATATAAAAGAATGTGATGCTGCTTAGTGTGAAATGTGAATGTGTTCCTATGTTAATTGGATAGGTACCTCACCCTGCTCTGGGTATCTTCCTTTTGTACTCTGACAACAGATTGTATGAAGCTGTATGAAATTGCTGTATATCTGTATAAACTTTGCACATCCTTAACCCAATAAACTATTTTTGGGGAAAAAAAAGAGAGTAGGGTCACTAGGGGGCACAGTCTGAATTTGAAAGGGGGAAGGTTCAAGAGGGGGAAAAAAGAAGGCACTACTTCACAGAGAGAGTGGTGGCAGGATGGAACGCACTGGTGGAGGAGTTGATCGAACTGATAGCTTTAAGCAGGAGTGGGATGGAGTCAGGGTTAGTACAGACAAGAACACAAGGAGGGAAAGGACCGGGAGAGGGGATGGAGGGAAGGGATTAAGTGAGAAAGGCAGCTGCAGTGGTATTAAACTGAGAGCTGCACAATCAGGCAGACGTGATAGACCTGTGGGCCTTTTTCTGCCAGCAATTTTGTATGTCCGTATGTTGTGTTTAGTAAAACAGCATGGGGCCCCAATATTGGTTGTTCCAGTGTATGAAATTCTGTGTTAGATATTCACTATATTGGCGGTGAGACTGACAGGCAAAAATTTATCAGTGTTGAGTGAGAAATGACAGAGAAAAGCAATCTGACTGTTTCACTGGTTGTTTTTTTATAATTTTACAGTGCCAGGGTCTGTCATCATTTAGTAGCTGTCAGCTCTACTGAGACCCCCTCCACACATTGTACACTAACAAATAATATTTCTGTGGGTTATTGAGCATTCAAGCATTCATATTTAAAATGCTAGGCACCTGTAGTTATGAAATTATTTTACCATCTGTGTAACATGCAAACTGTGGCTTGACATTATTTTTATTATACAAGAACACTGGGTGTATTTAGAAGCTGTCAGCACACTCAGGACAAAATTACACCTCACACACACGACTACTGAATGTAGGTGATATTACACATTCAAGGCTCACTGCATTACTAGTTGGACATTTGCAGGCTATACTGTGCAGTGATTGTTGGATTCTGTCTGGAAAGTAATCTGTTGTTTGCATACATAAGCTCCTAAATATGCACAGTCTTCTTGTATAATAAAACAAATGGCAAATTGCAGTTTACATCCCATGGATTACAAAATCACTTCATAACTAGCAAATGTCCTGCAATTTAAATATTGGAGTTTGAATGCTTAATATCCCAGAAAAATACTCTATGTGAGTGTGCAGTGTGTGCAGAAGTCTATTAAGCTGACAGTAAATGATGACAGACCATGGTACCATAAGATAATAATACAAAAAAAAAACAGCCAAATTGTGTTTCACTGTCGCTTCTCCCTAAACACTGATACAGCTCTGTCTGCCCGTCTAGCCACAAAAACAGCCAATATGTAACATTGGATTTCACACGATGTGTGGAGGGATCTCTACTGAACTGTAGGCTGTTAACTGTAGTCAGACTGTGATAACATGATAAATAAACAAACAAACAATACACAGCCAAACCATATTCAGAAATGGTGGGATTCACTTCAGAAAGAGAGGTACGAGCTGGCCCGGCGGTGCAGTGGTAGGGCTGACGCTAAGTGATGCCAGCGACCCAGGGTCAGAAACAGACTCAGGTAGCTGAAGGATCGGACTGGGGAGAGAAGGATTGAGTGCCCATAGGCCACTCTCCTTCTCTAGGGGAGGGTGGGTTGCCTGCTCTGCTGCTATACTGCCACCTGGGTCACCACGGGTGGTATTGCAGCGAGACAGTCTGCAAGGAAGGGAGGTCGTCGGCCGGGAGTTGAAGCATTAGCACGTCATCAGGTGCTCCTCCTCTAGACTTCCCCTGTGGTCCGACATCCATGGGGATGGGAGAAACAAGGAAAAAATGGACCCTTGGATGCCAGCGTTGATGGGGGGATCTAGCTCCCAAACTCCATAACCCGGCTCTCGGGGGTGTATGACCAGATCGCCCAACACACACTCTGATGGACTGGAGGGGGAAATACCAGGGACCCCCTCCTCCCCGCCCATGGGGGTAGGCTGATGCAGCATGGGGGTAGATCTGGTGACTCCCTGAGAGGTAAACGGGGTGGGGCAGAGAGAGCATAAGACCCCCCAGAAGAGAGAGGCATCCATGGTAAAAAGGGGGCAAAAGAAAAAAAAAAAGAGAGAGAGAGGCACGATACTGTAGCATCGGGTTGGGGGGGCATTTATGCATATTGTAGCAGCTGGGATGCTCCAGTATTGGCTATACTGTAGAGGGGGTAGGCCTCCCAGCACTGATGGCTATTTTGTAGCAGCAGGGGGCACCAATACAGCTGAGGTGCTCCAGTATTAGACATACTGTAACGGGGATGTGGAATCGGCAATAATTTCAGGCATTGAAAAGTAGCATGGGAGCCCCAATAGGATATACCATTTTGTGAAATTCTTGGCTAGATACTTGCTGTACTGGTGGCTAGACTGACAGTCAGAGTTTTATCAATGTTGAGGGAGAAGTGACTGTGAAACGCAGTTTGTCTGTTAACTTCTTTTTTTTATTTTACAGTACCACTGTCTGTCATCATTTACTAGTTGTCAGCTCAACAGAGACCCCCTCTACACATTGCACACTTGCAAAGAGAATGTCTGTGGATTATTAGCATTTCACCATGAATATTTAAAAGGCAGGTCAATTGCTAGTTATGAAGTTGTTTTACAGTCTCTGTCACATAAGAACTGTGGTCTGACATGCATTTTTATTATACAAGAACACTTTGTGTATTTAGGAGCTGTCAGCACATTCAGGACCCAATTACACACCCAAGAACCAATTGTGGGTGATAGTACACATTCAAGGCTCACTGCATTACTAGTTGGACATTTGGTGGCTATACTGTGATTTTTGTAGTCAGTCTGGAAAGTAAGCATTTGTTCACATAATTCAGCTCCTAAATACACACAGGGCCTAATTCTCAAAGCCCTGCATCTGACGCAAGGTTCTTGCACCAAACAGATATAGTTCAAGGTTCACCTTGCATCTAGGGCTGCCTCCATGCAGTTCACAAAGGTCACCTGCGTTGACCACAGGCTGCCTGCCCCAAACATGGCATGCACCAGCCCTGCACCCTGCACTGTCATGCGACATGGCACTAGGTGGACTGTGCCGACACAAGCTGCAGCTTGCTATTTGCAGACAGCACCCAGTGGGAGAAATTCTAAGTCCCCTTAGACCAGCCAGTGCTGGTGTAAAGGGACTTAGACATCATTCCCCTGGGTGAGCTGTCCTATGGGTAGTGCAGCATGTCCCACCTCCTCCCCAACCACACTGTGCCCCACAAGTGCCACATAGTGGACCCTCCATCCATGTTGTGTCCCCATAGGGCATCCAGAGCAGGAGCACCTACCCGATCATCGATGTGCCCCTTGGCATGTTGGTAGTGCCCCCCCTCCAGATCCTGGTATCCCAGCTGGTACCAGGACAAATGCCACAAGCCCTCCCACTGATGCCCCGTGCCCCCCACCCATTCAGGTAGTGTTCCCCCATCCTCAGACAGAGCAGGGGACCAGCACAGCCCTCCGCACACCTCCACAGCCAGTCCCTATTTGGATGGACCGTGCACCCGATGGTTCAAGGGGCTTGCGGCAAACCCTCTCAAGCAAAATGCATTTGCTGAATGGCTGAGGTTGTAGTAAGCACTGGGACTTAGGCACCAGGACCCCTCCTGTACCAGAATCTGGTGCAGGGTCCAT
Source organism: Neoceratodus forsteri (assembly GCA_016271365.2). Lineage (NCBI taxonomy): Eukaryota > Metazoa > Chordata > Ceratodontiformes > Ceratodontidae > Neoceratodus > Neoceratodus forsteri. Next base: position 920,917,130 of record CM057450.1, on the reverse strand, counting down.
AGCGCATGGGGCTTTGGTGCAAGCTGCTGTTTGCCGCAGCTTGCGCCGAACACAGCTCCCTTTGAGAATTGGGACCACAGCCTTCTAGTATAATAAAACCAATGCTAAATCACAGGTTATATCCCATAGATCACAAAAATAACATCATAGCTAGCAAGTGTCCTACAATTTAAATTTTGGTGTTTGAATACTTAATATCCCAGAGTCATACTCTCTGTGAGTGTGCAGTGTACGCAAGGGTCTGTTAAGCTGACAGTTAGTAAATGATAACAGATTGCAGTACCATAACATAATAAAAATATACACACACATGTACATAGACACATGTATGGAGAAGTATCCTGAGGGCAATAAAACAATCAGAACTTTGATTTATTGCTGCAATAAACCTCACAAGTAAATGGAGATTTGACAAACTAAAATGTCTTTTTCCTTGTTCAGACCTAGGGCATGTCCAGGGATGACCCAGTCTTCAATAAATTTATCCTTCTAGGAAAGATTTTTGGTATTCATGGACAACAGTAACTAAAAAAATATCCAGAACCCAACCCCCCAACCTCAATTTAATCCCTGTATTTGGAAAATCAATAATTGCACTCATGGAGAATGTTTATCACCAAAACCTAATAGCAACACATGCTTATAATCTCAAGTAACAACATTTTAGAAATGCAAACAATGCAAACAGGTATCAAATGTGAGGAAAAAATACAGCAAGCCTATATGCCAACCGGTTCTGCACCTAGTCCTTCCATGACCCCCCCCCCCCAAAAAAAAAATGACAAAGAAATTGTCTGGCATGCTGAGCAGCTGTGATGGTAGGGAGGGTAGCGATCAGGCAAGAGACATGATGGAATGTCTGGGAATAAGGGTTGGGTTCCTGTTCCTGGGACATTGTTTTTTTTCTTCTAATGATATGTGAATATTGTGTTTATATGAGAGCTCTATTAAAGAGACACTGTGTCAGCCATGTTTTTTACTTGAAAGTATGCCCTTTCTATGTGCTAAAATTTACTAAAACAGCACCAAGAAATTAAATAGTGTGTCTGTGTTTTTATTTAAATAAACGAATAGTGCTGTCACAGTCTGAATCCAGAGTATTATTGCTTACAACTTGCTGTTTCCTTATGTACCTGTAAAAGTCCTGCCTGCTGCCTGTGAGAGTGTTCACGTAAAGATGTTCTCATGCTCTCTCACGCATGGGTGCTGTACGTCAAATCTCCCACGGAGGCGCTGCATGCGCTTGTCTCAGCATACTCAGACCACTTGTCTGTCAAATTACATGGCTGCTGCATTGATGGACGTGGTGTTCTAAACTACTGCATAACATTTCAGATGGGTAGCACCAAAGTTTCTATTAATTGTTAATGGCTTGGGATACATGCCAGAAATGTTTTGCCAATTTACAAAGCTCCTCCTACACTTTCAACCCTCTCACGAGGGGGATCAAAATAACATGTTTTTCCTGCAGAAATATTTTTAATTCTACAGTATATTTCATTTGATTTTATTATACGGAAGCAAAACAAAAAAAATGTAACCCCTAGATGGCGCTATCCCAGGGGCTACTACCCCTGCCTGATTTGCCACTAACAGGTTGAGGGCCTGGATCCAATGGCGGGTGCCTCCACCCAGAGGTCAGGGTTTGCAATAGTTAAACTAACTTGGTCACAGCCCTCTGGGACACTGCAACCCTTTCTTCCCACTAGTGGCCCACACAATATATCAAATTACCTTCACAGTATACACTTACCCAGGTCTGGTTCTGGCACTGGGACCTCCTGTGAAATGAGATACAGTGCAACAATCACAGTACAGTACTTTAACATAGACAAATACCTCAGGCAGTATAACTTTGCTGAAACAAGCAGCTCTGATTTATTTAGGGGATATAACAAGGACAGGGAAATCAGATTAATTAGCTTATCACTCTAATAATCTACCTATGGCTCTGTTCACAGGCCTATCCTATCAGTTACTGTCCCTGGGTACCCAAGCCCTAGTAGCTGAGTCAAACCGTGGCAGCTGGTAGGGGCCCTTTCACACAGAGAAAGGAGAATTAAACAGTCACAGTACAGTAATTCCATTTGGATTTAATGTGGCAATTCAACAGGAGCGACCCTGAATTAGTACTCACGACCTCCAAATAAGATAGGGTCCTTCAATGTCAGCAGGGCTCACTTGAGGTACACAAACCTCTTCACACATCCATATAAAAGAAGCACTATACCAGGCAGGCTGCATCTGTATCCCAATCGCAATTACTGCACAATACCGGGAGAACACACAGCAGATTCAGTTCCTGACAGACCAGGTGCAATTTTCAGCAATTCCTCCAGTCTTCTACAGGGTGAGCCTGGTTTCTACTCTTCAGAGATCCTTTGATTCTTTTCACAGGGGCCAGTTCAGTCCTAACAAGCTGTTACACAAGCTGCAGACGGAACTCTGGGCCTTACACACGTTTTTGACTAAAACTGCACACTGAAAAAAGCACAGGGCTCCTTCCTTCTTCACTGCCAAAGCTCAACTGAAACTCCAACCCGACAAAACCGGGCACTTCCTTTGAGTTCCTCCCAGTTCTTGACTGGATTGGCTGTCACTCACAATAGACTGCTGCTGTTGGTCCAAAAGGCACTGAAGTCTAAACTACATCTCCCAGAGTCACTGCCCATACAATCCTCTTGTGGCTGGCTCAGATTATGAGTCCAAGTTCTGATTCGTCCAAGGCACCATTTTAGAGCTAGCTTACCCCACACTGATTGGTCCAGTTCAGCAGTTCAAAACTAGAATGGGGAACTAGCAGACACAGTTCTGACTGCAAAGAAAGCAGGTTAGACAAACTGTAATTTCATTATTACTCTAAATAATTTCTGGCAGTTACATCTTTCAGATAGGTTCCCTTTGCACTCCTAGTGACTGCAAAAATGAAGTGAATTGGCAGCAGCTCGAGTGGTACTCAGAGAAGAACACAGTCCCCCCATACAAACTAATTATGTCTGCAAGCAGACAGCTCTTAAAGAGACAGTACCAGAGGCTCTAAAAACACTCACTGATAAATGGCTTAAATGCCAAACACCATTCAGGCTTGGAGCATTCAAGCAAGCTCCTGGAAGTCTTTTGGGAACCCCCATTTGCAGGGGGGTTACAAAAATATTTCTTATATTACCTGATATTGAAGTTTTACAGTGCTTGATTGTGGGAGTTTGAGGGCTAAGTTTTCTCTGCTATGAAAATATACACCTGTCTCTAATGCATCCTGACTGCTGCTGGCATCCTATCCGGGGACAGACGCCATAGAATTTACAGTTCCCCGTTCTTATGCTGATCACTTTCATGAAGCATTATACTTTTATAGAATGGGGATTTAAGTAAACTTGGACTGAATGGAAGATTTCAATTATGTTCGTTTTTGAAAAAAAATAATTTGTTACTCATCCCCCCAACCTCGACCCCCACCACCACCACCACACACAATTGGAAGGCTGGGCCTGTAGTTCAATGGACAAGCAGTCAGCCACTTCCACTTCCTGACCTATATAAGCAGTTCCTCTTAGCTTCCTTCTAAAGCATTTTTTTCTTTGCCAGCCGGAGGCTTGGTCCTCTGCAGCAGGCTGGGGCCTACCCCCCTTGCTGCTTCTTCTTGTCTCAGCTGGACTTCTGTGTTTGTTTTCCTGCTTCAGGTTTGTATTTTGCCTCTGGCTATGTGCATCCTTCTGTCATTGTTCCCTGTTTTCCTGTGTTTGTGTGTCTTTGGTTTTGTCTTTTGGGGGCTTTGTCTCTAAGCTGCTAGCCTATTGCTAATCCAGAGCTCATGCTATTTGCTCAGTTACTCACAATGCTACTGCAGTCATTATATGTGTGTGGGGAGGAGGGGGGTTACTGTTGGGGTGGGGGGTGAGGGAGGAGGAGGGGGGTGCAGGGGTCTTCTTTTCCTTTTTGCTTTCCTTCTTTTCCCTTTTTTATTGATGACTATGACTATTACCACTGCTAATGCTGATTCATTTGTTTGTTTAATAATCTGTTTATGTGTTTGTTCATGTCTTGTATTGTAAATTATAATGAAAACATAAACTTAATTGCAAAAAAAGAAATTACAATTCAGTGCAAGGAATAACTTCATGGACTTCCCCTTCACTGCATCCAACTTCAGCTGCCATTCAGAAAAAAAGACATCCCAAATATCATAAAGATCACCATGCAGCTCCTCCTCTCTTTTACAACTTTGTAAAGTTTGAGAAGCCCCCTGTTCGTCCCAAATAGCAGAAACTCTCTTCACACATCCCAGAGTAGTCACGATCCTTTCCTCCTCCCCTGCCAGAAACAGCACATTAAGGCTGGGATAGCCTGCAGGGCTGGTGTTTGTAACAGTTAAGGCAGCAGCAAAGAACTAGGAGGAACTTGCAAATATTACCACAAGTAAAAATGAAATGTATTCAGTAGCGTACGCCTGCCGGAGTCTGTGTCCCTGCTTTTAAGACGGAAAAACTGCCAACAGAGTGCAGTGCTGAGTCACACAAACATTTTAACACAATGCCATCGCTGACAGAACCACACATGCACAACATCTTTGCATGCACAGTTCTTACCCAAAATGCAGAAGTGGCTGATGAGCCGAAAAATAGTGCACTCGTGGTGGACTGTTTCGAATTGTTTCAGAGTTTTGGAAGGATCATTCCAAAACTCCAAAAGGGAAGCATTCCAGTGCATGAATCTGGTTGCTCATTTTTTGAGTTACCGCAAAATGGCTGCAGGCTCCACCCACGCAGCCGTAATAAAAGAAGCACACCTTTTAATGTGGCTCAGAACAGATTTTTATCAGTACTGTCAATGGTTTTTGAACAACCATTGTTTAGGGATCACTTTTCTTGTTACCATAGTGAACTAACATGCAGCAGACTGCCAGACCCTGCTTCTTTATTTTATGGGACAACAACAGAACAAAAACAGCTGAGAAGATTGGTAAAAAACTGGTTTAAGCCATATTAAAAGGAGTGCTCCTTTTATTATTCCAAATGTGAAAATGATGTGCTGCCACAGACTCCGAAAGGGCAAAGAAGGGTATCATACAAGTCAGGAAATAAGGGGCAAACTAAAATAGAATGAAAAAGTATACCGTAGGTCAAAAATCACCCCTGTCATACACTGCTGCTTTCAGTACTTAGACACTTGTTAGAACAGACAATATTTTTACCATATTTTTACCATTTTAAAATATCCTGTACTGTGTATGTACTGAGTGGATTGGACAGTAAGGAACATCATGCTGTTTGCCTAAATAATATCAGCACTCACCCAAGATTCTTCCAGCTGATTTGAAAATGTCTGAGGGATTTTCTGTCAAACCATCAAATAAGAGAGGTAGTAAAATAACATATACCTGAGAAATGGTAATTGCTGCATATTATATGTAAAGAATAAGACTTGGTTGTCATTGCAATATGGAAAAGAAGCCATTTTTAAAATATACTTGTAGTTGATTTTTACTGCCCTGTTTGTCAAGTCCACGGGCTACTGAAGCATGACAAGTGGGCTTGCATATGACAACATGCTGCATTTCTCTGGATCATGGAGACCCTCCACCATTCAACCAACCCGCTGCTGGCACTGCACAATGAAGGGGGTGGTAGGGTCAGGGGTGAGTCTGTGGTGCAGTCATAACCCACAGTGGGGCAGATTCTCCTATGGGCATAGTGCCTATGCATTGTATATCTGTGGTGCATAGACACTCCACAGCCACTGCGCCCCCTGCACCCTAATCACCACAGGGGCATGGGGCTGTCCTGCACTGGATCCCCCAGCTAGCCAGTGAGCTCCATGCGGGGCTGGTCAGAGGGACATTGCAGGGGGTGTGCCCACACTATTCACGAATGTGTGGAGCACTGGGTGAGGGGGCACAGGCTACATGATCCAGAGCCAGGCATAGCCACTGTGTGCCCCACTGACTGTGTGATGCCTGCATTGGCAAACACCATAGGACACCACTGCCAAGCCACCCCTGCCCTCCTGGGCACCCACCCATTGTTAGTGTGTGTGGTCCCACTATACATCTCAGCATCCCTGGTGCCATACAGCACAGGGGATCCACAAGCTGACCAGGACCTGGCATCCTATTGGATGCCCATCCATGTCCTCCGATCCACCCCCATGCACATGCATGCTGGGGGGCAGGGCCACTGACAGGTGCCCTGTGGGTGCTTCGTATCATGCATCTGTGCACCCTGCTGTGTAGGAGGGCATGCAATGTACACATGGATTGTGTGTAATTTGCGCTCCTTGGAGAATCAGCCCCAGTTTGCACAGTTCCACTTGAATACAGATGGAGGGTACAGGAGGTCTGCATAGGTTATGCCTGGGCAACCCCATCTACAAATCCCTAATTGCCCCACCACCCCAGAATGGCATAATTTGGTGCTGGGAGCACCCTTAGCACCAAATTGTTGAGGTGCAACTATCTGAGTACCTGCTCAAAAACAACTTACTGACCCTTGAGCAACACAGTTTCTATAAGGGTCACAGTGCTGGAACAGCCCTTGCTAAGGTCACACCTGACATTAGGATTTCAACTGACCTTGTCAGGTATACAGGTGCAATCTTCATTGAACTCTCCAAGGTCTTTGATTTAGTCAATCACCCCCTTTTGTGTGCAAAACGTTGCTCATCTGGCATCTGTAGCCTGGCTCTGCCTGGTTCTTCAATTACCTTGCTGGCAGACAACACCTTCTAAAATATTACCATGTCCACTCAGAACCTATTCCTATAAAGATTGGGGTTCTGCAGGGGTCCACCTCGGGCTCTATCCTTTTCTCCCTATTTATAAATGACTTCCCTCTGGTGCCTAACCACAGTAGCATGGCCCTCTATGTGGATAACTTGGTTCTCCTGTCTAGCTAGTGCAACATCAACTCCATAACCTGTCATCTTCAAGGTGACTTCCATAAGCTACAAGCCTGGCTTCTCTCAAACAAGCTTGTTTTTAACCTGAAGAAAACTCAGTCCATGCTCTTTGGGTCCTCTTCTAGGCTTAAGATGAATTCTACCCCTCTGTTGATTATGAGCTCAGATGGATCCTCTGTTGCCTCTACTTCCTCCTTCAAATAACTGAAGTTATGCTCAACCCTCAAGTTAGACCGCTCCTTGCATATCCAGAACATTTGTATGGCTACAATTATCAACATGGGCCTAGCCTATAGGGGAAAGGGGAACCGAACCATAGTTGCACTTCTTGCCCTTGCCAAAGGAATTTTTCTTCCTACTCTTAGCTATGTATTCATCACTTTCCCCCTTGCTACTAAAGCTAGTCTTGTCAAGTATGATGTAACCTATAATAATGTCTGTCTCTTTGCCCTCGATGCCCCCTGCCTCACCTACCATTGTGAATTGCACAGCAAACTACATTGGCTGTCCCAGTCAAATCACCGCTCCTTTGTCCTTGGTAACTTCCTTGACAATACTGTCCATACCACCCTCCCCCCGAGCTGTCCAAACTTTTTAAACCTGCCCAGCTGTTATACATACTTAGGTTCACCAACTCACAGTCCTATCTGGTCCCTAAGACCCGTTCTCTGCCTGGAGATTGAGCCTTTGCAGTATATGCCCCTAGATTCTGGAACTCCCTCACAGTGCTTACCAGGTGTACCACTTACCATTTCTCCTTTAAGACAGCCCTATGGGTACACATGAAATCAGCCTCTGATTGTCACTGTCCTTAGTGTGCCTAATGTGCTACACCTCTGCATGTTTCCCTTGGCCTCCATTCATGCAAATAAGTGATGTCCTACCCACTTATGAATTTTATTGTGTGTATACATATACAGTATACACCACTGTATCATGACTTGTAATGCTCACTACTCTATTGAACTGTACCATGGTTTGTCCTAGTGCTTATTCCTCTATGTAATGTACTTGCTCCACATTGTGTTATTACCTTTACTAGTTGTATTCATGGTTCTGTTTACTGTCTGTATATCTCTGCCCCATGCTCATTTTGCTCTGTATTTATGTTGTTCTGCATATTTACCTTTGTAACCTCCCGGCTCGTACCTGAAAATAGGCATTTGTTTTGCCTCATGTGCTTACCCGTTGAACAAAAGCTAAATACAAATGTTGGGCTGTGCCCAGTTCTCACCTTTGCCACAGGAACTAGAAGTACAAGGCGGGCAATCAAAAGGCTTTTGTTATTTTAAATGGTTACTCTGTAGAGGACATGGTATTCCCCTCCATGGATACCATACCCATGATCCTTTGCATGTGTGTTACAGGGGATACACTGAGTAGCAGGACCAGCACTTTTCTGCCTCTTTTACCACCCCTTACTTCCTTTGAAAAGCTCTGTAGTAGTATAACAGTGCAACATGATTCATGCGCATGCCTGCAAACATGAGAAGGGCCCTAATTTTCTAGCCTTGTACTATAAAGTGTCTGCTGCCCGACCACTGGAAAAGTTCCCCCATTTATTTTAAGTTGATACATCTTTCAGTTCCTTACATTTTAATAAATGCTCTAACAACCTCTGTAGCTATAGAACATAATGTTAGTGGCTACATTTAAAACAAACTCTGGCCAGAGCTGATATGGCTGTGGAGAGCTTTTGGGATGGTTTTACCTGTTACTTCTAATGAATTTGCACAATGCAGATCTGCGGAGAGGCAGTTTCAATGTGGTCATCCTTTTACACATTTTTACAATGCGTTTTCCTAGAATATGCCTGCTGATTGCTATATATTTAGCCTGGATCATTCACAGAAGAAATGGCATCTAATTTTCAGTGGGGCTGTACATCTACACAATATTATGTTGCATTGTGTGAAATCAAAATGCACTAAAACAATATTTTATATCTGGGGGGATGTATTAAGTGCCAGATCGATGCATGAGCATGAAGATGCATTGCACAAAGAGGGTGCGCCAGTAGGCACTGATAAAACATTCAAAGAGAATGTGCCACCGGTACAGGCTGTGCATACAGAGAAGCCAACCAGGATGAAATGCAGCAATGCAGAATTCTGCAGTAGAGTTACTGCAGCAAACATTACAATTTCAAAGGGAGTTAATCCCTTTTTTTATGCAGTAAACTTGTGACACTGTGCTTCATCCTGGTGGTCTTCGTCGTTCATGTTGAAAATGTGACCCTGGACTAGAGTCACAGTGCAGTCGGCTGCCATGACAGGTGCATCCAGGGTGAACCAGACTGAATACCTTCCAGGGGGAATGTGTGGCACATAATGGTATGCACAGCAGCACCCAAAAGTGATATTCAGCCCAGGAATGCAAATGAACTAATTGAACATGCAGGATGCAAAGGGGCCTTATTCATGCTCATTTCCAGCCCATTTACATGTTGGCATGAGAATGAATGCACTGGAGCAGTTCTCGCCCCAAGCCCCAACACTGATCACTCCCATGTGGGACAGGCCCTAAAGTCTCTGGTGGTATAGTGGCACCCCACACCCATTCCACCAGCCCTGACTGTACCAGAGTTCAGACTCTATCAGTTCCATATTATAGGGACCCCAATGCAATCCCTAATTGCACCTGAATATGCCCACAGTCCATGTACATAGTGTAGTGGCCCCCGCTCCCCCTTAACAGTGCACAGACAGCTCCCTCTCTGCCCCTCCAGCCCATCCCATCCCATTGCGATGACGGGCTCTGTAATGGGATCATACCACTCTATCAGTGGGTGGCAGAGCACTCACAGTAGGATGCTGGAATGTGTTATACATAGGCATAAGCTGTGTGTGGGTGATAACACCCAGTGGCCATACTCCTCAGCCACTGGCATGCAGATCCATCTTCCTGGTGCCATTGCACTGCTCAGTGTGGGTGACAGCTGATGCTGTACCCACTCACACAGGTCCCAAAACAGGCATGTTACAGCCAATCTCCCATTCATTTGTACAATTGGGGAACTGCGGATGAACTATCTATAGCCTGAAGCATACACTGCAAATGACATTACAGAATACCACACCCCATGGCACCTGGGATACTTCAGAAGTCCAGAGGGTGGCATGTTACAAAGTGGAACAAGGGAGAGTGTGGACTTGCAGCGGTGTATGACAGCAAGAAGATACAGCATTGACAAGGCATGCATTGGAGGTATGTAAATTCCCTCTTCAGTTTGCCAAGGATGTACACACAGCTGCAAACACTGGTGGATCCGCAGCTGGCATGGTGAATGCATGGTACAGACAGTTGGGTCATTCCAGAGTGCAGGTCTCCAGTCCGGGTTCAGTGCAGTCAATGGCTGCCCATGGCAGGGTGTGGAGGGCAGTGCCAGTCTTTGCAACAGGTTGGGTATGGAGGGAGTGATGGCGTCTGTGTACAGGGGCAGTGGATGGGAGGCCTCTAGATTATGGATATGGACCATGGTTTCCTCTGGTGCAATCAGGTCTCGGGGGGGCCTATACTATGAAGCTCTTCAGAGATGGAGTTGGCTAAACTGGGGATGGAAAGGGGGTACCTCTAGTCTACCAGGGCTGCCAGGCTGCTGTGCACCTGGGTGCACATCTGCAGCCTGCCTGTGGGTGGGTGGCTGGCCAGGTTAGGCCAGCTATTGATGGCCTAACCATGGGCTGTGGTGCTCTGGACTGAGATGGGCACATTCCCACTGAATATGCTGCAGCACAGCATATAAATGGGATTTCCCCCTCAACTTTAACGGCATACCATTTATGTGCACCTTGGTCCATTCCCTTGTGGCTGGCGCATCCTGCACATTTGAATATCGTGCTTGTGCATTGTTGGAGTTGAGCGGAACATCTCCCTTTTCCACCAGGATGCACTGCATATCTCCTTTGAATACGGGGACCCTGGACTAGGTAGCCTGAGTACAATATAAAAATGATAAAATCATGACCCCACTGAAAACAAGATATTGCATCTAATCTAGGACAGAGTGAGTAAATACAGTGCAAGAATGTGTAAATGAACATCCCTGTGACAATGAGATGTAGTATTTCCCCTGCCCTATCTACGATACAAAATATAGGATAAGAAATATGCAGTGCTCCCAGATCCTACTAACCATTACTCTGTAAGAAGCTCTAATTTTCCCTGTGTTTCCCCACAACGTCAGAATCAAATCCCTGTATAAATCCCTGTAAATTTTTCCATAAGCCACTTGCTCTTTATTTATGACTTTGTTCTTTATTTATTATATCAGCAGCCTTTTATTGAAAAACAGCTCTGATTTTCTGTTCAGTGTTAAATATTAAATGTCATGATGGCCTTGGACTGATTTGGATTTATATGCTATGCATAAGGCATAATGGGGGACTATATGAAATAACAAATATCAAGTTCATTATTTCATGAACTATACTCAAAATTAGTAGTCACAAGTCAGACAATCTTTCAAAAGATACTAGTAATGCCTGTAAACAAATTTATTGCAAGTACAGACATATATATATATATATATATATATATATATACACAAATGCTATTTTTGCATTTATAGTTGTTAGTTTTCAGACAAATTCTTATACACTTTTTCCTGTCCACCTGATGGAATCTTGAATGAGTTAAGCAAATTATATTATTTTATGAAGGCCTTGATCCAGAAACTCAGTAAATACACACTCAGTATATCATATTATACAATTACAAAAAAACAGTCTTCTGTTTGCAGTTGTTTGATCAGGAATTTTATAAATGGTATAAGTTATTTTTGTCACATCTATGTTCTCTCAATAAAAGATATCAAATCATTTGCTTCTGTGTCATTCATGGTTTGTCAGCAGTTAATTCATCAGATGAGGTCTCCCTTACCTAGAGTTTGACTGTTTCTTCACCCCTACCCCAAACACACATACACACACTCTCTCTCTCTCTCTCTCTTACTATAAGAGGTCTCAGTAACTCATACTGTATCTGCTATGTCTGGGAAGCAGACCGCAGCCCTTTCTGTCAAAAATAAATTTATCTATTTAGTCTGGGTAGTTCACTGAAGACCTGGCATTTTATCAGATAGGTCTTGAGAGGTTAAAAACAGTGTAAATCTTTACAAAATTTGCTGGTAAAAGGTAACATTTATGAGGTATGAATCTTTCTTGAAAGATATTCATCCCCAACTGAATTAGTAGCAAAAAAATGTTTAAATGATAATCATTTAAATGTGCAAGCTGTTGCATTTCAAAGAGGGTAAACAAATCTCCAATTTAATAGGCAATCAATATTTAACAAGCTGTTTCCATTTCCTAATGGCCATCAGATAAGCAGCTTGGAGTCATGTCTCCAACATTCTAAAAAGAAAGAAGGGATTATTTTATTTTAGTTGTCATAGTGATTTGTAGATGTGGAAGAATACATTGAAATGTTCAAAAAATTAGTTCCACGAAACTTCATTTTCAAGCTACAGATAGCAAAATAGCTGTAGGCTCTGCCCAAAGTCATAAAAATGAACTACATTAATTTAGAATTTTTAAATCCTTTCTGATAGCTGTAAGATACATAGAATGAATTATGACATGAGTTTGCCAGAGAGAGATATGAGTAAACTGTTTTTATTACACATATTTATATTAAATAGTAGACTGCGGAGAAAAACATGCATGCACATATACAGTGGTGTAATAAAGAAGCCACAAATCTGACACCAGCAGCAAATGCACCTCTATGCTCATGCTAGTCTATTTCTTTTGCCCTAGGAACCAACCATGGATTACAGTTCCTAGTGCTACCATCTTATCCTTGCTTCGGAGGGTCATTGCCTTCATATCACATAATGATTACTGGGAAGATCTTGCTTGAAAAGGGCTCACAGTCTTGTTGTGATGGAAGAAACTTAAAACTCCATCTTCTCTAATCCTGCTGCATGGTAATGACTATATCCAATCTGAGTATGGAATGACTTCCAAATTTATCAGCCAGAATGTTACTACAGTTATGCTTCATAACACTCAATACAAGTCTCTCTCAAAAATTTGTCTAAAACTGCTTTTCAGGTTTTATGATTGCTAACTTTCACAACTTCACCTGTTAGGCTATATAACACATTATCCATCCTATGTATCGAATAATGTTTTCTCAGTTTCCCCTTACCATTCTCCCCCTCAGTTAGAGTGCATATCCTCTATCTATAATTATATTTACCAGCTCATATCATGCCCCCAGCATTCTGTTTGAAATCATAAGAGTATGTTTAATCACTCATCAGAGCTATTGCTTTCTAAGCTGCTAATCTTGATAGCCCTATGCTGGATGGCAAGTTCTGTCAGTCGTTTTAATGTCTTTTCTGTACTGTGGTGAATAAAACAGGATTCAGTGTGCAGTGTGTGTGTGTGTGTGTGTGTGTGTGTGTGTGTGTGTGTGTGTGGTGTGTGTGTGTGTGTGTGTGTGAGTGTATATGTGTGAGTGTGTGTGTGTGTGTGTGTGTGTGTGTGTTGTGTCTGTGTCAGGTCTTGTGTCCTTTTAGGAGTCTAAAGATTCAAGCATAACTTTAATGAAAGAAATGCATTTCAGAGAGGCAACTGATTTTTTTTCTTTTTCTCTTTTTGCAGAGAAGCTATACAATGTATTTATTCATTTGAAGTTACTTAAACTGGGACAACTGCACGGGATGCATCATTTCATTTTTCATTGGCGTCCCAGGAAGGAGAGCAGCAGCCAACAGGTTAACATAGTCCAATAGGAATAATTACTTACAGGAACAAATATACAAAAACAAAGCAAACTGTAAAGATAAGTAAACCCAAACAGTAGTGAAAGTAAGCTAACAACATGGGGTCACAGGAAGCATGGGCATCATTATGTAACATGATCTTGATCGAGGAGAAATGGATACTAGACCAAAATGAATACAGGGGTATTAAAGTGACTGGAAAGATTGGACTTGAACACATGCAAACGAGAAGCATTCCCCAGCTGGAACAGGGATATGTTCCAAGAGTCTGGTGCAGCAAATGTGAAGGCTTTCTAGGAAATGTATGCTTTCTCTTGGGAACTGAGAAGGTTAGTGCTGCTGTTAAATGGTGTGAGTACGCACTGCTTGACTGTGTGGTGTGGGCTCAGAGATAATCAGGGCTTTTTCTTTTGCACAGCTGTGCAACAAGGAAAACCAGTGGTAGTCACACCTGCTCTAGGGACTTGGCTACATCATTCAAAAAACACTGATGTGTATCAGTCAATCAGTCAAAGTTTATTATTCGATTTACAATAAGTCATGACAATACACACATTTCTGACATACAAAAAGGTTAAAAACAATGACTATTCATCCATAACACAATACAATAAGTCTAAACCCCTTACATTTGATTGGGGCATTGCATACTTCGATTCAGATCTCAATGGGGACTATAATGATAAAAGCATCACTATCATAAATATTATTGTGCCTATAAATTACATATTAAGAAAAAGGCAAAGCATCATATAATGTTCAAATGTTTGTCCTGTTCATTATGTAAATGTAATAACTGGGCAGCTTTTTCTACTTTAGGAAACTCAGGTTACAATTCACCGTTATAACCCATGGGTTTAACAGTGAACATGCGCCGGGTTTCCTACACTCCACGCATGTGTCTGCCTCCTCTCTCTCCACTGACATGGCGCCGGACACTTTACCAGTCAACTGGACATGGACACCGGCAGTATCACTCAGCAGTAAGTGTATAAAAAAATAAACTTTCCTCTAAGCTTTTTAACTCCACATACAATCCTCACTTGGCTAAACAATAAAAAGGAAAAAATGTTTCAGCAGCCACTCCACCACAGACTGAGGACTGTGCTTCCTCCACGCAGGACTGCAGCTACTTTATTTTATATAATTGCTATGGTGAGAAAACATTTCCCAGAGATTATATAAAATAAAATATGGGGTGGTGTGTTTAACTAGAGATTTTACACACACCCCTCAGTGGTGGATGCTAAGAAACCCCTTGAGCTTCGCTCTCGGGGTTTATGTAGCATCCAGCACCTCGGGGTGTATGTAAAATCTCATTAAACACACCATCCCATGCATTATTTTATATGTCATTTTTTTCTATTATTTTAAGAACGGAGGCCACAGGGACCAATGGGCTCTCTGTCCTTGCTTTTAGTAGGTATGTGATTAAATGTTGTGGTTTATATTCTAAGGAGCGTAATATGTCCCCCAAATATTTTTTCCTGTACTTACTACATAAGGTCCAGAGGATGACTAGATGAACTAAATCATCCTGGTCTAGTCCACAGCTACAACAGACCCCTTTCGCTACATTATTTTTACAGTATTGACTCATTTTCCACTGACTAGTGAAATATTCAAATCTGAAACATGTAAATACTTGCCTGAGGCCAGGATTGGTTAATAGCTATAAGTATTGTTCCATTTTATGGTCTCTTTTATTTTTCTGAAACCAGTTACAGATCTTATATTGTTTACATGATTCCAGATCTTTCTGGACATAAGCATCCCTCACCCTATTTTTTTATCTCTGTTTTTATTTGACCTGGGGGGTATCTAAGGCTATCTGCTATATATGACAATAACCCATGGGGTTTGATCATTTTTTTCCACTGTGTAAATACCTTGGAAAAATATATTCATAATCATATAAATTATAGCCTCCTCTAAGCAAAGTCTCAGGATACTATATTTGCTCATACCCTTTAAGCCAATAAGTTATTATTCTTTGAATAATTTGACACTCAGTGGGTACCTGCTCTAATTCAGCCCTAACTAAAGCTGATGGTGCACTATCTGGGAGGCCCAACACTTTTTTATAAAATTTGTTTAAATACGGCTCAATATTTACCTTTGCCTAGACTCCCCATACCTCTGACCCATATAACAACTGACTTCTAATCTTGCATGTGTAGGCCATAGACAGGAGAGGGTAAAACTCCATAACTTATACAAATGATCCATGGGAAGCAGAGTGACTTCATCTTCACATCAATATAGGATATTTCCACAGTCTGTTGAAGGGAGTGGGAAGTGGGGGAACCACCCATTTCCTTACATAAGCACTGAAACAGCATTTAGATCTGTAGAGAAAGTTACACTTGGGTCCTTCTGTTGTTAAGATGTGATCGGTGTGCCTACTGTATGTAAGTGATGCGTCAAGCCAGATTCCCAATATATAAATATGTTGAGTTGCTCAATGGCATTGCCATCTGATGTTATAATTACAAGTGAATCAGCTAATGAGATAGCAAGTTCTGAGATTCAAACAGCATAGACTAAGTTTTCGTTACATCAAGGATCAGGCAGTTATTGATGATCCAGGATGAAATTGTGCTAAAATAAGACTGGAGTGCTGTATTAACCTTGGGACATTGTCATCACACTGTAGTAGAGTATGGTATAATCTGCATACATATGTAGATGTCACCTCCTGCTGTGTTTCGGGAAGTCACAAACCAAAATAGGGAACAGCAGAGGGCCAAGGATTGAGCCATGAGGAACACCAGGATCAAACTAATGCCTTCTATGGGTACTTGCTGGATTTAGTTACTCTGGTAGTTTTCAGAGCATTTACTGACTGGTTGGCTGAGACTCTTGGATCTTGAGTTTGAGCAGAAGTATTGCATGATCCACCAAGTTAAAGGCCTTAGAGAGGTAATCGAAGATGGCCCTAGTGATGAGATCTTTATGGTTATTTGGAGATCATTGGTGCAATTGAGCAATTCAGATATGGTGGAATGCTTCATCCCGAAGCCAGATTACATAGAAGGGAGCAGATTTTGCAATCTGAGAGGCTCAGTGAGCTATGAAAGAATGCACATTTGAGTACCTCAGAGAAGGCAGGAAGAACTGAAGTGGATCTATGTTGATTCAGATCCTTTGTGGGGGGTGAAACTCTGTTCATTTCCAGAGAGTAGGCATCTCACAAGAGGTGAGGAAAGAGTGTAATAACCAGGTAAATGGGATGCAGAGCCACACTCAAAGGAAACATCTGGTGCCGCCTAGTTGAGATGAGGCATCTGAGAACAGAAAAGCAGAGGCTCACTCATAATAAAATAGATATGGCCATATTTACACTCTACTGTAGCAAGCAGACCTGAGGGTTATATATTGATTTCATACCCATTAAGATGTTTCAACATCTTGCCTTTTCTGTCAGTCTCCCCTTATTATATTTCTACATATTATCTGTTGTATTACGTAGACAGACCATTGAAGGAGGCCTAGAAATCATGTGTCAAATGCAGATCAGTCTTGTAGGAAAAATGTACATGACACTAGTAGAATAAAGTTACTACAGTACTCCTAGATATTGCCTTTATGCTGCAGAGTGTTGCCCACAGGTGGGTTTGTATAGACCTTGGTATTCATGATATAACGACAGATATTATTCCATGTCATTTGACTCCATTATTTAGCTGAGCACTTAGTGATATACCAGGGCAGGATAGCAGTACTGCAGTGTTCTTCTAGGGTATATCTTCATAATCAACAGGAGTTCGCCTGTATCACATGTGTAATGGCAAAACCCACAGAAAATACCCCCACGCCCCAAATATTAACAGTATATAGTATTTCAATCTGATCAACACCATGAGAACTTAGAAGTGTGTCTCAACCTTTTTAACAGCTTCATTTTCATTAAGCACTTCAGTGCAACATTTGGATTGGTTCTTGTGCTCTAGATATTCAACTAATCCATAAAGTGCTATTCCAACCAGCAGTACAGAAAGCACGATGTACAGTTTGACTGACACACACAAAAATGTACTGTATCCAAATGCTATGACAAAACCCAGGGACTCCCAAAGGCGATAATTAGCAAATGCTGCCTCCTTGTTCTCCACAAACAAAACACCATATAGGGCTGCAAAAGAAGAAGAAGAGAGAGAGAGAAAGAGACAGAGAGAGAGAGTAAGTCAACATTTTGCAGCTTATTAGCAATGCTAAAAAAAAACTTAGAGCTTATAGTTTTATAGTGATTTCACCCTACTGTCTGGTAAGTTTCCAATGTTTCCACGATTGTCAACAACATTGTTGAGCTTTTGAACATTTATGATATTCTTTGGAGGACTGAATTAACATTTGCCCTTCTTTAAAGACATAACTGAAACATGCTGGTAAAAGCCAAAGTTCTTAGGAGGCTAGTTAGGGAGACAGATGAGGCAGGGAACATTCGGGAAAACTGGGTGGGCCAAGCGGTCCTTTTCTGCTGACAAATACTGTTTCTCCGTTTCTCTTGGTGTCTCTTTATCTGCTCAAGGTTAAATATTAAGGTTAAACAAAAGCGTTGGTCACCAGCCAGCAATTTAAGTTACCACAAGGGTAAGGCTATACCAGTTACAATAGGAGAAGGGCTTAGGACTGGAGTAGCAGCAAACCTGGCTGTCACATATAAGTAAGGCTTGACAATTGTGCAGGACATATAATTAAAAGTAGGATCTCTGTGCTTCTGTCTACTAAATTAGTATAACAGTTAGCAGCACTGTAATGTTTATTTTATGTGATCAGAGATTAAAAAGGATTAAGAAGACTATGTGGGCTCATCTCATCATGTTACCAGTCATTATTATACATATGCAATATAGCCTAGAAGTTACAACACCAAGTTATGAACATGGAGACCCAGCAGACCTGGATTTGAAACATACAGCTCCATTTGCATGTCTGACCCTAAGCAAGTCACTTAAACACTCTGTGCTCTAAGGTCACATTTGGATATAGCTTTGATTTAGGGTGCATTTTCTAGTCAAAATTAAAAAAATAAATAAAAAGTTCAATATATGATAACATGACATACATTAATCTCATTGGTCAAGACATGTCACATGACTGTATATCAACATAACATCAATGTAACGTCATCTGCAGCACCTCCTTTTTATGTCCAGAAAACCTATTATGTTCACTTTCAGTGAGCCATATTATAAACACAAAAATGCACTCCAGCATTTGCTTTAAAGCATAATGATGCACATCTTAGGGGCAGAAAGCACTCTTCTATACTTCATGCATCAAGACAACCTTCTTGTACAATGTCCAAAAATGGTACCTTTTATCCACTTGCTAATTTTATTACTGTACCCTGTATTTATTATGATGTCTGCTCTGTACCCTTTACATTTCTGTATCACTAGTCGCGTGTGAATAAGGGCTATATAGCTCATTTTGCTCTCCTCCAGTATGAAAAATAAAAGTGAAATGAAATAAATAAGTTTTCAGTGCAGTCTTTACACGTGAACATGTAAATGGCAGATTGCCAAGGGAGTAATCACTGTCATTAACTCCCTCAGATGCACACTGAAGCTTAGAATCAGAAAGCCCATCCTAAATCCTAAGTGGAGTTTTTGTGTTCATTTAACATTTTACACTCCTGGGTATGTGCACACAAATTGACTGAGAGTTACGATAAGGTGTGAGCCCACTTCTTGTGCTTTGATGTACCTTGTATTTATTGTAATGTCTGCTCAGTATCCTGTACCTTTCTGTACAACTAGTCACTTGTCAAAAGGGGCTGTGTAACTCATCTTGCTCTCCAGTATAAAAAATAAAAATGAAATGAAATTACACCCTGGAGCATGCATCAAAATGATTTAATATGCACCTTGTTGTGTTATTGCTTACATGTATGTGGATATTTCACCCACTCTCCATTCTGGCAGTAAGTTACACCATTAATTAATGAGGACAACATGGTGTGCTTGCTTAAAACTAAATTTCTATCCTTTCATAAAATTTGTATTTCTCACTATGCAGCACATGCTACTGATAGTTATGTAAGCAGTAAGACATGATAAGGAGTGCACTATGGTGACTCAATTGCATGCCTCAGGTGTATTTTGAGGCATGAGGTGCAGCCAAGTGCTGTCAAATGAACCTGAGAAGTGTAATTATATCAACATAATGGAATTAATAAAATGAATGCATTTTATATGTCTGACTTAAAATAAACAAAAATCAGAAGAAATTATTTTTAAAAGATAAAAACAGATCTTTATTGAAATATGCTTCCACTTTAGCTCTGGGGCAGCTAAAAATATAACAGATCGAGGGAGCATTCCTTTTCTCTGCAAGTGAGACTTTCTTATTCTGTGAAAGGAGTTTCATGCACAGCAGCCCTGGAAATTGGCATGTTCGGAGCAGGATTTTGAAACCTGTAATATTATTGGTCGATCTTGAGCAATAATATGATTTTGTCTCTCATTATCTGTTCTTTAATACATCAGGACACTTGGAATATAAATTGTAAGTTCGTCTTACATGTATTAGAGAGAATGCTATCCCAAGGTTTTTTTATCACTAGAATGCTTTCTTAGCATACTGAGACATTTTAAAATTTGTGTGAGAAGAACTCTCTGGTTGTTGAGAATTCTTGATAACCTTTGCCCTTCTGAGGCTTCTCAGTTAAAAGCATACTGGTGTTAATTAGCTTCTCTGACGTAATCTTCTGTTATGTTTTAAAAGTATATGTTAAACCAATGAGAATTATTTCTGTTTTTTCAACATAATCTGGTGTTAATAGTATGGGATTTTCAAAATAACTGCCATAAAGCTTCTGAAGAAGGACCTGGTTGGTCCAATAAAAGGTATCAAATCATTTGTTTCTTGATCTGTTCTTAAGGACCAATATGGCACCTACAATATTTTTTTGCAGTTATTTGGGGGACGGACGTCTCCTGAAAACCCCCATCCCTGAGTCAAATGCAAGCAGGAAAAAGGGGTAGACTAGATGGGCCTACTGACCTACTTTGCTGACAAAATCTATGGTTCTATTTTTCTATGTTTGCACACTGATATAAACTTCAAGATTTTCTTGAAGCAGTTTTGGTCTGTATCTGCCCATGTACTGTCACTGTGTTTTTAAACCTTTCCTCTCTTTGTTTATATTATTGCCTCCTTTTCTTAACCTGCTTCTTTTTTCTCTATCCTTCTCCACATTCAACAGGTGAAATGTTTATCAAGGAATACAGGACTTTAAAATCCTACACAATTCCACTTGTAGAATTTTCCACTTCCAACATACACACAATAAAGGTCTCATGTGGACCTAGAGCTTTAGTTTTATCTGTGACAGGGTAAGGAGCAGATATTTCCCTGGCAAGCAAATACAGGTAAGAGTGAAATTGTTCATGGGTAACAGAGGAATGCTAGTAATAAAACCATGGACAGTACTTCATTTTTCTAATTTCTTTATATGTGTTGTGAGAGTGTGATAAACAGTGAAATAACATTTTATTACTCTTTTAGGGCTTAGTTGAAGGTCTTTAGTGAGTGAAGGTGGCAGCCATGTTTATGATGGCAGGTCACTTCATTGTATAGGGCATTATCTGTGTGGTGTGGATGCTAGCAAGTATGGTTGGGTTTAGGACCAGGATGACAGTGCATTATGCTGTATTACTGCACATCACCTGACTGGTTTTATCCAATTATATTTCTATGATTTTTAGGTCCATTTTGTAAGTGGTTTTAATTGAGATGTTATGTACACCAAAGTTACCACCATAATACTGCATAGAGAGAACCTGAAGGAGGTGGAGCAGAGTTAAGACATTTCTTGATTTGGAAACTAAAAAGGGGGAATCCCACTTCAAGCAAGAGTATGTGCTGGTAAGTTTAACTTAATGAATAAGGACCAGCAGTAGTCTAGTTGCTTAGTGTGGTTTATAAATAAAACATCAATGTCTACCTCAGGCTCCCTTTCTTGTGATTGTCAAACTATTATTGCTTCATATGATAAAAAGTAACACTTTATGAACATAACAGCATGTTGTGTTATAACTATGTTAATAACTTACCATTGATTTGTGTTTGCCACACAGCATCAACCATACCCCACAGTGCAGGGAATACAAAAAACACAGCAAACTGGTCAGGATGAGGCTTCCAGAGCAGCAGCGTTATAATGCAGGCGATATTTAAAGCAGTAGCTATGACACAAAAGGTAATACGTTAAAATGGGGAGACAGGGTTCTAGTTAATGATTACATGTGACCCTGTATAGAATAAAAGAGAATATGCTATATCTACAGTAGCTGATCTCTGCAGTATGAATTTAAAAGATCTGAAAATAAAAGGTCTGGAGCTACTGGTAGTACTAGAAACATAGCTGGTAGCTCTTTATGGCTTGAGAATGCTCTCTAGCACCTTATTCATTAGCATAATTCTTCCAAAATGTGAAACTAGTGCAATTATATCCAATACATGTTGGATATATCAGTCTGATATCCTAGTGCACTTAAAAATGTACTTTACCTTATCATAGTGTCTTCAGTTATATTCCCCCCCCCCCTTCCGTGCAGTGCTCACTATAACTCATCTTGTAAGAATTTGGATACAGTATCTTTATCATTAGCTCATAATACATAATACATCCTTTGATTTCTTGATCAGTGTTAGACTCCTTTTTCATTTCACACTAGTTTGTTAAGTGTCATAGTGGCATTTAAAAAGACAATGATGTTGGCTGGCAGTATAGCCTAGAGCTTAGAGGAACGAGGTGTGAATGAGCTTGATACATCCAGCAGACCAGACCCGAGTTTGATTCTCACAACCTCCACTTGCATACTGTGTGACTCTGAGCAAGTCACTTAACCGCCCAGTGCTCCCAGGTCTCCCCTGAAAACAGGCATTTGTGGCTAGTGGGCCTTACCCAGTTACCAAAGACTAAAATAAAAATAAAAATTATTAACATTCATTAAAGGGAACATAAACCTTACTTTTTCAATTTTGTTAAATATAATAAAAAAACTGGACATGTATGAAGTCTGACTAAAGCAGAGGTGCATGTTATGGTGAAACTTTTGACCTATACTTTTGTATTACATTTTGGATTGCCCTTACTCCGTCTTGCATAATACCCAGCTGCTTTCCTTATTTTGACTCTGCTTTAGCACTTGTTAGCACAAGGAGGCTGGCTTTGAGTTATGGAGGTCTGCCTCCTGACGTGATCTGACAGTATAAAATAAAAGTACCAACTCAGCTTTGCCTTTAAGGCCTAGTATGGTGTCTTGGATGTTCAGGGTTTCTGGAGACTGGACATCACTATGCATGTGTAAGGGTTGCAGTATCATTTCTGATTTTGCCATACTGATTTATTATATACAGTAAATCAAGTCATTGTGGCATGGTTTATGTCACAAATGATAAGGGCCTTAAAAATACTCAAGGGGAACACAAAACTGATGTGATTAGGGCTGGAAACATGGACTGTTCAATAGCATGCCCCTTCAGAGAGGCTGACACTGATCACAAGGAGCTCTATAATTTCTGGGGACAGAAAAGGTCAACTTGAGGAGTGAAGGAAGAGCTCTTACCTAAAAGCTACAACAGAGGGCAGTGTATTAGATTGCAACCCTACCCATATTATGACCTATGGTTTTAATGAGGAGACGCTGCTGCATGCTTTTATGTGACTGTGATAAAAGCACGAGACTAAGGTACTGAGAGATGAACTGGAAGTAATTCTTGTTCACTGTTACCAAATGTTCTTACATTTTTATAGTCGGTCTTTTTGTACTGATTACACAAGGTGTGCACTGGCACATGGGTTGTTTCACTGCAATGTATTTTTATTTACAGGTGGTTTAATTCACATATAGCAAGTGGAATAAAATAAGCAATATGTTTTTAAAGAGGGGCACTTAAGCTGGCCCAGTGGTGTGGATGGCAGAGGTGCCCAGGCCTTACCTCCTGCCATGCCAATGACCAGTGTTTGGTGGCAAACGTGGGTTGCTGGGGTCGGCGGGTGAGGCAGAGGATCGAGCATCCAGAGGACTGCTTTCCTCTCATAGGGAGGGAGGTTTGGCATTCCCGCCGAATGACTGCCCCGGGTGCAGGCTCGAGGGTACTGCGGGACTGAGGGCACCAATGAAGGGAGAGTGCTACAGGACTTCTGCAGCATGCGTGTGCCTCCACATGTGCACACTGATACGTTTGCCCCAGTGATGGAGAACAGGAGAAAATGGAAAACAGGGGACACTGGCAGGCTACATGAAGCCCTGATTAGGGTGGATCAGAGCGCTCAAATAGAGAGCCGAAGCCTTGCCAGCCAGCCAGCCCCCCACAGGAGAAAAAGCTCTATAGAAAAAAAAGACATCTGTTTAACAGTCAGCATCTGACTGTATTCTCATTGCTCTGTGAAAGGTGTCATGCATGATGCTGAAACATTAGTACACAATTAGTTTGGAGGGAGGCCTTGTGAGGAGTTTAGTGGCACTCATTTTATTATTTTGCAGTCTGCAAAAGTTGAAATCTGGTAATGTATGCATTGATGAAGTAGCAAGTAGCAGCTCACGCTGCACTCAAGACTGTTATACCCAAATTATGCTCCTACGTTCATATATGCTGTTACAGGTTTCTTTGCCCTTCCTTCCATTTTCCAGCCTGTATTTGGTGACTGCTGTATTTGTCATTATTAGTGCTGATCACAAAGTTCTGCAAATAAAAAAGGTGTAAGGAAACTTAAACAGTAAGCAGATTTATTTCTTCAGTGAGCTATGCTGACCATCAGTCTGCCTCCATTCAGATGTGTTTTTTGGAGATTGTATCTGAGTTCATTGGGTATTGTGCTCATTTTCCAGTGAGCAACTGACAGAATGTGATTTGGAATAGTAAATAAAGTTGTAATTTATTGCGAGCAGGTCTAGCAAAATATTTTTTCATGACAGAGGATTAGCATGTAAGGAACAAGAAGAAAAAATACTTGCATAGTGTTTCTAATAATAAACAAGTGAGCGTTTTTAAGTGATTTTCAGTGTTGTTGCCTTTAAAGAGTGGGGTACAGTGCTGCAGTCATTTAATGAATGTGGTGCTTACTGATGACACTACTATGCTTTCCGGTGAGTGCAGTCTCTGGCTGATGAAACCATCCTGCTTAATTCTGGATTAGAGTGTCTGTTGGAAGGAGCTTTGATGGAGCCAGGTATTTTGTGACCTTTGTAGCATTTGGAGTGGTGTTGTACATTTACAGAGTTTTTTTGATATCAGCACTGCTTGGTCTGTACTGTGTCTTTGATTTTGTTGAATTCCTCAATTTGCAAGGGTTTGCAAACTATGATTTTTGTGGGCATTTGGATTAATTTCTGTGTGTCTGCTGGTTTGGTGAACATCGCTGACATATTTGGTTATTTTCTTGTTTAGTTCTTTTTTTTCTTCGTTTTTAATGCAGTTGCCCCTCCCAAAAAGGGAGCTTACCTTACTTTCTTCGGGATGTAGTAAAGAACATTGTTGCCAAAGTTTATTAGCTCTTCAGTTTTCAGATGCTCTGGACTTTTGTCCCCAGATTTGAGGGGCTGCAGAGGGGGCACCAGGAAACACAGCTGTGAATGTGTTCTTCAACATAGCCTGAAGGCAAAGCATTTCTAGCCACTCTCGGTCACTGACTTTACCCACACCAGATTGACAGAGTTGAAGTTAAAGGAAAGGACTACAGCACAACAGTTATATGGTGTCCCATAGACATACCTGATAGCTAGAAGTTACTGCAGGAGATAGATTTGTGTGGAGCTACAGAACTATTCAGATGGTATGGAGGCTTAAATCATTGTCTGATGGCCATATGAACTTTTGGGATGGGTACAGTGACCACTAGCAGGCCTGGAAGCCTATGAGTCAATTAAAGTCTAGAGAGTGCATGGACAAGGCATGCACACTGCCTGCATCCTGCCTAAGGCTTTTGACTGCAGCAAAAGACCAATGAGAGTTCCCTGTTGGATAGTTTTAGCCATTAAGATTAGACGCTGAGATAGGCACTGTTGCAGAAAAGCCCCAGACAGCTCAGATTTGCCTGATTCTTCAAAACAGATAGATGTTCTTCAACTCAGCCTTTGTGTTGAACTTTTAATGCTGCCTGAGATCTAAAGAAACAGATTCAAAGCTTGAAGTCTGAAGTGCCTGATGACGACTTGTGTAAGAGCAAGGGTTGTCATGCATCGTTTTGTTTCTGTGAGAAATGTCAGCCTGCTTTTTCCTAGAGAACACATGCTGTGAAGATTTGTCCTTGTAGATGGCCTCCAGTAGCTACTCACAGTCCTGTGTAACTGTCTGCCTTAGTGTAGGTGAAGAAAAGGCCCCCACATGTTGAAGATGACTATCCAGGAGTTTGATGGGAATCTACACAGTCCTCACCGTTTATGATGAGAGAAAACCTTTGGTCTTCCTCACCTTAAGACCAGCCATCTTGTAACACCCGCAAGGAGGACACCCCCAACTATTTGCTGTAAAGATGCTGCCTTGTAGCTATGTCTGATGACTTAGGCACTGTTCCTCAACTTTGTAGATAGCTAGGGATAGTTAGATAGACCTGGACTGTGTAATCTATAGGTGTGCCCACAGAAATGTATGGTGTAGGGAACTGATGAATTGAAATATATATTTTTCAATACCAAAAAAAGAAGCTTACAGCTCAATGCATCCACAGTTGACTATGCTTTCTAAAACAGTTTTGTTGTTTTAATTTATTAACAGAGTACTAGTCCACTACACACCCCAGATGAAGTTGGAATTTTTTTTTTGCCATACAGTGGAGAGATACAAATTAATTCTGAAGAGATTTGAGAGTTGAATTCTGTTCCGACAAAACTCTGGCCTGTTCTTTGAGAAGACTAGATGGGATCTCATGGCCCCCATTTGGTATCACATTCTTATGTTCATAAGAGGTTCTGGGAACAGAGACTTCTCATGCACTGATTTACTATATAACTACAGGAGACCACTGCTTCTGTATTGCTTGCTACAGAATTGTGTTAAAAGGTATTTAAACACTTATTTAAATGTTAAAAATCTATAAAAAACTCAAAAATCTATTAAAAAATGAATCTTAGGATCCAAGGTTCGAGACCCACCAGAGCCACTTAAAACTAAAAAAAGTTCTGCCAGTTAACCAATAGGGGCAGTCAATCCTCTGGCAGAGTGGCTATAAAAGGAAGTGTCTCAAAGCATTATTCACCCCCTGAGGAAGACCACACATGTGGTCAAAGTGCTGGGACTTAGTGCTAGTTGTTAGATGCACTACTAAACTGGCTGTACTTTGCAAGTGAAGGAGAAGCACAATTGTGAATTGTGAATCCAGGCACCATGCATCAATAAAAACCTTTATAT
The DNA here is from genome assembly GCA_016271365.2 of Neoceratodus forsteri. Taxonomy (NCBI): domain Eukaryota; kingdom Metazoa; phylum Chordata; order Ceratodontiformes; family Ceratodontidae; genus Neoceratodus; species Neoceratodus forsteri. The sequence continues at coordinate 920,890,138 of CM057450.1, read as the reverse complement.
TCAATTGGAAAAGAGGTTGGTGTTTATTTGGAATTCAACAGGCACATACAAGTGCAGAGCTTTCTTGGATTTTAGTTTTCTGTCATTTGGGGCCAGCAACCCCTCGCTCTGCAATAGGGTTTATTGAGCACACATTTGTGGAGGTTTTGGACTACATGTTTTGCATTTTGACTGTGTAGCCTGGGACTGTTTTGATTAAATGATCCCTAACCCGTGCCATCGTGTTTTTAGCTCCGAGATTAAAATTATCACAGCCTGAAGTGCATCTACCAAAATATCTTTCTAACTCACGTTTCAATTGAGTTTGGTTCTTTGGGATTGCTATCTTCTTGAACATTTGGATTTATCCACTGCGGAATGTCTCAAGAAGCAAACTCTGACCAGAGTTCTACAGAAAGTGGGTCTGACATTGAAACGGAACCTGGAAGTATCTGTGAGTTGGAAAACTTGGCTATGAGGAAGCTACGGGCTAAAGGCAAACTTGGTGGAACAGACAGACAAGTTCCAACTGCAGCTGGGACATCAGGTGAGCAGACTGAAACCTTTAATCTGAAAAAACTGTTCAGCCAGCTAGAGAAATTGAGCATTTCAGAACTCAACCTTACGTATGACATTATCACTCTAGAGACCTATTTAGAGAGGTCCCAAGTACCCAGGGGGTTACGACTAAACAAAATACCCTCTTGTGGATTAGATAATTTTTTGAGAAGGGAAGCATGGGAGTTAGCAGCTGCCATCTGCTCATGTACATTTTTGGAGCTTATAATAGCTGAAGATAACGATAAATACAAACGTGTAAGGGAAGAATTGGAAAGCATTAGAAAAGTATTAAAACAACTAAACTCCCAATCAGGATTCTAATCTCTAGCTGATAAATTAAGACTGAGACTCAAGAAATATGAAGATAAACTGATTACAAAAAAAACAAACCAAATTAGAAAGAGATGCGAATGACTACAGACTTGGGCATATACTATTATGGCCTAGATCTGCACGCTCCTTCAGCAGAGGGTGCTCCAGATCAAGGAAAAGAGTTACCATTGATGAAGAACCACAAACCAGCATAAGAAAGGAAACAGTAAGAAAAACATTGTTAACAGGGGAAACTGAGGGACAGGATAGTTCTAATTTACAGGATTCCAGCAACACTAACAAGAACAAAAACAAAACATCATGAGGAAGGGCAGGAAAGGAAGGTCAAGATTGAGAACTAAGAAGCAGCATCAAGAGACCTCAACAGAGATTAATTTATCACAGGTAAATCTAACCGATACACAAATATCATTATTCCAAAAGGGCCTAAATTTTGCCCCATCTAGAGACTCTGATCAATTTAAAACTCAAGTGGACTTGTTTAAATTCTTTAGAAAAATCAGACTTAGGGAGTATCACGGTAAGCAAAGATTAGCAGCAATTGGATTCGATGTGGCAATGGGGAAGGGGGAAAGAGTGTCTACAATGTGGGAATAACAAATGAAGTGGACCTTGAAATGGTTAATTTACTGTTAGATCTCGATGATTCTATCTTAGATACTGATAATGTTATAATGGATACAGTAGAAAGTGAGCTAGAACGTGATATACTAGCTCTGGAAAGTCTACTAACATCAGAAGAGAGGGATGAGAGGAGACTAATACAGTAGAAGGAGAAAATAATGATCATGTGAATATTGAAAGGAAGAATCATTTCAAGATGCCTTCCCAGTTTTGCCCTTACAGCAATAATTCTGTAATCAAAAATGATGAGTGTGTGGTACTAAGGAAAGTTGATTTAGTTTTGAGAAACAAAGTCCAGAAAAAAGGCAATTTAACAATACCTGAAAGAAAAGCTTTAAAAGAACTATAAGAATATCCAGTAGTTATAAAACAGGCAGACAAAGGGGGGGAAATATCGTAGTAATGGACAATAATGACTATGAAAAGAATGTTATGAATATTATTAACAATTTAAAAGACAAAGAACCTCTGTGCGCAAACATTGAGGCAAGGGTTACCCCAAAGGGCATTTGGCTGGGAAGCCAAGTTTCAAGAAAATACAAAATCACACATGCCCACACAATGCAAAGCATCATGGGCTGCATATGCAAATCAAAGAAAATGAACACCTGATGAGCAATTTGCTCGTTTTTTTATTTAATTTTGTTTATAGAAAAAACCACTGAGCTGAAGCTTGTTTACAGTGGACTAGAAAAGAAGGAAATGGACAATGAGCAGCACTATATTTGTGAGATATCATTGGATTCTGAAGGTGAGAGTAATTTGTTGTGATGGATGGCAGTGACCCATATGTTACTGAATTTGTGAAATAGCTTTGCATAAATTGAACAGTCAGCGTGAGTCCACTGTGGAGGTATAGTAATCTGGTCTCGTAAGGTCTTTGTTTTGTTTTAATAAAGAGGTTTGATTGCTTATTTACTATGTTCTGTAAAATGTTTTATTGCGTCTGAATTTGTGCCAGAAATTCAGAAGCATAAAAACTGCCTCATACTGTATCATCAATATCAGGGGTTAGTTTAAGGTGAGACCAATCAACACCTAACAAATCATTGACAAACACAAAACAGTCACATTTCCAAAAGGTCCTGTAATTAGCAAAAGTGGGAGAAGCAGATATTTTACTAGAACACCAGATACAATATGTTACACAGTGGTCAGTATAAATGTCTGGAGGACCAGCAATTTGGTTTAGATTATCAGTACTAGTAAAAGTCAAATCAAGCAAAGAGGAAGCAGAGATTATGCAAGTTCAAAGGAATGTGGGACTAAATAACTGTGAGGGGCCCAATTCTAGTACAAGACACTTTAGCCTTTAGTTTTATCAGAGACCAGTCAGGCATGGTAAAGTCCCCAAGGTCAAAACTTAATGGGTTTCACTATATTTACAGTGCCAAGAAAAGAGGCTGAGAAAAAGTAAAATACTGCTACAGGTAATCTTGAATGGCCTGTAATAAGTCATTACCAAAATCTGGTTGCAACTAGGAAAAATGATCTCAAGGGCCAGAGATTCACAGCAGTTAGCAAGTAGAGTCATCTCTGTCCTTTAAGTGTTAAATTTATTCTAATTATAAAAATGATCCATCCACCTCTCTTATGGCAATCATGGTTGTGTAAAGAATAGTCTGTTAAATTAATGTCACAACCAGGAACTTCAGCATTAAGACAGGGTTTGGTTATAATTATAAAAACTGGGGTGTGTAAGCCGGCCCAGTGGCACTTGAGGTTGAGGCGCTGGTCACTACACCTCATGCCACGCCAGTGATCCAGGTTCATGAATGAGCCTGGACCACAAGGGGTTGGCAGGGGCAAGAGAGGATCGAGCATCTGGAGGATTGCTCTCCTCTCTCTGGGGGGGGGGCTGTTGTTCCGCTCATTGACTGCCTTCTGGTGGTAGCTGAAGGGCAGTGTGGGTCAGAAAACACTTGCCGACGTTCTTATGTTGGTAGGGGAGGGAGAAAAGAGGAAAATGAAGCTGGCGAGCTCCACGATGGCCCCGCATCCCTGTGCCACCCCTGGATTCTGGATTTATGCTCAGGGGGAAGAAAAGCCAGCGCTTTACTCCCTGGCTCCACCGTGGAGGGTAAGCCATGGGAAAACTACTGTACTGGGGGATGGCTGAGCGGGGATGTGTGGGGTGGGAGGATGAGTCCCCCCAGGGAGGGAAGGGCCAAAGCTGTCCACCAGGCTGTGGGGTGTAGAAAAATGAATAATAAAAAAAAAAAAAAACTGGGGTGTGAAGCATTCACCCAGGAGTTGATTTGGTCAAATTTAAGAACTATACTCCTAATACCCGCATGGACAAAAGAAATCACTCTAAATGAAGTAAAGACAAAGTTACCTGAAGTAGCAGGGCCTGCTAAGTTCTCAGGGCCAAGACTGGAGACAATGTCTCCACACTGAAGTAGCCACAAAAATGTTCTTAACAACCTATTATGACTTGTGGGTGGCACAAGGGGGGCAGCAATAGCGGGCTTGGCAACAGATTAACCCTTTTGTGCACCACATTGATAGGGAGATCAGAAGGGACACCAGGGACATCATAAGTAAGTTTTACTTCTTGCTTGACTTCTCTACCAGAGCGGCGGGGTACCACAGGTTCCTTAGCAGTGATTTGGTCATGATCATTAATAGGTTCTGCACACTGAGCCACAGGGGTTTTGAATCTTTCAATGTCCTGGATTGGCTCTATTACTGGAGTCTCAACATTCCCTGCATTTGGGACATAGTTCACGACTGTGAGCCCAGTGTCAATTGGAACAAAGGATACTGCAGTGGGATTCAATGGCCTGGAATGACTCACATTACTATCTTCAGGTGCTGCTAGTGGAAAGCCAATGGGATATGGTGTAGGCCAATAGTGACATGGTGTCAGAAAAACGTAAGGTTCTTCATCTTCAGAACTACTGTTGAACACATCAGACTGTATCACCGGTGGGGCAACAGGTACTGGCAGTTGAACTTGACTGTGTCTCTTATGCCTTGTCTTATTTCTAGTGATGGGTCTCCACGGAGGTGAGAGAGGTACTAAATTTACAACTTCTGGCAACAGTTGACCAGTTGGCAATAGGTGGTTTCGATGCAACGTTTTAACCACCATATTTCCTCTTTCCATTCCTAATCTTTATACTGGCAAATTTGGAAGCTGTTCCACAATTACATAAGGATCAGATTTCCATCGGTCCTCTACGTTGTTTGCCTGGTATCCCCAAGTTTCGAATCAATACTCTGCCTCCAGGCTGAAGAGCTTGTTCTCAAACTCTTATTGTATCTGTTTTTGTTTGCTAGGCTGGACTTTGCAGCTGCTTCTTGGGCCACCCGGTAAGCTTCTGTTAGCTGTGCTTGCGGCCTCCTGGTATACTCCAAGTGTGTTTCTGGTAAGGCGCTATCTGCAGACACCCAAAGACATTAGTCCACTGGAAGTCTGGCTTCTCTCCCAAATATTAGGAAATAGGGTGAGAACCCTATTGAGTCATTTTTTTACAGTTGCAGGCATGGACTAGGAATGGTACATGCTGGCTCCAGTATGGCTTTCTGTTAGGATCCAATGTTCCCAGCATATTAAGCAGTGTTCTGTTGAATCTCTCTGGCTGAGGGTCACCTTGAGGGTGTTAAGGAGTAGTACCAAGACTTCTTTATGCCCATAATACTTGCAAGTTCTTTAATAAGGCGATACTCAAAGTCTCTCCCTTGATCAGCGTGCAGGCATTTGGGGAGTCTGTAGTGCACACAATACTTTAGCCACAGTGGTTGCTTTTTGATCTTTTGTGGAGGAAGACTGTGCATAGTAGGTGTTGTGGTCAGTTACTACTAGAATGTTAAGGATCCCCTTTCGGTCAGGTTCAAGAGAAAGGAAGCTCATACAGACCAAGTCCATTGGCCCACTACTGGTGATATTTACAAGAGGCGCTGCTCGTTTGGGTAAAATCTTACAGGTGGTGCACCTATTACTGCTTCTGCAATGTCTTCCCACTTCCATAGCCATATGAGGCCAGTAGAAGCAGTCTTGTACCAGGCCCAAAGTCTTATCAATTCCCAAATGCCCCATGTCTTCATGAAGTGCTTGCAAAAACATTCAGTGATACTTTTTGGGCAGCACCAGTTGCTCTCTGGGAAACTGAGTTTGTGTTTTGGAGATACCATACAACAGTCCATGCTTTAATGAAAATCTGTCTTACTCTCTCAGGAGAAGGGATACTTCCAGCAGGTTTGCTTTGACCTGAAAGGAAGACAAACCCTTTTCTTTAGCTAAGATGATGTATCTTAAACTAGGATCAGCTTGTTGTGCTTTTCCTAAATCTGTAGGAGATAAATGAGGCAAGGAGGTGTTGTGCAGTGTGGTGAATCATGCGTACACTTCTGACATGGCACCAAGATGCACTCCAAGTGGGTCCACAGCTCAAGTCTGGGTCGGTAATGGCAGGTCGGTCATCAGGAACCATCATTCGGCAAACAGCTTTCACTCCATCCTCCGATACATAGGTCCAAGGCCCCTCCATGAGATGAGTATTATGGGGGCATCTGGAGAGTGCATCTGCATCTATGTTATTTTGCCCAGGATGATACTGCAAGCAGAAATTTTAAGCTGATAGTGCAGAGATCCATCTATGTCCAATGGCATCCATCTTGGTGGTGGTCTGCACAAATGTTAGTGGGTTATTGTCCGTTAGCACCACGACTCTGGCTCCATACAGGTACTCATGGAATTGATTAGTCACTGCCCATTTCAATGCAAGGAACTCTAACTTATAGACTGGATAGTTCTTTTCAGAAGGAGTCAAACCGCTACTGGCAAAGGCAATGGGTCTCATACCTTTGTCATGTTCTTGGTAGAGTACAGCACCCAAACCTTCCATGCTGGCATCAATGTGAAGATTGTATGGCTTGGTGTAGTCAGCAAATGCTAGAACAGGATCTTCTGTTAAAAGTTGAATAATTTCTTGAAATGCATTCTCATATTCATCAGTCCATTGGTCCCCAAAGGTTAATTCATTTTGAAATATTCATTTTTGGAGGTCTTCATGGCTCCTAGACATTTGCTCTTCTGAGTCAGAGGATATCCCTGAGTTAGTCTGAACAAAGGCTTCACCACCGCAGAGTATTTTTTTTTACAAATCTCTGGTAGTACCTGCAGAATCCTAAGAAAGATTGAAGTGTCTTCAAGTTGGTGGGTCTAGGCCATGTGGTAAGAGCTTTCACTTTTTCTGGATCACTGCTGATACCTTGATCAGAAACAATATGTCTCACATACTTCATGGAAGTCTGGCAGAACTGACACTTGTCCAGGGAGAGTTTTAAACCATGTTCCTTCAGTCGGTCCAGTACCTTGAATAGTCGGGTTTCATGTTCTTCCAGTGTTCTCCCAAACACTATCAGATCATCCACATAAACTAAGACTTCTAAAAGATTCATGTCACCCACCACCTTCTCCATCAAATTCTGGAACGTTGCTGGGACACCAGATATTCCTTGGGGCATTGTCTCGAACTGGTAAACTCCCAGTGGACAAATAAAAGCCGCCTTCTCCTTATCTTCTACAGTACCTTGGTAGTAACCACTGCGCAAGTCTTCAACAGAAAACCATCTACTACCTGTAAGGCTCTCTAAGGCATCTTGCACTCAAGGCATGGTGTATTGATCGGCCACTGTCCGCTGATTCAGGGTGCGATAGTCAAAGTACATTCTTACGGCACCATTCTTTTTCCGGGCCACCACTATAGGTGAGATGTAGGGACTGCAAGATTTAGATATTAACCCTGCCTTCAGGAGCTCTTGCAAATATCTCCTAACATCTTCAATATCTGCAAGCGCCAATCATCTCGACCTTTCATGAAATGGGAGTCATCATGTAGGCGGATGTGATGCTCCTCTCCTTTGGCACAACCAACATCCCATTTGTGGCAAGAAAATACATCTAATCTGTCTACCAACTCCTTTGATCAATTCTTCTAGCTGGTGGGAATGGGAGATGAACCAAAATTGAACACCCCTTCATCCAGTCAAGTAGTCTTCTCTTGAGAGGATGTGGTCACGACCACATCAGCTACATACAGATTTGGCTATTACTGTACCATAGTGCACCATCAGAACCTTGTGAGTCTCAGTCTTTAGCTTTATGTTGATTCTCTTGACCCTCATGTCAGTTTCAGGCAGCACTCTTCACTGGAGCATCAGACCATTTGGCAGACCTCTTCCTAGTGACTCCACAATAACAATTTGGTCTGACAGTGACTCCTTACAAACCACTGCTCCTTCTACCACACACTCGGCACCAGGGGGCACTATCAGAGGATCTTTCCCTTCTTTTTTGATAACTCCGACAATCTCCTTTGGCTGGCTGCAGACCTTGGTCTCTCTCTCCCTAGGTGGGCAGTACTCACAGTGGCATGAATTGGTAAAGTCTGGTAGATTCTTTCACCTGCCTTCTGCAGGCACTGGTGAGCCAGGCATCTAAACATACTGGCATTCATTCCAATCAACACCAGTGTCTTGTCCAATATCTGGACATCAGGACAAATGAGCGCTAACGTGTCGATCATTTGAGGGACTCCAGCAAAAGTCTCTGGAAATTCAGTTTGCACAGTGATGTAACCATCGTAGGGGTAACTGGCATCCCTCAACCCCCACACAGAAAGTCCCTTGAGAGGCTGCAAAGGGAAATGTTTTAAGTAGCTCTGGTAAAAAGATTGATAAATGATGGTGACCTGTGACCCACAGTACAGAAGGGCTTCACACAGGCATCACTCAATAGAAATCTTTATGGTAGGAGTGGGACCCATCAGTCCGGATGGTAACTTGTTTCTGACAGATACATTAGGGCTGGTCCATCTTATGGAGCTGTTCACTCTAGGAGCTCCAGGCTGCTCCCTCACCAGGCTCCATTGTTGTTTCCCTGTGGCAGTTGCTGTTTCTCCCATTTCTGGTTCACTAGCTGCAGATTCTCAGGCCTAATACAACCTTGTGCAAGATGTCCATCTTCTTCACAATGATAACGGAACCAGTCACCTCTGGGTACAGTTGCAGATCAAGGGCTGACTCATGAATCAGGAGAAGGATTCAGGGGGCATTCATGCCCAGGTGGCAAGGATTTGGCTCGTGGGCGAGGCGTCTGTGTCATCTGTGTCATCTGCATGGCTTTGACACATTCCGTGAGTTCTTTTACCTGTGTTTTCAGGTCTGAGATTTCATTTTGTTCTTGGCTACTTTCAGCTTGAGGTTGCAAGGAGAAGGCTTTCCCAGTAGGCACTCGCAATGAATTGGCAATGTCTTCCTGTGACTCTTCCTATCTCACCTCATCAAGAAGCTGTCTGAAATTAGGAGGGTTGGCACGACGTTCTTTTAGTCTTAAAGTGTTCAGAGTCCAACGGGAATACACAGCACTTCATAAGATTTAGTCGAGTCTCATTTGGACAACCTGTGCAGGGGTCACTCCTCCTGCTTTAACTATTTTATGAATCATTGTCTCTACATGGGTCATGTAATGGGACAGCTTCTCTCCCACTTTCTGGGTGTTGGCTCCTAGTTGAAAAATGAGGTCTTCCTTCAGCTCAGCTGCTCTATAGGAACTTCTCAGTATGGTGAGATGGTCACTAGCAGTGCAATCTGATTGGCTGACTTGCATTGATCGGATGGCATCCAGTGCCATACCTTTCAAACTCTCCACTATGCATTTGCATTTCTCATCATCAGAGCATTTCCATACTTGCACCATCTGAGTGGTTTGACTAATCCAGCTCTTGTAGTCATCCTCACCAGAAGGAGTGGGGATAGTGCCAGAAAAAGTATGCAGTCTTCTGTACTGTTCAATAGGCGGAATCAAGAAAGGGGACCACTCAGGTCCTCCAACCCAGGGTTCGCCAGTGGGCTTCTTCTTTGTTGGGTCACTCTCTTGCAGTATAGCTCTAATGTCTTGAACTGTCTTCCCCTCAGTGGCTAACAGCAAGTGTAACTTTATTTTCAAAGTCACTTAGTTCCTTAGGGTCCTCAGCAGGAGGATCCTGTCTGGCATGGGTAATCAAGACCCATGGGGTGGGGTTTCCATCAGCAGAGAGCTGATCAGGCACTCTGAAAGGATCAACATCCTCTCGGCACTCTATAAAAACTTGATAGGCTTGCTGAGCAGAACTGTAAATCCTCCCACTTTCGATAACTTTTCCCAAACATTTTATGCTGCCTATGACACTTTCCACATGGTCCCTTGGGGTTGCGTCAGGGATCCCTTGTACCAAAATTGCTTTTTTCGGATCAGCTTCTGCACTCTTGCACCAACCTACTGGGAAAACCTTCCCCTTGCAGCCTCAAGCTGAAAGTAGCCAAGAGCAAAATGAAATCTCAGAGTTGAAAACACAGGTAAAAGAACTCACGGAGTGTGTCAAAGCCATGCAGATGACACAGACGTGTGCGATGCAGTCCATAATGACTTTTGAAATTTTTTGGGGGGGACCAGACTGTTCCCAATATAAAGAGAGGGGTGCTGCAGAAATTCCCAAACTCCCAGCGGTAGCCTCCAATTTTGTGACCACCCCTTCCCTTCTATCTGCACACTCAACTAAAAGTGGTGTTGCCTAAGGGACATAGGTTGGAGCCTGGGGTCATGGCTATAATTTGTTTGACAAGTGGCAAGGTGCCTTCACCTATGGGGATCCTTCTATCAGCATACTGCCAGGGTGCTTCCCCACAGGAAATGAAATACAGCCCCCTCCCTTGGAAACTGGTAGAACATTATACAGTCCCTTCCCCACTTATTACTCTAAGCATGCAAATATTACACTACATAATAATGCAAATAATTCAGCATTTGCAATAAAATAAAAAAGGGGGGTTATTTTGGGACTGGATAATGAGGTAATGGGGCAAGGGAAGCAAATGGTAATGAAACATTCAACAAGAACCTTATAATAAAAACTGTAAGCAAGCAGAATAAACAGGCAACACAGTATATTACACCACAGTATTCTCTGTCCCAGCCCCTCTCCCCCAGTGGTGCACCAGTTAACCCCACAGTCCTTGTGGGAGCTTGCAAGTACCTTGTGTGCACATTGAGGAGTTGCAAGCCTGTGGCTAGAGGACACTGGGTGCAGCACTGTCTAAATGGTTGGATGCTGCAAATGCAAAATGCCAAACTATACCAGGGAGTGAAGGAGTACAGTGTATCCTGGCTGTAACTGTTGCTGTGGGCGTGGCTAAGGTTATGCAGGAAGCCCAGATGGAAAATTAACTAGCTAGCTAGCTGAACAGTTAGGTAAGTATTTAGTTGGGTAAAACCCACTACTCATGACCTTTTGGCAAATAAGAGATGCAGAAGTTGTGGGACGGTCTCCCCTTTCAGGCAATTTTGGAAGAACAGGTGAACTGGCATGGAATGCAGTTGATGAACCCTTTTCACCCCACAGAGGGACTTGTCTTCACCCGTCTCGCTGGGTAGGCAGGCTGTCATCTTCACCCAACAGAGGGACTTGTCTTCATCGACATTGGCAGTAGGTAGACAGTCTTCACCCCACAGAGGGACTTGTCTTCACCCACCTTGGCAGTAGCTAGGCAGTTGAACAGGTAGGCGGGCCCTCAGTGCCTAGGTCCCTGGCAGAAATTGCAGTCCCTTACGGTATGTCAGGACAGTGAGGCAGAGGATTTGTCATTTCACAACAAGCACAAATAAAAAGACTTCTTTCAGCGGTCACTGATATCTGGAATGCCAAATACCAGCAGTTTAGTCCAGACAGTGGTAAATCCTCTTGTCTCTGGGATTTTCCAAACAATTAGGAACATGTTCAGAATGTCCATAGTCTGTTTTGGCACAAACTATTTTATTTATTTTTTTATTTATGACTGTTTACCAGGCAAGTGCACTGGTGCACTGATCCAGTGGACCTTTTTCAGGCACGAGTCGGGCCAGTGTGGCAGCAAGTGATGCACAAATACATTGAACAAGAGGTGCATACAGTAAACAGGCAGCAGAAATAGCAAAGTAACATTATACAATGGCAAGAAAAAATTCTGGACTCTGATTGGTCAGTCTTGGGCTGGACCCGTGATGTTATCCCAGCACAACATCACCGGTCTAGTCTCAGCCTTACTGTGAACCTGCAGCTGACCTTGAGCATCTTGAGCATTTGCTTGATGGTTTCATCTGCTCTTAAAAAACTAAAATATTTTTCCACACAAAAAAATCTTTAAAATGATTTTTTTTTATTCTGTATAACAACGAGCCATTGTATAATAGCAATAATGCCCTCCAGGATGTGTGTCGTTTGGGATAATGTCACACCTCAGTTGTTGTACGCACTTGGCCTGTGGCCTCATGCCCAACCATCTGAAGCGTGACATTATCCCAGCACGACACACACCCTGGAGGGCATTATTGCTTAATTAGTACAGGGAAAACAAATTAGTCTGACAGCAGGGACCAAAAATTCAAGGTACATACAGTAAACAGGCAGTTGAAGTAACAAAGTAACAATAGTGCAGGTAAAAAAAATTAGTCCAATAGTAGGGACCAAAAATACGAGTATAATTCGCAAGTAGCAGTAGACAATCCAGCAAATTGAAATAACATTGAACCCCTCCTCCCACCTCTTCTATTAGTGTACGTGATCCTAGCGAGACTGCGAGGAGGTGCAGGTCAGATGCAGATCAGGACATAGCGTGTAGGATAGAGCATGGGGGGGGATACAGGTTACCTGGGCAGACAGATGCATATGTCACAGAATAGGAGCCAAGATTTGAAGTTGTGCTTGAAGGACTGGTACGTGCTAGAGGATCTGAGGGCAGCTGGAAGCCCATTCCAGAGTTCAGGGGCAGCTACATATAGGGCTTTTCCGCCCATCTTCATTGAGGTTCTGGGGGTATCAAGGGGTGGAACAGTTGAGGACTGAAGGCACCTCGGCATGGGTTGATGCTTGCAGATGGTGAAGAGGGGGGAAGTACAGCCTCATCTAATGACAGAGTCAACCAAGCATCCCAGAGTAATGTTGAATCGATCAGGCAAGGAGAGCCAGCCTAGAGAGCGGTAGAGATCACAGTGGTGAGTGGAATAGGGGGCAGATGACGCAAAGCGGCATATATTATTGTAGGCAGATGACATTCTGGATCGGAGGGTAGTAGAGGCCCAGGAGTAAATTGGGAAACAGTAGTCCAAGATTTGGAGAAGGTAACCTCTGGCAATGGCCAAGCAGTCCTCACAAGTTAGGTAGGGCTTTATGCGGTAGGCAGCACTGAGCTTCTGATGGATCCTTCGGACAATGAGGTTAATATGATCAGTGAAGGAGAGGGAGAGGTCCAGAGTAACCCCTAAGTATTTGAAGTTAGGGACGATTTCAGGGTCTGAGTCTTCAGGGGAGTGTATAATAAGAGAGGAATTGAACTTAAGAGCCCTGGCAAGGAATTGTCTAGACCCAAAAAGCATGGCTTTGGTCTTCTTGTCATTGACCAGCATCAAGTTGTCGGTAAACCAGTTATGGGCAGCACAGTAGTTCTGGGTAAGAACAGTTGATAAGTGAAGATGGGAGCTGAGACTGAAAAATGACAAGGTCATCAGCATAAAGGAGAGATTCACAGGAGAGACTACCAGAGGGGAGGGAGTCTACGAATATCTAGAAGAGCAGGGGGCCCAGGATAGAGCCCTGTGGTACCCCAGTAGAGACAGACTGGGTAGGAGAGGTGGCACAGCCTATGCACACAGACTGTGAACAGAGAGGTAGCTCTGGAACCAAGTGGTAGTCTTGGTGGAACAGCTGACTGATCATAGTTTAGAGAGAAGGATAGAATTGTTAACCAAGTTGAAGGCCTTGGAAAGATCCACAAATACCGCACCAGTAGGATGCCCCTGGTCCATAATGGAGAGGATATAGTCAGTGAATAGTGCCAAAGCAGTGGTAGTGCTATGGTGTTTACAGAAGTCATGCTGCCGGCTGCACAAGATATTGTATTTTGTGAGGTAATCAGACAGCTGGTAATGCACTACCTTTTCAAGTAGCTTGCTGAGACGGGGGAGAATAGATATGGGCTGGTAGGTGTCAGATGAAAGGGGATCACCAGCTTTGAAGATAATTACTACTTTATCAGATTTCCAGAGGAGGGGCATGGTGCAGGTGGACAGCGCAAGATTGAAAATGAAAGTAAGAGGCTTAGCAATCACTGATGAGACAAATTTAAAGAATATAGGGGAGAGGCTATCAAAGCCAGGGCTACCTTGGTTAGGTATACTCCTTAGAAGTTTTGAAGTATGGCTGGGTGATATCATCATGAAATAGAAACTGCTTCAGTTTTGTTCTGTGACAGCAGCAGGAGCTGTCAAAATCAGTTATTTCTTCTTTAGAACTCTCACAGAAAAGAACTAGGGTCAAACTGACAACCCCAGAATGTTTGGTTTAAATCTCGACACCTCATTGGTCCACACTACACTCGAGCCTTATGTCCTGATGGGAGGTACTGCAGCTACCAGTAGAATTCCACACTATCCTCAAGCAACCTTGGCAAAGATGGCTGCCCTTGTACAGTTCTTAGAAGCTCAGTCTGTTCTCTAAAGTAATAAATATTGTTGGTGCAGAGTTGGCAGCATTTGGCTTCAGGACTAGCACCTTCCTGGTCCCTACTGAGGGTAGCTAGGTCCAGGGGGCACTTTTGGGGGACAGAAGCTGAGTCACTAGCTCTGTTTTGTGGGGTCCCCAATAGAAGCTGCTATTGAAAACGGCCATACTCAGCCCCTAGGAATTATGGGACATGTAGTCCCAGACAGCCACCATGTTGTCCCCTGACTCCCGACCCACTAGAGGCTTGGATTGGGTCGGGAGCCTCTCTAAAAGATTATTTTATTTGTTTTTTGGTTCCCTCCAGCCCCTTTTGCAGTCCAGCGGGGCTGGGGAGATGAGTCCCCTCATGCGGCACTTCTGCCACTTCCAAATGGGTGCTTGAAGTACCAGAACAGTTTTGCAGACTTCCTTGGCTCCCCACCCCACTGTGCAGCAGTTTGGGTGGAAGGAGCAACACATATATGTGACTCACTGGCCGCTCTTCTTAATGGATGCTGAAGGTGCTGAAACTGTCAGCTAAGCTCCCCGGCCCTGGTGGCAGTCCAGAATTAGGTTGGTGGAGCGAGGATGAAAGCGGATCAACAGCCACATGGGGATCGGCGCAGGAGGTGTCGCAACAAAGTTAAAGTACTCCCCGGCCCAGTTGCAGTCCAGGAGTGGGCTGGAGAAGCAAAGAAGTAAGTGGGTGACTGTAGGAGCTTTGGGACACTGCAGGAGCCACAGGTAATCTCCTGACTTGGGAGGGGAGTTACAACCATTTATAGCGAGACCAATATCTAGACCAATTACGTAAGTGGCAAAACTCAAGAGGCCTCTTTTATAGGTGGAAGAAAATAAGCTTCATTGGTGGTGCTGAGCATTTAACAAACAGAACTTTGCAGAACAAAGTACAAGAAGATTGCAGCAAGAACAATTCAGCTGCAATAAAAATGTGTTTCAAAAATTTATCCTTAACATAATTAGCACCAGGTCTGGACTGAGAATAACTAGGTCCTGCTGCATTCTGGTTTGAAGGTCCAGGGACACAGATGCAGGTAGCAAGGCCCAAGGAACATATCAGAATAAAATAATAAAACATTTTACAAAGCAAAGTAAATAAACAAACCTTCATTATAAAAAAAATAAAAACAATGACCATAAAAGGCCATAGGCAGGATTTTCGAAGGGTTCAGGACTTGTGTCTAGCACTGCGCCACTGAACTTAGGTTCTGGCTATGTGCCAAACTCTGCTCGCAACTGCTACCCGATTTTACAATCCCGGGCACAGAAGTGACAGTTTCCACCATATATGCCAGCTTGCACCACATATTTGGTGCAAACACCATATAAACGTCCCCCAGGTTTGCTGCAAGTCAGACCAGAAAGGTGGTCTAACTGCGGTGATTGCCACACGGGATGGAAATTTGCTACAGATCGCCACAAGCCCCATGAGCCATATCCTCAGCACACTGGGGCTTGCGGTGATCTAACAGATTTGAAAATCCTGCCCCATGTCTCCACAGTGGCCTGCAAAAGACACCCACTGATTGTTCACTTTATGCAGGACATTTTACAAATTTCAGTAACATACAGTTTACTGCCATCAACTGCAACGTATTACTCGCACCTTCAGATTGCAATGGTAGCAAATCATATCAGAATGCAAACTCCTCTCTTTCTCTGCCTCAGCCATTGCCTACCCTCTTTCTCTAATTCTAAACCTCTCATTTTCTATTGTCACCAGCCCTACCCCATGGAAACATGCTGTGGTCCTCCCTCTTCCCAAAGTTGGTGACCTATCTTACCCTGGAAATCACTGCCCTATCTCTCTCCTCCCCACCCCAGCTAAATTACAAGAACACCTCGTCCTCTCCCAGCTTACCTAATTTCTAACTGACACCTCCTAATTCACCCCTTTCCAATCTGCCTTCAGAAAAAATCACTCCACCGCTAGCTCCCTACTTTGGTTCACTGACTCTATTCTTGCTGGGATGAACAATGGCCAAATCACCTCAGCCATCTTTGTCGACCTCACCAAGGCTTTCAACACTGTTTCCCCCTCCCTTCTCCTTGACTCCCTGTCAACAGCTGGCCTATCTCCTTCAGCCACTAGCTGGTTCAAGGCCTACCTCACTGGCAGAACCCAATCAATCAGGATCTCCAATGTCATTTACCCTCCCCTCCCAATTAATACTGGAGTCCCTCAGGGCTCAGTGCTAGGGCCCCTATAATTCTCCATCTTCCTAAATGACCTTCCATCTGTCTGCTCCTCAGTCACCGCCATACACATGTATGCCGACGATATGATCCTGTATGCATCTGGCTCTTGCCCAGCTGAGGTTACATCCAACTTGCAGCAAGAACTCAGCAAGGTTCAGCTCTAGTTTGCTAACCATCAACTTTTTCTCAACGCCAAGAAGACTGTCTCCATGATATTTGGCACAAGTCAGAGACTCTCTAAGCTTCCTTCCCTGCCCACTTTCCACACCCTTGATGGGACTTTACTTGAGGACACATCCTCCTTCAGGTACCTATGAGTTTGGCTGAACCGACACCTAAACTTCTCCAGACATATTGACGCCATCCCCAAAAAATTGTGCCCCAAGCTTGGTGTACTGTTCAGGAACCGTAGTAGTATCCCCTCTACGGTTAGGTGTGAACTTGTTCAGAGGATGATCCTGCCCATCTTCCACTACTGTGATGTAGTCTACAATGCTTCTCCCAAGTTCTCCCTGGTCAGACTAGATACCCTTTTCAATTCCTTCGGGCTGTTTTTCCCTTGATGCTCCTTCTCACACCCACCACTGTGATCTCTATCATGCCCTATCCTTCCCCTCTCTTATAAACAGATGACTCTCCCACTATGCTAAATTTGCCTCCAAGCACTGGCTGGGTGAAGTCCCTTCCTACCTCTCCCCTCATTAATAACACCCCCCACTCCCTCTCAATCCCTTAGATCATCTGACTCCTGTACTCTGGTGGTTCCCTGGCAGGGCCACCCCCATCAGCCAATCCAGTTATGCTCACCACCTCCCAAAAGTGTAGAATTCCTTCCCCCCTCAAATTCATCACTCCTCCTCCTACTACTCCATCAGCTCTGCCCTCAAAAACTCCTTGCACCTAGCTGTTCCTGCAATGACCTTCCCTAACTCCCCCTCTAAGCCCCTGACAAACCCTACCCCTCTTCAATCCCCATGCAATGCCCCTGCTGCAGCTCCACCTCCCACCCACCTAAAAACCAGCAGTCCTTCCCTTCCTCCAACTGCCTCCCTTCAGACCTTCCATTGTTCTCTTACTGTGATTTCTCAATCATACAAAGTTGTACCAAGGGCTTCCACCACATCCCAAGAGGCCCACTAACCCAGGGGGTGTGAAGGCTGCTGGGAGGGGAAGAGGTGGCAGAGGCAGCCACAAGGGAGTTTTAAGTCTCACCATATCCTGACAGCAAATCAGTTTGCACCACTTAAGCAGAAGTGGATTCCAGACTCCTTTGGTGGATGCTCAGAGCCAGTCAGGAAGGGTGAACAGGATGGCATGGTAGCACTCAGTGGTAAAATCAGGAGCAATACAGCAAGGAGCATCCTAGTCATGGGGGAATTTATTATTAAAGTGGTGGAGAAGTTAGTGGTAAGTGTGGGCAAAGGGGGAGGGTCAGATGCCTTCCTAGGTGCACCAGCCATCTGGGACATGAACAGGATAGGGAGGCTGGTAGTTGGAGGGGGATGTGAGCTTATAAAAGTGTTGGTACACATGGGTGCCAACAATCTGGCCAACCAGCCAACTGAGGTGGTGAAGCACACGTTTTGAAGGCTGGAGAAACAGACTTATAGCACATACTGACTCCCTGACCTTTTCCAAGGTCCTCCCTGTGTGGGAAAAAGGGGAGGAAATGAGAAGAATGATGAAGGAAGAGACTGAGTAGTTTAATGGGTGGCTGAAGGAATGGTACCAGGAGGAGGAGGTACCATTCTGTGGGTTATTAGGGGAGCTGTTGGGGCAGAAGGCTCTTCAAAGGTGATGGCCTTCACTTGAAAAGATAGTGGGCTAGTGCATTGGGGCAAAAGTTTGATGTCCATGTTGGTGGACTTTTAAACTAAGTGGCGGGGAAACTAAGGCTGGTGGAAGTGCAAAGAAAGTAGAACAAAAGGGGAACCTAGCTAGGACTCCCCAAGAAATGGGGGCTAGAAACAGTGAGGTTGTAGGCATTCAGACAGGGGTCCATAAAAAAGTAAGAACATGAATAAGTCCAAGGGCACACAGAACAAACAAGGGATAGGAAATTAAAGAAGAAAGGGGAGAACAAGGTGAGAGGTGCTAACAAGAAGGACAGTGTTCAGGGCACAGACAAGCAGGCAATGCTGCCTAAATGACAGGAGCCTGGGGAACAATATTAGTGAACCCCAGGTGATGGTGGTAGATGTGGGATTAGACCTCGGGGCCATCACAGAAATGTGGATCAGCAGGAAAAAGGACTGGAACTTAACAATAACAGAATATGCTATGTATAGATGAGATAGGGGTACAGGAAAAGAGGGTGAGGTAGCCCTTTATGTAAAGGAAGGCATAGAGACACCTGAGGACAGTCCATCAGGGGAGGAAAGGGGTGAGACAATTACTGTGGGTGTAGCTCACAACTACATTGAGTAAAAAGCTATGCTTGGGAGTGGTCTAGAGATGACCAGGGGTCATTTGAGATGCAGAACTAGGGGCAGAGATTCAGAAGGGGGCAGCAAAGGGGGAGGTAGTGGTGGTGGGGGATCTCAATCTACCTGATGCAGATTGGGACAGTCCAGTATAATGCTAGTAATCGGGATCTGCAAATACTATGCAGGACTGCCTGCTGGTGCAGCTGTTTAGAGAACCCAAAAGGCAACCTACCATTCTCAATGTGGTGTTCACCACCCTGTCTGAAAAAAAATTAAAGTTTATGACTGATCCTGCATGATTTATAAGAATAACATAGCAGAATACACTTATTATAATAAATTTGTTTTATGACTGTGCTAGAATTTTATTAGAAACACAAATTATTATTTTTCATGCATGAACAAATGCAAGTTTATTGCAAGTACACACAAGGTTTTTGCAAGATCACAGTGCAAGTTTTAACACTAGCCAAGAACTCTGCAAGTTTAACATGTAGTGTAGTATAACATAATTATACTTAAATGTTTCTTGACCAGACTAAGCACATGATTTTTTCTTGCACTATTCTTACAAACATGTATACTTACAGAAAATAGAGGGGTGATATGATAAAGACCTTCACATTCCTGAAAGGAATGAACAAATTGTGAGGAAATATTTGACAGACTTGTGAATCAAGAACACGGAGGCATAAATGGAAGCTGGCCTGGAAAAATTGAGGAGGGATGTAAAAAAGTTAATTTTACAGAGAGAGTGGTTGAGCTGTGGAGTAGCCTACCAGCAGAAGTTGTGGTGTAAAAACCATTGGTGGTTTCAACATGGCTGGGACCATGTAAAAGGCACAGCAGAAAAGCAGAGAACAGGAAGCATGGCAGTGGGGGGTGGTTGAGGGTGATAAATCTGACTAGACATTAGATCCTTGAGCTAATGGTCTTTTTCTGCTAAGATTTTCTATGTTTGTATGTTTCTATCTCTTGCAAAAACGAAGTGAATCCTACAAGAAATTATCCTGACATATGCCACAGGATTTTACATAAACAGTAATTGATCCTAGTGGGCAGCACTGTAAGGAGATTCTTTTTAAAAACTCTAGTGCTTCAAGGAGATCACAAAAACCATAATAATGAGACATGATTCAGTTTATATTTAATATTCATTGCAAAAAATGTCATTAGTGTACTAGTTAGGGTTAAACTTACAAAAGTAGCCAGCCCGGTGGTGCTTAGGGTTGAGGCGCTGGACACCACACCTCGCCGGCGACCAGGGTTCGGGAGCAAACTTGGGCCACCGGGGGTTGGCTGGGGGGAGACAGACTGGACCATCCGATGACAACTTGCCTTCTCCAGGGGATGGAGGCTTCTCCAACCTGACAAGCGGTGACCCCTGGTGGAGGCTGGGGGCATGATGGCAAGCTGGCATCTCAGGGGCATGATTGGTCAAGGGCATAGGTCAATGACCAATCAGCCTCAGGGACTACTCCTTCGTGGAAGGAGGGGAGGGACATTGCTGATGTCGGTGCTTGCACCTTGACGTACGGGCCCACAATGTCCCACAGAGAAATGCGGAAACTCCCCCACTGGAGCCAGGAAAATGGAGTGCCTAGCCAGGTCTCGATGTGCCGATGCCTGTCTGCAGACTCAGGACCCTGA
Organism: Neoceratodus forsteri; assembly: GCA_016271365.2. Classification (NCBI taxonomy): domain Eukaryota; kingdom Metazoa; phylum Chordata; order Ceratodontiformes; family Ceratodontidae; genus Neoceratodus; species Neoceratodus forsteri. The sequence goes on along the minus strand of CM057450.1, from coordinate 920,869,842 downwards.
CAAAATGCAAGATTCAGGGGTCTGCCCCTACCCTGACCCAACCCGGGGGGGTATCCGTGGCTGGATGGAGGGACCAAGGACTGACAGGTAAGGCACTGGTAGGGACAGGCTCTATGGGTGACTCCCGATGGTGCAGCTCCAGCAGGGACGGCAGGTGGGGATAAAAAGACATTTAAAAAAACACGTACAAAAGTAGGGAAATATGGCATTAGGATTTCCAACCCTAACATTCCATCCCACCCTGCAGGCAGCAACAGGAAAAACTATTACAGTTTGACCTCTCCTGCATCTTTGCAAAGCTGTTGTGTGGTGTGCTTCAACATTATCAGCCCTAACGCTCACCCCATTCCATCATTAAAGAAGCTGAAATGTGTAGAGTACATGAGAATGGGGTGAGCATTAGGGTTGACAACCCCAAGACATGCCCCACACCTGATGCAAAGATGCAGGAGAGGTCAAACTGTGAAGTTTTTTCCTGTTGCTGCATGCAGAGTGTGGGGGGGGGCTGTGTTAGAGTTGGAAACCCTAATGCCACATTTTCCTACTTTTGTTGGTTTAACCCTAACTAGTGCATTAATTACATTGTTGCAATGAATTTCCTTACTTTTTGAGATAGTATAATTGTACCCTCATTTACCTGTGGGAGTGCAGGGCCCTCTGGGCCCCCTGCACTCCCATCCCTCCATAGATGCATATATGCATGTTGCTGTGGAAGCACAGGGCCCTATGGGTCCTGCACTTGCATTTGTGCCAAAACAGCAATTTCTTTCCTTCATTGCATGACTTGATAAACTTCCAGTGTTATCCTATGGGAAATTACATTTTAATTTTTTATGCATTTTTTTATATTGTCCTTAAATCATTGGGGGATATGTGTTATCCTTGTAGAACTGGTACAACCTTTGTTGTGATATATAGATTGTCCCTTAAGCACAAATATTGAGGGAGTTATGGTTTCTTAAAGTTCCAATGTTATCCTATAGGAATTGGTATTTTTAATTTTTGTGTTTTTTAATATGGCCCCTAGATATTTTTTGGGGAAGGGGGGTTATGTGTTATTATTGCAGTAGTCATTAACATCTTTGTTTTGCTATATAGATTGTCATTAAGTCCAAATATTGAGGGAGTTATGGCTTCTTAAACTTCCAATGTTATTCTATGGGATTTTGCATTTTTAATGTTTGTGTTTTCTTATACGGCCCCTATATATTTTGGGGGGGTATGGGTTATCCTTCCAGTGCTCATTAAGATCTTTGGTTTGATATATAGACTGTCCCTTAAGTCCAAATATTGAGGGAGTTATTTCTTGTTGAAGTTAAAATGTGTAAAAGAAAAAGTAAGTACAAAATCCTTTTTCGTAAGAAGGAATCCTTTTTTGTAAGAAACAAAAAACCCATACGAAAAAGGATGCCTTCATACGAAAAAAGAATAGGTAAAAAAAACTAAGTGAAAATTATTTTTTCATATAAGGGTATCCTTTTTCTTATGAACAAAAAAAAAATACAAAAATGGATCCTTCATATGAAAAAAGAATCCAGAACAAAACTAAGCCAAAAATATATTTTTGTATTGAGGTATCCTTTTTTGTATGAACCAAAAAAGCATATGAAAAAGGATCCCTTCATATGAAAAAATAATCTGAAAAAAACCTAAGTTCAAATTCTTCTTTTGTATGTGGGCATCATTTTTTGTATGAACTAAAAAAGCATATGAAAAAGTAGTCCTTTATACGAAAAAAGAATTGGGACTCATTTTTTTTTTTATGATTCATTTTTCATATGAAGGGATCTTTTTTAGTATGCTTTTTTCATTCATACAAAAAGGATACCTTCATACTAAAAAAGAATAAAAAACAAACTAAGTTCCTATTCTTTTTTCACATGATGCGATCCTTCTTCATATGGCTGAATTCTTTTTATTATGGTCATATGAAAAAAGTGGAAGCAAGTCACGAAAAAGGATGTAAAAATGCTAAACAAATATATTTGGTGGTCATTTTTCTAACAGTTAAATGCAGAATCCACCTCACGGGGTCCCAATGGCCAAGATATATGTGTTGGTGTCTCTGCAGGGTGTCATTTTTGTGGGTTTTGAAAACTAAAAAAAATACAAAAAAAAAAAAACAGGAAACAAGATGGTGGCCATAAGAAATTGATTTTTTCCTCATGAAAAAGGATCCATTTTCATATGGACCAAATTTTTTTTTGGTTCCCAGCAGCTATCCAAAAGACTATACTGAGCATGCTGAGAACTGAAATTATAAAATGTAATAACTTTGGAATGGATTAAATGTTTTCACTAAACCAGTGAGAGGCATATCTGTGGGCCAAGCCCTTTCTGCCCTGAATCTTCCAGATCAAACTTCCAAGCCATCTGGGTGCAAGGTGATGACAAAACCCCCCTCCCGCAAAAAAAACAGCAATGGTTTTATGCTTTTTTGTTATCTGCATCTCAGAATCCTCACATCTGACCAGAATGAATATTGGCACATCTAGAGAACTACCCCATGAGACTGAGCATTCAAAATGTCATGTAAATCCATTGAATGGTTGTGAAGATATTAAAGTGCACATTTTGAGGTTTAACATAGAAACCCCTGCTCAACTAACTATAGTGGCACAACCGCACCATTATAATTCATTGCAAGAAAAATGACATCTAAGTTTCAGTTAGAATTTAACAGATAGAGCCCTTAACATTGTTAAGTTTAAAATTTTCTTCTTTTCCACCAAGCCTAAGATCCACCCCGGCAGCAGTCTCAATAAGGGTTCACTCCCAACTATGTGCATTTTTACGATACAAGTTCTATAACGATCCGTCTCAATCCATTTGGAATAACCCAGCCTTTAAAACTGATAACAAGAGCCTGACATCTGACTGGTTACCTCAACTGGGGGATGGAAAGGTATCCCTTTTTGTGAGAGGGCATGGCTCTTGGCTCTCAATTGCTGAAATCACAAATAAATTCAAACTCCCCTTGCCTTGTTATTTTAAGGTTTTCAACTGAGGCATCTCCTTATTAAGGTGCTGGGAAATGTTCCCCCTCCATTACCCAAATTCTCTTTTCAATTGGATTTGGGCCCGTTCGCGAACTCCCCTAAAGCAGTATCCAAAATACATGCAGTTTTATATGAATGGTGCTTCAATTAATGTTTTGGTCCCACAGCATACTGGTCATCTCTTTTTCCCCACAGGAACATAGACTGGCCCACTCTTTGGCATAATTGCCATCGGTTTGTGACACAGGATCGTTTACACCTTATGCAGTTACACATTTTGCACAATTTGTATTATTTGCCCCAAAAATTAGCTAACTGGGGCTAAATATCCTCCAACTTATGTTCCCGTTGTTCCCAGGAAGAAGGTGCTCTTCTTCACATCTTTTGGGATTGTCCCAAAGTAGCTCCTTTATGGGCTAATATCCAAGCTAAAGTAGACCCATTGTCAGGGCTTTCAGAATACTTTACACCTGAAATTTATTTGCTGGGCAACTATTCACAAATATTGGTAAGTAACAGCAAGTACCATACGTCGCTGATTTCAATGTCTGTTAAAAAATTGGTCCTTAAACACTGGAAAGATGGTGAAATCATTTCCTATATTGAATGGTTAAATGAATTGTTAGCTAATGTCAGAACTGAAAAGGCAATAGCAAGCATTTATAACAGATTGCCTAACTACCTAAATATATGGAACCCCTTAAACACCATGTATTCCCTTTAATTTTTGTTTCTTGATGTCGACACTTTAGCAAATGATCTGGACAATATGGACTGTGGGGGGAGGGGGGCAAGGGGAAGGGGGAGGTGGGGGGAGAGATCCATTGTAAGTGGTTCTTCAAGCTGTTGTATGGACTCACTATGTATGGCTCTGTCTCATGTATGTATAAAAATCTGTAATAAACTTTAAATTGAAAAAAAAAAGAATTTAACAGAAAGCATGACAGTAGGGAAATGCAATGTTAGGCTAAAAAAGTCCCCTTATTCTAAGTGAATCTGTAGTTTTGTGTTCCTTGAGGTTTAACATAGGGAAAAGGGGAACATTGTTCAACCAGGAGTACCACACTAAGCTGAAGCTTGTTTCCAGATGCGACCAGGGAGCACAAGGAAGTTAAGTGACTTGCTCAGGATCACACAGTATGCACCTAGGCAGCTGTGGGATTCAAACCCAGGTCTCCAGATGTGCAGCTCAGAGCCTTAATCCACTGCGCTATACTGTATAGAAACATAGAATTTGTTGGCAGAAAAGGACTGGTAGGCGCATCCAGTCTGTCATATTTTTTCTGTCTATGAGAGTCTGAACGGTTCAAACGATCGATGCAGCATTGTTATTTTCTTAACTTTAGCACCTTCTCTCAGAGCACTGGTGTGTGAATACATTTCTGTGCCTTGAAAGACTGTGCTGAAGTTAGGGTAACACCAGCTCTGAACTGAGTGATTATTCAAACCTCAAGGAACACCACACTTCAGATTCACTGTCAGGGGCTTGCTTTTTACCTTAGCATTCATTTCACTACTTTTGAGGTGTTGTGTTTCAACCCCAAGTGATGGTTTAATGTAATTTTTTTGCAATGAATTTCCATAGAAACAAATGTTCCTCATGTTTAACTAAAGTGTTCTGTTCCTTAGGTTTTCTAGTCCTCAGTTTATCATAACTGTATTTCATTTGCCACTTCCATCTTGTAATGTCAATTGCCCTTCCACAAATGTAATGTGTCCCTGCTATTGTTTTAACTCTGTATTGTCAGTGTACCTTCCTTCCCATTTTGTACCCCCCAAGTCAGTGTTTCTAGGGTCTGAAAAGATTAGTGGTTTGAGCCTCCACCCCTCCCTCCCTCAAAAAAACAAACTGGCTGGTGGTCAGCCAGCACTGAGCCTACAGGATCGGGGGAGGGGGTATGCAGGGAAGGGGGGTTACTAAAACAGGACTTCTATTACTCATGGTCAGTTCAGGAAGATCAGGAGGGGCAGAATTATGGGGAAGTGCACAATGGAGGCTTGCTGAGGAAGGGAGGGGTCATTTACTCCAACTACTACTGCAGGTGACATGTAGGGGACAATTAGACTTAACTGGAAGTGGCACCAGTTAACAAAGTCTCCAGTGGACTAGACCAGATTGTTGCCTCTTATGTACAGCTTCCTCAGTCTCCAGGAACCGCATCCCAGCCCAACAGCCATGATGACAGCAGTATATCCAGTAAGGTAACGCTAAGGGTTAGTGGAGCAAGAGGGGTTTTTTAATTGTACTGGATGGGGGGAGGTTTAAGGATGTAGAATTTGATTCCAGTTCTTCATCTAACAATGGTTTTTCAGAATTCAGATTTTGGTGTTCGATACTGAAATTCTGATAAACAACTCAGAATCCAAGAAATCCGATTCAGTTGGATGAATTCTAAGAAAGCTTGTGTCTTCTCAACCCTGACTACAGTAGCACAGTAAATTCATTTTGTATTTTATTACCTCATGCTCATTTTTGTGTTTATCTTTTATCCTTTCTGCATTTTAGTAATTCTGTTTGTTATAAAAATTTGACACCGCGTGCCCACTGATGTGTGTTTACATTTCAATAGCAAGAGTTCATCAACCTTACCTAGTGCAAACAGGGCTATTCTGCCAGTGTACTGAGACAGCTTCCCAAATGTTATAGAACAGAGGGCATTTGCTGCACCAAAACAGATCATCACAAACCCAACGAACTCTATTCCCAGGGCACAGGTCACGTAGGCCTAGAGAAAGAGAGGAAAATGGATAAAAGCAGTAGTGAGGCAGTATAGTGTAGTGGTTTAAGGCTCTGAGCTGCAAACCTAGTGACCTGGGTTTGAGTCCCATAGCCCTCACTTGCATACTGTGTGACCCTGAGCAAGTCACTTAACTTCCTTGTGCTCCCAGGTCACACCTGGAAACAAGCTTCTGCTTAGTGTGCCTTTCCTGGTTAAACAATTTCCCCTTTCCTTTCCAAAACCAGCTAACTTCATGTGAGTGTTTCTCCAGAAATAAACAAGTGCCTATATAATAAACAAGTGCCAATATAATTTGACAGTGGCATTAAAAATGGAAAAACAAGACTAAAGGATTGGTAACTGTGGTTAACTGACTCTATGGGATCATGAGACAGGAGAGAAAGCTAAGTGTCTTTAGCCCCCAGGGTTTGATAAATAAAGGCACCCCAACCTCTCAAGCACCTTAATTAATGTTGTGATTAAACTAATATAGCTTTTTTAATTAATACTTTTATAGTTTACTAGTTTTCTTTTACTGGAGGGTATCTAGCTCCGAACATAGCTCCTTAAAATGGAGTTAGTCAATCAACTGACTCCATTTCTAGGGCACGGGGTCATAATGTCGCAAGACATTCTTCTGCAGCAATATACCACTCTGTCAATACAGCGTGATATATTGCCAGCAGCATATCTCTGTCTTTTGTTGGGGGGCTATGCTCCCTGCACCCCCCAACCTCCCCAACAACAATAACCAGCTCCGGGGGGGGGGGGTTGGACACTTAATTCACACAAAGTGCGAATAAAAGAAATATTCCATGCATCTGGGACCGGGATTTGATACCCGGTCCACAGACGCACAACCTCCATTGCTGCCTGTGGCTCATCCTGTCGAGCCACGGCAGCTGCTCAGTGGATCCTCCTCCCAGCAGAGTCCTTATCCTTTGCTAGGAAACAGTGACAGGGTGCACAACCACATATAGACCATTTAGCAGTTTTGCTCCATATCGCTATTCCCATCCACGCTGTCTGTGTTGCACGGTTTTAGCATATGCCATCTTGCATATGGTGAACTGACCCAGTAGGTATTTCTAGCCTTTAGTTCTCTGTTATTAATGTAGTTATTGTAACTACTGTATCCTGCTGTTATTTCCCCAGGACCCTTTTAGAAACTATGGGCTCAATTTTCAAAGCCCTGAATATGACGCAAGGTGCCTGCGTCAAACATAACAGCCGCACCTTGCATCAAAAGATGTAGCAATCCCCATTTTCAAACGCGGTCTGCATCAAAAAGAGGAGCTGTTGTACCAAACTGGCACTGGCACTGCACCAGCCCTATGACCAAAATCAGGGTGCGCCAGGTCACAAGGAGGCTTGCGCCATGGTGCAGATGCAACATCCCCTTTTTTCAATTCTGGAAGCCCCGTTGTGGATGCAGCAAGGGGTTCCACTTAGACCAGCCAAGAGGTGTTATAAAGGACGTGTACTAGTGCCACACACTGTGTCAAGGGGGGGTGGGGTCTAAAAATGGCTGCTGGGGGAAGAAGGGGCATAAAGGGTGCAATGGGGGTGTCAGGGAGACAGTGGGCATGAAAGGGAGTGATGTGGCACCGATAGGGGTGCCATTGGCACAGCCATACAGCCGATGGGATGGGATCACTTAAGGGGGTGTCAGGGACAGGCAGTGACATAGCCCCAGGTAGGCACAGCCCTGAGAGCTGTTCCATAGGTGGCCACCTCGCATAACCCTGTTGGTGGTAAGCTGGAGCTGCAGGATGAGGGATGCCAGTGGTGGGGTAATGTTCTCTGGGCACCACCAAAGTCCTCTTGTACCCACCATCCCACATTATGGCAGGATGCTTCCCACCTCCAGGGTTATGTGAGGTGGTCACCAATGGGGCAGCTGCCAGGGCTGTGCTCACCTGGGGCCATGTCACTGCCTGTCCCTGGAATCCCCCCGGAGCAGTCCCATCCCATGGTCTTTATGGCTATGCAAATGGCACCACCACCAGGGGCCACATCACTCCATCTAATGCCCGCTGTCTCCCCAGTGCCCCCTATGGTACCCCCCTGCCCCTTCTGCCCCAGCCTCCTCCTAGCAAGCAGATTCACCACTCCCAACCATCCCAGACCCTCTAGTGTTGTGCCAGGTGGGGGGCTGGAACCCTGCGGCAATTTCCACAGGTACACCAATTGTTTGGTGATAGCCTGCGGCTATACAACTCCTGGATTTTTGGTGCCTCATTTTATAAAACTGGGTGCATGGTTCCTGACACACCCAGAGTTTGCTGCAGCCCTAGAGTGACACAACTTGTGTCTCTCTAAGTGCTGTTTGAAAATCAAGCCCTAGGTGTTTCACCTAATTGTGGATATTCTGTAATGCACAAAGACTAATGACTAACTAACTAATTAAATAAATTAATACAGCCATATTGTACAAGGTTATGATCTGTATGTTCTTAAATAAATAAATGAAACACTACCTTGTTGTACAGGGTTAGCCATGTATTATTCTATCTGTTCTTATATGAGATCACTCACCTATCTAAACACCTCTGCCCACCAAACTGTTTGTTAAAAAATGTCACCTGACCATCTCCCTTTATATCTCACCGATAAGGCCATTTAATGCGGTGCATAATGCATAAATTGTGCTGCCAACTACATAAAAAATTCCCCCCACCTTCCCATTCAACCATGAAAGCCTCTCCCAGTTCTCTTGTTGACAGCTTTGAAAATTATACAAGTTTTACTTCCAGGTGGCAGCTTAGCAAGGTTTGAAAGACATATAGTATGTGCAAACATTACTGTGGAAAAGGGGACACACACACATATACACACACTGTTTTGGACCCTCACTGAGTCTCTGACACTATGTAGAACTAATATGCAGCAGTGGCACACAAAGTAATCATTTTCATAGATGAAGACTGGGGATCAGGGAGGGGTTTTGGCAGCTGGGTGGTAGGTTAGATGTGATTTCCCTAATATCTGCCCCCCTAAAAGTTGTTAAATATACAGTGGTCATAAAAATACTGTAACCTGACTGGGGAGATACTGTATGGCCTTTACCCATGGTTGTACCCCGCAGTCACCTACAGTTGAGGAAAGGCATGTATAAAAAGCAAAACAAAATGAAAACAGATATTACATTTTTTCAAAGATTGGTCCATTGTATAAACACAAAAGTCACTCCAGCATGTGAGTAATAGGAAAATTATTCTCTTCTCATGTGGTTAGGTCACTTGGCTTGCCTTTGTGACAAACCATATGAAGTGTAGATAAATCCCACAACCCACGGCCTGTTACGTGCTATTGCTTCTTAGGAAATGTATGGTCAAAATCCTCAAATCTGATTGACTGAGACCACTTTCAGCCAGGATGACATCTCAGAACATAATCTGAGTCTAAAAGTAGGCCATGCCATCAGTCAAACAATGAGCAGGAATCTATTTCCTAATCAAAATAATTAACTTCAAGATGTGTGGTATTATGAGATCTCATCCCTCCTCAGGTGGTTGAAGTCACTCGGCCTATGGCCTCATTCCTCATAACACATCTGAGACTGGACATTATCCCATGATATTACACATCATGTTGTATATTATTGCTTAATTGTACGATTGATTTCAAAAATCATGATTCTGATGGCATGTCATGTCTTATTGCTTTAAGTATCTGTTGGGTGAAAAAACTGAAACCACATGCTATAATTATTAACACCCACTAGCACATTATTAAAGGGAATAGGCTAGATAAAAAAAAAATCAGTCTGACCCATTTTCCACTAAAATAGCCATTAGCAACATTTTTGGAAGTAGAGATTTTTCATTTTAAAAGCTGAAAGTAAGTTATCCCTTTTACATTAAAACTTAAATTTAGGTATGCTCATACCCATTTTATAAGCATAATAACACACTATAATAAGTGCACTTCCTGGGTTGTTGAAGGCACTTATCCTGTGGCCTCATTCCTCTCAACACACCCAGGGTGTGCAGTTACTACAGCATAACCAGTTACATATTGTATTGTTTCAAGTTCAGCTGGAAGAAGAGAAAAAAATGTAGTTAGACCACAGGTATAAGAATCAGGAGACACAGGTTCAAATCCATTAGAGCCACCTATTCAGTGTGTGACCCTAAGGAAGTCACTTAACCTCTCCTCTCTGTGCTTCAGTTCACCCAGCTGTAAACCTGGGTAGATGCAGGACCCCACTGAAAATGCTTCAAGTACTCAAGTTACAAACAATTCACATTTTACAAAGCCATTGCCCTACCCAAACTGATCCACTTAGGCAAAATCAGCTTTTCCCAGTCTTTCTGACTTGTAAAACAGGGCAGTACAATTTCTATAGTTTATTTACCTAGGACAGCCTGACTGACATGCAACTTTTCATTTTCAGTGGGGCTGTGATTCTGTTCAGTTTTATGGCTAAGTTAACTCAAACATAGGATGGTTTAAGCAGCTTTCAGAAAATCACAAGATGAATAACTTGCTTCGGTGGAATTTAAATCCAACATGCACATTAACACATACTTGTGATGATAGAAGGGGCTTAGGGTCCAGCTTGCTTGCCCCTCCTGCCACACAGCAGTGATATTCCCCAATCTGAATATGAACCCACCAAGCTTATCATCTGGAAGACTACCTCTGCTCGTGCTGTGTAATCCTCAAGGCCACTATCAGCAAGAACAGTGCCAGTTTACACAACCTCACTGGTAGGCATGTCTACATGCTAACCACCCTCTGTGTAAAGTAATGATTTATGATGTTCTCCTTATTCTGCCCCACACACAGTTTGAGTGCATGTCCTCTGGTTCTGTCTGCACTCACCAATTCAAACATAAAATGTGTGTGCATGCCATCATGTCCATCACTGTTAGCATTTGGAACACCATGATCATGCATCCACTTAACCTTCTTTTCTAGTCTGAATAATTTTCATTATGTCCAGTCTCTCTTCATAAAGGCCAGAAATATGGATTAAGTAAGCAAAATGACACAAAAGAGGGGCTGTTAGGATGTTGTAAATGCATGCCCAGGGGTGTTAGTAACCCAAGGTGCTTCTGTCGAGGGCTTTCAGCCTCTAGAAATTTATTTATGATATAGCAACAACGTCACAGGCATATCTTATTGCACTTCTAAATTGGGTATTAAATAAACATTGTGTTACAGAAACAGCTAAGCAGTTTCTTTGGAATTGGGCCATCAATAAGGCCTTGCCCACACTTGCATTTTTTCCATGCTTTAAACCATTTTCGCTCTGTTAAAATAGTTTAAAAGTACTGCATCCAGACTGTAGCATAGTAAAAGCATGCTACAATCCATGTTCAAAAACCATGTTAAAATCCATCACAGAGCAGGGTTTTAGCATGATTTTAGTGAACCCTGTTGCCTTAAACCCAGTTAACAGCAGTGTGGATGTAAACCATGTTGTAACATGCTTTAAGGCAACTGCCACCACACATCAGTCTCTGTTTTGAGGCTGCCAGAAAGAAAAACAAAATGAGAAAACCAAAAAGGCTCACAAACATTGCAAGCTTGCAATGAGCTCCTGAAATAAAAGGTGTAGTTCTTCTCTGAATCCATTGCTGTGCCCAGTTGTGAGTATTCCAGCATGCACTGTGGCACACGCAATGATTTGTGGTACTGCCATAATTATACTTCAGAACTCGAGCAGGCAAGCATGGTGTCAGAGCACGGTGTGGATGCTCTGACAACTGTGCTCGTGCATAGATATTAAAACATTATTTAAAATGTTTGTCAAAAATCATGCCCATGTAGACAGGGCCTAAATGGCTCAATAGTTGCTCTGCAGGCTCTTGAGACGTTCTTTTTTGTGCTTCTGTACCTGCTCTGCCCCCACCCCTATTTTCCTCTATTCTATGATAGCTGTGATCTTTTGGTCTTTGTATGGGTTCTTTGTTTGTTGTTTTAGTTTCCCACAGAGGGTGCCAATGCAATGTAACAAGCTGTGATTTACTGTCGGGAAGGGGGAGCACGTTAACAGTATGCAGGTAGGTGAGGCTTTGTGAATGACAGTCACACAAGAGGCTCTAGTTACTTTTAAAAGAAATGTGTATTAGTGGTATTCTGAAGGAGGATAGGAAAGTGAGGGAGCCAAGTTCATTGTAGTGCCAGGGGAAAGGGCAGGAATGTGACAACATATTTTACATACGTACATATACATACATAGTTTCCAGCAGATTAGGCCTAACAGTCTATCATGTCTGCCTGAACACAGCTCTCTGATAAGGTACAGTAGCTGTTCTACCTCCCTTTTTTAACCTACCACTTCCACACTCTCCTCTCGCATACCCCTGTTGTTCTCCTTTCTTCCAACCTATACCATGCCACTGCATCTGTCCCAACCCCTCTTGAAGCTGTCTACAGTTTCCATTTGTATCAATGCAGCCACAAGCATGGTTCAGGATGCCACCACCCTCTCAGTGAAATAATGTCCCTCACCTCCCCTCTGTACCATATGCCTACCAGTTTTAGACTAAGGCCTCTCGTAGTTGTCATCGCGGCACAGGTCAGGAACCACAGGAAAACCAGGAGCAGTTTCAAAATTTGCAAATAGTGTTTTATTTTTCTCAATAACAGCAACATAAAAAAAATATTCAGTATAACTATTTACAAAGGCAGTACAAACAGAGAAAACTAAGTCCTTCTTCTGAGGGTATCTCTTAATTCCAAGTTTCAGACTCTCAGTCTCTTACTGTCCTTGTCTCTCTAGCAAAAGCATTGCTGTCCTTTTTATAAGTCTTTATCTGGGAACTCATTAAAGAAAGCCTGCTTCTCACAGAATGTTCTTGTAAGTTTCATTCCTTGTGGTGCAACAAAACAGTACAAGGTGTCCCAGAACTGAGCTCTTGCTGACAACTCTGCAAAGGGCTTAAAAAACTGCATCTCAGATTAACCTCTAGAGTTCCAAATAGCTTTTCAATCATTTCAACATTATAACTATATGCAATTTTAAACAAAGAGATCCCAGTTTCACATACAGTTTTACACAGAGATTCACATATATATTTTTTTATAACTGCAGATATGTAAGGGGGAAGAAAAGACAGAAACAAGAGAAGGCAGTGAGATAGCGAGAGGCAGAGAATTACAAAACCATCGGAGTGATCAGTTCCTAGGTCTCACAAGAAAATTTGGTTGTGTACCCAGACAGAGAAGAGATAGAAAAGGAAAGGATAGAATTGGCCCTTGTGTTTAAACTCTTTCTGCATATCAAATGGGGCAGGGCCTTATTCAACCCTGTCACAGTTGTTTCCTCCCCCTTCAATTTGATCAGTCCCCTCTGTTTTTACTCTATTTGTACCCTTCAAGTATGTGAAGGCCTCTGTCATATCTCACCTGTCCCTCCTTTCTTCCGGGGGGTACATGTTCAGCTCTCTAAGTCTGTCCTCATATGACATTTCTCCCAGGCCACTGATCATCTTTGTAGCTCTTTTCTGGACTCTCTGTGGCAGAGTGATGTCTTTCATTAAGTGGGGACACCAGAACTGCACACAATATTCCAGGTGCGGCCTCACCAGCGAATTGTACAGGGGAAGTATAACCTCCCTGCTCCTGAATGTTATCCCCCTAGTTATACACCCAAGCATTTTATTAGCTTTTGCAGCTGCTCTCCTGCACTACTCTGAGATTTTCAATTTGATGTCAATCATCACCCCCAGATCCTTTTCCATTGTGGAGACCATCAACTGTATTCCCCCAAAACAGTAGTTATACTTAGGGTTCCTAACACCTAGGTGCAGAACACTACACTTATGTGCATTAAATTCTAACTGCCAGTGTGTGCCCAGTTTTTCAGTCTCATCAAGTCTTCCTGGAGTGCCCTCTTTCTCTGCTCCCTGTCTACTTCAGCTCCCAGTTTGGAATCATTAGTGAACAGGCTCATTCTTCTCCTAACTTCCTCCCCGATGTCTGTGATGAACACATTGAAAAGGCTAGGGCACAACACTGAACCCTGTGGGACCCCACGGATGGCCCTTCTGTAAGTTAAGGCTTCACCCCCTACCACCACCCTCTGTTGTCTGTTGTTAAGCTAGTTTGCAATCCACCCAACCAGTTTTTCTCCAACCCCCAGGTTCCTCAATTTCCATATCAGCCTTCCATGTGGGACTGAATCAAAAGCCTTGTTGAAGTCCAGGTACTGAACATCAACAGGCTTTCCCCCATCTAGGGATCTTGCCACCCAATCGAAGAATTCAACTAGGTTGGTTTGACATGATCTTCCCTGAGCAAACCCATGTTGGTTTTCATCTTGAAAACCATTTGCCTCCAGGAACTCCACCATCCATTCTTTTAAGATGGCCTCCCTCATGTTTCCTACTATGCATGTCAGGCTGACTGGTCTGCAATTACCCGGTTCATCCCGAGGTCCACTCTTGTGGAGAGGCATGACATGTTCCATCCTCCAGTCCAGAGGAACACATCCTTATTGGAGGGAGGAATTGAATAGATCCATCACTGGAGCAGCTAGGACATCTGCCAGATCCTTCAGAACCCTGGGGTGGATGCCGTCTGGGCCTGGGGCTTTATCTGTCCTCAAGGACTTGAGAGATTCCCCTCATCCTCCCCACCTGGATTTCACCATCTGTGAGTGCTCCCCCCACGTGACCCCTACTCTGCTCCTTCCTGTGGTAGCAGCCAATCCCTTTCCCTAGTAAAGACAGAGTTGAAATAATCATTTAGCACTTCAGCCTGCTCCACCACACACTATGCTCATCCCCCTCCTTCCTCAGCTTGCTTGTCTGCCCTCTACCCTTCCTTCGCTCTGTAACATATCTATAGAATTCTTTCTCCCCATCTCTGATTCCTTGTGCTAACCTAAGCTCTTTTTCAGCCTTGGCAGCTCTTACCCTCCTGACTTCCCTGGAGGTCCTGTGATATTCCTCTGTCTGCATCACTAAGGGAGCACTTGTACCTTCTATAAGCCATCATTTTGTTTCTCACTCCCTCCTGCACTTTCCTTGTCCACTAGTAAGGTTTCCTAGCCCTAGTCATCTTATGGTGGGATCTTGTACAAGTTTTCGTGGCCTACAGGATGCCCAGCTTCATCATTTTCCACTGCCTCTCCGTGCACATCCTTGGTCTTATTTTCCCCATATGTTTGCTGAGGATGTCGGCCATCTCCCTGAAATTTGCCCTCATAAAGTTCACTACTGTGGTCTTTGTTTGATTCCTCTCTTTCCCCAGGTCTAAAGTGAAACATACCATGGAGTTATCACTTCCAGCCAAAGAGTCATCCACCACCAGGTTCTTAACCTGGTCTCCATCTGCTAGTACCAAGTCCAGGATGTTTCTCTCTCTAGTCAGTTCCCCTACCAGCTGAGTCAGAAATTCAGCATGGTAGATAGAGATGCCATGGGTTCCAGTCTGCTCCCAGCATCTTAAAATCACCCAATATCACATTCCCATCCCCACCCGTACTACAGTGCTTTCTCAAGTTGTCAATCAGTTCACTGTCCATGTGCTCCAATTGCATGGGGAGCCTGTAGACGGCCCCTAGATTGACCCTACTCCCATTGTTATTCTGTGCTGTGACCCAGACCGCCGCCACATTCCCTGCACCCTCCTCCTCCCTGCCGCACACTATTTCTTCTCTAATGAACAATGCTTCCCCTCCACCCTTCCCTGCTGTCCTTTCCCTCCCAAGCGTGGTGTACCCAGGTATCGTCATGTCCCAGTCATGGTACTGGGAGACACAGTGCAGGAGAGCATAGAGGCCTACACATCTGAAGTAAAGAAAACAAGGGGAAGGAAGGCATGTGTATGGGTTTAAATATTTATTTTAAATGTAGGTAAGTCTGAGATGTGATTTGTGTGCGAGTGGGTACGGAGATGTGGTCTTATGTTCGTTTTTGAAGTAATAGCAAGTGACAGGTGTTATGTTTCTAACCTTACAAACATGGCTCTCAAAAATCTTTCTTCAAACAATTTCTGGTAGGCACAGATATCTGGGTGTGCAGCATCCTGGGTGGTGAAGCAAATCTCAACCAGGGAATTGGCATCTCACAAGGTCTTATCACATCTCCCTCACTGTGCTTCACCTACCCTGTCTTCCCCCACTTTTACCGTCTACTCACAATCTTGCTGTCTGTCTCTGTCTGTCTCTCTCTCTCTCTCTCTCTCTCTCTCTCCACTTTGTCCCCAGTGTTGTGAAGGCAGGCCTGGATACCTGGAAATGTTCTGGTGGGCTGTCTCTAGCTGGGCCTCTCCCCACCTTCCATTGTGTGACAGTCACCACTGCATACCATACAATATTTTCTTATTAGCTAGGGCTGTCTGGTCACTGCAAGTACATATGACCTGCCCAGACAAAGCTGATGTACCACACTGCAGTTGTATATTGTTAATATGAGTGTGCCACTTGAGACCATTTCTTTGGTTTTTCCAGGTTGGCCCTCCAGTATCAACTATCCAGGTGGGTCCCCTACACAACAGTCCAAACCTGCTTGTCCCTCTGCACCAGCACCCCAACTGGTCATGACTTCCCTGTCCAACCATGGCAGGGTTTTTCCAGCACTGATTTTTCTTATGTTCAAAGGCTGCCTTCTTCAGTGTACTACCTGTTTCTCTGCATGAAGCCCTACCCACCTCAGCCCCCAGCACTCCCACACCATTAGTCTTGCACTTGCTAGAACAAAGGTATCCTCCACTTGTAGGTGTGTAAAGTGTATACATTACTGTTGTGAAACCATTTTATTTCTTTGTCTGTTCTGAAACTGTTGATGCCCTAACTGCATGTGAAATATTTTCTGCCCATAATCATCCTGGCTAACCTGGGTAATTTGAGTTACTTGTTTCTTTGACCCTAAGTCTCCTATTTCCAAAACCTGACCTCTAAATACTAGTCTATGCCTTATCTCATAAAGACTAATTTGAATGACTAATTTGATTTAAAAGGCCTATGGCAGCCCAAAATATTTACTTAACTGTCTTAAACTGCCTGCAGTACATTTTGTATAGAGATAGTTTAGGTTTGACAGGTAGGTTACATAAAAAAAATCTGCTTTTTCCTATGCTTATAACTCAGTGGCATACTGTTACAGCAAACTCTAAACAGCAAAACCATTACAGCGACACAACCTGTCCAACATCCACAGTGTCGAATGGGTTGTTGGAGCGCTGTATGGCTACAGTGACTCCTGGTGTTGGCTGCTCTCCCCAGTAAACTGCCCCCCCCCCGAGTTGATTATATATGTAAGTCCTGGGTTGCAGGGGGGCAAAGCAAACAATGTAGAAAAACCCCGGTGCTTGGGGCACCACAGTAGTCTGTCAACAGATTTGCCAGGTGACGTGGTCACTATTGGCAAATTTCTGCCACTGGGTTGGACATCGACAACATTGTTGTTGACGCGGTGTGGTGTAATCAGCTCCGTGATCTTTAAAGCAGGGACTTGAAATTTTCAGGGGTTACCCTATCACAATATTTCATGAGTTTACAAATTTGGCAAACATTGGGCAAGTAGTTTTGGAAATATTAAAGGATGACAATGGAAATGTGTTCTACATTTGTCACAAGTACATCATTTGAGGGTTTCCCAAAAACTACAAGGTGGGATTTTTAAATAGGCTGGACGCAGATGCAGATGCATTATGTGCCTGCATCTGCACCCACCCACTTGTGTCCAAGCACTCCTGCTGCTAGTTTCAGAAAATGCATCCTCTTATGACAAAAGAGTCATAATTTGCAGCAGAAAATAGACACAACTGTGACTGGGGTCTAGTTTGGACTCACTTGTATCCATTCTTGAATTTTGAAATAATGAAACATGCATATTGGCTGTATCCTTTCAAAAGTGCTGCCCCTAGGAATTACAGTTATATATGCAGTGAATTTAAATTCCGCCAGCGAAGTGGGCAATTCACCTGGTGGAGTAATTCGCAAAAGTTTTCCGCCTAAGGCTAAATTTCGTCTAGGCAAAATTTCACCTTCCACGGCTGAAATTTCACCTTCAGCGGTTAAATTCCACCTTACACAATGAAATTTCACCTTCTTAGGGTGAAATTCCACCTCCCGTGGGTGAATTTCACCACTGAAGGCAGAATTTCACCGCAGAATGTGAAATTTCGCCATTCCGCCAGGCGCAATTTCGCCACTCTGCCAGGTGAAATTGCACATTTTGCTTCATGAAATGGGTGTGATTTCGCAGATTACTCCATGGAGCGAATTTCATGGATTACTCCGCGGAGTGAATTTTGCTCACTTCGGCAATCCCTAGTTACAGTCTGAAATTTGGTACATCATTGTGAACTGGTCTAAGTTTGGTAACTTTTTTGGTCAGTTTTCTCTTTAATAGGTTCAAAATTTCAAGTATAGCAGCAATTTTCATACGGGTTCATCTGCTTTAGTTTGTATCCACCCAGATCTGTGTATACCTGTCACCCACCTGATTTTCAATAGAAACTTAAGTTTGCAACAGAAAGTCACAATTTGCATAAAAACAGATGAAAATTCTATCTGCAAGAATTTTATGATGCTAATTCGGTAATAAATTGGACAGAAGCATAGTAACGTTAGGCCCTATAAAAGATTGTCAATCTTGCTCAGATATAGGTAATATGCTGCTAATAATAGAGGCACGCAGATCCTGAATACATCCCTTTGTAACACTTTCCCTGTTTTTAAAGTTAAAATTATAAAATGGTTTGAAAATTTCCAGCTTTCTGATTGTCTAAAAAAGATCTAAGACCCTTGGGCAGGATTCTCAGCGCATCCCCGACTTGTGCACTGGCGTGATTCTGGATGGGATCTGATGCACCAGCACATCACAGATGTGCTGCACACCACCCATAATGATATGCAGCCATCTGGAGGGGTTGTGCAGGGGGTGTGCTCATGCATATGGTGTGCAACCCCATTCACAACCCATCTTGGAGGTGCATACTCGGAGCAAGTCTGGAGATGTGCCTCTAAGAGATAAGTCTACAACAAGTAGACCTCAGTGGGTGGCCACCCACAGGCAGGCTGCCATACTGCAAACAGCAGCACAGATTGAACAAAGATGTGAATGACAGAGAACAGTACACACTGCAAGCCCATTGATTAACAGGGTCAGCCAATGGGCTTTCAGTAGTACAGTAACTGTCATTCACAGACAGCTCTGTCGGCGGGGCAGCAGTGGCAGAATGTGGGTATATTGTGCTGCCTGCTGATCATCGGGACTTGCTGGGACAGGGGGAGTGGGGTGGTTTGGGGGTGCCTGAGTGGGTAGGAGACAGAGCATCCACTGGACTACCAGGGAAGGGTGGGACTCTTGGCTATGTTTAGATCAGGCCAGGGTGGGGTTTCCAGTCCATCTCCTCTACCGCCTCAGTGAGCAGCTTGCCTCGGGGCTAAAGGCAGGAAGGGGCGTTTTGTGCACTGAACATTACTGCCACAGTGAGCGGCTTGACTCAGGAGCTATGGGTAGGGAGGGGAGGATCTGAGCAGTGACCAGTACTGCTGCTGTTCAGCTTGACTCAGGGGATATGGGCAGGGGTGTGGCAATCACCTGACAGGGGTACTGAGCAAGGCTGTATTACCGCTCATGCAGGGTGCCCGGTGCATTCTGCCAGGCGCATCCTTGCATAGTGCATGCAAATGGGGCCATAATGACATAAAAATGGCCCCATTGTGCCTTGCATGCCTAATGGCCCCATTTGCATGTTATTGGCACTGAATGGCGACTTTGGGCACAGCGCATTATTACATGTGCTGTCCCATTGTATTCCCAGCCCAACCAGGGGTTGTGTTAGCAAATCCATTTTGGAGGCAGTATAGTGCAGTGGGTTAAGGCTCTGAGCTGCAGATCTGGAGACCTGGGTTTGAATCCCACAGCTGCCTAGGTGCATACTGTGCGATCCTGAGCAAGTCACTTAACTTCCTTGTGCTCGCAGGTCACATCTGGAAACAAGCTTTGGCTTAGTGTGCTACTCCTGGTTAAACAATGTTCCCTTATCCCTTATCCAGGGCTGGGCGTGACTGTGGTATTCACAGAGGGGATGCACCAGGAGCATCCCTCAGAGCATCTTCTGTGAATACCACAGTTGGTGCTCGGTGTATCTCATTTGCACGGGGGCATCCGAGATGCGCCGAGCGCAGGTCCTTTGTGAATCCTGCCCCTTGTGATTATCCTCCATAAAAGTGCAGCTGAAATAATTTCAGGCAGTGGGATTTGGCATTTGAACAAATTGCAAACAGAAGTCATGAGCCACTTTACTCAAGCCTGATTTCCATTACAAACATGGCCGCCACTTTTACTCACCGAGAACCTTCAATCAAGCCCAAAAGTAAGGTTCCCTTATACTTATAAATAGATACAGTACATGATCAAATGTTACTAGCTCTAATGATTTCTCTCCCTTCACACATAAGCAAATAAAAAAAAATAGTATTAACAGTTTTAATTTCTAATGGCTGTTTGGTGAATATATGAAAAATTCCCCTGCTGTCCTTGCCAGCTGGTCAGGGAAATCTCTGCTACACAACCTGTCATAGGTAAAACTGAGGCCATAGCTCAATATGAGATGTTTCACTGTGTGTGTGTGGGGGGTTGAATATTTCACCAGTGGAACTGAGCACACATCTTATTTCTTGTATTCCATACATTCCAATGTTAAAAGGGTTATTTTCTCGGTGGAGTATTTTACTTATTAATTATGAGATAACAGCATTTCTTGAGTAGCTGAAGGCACTTGATGATGCCTCGTATCTATTCACAAATAAGGGTGCTTAGAATTGGCCAATTCTGATCTGATTGGACTGTTTAGGAGTTTAGAAATTTACACTTCTTAATCTGATTCCAATTCAATTCCGAAATGGACTTCAAAATTGGAATCAGATTTGGAATCCTAAATATTAAATTCCCACATATAGGAGCAGGTTTTAGGATTCAGTTTAGGGATTAGGATTTTCAGACTGCAGTTCCAAAAAATCCTAATTATGAAAATCAGGTCAGAATCTAATTAATCCAGTTCCATTCAATGCATTCCAAGTAACCCCCATCACAACACACCTGAGGTGTACAGTTATCCCAAAACAAAGTACACCCTGCCATGTCTTATTGCTTAATATGTACTCAATAGTGGAAAACACAAAAAACTTGGATGGTGTAATGAGACTGAAAACACAGAAGAGGTTCTTCCGGTTACCAACAAATTTACAACCATGAGAACGTGGTCAGATTTTAGCCACTGTATTATAGAAAAAATACTGTTAAAACAGGTCTTCTCCCATGCATGTACTTTTTTACACCGATTGGTGACAAACTGACTGTTAAGGTCTGTTTTATTAAACTCACCCTGCTAGAGGTGTCCATTTTGAATAAAATTGAGCATAGAATGTTTTGACTCATACTGTATATACACTCCGGGAGTCTTTGAATTTTATTGCCAAAAGAAGGACAATAGATAAATTATCAAATGTTCACTATACTTTGAAGATATAGCTAGAATTAGACACAGATGCCCATGCAAGTTGATCTCTTAATTAATGTACAGAATTTGTTTAAATTCACCCATTTATCCATCCATCCATCCATCCGTCCACCTTGATGTATTTTGAAAATGTCATCATTTCTACTGTTTGTTAATTCCTGCAGTAGTATGTTCTACATATTAACTATTCTTTGAGTACAGAAAATGCTTTCTGTCATTAGTTCTGAAGTGACTGCGTCAGACTTCTTTGTTGTATCTTCTGGTTGTATACTGGTCCTGTCTAAATTCAATACTCATGTTATTCATTAGATTGTGATCTCCTTGAATGTTGTAGAACAACATCAGATTAGCCCTACTCCATCTGCATACAAACATACAAATATACGAAATTGCCACCTCCACTGACCCCGAGGTATAGAGCATTGCAGTAATCCAACAATGAGGTCACAAGAGCATGCACCAGTGAGGAAAAGTCATCCAGAGGGAGAAGGGATCTAATCTGACTGATGTTCCTGAGATGGTAAAAGCCATTCCAGACTACTGCCAACACCTGAGCCTCAAATGTCGGCCCCTCATGTAGAATGACTCACAGAATGTGCATTATCACACCCCCTATAATAACTTTTTTAAGTGTGGAATTGAATTGCAGGGGAAAAAAAAACACAGGCATCACTTAAGGTAGAAGCACAAAACCACAAAAGTATAGAAATGCAACAGTGGTGTAAAAAGTCTCCTGAATATTCAGCACTATGTGGTGTGGGGGTCCTCAGTGTTTGAAACTGTTCAAAGCAGCATTAGCATGACTGTAACTTTGTCACCCTTTTTCAAAGCACTGCCTATGTTACCCTAATGAAAACGGTACTGAAGACAGAGTAAATGCCATGATGATACCGAGGCAGTGCAGTACAGTGGTTAGAACATCAGCTTGGGAACTGAAGATCACAGGTTCATACCCAGCTAGAATCAAACGCTCCCCATGTTACCTTAATGAAAACAAGATGTTGCATCTTAGTTGGGGTACCCTGGGTAAATAAAATGCAAATATAAAACCATACGATTATGTATCCAGTCAGTCTCCCTCCCTTGCAGATCACTATAGCAGATTAAAAAGGCATCCACATGAGCTGCTCTACAAAGGTATAGCAGATACAAACAATGACAATAACAATGCAGAAAAAATTACAGAAAAGTTATGTTAAAATATTGCATATAGTATCCCCAAGTTGTCTGTATCCTACACTGGAGAGGAGACTACAGAGAGCATACTACTGTACTAATCAGAAGATACCAGTATCATCAGTTCTGGACACTTACACGACACTGCTGTTAATTTATTGGCAGAACCAGCAAATACATTATCAACTGCCAACATGCCTAGAAAGTTTGGGTACTTAGCTGAGCTTGCTACCGCATCTCATACTGATATCCAAATACTGCAAAGAAATGGTCCCTCGCCACTTCTGAGTTGAATTAATTTACTGTAACTAAGCAGAGATAAAAGGCATTGTGAACCTCAAAGTTAAATAAACAACCATGGTGACCATACAGAAAGCCTGGCTTAGCTCCAATACACACAACCATTACTGATGATTTGCCAAACATCTTAGCAATCAAGTTCGGTTCTCTTTCATCACTGATCTTCCTTTACATTGTAATGATCTACAGGATTGCCCATCAACAGTGCATGTTTGCTAAACCATCACAGTTAACTGGCATCAAAATATCCGTCACATAACATACTGTTGTTATATTGCCATTCTTTAGCAAAACCAGTGGCAGCACTTCCCAGATCAGACACCTGAGACACAGCTCAGAGGGATACAGAACCAAAAAGCTGCTTTGCAACCTTTTAAACTTTCTTTAATCTCACACTGACAGTATAATTGGAAGAATCCCCGAGAGCATACTGTTTACAACACCACAAGTCAGCTGTTAGAAATACAGCTCCTCCTCTTCCAAACACCTGGACACACACAGTTTACAGTTTTCCTTTGACCCCAGGACCTTAAGTGCAACCCACCTACTCCAGGGGCCAGCAATGACAATTCAGCTTGCGTCGCTTTTTTTTCTTCTTTTAAAAATAATTTTAAATCTGCCGTTTGTGAGACAGACCCCTCTGAGCATAACTCAAGGGGGTCACAAGCAAGGGACTGGTGCTAAATCATGGTACAATGACTTAGCATGTATCCACTGCAACTGAGAATAGGCCATTCGCTCTTAAAGCAGAACATGCAACCCGGGTAGACCTACTACTAGTCTGTAGTATTTCAGTAGAGTGTTTTGAACAGTATTTATCTGAAAAATATATTGCTTCAACCAATCAGAATGGAGCAGTAAATGCTATATGTACTGAAGCTTTGCTTATCCCCCTCCCCCCCTGTACTGAAGCTTTGCTTATCCCCCCCCACCCCAAGCAAATGAATCCATTTTAATGCTAGGAGTTTTGTGGGAGTCAATCAGTGTGGTGCAGGTAATGGTTATGTAACGACTCTGTACATACACAGCCATGGTTCCTATTACTGCTCAAATCCAATTTCTAGAAATAAATGGTATCAAATTATTCAAAGGTGACTATTCCTCACTCTGCAAAGGGGTACAAGCAATTTTCTCTGTTGACTAAGAAACATCATTACTAGGCTGGCACTGTTAACTTACTATCACTCTAGGTTTTATTTAATTTAAACTTCACTTTTTGTGTGATTAGTGTGATCTCAGTGATCCATTGTAACCCTACTGCTGGAAACTGATAAGGCAAAACCTAATGTAAAACTTTCAGTAACAAAAAATGGAGAGGAGGAGGGGCAGAGCAATTGTTATGACAACCACAGGGATGAAAAGAGGGAAGCGCAAGTTAGAAGACATAAGAGCCCCAGCCTGAGAGGCCAAAATCGCCGACAAGTGCGAAACAAAGTCAGTTTCACTTGTACTCTCCTCCTCCAGGAGAGAACGTTTCTGTGACTGTGTGTGCACAGGTGTGTTCTCCTCTGCCCTGTTCCAACTGTATTTGCAGTTACCCACTAACTACCTGCAGGGGAGTGCAATCAATACCACTCAGCTACCAAAATTCATCTGACAGCTTATATAATAATGGGGGCTAAGAGAATGGAAAAGGCGATCGTCTGCTCTCTGTCACCAGGCATCAGCTGAGATGAGTGATATACTGCTGGAGCAGCGAACGCCCTGTAGTGTGACAGTGCTGTCTGCCCAATAACTGCCCATCCACCACAGCACGGATTGCTAGAAAAATCCTCAATAACTATGCACCAACAAATGAAACCCAAAGCTCGCTCCAGTCAAACACTGAATGCACTGTAATCTGTCCCTCATCAGGAAGCCACAAGCATCACAGTCTGCGTCAGCTTCTTAAAACAGGTTTAATGGACTGTATAACACCATAATATTAACTGATCATCTTGCTTGACATTTAAGTCCCACAAAAGAACGTACCCAGGTGATAACAAAAATAACAAAAAAGGTATCTTGGCACTTTCTGATGACTTTAGTTGTGTTATATAAACATCTTTCCTGAGCTAAAATAAAAAAGGATGGACTTACATGCCTGGCAACTTGATATGACACATGATCACATTTTACCACCCACCCCATGTCAAAAAAAACTTTAGTACCTTCCTCATGTGATAATGCTACACCATCCAGCCAGCTCCCATTCGCCTGGCTTTGTAACACACTTCCCTTACCTTTCCCTTTCAAGAAGAGGCCATGGCTATAGTGTTTGTGTTGGCAATTGGTTGGTTACTACAGATCGGAGCAGTTTGAGTGTTGAAGGAGGATGTGTAATAACTAGGAGAGAGAGAGAGAATACGGAACTAGCAGAGTCGACTGAGATACTGAGAGGGGCGGAGCGATGCTCAGAATAAAGGGGACAGGAACAGAGGGGTAGGGGCGGTACAGTGCACAGTGGGCGGTAGCGGTAGGGTTTCGACAGCTTGGTGGGGAGGAGCTGCACTAAAAGAGCATGGGCACCAGAGAGGGCCGGGGTTGTGATGGTCGGAGAGAATTCAGGTTTTTTTTAATTACTGAAAAAATGCAGGCTCTCCCCATGCAGCCCTAATAAACCAGCATACAAGTAATGCTGCCATCTAGTGGCTAGTAATAGGAACATCCAAATATCTGTACAGCCTGTAGACAGCAAACAGCATTGCAGCCAGGATAGAAGGACAAGAAAACCGGGCACTCAAGGAGCAGTCAGTGAGTACTTTGTATATTATGAATCCACAAGGAAATGAAATGCTACCTAACAAATTTATTGTGGACAGTCACATGTTGGTTACATGTAGGGAGCTTCTATAGTCAAGAATGCACTGGTGCTTCAACCATAATATTCGTCAGGGGGCTGAGTCAGTCAAGTTGCTCCTTCCCATTTATACCCTGACCTAGCAGAACAGTGCTACCTGACTGAGTGCTTTGTTTACAGAGTGAACCTGCAGATGGTCAGTGGCTCTGGGGGGATTATATCAAGAGATACAACAGTTTATAAACATTAGAATAAAGCACTGCTAATTAAATAATCAAGGCATACACAGTGACTTAAGTGCATAGTATACAAAAACATTTTTATAAAGTGAAGCAGTGCACTTTAAAACAGCAATCTCAGGCAAGAATATAGCAAAAGGCAAGCCAGGCAGATGTAAGCCATCACTGGCTAAAGGTGTTCTGCCAACTGGTAGTTATACAAGCATTTGTCAATGCCGAATGTTGCTTGCTTGTATGTGCTGTTTAGGTATTTGGAAGTGATAGTTCCATGCCTTCCTCCCAAGTCATCCACTGTGTCTTTCTGCTCAGTAATCACAGACAAGTGGGAGGGGCAAGGGCCACAGCAGTACAGCAGTTGCCAAGGGGGTGAAGAGGTGGACAATAGTCCATTCAAAGGCAAATGAGTCCTGCACGAGCTCACTAAATTGAAGGTGGACAAAGCGATGGAACCAAATGGCATACACGCCCAAGGATATTAAGAGAACTGCGAAGGGAGATAGCAGTACCTCTGCCAGCCATGTTCACTGAGTCATTCAACATGAGTGAATTGGAGGAGGGCACATGTGGTCCTCTACACAAATGCAGCAGCAGGGAGGAGGCAGGGCACAATAGGCCATTCAGCCTCACCTCAGTAGTGAGGAAGATCATGGAGGCATTGCTTAAAGAAAGGATAGTGGGGCATCTAGATGCCATCGGAGCCCGGGACCATAGACAACATGGATTCACAGTGGGGACATCATGTCAGACAAATCTGGTTGATTTCTTTGACTGGGTGACAAAGGAAGTGAATCAGGGTGGGGCAGTGGACAACACTTACTTTGATTTCAGCAAAGCCTTTGACACCATCCCACATAGGAGGCTGATAAACAAGCTGGGTAGGCTGGGCATGGGGGAAAGGGTGGTAAACTGGGTTAGAAACTGGCTAACAGACAGGAGGCAGAGAGCGGTGGTAAATGGGAAGCAGTCTAGGGAGAGGGAGTGACCAGTGGGGTGCTGCAGGGTCTTCATTAGTAACACTGCAGAACGGCTGAAGGGAATTTTTTCACCAAATTTTCAACATAGCCATTTTAAGACCTCTGCTCATGAACAGTGTCACTGTGATTTTCTTGATCTGTCCCAAACATTGATTGCGCACACTGACTGCGCCATTGTGCGCTACATGCACAGAAACACATTTTGGGCGACATGTGAAAAATGACAGCTGTACTGCTCATAAGGAGGTGTGGTAAAATGGCAATGTTGAAAATCTGGAGTGCAAATATTAAAAATGTGCGAACTTACTAGAATGGGTAGGAACTACGCAACGCACGCTCGTAAAACAGTCATTTTTAGGAATTTTTTCACCAAATTTTCAACATAGCCATTTTAAGACCTCTTCTCATGAACAGTGTCATTGTGATGTGCTTAATGTGTCCCATACATCGATTTCACACACTGACTGCGCCATTGTGCGCTACATGGGCGAAAACATGTTTTGGGCGAGATGTAAAACATGATAGCTGTACTGCTCATAAGGAGGTGTGGTAAAATGGCAATGCTGAAAATCTGGAGTGAAAATATGGAAAATTTGCGAACTTACGAGCGTACGTAGGAACTGCGCAATGCATGCTCGTAAAACAGTCATTTTTAGGAATTTTTTCACCAGATTTTCAACATAGACTTCTTGAGAGCCCACCTTATGAACACTGGCAGTGTTGTTTCATTAATTGTTCCCAAAAGGTGATTTCACGCAGTGACCGTGAAATCACCCATCGGGCCCGATTAACGCCATGACAGTGCAAGAATTCATGAGGAGGGGTCCTAAAAAACCCCATGTTGAAAATTTGGGCCCAAAATTCTCCAAAATGCCTGAGACATGCAACAAAGTTGAAAAAACCCTATTTATTCCATTATACAGCTTACCGGCATTTCCTCAGTTCGCGGTCGGCTTTGAAGAGTGCAGACGTGTTCCCGGTCCACCGAAGATCGTCATGCCGAGCTCCAGAGGTAAGTATGGGGTGAGGGGTGTGTGGGGAGGCAGGGTGCGCGAGTGGGTGGGTGCGGGTTGTGGGGGCAGGAGACTACGAGGGACCTTTTTTGTTTACAGGTTTTTTTTTTAAGATGATGCGGGACGCTTGCCACGCTGGGGTGGGCCTCAGCGTGGCAGCTGGAAAACTATTTGGGGATTGGGCACCCTCATTGGCCATAACAAGCTTTGCCACACTGGGGTGGGCTCCAGCGTGGCACCTGGAAACTTTGGGGGCATGCAGCCGTGAGACCCGGGAGAGTTGGGCACCCACACCGGCTATAACAGTTTTTGCCACGTGGGGTAGGCTCCCAGTGTGGCACCTGGACAGCTTTTGTTGGGGGTGTGGAACTGACGGGGATTGGGCACCTGTCGGCCATACAGTGTGTGCGTGGGGGAGGAGCGCATCAGCAAGCAGTATGCGTGCTGCGTGTGTGGTAGGGAGAGCTCTGCTCACTGAAGTGGAGCTCTCCCTTTCAACTGTACGACCACTGAATTTTCAACTGCTGTCATAGACAGCTGCAGCAGTGATTGGGGAACTGCGGCCGCGCTTGCAAACACACTGACTGAATTGGAAGACGGGTGCCACACCTCCAAAAACTTGGATAATGGCACTATGTTTCTTGCACATGCGTGCAAGCAACATAAAAATAGACAATGAATTATACAAAATAACTCTGAATTATATAAAAATACAAGCACGTTGCTGTGTCACATACATGCTAAGCAAAGCAGTTTCATATTGTGTGGTGCAGTAGTGGACTGGTGTTTTGCTAGTTAGAGGTGACACTGTGACATACATTGCAACTTACAGGATCTGCGATCTCCCCCATTACAACTCCAAATGAGCTTATATAATGGGGGATCTGCTTGCCCAACACCACAGTCTGTGTGAAGTCTGAAAGAGAAATAGAGAAAAAGACAAAAATACAGTACACCTAATATATTTGGTGTTGAAAATATTTCATGGTCCGAGCAGTGGCAGTATTTTCGCTGCACATAATTTTTGCAGATCAATGCTGCTAATTTCTTCTTCTGACTCCAATCCCTGGGTTACCTCATCATGATTTTCAGTAACAGCTGCCATGGCTCCTGGTTGCTGCTTGATTCATCCCGAATCCCTGGCTCATCCAAATTCACTTTGCCGCAACAGCTGATTGATTTCTCTCTCTCACTCTAATGCCCACTGCTCACTCTCTCGCTCTTCTTTGCTCACTGTCAGTATACAGTTCAGTATTGTGAACTATTACTGTGCTAGTCAGTACTGTACTAAGAATTAAAACTAAGCACAGATTGCTGGGTTACTCTGATGTTCTAGGGTTGTACAGTCGAGTAGGAGCAGTCGGGGTAGTGTAAGTATGAGACGGGGTGCGGTTGTTGTGAGCTGTGGGCAGCTGAGGCAGGGACAGAAACAGAGACTGGATATGCTCCAGATCACAGTGTGCAAAAGGTAAGAAAGGAGCAGGATTGAAATAAAAAACAATCAAATCAATGAAAGATGTTGTAGGGTGTTGTAGACTAGTCAGAAGCAAGTTGGAGAGTTTTCAGACGACTGACTAAGAATAGCATTTTTTTTCCCATAAAATATATTTCACTTTCATATTATTTTCACTGATTCAGAGTGGTCAGCGAATATAGCAAAAATAAAATGAAAGTGAAGTATATATTAGTCTGCATTAAAAAATAGCAATAGTGGGAGGGTTTTGACAGCTTGGTGGGGAGGAGCTGCACTAAAAGAGCACGGGCACGAGAGAGGAGCAGGGCTGTGATGGGCGGAGAGAATCTGGTTTTTTTTTAATTAAGAAAAAAGTGCAGAGTCCTCACTCTGTTCGTTAAAGGACTGCAGGCTCCACCCATGCAGCCCTAAAAATCAGTACTACCTCTGCCTTCCTCCAATTGAGAAGTACTTCACCACTGGTTAGTGATAAGTTACATATGTATAAAAGTACACCTGAGATTTTAATGATAGTCTCTTCAATATTTTTTTGGTGAGATTCTATTTGGGCTTGCAAATTTATCTGTTTGTAAACGTTTTTTTAACTTTTTGTTTATTAATTTTTGAAATACATTAATAATATATTCCAAGAAATGGCATACAACTCATAGCAGGACAGGTTACCTTATACAAGGATCACAGAGTCACATTTCTTTAGCGGTACATCAGGGAGGGTACAGCACATAAAACATTAATTCAACTTGTAGACACAAGAACTATATGCAACCAATGCTTGGTGGTAGTATTGTAACAATTTATAAAAACACTACAATGTAATTTAACCCTAAAGGTCATTATATGTTAGTAATTACTAATAAGCAAAAAACTTTGTTAATGCACCAGTTAGGGTAACTTAACACCACAAAAGTAGGGAAATGAAGTGTTAGGGTTTCCAACCCCAACGCCCAACCCCCACCCCCCAAGCAGCAAAAGGAAAAAACATTAGGGTTTTGGATCTCAGAAGTCTTGGGGAATCTCTAGTGACACCTTACTTGGGGATGCCAGCCCTAATGCTTCCCTTGTCCATAGCCTATAGTTTGAAGACAAGGAACAGCTCATACACTCTACAACGGTACAGAAGTATGTCTCACCACATGTTGCCAATACAATTTGTTGTAGCTTTCTTCATGCAGGGCCTACAGGGCCTTATCTGAAGAAAAGAGATCACGTGTGATGTTTGCTCAAGGAACGGGGTGGGCATTAGGGTTGACAACCCCAAGGAAGACCCCCACCACTGATTCACCAAGACTCTGGAGACCCAAAACCCTAATATTTTTTTGGTTTGCGACTTGGGCATGGGGATGATGGCAGGGGGCGTGGTCAGGCCTCATTTAACAGACTGGGTATGCGCACCTCCCCAGCCTGCCAGAGAAACTCTCCCAAAATAGCCAAGAGGCGCACCTCGTACACTACCTACTCTAACCTATTTAAAACCTTTTAATAAAGCTTACCTGTGCCAGGAGGTTCTGAAAACATCTGAAAATAGCTAAAATATTACTCTTGAATTATAATGGAAAACAATTATTATTTCAGTTCTAAGAAACAAATTTGAGGTAGAACTGGCATACACTTTCCCTTACCCCTGATTATACCTCTCAAGAAATATATTAAACAGGTTACCCCATTAAAGGAAAGCAGTCATTTAAGTAGAAACCCCTACCTCCAAAGCTTTGCCCCTGATTAGGCTTTTTATCAATATTTCAATATTTTTATGCCATTGGAGCTTACAGTGTTTAATTTTGTAAAAGCCTGCAATCTTCAGACATGGCAAACACTGCGCGGGTCCATTTGGTATGAAAGTGCGGCACTGCACCGCTCGGTTCAATACAAATGAGCTATTCGGTGTATAAAAGGTGGAAAGACAGGGCTGGCCAGTGCTTAATAGGACACTGGAAGACTCTTGGGTAGGACCCTACAAACAGAAACCTCAAAGTAGGCTGCATATAACTTTATACAGTTTCATATCACCTTTCTAGTTTCATATCACATTTTTATGTTCAACTGCTGGCGCTCTTAAGAAGAGAACGTTGTGAGAGAATGCACACTTTGGAGGTGTATCTCTCCTTTCAATCCACTGCTCCGTTGAACAGGCGAATGGGTCCTGCACCAATGGGTGTGGAGTTGTGTATGACAGCGGTGGTCTCCGCTCCAAAGAAAACCACCGCTGTCATACAGAGCACCACGCCACGCCACCCCCGCGCCATGCCGCCCTGAGTCTTGCTGCCACGCTGGGAGCCCACCCCAGCATGGCAAACGTCCCGAAGTTAGCCTTGCGACGGGGTGCCCAATCTCCGTCGGCCTCGCCCCCAGCCATCCTTCTGCCATGCTGGGAGCTCACCCCAGCGTGGCAAATGTCCCACGTAGTCTTTTTTTTAAACCTGTAAATCAAAAACGGTCCCACTGCGCTTCTCCCAGCTCCCCACAACCGCACCACCCACTATGCACCAGCCTCCCCACCCCCACCCATACTTACCTCCGGAGCTAGGGCGACGATCTTCGTGGACCAGGAACATGTCTGCACTCTTCAAAGCCGACCTCAACTGAGGAAATGCCGGTAAGCTGTATAATGGGCTAGATAGGGGTTTTCAACTTATTGCATATCTCAGGCATTTGGGAATTTTGCACCAAATTTTCAACATGGGGTTTGGGACCCCTTCTCGCGAATGATGTCACTGTCATGGCGTTATTCAGGCCCAAAGGGTGATTCTGTCAGTCATGCGTGAAATCACCCTTCAGGCCCGAATAACGCCATGACAGTGACATCACCATGAGAAGGGATCCTAAAACTCATGTTGAACATTTGGTGCAAAATTCCAAAATGACTGTTTTACAAGTGTTCATTGCGCAGTTCCTATGCACGCGTAAGTTTGCGAATTTTCAATATTTTCACCCACATTTTCAACATTGCCATTTTACCACCTCCTTATGAGCAGTGCAGCTGTCATTTTCACATCTTGCCCAAAACATGTTTCCGCCCATGTAGCGCACAATGCCACAGTCGCTAAGCAACTCAGTGTATGGGACATATTAAGAAAATCACAGTGTCACTGTTCATGAGCAGAGATCTTAAATGGCTATGTTGAAAATTTGGTGAACAAATTCCTAAAATTAACTGTTTTACAGTAGTGTGCTAGTAGTTCCTACCATCGCCGTAAGTTTGCGAATTTCCAATATTTTCACTCCAGATTTTCAACATTTCCATTTACCACACCTCCTTATGAGCAGTACAGCTGTCATTTTTCACATCCTGCCCAAAACGTGTTTCCACCATGTAGTGCACAATGGCGCAGTCAGTGTGTAAATCAATGTATGGGACACAGTAAGAAAATCACAGTGACACTGTTCATTAGCAGAGGTTTTAAAATGCCAATGTTGAAAATTTGGTGAAAAAATTCCTAACAATGACTGTTTTACAAGCGTGCATTGCACAGTTCCCACGCATGCTCAGAGGTTTGCGAATTTTCAATATTTCCACTCCAGATTTTCAACATTGCCATTTTACCACACTTCCTTATGAGCAGTACAGCTGTCATTTTTCACATCCTGCCCAAAACGTGTTTCCGCCTATGTAGCGCACAATGGGGGTAACAAAAAGGTCATGCTGAAAATTTATTGTGCAAATACCAGCAATCGCACAGGGCATTAGGGTAAAGCACCATACGTGCCAAACACCACTGCAAATACCTGCAAGCGAACGTTCGGCATTGACAAATGCTTGTTAGTATATGAACAACAGGTTGTAGTGCCTCTACTGTATACTTTTATTCAGTGCAGGACTTCTTTTCCCAAATATGTTGTTGTAGGCCCAAACAGGATGCATTTTCTGGCATCCCTTCATTTATTTTCCCTTTTTCATTCTGGTATACAGAAAAAAAATAAGTAAACACGAAGGGGAAAGTTTTGTCTCTATACAGAGAGGTACAGCAGTGGACACCTTTTGGTATTTTCAGTTTCTGGCTGAAATGTGAGTCCGTGGTCAGATTGTTCTCTCAGTTGTATTTTAACTTGGTTTCTTTGCTTTACACCAAATACAAGGTCAGTGAGAAACCAACAAACTGGAGCACAGTGTTTTCTAACCAGGCCGTAAATGTTTGTTTCAAAGGTCCTAACTCACTATGAAGGGAGAAAATACTATTTTTAATACATTTCTCACTTCATCACTTCTTAGCACATTATAGGAAGCATAACTTTAACTAAAGGTATGTCATACCCAAACGGAAATATAACAGCGCTTCCAGGCTAAAACCAAAACAAGGTGCTCTCTTTTAATGATGCTTTCCTAGGCGGGAGGGGGAGGATCCTGACGAGACCTGAAACAAAGGGATAGTAAGACAAGTACATTTGCAGGTGGTCTGCCTGCAAATGGTAAAATATAGTGGTTAGAAAAAGGGTATATGAAGGAGAAGAGAAGAGAAGAGAAGAGAAGAGAAGAGAAGAGAAGAGAAGAGAAGAGAAGAGAAGAGAAGAGAAGAGAAGAGACACTGCTGCAGCAAACTTTAGGGATGAAAAAATGGTCTCTCAGAATTCAAGGCACACTAGACACTCAGGAGAAGTTCCTCTGGCCATTTCTTCTCCCTCCAGGGCACGCACTCCAAAAGAAAGCTTCTCCAAGGCTCCAACATCCCCACTTCCTGTTGACCACGGTGAAGTAGACCCATCTGAGACACTTGGAGGGGGTCCCCAGAGGAAGATTGGTGGGGCGCAGTCAAAAATACATTTCGAGGCCAAGCTGGAACAGATCCTACACACAGGCAGTCACATAATACCTTCCCCCCAAAATCCACATCTCACAGAATGCTCATCAGATGGTCCTTTTCCTCCTGCTTGCCACAACCACAACAGCAGTGAGGCAGGAACCATTGCCAATGGCTCCTCTTTGGGGGGAGAGTCTTCTTCTGCTTTAAATCCTCTGCCTGCCATACTTCAATGCCAGTCCATATGACCACCCCAGAATCTTTATAGCTGTTAACAATCCTCCCCACGGTGCTCAGATGGTGGAAGGAAATGAATGTTTCAGCTTGCTCTCCTGGATGCCTTCCATGCAACATTCAGCTTACTCCAACACCACCACACCTCTCAAGATATTACTGCAAAATGGCACTGAGATTGACAGTAGTTCTCCCCTCTGCAATGCTATCCACCAATCAGGATCACAGGAAGATGTCTCGTGACCAGCCAGTCACATGCAAGCACCACACCAGGAGAGCTGGGGCCTGTTTTCATACTAGGCCTAACCCCTGCACCACCACAGAAAAGTTTTAATGCACCACACAGCCCTCACAGGACAAGAGGCCCACCAGCACCTCTGCTCTGGAAAATAAGGGGTGCTTTACCATTTGAGGTGCAAGAAAACATCCTGGATGAGCCCCCACATGTAGCCACCCCTTCCCAATGTCTAGGGGTAGACGATGGTCCAGAGGAGGAGGTCCACAGCACAGAAATCTCACCAGACTATCCTCTGGTTCAAAGCTTGGAATAAAATGTGGGCCTACCTGGAGATGTCTTCATAGCAGCTGGAGCCCCAGGATCTACGGCAGTGAGCACACAAAGGCATCCCAAAACTCACCCAGAGATACTTGGCTCTGTATATCTTCATTCTTCAGTCATAAGGATCCACCCCACCCCGGAGACATAGAGGTGCAGGCTTTAATTAGAGCCCCCTGGAAAAATGAACTCATTTGGAAGTTAAAACTCAAGGACTTGCATTTTATTAGAATCCTTATTTATAAATGGAGCAAGACTCCTGATTTCTTTTCTAAAAGAATATTTTATTTCTCCTGCACCCAAGTGATTACAAGGGCTACAGGGGTCCACAGTTCTTTAAAGATAACTCTCAGCTCCATGGAGCTAAACATTTGTACAAGTGAGGAAGGCAGTCAAAATAGGCAGAGGAAGTTCTTCTAACAGCTACAATACAGCAGCCAGATTTTCCTCTGCAATAACACAACCTCTATATACTGGACCGTGAAGCTCCAAAGATGTCCACTCGCACTGGTAAATACCTGGCACTTCACTACTTAAACAAATGGGGCTTTTCCATTTTCCTCTCCCTGGGAAAGTGTACAGCTTCTCCCAAAACCCACCCCTGGCTCTTTCTTCCAGCCTCCAAGGGACACAGATGGTGTGGTACCAGCACGATCCACCACACCATACCCCATTCTCCGCTCACCCAGGCCATCCCCTGGTTCTGCCTGGTTCCCCAGAAATGATACTGCCTCAAACCAGCATCCCAAAACTTGATGTGTAGAAGGGCTCCACATTTAACAACTGTACTGACACCATTCCTCTACACTCCCACTGCTGCCCAATCTTAGCAACCAGCTCAAAGGGAGACCTCTAGGGCAGTCTGCAGCTCACCCAGCAATGTCTGGCAGCCCCAAGGCCTGTCCCTCCAAATAGGCCCTTTACATGGGTAGAGGTTCCCCTCAGCCCTCTCACCAGTGTCCTTAGGCCGACTTGACACTCTGAGCCGCAGAGGCTTGACCCAACCTACTGCAGCCACGACAACCCAGGCACACAAATACCACTACCGGGGCCTAAACCCAGACCCCAAGTCCGCCCTGTCCTGCACATCCTTCTACTGATGGAACTCTCCCTTCCGGCAACCCAGGGCCCGAGACCCCAATATAAATGGCCACAGCTGTCTCACGCTGTACCCTCCTATGGATGGTCACCCAGGGGGCCCGACTCATCTCTGCAGTACAAGCTGGCCTGCCTAAAGTGGGGTCTCCACCCCACACTGCCCTGCAGTGCCCACTGGTCTCTTCTGCTGTCCTCCGTGGCACCACCCTAAATCTCTATGAACTGCCTATTTATACCCTAAAAACTCTGCTCTGTGCTGCCACCAAATGGCAGCTAGCAGAAATTGCTCCCCCAGAGCACTAAAGTCCATAGACCCTAGGGGTGACTGAAAAGGGTAGAGTGCCCTTAAAGGAAGAATAAGCCTCTCTCAAATGAGAGGGGACTTACACTTGCGCCATTTGAGAGGAGTACATGTGACCTAAGTACTACCACAGCCTTGCTTATTTAGGTTATCCCAACTGTGCATATTCTCAAAAGATCATTACAATGGTTTTTGGCTGACAATACAATGAGTACACAATATGTCACTCAGCTTGTTATTCATCTTGATGCAGAACTTGATGCAAGGTGTACCACAGTCATGGATAACTGCTACCACATATTTGCTACCATGCTGAACCCTAGGTTCAGATGTGAGATCCTTCATAGAGCCATGGACAGCCACAGGGTGACTCATTTTAGGCAACAGCTCAGTGAAGAGTTAAATAGTGCCATGCAGGCAGTCAGACACTCAGAAGAGGAAGAAGATGCTCCAGTTCAGGTTCCTGAGAGAAACAGGCATGTGGTAGCTTGGAATCGAATAGTACTGGTTCAGATGGGGAAAGACAGCATAATGGCAGTGCAGGGTAGAGTGACTGGGCATTACTCAGCACATCATTGCATCAACAGCAACAAAAACGCTCACAGTCTCAGCCTGTCTCTGTAGAAAATGTACTTAATGGTTACTTTTCGGAATCAACTGAGCCATTTACAGTTGATCCACTGAGCTACTGGATTCAGAAAATTAACTCCTCTCCTCACCTGGCACAACTTGCTTTAAAATACCTAAGCTGCCCTCCTACAAGTGTCCTGTCCAAGAGGATCTTTAGAACTGCTGGTGACGTTGCTGACCCACACCATTCCAATCTGGAACCTCAGCACATTGAACAGCTAGTATTCATTAAGCCAAACTTATCAGTAGTTGGCTACAAATGCGATCTGCCCACATAAAACTGGTGGTACAGTACTGCTCTCGATCTGCCTAATGTTACAAAAGTGTAATGTTACTTTTTTTTGGCTCATCCTTTCTTCTTTCTATCACATTAAATATTTAATTTAAAGGGTGACTCTCCACTCCTTGCCATACATGCTGTAGGATCACCATGAGGCCCCTCTTAAAGTAGAAACATTTAAATAATGTATCATGTTTTTAGTGCACTTACTATTGTGTACTTTAGGTTACTAATTATCTGTTGGTAGAAAAGGACCGCCCGGTCCACACAGCCTGCCCAGATTAGCCATCCCTGCCCTGTGCTTCTTTGCAGAAGCTAAACCAACCCTGCTGCCTCCCTGCCTGTTTTGAAATACATCCTAGGCTTATCTCATGCACCCTTGAAGCCCCACACTGTTTTCACTGCCATCACTTATGCTGGTAGTCTGTGTCAGGCATCTACCATGCCTCCTGTGAATAATTTCTTCACATCTGTCTTGAACTCCCCCTTCAGCTTCATCACATGCCCTCATTGCCTCCAGTACTTGTGCTCTTTCTCATTTAAAAGAGACTCCCCTTATGTGCCCTCTTCACCCCTGTGACATACTTGTATAGGTCTCTATCATGGCATCTCGATCTCCTCTCTTCCTGGGGTGCACATACAATGCACTTATGCCAGTGTCATTTTAGTTGCCCTAGACAAGACACAAGACATCACCTCATCTACAGCCTTTGGTAAATCTATGATGACCATCTGTCAACTGACCATTGACCAGTGAAGTAGTTTGTTGTCATTTTGGGCTGTTGAAAATCTGTTAGGGGGTGTTCATGGCAGAATTAACTGTTGTACTTCAAAAGGGAAGGAAGTGGTGGACTTTAACAGTGTTATAATGTCTTATTTAAAAAAAAAACACTTATCTGGGACCGAATAATGAATAATGAATATCTGGAGTCCCAAATACGACTATTTGTCCAAATAGTTGAATTAAGGTATTCGCACTATCCACAAATGTTTCTAGATTTCTGATCTCTTGGATATTTTTCATTTAATTTTTTAGGTAAGACAATTCCTCTTCTAGGGCTTAAGTTCTGTTGCAGCGGATATATATTAAAACACTTTCCTCTTCTATTCCAGGTGCATAAAAATGTTATTCATTGTACATGTAGCACATTGGACCCCCCATCCCCTGCTCACAACCCTCAAGCTCCAATAATACATTATCCATATTTACAGATTTAAATGGGATTTTATCAACAATACCTTGGCCCCAGTCTGGAGTTTCTTGGCCTCCTAGCCTTCATATGCTGACGTGGACAGACATGAGCCTCTGCCCATGTCGCCTCGGCCCTGTGCTCACCAATGCTTGCATTGACACCAGCATTTGTGGTCCTGAAACCAGCAGTAACACAACACTCACTTCTGATTTGGTGTTTCTGTGCACAGTGTTTTCCCAGCCAACAACTGACTTACAGGTCTTAAAATCACCTTTGGGCTGTGCTAAAACCATAACTTGGTGTTAAAACTGCTAAAGGTAGCCCTTATAAGGGCTATTAACATCATACAAGCCTGTTGACCTACCTCCTACTCAGGCAGCACTGCTCCAGCTGTCACCTGTACTCTATAAGCTTTAGATTAGGGGGAGACCATTTCTTGAATTTTTGTTTTAGGTTTAAAAGTGGAGTAACCCCCCTGCAGGGGATTACCTGTTGTTGCCTGATGCTCCCCCAATCTCTCATCTCCCCCTCTGCTGGCCCAAGTCCCCTTTTGTTTTTTAAGTCTCTGTATGGCCTCTCCACACTACTGCAGCTCAGTTCAGGTCTGGATGAGCTAAATCGCAGAGCTGCCACCCTGTTGCAGGGCCAGCGATCCGCACAACCACAGGAGTGCATTGGTGTTTCAGCAGTTCTAGCAGCCAAGCGGCTACTTCTCCAGGGGTGCTAGTCCCCAGTTTAGGCTAATCAGAGACTGGAGACCTGGAGAAAGTGAAGGAGGTGTCACAGCAGTGCTTCTTTTAGGAGCTCCAATAGCACTCCAGGATTGGTGGAGGGTGACATGAATATTAATGAAGGAGCCTGGCTAGTATCTGGGGACCATGCGAAATGGTGCTAGCAACAGGCAGGGGAAGAGGGCACAGGGACTGCTTTTGGACAGTAGGGCAATGGTGAAATATAAATGTTTACTCTGGCTGCAATGGGACTTACAAGTTGGGACATATGTGGACTAATCAAAGTCTCTGTTTCTGAGAGTTGGGGTGGGGGGCTGCAAGTCCTAAAAAAAAACAAAAACGGACAGACTTCTTCTGTGCTGTGTAGTCACGATTTTTTTATTTTTATTTCTCATTGGCCTTTAATTAAAGCCCCCCATTCTCAGAAAGAGAGACTGATTTATCAGTGACACACACTGGGGAGGCTGCACCTTACGCAAATGTTCATTTCCTGAGGATCTTCTGGGAATCAGTTTCCAGGACTGAATTTTAACATATGCGGACTACCAGTAGGATTGCTTATCAACAGCCATGATGTGATACTTTGACCCCCTATAGACAGCCAATAAGCTATCTAGGCATCCAAAACTGTTGGTGAGGGCTCATGGGAAAAGGTGTGAACTGATTTCAGGCACCAAGAGACCTTTATCAATCAATGATCAGAGACGGCTAATAACTGTGGACATTGGTGATTGATAACTGGCACCAACCAATCAGAGGGCAAGATTTTCAGGAAAAATCCAAGGGACTTTGGGCAGTTTGGGCAGTCTGATCTGGGCTCTGATCGAGTCAAGAATGGCTCAGTGTTGTGTTGGGAAAAGTTAAAAAGGCCTTTCATTTTTATTTTTTATTTATTTCTTCTAGGATTACAAATACCTTTTACAAAGGTTCCACGTCAGAGGCAGTACAATACAATGATACATAATCGGGCATAGTGCAATAGACTACAAGACAGGTGATAAAGCAAAACAAAGCATCAGATTTAGCATACAGTTGCAAAACTTAATTATAGGTAGAGCTTGCCAAGGGCAGTTGTTAATTAGGATATAGGAGAGGAAGAGTAGCAGGAAGGGGTGAATGGGGGGGATGGTAGTGAAAAGGGAGAGGCAGGAAGGGAGTGGAACAACATGAGGCAAGGAGGTGTGGACTGCTTAGCTGAGATGGAAGATCCTGCTAGGTAAGACAGTCGCAGGTGCTAGAGGCAGCGAGGTGGAGTCGGAGACTTGAATTAAAAGGTCCCAGCTTTGGTGTGGAGGAGATGTCAGTGTTAAGGTTATTCCACCAATAAGGAGCCCGGTAGGCGAAAGAGCATTGACCCAAGGAGGTTCTGCAGTGAGGGATCTTCAGGTGATGGGAGTCAGAGCGTCTCGTGTGATGGGAGTTACTACTGGGGTTGAGGAGAGATAGTACCCCAGGTGGAGCCAGGCCCATTGTGATCTTTTTAGCCATTATACAGGTTTGGTATTTTATGCGATTAGATAGTTGTAGCCATCCTGACTGTGTGTAGAGGTCACATGTGTGTGTTAGGCGGTTAGACCCAGTGACTAGACAACATGCTTTGTTGAGCGTGGTAGAGATATGTCTAAGGGCCGTAGTTGTAGCCGCTCCGTAAATAATGAGGCCATAGTTGATGATGGAGGGAATCGAGCTTTGCACTGCAATACTCAGGGCAGCGGGAGTTAAGCAAGACCTATGTCTGTAGAGAAGGCCAATACGCATGTTGGCAGCTTTGGCGATATTGTCAATGTGGAACGTGTAGGACAAGTTACAGTCAAGAGTGATCCCTAAGTATTTGAAGGTTAGGAACTGTTCGATAGTTGACCCATGCTGGTTTGTTATGCTCAGTGGAGGAGACTTGTGTTTGTTGTGGGAGTTT
Organism: Neoceratodus forsteri; assembly: GCA_016271365.2. Taxonomy (NCBI): domain Eukaryota; kingdom Metazoa; phylum Chordata; order Ceratodontiformes; family Ceratodontidae; genus Neoceratodus; species Neoceratodus forsteri. The sequence continues at coordinate 920,829,062 of CM057450.1, read as the reverse complement.
CGAAAGAGCATGCATTTGGTCTCTTTATAGTTGAGTATTAGTTTCTGTGAACCAAGCCATTTTTTCAATGTGAGAGTAAACCAGTTGAGATTGTTTTGCATGGAGTGCTGGTCCTTGTGGGAGGAGAGAATAACTGCATCATCTGCATAAAGAATAATTTGTTTGGGGCAGGCTTTAAGGAGGTTATTCAGGAAAAGGGAGAAAAGGAGTGGTCCCAGTATGAAGCCCTGGGGAACACCCGAGTAGACTGGTAGAGTGCTTGAGAGAGTACCTGCAATCTTCACTCATTGTGATCTGTTAGACAAGTAGCTTTGGAACCAGGCCGTTGAGTCAGGGGAGAGTCCCAAATTTGAGAGTTGGTTTAGAAGCAGGTTGTGGTGTACGGTATCAAAAGCCTTTAAGTCAAGTCGATGTATACAGCCCCGGCAAGGTGGCTGTTGTCAAGGGAATTGTGTATAGCAGCGGTAAACTCCATTAGGGCAGATGTGGTGCTATGTCCTTTCCTGAAGCCATGCTGCTGAGCACATAAGATGTTGTGGTTGTCCAAGTAGTCGGTGAGTTGGTCAGATACAATACGTTCGAGTGCTTTTGATAGGGGAGGTAGTATGGAGATTGGACGATAGTTCCCATGCTGAGTCTTGTCCCCAGTTTTGTAGATGGGGGTGATGATAGCAGATTTCCATAACTTAGGGAACTGGCTAGGGCAGAGGGAGAGGTTAAGTATCTTGGTAAGTGGTCTGATTACTTCGTCAAGTATGAGGGACAGTAGTTTTAGGTCCAGAGAGTCGCCACTGAACCTTGTGTTGGCAATTGCCTTGGCAATGTACTCGTGGGCTTCATGCTGCATGACTGCTTTGAAATAGAAGGGGGTGTGGGTAGTAGAGTGGGAGGCGTAGGTGGGGTTCATGGGAGTGATAGGGTCTGTGAAGAAGTCAGGGGTGAGAATGGAGCTGAGGTCAGTGAAGGCAGTATTGAAGGTATTAGCGATAGTTGTGGGGTCAAGAGTAATGGATCCGTTGATGTTGAGCATATTTGGGGATGTTAATGGCTGTTTTCCAGTAACTTCCTTGATGTTGTTCCAGAATGCTCTTCCATTACCCCATGCGGTAGTGAGGGCTTCCCTATAGTAGCAGCTTTTGTGATTTTTTTATGGCCTTGATGCAATCATTGCGTGCACGCTTGTAGTTCTGGATGTCAGCTGGTGATCCGGAGTCACGGGCCATGAGCGAGAGGCGGTCCCTAGATTTTAGCTGCGATATAGGTCGGCAGTAATCCAGGGATTGCAAAGGGATTTTACTTTACGTTTTTTGAGGGGGGGGCATAGATATCGCAGGCTTCATTGAAGATGGAGATGAAAGAGTCCAGAGCTGTGTTGACATCATTTGCAAGGTAGATAGGAAGCCAGTCTTGATTCCTGAGATGAGATTTAAGGAGAGTCAGGTTCCTATGAGAGAGAGTTCTGCTTGTAGTGACTGATGGTGGTGGTTTGCGGAACTTATTGGACCATACACAGATGATGGGAGAGTGGTCACTAAGAGAGTCAGGAAGGATGAAGATACCAGATATTCATGTGGGGTGATTGGATAGTACCCAATCAATTAATGAGCTGGTACCCGTTCTGTAGTTGTATCTGGTTGGAGAGTCAACCAGCTGAGAGGTGAACTAATAAGATGGCATCCTTAAGACCTCCAATGTAAGGGGCAAGCCAATTTGTATTAAAATCCCAAAGTAAGATTAACTCAGAGTCCTGTGGCTGCATTCTGACAAAATCCAGGACAGCGTTTAGGCCTTTCACTTGGTCTTTGGGTGGGATGTAGACTGCGGCAACCATGAGTGTTTTGCCATGGGCTCCGAGGATGATATGGACTGGGAGGATCTGTGATAGTGAGTCTGAGGTTGTGGTAGTTAGGGCGTGACCCAGGAGAGAGTCTTTGAGGTATAGTGCACAGCCTCCTCCTTTTTTGGTCTGCTGATCCAGCCTGAAGACCGTGTAGCTGGGCAGGGAAATTGCAGAGTTGGGTGTCTTGGGTGATAGCCAGGTTTCAACAACTGAGATGATGTCAGGTGTGTGCTGTCTGGAGAAAACTTGTAGGTCATCTAGCTTAAGAATGAGGCTGCAGATGTTGATGGCTGCGAGGGAGAGAACACCAGTGTGTTTAAACTTCATAGCTGTCACAGTGGATTTGGGGCCAGGATTTGGGTGTACATTCCCTGATAGTAGTAGTAGAAGGAGTAGAAGCTTCAGTGTGGAGAGTCGTAAGGCCCTGAGGGAGAGTTTACGAGAGCGCACGGTGCTGCTTGTGTACAGGGCTGTGCAGGTGTTGCTCCCAGAGGGGTGTCATAAATTGCATTGGGGGATTGGAGAAGGAAGGGCCCAGTAACCTTGGATGGATGATCCAGCGAGTTCCTCTTCATGGCAGGAGTGGGGGTTAGTGGTGTGGGGAAGACAGGAGAGGGTGCCAGATAGGTGGTGGGTGAAGTCGAGTTGGAAGTAGGGAGGGAAGGGGAGGAAGGGTAGCAGATCCCAGGAAGGTAACTGAGAGGAGGTAGTGACAGTAGAAAAATTATCAGAGCAAGCATAGCGAAGAGGGCTAGTCAGCAATCAAGTTGGTAAAGTAAATAAAGGTATCCGAGGAGCATTTGAGGAAGGGGGGGAAGTGAGTTACAGGGAGGAGGAGAGAGAGAGTGGAGAGAGGTCAGGCAAAAGAGGGAGTGGAAAAAGGAGGAAGGGGATTAGTAAGACTTATAAAGAAAGGAAAGGGTGGCGGCTAAGAAAAGTGGGCAGTGCTTAAGGCTATTTAATTAAGGCTGGGGGGGGTGCGGGGCGGGCTTAAAAAAGCAGCATTTTCCTATGCTTTTCAATGGTTCAGAAGCCCAGAAACAGCGTAGATGAGGCGGACCAATCCCAGGCAGAGGCGTAAAAGCCTTGACCAATTGGAGATGCCAGCAAGCCTCAGCAGCCAATGGAAGCACTCTGAGCGGTCCCGGTCGGGTCTGCAAAGCTTACCCGGCTTTAGGAGGTCCTTAGGCAGCTGGAGAAGGTGGTGAGGGCGGGCAGCTGGTTCCCTGGGACAGATCTGGTCAAGGGCCGAGATCTGTAGGAGGAGAGAGAGAGAGAGAGAGAGAGAGGGGAGACAGGGGGTCAGAGATAAGCTGAGGGAACAATAGAGTAATGACGCAGGTGAGAATCGGGGGGCGGGGGGAGACTGCAGGGGGTCGGGAGCAAGTAGATGAGGAGAAAATAGAGTCACAGCTGAAGAGAAAGGCGGGGGGGATGGTAGCAGACACAGACAAGATGTGAATCACCTGTCCAGTCGCCATGCGGGGAGGGAAAGGGACACGGCAGTTTAGCCAAAGGATTTTAGAGAAAGGGCACAGTAGAGAAACAGTAGGAAATTCAAACAGTCAACAGAGATTACAGCTATTTTTCAACAATTTACACAGTTTGCAATTCAGAATATAACATTAAACAATTCCAGAAAGAGCAAATGGTATGAGTTTTGTTAAGGACTGAAGATGAAGGATTCTTGCTGTTTGAAGGAACTGGGCATCTTTTCTGAGCATTCCAGGCATCTGGTGGAAATTTCTAGCTTTGTGGGAGACTCATTTTGTTGCAATGATCCTACATCAGTGCTACTGGGAGAAAACCCTGAGCTAAGAAACAGACTCTCCTGAAACTGTGTGTGATCCAGAGAAAAGGTGGATGCAGTTCTGTTTCAGAGAAACTGCGAGAGGAACAAGGTGAACAGGTATCCTATGCTTCAGGAACCTGTTCCTGCTGCTGCTAAAAAAATCCTGTTGTGAGAGGAACTACTAATCTGGACTTTGGAATCTGTTGCCAAATGGGACCAGAAAGAGGAAAAGTTTAATAAACTGTCTGGCTGCTATTCGGAGCTGTTTCTCCTGTCTAAGAGAAAAGTGGAACCAGGGAATTCTCAGCTGCTATTCAGAGCCAGGTGGGGAATCTGCTGATCCTCTCTCCTCTGCAAGTACCTGCTGGTACAACTTGAAATGTTTATTTAACTACACATGTGTTCAAGCAGTTGTATGTAATACTATGTATCTCTGTTCATGCAACCTATGTAAAACTCTGCTCATTCTGTATGTCTGTAGTCTGTAAACATGTAAAAATCTGTTATTCTGTCTTGACTGTACTCTGTAAATTATGTTATCATGTGTGTCCTCTCTGTGACGAGGTACCTTTGTAAACGAGCCACTGGCCCAAAGGTTGTAAATCCGATTATACAATAAATAAAAAATAAAAATAAATAATCCCCAACAAGTGGGGTCTACAGGCTGCAGGTGATCATTGGCACGTGCTGAAGTGCTAGAGCACTCTGACCTGTGGGTAGCTGGGCTGTGGAGTCACTCCTAGGTCTGGGTCCTCTGTGGTTTAGTGGGCCTTGCATGGGAGCTCTGCAGCAGAGCTGAATAGGCTGAAGGGGACAAGCTGCAAGACCTCCAGTCATGGTGACAAGTGGCCAGACCTTCAAGCAAGTTTGAGTTTACACATTATCTACCACTGCCCATCTATTTCTGTCCTTTCTGAACTTAAACTACAGAATCTGAACTGCTGAACCCCCCACCTTACCCCGCTCCAGAGACTGCTCAACTCTCCGGGACCGTGAGTAAATCAGGACTTGCCCTGATCAAGGGAACTGGGGAAAATATGTTTGAAAACAAAGGGTTTAAAATGAACTTTAAAGTTTCATCCTTTAATTACTTTGCAAGGGTCCCAACGATGCCAACCCACGGCACCTACCCAGCCTGCACCATTACAGGGTACCCTTACAGACTAAACTAAGACAGATCTGAGACCCTTGGCCTGGGCGCTCTGCTCCCAGCAGTGTGGCAATCTTCAGCTCACCACTGCCGTCTCACCCTCCTGCTTTCACTGCTGTCACTTAGTAAGATCTGAGCCCCCTGACCTAGATGCTCTGCTACCAGCAGTGCGGCAATCTTCAGCTCGCCACTGGCCACCTCACCCTCTTGCTTTCACCACTGCCACTCTGTAAGAGCTGAGCCCCCTGACCTAGGCGGTCTGTTCCCAGTGGTGCAGCAATCTTCAGCTCACCACTGCTTCCTCACCCTCCTGCTTTCACTGCTGCCACTCTGTAAGATCTGAGCCTCCTGACCTGAGTGCTCTGCTCCCAGTGGTGTGGCAGTCTTCAGCTCACCACTGCCCTCCTCACCCTCCTGCTTTCACTGCTGCCACTCTGTAAGATCTGAGCCTCCTGACCTGAGTGCTCTGCTCCCAGTGGTGTGGCAGTCTTCAGCTCACCACCGCCCTCCTCACCCTCCTGCTTTCACCACTTCCACTCTGTAAGATCTGAGCCTCCTGACCTGAGTGCTCGGCTCCCAGTGGTGTGGTAGTCTTCAGCTTGCCAATGCCTGCCTCACCCTCTTGCTTTCTCCACTGCCACTCTGCAAGGTAAGGTCTTCCTAAGAGCACCTGAGATTTGAGTTTGTTGCTTCATCTGTATTCTCCAGGACTGGCTGCTATTCGGCTATTTCTGCTCTCCCATGGTCTCCTCTGCTCAACCTGACTCTGCGGCTAAACTGCATCCTCCAGACGTATTCTTTTTTTTCTAGCCTGCTTCTCCAGAACTTCATTTTTTTATTGAAATATGTATACCAGTATAATATGTGCCTTAGCATTTCTATAGTAACAACTCATACTGCTTATCCGTAAACTGCTTGATCACTACTGTTTTTAATTATGAATATATATATGTGTTCTGATGTACTTAGCTGGTTTTATTGTGCCTAGTTAATTAAGAAGTGCTTAGCTCAGTTTTACTGTGCCAAGTTCATTTTAATAATTTAGTCCTTCTCTCTCTCTCTCAGTCTTTCACTCTCTAACCCCCAAAAAAAACTGGCTTGACCTGCCTATCCCCTGCTTTCTTTTCTTCTCTCTTCCTAGTTAATTTTCCTGAGCTAAGATAGTTGTTTTATTAATTTAGTCCTCCTGTCTCTGTTCTCTTCCTCTCTAACCCCCAATCCAGGTGCTGACTGGCCCCACCTCCTGTGTTTTTCTTTTTATTATTCTCCCCTTTGTGTTAATTGAGGAATCCTTTTTTTTTTGCAGTCAGGCTCCATAACTTTGCCTGCACAAAAAAGCTGTAATCTGGACTGAAATCTTCATAGGCAGCACAAAAATTGCTTAAGCAAGGTACAGATATCAGCAGCAATGAACGATGATGCCTTTGGGGAAACTTTGAAAAACATAATATTTAGACACAATTCAGGTTGTATTTCATAACTTCTATATGGCCACTGGGCTGAGCGTGCTGCTGCTGTGAAATATTTTAATTTATTGTTTAAGCTCATTATTCGTTTATTTTTTGTATTTTATTTTGGGATTTTTATTTATTTATTTTTTGTATTTTATGTCGCTGCATACTGCACTGGCGGAGGCTCTTTGTTATTCTTGGAGCCCAAGACGAGGAAGGTGTTCTGGTCTGCGTCCGAGGTTGTGCTCCGCTGCCCGAATGGGATTTAGAATGGTTTTGGAATACCTGACATGGTTCGGGGGCGCTCTCGCCCTGTAATTGAATTTCCCCATTTAAGATTTATCGGGACGAGGAGAAGAGAAGAAAATCCTGATGATTTTTGTTCCACTGCCCGACGTGGATATTGAATTGGCGTGGAACGGATTGAGGGTTTCCTGTGTGTTGAGACATTACGGGACATTACGGGATTCCATTTACTAGGATCCCCAGGGCTGTAGTACTACCTGGATTTCCTGTTTGACTGAGACTCCCGATGGGCAAGTTGGCTGGGGCTCTATGAAGATCGGATTGTGGAGCATTCATTAAAGTGAGACGTGGACTGCTAATTTTTCGGAGTAGTAGAAGAGAGAGTTGGACCCTGGCAGCTCTTCTGTGGGACAGCAAGTGCTATTGTCTCCTTTTGGAGAACCTTTTTCTCGGCCCTGGCCCGACTCAGTGGTGTGTTGTGGGCCTTCTGCTGTAGGGCAGTCAGTGCTGCAGCGCTTCCGTTCGTCAAACGGTAGCTGGTGGGCTGCCGTGGGACAGAACAGGTCTGGGGAAGGGCTTTGTGGCTGGGTTGAGGTTAAGCTGAGACTATTTTGGCCTGACTCCGGGTTGGAGCGAAGATTTTTGAGACTGTGAGGGGACGCTGCACTTAGAAACATGGACATTTGATTCTGTGGGGAAAGTAACAGTGGCGAGTTCGTTGTGCTTGGTTTTGGAATCTGAGAAGCGAGGAGCCCTGGTCTCCCATTTTATGGAGAACTAATATCTTGGATTGTGTCGCCTTGTCTAGGACCTAAGGCTTAAACTGTCTTGTGTGACTTTTAATCTTATGGATCATTTGGTTTCATTTGGATTCCCGCCTGTGAACTAATTTGATTCTCTCCCAGTGACTCTTTTTTCTTTCTTTTTTTGGTTGGACAACGAGGTGGTGAGAGGACCTTGTGTCCACTTATTTTTACTTTATTTCCTCCATCTTCTGGTCGTGAGAGGACTGGCAGTGGGGGGTTGAGTTGTTGTTAAGTGGGGATATATTCTACAGTGAGAGTGTAGTAATATATAAGTGCCCTCTGGTGGTGAGAGAGCTGGAGGGGGGGATGATCTTATTTATTATTTTATTTTCTCTTCTCCCTGGTCGTGAGAGGGCTGGGAGAGAGGGGGAAGGGATGTGTTATTGTATATTTTGGTTTTTATTTAATTTTGCTTATATTTATTCTTATTTTATTTGTCACTTGGATAGTCTTGACTTTCTTCTGGTGGGGGTTGGAAAGTTATTGATTTAGTTCGGATTATTTACTTTATTAGATTTATTTTGGAGTTTATTTGTATTTTTAGAGTCATTGTGTTGTTTTAGTGGTTTTGCTGGCATGTGTGGCCCTACTGCTTTACGGTCATGCTCATCCTCCCTGCTCCGCGCCCTCCGCCCTTTTTATCCTCCAGCCCTTCGATATGATATTTATCAGCACTGCAGAACATTGCAAATTACCCGGAGGAGAGGGAGGAGGGCAGGGGGATGCGAACCAGGGAGGATGGATGAGGGGGGCTTTCGCGTCGGGTTGTTAGATCTAGAAAGCGCCCTGGGGTGAAATGGAACACAGATCATGGTTTACCATGTCTGGTGCCCATACCCAAGGGCTCTACGGAATTAAGTAGACAGATGAGCTTGATGGCCTCCGAGGTTCGTTCAACTCGGGCCGTGTTATGCAATGCTAGGTCCGTCAGAAACAAGACGGGCATTATAGCTGATCTTGTTAGTTCGGTGGACCTGGCTTGCATCACCAAGACCTGGCTGGATGAAAATACAGGCCCCATGTTGGATGCTATGACTCCAGCCAGGTACTCGGTGATTCAGCGCCCAAGATTGGACTGCAGGGGTGGGGGGGTTGCAGTCTGTTTCAAGACAGAATTGGACCTCATGAGTGTGGTTATGGGGGAGGCTGAGTCCTTTGAGTGCACAGTGGTAGCGGGTGTTGGCGTTCGAATCGTACTCATCTACCGTCCACCAGGAGATGGGAAATGGTTCTTACAGGAAGTGGCAGACTTCATCGTTGACATGTTGTTTGAGTTGCCCAGATTGATGGTTCTGGGCGACTTCAACGCCTGGATCGACGATGAACTCTCGCAATTTGGTAATCACTTCCTCCAATTAATGATTTCTTTGGGCTTTACACAGGTGGTTTCCACCGCTACCCATAAATCTGGGCACTCTTTGGACTTAGTCTTTCTCCTTGGGATTGATGCTTTCGATTTGGGGGTGGAACGAGTCATTTGATTGGACCACTACACAGTGAGGTTCAATTTTAGTACCCCCCTGAGAAGGCCTTCCCCTGTGGAGATGGTGAGATACCGCCCTTTATGGGATATTACACCTCAGGGCCTTGCGGCGGTTCTCGACCTCTCGTCCCTTGCGTTGGCGAGCAGTAGTCCGGAGACTGTGGTGACAGCCTATAATAAGGCTGTTACACTGGCTCTGGATACCATTGCTCCTGTTCGTGTACGCCCCCTCTCCCTTTGTCCCAAGGCGCCCTGGTTTGATGGGACGCTGAGGCAGATGCAGAGACAGGGGCGAAGATTAGAACGCTGCTGGCGCAGATCAGCCCTTGATGCCGACCGCCTTAGATTGATGGACCATTATTCTGTCTATCAATCTGCAATCTCCCATAAGAAGGCAGAATTCCTGTCCAGGGAGAGATTGCAGTAGCCAGGAATCGACCGGCTCAGCTTTTTCGAACTGTGGACAGGCTGTGCAACCCAGCCTGTCTACAAGTTCGGAAAGCGTTTTCTCAATTAGAGTGCGAGGAGCTCACTTGATTCTTTGCTAATAAGGTGGCTGACATCAGGATGGATTTGCGCCCGGTGGCTTCTAAGGGGGGATGCTGTTGAACAGCATGAGTTCACAGTACCTCTGTCTTCCTGGTGTTCCTTCAGCAGACCAGATTTTGTGGATGTCATGAGGATTATCCATGGTGTGCACCCTACGAGCTGTAGTTTGGATCCTGGACTGACTTCCCTAATATTGGGTTGTTGTGATATCATTGGCCCAATCCTTGTGCAAATAGTCTGGTGTTCCTTGGAATCAGGTGAGTTTCCTAGCTCCCTGAAAGAGGCGGTGGTGACACCCCTCTTAAAAAAAGCTACCTTGGACCCAGACTGTTTCACGAACTACAGACCTATCTCAAACCTTCCTTTTATTGGGAAGGTGATTGAGAAAGTAGTGGCGTCCCAACTGGAGAACCATTTAACCATCCATGGCATCTACGAACCCTTCCAATCGGGTTTTCGTAAAAGACACAGCACTGAGACTGCGCTGGTTCGGGTGCTTAATGATCTCTTGAGGGCGAGAGACCAGAAGAGACATTCTATCTTAGTTCTTCTTGATCTCTCGTCAGCTTTTGACACTGTGGATCACGTGGTGTTGTTAGCACACCTGAGGCAGATTTGTGGAATATCGGGAACCGTCCTCCGATGGTTCACCTCATTCCTCACTGGGAGATCACAAAGGGTTGTGTCGGGACTTTTTTCCTCCGGCCCTGTACCTTTGTTATGTGGGGTGCCTCAGGGTTCTGTGCTGTCTCCCATGTTATTTGCAGTGTATATGCTGCCCCTCAGAGACATTATAAGACAGTATGAGCTGAGGTTTCATTGCTATGCAGATGATACCCAGCTATACCTGTCTTTTGCTCCTAACCAGGATAGAGCTACCTCAGTGTTTAACAGCTATCTGAGAGAAATCCAGGGTTGGATGGATTCTAGTTGGCTGAAGTTGAACGCTGAAAAGACGGAGGTTTTGGTGGTGGACCCAGGCTGTCGGATAGAGGGGTCGCCTGTTGTTGCACCGTCAGGAATTTTTCTTGGGGGTGTGTCACTTCCGACCTCTGAACAGGTGCGTAACCTAGGGGTTATCGTGGATGACAGGCTGACACTGAATTCACAGGTGTCAGCGGTCATCAAGACTTCCTTTTACCATCTTAGGAATATCGCTAGAGTGAAACACCTTGTTCCATCTGACATGTTACCTATGTTGGTCCACGCCTTTGTGTCCTCTCGTCTGGACTACTGCAACTCCCTGTATTTTGGGCTTTCTGGGGTTGAAATCCGCCGCCTTCAGCTAGTGCAGAACGCAGCAGCCCGGGTTCTGATAGGAACCAGTAGGTCTTGTCATATTACCCCGGTGCTGCGCGAACTGCACTGGCTTCCTGTTCGGTGGTGGATCACCTTCAAAGTCTGTTTGCTGACTTTCAAAGCCCTACACGATCAGGGTCCGGCTTATCTGAAAGATCTTCTTGTATCTTACTGCTCTGGCCGATTGCTCCGCTCGGCCGTCGAGGGGTTGCTAGAGATTCCGAGAGTGTGTTTAAATTCATCTGGCTGTAGAGCCTTTTCTTATGCAGCTCCCACTCTCTGGAACTCTCTACCCCATTGGTTACGGCAGTGCACCTCCCTGGAGGAATTTAAGAGCGGCCTTAAAACCCATTTGCATCACATGGCTTTTTTATAGTATTATGTGATTTGTTTATAAAATTGTGGTTTTATGAGTGTTTTATATTGTATTATAATGATGATTGTATTGGATTTTATTTTTTGTATGATTGTACAGCGCTTTGAAATTTGAAAGGCGCTTTAAAAATAAAATTATTATTCTTATTATTAATTCCTGTGTGTTAAGCTGTTTTCTTCTGCTGCCTCTGGCATCCTGCTGAGCATGTGTCTTCTTCCACTGTCTACCCCATGCTCCCTTCCCTACTTTAGGCATATCTTTTGCTAACCCCTGCCTTTTTCTACCACAGATCTGAGTCCTCTGACCTGGGCACTCTGCTCCCAGCAGTGCGGCAATCTTCAGCTTCCTGCCGCCCACCTCACCCTCCTGCTTTCACCGCTGCCACTCTGTAAGGTATAGTCCTCCTACGAGCACCTGAGATTCAGGTTTGGTGCTTCACTTGCATTCTCCAGGACTGGCTGCTATTCAGCTATGTCTGCTCTCCCATTGGCTCCTCTGTTCAACCTGACTCTGCAGCTAGACCGCATTCTCCAGCCGTATTCTTTTTTCTAGCCTGCTTTCTCCTGAACTGAATTTTTCTCCAGCCCCCATCACCACTGGTGCTCTTTAAATCCACTAGCTGTGCTGTCAGACTCTGCCTTGATGTGCAGCTTGTCCAATTATATCAGAGCAGGTACACTTCTTGGTTTTGTTACGATAATCATCTCTCTAAATACTTCCTCCTGTGGTTGTTACTTATAATTTAGCTGACATTTACTGCTCCAACAACCACCATGGCAACTTTCCTCCTTTTGCCTTTCTTCCTCACCCTGCTCATGCTGTCATCACCCTTTGACACTACCAGTGTGTGCTTACCCCTTTCACCATTATCTCCCCCCCTGAAAAACACCATTTGTATAGCTATGGGACAGTGAACTGTAGCGTCACTCTGCACAGTGCCTTTTTCTTTACCTTAGGGTTACTGCCAAGCACTCTGAGGTGTACACCCACCCTTTACTGCACTCTACTGCTACTCTCTACTGTCTGCTATGTACAGCATAAAGCCTGTAAACACTCTATAGGAAAAAGGGGGTGATTACTCCACTGCAAGTTCTTCAAGCAGCTACTAAAGAATCTGCTACTCCTCCTTCTACTCACCTCTGGAAATATCCACCCTAATCCTGACCCACCTCAGAAGAGTCCCAATGACAAATGCAGAACTGGGTCTCTCACTCTTGCTAGCATCAACATCTGCAGCCTCCTCAAAAAACTTGATGCACTCACTGTTGCGATCACCCAACATAACCCAGACATCCTATCAGTGCTTGAGACATAACTGTCCCTTACAATCCCAGATAATGCTATTTTGCAATTCCAGGGTACTCAGTCTTCTGGCAGGATAAACTTACAAGAAAAGGTGGTGGCTGTGACATCTATTTGAAAGAGACCCTAATGGGACATGCCCTCCCAAGTTGTTGGCCTTGGGCCTAAACTCTATACTCAGCTGCATCCATAACTTAAAACACAACTCGGTCATAATGCTTGGAAACTTTAATGTAAATTAGCTCTCGCCCAATGCAAGCAACTACGAGGATGCCTTGGCTTCAGCTAATTTCACACAACTGGTTCAGTCATCCACAAGGACTAACTACAGAACAGGGAACAGTATGCTATTGAAGTGGGTGCTCACAAACCGCCCCAACCATATCACACATACTGAAGTCCTTTCCTGATACCATAAGTGATCATTCCCCCATCCTGTGTCAATAGTAAACAAATTCATCAACCCTCCAGCAAAACCATTAATACAGTAGTAGTGTACTTACCAGAGGGTACTTAGTGCCATTAAAAACACTTCTTCGACAACTAGATTGGTCGCAAATTGACACCGCTGCCAATGTGGATATTGGCCTAAAATTTTTTATCTCAAGTTTTAAGGCAGCTTGTGATGTCAATGTCCCATACAAAAAGCGGAAAATCAGGGAAACTGAAAATCCATGGATTATGTTTGATCTCTTGCAGCAAATAAAATCGCGTGACCAACCTTGGTATTGGGCAAGGGCTACAGACAGGAGTTCAGACATTCAGGCATACATGACTGCAAGAAATGCCTGTACCAAGGCTATCAGTCTGGAAAAAGCAACCTACTACAGAAATGCCATAGCCAACTCCTAGAAAGATGAAAGGAAATTCTGGAGCAATCTTAAGGAAATTACTGGGAAAGACTCTAGAACTGTGCCTTCCATGCTTAATATAGATGGCATCACAACCTTTGACCCCATAACTATTGCCAAAACTTCCAACTCTGCATTCACCGAACTCAGCCATGTCCTACCCCCAAACTTTTTTGAAACCTCCTCCTGTGCCACTACTAATATTACGTCAGACAGAGAGCGTGCACATCTTCCTTTCTATTTTAAAGCTGTGACTGAAAAGGAAGCCAAGAAGTACTTACTAAAAGTGCTCAGTAAGACCAGAACAAGCAGGGATTCCCTTGACCTGAAATTCCTTGCCCTTGCACTTGATGTTGTCCTGTCCCCCTTACTAAGATTATCAGCAAGTCCCTCATGCTCTCCCAATTCCCGCACAAATGGAAATTAGCTCAGGTGACCCCTATCCATAAAAGCGGAGATAGGGCCCTACATGGTAACTACAGGCCCATCTCCATTCTTCCCCCTTTATCTAAAGCAGTTGAAAGAATCATTGCCAACCAGCTGGTAGAGTACATGGAGAAATACAACCTGCAATGCCCCCAGCAGCATGGATTTAGAAAAGAGCACAGCACCACTACTGCACTTCTTGAATTTACAGGCTATATCCATCAGACACTGGACCAAGGCCAACTCATCGGTGCTGCCTATATTGACCTTACCAAGACGTTTGAGACAGTCAGTCATCCATTATTGCTTCAACAGTTAGCTGAACTAGGTCTATCAACTGACACACTAAGATGGTTTAACTCATTCAGGCTCCAAAATGCCTGTAGGTGGCAGCAGAAAAAATATACCTAAGGTCTTTAATGACTCCAGACGTCCTGCACTTCGTGCCGCTGAGGACTCAGGACGTCTGAGGACGTCAGTGCTTAAAACTAAAATATTTTATAAACCAATCAACAGAGAGTTTATTTAAGTATGTTGACCTGTAGTATACTTGTTAGCCCTCCATTGATTGGTTGCCAAGTTGTGGGTCCCCATTTGAAAAAATGAAGTAAATTGCATTTGAGCCTCCATTTGCAAGTTACTGCAGCCGAGGTTGTTTGGAAGATCTCTGTCCCCAATAAACCGTTGTCTTGGTCTGCCTTTTTTCGGTAAATGGACTTTAATTTTTGTACACTTGTTGAGGAGAAGTGCATTTACCTCTGCAATGGGTCTTTTTGCCTCTATTTTTATTATTTTAGTGCCATAGACAGAGCAACAGCGTGGCATCACTGAGGCGTTTTCAGAGCAGGGTGGTATGTAAGAACAGTACTGCTTCCTGCTCAGTAATCGCAGCATTCTGTTATTATTTTTATATTCGTTGTTTCCTTGTTTTGCAGCTTTTTTATTGTGCTTAGTTATTCCGTTTGTTTTTGGGGACGGGGAGGAGGGGATGAGTGGCGTGTAGCAGCGTTGGCTTTCTCATCTGGAAGAAAACTGTTTCCTACGTTACTTGGTTGCTGTCCTTTTTTCTGTCAGGGCGAGCTGCTTAGGGTTTTTTTTATGGTAGGCTACCTTTTTGTGACTATTATAGCTTTTCCACCTGCTGGTTGGTGTGTTCTGGTGGCTGGGGGAAGGGGTTGCTGTTGATTGAACTGGTGGGGGGAGGGGTTTCTGTTGATTGTCCAGTGCAAGCAGGGGGTGCCATTCATTGTCCTGGGAGCACTGCTGCTTTTACTGGTTGCATAGTGTGCAGTCCTGTGGTCTGCTACCTTGTATGCTCCCTTTCAGTGACTTCTGCAGCTTTTCCCCCAGTATCTGCTGGCTAACATGTTCCAGTAGCTGGGGGGTAGGGGGCATCATTGATTGAGCTGGTGGGGCACTGATCATCACTCCTACCGGCCAGTAACTGTTGTGATGGACTCTGTTCTGTGCCAAACTAAGAAGCATCTGGCTGTCTACACACTCTTAGCTGTTCCCGTCTGCTCCTTGACCTGAGACACTTTTTTTTCTTACCATAGTCTGAACCATTGATTTTGAGGCAAAGGAACAATTTGTCTCCCAGCTTCCAATCTCCAAGACCAGGTAAACAAAATTACTTGCATATTGAGAGGGTGTTTTTGGTTAAGGGTGCTGGGTATCAGACAGTGTGGTGGGGGGCTTCTGTTTGATGGTGCTGGAGATGGTAGGGTGGGGGTGGGACCCCAGAAGCCAGGGAGTGCTTATGTGTGATGGTGCCATGTACGGGAAGGTTGGTGTGGGGATTCCCCCGGATGCAATGGAATATGCAAGGAGGTACCCTGGCATCTAGGGTATCCTCCAACCCTCCCATGCTTTGTGTTTGCACTTTGTGGTAGTGGCCGGCCACAATGCACCGTGGAATGTGTGGTCTTTGATGGTGGCTGTGTAGCTGAGGTTGGTGTAGGATCCCTGGAGGCCAGGGAATACAATGTGTTCGATGGTGCCAGGTATAGGAGGGTGAGGGGTAACCCCTGGATGCCTGGGAATGCGCAATTTGTTATGGTGGTGGAACATGGCACCCCAACACATTGTGTATTCCCCGCACGGAGTGCCCACCCACCTCCCATACCAGGCAACATCAAACACAAAGCATTTCCTGGTTCAAGTGGCTCCACCCAGCCAGTGGACTGCTGAACGTACTTCTGTTTGATGGTGCTGGGGATGGTAGGGTGGGGGTAGGACCCCCGGATGCCAGGGAGTGTTTGTGTGTGATGGTGCCATGTATGGAAAGGTTGGTGTGGGGATACCCCCCCGGATGCCATGGAATATGCAATTTGTTATGGTGCTGTTTCCCAGCTGCAACACAAATTGTGTATTCCCTGGCATCTAGGGGTTCCTCCAACCCTCCCATACATGACACTGGCAAACACACAAACTCCCTGGCATCTGGGGGTCCCACCCACATCCTTCATCCACAGGCACCCTCAAACACAAAGCAGTTCCTTGCATTAGGTGGTTCCACCCTGCCAGTGGACACCATGGCACTGCATAATGCTTTGTTTGGTACTGGGTATTGGAGGGCATAGGTAGGGGGCACCACTGGAATGCCTTGTAATGCTTTGTGTTTGCACTTTGTGGTAGTGGCCCACCACCATGCACCGTGGAATGTGTGGTCTTTGATTGTGGCTGTATAGCTGAGGTTGGTGTGGGATCCCTGGATGCCAGGTAATACACTGGGTTTGATGGTGCCGGGTATGGGAGGATGAGGGGTAACCCCCAGATGCCATACACTGCACCATCAATTGCATTATCTGGCATTCAGTGGTCCCAGCCTCCATTGACCGGCTTCATAAAACACAAAGCAGTTCCTTGTGTACATTGTCCCACCGCACCCTCTGATACCCGGCACCATCACACCGAATGCATTGCCTGGTGTCCAGTGGTGCCTTCCCCAATCTCCTATGTATGGCACCATCAAACACACCGCATGACCTGGTCAAGTGGTGGTAGTGATCACTGGACACCAGTGAATGCTGTGTGTTATGGTGCTGGGTATCTCAGGGTGGTGGTGAACTACCGGACTACAGGTAATACTTTGTGCTTCCACACAAAAACTGCATGTTTGTGAAAGAAGACGGGAGACAATGTACGCACATACAGTACAATTTTATTGGCGCATACTATGAACACAAAACCCATTTCCAATCAACATCTTTAGAACACTTGTAGTAGAAGAGAGTGCACGCTGTTACGGTAACATCTGTGCAGAATGTAACAATTCGGAATTATTGCAAACATTTGGTCAGTTCTCAAATACGAACACGTCTAACTAAATAACGGGCATCACAACCAAATTTGTCCCTCAACATTTGCAAAGCTGAATCTGCAACTGACGTTACTGCCCTTCAGCTGGCATTACTGCTCTATCACACTGTGAATGCTGCTTTACAGTCTCCCACCTTCAGTGTGCTGCCATCCGCTTTTTCTGTTCAGTGCATGATGGGCTCATTGATTGCACTTCTTAGTGACATAGCAATTACACAGTTGATTGGTATGCCCTGCTGTGTGTTTCTTGTGTGTGATGTGTAAGGTGTATATGCTTGGTTGCATGGTGTTTCATATGTTGTCGTTTTTAAATGTCGGTGCTCAATAACTGCCTGCCAGAGTTTGCACGTCTTCTGCTGTGTACTTCCTGTTTGTTGGTGATGGCTTGCCACTAATAGTGTGTCATGGGGAGAAAGAGGTTTTCCATCTGGTTATAGGTTATAAATAACTGACAGCAGCACTTGACATCACTGCTTCTGTTTTTTTTTTTTTCAGCTCTTTTTCCCTGCCTTCCCAGCCGGAACTCTGTCGGGCTGCCTCTCTCGCCATGACCGCTCTACCGACCGCTGTGTTCCCACCATCTTCAAGTTAGTTATGACCCCCCCCGGAGGCTTGGGAGGGGCTACAATCCGCAGGGAGGTAGAGAGGGCAGTGGTCAGGAACCAGCGTTGGTCATGTGGTGGCGCTGGCACTGGAGGAGCTGTTGCCTATCCGGCAGGAGGGGTGTTTTCTTCCCTTAGTTATGCCCCCCAGACGTGGGATGTGCAATGCTGTTCAGCCTGCAATGTGAGTGCTCCCACTCACGTCCAGAAGACAGCTGCCCATGTCTTCCCCATTGTTTCCAAGCCCCTGTGTGTCACAGTGCCACCGGTCTCCACCGGGGGCTGCTGCTGCACCGGGCTACCCCTGGATCCCTTCCCAAGAGAAGAGAGCAGTCCTCCGGATGCTCAATCCTCTCTCTCCCCTGCCGACCCCGGCACTCCAGACTCGTTCCCGAACCCAGGTTGCTGGCGTGGTGCGAGGTGTGGAGTCCACCACCTCAACCCTCAGTGCCACCGGACCGGCTCATCACTGCTTCTGCTTCTCTGTGTCAGCGTATCAGTTGTATAACATTGGGAGAAAGGGGTTTGTCGTAGTCAGTCACTGATAACTGCCAACAGATGTGTACCTGTTCTCTGCATTGTTTTCCATTATGTTTTGCTGGTTGGTATGATTATTTGTGCGTATCGTAGCTTGCAAGGTTGTTGTGCAGTACGTAAGTCACGTCTGCAGTACAAATCTATACTTGTATGTTTGTATTGCAGAACGACTTCAGGAGAGTACGTGTAGAAAAGTAGGAGAAGCCATGCAGAGGAGAGTAGGAGAAGCCATGCAGAGGACAGTAGGAGAAGCTGTGCAGAGGAGAGTAGAAGAAGCCGTGAAGAGGAGAGTAGGAGAAGCTGTGCAGAAGAGGAGGAGAAGCCATGCAGAGGAGGAGGAGGAGAAGCTGTGCAGAGGAGAAGGAGAAGCCATGCTGAGGAGGAGAAGAAGCAGTGCAGAGGAGGAGAAGCCGTGCAGAGAAGAAGGAGAAGCCATGCTGAGGAGGAGGTAACACTGTGCAGAGGAGGAGGAGATGCCGTGTAGAGGTGTAGAGAAGACGGAAAAGCCACGTATAGACAGAGAAGCCATGTAGAGTAGACAGAGAAGCCATGTAGAAGACTAAAGAGCAGTTGGATTGACTTAGGTAAAAAGGAGAACACCGAGAAAGGCATGTTTGACTGTGAAAATTACAGTGATCAGGAGTTTCTGGGATTCAATGATTCGGATATAGAAGTTGAGTTGATGGCGATGCATCTGGACAGTGACTTCAGTGAAGAGGATGAGCTACCACTTGCCAGGCTATGGTGGCAGACTCAGTCCGCTGAGAGCAGCAAGGCTGATTTACCATTGGCTATGCTGCGGCGGCAGAGGAACTCGACTGAGAGCGACAAGGATGATCAAGCACTTGCCAAGCTACGGCGGCTGAGGCAGTCCATGGACAACGAAGGAAATGATGTGTCTTTGGCTACACTGTAGCATGTGCATTGCCCAATTGATGATGTGGTTGAAGAACAGCCTGACACTCAGCCACCTCCTACACAACATGATGCAGGTCACACAGATGGTTGGAACAGTCTTTCAGCCGGTGCATGTTAACGATTTTAATGAGCCTGTGGGGCCTGCTACACTTCTGGCTGAGGAGGAGAAAAAAAGAGATCGACTTCATGAACCTGATGTTTCTTCCATCACTATATGAACTGCTGGCAGAGGAGACCAACCTTTAGAGTGAATAGAAGCAGGCAGAGGTGAATAAGGTGGACACAGTATGGACTCCTGTCACAGCATGTGACATAAAAGCATTTGTGGGGATGCAAATGTACAGTACATGTCTGTGGTAAAGATGCCATACTACCGCATGCACTGGAGTAAGCACGATCTGTACGGACGTCTTCCAATTTCACAGGTCATGATTCGAGAGCGTTATGAGAAAATTCAACATTATTTTCATGCCAATGACAGTACACAGAATCCTCCCAAAGGGTCGGAAAACCATGACAAACTGCATCATGTACATCTAGTAATGGAGCAGGTTCTCAGTGCATGCAGGGCGCAGTATGATCCACACCGTGAAGTTTCGTTCAATGAGGCAATGGTAGGGTACAGAGGATGGCTGGCCTTCAAGCAGTATATGCCAAACAAGCCACAACATTATGGGATCAAAGTGTGGGTTCTAGCAGATGCCAATAATGGCTTTGTCAAAGATTTTCAGGTGTACACCAGGAAAGTTGATGGAGCAGTTGAAATGGGTCTTGGAGAGAGGGTTGGGAAAGACCTTAAAACCAAGGATCTGCAGGTAAAAAAGTACCATGTATACTTTGACAATTTTTTTACTTCTGTGCGCCTGGCAAATGATCTACTGAACTTTGGTCTGTACTCCTGTGGCACAATGCACACCAATAGGACTGGATGGCCGACAACATTAAACAAAGTTACAATGAGAAAGAAACAACAGGGTCAATATGAACAACTGCAGAATGGATCACTTGTTGCTACTGCTTGAAAAGACAGGCATCCGCTCACTGCCCTCCACTTCAGTCTTGACAGTTACCTCTCTCTGCCTTGTCCCCTTCTACCTGCCTACCCCCTTGCCCCCTCTCCCTTTCCTCCTCCCCTGGGCATTTCCTGACTTTTATCCTTCCCCTCTCTCCCCTTTAGAGCTCTTACCCTCACCATCTACCCTCCGACAATGGCCTTCCTGCCTGCATACCCCCTTCCCTCTCCCCTGCAGTGCTTATTTCTAAGATTGCCCTTGGCTGGTATGTCATGCTACCTAACATTTGGCACATTTTGAATTACTGGAATTTCCTAAGCCTCAGTCTCTTACTTCTTTTTATTGTGTAACTATGTATTATTATGTTGACCTTTGTATGTATGTATACCCCCATTCCTTCGACGTGGAACCTTTGTAAACGAGCAGTTCCTGCTCAAAGGTATTTGTAATCCTAGATTTCAATAAAATAAAAAAAATTAAATCCAGTATTCCTGCTGTCAACAAACCATGACCCGACCTCACCTACAACATCTGTCCCCAGGAGGCAGCGAGATGGGACTGCAATATCTGTGCCCTGTCCATCAGTAGTGCAGCAGTACAACATGCATATGAATGGTGTCAACATCGCTGACCAGATTCGCATTAAGTACCACAGCATCAGAAGATCGAAAAAGTGGTGGCTATACCTGTTTTAGTTTCTGTGGGACATGGCTTTGGCCAACGACTTCACTCTCTATCGAGAGAGTGTGAACCATGTTCAGCGAAGCAAAAGTGGAATGGTGAGCAAGCTCAAGCAGCTGGTTGTTCGCATTCCACTGTCTGAACAGTTAATGGCTGGGTACAGCAAGAGGAAATGGGGTGGCCCACTTGCTGGACTTGCGGTCGACCCTACTTTTGAAGGTCCACATTCCCAGTGAAAGCTAAAAAAGCTAGGTGCAGAAACTGTGCACTGAAAATGAGGTATGCAGAGCCTTCATTTATTTGCGTAACTTGCAAGGTACACCTCTGCATAGAATGCTTTGCAGAGTACCACAACTACATGTAACCAGCCTTGTGTGCACAGGCAAACAATGAGTGGTACGCAGGTGTACATGTGCACCACACGTCCATAAACAATACTGCCAGTACTATTACCACCACCACCACCACTACTACTGCTTCATGTCGCCAGCAAGAGTCACCATGTTCTTCGAAGATTTTACCACAGCCAATGGGCAATGGTGTTCTTCAGCGGAAATTTTGTATAAGTTTCAAATTCCCTGCACAAATATTTTTAAAATTCTTCAGCTTCGCCATCTTTTGTTAACGGTAATAGGGACAGTCCCGCCTCAGGTTACCTATGTCCACTTCCAGGCTACTTTAACTGAACTGGCCGGCTTATCACATGCTGTTTCCAAAATATATAGTGCCTTATATAGCTGGGCCTACCCTGATAATTTTGCTCCTGTTGCTTTTTGGTCCTCTCTTTTCCCAGGTAAGGAGCTGGATTGGTCTCTTCTCTAGCAAAACTGTCACAAATTTTTGCTTCAAGATAGACTTAGGCTAATGTAATTTAAAATTTTGCATAATATTTATTATTCCCCACAGAAATTGGCTAGGTTAGGTATTGTGCCCTCTCATACTTGTACAAGATGCCAATTGCAAAGAGGGGATCTCCTCCATATTTTCTGGAGCTGTTCTAAAGTTGTTCCACTTTGGACCACTATTAAACAAAGGGCTGACCTTCTTTTAGGGTTGTCTGACTTGTTCGCACCCGAAATATGTCTCTTGGGTGATTTTTCCTGGATCTCGGTGGTGAACAGGAAATATTATATGCCGTTAATCTCACTATCCATCAAAAAAGTGGTCCTCAGACACTGGAAAGATTCCGTTGAATTAACCTATGTTGAATGGCTCCAGGAACTTCTTGCTAATTTATTTATTTATTTAGTTTTTGTTAACCAGGTAGGTACTCTAGACAAGTTTTACGCCTATCTTCAGGAACGACCCGGGAGAGTACAATAGGGTATAACAGGTACATCAATACAACAAAGCAGGAGAGAAAAAACAGTTTTACATTTGATTGGAAGGTATACCCAGTTAACAAGACTGGGGGCAAGATACAATTGAGAAATTAGATACAATGTCCAACAGGGCAGGCAAAGAATAAAGGTGTGTAGGATCACCATAGAGACAGGCAGTGGGGTAGGGGGTGAGATCAGGTAGCAGCATGGGAGAGGTGAAGCCATCTAGCTAGTGACAACCGGGAGCTATGTGCTAGGGTGGCTTTAGGCATACACAGCGAGAGGCCAGCTTGAGGTGTTCCCACAGGGAGGTCCGGAAAAGCTTGTGAGAAGGGGCAGTGCGGACCCTTTCAGGGAGGGAGTTCCAGAGCCTGGGTGCGTGAACTGCAAAGCTCCGGTCCCCCATGAGGGTGCAGGTGGCAGGTACATTTAGCAGGCCAGGGCCCTGGGATCTCAGACTGTAGGGGGAGAGGTCAGCTGGGACGAGAAACTGGGCCAGTTCCGGAGGGGTGCCGGAGCTGATTACTTTTCTCATAAGGCACCCAGTGCCAAAGCTAAGGTGATTGACCGGGGATAGCCATCCAAGCTTATCATAGAGTTCACAGTGATGGGTAAGACGGGGTGCGGCCAGGGCAAACCAACAGATGTTGTTGTACGTCGTGCTCCACTTGTTAAGGAGGACCTTAGAAGTATGAGCAAATAGGTGGGAACCATAGCTGAGGGAAGAAAGTAATACTCCCCTGGCAAGAGCTAGACGAGCCGCAGGGGTGAGGTTGTACCTAGCCCTGTAGGCCAGCCCCAGCTTGCGGTTGACCCCACTACAAGCATTGTGGATGTGACTTCTCAGGTCCAGTTGGGGATCAAGTGTCACACCAAGATATTTAAGGGAGGTCTCAGTAGGAAGAGGGGTACCATTTTCACAGTTGATTTGCAGGGGAACTGAAGAGGCCCGAATTTTGGCTGAAGAGCCGAATAGCATGGCCTGGGTTTTTTTCTGGTTGAGGACCAGCTTATGGTTGGAGAGCCATGCCTGGATGTTCCTGAAGTCCTCTGATAAGTGGCGGTTTAGAGTGGTTGTATCACTGGAGTGGGCCAGGAGGACCAGCTCATCCGCATACATGGTAACTCGGCATCTGGAGGCCGCAGCGGGGAGATTGTTAATAAACAGGGAAAAGAGTAAGGGACTCAACACTGAGCCCTGTGGGACACCAGAGGTTACAGGCAGGGGGGCAGAGAGGACTTTGTTGAATTTAGTTAGTTGTTCTCTGCCATGCAGATAGTCAGAGACCCAGTTTAGAGCAGGAGGGGACAGACCAATGGACCTCATCTGCGAGACAAGCAGGTCATGATCGACGAGGTCGAAGGCCTTGGATAAATCAATTGGCACAGCACCTGAGAGTTGCCCCAGATCCATTGCTGCTCTGATGCTGGAAGAGACAGAGATGAGTGCCGTGGTAGTACTGTGCCCTTTGCGAAAGCCGTGTTGGGCACGGGACAGCAGTCCGTGGGTGTGGATATACTCCGAGAGTTGTTTGGCTACCACCATTTCCAGGAGCTTACTGACAGCTGAGCGGATGGCTATAGGATGGTAGTTATCCAGGATTTTAGGGTTGCCCTGCTTTAGGACAGGGACGACCTTGGCAACCTTCCAGATATCAGGGATCTGACCCTGGGTAAGGGATAGGTTGAAGATGTGGGCCACCGGGGTGGCTCTGTGGGGGGTGACAAGTCTAAGGAGCTGGGGCTCTAGGTTATCTAGGCCAGGGCTTGCATACTGGGAGAGGCCTTGGAGAAGAGACCACACCTCATTTACTGATACCACCCTTAGGTGGAACGGAGGACAGGGCAGGCCAGACTCCCGCTGGGTCGTGGAAGCAGAACAGTTTGTATTCCAGGCTGTAGACCTGTGTGGGAGGACAGTAGGGAGGTCAGTGAAGTGGCAGTTAAGAGCATTGGCAATCACGTGGGGATTGTTGCAGGAGACACCTCCGATGAGCATGTCAGTGACCCCAGAGTTGGAGCGACCGCTGACCAGTGTTTGAATGGTTCTCCAGAACCGTCTGGGGTCCTTTGCAGAGCTGAGAAGGGCGGCCTTGCAGAAATCACTTTTGGCCCCCCTGATGGTTTTCTTACACTCATTTCTGAGTTTTCTGTATTGCTGAAACAGGGCAGTATCGTGTGAGCATTTGAACCATGCCCAGCACTTGTCTCTCGCTCGCATGAGGGAGAGGAGACCCCCATGCAGCCACTGGGTGGCTGTCCCACGGACCCTACGCCTAGTGATAGGGGCATACCTATCTTGTAGATCCACAAAGATCTTGTGGAACGCAGCAACGGCGGGGGAGGGGTCTTGGGCTCTGAAGACTTCTGTCCAGTCAGTGAGCCTTAGTTCCTCCATGAACAGGTCCGGGTTGAATCTGGCAAAGTTTTGGACCTGGATGATTTTATGGGGGACCTTAGGGAAGGGGATTTTCCATATACAGAGAACAGGAGAGTGGTCAGAGATGGAGTCTGGTAGGGTCCCTACAGAGGAGATCCTCTCGGGATGATTTGACATGATCCAGTCCAGAAGGGAGCAGGAAGTACCGTTTGCCTTCCATCGGGTGGGCTCCTGTACAAGTTGCGTCAGGGTTTGGGTGGCAAGCAAGGCCTCGAACTGCTTGACATTATCCCCTGCCCAATTTAGGTTCACATCCCCCAGGATCAGGAGTTCATTGTCCCCGGCTCGGGGACAGACAGTATCCAGGAGATGGGTGAGGCCCTGGAGCCCTCCCTTGGGGGGGTTGTAGGTACACACCATGTGCAGTTTTTTGGCGTTGCCAAGTAGAAGCACAGAGTGGAGGAGCTCACAGGATGATGGCAGCAAGGTGCTGTGATTAATTAGGGATATGTTGAGGTGGCTCCTATAGTAAATCAGGATGCCTCCACCCCTTTTGCTGCCGGTTCTGTCCAACCATTTGAACTCGTAGCCAGGGAGCCCACAGGCAGAGTCAGGAATCTGGGGTGAGCCAGGTCTCAGTTATCCCCAAGATGTCAGGCTTGTAGAGAGTGGCCCATGCGGCGAGCTCATTGAGGTTGGGAAGTAGACTCCGAATGTTGAGGTGAGCTACTTTCAAACCCTTGCCCAGCCACCATTTCTGGGGAGAGTCGGAAGTGGAAGGGCCGGGATTTAATCCAATGTCTCCAGATAGGGCAAGGGTCAGTAAAAATAGCCACAGGAGGAGTCCTCTGGGGGGGACCTTTTGATTACTAGCCTCCGGACCTGACGTCGCACTGTTCTGATTTGAGACAGGATGAGTCTTGGTAACAATCCGCTAGGGGGATAGAAGGGACCCACGGCATTGGCCATGAGGTTTGAGAAGGTAAAGTCGGTCACTGAGCTGTGGGGGAGGACCAATCACTGTCACTGCCCAAGCCAGGGGCAGTGGCAGAGTGGAGGGACATAAGTCCCAGGATGAGGATGGCCAGGAGAACATTGTAGGGGGTGGGGTGTGAGAAAAACAGATTACCTTGAGAGATTCCATTTAAGAACTGGGGCACAGTTATAGCAGGAGATCTACTTCAGGCGGATGCACGAGTGTGAAACACCTTTAGGGGAGAGTGGGAGCAAGGGCCTATGTTGGGACCTGGGAGAGGTATGAGGGATGCCCGTCCAGAAATACTCCACTAGTGGTGGTAGTGGTGACTCAGGGGTAGTGGAGTGTAGAGAGCTGGAGGACCAGGGGGCAGAGTGATGACTGAGGACAGAAATCAGGCAGGATACAGAAACCCAGAGGAAGTCTTACTAAGTGTAGTGTTCTGAGCGACTTAACTGTAGGTCAAGTTGTCACATTAGTAATAACAGTAACACTTAGGTAAAAAACTGTAGCAGAAATTAATCGAATGAGCTGGGTTAGCAAAACGCAGTAAGCACAGAATAGAATGGGCTAAGCATAAGTAACCACAGAGGCCTGTCAGTAAGAAGATTGTCACAGAGATCTGGCTGGCATAAGCGGCAGTCAGGTGCACCGAGAGGCCAGAGAGGACAAGTAACAGTTCCTGAGTCAGGATGCACAGGGAGAGAAACCCCAAGTAGAACACTGGTCCAAAGCACGTAGACCAGGGAATAGGCAGCGTCAGAAACAGCACCGCCCCTTCCAAGCCAATAGGCAGTTAGCAGCCAGTGGGCGGAGCAAGCAAGGATTAAATCTTAGCTCAAAACAGGGTGGGTGGGAGGCACTTAGAAAGCCATCCGATGTTGTCCGATGCCGTCGGTAGAGCAGGGCTCGCTGTTGGACTGAATGATTCTGCAGGGTAGGTTTAAAGTTCTCCTGCAACAGCAGGGCGAATTCTTTGTCCTGAGGTGAGGGAAGCAGTCTGTGAGTCCGATAAGTGATATTCCGAGGAGGCCAGCGGGCTTGCCAGTCAAGCGGCACCTCCACTCGAGGTTCAGCCTTAGAAGGCGGAGTCGTCCCGAAGAGAAGGGCGGGGGGACCCTCCAGGTCAGGTCTCCCTCTCTTCCCTCCATTGGCAAGTGGCGAGAGGATTGGCTTGGGGAGCTCTCCTTAAGTCAGGAGGGCTCGAGAGGTGTGCGGCAGCAGCGGCCAATCACAGGGCGCAAAGGACAAAGGCAGTTTTGGTGCCAAAGTTTAAAAAAAAAGCCATCCGATGCCGTCGGTAGAGCAGGGCTCGCCGCTGGACTGAATGATTCTGCAGGGTAGGTTTAAAAGTTCTCCTGCAACAGCAGGGGCGAATTCTTTGTCCTGAGGTGAGGGAAGCAGTCTGTGAGTCCCAATAAGCGATATTCCTGAGGAGGCCCGCCGGAGTTTGCCAGTCAAGTCCGCACCTCCACTGGGAGTTCAGCCTTGAAGGCGAGTCGCCGAAGAAAGGGCGGGGGACCTCCGCTGTGGCCCTCCTCTCCTCCATTGGCAATTGAATTGATATAAAAGCTAAAATAAGAAACTGCAACTTAGAATGGAGAGGACCATTTCAAGTCTCCACAACAAGGTAAAGAAGTTCAATAGGATATGGGGCCCATTACAAACCCTGTACTCATTACAAGCTTAAGGTTTGTTGATATTATACCATAAGGTGCAACTGGGTTGTATAATGCTGTGCTGGGAAATAGAGGAGGTTGGGGGTTGGATGGGGGGGAGGAGAGAATGAATCACAATATTTGTATTCAAGCTGGTTGTACCATGTTAATCGTGTTATGGATTTGTTCTCTGTACTGGAAAACTATAATAAAATTTGAATGGAAAAAAAATAGAGTTACCTGCAGTCCTCCGGGGGGAACAGGGATCATGTGTTGTGCAGCCTGATCACCCTGAGGGGACACTGTGTCAAGTAGACGAGTCGACAAAGCACCGCAGTTCCAAAGTCATGAAACACATTGTTGTGCATATTGGCAGAATTGCGGCTCTGCCCATCGGTGGTTCAAAAGAAATGGAAACGCAGTGACATGGCAGTCATTGAAGGGCTGCACTAAATGAAAATTCAATATAATAAGCTAAAAGAGGTCTGGTGAGTGAAAGAAAGGGGGCAAGTGACAGAAAAGGTACATTGGGGTTGCGGGTGGTGAGATAAAGGATGTGGGGTACAGGAGGTGAAAAGGATGTGGGTGCGGTGGGGTGAGATGAGGGTGGGGTTTGGGGTGAAAAAGGGGTGGGTGAGATAAGGTGTGGAGTGCAGGGGTGAGAAAGGTTGTGGGTGCAGGTGGGGGTGAGTTGAGGGGGTGAGAAAGGGGGTGCAGTGAGATAAGGGTGTGGGGTGCAGGGGGTGAGAAATGCTGTGGGATGTGGGTGGTGAGATAAAGGTTGGGGGTAAAGTAACAATCTGACAATGAAACTGTGGTTTCAAAAAGCTTGGAATTGATATATAAAAGCGAAAATAAGAAACTGAAAGGGGGGAACTAAAAGGAAATGTTGCACCATGTGGGGGAACATGTGAAACTGGTTCACATAGGTGGGCAGGAATGTCTGGGTCTATGTATTGCGGAAGATTATATCTTCATTATGAGGACCAGGGGGAGAAAAAAGAACACACACAAGGCAAAATGTGAAGCGAAGACAACTGAGTTAGCATCAGGGTTATTTCACTCACCAGACCAAGGGGGCCAACTGAAATAGGTACTAGATGGCTGAAAGTGGCATTGCTGTTGTGGTCAGCCATTACCTTTAATAACTGAGGCACTTTTCTGTTCCTTTTGGTCAATGAGAAGCATTGCAGTTACCTGCTGTGCTGAGTAATGAGCGGAGCAGCACTCAGCCTGGCAGTGGACATATCTGCAATTGGCCAGCCATGACCTCATTTCTGCACTTACCGACACATTTGAGCAGCCACTGGGTGGCTCCCATGTGGGTATTCGCACAGTTAGATCACAATGATGATGTGGTGGGCCGGCATAGAGAGAGAGAGAGAGATGTGTCAGCTTCCAGACAGAGAACTGTCGTAGCAAAATATTATCAAAGTGGAAGACTCATATGATCAAAAAGGAATACGAAAAATATTTTGGAAATAAAAAGTGACAGGTGACTATTGCGGTGTGCCTGTTTCTTCTGTCTAATACTTCTTTCAGTTTACTTTAGTGGAGTGGAGGTTTTAGCTCATTATTTTTATTTTCATTGGACCAGCACATTCTCTGTTCTGTCTCACCAGGAGGGCTACCATGTCCTCCATGCGGGGGGGGGGGAGGATCATGTGTCTTGTGCAGCCAGATCACCCTGAGGTGATGCAGAGGCGACTAGACGAGTTGACAAAGCGCTGCAGTTTCAACGTGGTGTGAAATGGATTGTTGTGCATGGTGGCGCATTCTCTGTTCTGTGTCACCAGGAAAGTCACTGTGTCTTCTGTACATGTGGGGGGACAGAGGATCATGTGTCCTGTGCCGCCAGATCACCCTGAGGGGACGCAGAGGCTGACTAGACGGAGTCGACAAAGCGCTGCAGTTTCAACATGGTGTGAAACAAATTGTTGTGCATGGTGGCACATTCTCTGTTCTGTGTCACCAGGAAAGTCACCGTGTCTTCCATACGTGGGGGAGAGACAGGAGATCATGTGTCTTGTGCAGCCAGATCACCCTGAGGTGACGCAGAGGCAACTAGACGAGTCGACAAAGCGCTGCAGTTTCAACATGGTGTGAAATGAATTGTTGTGCATGGTGGCGCATTCTCTGTTCTGTGCCACCAGGAAAGTCACCGTGTCTTCCATACTTGGGGGGGGGGAGGGACAGGGATCATGTGTCTTGTGCAGCCAGATCACCCTGAGGTGACGAAGAGGTGACTAGACGAGTCGACAAAGTGCAGCAGTTTCAACATGGTGTGAAACGGATTGTTGTTCATGGTGGCACATTTTATGTTCTGTGTCACCAGGAAAGTCATCGTGTCTTCTGTATGTGGGGGTGGAATAGGGGATCATGTGTCTTATGCAGCCATATCACCCCTGAGATGACGAGAGGTGAGGCAGTCAAATGCTGCAGTTTCAACGGGTGTGACATGGATTGTTGTGCATGGTGGCACATTCTCTGTTCTGTGTCACCAGTAAAGTCATTGTGACTTCCGTATGGGGGGGCAGGGTATCATGTGTTTTGTGCAGCCTGATCACCCTGAGGCGACACAGAGGTGACTAGATGAGTTGACAAGACACCACAGTTTCGACATGGTGTGAAATGGATTGCTGTGCATGGTGGCACATTCTCTGTTCTGTGTCACCAGGAAAGTCACCATGTCTTCAGTACATGGGGGGGACACGGGATCATGTGTCTTGTGCAGCCAGGTCACCCTGAGGTGACGCAGAGGTTACTAGATGAGTCGACAAGGCACTGCAGTTTCAACATGGTGTGAAACGGATTGTTGTGCATGGTGGCACATTCTCTGTTCTGTGTCACCAGGAAAGTCACCATGTCTTCAGTACATGGGGGGGACACGGGATCATGTGTCTTGTGCAGCCAGGTCACCCTGAGGTGACGCAGAGGTTACTAGATGAGTCGACAAGGCACTGCAGTTTCAACATGGTGTGAAACGGATTGTTGTGCATGGTGGCACATTCTCTGTTCTGTGTCACCAGGAAAGTCACCATGTCTTCAGTACATGGGGGGGGCAGGGGATCGTGTCTTGTGCAGCCAGGTCACCCTGAGGTGACGCAGAGGTGACTAGATGAGTCGACAAGGCACTGCAGTTTCAACATGGTGTGAAACGGATTGTTGTGTATGGTGGCACATTCTCTGTTCTGTGTCACCAGGAAAGTCACCGTGTCTTCAGTACATGGGGGGGCAGGGGATCATGTGTCTTGTGCAGCCAGGTCACCCTGAGGTGACGCTGAGGTGACTAGATGAGTCAACAAAATGCCCCAGTTTCAACATTGTGAAACGGATTGTCATGCATGGTGGCGGAATTGCAGCTCGGCCCATCCGTGGTTCATAAGAGATTGAAATGCAGTGACATGCCAGTCACTGAATGGGCTGCACCAAATGAAAATTCTAAATAATGAGAATTATTAAAGAGGTCTGGTGAGTGAAAAGGGGCAAGTGGCAGAAAAAGGTACATTGGGGGTGTGGTGTGGTGAGATAAAGGGTGGGCATAAAGTAAAGGTCTAACAGTAACACAACTATGGTTTTAGACTCAAAAAGCTTGGAATTTATATATAGAAGCAAAAAAAAGAAACTTGAATAGGGAACAAAAAAGAAATTGTGTGCCATGTGGTGGAACGCGAAAAACTGGTTGGCATATGTGTGAAGGAGTATCTGGGTCTATGTACTGCGGAACAGAATGTCTTTATAACGAGGAACGAGGGGGGGGCACACACAAGGTTACACATGAAGAGAAGAAGACAGAGTTAGCATCAGGGTTATTTTACTCACGAGACCAAGAGGGGACAACTGAAACAGGTACTGCATGGGTGAAACTGGCATTGCTGGGGCAGTCAGCCATTACCTTTTATATCCAAGGCACTTTTCTGATCCTTTTGGTCAATGAGAAGAATTGCAGTTACCTGCTGTGCTGAATTATGAGCGGAGCAGCACTCAGCCTGGCAGTGGATATATCTGCAATTGGCCAGCCACAACCTAATTTCTGCATTTACTGACACATTCGAGCAGCCACTGGGTGGCTCCCATGCAGGTATTTGCACAGTTAGATCACAATGATGATGTGGTGGGCCGGCATAGAGAGAGAGAGAGAGAGAGATGTGTCAGCTTCCAGACAGAGAACTGTCGTAGCAAAATATTAGTGGAAGAGTTAAATGATCACAAAGGAATATGAAAAATGCTTTGGAAATTAAAAGTGACAGGTGACTATTGTGGTGTGCCTGTTTCTTCTCTCTAATACTTCTTGCAGTTTACTTTAGTGATGTGGAGGTTTTAGCTCATTATTTTTTATTTTCATTTGACCCACACACATTCTGCGTTCTGTGTGTCTGCACAGTCGACCGTGCCTGACGTCCACTATTAGGTTGAAGCTATGGCCTACATGAAGAAGAAAATAGACAAGAAGACAAATTTCATGTACCACTTGTCCTACCTTACTTTGGTCCCACCCAAATGCAAGAAATAACTGTGCATTACCCTGTATCCAGGATCTGCAGCTCCTGTGGATGGACTAGAGAGACCCACAGAACTAGGGAATGAGACTGAGGAGAGCAGACAAGGGAACAGAAGAGGACCGGTGAAGCTGGAGTGAATTTCTCAACACTAATGACTCCACGAACACAAAGATGATGGAACTGTTTTATTTACCAAAGAATATGCGACACAGATACAAGGGAAAGGATGGGACAGAATCAGAAAAGGTATGAAAAATGTAAGCTCTTCAGTGCTGAAGAGGTAAAACAAATGTCATTGCAGTTTTTGCAGTAAATGTTTCGTTGCCATTCTGTATTCAGTGTGCTAAGACTTGTTTCCACTGTGTCATAATGCCATTGTTGCCACCGTGTACATGCTTGTAGATGTTGTAATATGAGTGCGCTGCCTTGTACTTTTTCATGACCGTACCATTGATAAGAGTATGTAAACGATTCTGGGTGACGTGCAGTAATTGCATGGGTGCCACTGTGCACATGCGTGTAGATGTGATATGACTGTGCTGCCTTGCGCTTTTTCATGACCGTACCATTGATAAGAGTATGCAAAGGATTCTGGGTGATGTGCAGTAATTGCATGGTGCCACCGTGCACATGCTTTTACATGTTGTGATGTTATTGTCTCACAGCACACTACAGTGCTCTTTACTTTTACATGTGTGTGTGAGATACTGTGCCGCCGTGCACCGTACACAATATTAACAATGATGTGTTTTTGTTTTGGTCATGTGTGTTTCAATACTGTTTTTGACCTTCTTACCTGTTCTAATAAGAGTGTTTTTACCATAAAGGTACTGTACTCCTCCATCAAATGTATTGTATAATTTAGTGTTAGGTTCCATATTTTCAACATGAAAAATAGATTCATAGTGCCTTTGGCATAAGACTATTTGAAAGAATGGCTAATAATTCCTTGCCTAGGACCATTAGGTTATTTATTGCTGACAACTTTGTCGTCCATACCCTGTGTGTGGGTCTTATAGTCTAGGAGGTATTCGCATATGTCGATGGCACATTGCGTATCAGTGACTAAAACGGATAAAAAACATGTATCTCAGAAAGACTGGTGTTTAGTAAACACTTTAGTAACTACTTTTAGTGTAAGGATTGGTGTGTTCACGTCGCTCGGTTTTCCTGCAAAAACACACTTTTTGGTATTTCAACTAGCATAAAAAATTCAGAATTGATTAGAATTGATTGCACAGCCCCATTAGAAAGGAAATAATATGCTGAACAAGTCTGATGCGTATAGTTTGTGTGTATCACGCATACTTTGAGTTATTCACATTTATTTAAGGAATGCTGTGTATGGCTGACATTTGTCCTTGAGGGAGCAGCAAAGCACCTAGAATAAAAAATAGATTTTTTTTTTTTACTTCAGAAAAATAGCTTTTTATTTATTTATTTATTTTGACATATCGGATGGACACCTAATTTGGTGTTGAAGTGTTACATATTTCCCACCAACAAATGTTTGTCGTTGCTTAGTTTTGCTGCAAAAAAACACTCGTTTGCTATTTTAGCTAGTATAACAAAAAACCTGAAGTGAGTAGAATTGACTGCATAGCACCATTGGAAAAGTAATTTTGTGCTGAATAAGTCTGCCACTGATACTTTGTGTCTATCCGGTATACTTAAGAAGATAGACGCTCCGGGAACGGACCCGGGTCGTCGGAGGGGAGAAGGATGGAGTGTCCTACCGACTGCTCTCCTTCTCTGGGGGGAGGGTGGGGAAAGTGATCGGCTCATTGAGGACTCCTGGCGGAAGCCGGGGGATCTCATGCTGCTGACACTCGCATCTCTGGGAGGCGGGGCGGATGCTGGCATCATTGCACGTCCCAGCCCCCGTAAGGAAAAGAGGCAGAAAATCAAGGCGGGCAAGGACCACTGTCTACGTGAAGCCCTCCTGGGAGACCTCGACTAACCACCATCGCTGCAAAGTCCCCAGACTAGATATTGGTTCCGTGGTCACAGAAGAGGTGGCCATGGCCCTGCCCTCCAGGGGGCAAGCCGGGAGTGACTGGGGACAATGGCAGCCATAGATGGTGGTGGAGGCTTCCAGGGTCCATGAACAGGGCCGATAAATGACAGGGCCCTGCCAGAAAAAAAAAAAAGAAGATAGACGCATTTTTGTATGGTATGGTATGGTGTGTATGGCTGACATTTGTCTCTCAAGCCTTTTGCTACAAAAAATGGTTTACATTGCCAACTAATATAGAAAAAAAAAGGAATTACTGATAGTTAATTGCATAGCACCATTGGAAAGGTAATTTTCCACTGAACAACTCTGCTTCTGATACTTTGCGTCTGTCAGGTATACTTTAGAAGATATTCGCATTTTTGTATTGTATGGTGTGTATGGCTGACATTTGTCTCTCAAGCCTCACCTAGCCAACTTGAATAAAATGGAGAAAAATACATGTATCATATTACAAAAATTGCATTTTACTACAAAATCTATTTTGTACCTCCATCTAATGTTTGTATGATTAATTTGGTGTCGATATGTTGCATATCTCTCCACAAAAAATGGTATACGGTGCATTTTTTATTGAAAAAAAAAACTTTTTTCACCATTTCAGCTCGTATAGAAAAAAACTGGAATTATTTATAATTTACTGCATAGCACTGTTAGAAAGAATTTTGTGCTGAACAACTTAGCCACTCATACTTTGTGTGTAGCACTTACGGTTCATGAGTTAATCGCAGTTGTTTGTGGCATACTGATTATGGCTTGATTTTGCTCAGAAAGCTCCAGGATGTACTGTTACAAGTTTGTAACATGGGTCCAAAGATAGCAGTGAAATGGAGAGATAACATTGGTGTAAACGTACCAGCTGACCGAAAACGAGCGGTGATTAATCCACCAGTAAAGCCCGCTTCTGCACTACCACTGTCAGCCACAGGAGAAATCAAATGCACACAATCACAATAACAGCAACACAGCTGTTATTGCGGATGAGCCAAATGATGTATGTGTGGCGAGGAGGCGTGCACACGAAGCAATGGTAGCAATGGTCAGCAACGACACAGAGATGCTGATAGCACAAATTTGCTCCGCGCTCCAGCCGACGTAAAGGAGTACGACTCAACATGTCTAACGATAGTGTCGGATGGCTGCACTGAAAAAAAGCAGTGATATAAAGTGCTCACCATGACATGTCTTGCAGATGTTGTGCATAAATGTAATCTTGCTAGTAGCATTGAACAATAGATAGCAATAAAAATATTACTGCCATGATGCAGTGCTGTCAGCAATTCCCCGATCTACCAACGAACGCGAATATCGGAAAACCATTGGTCAAATCAAAAAAAAAAAGTTAGAAGTTAAACTTGTGTTATAGTCCAATGTAATCTAACCACTTGTACAAAATCTGTTCACACTACATAAAACCATGTCAGCCGTTGAACATGAACATGCACGGTCTTGCAACATCAGTGTAAGAAAACCAGCAACCTACAGCATGTGTTATGGAGAGCAGTCAGCGATCGCCAGAATATCTAAGTCGTTCTCCATATTATCTGACAGTAAGAGTACTTTCCTGCCACTTGCCATGTTACAAGTGCATTAATCACCTCCAGCGTCGGACTCTACCTGTGGATTAATGCCCGGTGGTTGGTTGGAAGCACTCGGCCTGCGGCCTCACACACCAACCCCCCCCACCCGGGCATTAATCCACCGGTAGAGCCCTCCTCTGTCAGTGATTAATGCTTACATACAGGCCATAAGTGGTGGAAATCTCAAAGAGCTCCTGAGGCGTCAATGAGTTAACAGCTACCTCTTGGACCACTCAAAGCAAGTCAAGATAGGTGATGCACTGACTAAGCTTCCTATCAGTTCTGGTGTCCCCAAAGGGTCAAACTTGGGACCATTACTCTTCAGCATTTTTCTCAACAAACTCCCAGGACCCAGCCCACTGCTTGGTACAAATTCTCTTGTATGCCAATGATGCAGTAATTTTCACAAGGAACTCTGATACAACCTTTCTAGAGAGCCAGCTCCAGAAAAGCTTTGCAGATGTCGAGGACTGGTTCATTGGGCAGAAGCTAGTGATCAATTACAAAAAAACAAAAACAATGCTTTTCCATGGCTCACACAGTAAGCATAAATCCAAACAGCTGATCATCAGAAACCACTCAGGCACTTCTCTGGAGCAGATGCTAACTTTCAAGTACCTTGGTGTGATGTTGGATAGCACCCTGTCCTTTGCCAGTCATATAGACCTTGTCACCAAATCCGTGAATACCCGCATCAGTCTCCTACATAGGTATAAGCACTGCCTAACTGCAGAAGCCCTTAAGCAAGCAATCCAAAGTTCAATTGTCCCCATAATAGGCTACGGGCTCATGATCTATGGATCTGCTACCAACACTGCCTTAAGGAGTATTTCAATTGCTCTGAACAAAGTCTGCAGGCTCCTTACTGGGGCTGCTCCTCGGATGCACACCTGTGTCCTTTATGAGCAGGCAATCTGGCTACAGCTACAGGGTAGAATATCCTATCATACCTGCCTTGTAGTAAAGAAGGCTTCCCATGGTCTCTTGCCCTCGGGAGTACAGAACCTCCTCAGCCCTTCCTGCAACACCCACCACACCAGAAGTACTGATTGCTCCACCCTCCAAATTCCTTATTGTCGGACTACACAAGGACAGTGCTTATTTGCAGTCAGAGCCCTGAACTGGTTTAAGTCTATGCATAGTGAAATCGCAAACACAGCCACTCTGTGCTCGTTTAAACGCAGGCTTCGTGAGTCCCTTGTGGCTAAAGCTTCCTGTGATTGTTTCGCTTAAACTACAGACATTCCCTTTAGCCTACTTACTTCCCTAGCTCCCTCACCATACCCCTATTCCTGTCCTCCATCCCTCTCCTCCCATACCCCTCTTCTTGTATTCTCTGCCATCCCTCTTATTCCCACCCTCCCACCCTATGGACTTCCTTGTGTCCCCAGGCTTCTTCCTAGCATCCCAAGAGCAAACTTATGCTGAACCCACTTCCCCCTCCTATTCCCTACTATCATCCCCCCCCCACTACTCCCATTCCTGCCTTATTTTATCTGACAATTGGTGCCTTGGCACAGCTTCTCTTTCCTTCCTGTTATTAGCCTCTTGTCCATGGCATACATTGTCCAATGCCTATTGTCCACCCATCTGCTCATTTATGTTTGACAAGGCCTGCTGGCCACACCACTCCATAGTACAGATATATTATAGCGATCATTTTTTGTTATTTCCTTTGATCAGATCACTAATTGTTACAACTTTTCAGTTGTCTTTTGCCTTTTTGCCATATTTATTGTTGTCTGTTTTCTTTATTATTTGTTTTTTATCTGTATGTGTATTATGACATGGAACCTGTGTAAAAGAGCCACTGACTCAAAGGTGTTAATTCAAAATTTAAATAAATAAAAAGGTTACACTGGTACCAGTGGGGGAGGGTGCAAGGGTGTTTTGGCCTACAGTACCTGTTGTTGCTAACTGCTCCTACCTTCATCTTTCTTTCACAGCTATACCTGCTCCAGGTACTCCCTTCCCTAGCCCTTCCCCAAAATAAAGCTGTGTTTTGTTTGTTGAAATTGCTGTGGGGGGGAGGTATTTTGTTACAGTTTACTATCAAGTAAATGTGGTGTATGGTATTAGGGAATAACCTGGTATCCAGTGTGTGGGGTGATTGGAAGGGGAGGTGGGAAGGTACAGTGTGCCAGGGGGTTGTACCAAGCAGACACCTGGCCCACTTCAACCTACTCTAGGTGGAGGCACCATGCTATTTTCCTATTACTTTGGGATAGAACCCCTAATCACCACCATAGCAGGACCCAGGACCCTTAACCTGTGTGGTAGCCAACAGGCAGAGGTAGTAGCACACTTGCACATGGTGCCTGGGCTGCATCTTTGTTGCCACTGCTGGGATCTCCTGTTCAGTTGCCATGCTCACCATGGATGGAAATACTGGAAAGACCACTGATGTTTCCCCCAACCCCAGTTCTAACCCTCCCAAGCCCAAAGTCTTGCCTGAAAATGGCATAACCTGGAATTGTTATTGCAGTGTCAGGGGTCTTAGGTGATAGCCGTGTCTTGATTACTGATATTATATCTGGGATGTGGAGTGTTACCCAGGCAGTGAGAAGATCCAGCTTTTTGAGGAGGCTGTAGATATTGATCGTAGCCAGGCACAGCCCCCCAGACCTGTCAGCACCACAGGGGCTAGACTGTTGGGGGCCAGGGTTTGGGTGGACGTTACCTGAGATGAGGATCAGCATTAGAATTAGGGACTTTAAGAGAGTTTTGATATACTTCTTTTGTCCCCATACTGTTAATGTATTAGGAGCCTGTTTAAAGGGATAGTGATTTGAGTGAGAGAAACCTGTTAATAGGAGAGAGATGCTGAAGAGCATGGGAACATGTGTTCTTGATGGAAGAGCCATTCATAGGTGAAGCAGTCTTGGTGGTGTGTTTTGGGTGAGAGTTAGGGAGTAGTTGTACGTAATCGTCCTTGGGGTAGATAGTGGGAATTCAGTGGTGAGGTCGGTGGCATTTTGGGGTTGCAGTATAGCAGCCCTTCCAGAGTAGATGATTAGATTGAGAATAATAAGCAGGCTCATTTGTGGGAAAGTGGTTCCCATACTTAAGCGTAGAGGGAGGTCAGAAATATTGTTCTCTGGGGCAGAAGGTATGGGCTTTTTAGGAGGAGGTGGGATAAGTCTACTGATAGCTAATAGGAGCAGAGTAGATGAGAACTGAGTGGTACCCTTAGGGATTTAATAGAGGTCGGGGACGTGGTGGGGTGGGCATGGCTGGCAGTAGCCTGTAAGAGCTAGCTAGAAAGCCAGGGGGGGTTTAAGCATATTTAAACAGGACTGGGGGGGCCGAAAAAACAGGCAACTGGGGCTCCCTTCCTGGAGGCAATCAGTCCCTGAGGGCAAGTCAGTACCTGAGCTTCTGTGAGGGGCTGGTGGTTTCAGACCTGGACTGCGGATGGCAGTCTGGCAGGTCGGGTTCATCAGAGAACCATGGCTGTGGCTCTCAGACTACCTGAGGAGAGATGGACTGAGGGGGATTAAATAAGAAAGGCGGGGGGTGGGGCTGCTCATGGAGCTAATAAGAAATGCAAAATGGCTTAAATGGGGGGGGTGTTGCAGACCAAAATTTTAGGCAAGGTGCCACAAGGTCTGAGAGAGCAAGAATAGGGCTATTTAAAACACAATACTAGAGTAAAAAGGTGAAAGGGGTGGGGTTCAGAGGCCTGAGCTGAGATCGCTACTGGGGTCTTATGAGGGAACACACTACTGGCATTTAGATTAAATCAGCAAACTTCAACTATAAAATGCTAGAAAGACAGTATTAACAGAAATCATAATCTAGTACAATATAATTCAAGCATTAACAGTGCAGAACTATATGGAGCTAATCGGAGTTATCCATGGTCCAGCACCCCCTGACTGCACCCCCACCTCGTGGACAGCAATATATATGTAGGAACATGTATTAACCTTAGGGCAAAGATACTTATCGTATAAGCATAAGTGTCAGGATTTGTGTTCTACTGTTTTACTAATGCATATTATGCTCCATTATGTTTTCCAATATATCTTAGCTATGAGAGATGCTTTTCACTTTGTTTTTGCTGTATTCTTATAAGTAAGGCAACAGTGCCATCTTTAGTGCTTGTGTATCACTGTTATTGCAACTGACCTTGGGACTTACAGAAGCCCTATTGTATTACACTATCTATGCAAGCTAAGCAACTTCTCATGTTAGGATAGTTACTCAGGTCACCTGTTTTTGGCCAATTATATACTTTTTTATGTATCTTCTTTGGTAGTTACCATAGCAATAATCAGGGTATAAGACCCTGTGTAGCACGTAGCTTCTCTGAGATGAGAGACTGCATTACCTAGGTAAGGAAAACTGGATGTTCTCCCAATGATTACACTGTTGGTAGTAAGCCTGTATTATTGATCTGTAATAAATTCCATTTATTACATGAGTACCACTTGTCTGTTGTCTCTTCCTTTGTGCCATTCTACCAAGGACCTGAGAAAGATAATTTATTACCAAGTTACATTTGGTGACCGTGTGCAGGTTGGAAGGTACAAAAGAAGATTCCATTCAATTTATTTGAATGTCGAGTAGTGTAGTGCACTTTTCGCTTACTTGGACCTATTCATACTTACAATGGTAGTGGTTGTAGCAGACCCACACTGTCTTGGTCTCAGGCACAGCAGACCCACACAGGACCCACTTACATTCCCTCTGCGAGTGATAGCTTACCACCTTGGCACCACTGTTCACCCACCAGGGACCGGAAAGTGGTTGGAGACGGTGCCGATGATTTTGACCAGTTTTCCAACTGCTTCTTTGTTTGTTTGCCTACCCCTTGTCATGTCCGAACTTTGCACTGAACTGAGACATGCTGTCTCAAACTACCTCACAGCCCAAGGCGGATGGAAAGATTTTGCGCTGGATGCAAAATCGGCAGACAAACCATTGTTACTCATATCCGACCAGTACCTAGAGTCCAAACAAACAACCAAGAAATACAACCTTAAAGGTCTTTTGGTTGCGGCTCTATATACCGCTGTTGAGGGTCTCACAGCGAGGTGTGCCTCCCTTGAACTGAAAAATGCCACTCTAAAAAAAGAGATGGACTTGCAGGCATCGGAGTTACAGAAAAAAGAACATAAACTAGCGGAGGAGACACAGTCACTCCACGATGCCAATAACAGACAGTTGCATTGTACTGCACAAGACACTGAGCGTGAAATTTGCATGTTGAGAGATGATTGTGAAGGTTGAAATGTGACAAGAAACAGCGTATTTGAATATTTTGAGTGCTACAAATGAGGGTTTGAGAGAGGAGAATGCTGAGTTGAAAGAGGATAATCAGCGTGTGAGTCGTGAGTTGGAGAAAGAACTTAGTGAAAACGTTGAATTGGGCGCCACATATAGAGTGTTGCAGCATGAGGCTGAAAAAGGTATTGAGCAGGGCACTGCAAGAGTTTGTCACAAAATGTGTAGAGAAAAGATGGTGAAGCTGCACCATAAATGGGAGGTTCTTGCAAGCCATGTTAAGGCCATGAACGTGTTTCAGTATACGCCCACTGAGATTGCGTCATCCAGTGATGATGACTCTGACTTTGATGATGAGGTACAACACGTCACATGCAACTCCAACCCCAATTGTGGAGCAACTTCTGCCAGCCATTCACAAGATGGCACC
The DNA here is from genome assembly GCA_016271365.2 of Neoceratodus forsteri. NCBI lineage: Eukaryota > Metazoa > Chordata > Ceratodontiformes > Ceratodontidae > Neoceratodus > Neoceratodus forsteri. The sequence goes on along the minus strand of CM057450.1, from coordinate 920,788,328 downwards.
TACATCGGCATGCACTCTGCGTCACCACGTCTATACAAACATGGCGGAGGCCATGTACAACTCCAAGATGGTGGCCCCCATGACATAGGTGGAGGGTCTGTACTCCATGGTGTGCCTCTACTCGCTCCTCTCACCAGGGGAGATGAGGCGGAGATCCGCAGCATGATTAGTGAGGCTATGAGTAGAATCACCATCCCAGAAGAGCAAAAGAAAGTCATCCAGGACCAAATTGAGAACATTTTCAGAGAATCTGTCAATCAGAACCACACATACAGAGCTATTGCTGATGCAGCAGCGGAAGCTGCACTTCATGGAGCTCGGGAATGTGAGGAACCCCAGGGACCTGTGCACAACTCTAGCCCCCTACATGTCACTCATTCTGTCCAGCAAATTGCACAGAGCATTGGACAGATGGGCCAAACTGACAATCTTAGTTGCTTCTTGGAGAAAATGCGCTCTCTTTGCAAGAAGCTCTCCCTCCAACCCCAGTACCAGGTTCAAGTCTTGCAACAGATGATGGAACCTACCTTCTGGGTCAAACTCCTGGAAACAGTGCACAACTCTAACACCCTTGCTTTTGATGACTTTGCCACGGCCCTCATTCCCACCAATTCCCCGGGTATCATGGGAGCTTGCTTGGCCTATAAGGTTAAGCAGAGCCCGAAAGAAAACCCCATGACCTACCACCAACAGTTATGGCTCACATACAGCACTGGCAAAGGCCTAGCAGGTGAACTTGCAGACCAAGACCAAATTGAGTACAAAGATTTGTGCATTCGGAACATAACTCCAGCCTTGCAGGAAAAGGTTGAGCTCAATGTCTACCAGAGTACTAATTCCTTTGCAGTTATTCTCACCAAAATGGAGCGTGCCTACCAGGTCTACCTCTGCACCCTTGCTTCCAGTAAATCCAACAAGGTTGCTGCAGTACAGCCCATCCCCGAGACCCCTACCCACTACACCATGGAGGGCAATAACCAGAAAAATTATTCTTGTCCTGACGACAAGTCATTGCATGGGGGAGAGGGGGGAACCAGAACTATAGGAATAACAGGAACAGAGACAAAAGCAATTGGAAAAATCCAAATGCCCAACAAAATAGCCAGAACCACAGTGGTACTAGCTATTGGCAGATCAAAGATGAAAACGAGACCCTCTGCAAGCTGTTGGAGGAGATCTGTGCTGACAGGGAAGCTAAAGGTACATACACTATAACGGCCCGTGCTTCTTCTGCTGGACAGCCATGCAGTCAGGGGAATCCTTTCCTGGCCTCGGCTGCTGAACAAATGAACAGCAGAGGGAAGAATCCTTTTGTGGCACTGGTTACTGGCCAGACCGATGTGACAACCAAGGAGGAACCATGCCTGTGATGTCACAGGTACATTTGTACCCCGGGCAAGACATATGGGAGGCCTTGAAAGATCCTGCAGGCCTCAGATTCCGGGAACAGGACGATGATGCTGATTCTGAAAATGCCTATTGACAATTAAGGGCCCCAGTCCAGATTGTGAGTGATTAGATCATTAACACAAATGGACGGCCTTGTGTAAAGGCCACAGTCGGGGGGCGCCAACTTGCTATGCTTCTGGATACTGGAGCAGCCATGTTGGACCTCCATGATGAGGACCCAGTCTCCTCTGACTGGACTACCAACTGGAAGACCAGTGCTCAGGGTGTAGATGGTACCCAGCTACACACCTACCAGTCTCCTCCACCTGTGGTGGTAGGCCACCTCAGGACCGATTTTGTTTTTGACCTCATGATCTTATGTCATCACCCCAGCATATTTGGAATTGACTTCCTAGCACTACACAGCTGTGTAGTGGATCTAGCCAACAGGCTACTCCTTCATATTAAAGGACAATATCATGCTGTCACCATTCTAGACTTGCAAGTGGTGGCAGTCATCTCCCATAACAACAAAGAATATGACTTTTTTTGTTTAAAAGTCATGACCTATTTTCTGAGCTTGCACCCTTGCGGCAAAAACACCTCAATGTGTTTGCCACTAACAAGCACGACTGTGGTAGGATGCATGCTACCATTGAAATCACAGGGCCTGACCCTGTGAGGCAAAAGCAGTACCCATTTCCTGATGAAGCCTTGCCATCACTGAGGGAGACCATCCAATCACTGCTTCAACGAGGAGTGATTAGGGCCTGTGTTTGCACTGTTAACTCACCCATTTGGCTTGTGAAAAAGTCAAATGGAGCTTGTAGACTCACAATTGACTACAGAAAACTTAATCAGGTTACCCCCAGCTGCGCCCCAACAGTAGCATCAGTACCTGATGTGCTCAAGCTGTTGACACCTGACAAAAAGTGGTTCATAGCTTTTGACCTCTCTAATGGGTTTTGGTCACTCCCATTAGCACAGGAGAGTCAATACAAATTTGCTTTTACTGTTGATGGATGCCAGTACACCTGAAACTGTCTTCCCCGGGGCATTCACAACAGCCCTTACCTCTTCCATCTCCATATGATGGATGTTCTGTAGGGGTTCTCTACACCCCAGTGTCTCCTGCAGCACATGGATGACTTGCTCTTGACAACCACCAGGAAAGACGATCATTTAGCACTTCTATACAAACTTCTGTCTCTCAAGAGAGCAGGCCTCAAGTGCAACCCCTCTAAGGCACAACTGTGTGAAAAGAGGTAATCTTCCTTTACCTATGCATTACAGACCAAGGCAGAAGCCCAGCTGCCAAGAAGATCTAGTGTTTGCAATATCTGCTACCTCCTACTAGCGTAGCAACACTCAGATGCTTTTTAGGAATGGTAAACTATTCCAGGGATTTTATCCCTGATTTTGCCTTGAAGGCTGCTCCCTTGTATGAACTTCTGAAAAAGGATGTCCCATGGACATGGGTCCCCACTCTTACTGAATCTTTCATACAGCTCAAGCAGGCTTTAGCCTCAGCCCCATCACTTATCAATCCTAACCCAACTCTCTCATTCCATTTGGAAACTGCCACTTCTGATATGGCCATGTCTGCAGTGCTGGCACAAAAGTACAATGGGTACTTTTGGCCCACTGCCTATGCATCTCAGATGCTATCCCCAATAGAATACAGTCTGTGTGAAAGAACACTTTTGGCAACCTATTGGGCTGTCATACATTTCATGCACATCATTGGGTATGCACCTATTATCCTGCATTCCTGCCACACCCCTACCAACTTTCTGCTTTCAGACAAAGTAAAATATGGTTCAGTTTCCAACACCAGACTCACCCACTGGTCTTTGCTTTTGCAGGACAGGAATATCAAAGTACTACCTGCAAAAATGCCATCTATCTTGGCCCATGGCCTTCTCTACACAGGTAAGCCCCATGACTGTGCACTCCAACCTCCTGACTTACCTAAGCTCTGACCATTCTTACTGGCTACACCACATGTTTTAGAAGATACCAGCAAGTATCACATCTTTACAGATGGCTGCGTCTCCTATGTGGATGGAGAGCAGGTAGCAGGATTTGGGGTGCTCATATTAGATCAAGATGTTGATTTCAGGCACATTTCCAGAAAATGCACTGTAATCTCCTCACAGTATGCCAAACTGGCAGCAGTGGCCTGTGCTCTAGAGGTCATGCTACATGGTGACAAGAATGCCATCATCTTTGCAGATTCCAGTTGAGTCTGCTCATCCCTTACTGAGCTTCTACCATTCTGGGAGAAAAATAACTTCACATCCTCTGATGGCACACTTGTCAAATGCAGGGATCTGTTTGTGTATATACATACCCTGACACAACACTTTACTCACAAACTGTACATCCACAAGGTAAAAGCTCACTGTAAATCTGACCCTTACTATGAATTCAATGATTGAGCAGACTCGATTACCAAAGCAGGCACTCGAGGGAGGGAGACATGGAAAATGACTCACCCATTAGCTGTAGCAGCTAGTTTCCTATCCACCAGCACTAGGCAGAAACCAGTAGGACCTCTCTGCTGCACAGAAATCTGACCCAGAGCTAAAAGATGTGTTCAAATTCCTGGACAAGGGAACTGAACAGGAACTACCCACTGGTACCCCATGCAAGAGACACTCTGACAACACACACTTGTCTAGTGATCAGAAACTCATCTGGTATCGAAAGGGCTATGTAGGTGACACATTTTGGGTTGCACCACAATTTTTGTGAACTGAATTCATCCATATGGTTCATGACACCCCCACTGGTGGACACCAGGGAGCAGACAATACACTCCTACCCTCAAGAGACTCAAAACCATTGTTTGGTGGCCTGGCATGGCCAAATACATAGTGCACTATGTGGACAACTGCACAGTGTGTGACTAGAACAACCCAATTTCAGTGAAAAGAAATGCAAACTTTTTGCTGCAAAGGCAAACTGGACCATGGAATGCGATACAAATAATTTTCATTGGTCTCTTGACCAACTCCAGCAAGAACAAGTATGCACTTGTTGTCACAGACTTGTTTTCTAAGTGATTGGAGGCATTCCCCACTAAGAATAACACGGCAAAAACAACTGCCAATATCCTGGTGGATCAATTGTTCTCCAGGTGGGGCCTACCTTTAAAGGTAGACTCAGACTAGGGGACCAGATTTACAGCTGAGCTGATGAAGCAGACACTCCAAATGCTTAGAGTAGATCAGAAATGTCATATCCCATACCATCCTCAATACTCAGGCCAGGTAGAAAGAGCAAACAGAAGAATTAAACAGATGTTATGCAAATTCATCAATGATAATCCCAAGGATTGGGATTCCCTCTTGCCACTACTACTGATGGCAATCAGGGGCACTCCTGCAGCAACTACCCAATGCATACCCTATTAGGTTATGTCTGGCAGAGCCATGAGATTACCTGAGCACCTGCTGATTGACCTCCACACCCCTACTGTAGATAGAGTACCTGTGGACAAGTATGTTGAAAAAGTTCATGATGACATCATGAAGGCACACCTGTTCACTGCCAATCAAATGGGTAAAGCTCAACAACAAGCAAAAGCCCATTTTGTTAAGCATGTCAAAGAAGTTGACTGGCAAGTTGGAGACCAAGTTATGCTCCTCCAATACAGACAACTAGTTCATTCATTTGCCAGTGGATGGGAATGCCCATATCCCACTGTCAACAAACTCAGCCTTGCTGTTTATCAGGTCAGAGTTCAACAGCAAACACAGACCACAGGCAAATGGTTCTATGCTAATCAGCTCAAGTTGTACAAAGGTGACTAAAATTAACTTTTCTCAACCCCTCAACCCTTTTAGGGTGGAATAGTAACCCTCACTTAACAGTCCTTTTCTGTTTCTTTCAGGTACACTGGCAATATAACTATCTTGCACCTCCTCATTCTGGTGGGACTACTTTCTCTGACTGATTCTCAGAACAAACCCTTACTGACTGCACACAAACAATGCATAGAACATTTGCTTAGCAAACTTGAACACTCGGCCCCAGTGGGAGTTCATATTAATGTTCCCAACAAAATGATTACTGTTAAGGAAGGCTCAGACACCTATCTTAATGTCATGGTAGTAGCTCCAGACATATCCACATTGCAGATACAATGGGAAACTGATTTTAATGGTTACACACTTGCTGTAGCTCGTCTGCCCAAAGGTACATTCCACGGATGGCCCAACACCGGCATTGCACAAAATGGTACACTCTCTATTCGACAAGCTTCTTCTAGTCATACTGGTCAGTACAACCTAACTGCTTCAACAGATCCTACCTTTTGTGACCGCCTCACCTCTGAGGAGTCACATGCTTTCTGTCTTCACAACTATGTAGCTACAGAAGCTGTTTCTTTCTGTAATCCCACCCACTGAAGAAAAAATTATTGAATGTCCTCCCTAGGAGCCTGGTCCTTCTAGTGGTCTGACCGTCACCTCCCTTCCAGGAGCCTTAATTAACAATGTACAATTTATGCATGTCCCAGTTATTTTCAGTCTTACACATTGTAATATGGCTGAGTTTTGTCCCTGTCACACGACCAATACTTCTAAGTTTTTCAGTATGATGCTTCTAGACATTGTAGCTGCTTACCAAACATGCACGAATGATCCAGTTAGTGGACCTCATGCCACTAATCATGTACAGTAGGAGTTTTAATACTGTACCTGCACCTAATGCTAAAGCTAGACCACGCACTAGTCGTAACACTGCAGATGTTACCAGTGCAGCAAGCACATCTCTGGTCTTTTTTGTTCAGGCATGTCTATCCGGAATAGAACAGATATAACTGCTATTAAAGCACAAAAGCTTATATTTCAGCAAGCTGTCAAAAATGATATTCTTCCCCCACTGTTACATGGTGTAGATGGTTTAAGTAAAGAAGAATGTTGTACTGGTTATAACATGCAGGAAATTGCCAATGGTTCAATGAAACTAAGAATAAGATTAACTAACTGATTTTCCAAAATAATAAGGAGGCAGATAACCAAAATATTGCCTGTGAACTTTTATGTTCCGCCTATGAGTCATATGTTATGGCCACTGTTAATCTCTTCAGGGATTTGGAAACAGGATGCATTCCTGATATCATTTATGATAGGAGAATGTCTAAATGGTATTGTCCTCATTTCAAGCTTGCTGCATGCATTACTATGTGTATGGCAAATCCTGTTAATATTTCTATGTCTACTGCTAGAAATCGTGGGTATGTTTCACGATATGCAAACCAAACACCTTGTTACTTTACTAAGCAATGCCCAATCCATGACAACATGTTTATTACTTTTACTATGTCACTACCACGCTTTGATCCAAAAACTTCTGTCTTTGACAAACTGGCTGCTATTACTTCCATCAGACATCTTGATGAGAACATTTATCGAGAAAGAACTGATTTGCCTTCTTTGGTGGTTTACCACTCCGTTCTACAAGCTTGGGTCACACAGCATACCAACTGTTGTGCCAAGAAGGGATATTATTACCTGTGCCATTGTGACGTCTTTGACATTCTGAAACCTGTATGTGGATACTCTCTGGAATATCTTGACTGGGCTTATAGTTTGGGTGATGATCTGTGTCCAACCTGACTGACATTGATGACGAATCTGAATCTCCACTAGCTGCATCTTCAGTGCCTGATGCCGAAACAGCTGCAACCGGAAGCTACCTGGAAGAGGTACATCGCTTCACTTCACAGCTCACCAACCAGTCCTTCGCATGTCCTATCCATCTACAGCAATAGAGGGTTCCAACTGTGAGAGTTACCTACAATTCTGATGGGCAGTATTGTGTAGTGAGAAATCATCAATCTTTTGCTTATGGTGAAAAAACTTGTGATATTTTAGCTCCTAACTTCTGTTTTACTCCACAGCAGAAAACAGTCATTGGTCACACTGTGATCACTCCTGTTCCTCTCCTTGAACAATATATTATTGGTACCGATCTGCAATACTTGCTTGCCTTTTCTCAATATTTGACTGTGTTTAACGTGCACATTGACCCTTTGACTCTTTCCTTAAAGTCGCTTTTAGCTACAAAAGATTCACATTTGATTTATATTAGTAATAACATTTCTAAAGCTGGTGATGCTCTTAATGATCTTATTCATGATGATGATGATTTAAGAAGGGGAAGTGGCCCACTGGCACATGGCACCTGGGCTACAGAGGGATAACAAAGAGTACAAACAACACAGAGTTGGTAACTGGACTCAATGGTCCGGTTAGCACAATCACAGCCCCAGTCCATGTCAGTGATAAACATTTAAAAAAAGATCTGGTTGAGACTGCCGGTCCTCACTACCCCCAAAAATCAAGTAACCCCCTTCCTTATCCTCTGTAAGACTCACTTCCACTTGCCTCTCTCTTAATCTCATTTTTAATCAGATACTTAGTTGATTCTGCCCCATCGTATTGGTTTGTTCTGCCCCTATTTAAATTAAGAACCCAAAGCACTGAAGAGATGGTAGACTCTTAGATCAGTGCAAAAAGGACTTATCCCAAAAATATTCAAGCAAGTGAATGAATCGCTTCATTAAGTGGAAGAGCCTATACAAAATGTTGGGGTCTGCAGCCAGCCTGCCATAACACTGTTTGTATCTACCATGGACTGATCCATTTACTTGAATATTTTTGCAGTAAATCTGTTTTGCAGTACTCCAAGCATGCAGTGTCTCTTTTGTGCTTTGCACTTTAAACCTCTCGGGGTATAAGGAGGAACTAGTAGTTATACAGTGCACTTCCCACCTGTGTTTACTCAAATTAAGAACCTACAGTACTTTCTTTAACATGTGTAGTACCCAATACCCCACCTCCCCATCCCATTTAATTGTAATTATATTGTGGTTGAGCCCCCCCGTAGACTCTTATATCTACAAACATATGAGCATGCAAATTTGCCAGCAGAATTAGGCCTTCTGGTCTATCAAGTCTGGTCCTTGTGTGGGGATTTCAGCTTTGTTCAGGCTGATGTCCCTGCTCCCCCCTTCTTGACTGTTTCATCCCTATCCTCTTCACCTCCCCAGACCTTAATCCTCCCATTACAGTATATCTATACCAGCCCCTCTTGAAGCTCCCCACATCCTCACTGAGATCACCTCTTCAGGAAATGCATTCCACTTGGTCACCACCCTTTCTGTGAAAAAGTGTCTCCTAACATCCCTCCTAAACACCCCCCAGCTTAAGGCTGTGCTCCCTCATTGTTTTGATGTAGCTTTCACTAAATAGACTTTTCTTGTTTACCTTATTGAATCCCTTCATGTACTTGAAGGCCTCTATCATGTCTATCCTCTCCCTGCTGTTCTCCAGGGTGTACATGTTGAGGGTCCCCAGTCTCTCTTTGTACGATCTACTCTGCTGCCCCGCAGTCATCTTTGTAGCCCTCCTCTGGACCAACTCCACTAAATTGATATTTTTTTATGGTGAGGGCTCCAGAACTGCACCACATACTTCAGATGCAGCCTCACCAGTGACCTGTACAAGGCCAGGACCACCTCTTGCCACCTACTATTGATCCCCTCGGCTATGCAGCTCAGCATTCAGTTTACTCATGCCACTGCCTTCTTGCACTACGCAAAGTGCTTCAAGTCGAAAGATATCATCACTACCAGATCTTTGTCTTCCACTATGGGTGTTACCTGGACCCCTCCCAGGTAGTACCCTGTCTTTGTTTTTTTTACTCCCACGTATGTGACTTTGTACTTCTTTGCATTGAAACCCAGCTGCCAGATCCCCGACCACCTTTCAAGTTTTCTTAAGCCTTCCTTAAAGTCCTGTATCCCCTCTGTTGAGTCCACCCTCCCACAGAGCTTGGTGTCATCTGTGAACAGACTTATATTGCCTTTGATGCCATCCCCAATATCATTAATAAAACATTGAACAGCACTGGCCCTAACACCGAGCCCTATGAGACACCACTTGTGATCTCCCTGGTACTAGACATCTTTCCTGCAATGATCACCTTTTGGGACCTGTTCCCTAGCCAATTTTCCAGCCATTCTGATTAATACCCTAATACCAGAGCTGCTGACACTCATTCTGTCACTGCCCAGCCCCATTCACAGCCATCTCTGGTACTGATTCCCCATTTCCCTGTGGCTTACCCCCATGTTGGGACACTGAGGCAGGGGGAACTCCCTCATCAGCTACATGAGCAGGGTGACTAGTCATCTGCAGAGGAGCCTGAGAGTACTGCCTCTTCATCCTGCATGCTCTGAGGAGTTTTCTGCTTAGCTTCTTCATCTCCCCCTACCCTGGGACCCTGACATTGGTCATTGATGCATGTACACTTTGTGCTGTGTTGGCCCATTGATGTCTCTGTGGCCTGAACAAGCCATGCTGCACCACGACCTGTGGTTGCCCAGGTAGCAGTATTGCAGTGGGCAAAGGTACATACCCACGAGGTGAGCATACAGTTGGCCAGTCAATACCCTTCCCTGTCATCAGTCTTTCAATGCTCAAGCTCAGATTTCAAACCCAGATCATCAGTGCTGTAACTGGCAGTGCTGATACTGCATCAGCACATGTGCCAAGGTTTTTTCTAGGCATGGGCGGGTAGTAAAATACACTACCCTAAACACTTCCCGTGGGTACCTCCAAACTACCCTAAATTACCCTAAAAATACCCTAATGCAAACAGGTAGTTGGTTAGGGTAGTTACTACTCTTTTTTTTTTACTACCCTACTACCCTGATTTTTTACTACCCTGTCTTGTCCATAACCAAACTAACACGGAGACATCCATTCCTGCCACAGCATCAGGTGCCATGCTGAGGTACATTAATGTTTCCACACTTTGGGCTACAAAGTACTAACTCCCAGGCTCAGAAAAAGCCTTATACATTTTTTTTTTGCTGCTCCTTTCTACTCCCCGCCTGGCCCCAGTCGACCCCTCATCCAGCTGCTATTCCATCACTACGCTCCACTTCAGGTTCTAACCCCCTGTAACTCCCATGGCTTACCCCCAGTGGTGGGGCAGCAGAAGCCCCTACTCACCCGCTTTTTTATATCCAGTTCGGGGGTGTTACCTCTGGAGACAGAGTGCCGGGGATAGCCATCAAGCTACAACAACCAGTTGCCAGGGTCTTTTTCTATGTTTACTCCCCTTCACAACAGCGTACAAACAGAAAACTTCAATGGAGCTTTAGCCTTTCTTTTTCTCTTACTGCTCCTGCTGTCCTTCACTACCACCCCAGCACCACCTCTGAGGGCAACTGTTAGAGCCCCCTCCCCCTGAGAGATCATTTTTTCCACAGTTCCTTTGCTGCCTTTTTTTCTCTCAGTTTGCTCCTGTGGTGCCCTTTCTGCTCTTCTTGCCTCCTCTAAAATGTCCTGACATACAGGTGTAGTGTAGTGATTTTTAAACTGTAACCTCTTGTTTTAGTTTAACTGCCAACAAAGTCTTTCTCAGATCTCTTTCCAAAATGGCTGCAAATGAGCTGTAGATTGCAGAATGAGAGGGACAGAAGCACTGTTTCCTCCGAGCTGCCCACACTAGTCTGAGCCATACACAGAATTAGAGCACAGCCCTTGTGCACCACTGTCAAATGAGTGTCAGCCTGGTTTCATGTGCCCACGATCTACTACACACTCCATGAAGGATTCCACAGGCTGCCCTTTTGAATGCCTATTTGGAGACTGCAATATAATGCTGAGCTCTACGTTACATTAAGTGACCTGTTACAGTTACTCGTTACCCATCTCAAACTACCCAACCCGAGAATCACACAGTTATGTTGGGTAGGGTAGTACATTACCTGAATTACCCTTCCCAGCCAAAAATAGGCAATACCTGCACTTCCTAACCCAGCTGCCCATTGGGTAGCCCATGCCTAGTTTTTCCAAACATACATTTCACTGTTGCTGTTGCTGTTGCGGTCAGTTTCTAAAACCAGCACATTTCTGCTGATGGCAATGAATGAGGTAGGACTACCTCTCAACCGTTCTTCACCAAAGTGTGTGACAAGATGTGTGACAAATGAGCAAAATGTGTGACATATCATAAAACACCACACTGCAAGCTCAGAACATTATGGCTATCAGTGTACTAATGTTAATAATGTTTGCTTTTAACTGAGCACAATAGATAGTTATGAATTTTTGTTGTAATGTCTCTGTTGGAAAAGTGTAATATCACTGTCTCCATATGGGGGAAAGGATTTCTGAGAGGTAAAATGAGTGACATATCTCATAAGGTGTGAGTGGAGAGGTATTGTGCTGCAATCCGAGAAGGTCCCAATTCAGTCCTATTCACTGCACTGGTGGTTTAAAGATGTAACACTTCCGAGCATTTTCTGTCTGAGGCTTGATGTTCTTTAGAAGAGTGATCACATGCTATCTATTGACATTTACCTGGTAGCTCCAAACACCTGTATGTGACCACCATTCACAAAAATGTAAATATCTTTACAAAAGTGTACTGCTAGGGCAACAGAGTGCAGGTAGGTATTTGACTGTCTTTAACCTTTCCCCTAAAGGCCATCATCTTTTCTGACAAGGCCAGAAAATGTAGCAGGGCCTTTTTAGTGAAGCATCATGTACATTTTTATGTGAACAGTTGAAGTAGTTGACCAGCTACAACTGTGGATACCTACAATAACCCTTGCTGTGCCACTGACTGACATATCTATTTCTGAATCTATTTAATATGTCTCTTACGTATGCAGAAATACCCTCAATTTGGAAAACAGCAAGAGCAGTACCACTTTATAAATCAGGATCCAGAATGCTCATAGGAAATTATAGGCTGATTTCTTTATTACCAACAATGTCAAAAATTGTGGCAAAACAAATGCAGGCTTTTCTTAATGGACATAATGTCCTTAATAAGTATCAATTGCACTTTAGACCAGAGCATGGAACCACTACAGCCCTATTAAAGGTTACAGGAGACATTGTGGAAGGAATGGACAGGAGGATGCCAGTGGGAGCCATATTTATTGATCTTTCAAAAGCATTTGACACCTTAGACCATGGCATCCTCCTGTCCAGACTGAGAACCTGTGGTATATCTGAGATGGTGGTTAGATGGTTCAGGAATTATTTGGAATCTAGACAACAACAAGTAACCATTAAGGAATGGTCTTGTGTCCTGAAGGAGACCGTCTTGGGTGTACCACAGGGATCCATACTTGGACCCATTTTGTAATATTTATATATGAATTAACTAAAATTTTCATAGCAAGGGGTGCAGTACCACCTCTATGCTGATGACACAATTATTTACATAGCTGGGTCATCAGCAGTATCCATTCAGTTAATACTACAACAAGCTTTTGATTACCTGCAAAATTTTCTGATAAGTTCTAAATTAGTTCTAAATGAAAAAAAATTGCAGGTTATGGTTTTTCAAAAGGGCAATGGGGTTAAAATCGAACATAACAGACTACAAATTGTGACTTTCATAGGGGCCATATTGGAGCAAGTAGATAATTATGAATATTTGGGAGTTTATCTAGACAAATACCTTAAATGGGACCTTCATATTGAGAATACCTTAAAAAAAGTAGGGAAATGTCTAGGATCTTTGTATAAATCCAGAAATAGTATGTCCTTAGAGGTTAGATGGCTCATAGTAAATATTATGGTATTACCCATGTTGGAAATATGGAAATTTAATTTATATTGGTGCAACAAAAGGGCAGTTGAATACATTGGATGACATGTACAACAAAATGGCAAGCTATATATTAGGTGTACCAAAAATGACACATAGTCTAGAGATGTATAGGGAATTAGATTGGCTTTCTCTGTCTCAAAGGAGAGTCCTAGGTACAATTATATTTATGGCAACAAGTATTTTGGGGAAAGTATGTTGTTGAGAGTATTTGTTTTAAAAAACCTATAAGGGGATTGTGTTCTGTGAAAAGTTTGGAATGTGTGGTTCCAAAACGAAAAACAGTATTGGTTAAAAATCATTTTACATGTATTGGGCCTGTATTGTGGAATAAATTAGCTGGGAACCTAAGACCACTGAACAGAGAAATCCAGGCAAATGTAATAAAAGAGGGTATACTAAACATATAAACATTGAAGGGGAATTAGTAAAGTTTATAAGTAAAATAAAAAAATGGTATTAACTATACTATGAGAAGGAGTTTGTCTCATAATAAGACACATAAAACATCTAGAACTTTGCACTTTATTTGTATTATGTAAGTGTTATTTGTATTAATTGTTACATTTGTATGCGGATACCCTGGAAATGTTAATGTCATTTATCTTATAAGCTTTTTATTATGATGTATTCTGTTTAGGGAGGCAGTATAGTGCAGTGGTTTAAGGCTCTGAGCTGCAAATCTGGAGACCTGGGTTTGAATCCCACAGCCCCCAGTTGCATACTGTGTGACCCTGAGCAAGTCACTTAACTTCCCTGTGCTCCCAGGTTGCACCTGTAAACAAGCTTTCAGCTTAGTGTGTCTCACCTGGTTAAACAATTGGGAAAAAAAATGTATTTTGTATGATTAATGTAAGAATAACTGGAACAGGCCTTTTTGGACCTCACTGTAAATGAATTTCAGCTCAGTGGAGCCATCCATATCAGGTTGGAGATCCACAGTACACGTTCTAATGAGCATTGCAGGGATCGATATGGGGTTACAGGCCCTCTGTCTACCTGGACAGATTTTGACCAACCAGCGATCATGGGTATCATGAAGATTGTCCAGGGCTTGCGACCGACTTGGTGTAGTTTGGATCCTGGTCCTACGCACCTCCTTGTGGGGTGCATGGATGTGATTGGACCAGTCCTTGCTGAGATAGTCTGCTGCTCTTTGGACCAAGTGGTGTTTCTGGAGTTCTTAAAAGAGGCTGTCATGACACCCCTTTTGAAGAAATCTTCCCTTGACCCAGACTGTCTCATTAACTACAGACCAATCTCTAACCTGCCCTTTTTGGGCAAGGTTATTGAGAAAGTAGTCGCATTGCAGTTCGATGACTTTCTTACCACCCATGAGGTCTATGATCTTCTCCAGTCCGGTTTCAAGAAGAGGCATAGTACTGAGATGGCGTTGGTCCGGGTACTTAAGATCTCCTAATAGCGAGCAATCGGAAGAGGTGTTTGATCTTGGTCCTCCTTGATCTCTCTGCAGCTTTTGATACCGTGAACCATGGGATGTTGCTAGATCTCCTGTGGCTATTCTGTGGACTGTCGGGGACAGTCCTCAGATGATTCCACTCTTTCCTCACAAGCAGAAGTCAGAGGGTAGTTTCAGGAATTTTTTCCTCTGCTCCCTTTGCTCTGTCCTGTGGGGTGACGCAGGGCTCTGTGCTTTTCCCATGTTGTTCACGGTGTATATGCTGCCATTGGGAGACATTATACGGTGTTATGGGCTGAGTTTTCACTGCTATGCAGATGATACTCAGCTCTATATGTCCTTTGTACCCGAACAGAATGACGCATTATCGGTCTTTAATAACTGCCTCACTGAGATCCAGGACTGGATGAGTGCTAACTGGTTGAAACTGAATCCGGATAAGACTGAGGTGTTCGTTGTGGACCCAGGTCATCGTGCAGAGAAGTTGACTCCTGGGTCTCCCTCTGGCCTTGTACTAGGGGGTAACCAGTTGAGATCTTCTGAACAGGTGCGGAATCTAGGCGTAATTCTTGACAGCGAGCTGACACTGAAGGCACAGGTGTCGGCCACTGCCAAGTCTTCCTTTTACCATCTGAGGAATATCATTTGGATAAAACACTTTGTTCCACACGATGACCTTCCTGTGCTGTAAACGCCTTTGTTTCCTCGCGTCTTGATTACTGTAATACTCTATATCTAGGGTTGCCGGGAGTGGATCTCCGTTGCCTGCAGCTGGTGCAGAATGCTGCAGCCAGGTTGTTGACTGCGTTACCAAGAACTTCCCACATTACACTGCAAACTGCACTGGCTGCCGGTGCGGTGGAGAATCACTTTCAAGGTTGCATTGCTGACCTATAAGACGCTACACGGTCAGGAACCGGGCTACTTGCAAGGTCTCCTTTGACCTTACTGCCCTCTTCACCCACTCTACTCCACTGATGAGGGATTGCTAGAGATTCCCAGGGTTTGTCTTCAGTCATCTGGGGCCAGCTTTTTCTTTTATGGCCCCAACCCTGTGGAATTCTCTACCTCGCCAGATTAGAGAGTGTCTGTCCATGGAGCCATTTAAGGTGTCTCTGAACAGTTATCTGTTTGAATTAGTGTTTGAATAGATCTACTGCTGCTTTTATTGTTTTTATGCTGTTATTTATTATGTTGGATGTTATTTTGATATGAAATCACGCTTTGATATGTAGAAAAGCGCATTATAAATAAATTTTGATTTGATCTGATTTTTATGAATACAAATTTTACCTTACCTACCTTTGCCTATCATATCTGTCCAGATTTCCAAGGTTCAAATTCTGTCTGCAGCCTCAGTTGTCAAGTAGTAATGTTACAGCCCATTAGAATAGCTTTTATAATCTATATAATGATGTCATGAACATACTGCATTTAACTTGATTTCAGTTTCTATGTACTGACCTTGGTATATTCACCAGAAATGAAGCTCTGTTCAAACCCACTGTACATAGTAAGAACGATAAGCAGACACTGACGCTTGTCTTTGAGATGTCCGA
Organism: Neoceratodus forsteri; assembly: GCA_016271365.2. Taxonomy (NCBI): domain Eukaryota; kingdom Metazoa; phylum Chordata; order Ceratodontiformes; family Ceratodontidae; genus Neoceratodus; species Neoceratodus forsteri. The sequence goes on along the minus strand of CM057450.1, from coordinate 920,772,308 downwards.
AGGTGGCTAGAAATGTTGTCCAGAAAGATGGCCTATTTTCTCTGAACTCTTGAACTTCCCTGTGATCCAGTTGTTCCAAGAATATGGCAACTAAAAGTACAGCCAGTACTCCAACACCTACACAAAAAACAAAATAAGGCAAAAGCAAACTCATTTAAGTAAGTCATTTAGCATGGTGTGGTGTTGGTTGTGCTACCACAGGCATACACCCAGGGGTATAGTAAGATATGAGCCCACAGGCTGAGTGTCTTCACCCTGGAAGTGAGGGGTAAGCCTCCCTGATGGTGACAGCAACACAGCAACCTACCTCACTGTCAACAAAATCGACAGTTCACCAACGGGTCGCAGTGTTGGTGTGCCTGAGACAGGGGCACAATGTCTCCTTGTCCTGCACCAGCTTCCCAAATCAACTCCAACTCTGAGTTGATAATCATTAGTATAGGGGTGTGGAAGGCAGAGCCCCCCCAATAAAAAAATGGACCGGGACACAATCAAGATTTATGTCAACCACAACTTGCGGTTGACATAAATTCTGTTGCTGTGATGCCAGTCGACAAAAGTGTTGTCGAACCGGCATCATAGAACTGAAGTGGGGTGTCTTATTGTGCTAATAAAATGGGGTTTGTTTTAAAAAATTAAGTCAACTAAAAATAAAACTTAAAAATGTTTAAAAATCAGTAGCTCTGTGTGAAATATTCCCTCCACAGATGGACAGTCACTACAGGGTGGTAGCTGAGATTCAGTGTGTGAGCCACAATGGTGTGTGCTTTTTGTGTGAACTATCTCTTCAGGTCTTTTTGAACATTTTTTGTTTAACAAACTTCATTTTCACCCTCCAAGCATAAATGCACACATTCAGCAGATGGATGCCATCATTATCTGTGTTTCAAGTGCTCTTACACTATAAGGAGGAGCTATACTGCCATTTGATCTCATATACTGAGCTACAATCAGAAGGAGCTAACAATTACTGTTCACCAAGCAATTCAGTTCATCCACAGCTCTTGGAGAGCTGTAACACAGATCCCATTTCACAACTGCTGGAAACATTGGCATAATTCCTTGTGCAGACTATGTGCTGCAATCAGCTTCCTGAGCAGCATCCAGCTTACTGTACCTGCCACAGAACAATTGGAACTGCAGGAGATTCACCAAATGATGCATGAGCCAAGCTGAAGTCTGCAGAGCAATTCATCTTGGCTGATGATAACTAGTGGTGTGCAAAGTCCATAAAATTTGTTTCCTGAATTAATTCATGAAGGTCTGTCACTTCGCAATGTTTTTTGCATGGTGAAGGGCCCCTTTGCAAAGTGGGACCAACCTTATGAAGCTACAAACAGAGAACTTTGCTAGAGAAGTTCTAGTGGCCCAAGGCAAAGTTCTTAAGAAGTAAACGATATACCATGTGGCTGCAGATCACATAGTACTAGAACTGAAGTCAGACCATGAGGAGGCTCTGTTCACCGCAGTCTTGGGTGGAGTGAACTGGAGTTAAGGCTGACCATCTAGGTGCCTGAGTAGTCACTTGGATAAACTCCTCTAAAGTGAATATTTTTTACAGCTGTGGGCAGAACCTGCAGCCATTTGGGGATCGCTCTGAAAAGGAGCAACCTTGGAACACTTCCATTAGACTTTCAGAAGTATCCTTCCGACAGTCTAAAAGAGCTTTAAACAGTCCGCCATGGTCGCTCGCTTCAGAGCTACAGCAGCACTATTTCAGCTGCTACTTCTGCATTCCAGACTAGAACTGCGCATGCATGCCATGCGTGCATGCGCAGTTCCACCAGTGCTGCCATCTTGGGAATGGCAGTATGCTATTCAACACAACTGCACATGCGCGAGTGCCATGCATGCACAGTTCCAAAGGTGGCACTTATTCTTTGGAGCTTCTTCAAGTTCCTCACAGCCGTATCGGCTCTGGCTAGGATTTTGTTCTTATATTGATTACAGAAGTGATCTACTGTGCCTAGTGTATCTGCTGTATGTTTTTTGTTCTGTTTGACATTATTTATATTAAAAATTGGAAGTCAGCTGGCAGTAAGTCCCAGTGGATGGCGGGGGTGGGGACGGGACTGGGGCAACCTCCTGAATGAGGGCCGACCAGGGGTGAACAGAAAACAAAGGCTGTTTTTGTTTAAGCTATTTTTCAGTCAGTTAACTGCTGTGAGGGGAAGGGGAGTGCAGTTTGACCAAAACTGAAGTATTTACTACAGCCTGTAGTACTGAAATGAAGGAGAAATATAACATTATTTCAGTCTATAACATGGGTTTCCCGCTATGGTAATGATCAGTCACACTTTCAGAGTTAACTGAATTTTTGTCAGTTACAGTGACTTGAGTGTGTTAAAGTCATTTTTATGTTTGCTTGCACGCATGTGCAAGAAACACAGTGCCATCATCCGAGATTTCGGAGGTGTGTCATCCCCTCTTCCAATTCAGTCAGTGTGTTGGCAGGCGCGGCCCCTGTAAGCCAATGCATGCTGGAGCTGTCTATGACAAGCTCCAAAATGCAGTGGCATACAGTTGAAAGGGGGAGCTACGCCTCAGTGAGCAGCAATAAGATATCGCCTGCTTATGCACAGCTTCCCACACACACATACACGACACAGGCATGCTCCCGCATGCACACACTGTATAGCCGATGAGGCACCTAATCCTCTGCCGGGCTGCAAAGGCGCCCCCGCCTCCCACAAAGTTGTCCAATGCCACGCCGGGTGCCCACCCAGCGTGGCAACTCATGATATAGCCAACGGGGGTGCCTAAATCCCCCATCGGCTCCACTGTCCTCACTCCCTGAGTATTGGGTGCCATGCGTGGAGCCCACCCCAGCGTATCAATAGATGCTTTGGCTGATGGGGTGCCCAATCCTCGTCAGCTGAACACCCCCAACCATCCTTCTGCCATGTTGGGAGTTCACCCCAGCGTGACAAACGTCCCAAGGCCATTGGAAAAAAAAAGAAAACTCTGTAAAGAAAAAACGGTCCCACGAAGTCTCCTGGCCCCTCCCACAACCCGCACTCCACCCACTGCGCACCCTGCCTCCCCACACCCCCTCACCCCATACTTACCTCCGGAGCTCATGCGATCTCACTCGTGGACCGGGAACACGCCTGCACTCTTCAAAGCCGATCAGCGAACTGAGGAAATGCCGGTAAGTTGTATAATGGGCTAGATAGGGTTTTTCAACTTTGTTGTATATCTCAGGCATTTTTTGAATTTTGCACCAAATTTTCAACATGGGGTTTTTGGGACCCTTCTTCATGAATGATGTCACTGTCATGCGTAAGATTCAGGTTTCAAGGGTGATTTTGCAGTCAGTAAAATCACCTTTCGGGACCGATTAATGAAATGACACTGCCAGTGTTCATAAGGTGGGCTCTCAAGAAGCCTATTTTGAAAATTTGTGGAAAAATTCCAAAACTACTGTTTTACAAGCATGCGCTATGCAGTCTTATGCATGCTCATAAGTTCATGGATTTTCAATATTTTCACCCAGATTTTCAACATTGCCATTTTACCACACCTTTCATGAGCAGTACAGCTGTCATTTTTCACATCTCACTAAAAACGTGTTTCGCCATGTAGCGCATAATGGCACAGTCGATAAGAAACCAATGTACGGGACAAATTAAGAAAACCACAGTGACACTGTTCATGAGCAGAGGTCTTAAAATGGCTTTTTGAAAATTTGGTGAAAATTCCAACAATGACTGTTTTACGTTAGCGATGCTATGAGTTCCTACGCACGCCGTAAGTTCGCAATTTTGATATTTTCACTCCAGATTTTCAACATTGCCATTTTACCACACCTTCTTATGAGTAGTATAGCTGTTATTTTCACATCTCACCCAAAACTTGTTTCACCATGTAAGCATAATGGCGCAGTCGGTAGTGTAAATTAATGTATGGGACAATTAAGAAAATCACAGTGACACTGTTCATGAGCAGAGGTCTTAAATGGCTATGTTGAAAATTTGTGAAAATTCCAAAATGACTGTTTTATGAGCGGCGCTGTGCAGTTCCTATGCACGCCAGAAGTTCGCGAATTTTCATTATTTTCACTCCAGATTTTCAACATTGCCATTTTACCACACCTTCTATGAGTAGTATAGCTATCATTTTTCACATCTCACCCAAAACATGTTTCTGCCCATGTAGTACAATGGCTTAGTCGAAGCAAATCAATGTACGGCACAAATTAAGAAAATCACAGTGACACTGTTCATGAGCAGAGGTCTTAAATGGCTTTGTTGAAAATTTGGTGAAAGAATTCCAAATAATGATCAACAGTTTTACAAGCTGCATGTGCAGTTCCCACAAAGACGCCAGAAGTTCTAAATTTTCAATATTTTCACTCCAGATTTTCCACATTGACATTTTACCACACCTCCTTATGAGAAGTACAGCCGTCATTTTTCACATCTTGCCTAAAATGTGTTTCCTACTATGTAGCGACAAATGGCTTAGTCGATGAGCTTAAATCAATGTGGACACATTAAGAAAATTACAGTGATACTCTCATGAGCAGAGGTCTTAAAATGGCTATGTTGAAAATTTGGTAAAAAATTCCTTAAATGACTGTTTTGATTTAGCGCAAGGCTATGCAGTTCCTATGCATGCTCATAAGTTTGCGTAATTTAATATTTTCACTCCAGATTTTCAACATTGCCATTTTATTACACTTCCTTAAGTGAACAGTACAGCTGCCATTTTCATATGTCACCAAAATGTGTTTACGCCTACATGTAGCGCACAATGGTGCTGTTGGTGTGCGAAAGCAATGTTTGGGACAGATTAAGAAAATCACAGTTACGCTTGTTCATGAGTAGAGGTCTTAAATGGCTTTGTTGAAAATTTGGGTGACAAAAGTCCATTAAATGACTGTGTTACGAGTGAGCATTGCGCAGTTTCCACGCACCCTAAGTTCATGACTTTGTAATATTTTAGGTCCGGATTTTCACCAGTGGCATTTTTCCACACTGCCTTATTTACAGTACAGCTGTCATTTTTCACAACATGGCCGCAGTGTGTTTTCACACTTTCAGCACAGAGATGCGTGGTCGCTGTGGGAAATCATTGTTCGGGACAGATAAAGAAAATCACAGTGACACTGTTCATGATTGGAGGCACCAAAATGCCTGAGTTGACAATCTGCTGTAAAAAAATCCCCAACCTAATTATATTACAGGTGTGCGTTGCACAGTTTCTATGTACGCTTGTGACTTCACCATTTTTTTAAATATTTTTACTGCAGATTTGCAACATTGCACTCCCATGCCATTTTTTACACCTCCCCATGAACAGTACAGCTGTCAATTTTTTTTTTACATCCTGTTCGGAATGTTTTTGCACCTGTGGTGCTAAATGCCGTAGTTGCTGTGCATAAGCAGCTTTTGGCTAAGAAACTGATATTCTCCCTGTTCATGAGGTGGGGTCACAAAAAGCATGGTGGATTTCCCTGTACCCTCTGGGGACAAACAGCTTTTGACACGAGGACTATAGAGACTTTGCTAGTAAATACCATACAGCTTATGGGCTCTTAACACAGTACATCATGGCCAGGAGGGGTTGCGCATGGCACAACAGTGTTGCACCACGTGCAACCCACTGATGCGCCCCGGCATGATATTCAAAAGGGGATGTTGCACCGCGCAGTTCCTGATGCACCAGGGTGCACCGTGACTGTGTGCGGCTAAGTGTAAGGTCCATGCACTCCCCACATCCCGATATTCAGCCTGGGATGTGCGGTGCATGGCGTTGGTGCAACCCCTACCTGCGCCGCACACTGGTGCTCAAAGTTGAGCCAAAAGGAATAGAAGCAAGGGCTGGCCACCTACAGATGAGCTGCCGTATTGCAGGACGCAACATGGCAGCCACCAGCTGTGGGTGGCCACCAGCTCCGGAGCCAGGGCCTGTCGGCATCGCGCCCTCCCCCACACCCAATCACGGGCATACTTATATAATAAAAAAGTTCAGCATCTGATGGTCCAGTGGACCACTTCCCAGCCTGACAGAGCAGAGCAAGAATAACATGTCATTCCCTGGTGGTCTAGTGATTGCCTCCAAAGCCATCAAGGGTAGCAGACAAAAGCATGCCAGGTCCAGCTGCCCTCCCAACCCGCCCACTCGAGCCCTCGCCAGCCTGCCCCCAGTCAGGCAGTAGGCGCAGCTCCCCACTCACGCCCAGCCATCCGTCGACTGACTGCATCCAGTACGGCTGTATGCCCATTGGTCCACAGCGGATTATGGGTGTGCAGACCATATTGTACTACATAGTCCCGATATGTGAATGGATCCATCTGACATATCTAGATCAGGTATTCACGGCACGGTGCTTCACGCCTTTACTGGCCCATGCCAGTGACCAATGGGTGTACAGCCGCATCTAGCACGAAAGTTAGTCTGTGGGCGGCTCTGGCGGGTGGGGAGTTGCTGCCCACCACTGACCGGGGAGCGATGGCAGGGCTCAGTGGGAAGGTTGGGAGGGGGTACCGCTGGACCACAAGGGATAAATGAAAATGCTTTTTGGTATACTTATGCCCGCAATCGGGCTGGAAGCAGTGCCCTGGACCACCAGGGATATTGAACGTGTTATTCTTTATACTTATGCCTGTGATCAGGCTGGAAGCAGTCCACTGGACCACCAGGGATATTGGACGTGTTATTCTTTATACTTATGCCTGCAATCGGGCTGGAAGCGGTCCACTGGACCACCAGGGATAATGGACGTGTTATTTCAATGCTGATGCCCGCGAATTGGCTGGAAGCAGTCCACTGGACCACCAGATATATTGGATATGCCCTATTTAATACTGATGCCCACGATCAGGCATTGGGGCTGTTTGCCGCGATGAGCAGGGGGCATCGGTCCCTGACGGCTGCAGCCTGGCAGGGTAGCAGGCGCAAGTCGCTGGGGATCTGCGCGCCTGCATGCAAATTTATGGCCCCATTTGCATATCCACCGCTGAATATCGCTGCTCATGCACCTAGCGTGACCGCACTTGTGCTGGCGCATCCCCCTGCTCCTTTCTTGCCACTTGCACTGGTGCAGTGCCACTGCGCCATGCACAATTCAGGAGGCCACATTGCCATATTCAACTATGCTGAGCCATGGCGCAGCACCATTGAATATCACTTCAGCACACTCCCTGGGGCATTCCAGTTGCGCTGCGCCCAGGCTTGCACCCCTGCCTGGCACACTCTGAATATCCCACCCCTTGTGTTTTTGAAACTACTGTATATATATATATATTTTTTTTTTTTGTTGATTTGTTTATTTACCTTTCCTCCTGCTGGGGGTGCTCCTGTGGTTCCCCAATTCCAGCCATGACCAGCTGTCCGCATGGGCACCGTGCCTGAGCTGCAATCTACTTGCCTTTTGCTCTCTCTACGGTCACATCATGGACCCCTTCAAGGAAGACTAAGGGGTCAGGACCAGAGGGAGCTCCTGGGAGTGTCCAATGCAGCACCATGGGGCAGGCCTTCATGAACTGGAGGATTGGTGGATTTTGTCCCCTGTAGTTCCCGCTCCTACAGCCTGGGTGTGCAATGACACCAGTGATGCTACGGTAAGTGCTTCCATTCACCGCATGTCAGATGTCTGCCCATACTGTCCCCTCTATCACACCATGATTCACACTCTCCTCCAGCCACCACTATGAACCATCACATGCACAGGTATCCCACTCCACCCTCCCGGAGGAGGAGGAGAGCAGTTCCAGAGATGCTCAATCCTCCTCCCTCCTCGGCTAACCCCCTGTGACCCGAGTCCACTCCTGAACCCGGGCCATTGGCATAGCACGAGGTGTGGCATCCAGCACCTCAACCCTCAGTGCCACCAGGCTGGATATAAACTACTGTATATTGATTTATTCTTCTGTCTGCCCCCCCCCCCCACGGACGTATCTCGGGTGATTTGATTGTATTAAGAGGATTGGCACCCTAATGATTTATTATTATATATCTTTGTTATATCAAAGGCTAGTTAATGCAACTGTATGTTAGTTTTTATAGCTAATAAACATGAAGCTAAAAAAAAAAAGATTTTCCATTTATTCCAGCATTGAAATTGCAGTTGTTTCTGCTTCTGATGCTCCTGATGTAACTGTGTCATAGGTGATGTTAGAATGGCTTTGTAGAAGCCGGCCCACCGGGGCAGCAGTTGGATTTCCACTTATGACACCGGGCGCACCGGTTCGGAATGGATCCGGGTCGCCAGAGGGCCAGCCTGGGAGAAGGATTGAGCATCCCTAGGACTGCTCTCTTCTTCGGGGAGGGTGGGCTCTGTGATCACACAGAAGTGACACCTGGTGGAGGCCAGGTTGCCATCCTGTAGCAACGCAAAATCGATTCTCTCTGGGGTGGGACAGATGCTGGACATCATTGCATGTCTCCACCCAGTCTACAGGGGAAAAACAAGGCAAGACCTCTGTCTTCATGAAGCCCTCCCTGGGGCTTCAATCAGCCTCTGCCACCAGAAGCTCTCCCAACCAGATACTGGTTCCGTGGCACTGGAATGGCGAGGACCAGTGCCATGGCCCCACCCTCCAGGGGGCAAGCTAGGGGTGACTGGGAGAAGCAATGGCAACTGGCAGTTGGTGGGAGTCCCGGTGGCCGTGACCAGGGCTGAACTCAACAGGAGGTCCCACCAGGAAAAAAGTACAATAAATATAAAAAACATGGCTTTGGAGCATCAAGGAAAAAGTTACAGGCTGCAATTGTGTAGTCTGCCAACTCAAGAGTCCGAGGGTTATTCTATCCCTGATCTCCACTGCTTGCCAATAAAAGACCCCCGCGGCTGCTTACCCCAAATTTTAACCCTGGCTGAGTAGACTAGGGGGATTTGTGACATCTACAGAGTCAGCGCTAGAGAACTGGGATGAGCTTGGAAATGTCACTGCTATGATAACCAGCATAGAAGCCTGCTCCATGTTGTGTCAAGCAAAAATCTGAGAAGCTTAGTCGGTTAGCTCTGGTGAAAACAGAAGCTCCTGTGTTGAATTTTCCACCCACTGGCTATGGACATGATCGAGGGCATGGTGTCCATATGAAACCTTTAACTTCTAACTTGCCATTTCAGAATCAGTCTGGCTCTCACCCCAGTGCCCCCAGAACCCCTGGGCACAGCTGCTTCAGTCCCAGATAAGATTGCCAAAGAGCCTGTGAGAACAGCTACTCTCCCATCCACAAAGGAGAAGTCTGGTGCCTTATCCACAGATTTTCTGCTGCTAGAGGGAGTGAGTGAGTCATGTTAGTGATGGAGACCTGCAGAGGGGCATTCTGACTCAGCATGAGTCACTCTATCTCACCCCATGGAAAGATCAGCCCAGTGCTGCCGGAGGAGAGAACTGTATGAAGCCATAGTAAATGGAAATCCACAAGTGAGGAGGAATAGGGATGAGGTATTGCTGCTGGATGGGCAGGATCCTCAGTCCAGCATCAGGCAACTGCCAGAATGGTCACAAGTGGAACGTATCATCCACAAGAAGATCTGGCAGGATTTTTCACAATTTGTCTACCCCTACTTCCCTGAAAGACTGTGGGACATCATAGAAGAAAATCATCAAGACTGGGTATATCGGGGTACCCTAGATACGTTGTCCCAGTTCCTGAGAGTATTAAGTATGTCCTCTAGAGGATCCAGAACATTGCTATATCCAAGTGCGCCAGCTACACATTGGAAAGTCTCACCCTATTTAAGATGTATGCCTTGGTGCAGGACATGCTGTGTAGGAGGATTAAGGTTTTCATGGACGGTGTAGACTTCTTTGGCTGGGCTACCACCAAATCCTCACCTGGTTACTACTTTTCTAAGATGTGAGGACTTCTTTGGGCTACAGTGTTTCCAGTCCCCCTGCTCCTGTGTGAAGTTTATGCAGTTAGCTGGTTGGTCAGGGTAATAGCAGTGGTGTTTTTAATGTAATGGAGGCCATCGATGAGGCTGAATGACTCCATGGATTAGGGGGATTTGAACCTGCAGCCCCCGAAGCAGTGAGTGGTTGGAAGAAGAATGGGAACAAATATGGTGGCCAGTGAGTGTTGGTGAGTACTTAGCCAGGACTGAAACCACCAATCCAGAGATTATAGCCACAAAAGGGAAATGGAGACTGGCCAACGGTTAGAGGTGAGAGAAACTGGCAATCCTAGTCAAGATGGCCTGCCAAAATGTGTCCAGTGGTGGAGACATCTGCCCTGGTGTGTTAGTGGAGAGTCACCTGCCCATGCCCGAAGAGAGAAAGAGAGATGAGGAGAAGGAAGAATGTGGGTCGGTGCCCTGGTGTGCAAGGGTTCCCCTGGCCTGCCAACTTGCACATTTGTGAGGGAATAGGAGCCTGCCTTTCAACTTGGTGAGAGAGCCCCTTGGAATAGTGTTGGGGACAGATGCTGCTGCCTAGTATTTAGAGGTCGTGCGACTCCTTAGGGTTTAGTTCTGCTGCCTGAAATCCCAGCTGTGGCCACTTGATCACAAAGAACTGTTATTAACTCCATTGTGGACTCTCAGGTCCCGGAGGATCAAATTTGTACATAAGTTGTGAACCAGGCAGCCAAGTTTATCAATTAAATGAAATAAGAAATAATTTCATACTACTGTAGTTTTATCTGATACGTAAATCATTAATGTCAGTCAATGGCCATTGTCTATCTTTTTTCATGGTTTAAATGCTAAAACCCATATTCCTGTGTTCAATCCATTTTCAGTACTGCCTCACAGCCTGGCACTGTCTATTTTTTTGTATCAGGAGTCAATGCATGTCAAGCCTTGAAATGTTAACATCACAGACTCCCCATACAATGCTGCTGTAACTGTCTACCAGAGGGCAGCTCCACTACAGTCAGATTGGCAAATTAAATTTGTAAGGCAACCAGCAGCCCTAAATTTGTAAAGCAACCAGTAGCCCCTCCCTTTCTTCCACAGCTGGTCACAGTACATATAATGGTAGCTCCTAAATGAAACTGAAGCAGTTCTTCAGATAAAGATCATGGTTTAATTTTTAAATCATATCTTTCCGGCTATACAGTGTGTCATTCCCAATCCCCACCCAACTCTCTTCCTCTACTGACAATGGGGAAATTTAAATATCATGATATACAGCATTGCTAGTGTTCATAAGTATTCAGGGACTGATGCAGCCCTTGCCCTTCCTTCACTTCTGCGCCAACCGCCAATAGATTAAAGCAGAAAGAGCGGTTTACATTATCCAGTCAGCGGCTGACGTATGAGGTGGATTTGTTGGGCACTGAATAATGATTTGAAAAACAGATTAAAAGTTTTGGGGGAGCCTACAAAGTTGTTTACACACCCCCCACACACACATTTGGTGCTTACCTCAGTTTCCCCAATACCATCAGCTTCATCCAAATCCCTGTCTTTTGCATCTGGCAGCCACCGGTGGACTTAACCCCCCCCCCAGTAAACTGAATCAGGGATTATACCATGACATCTACTGCAGTGGCCAATCTGTGGCTAAGTGTGGCAAAGTGCTTGAGAGTCAGTGGGTGGGTGGCAGACTAGACTGCTCCTGGTGAACGCACGTGTTTTTGTTGAGTAACTCCAGCTGAAAGTCCTTCTTGTTGGAGTAGCCCCGGTAGCCCCATCATACTGCTGCCATCTTGGGATACAAACTAGAAGACCAGAGGTGCTGAAGCTAATTTCTGGTGGTCGTAAGTTGGAGACTGTTTCCTAGATATCTGTACAGTGGAACTATTGCTGTATTAATGTGAATCATGGAATGTTTTCTGCTTGCTGCTGTGACTGTTATCGCTGCTGTTTTTTTATTGCTTAAGCTGCTATCTGTGATTGTATTGCTGCTGTTTTGTTACTCAAGCCATTGTTTGAGACATTTTACTGCTGCCATTTGGAACATTCTGCATATGTTTACTGCCTGAACTTGCTGCCTTAATGAGCACTCTTCTGTTATAACTGCTGCTATTAATCAAATTATTTGCACTTGTGATACGCTTGCCAGCACGATCTATGGAACTGAGTATTTCTGGGTGTTTTTGCTGCCCTATTCTGTTGCTTAGCGTGCCCCCTCCCCTCCTGATTGGTGGTGGCAGCTCATGAAGGTAGGGTTGTGGTGTTCAAATTGGTGTTCTAGGTAGACATGGTGGTATCTACTGTGTCGGCCAGTCTGCGGCTAAGTGCAGCAAAGTGCTTGGGAGTCACTGGGAGTCCATGGAAGGTAGAGGGGGTGTGGCTGAATATATGTTTTAAATTTCTAATAATAGCTTGAGGTTAATATTAAGGGGTTAATATGAAGTGTTTGGGAGTTTGCACTTTCTGGGTTTGTATATTAGTAGGTGGGCCGGTATGCAATGACAGCCTGATATTAATTAAAGATGCCGAATGGGATGGGGAGCAGTTCATGTTTGAGGATTATGCTATTTCTAATGGTTTGGTGGGTTTAGTCCCAAGGTTTGAACCCCTGCATGTAATCTTCCATAACAGATTTGAAATCAGACTTTGTGGATATTGGGAATAGCATTGCTCTGTGCACCATTCTCGGCCTCTCTAACGCAAGATTTGCTATGCTTTGAAACTTGCCCTGTTGTTGCTTAGAGCAGGCGATGTTGAAGAAAATATGGGCCCCCAGTTCTCAATAATGTGGTTGGTTCTTTTGGTATAACTCAAACTTCTTCTTTTGCAAATAGCCATGGCCTTAAAATTCTTCATCTGAATGTGCAGAGTTTGATTCCTAAAATTGCTGAAATAGAAAAGTTAATTGATTGTCATAAACCCGATGTTATTGCACTTTAGGAGACATGGTTAAAACCATTGGTCCCCGATAGTCCATGTAGTATCTCTGGATTTAAATTGATTTGTGCCAATCGGTCAGAAAAAAAAAGGGTGGAGGTGTATTAGTTTACGTCAAAGATCATCTACAAGTCAACATTCTTGGGTCAAGTTGTAGTGGGGGAAGTTCCACTGACTGGCTGTTGCTACAGTTTATTTTGGGAGGTAAGAAACATCTTGTAGTTGGATGTTTATATAATCCCCCTCAATGTGGGCAAGAAGGTTTAAACAATTATCTTGAGGTGGCTGTTCCATATATTCAGAGATATGACATGGTGATTTTAGGGGATATGAATTTAAATTGGCTTTCTAGGGAAAGTTTGGGGTTGGAATCCTTTCTTCAATCGTATGAGTTAATCCAATGCATCAATGAGCCTACACATTTAAATTATCTTACTTTAAACCATTCTATATTAGATTGGGTTCTAACAAATAATATGAGAAGATTGGCCAAGTGTGGCTGACTCTACAAGTGATCACATGACAACATCCTGTGTAATGAATTTCAAATATCCCAGACCTCTCTGTGCTTAATTCAAGCTTGTTCATTTAGAAATGTCAATCTTGATAAGTTAAATTTTCATTTATCCTCTATTGATTGGTCTTTTTTGGAGTGCATCCCTGATGTTGGTCTGGCATTGGATTATTTTTACATGCAACTTCTCCCAATTCAGGATGCCTTATTTCCTATTCGTACTCTAAGACATAGAGGAACTCCAAAAGGCTGGTTCTCACCAGTTATTAAGATATTGGTCAGGGAAAGTAATTCAGCCTGGGTAGGATACCAATGTCATCCCAGTGTAACAACAATGAATAATTATTGTAGGCTAAGGAATCAAGTATCATGTACAGTGAGGAAAACTAAAAAATATTTTTATAAGAATCAGCTTGAATCCAGCTGGCTGAATCTGAAAAATCTGGGATAACATTAATAATCTAATATCTCCTAAAGTTAAATCTAATATTCAAAAGGTTACCGTTAATGAAGTAGATGTAACTGGTCCCTTAAAAACTGTTAATTTGTTAAATAATAAATTTTCTGATTTGTCCAGTTTTCGATCTAATGTTTTCCAGTCTGGAATGAACAGTTCTGACTGTTTAGGTGTCTTGGCTAATCGACCTATGTTTATGTTTCAAGAGTTTACTCAATCTGAAATTTTGAAGCTCTGTAATATTATTCTGGATAAATTCTCTGATTGTGGGGGGTGGGTTAGATGGTCGTTTTCTAAAATTAGCATTACCATTTATTATTAATCTCTTATCTTATGTTTTTAATTTGTCCTTGGTTACCTGTCAGTTTTCTTCAGACTGGAAAAAAGCAGGGATTGTCCCCATTCCCCCTAAAAAAAACAATGCAGTAAATTTAGATGATTTTGACCAATCTCTATTCTAAGTCCCCTTAGTAAAATGCTTGAGAAGGTTGTTGCTTGGCAGATTAATGATTATTTGACTACTTTTGATGTGTTGGCAGATCAACAACATGGTTTTTGTCAATATTACGGAACAGGAACTGCCTTGGTCAGGTTCACGGATGCCGTCCTGTGAGGGTTTGATAAAGGGCAGTTAACGGGCACGGTGTTCATGGACCAGACCAAGGCACTGAACCTGATTGATCATAATCTTTCTTGTTCTGAATTGAAGTATATTGTTTTTTCTGAAGCTGTTGTGTCATGGATTGGTGAGTGTCATATCGATGCCAATTTGTTCAAATTGCAAATGTTGTTTTGAATGTGTCTCAGATATCTTGCGGTGTTCCTCAGAGGTCCATTTTGGGCCCCTTATTATTTTCTTTATCTATTAATCAGCTCCCTCAGTTATGTTCTTTCAGTGATTTTATTTTGTATGCTGATGACGTGATCATTTTTTTCCAATCCAAGTCAGTATCTGAATAGTCTCTTGCTTTAGAGAAGGATTTTGGGGATGTTTGCTCATGGTTTATGAATAATCTCATGGTGTTAAATAAAAAAAAAAAAATCAAGACAATCCTTTTTGGCGTGCCATCTATGCTAAAGGACACTCCAGGGCATGTTTTGCATGATCATCCTGGGTCCCATTGAACAGATTAATCAGTTCTGATATCTTGGTGTTCTTCTTGACCCTGAGTTCACTTTTTCTTTGCAAGTACAGTCTGTTGTTAGAACTATTTAAGCAATAAGGCATGACCAAGGGTTATGTTAATGGTCTGTTAATCACCTTCTAGGGGTGTACTGTGGCACGAGGTGTAGCCGACTGCGACATGCCCCTAGAAGGTGATTAACTGACCATTAACATAATCCCTGGGAGTGCCTTATTGCTATTATAATAAAAATGTTTTTAAATAGTGTTAAACCTTGTTTAGCATATGGTTAAGCTCTACATGTATGTTAATAAAAGATTAACATAAGGCTGTTAGAATGTTTACAGCCAATCAGAAAGCTCCATTTCACAGACCCTTTTTATAATAATCAAAAATTACCGTATGTACTCACGTTTCAGCCGAATATTTTATGACAAAGTCAGCATGTCATATAGTAATCCTCGGCTTATACGTGAGTCATTCGGTAATTTCAGGTAACACATAAAGGTATCTCCATTGTCAGCATACACTTTCATTGTCGAAAATGAGTTCCAAATGTAAGCGCTGTGCATACGATGCAGCATTCAAGCTGTGAGTGATTGAACATTCTGACAGCACCAATAACTGTGCAACAGCACGGCACTTTGGTGTCAACGAGAAGCAAGTGCATGAATGGAAAAAGCAACGAGAGCTTCTCAATGAAATGCAGAAATTTAAAAAGGCATGCCGTGGTGAACGGCCAGCATTTCAACTGCTTGAGACAGATATGAACGCGTGGGTGCTCGCATGCAGGCAGAGCGGGAATATTGTAACCTGCATGTCAATTCGAATGCAGGCGCTGAAACTCACCAAGAAAGAGAAATATCAGCAAGCTGGCATTGAGAATTTCCTTGCTTCTGCTGGATGGTGCTCGAGGCTTATGGAGCGTAACAATCTTACCATCCGTCAGTGTACCAAAATCTCCCAAAAACTCCCCTCTGATCTTGAGGCTAAGGTAGACAGCTTTCACGAATACACTATAAAAATGAGGAAGCTGCATGGTTATGAGTTGTCTCAAATCGGTAACATGGATGAGACACAGATGAATTTTGACCTCCACTGTAACCGCACTGTGAACCCCTCAGGTAGCAAGACAGTTCCAATAAAAACTTCAGGTCACGAAAAAACACACTTCACTGTTGTGCTCTCATGCATGGCAGATGGTACTAAACTCAAGCCAATGACTGTGTTTAAAAGAAAGACCATGCCCAAATTTGCCGATTTCCCCAGAGGTGTTCTTGTGTACCCACACCCTAAGGGATGGATGGATGAACAGCTTGTAGGAGTGTGGTTTGAGAAGGTATGGGGTACTAGACCTGGCACTTTGCGTAAAAGGCGATCGCTACTTGTGTGGGATATGTTTAGAGCCCATTTGACTGATTCTGTTGAACAGGCTGCTAAACGGAATCGCACTGACCTGAGTGTTATTCCAGGTGGTCTGACATCGATGCTCCAACCCTTAGATGTCTGCCTCAATAAGCCTTTCAAGGATCGCCTACGTAAGCTGTGGAGCGACTGGATGATGTCAGGCACAGGAGCGCTAACTAAGGGAGGCAATCTTAAACGGCCTGACATCGAACTTGTTTGCAATTGGGTCGAGACAGCTTGGGAGGATATTCCGGAGGATATGGTCTTGAAATAATTTCTGAAGTGCGGAATTAGCAACAATCTCGATGGAACAGAGGATGATGCCTTGTTTGAGGAGACAGAGGAGACCAAGGAGATGGAAACCGAAGAACCAGAAGATGATGACAGCACATATGCTGACATTCTCACCGAAGAATTCATGGCAGAGAATGAGGCTGCTTTAGGATTCTCTGACTCTGAGTCTGAGGAAATTTAAATGGGACTAATGGATAGACTAATGCATTTTGTGACACAGCAAGTATAAAAGCAGTTGTTGCTGGTTATTTATGTGGTGATGAGCAAAAAAAAAGTACTTGGTGATTGAAAAATGATCCTATGTTCCCCTATTATTGTCAGAATGTGGGCATCGGCTTATACGTGAGTCTTCAGGTTTTCTTTAATTTGTAGCCAATAATTGGGGGAGTCGGCTTATACGCGGGTCGGCTTATATGTGAGTATATACGGTAGATTTACTTTACAAATTTAAATCATATTTTACAGCGGAGACACGAAAAGGCTTCTTCTCCCACACTTTAATTATGTATCAATTTGTATTTTAATTTGGGCTCAAAGGAATTGCATTCATTGATGGTGGTCTACAATAATGTTTGTAGATTTGTTCTCGCATCCCCAGCTCACACACACCATTGTGATTTGTATTCATCACTGGGTTGGTTGTCCCCTCTCTTAAGGATTGAGTATTCTTTTGGTTGTAATATATTTAAATGCCTTTTTTATAAATCTTTATTTCATTTGTCATGTTTAGTCTCAATCAGATCCATGTTGCCTAGTCTTAGATCAGCAAATGGCCCCTTTTTGTATGTTGTTAAATCAAAGCTTATTTATGGTTGCAGCTCCAATTTATTGGAATGCACCACATATTCATGTTCATCAGGCCTCTTCCCTTGTCAATTTTAAAATGAAGCTGAAACAATACTTACTTCAGATCTCTGTAAGTAATTGTTATGTGTAGAGTATCAGATATGTTTATTGTATGTATTTTGTTGATTTTGTCTAAATTTTGATGTATTTTTGTCCAGGTCAGACCTGAAAAGGGACCTTTGGTCCAGTGTCCCAACCTGGTAAACAAAGAATAAATAAAATGAAAAAAAAATAAAAAATACTGGCTCCTGATTGGCTGGCTGGCGCGATTTGCATGTTGTAAATCGTGCTCTTACCCAATTGTAAAAGGTGCCAGCTGCCAGTGAGCCGCATCAGGACCACCGCCTTGAAATCACTCTGACCACGACGAACTCTCCCAAAACTACCACTTCAAGTCTCACAATTTCTGCAGTTACCCTACTAATATTAAAACCCTCCAAGCTGTTTAAGTTCTACTACTTTTGAATCTAGTAGTAGGCCTTATAAAAAAAATCAGTTTAACCTAAACGGTTGTCGACTCCTCGCTGCTGCACACTCACTCCCTGCTGAAGAGGACACAGTCGCTGACTCCTCAGTACTGCACACTCCTTCCCCGCTAAATGGCACACAAAAATATGGCTGGAAATGGCACTGCATTTTTTTAACCTGACAGACCTCCAACAGTCTTAAATACACTTCATGGACCACAAAACCTTTCTTTCTTTTTTTTTTAAATGTGTCCTCCATAAGAAACAAATCACAGCACCTCCCTCACCTCTCTCCACAGGTTTCCCATATCTTCTGTGTCCCATTCCCCACAACAGTGACAACCTCCACTGGCAGAATCCACAGGATTAAAAGGAAACTCAGCCAAGTAAAAAATCAAAACATCTTTCCTAAACGGAAAATTCAATCCCAGAACTGCTAAACCGACAGCAAAACTGAAGTACATAGTGGCAAGCTCCTTACTCTCACTGCGTTCTCAAAAAAAAAAAAACACACAGTAAAATTGTCAGTCTTCCTGTTTTAAAAAAATGAAAAAAGCAACAAACCACTCAGACAGTGTTTGGGGAGGAGGGCGGGAGGCAAAACAAGTGAAACCTGCCATGCTGTGTCTTCATATAACCATATAGGAGTCAGGGATTATTCTACCTGCTAGCAGGGAACTATTTTTTCTGGCAGAACAATAATTGCAAGAAAAATTATCTAAACTAGTAAAAAACAGTATTTTTATTTTATTTTTTGTAATAAAAATTGAAGGGGCCATGGTATGATCGCAATATCCCACGAGATGGTGTGGGTGATGGCAGGATTTACCCATGCCTGGTGTAGTTTCCTCACTAGGCCTACGACCTTGTGAGCAAACCACCACACCAGGAATGTGTAAATCCTGCCATCGCCTAAATCCTCTTGTGGCATATTGCTTAAATAACAGCCACAGAAGGCTCCCTTCCCAATCCCATCATGATGCTGGAATCATAATGGGAAGGAGTGAGAACATATGCTGCTTTTCAGGCCACCAAATGGATTTGTGTACCCATTCTTGGTCACAGCTAGGGCAAGGGAGGAGAAGAGGAGAATGGACTCCATAAACTTTAGGAGCTGCTTCCTTTTCTGAGTGCTTCCTGGGCCTGATTCAGTTTACTGGAGGGGGGGACACTAAGCCCACCGGCTGCTGACAGACGCAAAACAGGGATTTGGATGAGGCTGATGGTATTAGGGAAACTGAGGTAGGCACCAGATTGCGGGGGGTAAACAACTTTGTAGGCTCCCAAAAAATGTTTAATCTGTTTTTGAAATCAATATTCAGTGCCCAACAAATCCACCTCCTCTGTTGGCTGCTGACTGGATAATGTAAACCACTCTTTCTGCTTTAATCTATCAGCAGTCAGCGTGGAAGTGAAGGAAGGGCAAGGGCTGCGTCAGTCCCTGAATACTTATGAACACTAGTAATGCTGTATGTTATGGTATTTCAATTTCCCTGTTGTCAGTTGATCAAGAGAGTTGGGTGGGGACTGGGAATGACTCACTGTATAGCTGAGAAGAAATCTCACAGATGGTATAAATTGAAAATGAAACCTTGATCGTTATCTGAAGAACTGCTTCAGTTTCATTTAGGAGCTGCTGGTATATGTACCTCGATCGGCAGTGGAAGAAAAGGAGGGGCTACTGGTTGTTTTGCAAATTTAGGGCTGCTGGTTGCCTTACAAATTTAATTTGCCAGTCTGACTGTAGTGGAGCTGCCTTCCAGTAGACAGTTACAGCAGCATTGTATCGGGAGTCTGATGTCGGCATTTCAAGGCTTTACATCCGTTGACTCCCGATACAAAAAATAAACAGTGCCAGGCTGTGAGGCAGTACTGAAAATGGATTGAACGCAGGAATATGGCTTTTAGCATTTAAACCATAAAAAGGACAGACAAAGGCCATAGACTGACATTAATGATTTATGTATCAGGTAAAACTAGTATAAAATCGCTAACTTTTTTTTTTTCTTTTACATATTTCCTGAAGGTGATCTAAGGTCGAAACATAGATTTTTAACTCTATTTTCTATTTTCTGCATGCATTTAATATAACTATTTTGTTTTGCTTTCAGACCACGTGCTGATGCAGCACCTTGTTTTTACTTTTACATTTAGTATAAAATTGTTTCCTATCTCCTTTAAAGATGAGATCTTCCATTTCCAGCTTTACTTCTCTGTGGACTTTCAGTTATTTAAATTTTGCTGTTGTTTAACTTTGAAGTTCCCTTGCAGCCTAGCTCCAAAGACTGACACCCTGCTGGCACTGAAGTACTCTTTCAACTGAGCCAGACCTTGGTAAGAACTGCTTCAAATGGCCTGTATGTGTTTCTGCTGTTATGGCCCCCCTCTCCATTTTTAGGGCTGTGGTCGGAGCCTGTAGCCATTTTGGGATCACTCAGTAGCTCTTAAAATGGCTGATCATGGAATCTTCAGTTGAGCTTTTGGAAGTATCCTTCCAAAAGCTCAACAGAACTTGAGACCCTCCACCACGATAGGCCACTACAGAATAACAGCCACACAATTTAGGCTGCTACTTCCACATTCTGGTGCATGAGCTGCGCATGCGCATGACTCATGCACATGCGCAGTTCTGCTGGTGCCATCGTGTTGTGAATGGCAAAATGCCATTCACCGCAACTGCGCATGCATGAGTGCAGCGCATGCACAGTTGCATCACTGCTGCCAGCTCTGCAGCATTCTGTGCCCCAACAACCAACTGAAGTGGCACACTAGGAGCCCACCCCAGTGTGCCCAAAGATTCTTCTGTGCCCCCCAACTCATGGCACACTGGAAGCCCACCCCAGTGTGCCCAAAGATTTTTCATGTTATCCACTGACATCGGGGTTCCCAATCCCCGTATCAGCATTATGTGTACCCCCCCACTCACGCAGCACACTGGGAGCCCACCCCAGTGTGCCTAACTTTTTTCTTCCACCCACCCCCCCACCAACATCAGGGTGCCCAAAGCTTGTGTCAGCATCCTGTACAACCCCCCTCATCATGTGGCACACTGGGAGCCCACCCCAGTGTGCCTAAATGTTTTCTTTTTCTGTTTCCTGTAAAAAAGAAAATGGTCCCTCGTCATCACTGTACTCATGTTTTCCCCCCACTGTAAAAAAGGAAACAGTCCCTCATCATTGCTCCAGTCCCCCTCCCCCATCCCCAACCCCCACTGTGCACCCACCTTCCCACACACACCCTTATCCCATACTTACCTCCAGAGGTCAGCACCATCTTCTTCTCTGGACTGGGACATGTCTGCACTCTTCAAAGCAGAACCGCAAACTAAAAAATCTAAGATAACCATGCTATAATGCCATTCAACTAGGTTTTCAACTTATGATGATCAATCAGCCATTTTGGGGAATTTTTGCCCCTAATTTTCAACATGGGGTTCTAGGGACCTCACCTCATGAAAACTGTCACTGTCATTTTGTTACTCAGTCGTGAAAGGTGATTTTGCGATCACTGAGCGGAATGACCTTTTGGGACCGATTAATGAAATGACAGTGCCGCTGTTCATGAGGTGGGGTTCCAAAAAGTCCATGTTGCAAATCTGGTAAAAAAGTTCCAAAAAATGATTGCGTTATGAGTGTGCATTGCAGTTTCTACACATGCTCCTAACTTCACCAATTTTTAATATTTTCACGCCACATTTTCAACATTGCCATTTTTGCACACCTCCTTCAAAACCGTATAGTTGACATTTTCCACAACCTGTCAAAAATGTGTTTTCGCGCCTGTGGCACAGAACAACATGTTCGCTCTGTGAAATCACTTTTTGGGACAAGTGAAAAAAATGACACTGGCACTCTTCATGAAGAGGGGGTCCCAAAAAGGCAATGTTGAAAATTTGGTCCAACACCTTCAAAACATGGCCAAGTTTCACCCAGGTGTTGAATAATTCCTACGCACATGGGTAACTTTGGTCACTTGGTAGCTCTTCACAGTCCTATTGACTCTGTCTAGAATTTGTTTACATCAGGCATACCTCTAGACGTGGGGACGGGGGGGGGTTACACATACATACATAAATTTATCAATCAAATAATCAAACAATATAAAATATAAATAAAAGTTTGAGCTGCTGAATGAAATCAGAACTAACGGGCATACCTTCCAGTGGAAGGAGCAGAATAAGAAGAAACATTATAAAGTATTACTTCACTCAGTGGGTGGTTAAGACATGGATTAGCCTGCCCAGTGAGGTTGTGCTAGTTAGCTCTGATTAGACTTTTAAAGCAGGACTGGACCGATCCTGTGAGAGAATGGGATTGGGTTGCACAGTATAAATAGGGGTAACATTCCTGCTATTAAGCCTGGATGTGTGTCTACAATATATTTGAACTGGGTATAGTTGACATGCAGCAGGAGCGGTGGACACCATGGAACCTAAGTCCCTTTCATCATCACAGTACTATGTAACTATGTTAAATCCACAGACACATAGAGGGGGGCGGTTCAGGGGCAATGTGAGGAAGTATTTTTTCACAGAGAGGGTAGTGGATGCATGGAACAGCCTTCCTGAGGAGGTTGTGGGGTCTAAAACTGTGGGAGAATTCAAGAATACATGGGACAGACATAAGGCAATTCTTGTGGGGGGTAGGAAGAAACAGACTGTTGGTTAACTAGGATCTGCAGCTTATCCTGTAGGTAGGGAAATGGGCAGACTAGGTGGGCCAAGCGGTCCTAATCTGCCATCAAAGTCTAGACACGTAAATAGTCACTAACTGTACAAAGGTACATGTCCTTCAGTGTCATGCTTGGCTTTATATACCATAAAATGATGCATTTAAAATGTAGCAGTGCTCTTTAAAATGTATCAGTATAGGTTAAAGTGAGTTGGACTTGGAACACATTTAAAATGTATTGAAAAAGCAAGCATCATACTGCTCCATGGAGGTAGAAAATGCCTGATATAAATGTTTGCCAATGAATTTGAGTTATTATTTGTTTTTGTACCCCAGAAAATTCAGTGACCTTAGTGGTTTACTGAGTGTACAGGCCCACAGTCATTCCGAGTTGATGATAGCTGGTGCTGCTACACTTATGGCCCCCACCTTCTCAAGTGAGCCCTTTTTCTATTAAAATAGTATACCATCGTATGCAAATGAGGCAAACGCCCCATTTCCAGATGTCGAAACGGACTCAGAATGTTTTCAGAGCTTATTAGATGATGCTTGCAGATACTGGAAATGCTCAACAAAAGGCAAAGTGTGTCCAAGTCATGCTTCTTGTGCAAGCAGATCACTCAGTGTGGCTTAGGATGTCAGATAGCCTGGGAGAAAAGGCAAGTCAAGTAATTTGAATGGCACACTTACCAGTATAAACTCCCAGTAGGGTGTTTACCAACTCTGTAGATGGCCGACTGGATGTCCCATTACCAGACTCTGCACTCTCGACTGGACAGTCTTTTGTTCCACAGAACTGCAAGGCATCTTCTGTGATATTACCTGGGAAAAACATGACAGGAGCAATTACAATTAGAAAAGAATACCACATTCTGGAGGCCATGTTTATTAAAATAATGTACTAGAGCCTTAGTTATTTTGAATCAGAGGAACGACGAATATTTTTTTCTGAACACAGTACTCTACTTCAGGTGTTGCTGCTACCATTCATAGTTAATAGGCCCTATTTCAATTCACAAATGGTGGTCCTAAATTGTCACTGTGACCACTCAGTGCCATGGTAACTTTGCAACACTAGGGGTTGCCATACATGCATAGCCACTAGTAGCATAGGGATCCTATGGGAAAGGGGGTGGGTTGCCAAGTAAATGGGCACTTGGCCTTTCTGGAAGGCATGGAGACTCTTGCAACCTAGTCACAGCCTCCTACAACCCTCACATCAGTAGAATTGCTACATACAGTCAGTAAGGGGGCTAAGATTGCTGGATCAGGTGACAAAGGTCAAAAGGTGATGGACTTCTGGGGGTGTCGCAGAAGAGTGGCAGCAAAGGAGGGCTGAGGCAACAGAGGTAGGGTACCACTGGATGTCATGAAACGTATCTTGGGATGGGGAGTGGATGGAAGATTCACTGTACTGCCAGGGAGTAAAACCACTGAGTCATGGAGCACAGGAAGCACTGTCCCACTGGGGCAGTAAAGGTATGGAGTGCTACGGTGGAGACTGCTGCCTCATACTCCCTTACACTACTTGCTGGCTGAATGGCAATGCTCCATGCAGCTGGTGCAGTGTGACGGTGCAGCCTTGTCAGTGTTGCTACCCAGCTTATTAGCAGGTGGAAACCCATTTATACCACATAATGTCTGCATCAGTGACTTGCACTGCACTGTAGTAATGGGGGAACTCCTCCCCTCATAACAATCACCTTCCTTTTGAGTATAGCGCTAGTGGGTAGTGGTGCAATAGGGTATCAGGGTTCCCCCATTTTGAGCTTCTACCCCTAGCAACTGTGAATGAGGCACTGTATGTTACTGGAACTTAATAGTAATGTTATATTGTAGCAGTGCAGGTAATATTTTTACAGCAGTTATCCAATAATATCATTTTTAAGAAATGTTCTTTAAACAGATAATATTAGTGATGTTCCTCTCTAATTATTGCAGCACTATGCTTATCTTTCTCTCTCTCTCTTTCCACCCCTTCCTGCTGTACCCTCTGACCACCTGCTCATCTACAGCAGGTGTCCAATGGCTACTGTAGCAGCTGAGGGAGGGCAGATGCATCAGCAGCTCCAGGTAGATGTCCATATTACCTCCTTCAAGAGCAGTTTGCAAAAAAAAAGTGATCAAGTCCGCTTACTGTTTAAATACTTCAGGAGCTATTTTTTCTGAAACTTAACTCCCTTAGCATACATTTTCTATTCCAACAGCACACCACCATAGATCATCACTGTGGTAAAGTTAGAGGTTAAAGGAAAATAAAGAGATATGGGGATTCAGATTCTAATCTAGTTTCCAGTCCTGTGCCTCAACCACTAGACTATGCTTGCTGCTATTTTGGAAGATAGTGATTAGACACATAGAATCATATACTCATAGAAATCAGATGGCAGAAAAGGACCACAACAGCCCGTATCTGCCCTTTCCTCCCCCCACTCATCTCCTTTTCCATGGGCCCTCCCCTTCCCCCCACTTATCAACCCTATAGGTCTGCCGCATGCTCTCTTGAATCCCTCCACCATTTCAGCCCCCACCACCTACTGTGGTAGTTTGTTCTGGGCCTCCACCACCTTCTCCGTGAAGAATCACCCCCTCACATTTTCTCTGTATTTTCCTCCCTCCAATCTTAGGCAATGCCCTCTAGTTTTAGCCCCCTCCTTCCTTTTAAATAAGCTCCCTTCCTTCATCTTATTGATCCCCTTCATGTACTTTAAAGTTTCAATCATGTCCCCCATCTCCCTTCTGGTCTCCAGTGGGTACAGATCCAGTTCCCTACACTTCTGCTCATATGACTTCTCCTGCATACCGTGCACCATCTTGGATGCCCTTCTCTGAACCGTCTCTATCCCATCTATGTCCTTGCGTAGGTGCAGTCTCCAGAACTGGACCCGTACTCCAGGTGCTGCCTCACCATCTCACATCTCATAGAAACATAAACTTTGTCAGTAGAAAAAGACTGTTTGGTCCACACAGTCTGCCCAGATGTTCCCTGCCTAATCTGTCTTTGCAGACCCTAACTTGTCTGCTGACACCCTCCCTCCTCTCTGCTTGTTTTCTAACACACCCCTATGTCTATCTCCCTCATGCTTGAAGTTCTCCACTGTTTTTGCCTCCACCACCTCTGCTGGCAGTCTGTTCCAGGTGTCTGCTACTGTTTCAGTAAAGAAGCATTTCCTCACATCTCTCATAAACTCCCTTCCCCAGCTTCTTCACATGCCCCCTGATCCTGGTGCTCTTTCTCATTTGAAGGAGACTTTCCTCCTGCACCCTGTTCATCCCTGTGAGGTACTTGTGGGTCTCTATCATGTCACCTCTTGCTCTCCATTCTTCCAGAGTTTAGATGTAGAGATCCCTCAGTCTCTCCTCGTTGACCTTCTTGTGCAACCCCAGTACCATTTCAGTTGTCCTCCTTTGGACTTCCTCCATCCTGTCCATGTCCCTTCTGAGGTACAGCCTCCAAAACTGGACACAGTACTCCAGGTGGGGTCGCACCAGCAAACAATACAGTAGCAACACGACCTCCCTCCTCCTGCTGGATGTACCCCTTCTTATGCACCCCAGCATCCCACTGTTCAAAGCCTTGTGGAAATCCAGATAAGCCACTTCCACTACCTTTCCTGATCTATTTCCCTAGTCATCCAGTCAAAGAAATCCATCAGATTCATTTGGCATACCCCCCCCCCCCCGTGAATCCATGCTGCCTGTGGTCCTGCAGCCTACTGGATTCTAGATACTCAACCAGGATTCCTTTAGCAGGGTTTCCATTAATTTCCCCACCACTGATGTAAGACAGACCAGCCTATAGTTGCTAGCATCCTCCCTGCTGCCACTTTTATGTAGAGGAACCACGTCAGCTCTTCTCTAGTTCTCCCAAACCATGCCTGTTTCCAGTGAACTGTTGAACAATGCTGTCAGAGAGGCAGCTAGCTCCTCCCTGGGTTCCTTTAGAATCCATGGATGTATCCCATCCGATCACATAGCTTTGTCCACTTTTAGAGCTGTAAATCCCTTCCAGAGCTTTTCTTCTGAAAATGGACTCGTGTCTGCCGCCTCACCTCATTGCTGCTACTCCCTTGGGGTCCATCCCCCTCCTCCACTGTGAAGACTCCCTTATGAAAATGAAATATATTTTAAAATATATCATTAACAATATATTTACATTTAGTGAAATATATTCCAATCTACATGTTTTATAATATATTGTAATGTATTGAAAAATTAATATATTTCAATATATTTTAAAATAAGCAAATATATGGGTCAGTCCGGTGGTGCTGAGGATTGAGGTGCTGGATGCCACACCTCGCGCCATGTTGACACCCTTGTTCGGGAATGAGTGTGGGCTGCCAGGGGTCAGCAGGGGATGAGAAGGATTGAGCATCCCAGGGACTGCTCTCCTTCTCTGGGAAGGGGGGGCACCAGTAATCAGCAAATGCCTGGCCCCTAGTGGAGGCTGGGGATGGGGCAGATGCCTGGAGGAGCGTGCATGAGAGCATGCGCATTGCCTCCTCTGGCATTATTGCACGCCCCACCCTTGAGGGGAACAAAAAAAGAGGAAAAAATGCAGTCATGTCACTTGATGGCCATCCCAGGTTATTCTCGGCTCTGGAAGTATCACCTCCAGAAGACTAGATCCGGACTTAGCAGTGAGTAAGGGGAGCCCTCCACCATCCCACCATGGGGGGAAAGTCATGGTGGCGTGATTGGGAGTGAAGGCCTTAATGGGAGCCGGGGTGCACCAGGATGGCAGCCGGATGTGTGCTGACAGCTGGGGGGGGGATAAGCAAATATATTGCAATGTACTGTAAATATACACGTTATTGGCACTTTAGTACATTATTTATATTGCAAAATATTTTGATTAAAGTCCAAATATATTGAAGTAAGGATGGTAAATATATGTTATTGGTATATTGCCAATACATGTATAAATGTATTTTTTTTACATTTTAAATGTTGTTTCCTATATTTACAAATATATAATATACATGTGTAATAGATATTAATATAACTATTAACTTACCTAGATAAAAACATAGAGTATGATGGCTAAGGTTCTTCTGTTAACAGCGTTGTAATCACCTCAAGCGGTTACCATGTCGACCATGTAAACCTTGAGAGCGTAGCTCAAAAGGCTTACTGTCGCCATGGTAACTACAAGAGGTGATTGCAACCGCTGTTAGCAGAAATGTAGCCATTGTCTTTTTATGGTGTATGGGGGATATTACTCGTTTTTTTGTGACTGTCGACCCTCCAAACGTAAGCACAGAGATAACATTTTTCTACAGCTCTGGAATCAAATGCAGTTGGCCAACCACGATCATGTGCTTCTTGGGGTCGAGGGTCACATCAGCAGACAGCTACGTCATCCTGATATGTTGTGGGAGCAATCTGTAAAGTAAATAATTCGCACGACACTCTGAGTCGGAAACCTGAGTATGGGGGAGAAAAAAAAGGATTTTAACTACCAATGCTGCTCACTGTTTGAAGATTGGTAGACGGGCTTAAACTGCCGTGCCAGGGTGAGTTTTAAAAACGAGTGCATACTACCGTGATCTCCGTTCCCAAAAAAATAATGATGTCAGTGACTTAGGTTCCATCTTGTAATCTCATCGATCTGACATAGGCAAGCAAGGTTTATAGCTTGTACGTCAGAACAATGAGATTACAAGAAAATTAAAAGATAGCAGGCTATGCATAATAAGGGCTCCTCATACATTGTAAAGGAAAGAAATTATGATTTACACATTGCTCTATTTGTACAACTGGAGGTCATCTTGTTATTAATCATGGAGATATTTATGTTGAATTATTGTTTTATAGTGCAGCTTTAACTCAAACGTACATTTTATACTTACACATATGACTTACATCACAAGCTCATGCTTGTTAAAGGCTCAGACAGGTATTTATACAACCCCCTTTTGTTTCACTTTTAGGACAGGGTGAGATCCTACATGTACTTGCTTTATAATTTGTACCTTTCTTTTCAGTCTGTAAGTTAGTGTTGTAAATTCGAAAGTACTGTAAAATGAGAAATTATCATGATTTTGTCTGATAAACTATGTTTTTTGAAATATGCAAGTTAGTTATGCAAATGCACACATGGGACGAAACTAAGTGTTTACAAAAAGATATGTAACATATATAAAAAATGTATGTAATGTATAAAGATGTATGTAACAGATATAAAATATATGTAACATAAGTAACATATATAACAAATATATGTAACATACAAATAATGCAGTATATATTTTGAAATATACTAATCTATTTCTGACAATGTATTACTAAATAGATTGACATGCTTTCAAGCAATGCATGAGGCAGAATATATGGTTTTAGTATATGCTGAAATGCGCTGTGTATTATATTTCATTAAGTGAATGCATTTCTCAGTATAGTGACATATATTTTTGCATACTACGAGTTAGAAATATTGGCAACAAACCCAAAATGTAATCCTGGACAGATAGCCTAGTCCATGCCCTTAAGCCCATCTCTGTGGCCCTATATAAACTACTCTGCAAGGGGTGGTGCTAGACCTAAAAGCCCTAATAGATTACTCATGGTTTAGCCTCAGTGGCAACAGCTTTCACTAGTCTCTGCTGTCCTGGCTGGATTCACCAGCTCCCATCCACAGATTCACAGCTCGGCCATTGCTGACATTGCATGCTCCACCCAGGGTGGGGGGGAACCGGAAAAAGGAAACAAGTGGTCCCAGGTCAAGCTGGATGAAACAGCCACCCTCAGCAGTCCCCAACTCAGAAAGGAGCTTCTCCAGAGTCTGGATCTGATTCAAGGTGAGTCAAGTTGGGGGCTTCTCACCACCCTACCATGGAGGGGAAACCATGGTGGAAGAAGGGGACAACTGCCTGATGTCAGGTGCAGGGCTGGGTGGGTGGCTGAGAGAAGGTAAACCAACTGGTGGTGACTTGGGATAAACAGATAAACTAAAAAAAAAAAGCATAATATGTCCCAGTTAAGCTTAGAGTGTCATGACAGTGCCTTTAAGTTACTGCAAGATATGCAAATGCATAATGAGAGTCCAATGCTATAGCATGCTATATTGTAGATATTTATTTTATATCTGCGCAGATCCTGTATATAGTTACATATTGTCTGGACTTGTAAACATAGAAACATAGAAACATAGAATTTGATGGCAGATAAGGACCACTTGGCCCACCCAACCTGCCCATTTCCCTACCTAATGGATAAGCTGCAGATTCTAGTTAATCAACAGCTTACTTCGTCCTACTCCCCACTACAATTGCGTTATGTCTGTCCTGTGCATTCTTGAATTCTCCCACTGTTCCTGACTCCACAACCTCTTCAGAAAGGCTGTTCCATGCATCCACAACCCTCTCTGTGAAAAAATACTTTCTAAAATTACCTCGGAGCCGTCCCCCCTCTATCTTCAAATTGTGCCCCCTTGTTCTTGCACATCTCTTTTCTGAAATATACTACCCTCTTGTACTTTGTTAATTCCATAAGATACTTGAAAGTTTCTATCATGTCCCCCTCTCCCACCTTTCCTCAAGGGTATACATATTAAGCTGCTTTAGTCTCTCCTTGTATGTCTTCTGGTGCAGACCCTGCACCATTTTGGTTGCCCTCCTCTGAACAGCCTCCACTCTGTCTATGTCTTTGCGGAGATGGGGTTTCCAGAATTGCATGCAGTACTCTAGATGGGGTCTCACCAACTGTCTGTACAGAGGGATAACAACTTCCTGCTTTCAACTGTTGATGCCTCTCCCTATGCATCCCAGTATCCCCCCAGCCCTCCTTACTGCCTTCTCACATTGCTTGCCCACCTTTAGGCCATCTGATATAATTACTCCTAGGTCTTTTTCAATTTTTGTTGTTGTAATTATTATCTCACCCCCCACTGTGTACTCTTCCCCTGGGTTTTTGTTTCCCAGGTGCATTATCTTGCACTTCTTTGCATTGAATCTGTGCTGCCATATATTTGACCATTCCTCCAACCTTGCCAAGTCCCTTTTCATCCTTTCAACCCCACCTTGTGTAACAACCCTGTTGCAGGTCTTTGTGTCATCTGCAAAGAGATATACTGTATATAGTTGAATGTTATTATTGTGATTGCCAGTCCTATTACAGACTTACTGCAGATGCCAAGTTCTCCTAGGCAGGGGAGAGTGTAACCCCCCCAAAGTGGTGGGCATAACTTGAATCATCTCCTGGGGTACTGCTTTTGCCCTCTGCCTGGCCATAACTCAGATTTGTGTTCTGCCTCTTGAACCTGGCTAGTATCCAATGATGTAAATCCAGTACAAAGTACTGCTGTATCCTTGGTTCCTGTGTGAATAAATGCCATCATGCTGTAGCTCTAAGAAGCTCAGCCCCTGTGTATATAGTCTATAGCCTATGCTGGGTCTGAGTGAAATGGAGCTTGTGACTGGCCTGGCAGCACTCTTTCAGACTCCACTCTGCAGTCACTTACAAGTACAGAGAAAGCCCTTTCAAATGCTGTAAATAGTTATTCCTAAAACTAAACTGTTGCATTTAAAATTTAAAGTTGGGACTATCTACTTTCTGCATTGCAGCAACCATGTTTGACACTTTGACCCTGCTTTCTAGCCAATCAGAACTCAAAGAGTCCTTGTGGAGTCCTTGTGCTATGGTTGCTGGGAGAAACAGTGAACTGTGTGCTTGGCACCCATTTTAGCTAATCAGAACACTAGGATTGTGACTGACAACCTCAGCAGCTAATCAGATCATAGTATTGTGATTTTTTTCAGTTAAGGGGGGACAGATGAACTGGCAGACCAGCTCTAGCTTCTAGAAAGGGAGGCGGCTCTGTTCGTGGCTCTGAGAAGAGTGGAGAGGTCGTGTTTCTCTCTCCACAACCTAACTGGAGTTAAGCATTTGAACTGCTAAATTGCAGACAAAATCCTGCTTGCTCCCAAGTCAGAAGTGACTGTGATTTCTGTCAGAACTGCAATTCCTGACAGAATTGTATCAGAGCCTGTGTGGTTATTCCCAAGCTGAAACTGCTGCAAGGTGGCAGTTTTGCCTCAGAGACAGCGCTTTAAAATTGAAACTCATGGCTACAGAATTTGTCTCCTGCCTGTCAGCTAAAAGGGGAACACTGGAAGACAATTGTTCAAGTCTATTGAAAAGACTGCAACCTATCCATGTGGGTAAACTGTGTGGCCTATTTGAAACTGCATCAGAGACTGAGTTGCCTATGCACAGCCCATACTTTAAGAGGCTCAAGAGACTGTTGCTGCATGTTAAACCTGAATTGCCACTGCCTGAAGACCAGATTGGGGAGTCAGCTGCCACCACATCACCAATCACATTGGTTTGTGGCCATCTTGGGGGTGGTATACCCAGACATAGGGGTGAGTCATGCAAGCCCTGGTCCCTGTATCCTGGTCCTGCTCCAAAATGCCAGAAGAGTGTTGCCTGTAGTCCAGAGTTAGTAGATCGAATCCTGCTCCAGAGCAAATTAGCCTGACATCTTAGCCAGCACCAAAAGGTCATGGTACCATAAGTAAATTCAAGGCCTGTCCCTGCAACCAAAATAAAGTACATTCAGTGTACAAGTTATTTGCTTTAATAGCCAGCTTGCTGTTTAAGTTGTTTGCAGCCCATTGGGCCTAAGGACTACAAATTGTTTGTTTCTAGAAAGATTTGCTCCTAATTCCTGTGCCAAGGGTTAAAGAATTAAATCACAATTTTTTGGTTTAAGGGCCCCAACACCAAACAACCAGCTGCAACGCAACAGGCCTGCAAATACTAAAT
This sequence comes from Neoceratodus forsteri, assembly GCA_016271365.2. NCBI lineage: Eukaryota > Metazoa > Chordata > Ceratodontiformes > Ceratodontidae > Neoceratodus > Neoceratodus forsteri. The sequence continues at coordinate 920,740,004 of CM057450.1, read as the reverse complement.
TCTGGGTACCCAGTGACTTTAATTGGACTTTCCCGTGGGACTTAATGTGTTATTTGACTGTTATGCTAAACCAACAAACTGCTTTTAAATCTGTTTGCTTTACATCCCTTATCCTTTTATTTAATCCCCAAATAAATAAGATTTGTTGTTTGAGTGTTAACATTGTCCATGAGCATATTATTACCTAGTGCTAGTCTATTGTGGGAAGCTGGAAGGGGCATTATTGTTTGCTGGTAACTATTACTTACAGGTGCACAGGGTGTGTTCCAGAGTGAAGACCCTGTTGTTAAGTGGGTTACTGTGAGCATATTATTAGCACTCACCAATAATTGTACCACTGAATTCAGAGTAAAATGTTTTGTGCTATTCCATGTGTGAGGCCACTGGTTGGGGCAGTGGGTAGGTACAGCATCCCAGAGGGTTGTACTAGCTTGTCATCAAACCCACTTAAAAGTTACTCTGGGTGGAGGCACAGCAGAAAAAGTTGTACTGTTGGTACTGAGCCCCTTTTAACATCCAAACCAGAACCCAAGACCCCCAACCTGCATTGTGGGCCACAAGCAGGGGTAGTAGCCCATCAGGATCCAGGTTACATGCAATATATTTTTTAGGGCTTATGGGAAAGCCAGTTAAACCCACTGAAACTGGACAATACATATCTGGACTATGATGTGTGGATATTAAAATGATCACCCATAGTGTTTTTTCACTTCTTGTTTTTAATGTTTAATTTTGGCCCTGTATTGTAAGGGCGATCAGATATATAGAGTGCACTGACTACCGCTTGGCTACTTCTAATGAGAGAAAAATGGGAGCGTGGCAGCTTGAGAATGGCTCAGTCACACAATACTAATCCCAGTCCTCTGAGTGTATCGCCCACTGTGTTTAAAATTAAATAATGGAAAATCACAACCACACAAGTTTTATCCCACCAGTAAACAACTGCATTTTACAATACTTGACACAAGTTTCAATTCCCCTTCACAGCTTCCTTTTTGTCTTGAAGGAAAAGAACATGAGTTTTCTCTACAACTAACAGACAAGATGATTCCCATACATATACAGGATATAAACTGGCTATCCTGCCATGGTAAATTGTAGTAAAATATTTATTAAAACATAAAGCGACTGATGAATCAAAATGTTCAAGACCAACCTGTCCCTTGAAGATAGAAACCTAGGAAGATTTTTACATGGTTTTCCGTGCTTCCATGGATGTATGGCAAATGTTACTTCAAGACTGGGGAGACAACTGTATTCAGCCCCTCACTGATGATATGGTAGTTTAAGGGCTGTTTCCTGCCAGAGTGAATAAATACAGCCACAGTACTGTATGCCTAGTTTTTGTTACATACTACTTAGGTTTTAAGGTGTAAGAAGCCAAGGTGGCAGCTAGCCCATGAGTTGCTCCTATCCAGTCACTCATAATACTGAAAGGAGTTCCATTCCAGGATATATTTATCCAATAAACTGTGATTTATCTTAGCTGGAGAGAATTCCCATGGGTAAGGTATTCCATGGTGTCAGCACTCTCTGAGTGAAGAATCCCTTTCTTCTGTTTATGTTGAATTTCCTCAGTCGGAGTTGTAGGAGGTGTCCCCTGGTCCCAACTGTAACATTTTTAAATTCCGGCTTTAAACATTAAGCATTAAACAAATACTCATCCCTTATAATAGCATGACACATAAAGAGGTTCCCCCTGATTCTTCTTGTCTCCAGGGACATCAGGTTTAAGTTCTTGAGTCTTATCTCATACAGTAAATCCTTTAAGTTATATACGAGTTTGGTCGCTTTTTTGGTACCCTTTCTAAACATTGTATACTACCTTTTGCTATTGGTCCCCATACCTGACTTCAATAGTCTAGCAGTGGCCTCACATATGCCCTGTACAAAGGCACATCCCTGGATCTACTTCTAAAGTTTCTTCTTATGGCCCATAGCACTTTATTTGCTGTATTTATTTGGTTTTGACAATGTGAACTATAAGTTAGTTTATTGTCTATTGTTATGCCCAAGTCTCTTTCTTCGGTAGAGTGTCTTAAAGGCTGTCCATTTGGTGAATAATCTGCCATGCCATTATTTTTTCCCAAGCGGATCACACAACATTTATCTGCATTGAAGCTCATTCCTCATTTGGTTGCCCACTTTTGGATTTCCTCCATATCTTCCTGCAGGGAGTTAATACCTGTTTCATCAAATACCTTACCAGCAAGTTTAGTATCATATGTGTATTTACTAATCCAATTTACAGCCTCTTTCCCCATAGTTGACATAAATACCTTGAACAGAACTGGTCCCAACACTGACCCTTGCGGCACTCCACTTGTCACAGGGGCCAATTCTGACAGACAGCCATTTATAACTACCCTCTGGGCTCTATTCCCAAGCCAAGCTTCCATCCATCCTATTATTCCTTTGTCTGGTCCTATATCCTTCAAACTGCATATTATTTCATCATGGGGTTTCCTTGTCAAAGGCCTTTGCAAAGTCTAGGTATATACAGTCCATTGGTACACCTAGGTCCAGTGATGCAGATATTTTTTCATAAAAACATAGCAGATTGGCTATGCATGATCTTCCCACCACAAACCCATGCTGTTCCCTATCCATCAGACCAGTAGTCTCCAGGTGGTCATTTATTTTATCCTTTATTATTGATTCCAGTATTTTCCCCAGGACAGAGGTCAAGCTAATGGGTCGATAGTTTATATGATCAGGCCTATCCCCCTTTTTGTGTATAGGTACCAAATTAGCAGCCGGCCAATCATTTGGAACTTCATTGCTTCTCAGAGACTTCATAAAAATCAGTTTCAGGGGTGTAGCTATTACTGGTGACAGTATTTTTAAAATGGAGTTTGAGATATTATCTGGATCTGCTTTATGTGTAATTTTTAGCTTATTTATTTTATCCACTGTGGCCTTTTCTGGGATTTCTAAACTCAGAGTCGTATTCCATTCTTCCTTATGGAGATTATTATTATTTTTTGTTCTTGTTTGTTTGAGAAGACTGATCCAGAAATAAGAATTGAATAAGTTTGCCATTTCCCTTGGGTCATTTATTACCCTGTCTCCCAACTTTATTGCACATAGATTAGAATTTGTTTTATGTAGGTAATTTACATAGCTGTAAAACTGTTGCATATTGTCTTTTCTTGCCATACCTGCTAATTCTCTTTCCTTTTTTTTACTTTTTCTTATCATGTGTTTACATTGCCTCTGGGTAGTTTTAAACTTCTCCCAATCTCCTGTTATCTAGGTAGTTTTATATTTATCATATAGCTTTTGTTTTCTATATAGGATTTTTTTAATTTTCTTATTTAGCCACTTTGGTTTAATGCCCCTGTTGTTATATAGTTTTTTTTTTTCTGTGTTATCTTCACAAACCATTGTTATATGCTGTTTAAAGGCTACCCACATCTCGTTTATGGTTTTATTTAAGAATATCTTGTGCCAATCTATTTTATTCATTTTGCTTCCAAGGAGTTCTTTAATGGCTGTCCGAATATTAAATATTTCTTTGCATTCTTAATTTAGGGGAATATGTTTAGATATAGAAAATAGAATACTGTTGTGGTCATTATTTCCAAGCAGGGATACAACTATGCAGTTTGTTATGGAGATTTCCTTTGTAGCTAATACTACAGTAGATCAAGATAGTTTACACCTCCAGTAGGTTTTTTTACATATTGGGTCATCTCTAGCTGATTAGTAACTTCCATGAACATTTTACTTAGGGGGTTAGTTGCTTCCAAGATATCTCTCTTAATATCATTTAGTTTAAAGTCACTCATTAGTACCACAGCTTCCATTTCAGTAGCTCTTATGATTTCATTATATACATGTAAATATTATCTATGGCTGGCTAGATGCACTTTCACATGACAGCAGAAAGTAACTCCTGCTGCCAAAATCTTCTTGGTAATTGAACATTTCTTACAGAGAGTATACCAAAGTGAAAGATGTGCTTTAAAAAACACACCAGTTTCTGAACCTCTGGAAGTACTATACATGGCTGTCACCCCTTTCATAATTATTTGAGGGACTAGCATAAACTATTTCCTGTTGTATAGATATATATCCTTTTCAGATCTGTATTGTGGAATTTAACATGACTGTATGCACTGTATTTTTTTTCTGGGGTATGGTTTATGCTGTTCAAAAGCTGAAAATGTATTGCTCTGTGGTTGCATTTTTTTCATTTTGATTGTTTTATCATAAGTTTGATTTATTTTACCCTGTGTTGTATATATTTTTCTTGCTTTAATAAAAAAAAAAGTCCATACGCTTCTTGTTAGGTCTATACTAAAGGATGTAGAGAACTTTTCATGAAAGTGCACTTTATTTGATATTTTCCATATGTAAATATTATTTGTGGCAAACCAGATATGTCCAGACAATACAACATAAGATAGTTCAACAGAATGAAGTGGATAAAAGCATTTATACAACAGGTGTGTGTCTCTTTTTAGGAAGATAAAAGAGATACAGTATCTCACCGACCACTTGTGAGCTATCACTTATATCTTCACAATTGGGTATGTCTCAATGGGTATCTTAGCCAGCTGGGTATGCCAGAAAAGGTCTGGAACTCATTTAGCATGCTCAGCCTCAGTAGCAGCACTAACCATATTCAAATGCAAATAACTTTAAAATGAAAAATGATAGCATTGTACTATAAGCACTGAAGTTGTTCAGCACAAAAAGACCTCCAAAATGAGAGGCGTTTCATTTAGAGCTACCTTTTAGGTTTTGTTACAATTAACAAAAAACAGCAGAAACTTATTTTTTTTAACTTTTTCGACAAACAAATGTGAATAACTTTAAAATGAAAAACGATAGTATGGTAATGTGAGCACCAATGTTGTTCATCATAAAAATATCTACAAAATGATTGGTGTTTCATTTATAGATACCTTTTAATTTTTTTATAATTAGCAAAAAACAGCACAAAATCCAAATGTGTTCTCTTTTTGCAACAAACAAATGTAAATAACTTTAAAACTGAAAAAAGAGAGACCCACAATTGTTGTATAAATTGAATATGACATGGGTGACAGTGAGATGGGTGAAATATCTCCACTTGCTGATATTGAATTTGTTGGGGGGAGTTTAGAAAAGACTTGAGGCAGTACTTTTTCATAAAGAGGGAGAGTAGATAAGTGGAATACCATATCCAGAAGTCAGTGCAAAAAACATTGCCTTGTTTATTAGTTTGAATAAACTGCCAATTGGATGAGTCTGAGGAGACTTGCCAATGCCACAAACATGATGGGGTGGGATTAGTAGTAGATGTTATTTGTTGCACATGTGAATGATGGATAGTAAAAGTTGATTCCTGATTGGTTAGTTGCATTTTATAAAGGTTAAGATTTTAAGATTCTCAGTATTTAACCTCGAGTGATGTGATGAGGCAATATCCCTAGTTGTATGGAGAAATCTTTCCAAAGTGGCCGATGTTGCAGAGGATCCATGAAAATACAAAGTCACTTTATTTATTTATTTATTTAGTTTTTGTTAACCAGGTAAGTACACTAGGCAGAAGCTGCCTGTTTTCAGGTATGACCCAGAAGAGTTACAACATAGGTGATACAACACCAGAACAGTTTACAGTATACAGCAAAGAACAACAATTACTCAGATAAAAGCAAACAATAGACAAAAAATGCAAACATTTAAGGATAGGTAAGCAGGTGTGTCATAAGGTGAATATCACCTACAACAGACAAAGTGCTAGATATGATAGGAAGAGATGGACACAGACCAAGCAATTATTATAACCCATTGATAAAAATAGGTAAAATACTAATTCCATAGTGGCAAGCAGACTCAGGAATAGTACTGGGTCCTCACCTCTTGGGGGGATATTTACATTTGAATGTACCTAGTAGGTGCTGACAAAGGGATTTTTTAAAACTCCCTGCAGTGGCACAGTCCCAAATCTCGGCTGGGATATTGTTCCATTATTTGGGAGCAAAGTACTGAAATGCTGCAGACCCAAGGTTAGTTCTCAACTTTGGTATATCAAGTAGACCACAATCACAGGATCTTAGTATGTATGTACTGTAATGTGGCCACAGTCACATAACAAGTTGTTGGGGTTGCTGTTTACTTAATATGTTGTAGACAGTGCTTCCTAGCATATGCCGACCATCCGGCGAAACCCGCAAGGCAAAATCCCTCACAGCGACAATCTTGACAGGTTTCGAGATTGTCACTGTGAGAGACTTGAGGGCAAAATTTCACCCTTTCGCCATGTGTCACTCCCCCCCCCACTCCAAATCAACTGTGACTCAGAGTTGATAATCTTTAGTAGGGGGCTCGGGGTGCAGACCCCACATGGGGGTTCGAGGGTCGCAGCCCCCCAAGAGAAACGCACCAATGTCGGACAGATGAAAATTCATCTATCAACATTGGGGATCTCACTATGCTGAACTTCGACAACGGTGTTGTCAATTCGGCATAGGTAAACCATTTCCTAGTGCATGGTCTCTCAAAGCTTCAGGGGGTAGCCAATTTAACTCTCATATAGACTACAATGATGTACAAATCTGCTGTCAGGGAGCACAAATCAACATATTCTGTTGTAAATGACATCCCATCACCTCAGTGCAAGCTTAGATGATGACGTGGCATATAATGCAACATTGTTCATGAGCTCTTAAGCAGTATGCCCTGTGCAATCGACAGGCAGGCATGGTTGGTAAGATTATTCCTAATCCTGTATGATAGGCCCAATCTACAATTAACTGCTTTGCATGTTTTCGATATATGCAGGTTAAAGTCTAGTGTGGGGTCCAGGGTAAACCCAGAAAGCTGAAGGACTACACTGCATCCAGTAAAGTCTCATCTAGACAAACAATCTGAAGAGGGGCTTGGCATTTCCTTATTTTTTGGGGGGGCGAGCCAAACAGCATGGCTTATGTCTTATCCACATTTATGATCAGCCTGCTTTGTTTCGGCCAAGTTTGAATACCTTGCAGATCATGTGACAATATCTCATTTATGTCACCTAAGTTTTTAGAGCTGACTTTAGCAAGCTCAAGCCAAATGATTTGCCTGGCTTGCCATAACTTGATTGGATCACTAGTTCATGTGCAAAACTAGATGCCTGGGAAAAGTCATATCATTTATTAACTTGAGCATGCTACTGTCACTGTCCATCACAAAAGTTCCCACCCTCAGGTTGTGAGGGTATAGCCAGATGTCTAGCAGTGATTGGATGAATGTTTTCTCCACTGTGCTTCCTCTCCATTACTGATACATTATGTAAGGCACTTCCTCTATTGGTCTGCCTCTGTGAGGATGTCCACTTTAAAATTAACTCTTGAAGGTTCTGGTGGTGGTAAAGATGGGATGGGAATGGTGGTGGAGCTTTGTCTGCAAACAACCCACTGGGTAGTGGGACTTAGGAAGCTCTGGTTTGCACCAGTACTCCATGCTTTCTCCAGAAGTGGCTCCATCTGCATGCATACTGTCTCATACATGTTGGGAAGAACATGCTGGGATAACATGATCCAAGAAAATGTGATCCAAAAAAATGTGATTTCAGAAAATATGGACCTGAGCTGGATAGGCTCCAGAAGACCTCATGCCCCCCCCCCAGGCCACCAGTTCTATCCCCATTGCCACAGAGGTTGCATAGGAAAAGGAGGGCTGGCTGGACCATGGTGAGCTCTAGGAGGGTGGGGGTAGCAGGTCAGTGGTACATTCTTTAGCCTGTACCACTACAGAATTCTTTTGCCATTCTGGCAGGATAGCATTGCAGGTTGAGGCACCCAAGGTAGTGGCCATGGAGAATATTGGATTACTCCAATGGGGAAGCCCCAAGGTGGAAGGCAGAAGACCCAAGCAGAGGAGGAAGTAGCTTCTGGTGGAGGACTCAATTCTTAGGGTGATAGAGTTGGGAACAGGAAGGGGGACAAGGAAGGTGAGGTGCCTACCTGGCTCGACGACTCAGAGGGATGGACGGTGGATCCTATGAGTGCTAGGGTGGCAGAGCATGGGGAGGAGCTGGATGTCATTGTCCATCTGGGGACAAAAGACTTAGCAAAGGATGGTGAGTTCAGGGAACTAGGGAGGGGCCTTGGCAAGTAGCATGCACGGTGGGACTTGCCAAGGTGCTGCCTGTTTACAGCCCAAGGGATCGATAGGGTACTCTTTACCAAGAGCTTCAAACTCATGGTTGAAGAGATTTTGCAGGGAAGAAGATTTTGGCTTCACTGGTGACTGGGAACCAACTTGGAGGGATATGGGCCTATACAGAGGTGAGGACCCGCATCCACCTGGGAGGGGAAATGCTGTCCTCAGTAGATGTTTTAAATGTTGCTTTACTGAACATTTAAACTAGCTGATGGGGGCAGTGGAAAGACAAATGGAGGCATAAACTGCCCCCCATAGACTGAGGCAGTTGGAAGATAGGAGCCAAGGAGAGGAAACTCCCCATGGAGTAGGTTAATGGGAACAGCAGAGTAGCAGAGGACAAGCGGGGTGGGAACCAAAGTTGGAAGAAGAGAGGGGTAAATGAGCAAGGTGCAAGGAGGGAAGGGGGTTACAGGCAGAGTGGGAGCAAGGTGGGGAGGGTCATGTGTGCAAATGCAAGGGGTCTTGGAAATAACATTTCAGACCTAGAGGCGATCATGGCAGAGGCAGATCTGGATAGTGTGGCCATTACTAAGTCATGGTGCACAGCCATGGCTTGGACATGGACATACTAGACTACACTCACTTCAGAAAAGATAAAGAGGATGGGTGCAGAGGTTGTACTGTAAGTAAGGGAGGTTATCAAGGTGATAGAAATGTAGGGGAACCAGGGGGAAAGGAGGGACTGGAGGTACAGGACAGGAGCCACTATTCGCACTGGGGTGATATACAGATCCCTAGCACCAAGGGACGATCTGGATAAGGCACTGGGGAAGCCATCAGAGTGATGGCAAAAATGGGGGAGGTGCTGCTGGTGGGGAACTTCATTCTGCTGGATATAGATTGGAGCCTTTCAACCATAGCCTCAGCTGGAACCAAGGACATCCTAGAGTCCCTGCAGGGGACATTTCTCAGGTAACTAGTCAGGGAGCCTACTCATGATGGGCAATACTGGACCTGGCCTTCACAAACAGGGACATTATTACAGATGTCAAGGAAGGCTGCCACTTGGGGGCCAGTGATCACTGTACAGTGTGGTTTAATATAAGGACAGCGACAGAGGCAAACCACACAAGGTGAGGGTCCTGGACTTCAGGAAGGCAGATTTTTAAAATAATGAGTGAATGCCTCAGAGATAGCCTAGCAGTGGGGATCCCTTTGGTAGGGTTGGGGAACAGTGGGCCAAATTAAGGAATGGCATAGTGAAGGCAACAAACCTCTGTGCAACAGTGCTAAGCAAAAACTGGAAGAAAAAGTGACCACTATGGTTCACGAATGAAGTGGCTATGAAGGTAAAGGGTAAAGACTAAAAGGACAGCATTCAGAGGATACAAAGAGATGCAGAGGAAATAGGGCTAGGATGTGTACCAGGGAAAGTAGAGGGAAGCAGGAAAAGCAGTGAGCAGTGCAAAGACACAAACTGAGGAAAGGCTAGCCAAAGGGGTAACTAAGGGAGCAATGTCTTTTTTAGGTACATAATTGAAAAAAGAAAGACAAGGGGAGGGACTGTGAGGTTAAGAAGGGCAGGGGGAGACAGTGCAGAGGATGATCAGGGAAAAGCAGATATCCTGAACAGATGCTTCTGTTCAGTCTTTACAGTGGAGGAAGGGGAACAGACCACATAAAAGCTGCAGAAATACTGGGGGGGAGGGGGTACTGGCTGCACCTCTGATAGCCCTGTTTAACAACTCAGTAGAAACAGAAGTCGTTCTAGAGACTTAGAAGAGGGCAGATGTAGCCTCGCTTCATGAAAGAGGCAGCTGTAGGCGGGTCAGTCTGACATCACTGGTGGAGAATTTAATGTGGACACTTTTAAAAGAAAGGCTAGTGGAGTATCTTGAACCCAGTGGGTTACAAGACCCTAGACAGCATGGATTCACAGCAGAGATCATGTCAGAAGAACCTGATCGATTTCTTCCACTGGGAGGCCAAGGAAGTAGATTAGGGAGGGGTGGTGGATGTAGCCTACTTAGACTTCAATAAGGCTTTTAACACCATACCACAAAGGAGACTCATAGGGAAACTAGTCAGTTTGGGTGTGGGACACAAGCTGGTAAACTGGGTATGAAATTGATTGATGGATAGGCAACAGAGGGTGGTGGTAAATGGCATGCACTCTAGTGAGGGGAGAGTGGCTAGCTGGGTAACTCAGGTCTCAATACTGGGACCAGCCCTCTATCATGTCTTTATAAGTGACATTGTAGAAGAACTGGAAGGGATGGTATACCTCTTTACAGATGATGTCAAAATCAGCAATAAGGTAGACACTCCGGAGTAGGTGAAGAGAATGTGTAGGGAGCTGACACAACTCAATGAGTGGTAAACGAAGGGTATGGTAGCTTTGTCTTAATGCAAAAAAAAATCAGAATCATACACCTAGGGCCCAGAAACCCAGAGGTGTTGTATAAAATTTGAAAGTAGATGTTATACAATGCATAAAAAAATGGACACCCCTCATTGGCCAGCTGGCACTATCACCCCGTTGTAAAATATAGCATTACCAACAGGAAAAAGTGCCAGCTGTGCCAACCTCGCGCTGCAACCCATTAAGAAACACTCCGACCCCCGTTTACAAATTGCAAAACCACCATTGTACATCGCCCTACGGAAAAACTAAAACCCGCCGTTTCACCAAAAAATGAACATCCAAACAACTTTCGACTTGATCGCTAATGACTAGCGGGAAGCAATATTCAAATCAATCCCAGACGGCGATAATAGTGAAATTTGAAATGGAAACAGCACAGCCGCCAAAAAGCCCGTTGCTCTGCCTCACATGCCCAGCCTGAACTTCACAACCAGCCGCTCGCAGCAAGATCCAACTGTCGTCGGCAAGCGATAACAACGAATTATCTCTGTATTACTCAGACGCCGCATTTCACAGCGCTTGAAGACACCCCGCTCTCTCCCTGTTTCAGCCTGCCACCTGATCGCAACACGCTCGTAAAGCTGACAGACGCAAACTTTAAAAAAAAAAAACCTGAAGCCTGAAACCTTACCTTCTGTGTTAAAGTAACAGCAATAACATTTAATTTCCACACTGCGCTCTCTCCCTTCATTCAGGGAAAAGAAACAAAGCTTCACCCCACTGACCTCTGATTTGAGCTCCACCCCACTGATCTCTCATTTCCTGTCCAAACCTTCGTAGTCTCTGGGACAATTTTTTTCAGCGTAACAACAAATTAAATAAAAGTGGAAAAATGAAAAAATATGATTTTTCTCTTCATTTTTTGTGAAAAAAAAAATAATAGGGACATTGTATAATAGCAATAAACCACTCCAGTGTGTTGGTGATGCTGGTTTTACCCACGCCTGGCGAGGTTTACTCACTCGGCCTGCGGCCTCGTGACCGAACCACACCAGGCGTGGGTAAAACCAGCATCACCAACACCCTGTCGTGGTTTATTGCTTAATTGACAGTCACTAAATATGAAGTACAGAACTAGGGGAGTCCTTCTCAGAGGAGAAGGTGCATGAGAACAAGGTGACATGTAAAGAAGCTGGAAAGGGGGAATTTAGGAGGGATGTGAGGAAGTACTTCTTCATTGAAAGAGTGGTGGATGCCAGGAACCACTCTTCTGGCATGTAGAAACAGTGGTGAGCTTTGAGCAGCATGAGATATGCACAGTGGAATCTTGGTAGGAAAGCAGGTTTGTGGGGGGGGGTAGGTGGAGATCAAGTAGGGGGTGCAATGACAGTATAGGTGGTAAAAAGCGGGCAAACTGGGTGGTCCAAGCAGTCCTTATCTGCCAAAACATTCTATGTTTATCTGTTATGTTTTTATATTTCCATGTGACTGGTCATTACTGCCTTTCTTATCTCATGTTACATGATGTGGCTATAGTAGATTTGAGAAAAGGGTGACAGTTTGTTCATCTGTGTATCTCCTGTTTAAAACAGTATGCATGCTTTTCATCAGGCACTCTTTGTACAATTCCTGTCAATCTTTTTTAATACGTTCTGCTACTGAAATGTGTTAAAATGTTTTTCTGCTTGAGTGCCTTATTATCTCTTCTAATATCTACTGATGTGGAACCTTTGTAAAAGAGTTTATTGCTCAAAGGTGTTGTAATCCGAGACATCAATAAATAAATAAATAAAATAAATGATCTTAAAATGCTTTTATATGGCACCTAATTCCCCCATTACTACTAGAGGATGGACGCTCCTGGCTGCATTCTCTGTGACTCTAATCATCCTGCTCCTTACAGGCGATGTTGAGCTGAACCCAGGCCCCCCGGAAGTTCAACAGGAGTTGACCTCTCACAAAGGTCTAAGACTCATGCACATAAACATCAGGGGTCTACTGCCTAAACTTGACCTATTAAACTGTTGGCTCACTCAGCATTCCCGATATCCTCTGTCTTACTGAAACATAGTTGTCTGCTAAGATCCCTGACTCCTCCCTGGTGTTCTCTGACTATTCATTTGTTAGGTAAGACTGCGGGAAAAGGGGGAGAGGAGTCACCATTCATATAAGGTGACTCCTCTCCTGCTCAGTTATCAAAAAAAGAGTCCTGCCACAGCTCACACAAACTAATGTTCACCCAAATAACCCAACCAGCTACTCTCTCTATCTTCGTAGGGGTGATCTACACCTCCCCTCAGCTAGCTCAGGATGCACTCATCACATGTGTCTTTACCCTACCACCCCTTGCAGCATCAGGTGAACTACTGCTTCTGTGCATCTACAGCCTTGACTGGCTCTCCCCCTCCTCCAAACCTGCCACCTCCAAAATCGAACTCTACAGCCTCATCCAACTAATTACTGAGCCTACCCACTATAATACCCGCTCCAACAACCACTCCCTTATTGACTGGATTCTGTCTTCACATCCTCATAGAATTTCCGCTGCCAGGGTCCTGGATGCCGCCTTAAGTGACCACTGTATTACTGTACCAGAAAAAGCAAACTACCCAAATCAACCCCAAAATACATTAAAATCTGCCTTCTGAACTCGCTTGAGTCCAGCTTACTCCCCAGCAATCTGAATCACACAGACTGGAACCCAATCTACTCTGCTCCTGACGTCGACACAGCTCTGGCCCAATTCCTGCAAATCTTCATATATGTTTGGGAATCCCACACCCCACTGGTAAAAGTCAATGCCAAAAAACACTACCACCACTGGATCACTACCACGATAATTGCCCTCTGCAAATGTTGCGACAAGGCATAGTCCCTCTTTATATCCTTATAGTCCCCTCAATCCAGACAAACCTACAACACCACTAGGAATGTTTGCACTAAGGTCATTAGGCGTGCTAAAGCCGATTACTTCAGGTCTCATCTTCTCACCACATACCCCTCCTCCTTCTGGAAGTTGCTCCAGTCCTTCATTGACCCACCCCCCAAACTGATACTCCCACTTTCAAGCAAAGTGACCATACTGTCTCTGATCCTGGCATTATAGCTGATACCCTAAATAATGTCTTCACCAACTGCACTCTCTCTGCCAATCCTACACCACCCAATGGCACTAAAATGGCCCACAGTGACAACTCAAAATACTTTCCTTCTCACTCCCACTACTACTGAAGAAGAGTTGAAAGCACTCCAGTCATTAAACCCCTCAAAATCAAGCCAGGATGGCATTCACCCACGTCTCCTGCACATATCAGCCATTGCCATTGCCCTACCACTCACACTTATATTAAGCCTGTCCTCCTCTGGCATGGTCCCACAAGCCTGGAAATTGGCCTCAGTGCCCAACAACTATCAGCAAATTTTCCTCCTCCCAGCTCTTGCCAAGCTGCAAGAAGCCCTGATACAATCCAGGCTGTCTGATTTCCTCATTGCCTCCAATTTTCTCTCCCCATTCCAATCCAGCTTTAGAAAGCACTGTTCCACTACATCCTCTCTTCTCCATATCACAGGACATATCCACTCAGCAGCTGACCAAGGCCATCTCACTGCTGCAGTTTTTATAGACTTAGCTAAGGCCTTCAATTCAGTCTCCCACCCCCTGCTTCTAAATAAACTTGATGTAGCAGGGCTGCCACCCCCTGCCATTCATTGGTTTAAATCATACCTGAAAACTGACTCCAGTCTGTCAGAATAGCAAATGTCGCATACCCTCCCCCACCCCATACTCGCTGGCTGCCCCAAATCTTGATCCTCGGTCCAATTCTGTTTTCTCTATTTATCAACGACCTTCCATCTGTATGTTCAAGATCCTTCATTCACATGTATGCAGATGATACCATCCTCTTTGCATCCAGCTCTTTAGTAAGTGAGGTTAAATCCATTCTACAACAGGACTTCCTTGCCACACATGCCTGGTTCCAGGCCAACATACTCAAAATCAACACCTCTAAGACAGTTTCCATGACCTTCAGGTCTGCTCAAAAGCTTGCCAAAGCACCCCCTCACCTGGCAATCACCTCTCTGGATGCATCCCTTCTAAGCACTGTCTCCTCCTACAAATACTTAGGAGTATGGTTGGACCCCCAGCTAAATTTCTCAGTTCACATAAATGTCATGTTGTCAAAACTTCACCATAAGCTAGGTATATTATACCATAATAGAGAATCATTTCCACTATCTGTGAGAAGTGAACTGCTTTCTAAAATGATTACCCCCATTTTTGATTATGCTGACCTAATATACTGCAATGCGCCCTCCTCCTCCTCATTAGGTAGGCTAAACTCTCTCTTCTATGCTTCCTACCGCTTTGCCACAAACTCTCGCCTCAGAACCCACCACTGCTCTCTCCCTCCACCCTTGATTTATCACCTGTCCCATCATCATTTCATCCATTCCATCTCCCTAATTTTCAAATATTGGTTTAACTTACTCCCCTCATACCTGTCTGAGCAGATAACACTCGCACTTATTTCACCTTACACCCTAGGCTATAGGGATTCCCGCTTCTGCTCACTCCCTATACCCTCCTTGACTGCTGGCAAATCTGCCTTCACCTATTTGCTCCCTTCACTATGAAACAAGTTACCACCTCTCCTAAGAAACCCGCTCTCTCACAACTCTGTCAAAAAACAGCTACCCCACCTGCCACTGCCCACCTGTTCCTACCACTAAACCAACAACTTGTGCTCCTCTCAGCTCTCCCCCTCTTTTTGGTATCTACCTCCTAGACTCTGCTATTAGTTGCCTGTATCATCTGGCACTGTATCACCAGGTATTGCATACCCTTTCCTCTATGTAATTCATGCTGTTGATCTACTTTTGTACCACTAGAATGTTGTATCCTGTAATACCTTCAGCATACTATGTATTACTGTATATATTTTTGTTTGTGTATTCTTGAATATGCATTATAACTTATTGTGTATTATAACCTAACCCCTTTACCCCTGCCCCTGGGTCACACCTGGAAATTAGCCTTAACTCAGTGTGCCTTTCCCCATACCCAAATGTTTAAATAAATAAAATAAATGATTTCAGACAACACAATTAACCTTAGCATTGCCTTCCCTCGCCTCATTTTACATGAAGTGCAACTAGAGGCCATTGAGGACTGAAGATGTCACTGAAACTGAAGGAGGAAGAGTGCAATACCAGTGTGCTTCTGGGATTGCTCAGGGCGGTTTCATCACCAGAAGCACTGGATGACTGGCTGGGAATACAGCTTGCAGAGGGAGTGGGACCAGTGAATTTCTAGGAACCAATGAACCATGATTTCTTTGGCTGCGTTATCACACACCCAGACCTAGTCCTCCACTCAGACATAGCCCCTGCCAACCACTATGACTCCCAGTCCCTGTCCTGACTATTTCTTCAACACCACCACTTGTGGAACTGGTACTTGGTGGAACTGGCATGGTGAAACCTTTTCCTGCTCCTTTCCTTCTCTTGCATACCTTTCTCCTCAAGTTCTTTCCCTCATGGTTTCTACAAAATAACACAATTGCAGACCCCCCCCCACACACAAATGGCCATTGTCCACTCTGACATACCCTTCATTGAGAGAAATAGGGCTCGATTCTCAAATCGTGCTTGGATCAGAGCAAGCTGCGGCAAATAGCAGTTTGTGCTGAAACACGGTCTGCCAGGGACCCTGCGCCTGATTCTCTATTGGACAAGGTCCTGGTGGCAAAATCCTGTGGCTTTCGGCAACCGTGGCCAGGCACCAAACAGATGGTGCACCAGGAGTGATTGCTGCAAGCTGCAGGGCTTCCCTGTGCCTCTCTAGACCAAGGTAGTCTAGTGACCCTTTTCCCATTCCCCGACATTGCACGCATGAATAATATCAAATAATTCCCATGCCCCACTCCCTGAACCCTGATAGTGCCAGTTCTTGTACTATTTAATATTCCTCATGCCCCTTCCCTGAACCCCGCTGGTGCCAGTTCTTGTAATATGTAGTATTTCCCATGCTCCCCTCCCCGAACCCTGCTGGTGCCAGTACTAATACTGAATAATAGTGCCCCCGCCCTGGTGGTATAGTGGCCCCCCCATTCCAGCAAGTAATGCCCAACACCCCGCTCCACCCCCATCTTGAAGCAGAGCCAAGGACCAGCACAGCCCACTTCACACCTCTGCAGCTTGCCACCAACTGTACTGTTAATCAGTTTACTGTAAAGTGTATGCTCTCATTGATCAATGAGCATGTACACCTTACAGTATTTCATTGAAATTTCAGGTGGCAGCAAGCCGCAGAGGTGTGAGGTGGGCTGTGCTAGTTGCCGGCTCTGCTCTTCGGGATGGGGGGGCAGGGTGCTGGGCACTACCTGCTGGGGTGGAGGGCCACGATACCACCAGGACAGGGAAACTATTATTCAATATTAGTACTGGCACCAGCGGGGTTTGGAGTGGGGGACATGGGAATATTACAACAACCAGCACTAGTGGGTGTTCGGGGAGAGAGGCATGGGGAATACTAAATATTACAAGAACCAGCACCAGTGGAGTTCAGGGAGGGGGGCATGGGAAATATTTTATATTATGCATATGTGCAACATTGGGGATCAGGGAGGGGAGCCGCTAGTCCACCATGGATAGTTTTTATTATTACATATTACCAGTACGGGCAGATTGGGATGCCACACTGCGCCAATCACTCCCAGAAGAATTTTTTTTTTTTTCACATAGCTGTTTGCTCCCTGTGGCCATCTACTCCTTCATCACCCCCCTCCCCCGGGGGGAGCTTGTCACAAATGGCCACAGGGAGACATAAATTTTCTAGTTTTTCTTCCCTTTTCCCCAAAGCACCAGTGCTTGGCAAGCGCGCGTGCATGGAAGCACGCACGCCTTCCTGGAAGCAAGTGCTTCCTTCCCCCTCCCTAATGTCAGCCATCAACTCTATTCTGACAGCCAGCCTCCACCAGGTGTCAGTTGAGAGGGAGAGACTGATCCTCCCCAGTCTGGGAGCTGAGAGCAGCCCATTGGCCACTGCAATCAGCTTCCCAGCCTCCCACCCAAGCCAACCCCCGGCAACCCTTGAACCTGTAACCCATTTCAAATACCTAGGGGGTAACATTAGATTCAACACTGTTGTACACGTGACACATTGACCAAGTCGCCAAAAATGCTAATGCAAAACTAGGCCTAATCTACAGAAATAAGCTCTGCTTTACTTCTGAAGCCCTAAAATTGGCTGTGTCCAGCTCAGTTCTAGCGCAAATTGATTATGGCCTTGTGATCTATGGTATAGCAACTTCCACTGCCCTCAAAAGAAATAAAACTACCCTAAACAAAGCTTGCAGGCTAGTCCCAGGAGTGCATCATCTAATCCACACTTTCGAGCTCTATGGCCAAAGAGGTTGGCTAAACCTCGATGATCGTATCTGCTACCAGACATGCCTGCTCACCACAAAATCCCTACTCAGCCTCACCTCCCCCCAGGAGTTCAGAACCTCCTCAAGTGTTCTGACCCAGCTCAACACACCGACACACAAGGAGCCTAAATGACCTCTCCTTGAAAGTCCCTTTCCACACAACCTCCCTATTACAACGCTCCTTCGAATACTGTGCCCCCTCCTGACTAAACTCCCTCAGGGAAGAGTTGCAAAATGTAACCAAACTGGGCCCATTTAAAACCCAACTCCGAGCAAACCTTGTCTTGGACAGTACCTGTGACTGCAACATATAGTTCCCCCCACCCACTCAATTTTCCTTTCAATGGCCTCGTACACTTTGCCCTGCCTCCCAGTTCCATCACCAACCACTACTCCCCCCACTACCCCACTTTCCATCTCACCCATTCCCCTCCTCCTCCCCCCTCCCTGGAATTGAGTTTCCCCCTCCCTCCCTCCCACAACCCCTTTCTCTCTACTACCTACACTCCCTCCTCTCCCTTTCCCTAACCCCTGTTCCATGTCATCTGTCTCTCAAACCTCACTGTCCAGGCCATCCTTTCTCCTCCTCCCACCCACCTCCCCCTTCTGTCATCCATACCCAATGTCTTACTACCTCCCTCCCACCTCCCCACCTTCGCATCACTCTATCTCTCTCTCTCTCATCCAAGCCCCTATGTCTCACCACCTCCCCACCCCTTCCCTTTCTACCTTTATCTAAACTGCCCTCTCCCCCTCCTCCTACTCCTGTCTCTGTCTCCCTGCCTATCCCAGCCTGAACCTGCCTTTTATAACAGCTGCCTTGCTACTGGCTAGCACTATGACAAAAGAATTGTATTCATTGGTTACATTTCTGGCTGAGTTGCTATCTAATGCTATCTAATGTCTGCTGACCTTGTACGGTCACATACCTGCTCAGTATGTGTTAAGCCTGTTTCACCTAGTGGCAGTCGTATACAAAGCCTGACAAAAGAATTGTATCATGGTTACATTTCTGGCTGACTGCAAACCACTTTATGTAAATGTTATCAAATACCTGCCAACCTTGCATGGTCATGTACTTGCATAGCACATGTTAAGCCTGTTTTATTTATTTTATTTTATTTATTAAATTTTGATGACCAGGTAGGCCCACTGAGCCTCAAAGGTCCCTTTTTCAGGGATTGATCCGGAGAGACATTACATGAATTTATACAGGCAGTAAACAGGTATAAACGTACATACAGGTAGAATAGTTACAGTTTTCATGATTGATTCAGAACAGTAATGGCATTCTAACCATAATGGTTTGGCATGACTCACGAACATATGTGAGTTACCGAGATAAGTGCTGTGTGAAGTATGAAGTTTGAGCAGGTAAAGTGCATGGAGTCATTCTGTGGGGGGCGGGGGGGACTGTCAGGTGCCATGGCATTGGTAAGTACTTTCCTCCTGTAGATGCACCTTGAGCCTGGTACAGAAGTTCATAGAGAGAAGACATCCTGTACCACTGGTGGAAGTTTGTTCCACAGGTAGGGGGCTGTGGCAGAGACAGTTTTCCATCCCGTACAGGTCCTGACCCTCGGGGTTACTAGCAGAGTCTGCCCAGAGGTCCTCGGGGTTCAAGAGTTATGTTTGGAGGCTAAGGTAGCTGAGAGGCTGGGTGGAGCTGCTGGGCTACGTAATTTAAATGCTAGGCAGAGGGGAGGATATTGTAGACATGCATCAAAAGAAGGCCACTGTAGTTTGGCTAGTGTATCACAGTGGTGGCTTCTGGAATGATCCTGGGTAGTGAACCGCGGTACCTTGTTGTATAGGATCTGCAGATGGTGAACTTCCTGCTTGGCCATACCCCGTATAACAGGGGCTGCGTAGGTCAGTGTGGGTAGCAGGATGTTTGAGGCAGTGGAGCGCCTGGCTTCCGGTATGAGCTGATCCCTAATCTGATATTACGTTATCTAGTGGCTATGTATCCATAGCATAGTTGATTGTATGTTTTCTTACTCTGTATTACGATGTGGAACCTCTGTAAATGAGTCTGTGACTCAAAGGTTTTTCCTAGACAGTAATAAATAAATAAAAAAAAAAAACAAGATCACTCCCAAACTCGGGTCGCTGGCGTGGCATGAGGTGTGGCATCCAAGCCTCAACCTTGGCACCAGCGGGTCGGGACCCTCCCTCAGAGAGGTGCACTTAGAAATTCTCCTCTGGGAGTGTTTTGTAAATCCCACTGGTATATGGCAGCCCAGTCTGCCACAAACTCCCTAGCACCATGTTCCAGACCATTTTTGGGAGCAGGTGCGGTGCAAGCCCCATATGGGGGCAATGAAGGATCCTGACACAGGCTGCCTTTGTGAATAGCTCAGGGGGCAGTGTTTGATGCAAGGTGCCACTTGCACCGTTTATGTTTGGTGCAGGCACCTTGCATCAAACGAAGGGCTTTCAGAATCAAGCCCATAGTGTCTCTTTCTCTCTCTCTCTGCAGCAGCCTAGTTCCCTTAGTTTTCACACACACACACACACACACAAAAGTGAAAAACCAAACAACAACCAAATATGGATTTCTGTGCCCTGGCTCACACCACAAGCAATCAAATTGTTTGTCAAATAAATCCTTCAAGCTCCCCCAGCACCTTTACATGCCTACTAAATTCAATGAGCCCTGCTTCTGCTGCAGGGCGTGCAGCAGCCAATTTACGCTCACACAGTGCACTCTGTCCTCTGCAGCATGATTTCACAAGCCTACCTGCCTAAAACTACTGTCAAATATTTTATTTAGTTATTTATTTTATTTAGTTTTTGATTACTGGGTAAGTGCTCTAGACAAAGAAATTGCCTGTTTTCAGTCACGACCCGAATATAGTAAGGATTAGCTTACTGGAATGACAAATGCACAATTATCTGATGATTTTGAAGTTTTTTGATCAAAAGTCACTGTCACATAAAAGGAGTCAGATTCTTCTTCTCTTACAGAGAGTTAGGAATTGCCCAGAGATGTAAGCAGGGCAAAATGTGTTTTTATGGCATCTACCAAATCCAACATAGGAGTCTAGAATGGACTTGGCCCCCTGAAAAGTGTGCTCAGTGAGTACTTATGTGGTCATGAGTGGGGTGGTGGTGACTAAGACACCCCCATGTTCGGTTACCGTAACGTCTGACAGGACAAAGTTATCGGTAAAACAAGGAATACCATGAAAAAAAAGTCCACACACATGCACATTTTCCATTCACTCTTAGGTTTTTTTCAGTAGAGTCTGTGTGGGTGACAGACAATGGTCAGTGGCCTAGGTGAGAAGTAGGTAAGTGCTGGCCGCAGTCTCGGGGCCAGCATGAGGGTGTGAACACATGGACATGATCAGTAGGAAGGGAGTGGATACCAAAACTAACAGGGATTACTTCTGTTCTAACAAAACGTGGAATGGGGACAGGAGGCGAGGTGAAGGGAGGGCACTAGACTACCAGGGATTATATACTAATTTTCATATGGCTGGAATGGGGATTGGGAGTGGGTGGGGAGTACACTAGACTATCAGGGTTCACATATTGATATTTATATGGGAGGAACAGGGATAAGGAGCAGGAGGAGGTCCACTGAGATACCCGGATTTACACATTACTTAAAACATTGTTGCCATTGGGGGAGGGGCTTGTCTGGGTGCAAGGCTTTGTTTTAACAATGTGCTGTCAGTAGCATGTTGTTAAAATATGGTTCCTGGAAGCATTAACTAGCACTGCAATAGTAACCTGTTAGCACTTTCTGGAACCTTTCAATATACCACTGGTCACTGATGGCTTCAAATGTTCCCTCTTGTTCTACTGGATCTGGAGTAAAGATGGGTTTGCCCTCCCAAAGAGATCACATACACACCTTTCTTACATGCAGTTTCTATGGGAATATCATTGTGAGGCAAGCAGTTGTGGAGGGGCACTACAAAGTAATCCACAATTCACTGGGTAATTTTCCATCTGGCTCACAGCAAGCATTCTTAAAAGCGAAAGGAGATCAACAAATGAAATATTTGAAATGAAATCTCAAATGTGTCTAAATATTATGTCCTAAAAGCACTTTCAAGAAACCAGAAACTCCCTTTATGACCTCATTGCCTACCGTAAATATAATAGGTGTGCAGCTGCTGAATCTTCTGAGTCAGTAGCTCCAGTACAGCTACTAGAGAAGAATAATAATTTTACCTACAGTGGGAGACTGTCCGAAAATCAGAGATGAAATTAGATTGCCCCAGACACTTGCAGACTGGAACAGTAGGAAAAATATTCCAAAATACTGGTTGACAATGTCTTGTCCAAGTTTTTTCGTCTTTTCGGCTTCCAAGTTTCCACTAATTGTAAGATAGGTGCACTTTGCAGCCCAGAGAGGAGCCCTTCCTAACCCCAGGATCACGGATGTAGGGATCAGTGTGTACCTACAACAAAAATATAACAACAAACCTTTGTAAAACTGTACCAGCACTAGAAGTTAATAAAATATCATATTTTACAGCACATGTTCATTGGATTTTTTTTTAACATAAGAAAAACACGGGACTAAAGTGGTTGGTTTCTACTTTCTGGAACTGGAAGAATTTCATTTTTGTAATTCTTCTTCCAACATCTAAGTACAGTATATCTAACCATCAGCATTTGCTATTGTAGGTTGCTGATTGTTCTGTGCTTCAGGCTGAGCTGTGCATACCCCAGACACCAGGGGGTAGAGGGCAGAGAGTGATTGGGGGAGCCTAGGCAGTGAATGGTTACTGGCAGTGCCCATTACCAGTTATCACAACATCCTTGTACATAAATAGCATATACATTTCACAAGCACACCTGGTTAATTATCATTCCAAGGATGTACTTAAATAATTGGACATCGATATGTGGGAAAAGAACATACAACGGGACTACCACAGAGCTGCGGTGGTGGTGGGGCAGTCTCAACAGGCTCCTTAAGAAACAGAATGGAAGCACTTAAAGGGTCACAGCAAACAAGTCTGGAGTCCAAAATAATGATGAGGATTTATTGTGCAGTTTCTTATTGTGCACTTGGTGGCCTCCAGAAGTCTCCAATTCACCATCATAACATAAAATAGCAATAAAAACATACTCAATGGGGCATGTTTCTATACTTTCCCTTGCCACACGTCATAACATGCCTGAGCACGGGGCATGGAGATCAGTAGGGAAGTGAAAGGGATTGACTGGCCACCTTGTCAGGGTCAAACTATAATCCATTCCCATTAAATTATGGTTGCACAAAAATCATTAACAGATACAGAAGGGGACTATCGCCAGCATCAGTTATTTTAAGTAAACCGTGCATTTACTTTTTGAAGTTTACAAAATCGCTCTAAGTTTTTTTTTTTTTACAGAGTTGGTCAAGTACTCTTGTACATGTAAATGATCTGTTTCTTTGACTGGATCACAAAGGCTGTAGACAAAGATCAGGCTGTTAATGTATTGTATCTCAGCTTTAGTAAGGCTTTCGACTCAGGACAACATAGAAGGCTACGGAAAAAGGTGGAGGATTTTGGTATGTTGGATGAACTGACTACTTGGATGGGCAAGTAGTTAAGGGGAGACAACAAAGTGTGGTGGTGAATGGTAAAGAATCTAAGTTGGGAGGGGTCACAAGTGGGCTGCCACGAGGATCTGTCCTGGGACCAATCTTTTTAATGTATTCATAAGTGACATAGGGGAGAGCTTTAAGGGGAAGGTGTGTGTCTTTGCAGATGATACAAAACTTTGTTGAAGACTGGATAATGAGAATGATGCTAGAGATTTATATTGTGATTTAGAACATTGGAGATATAATCTAAATGTAAAGTGATGCACGTTGGCAGGAAGAACCTTCACAGGGAATACAGAATGGGAGTGGTGAAATTTGCAGTGACTGAAGAAGAAAGGGGCCTAGTGTATTACTATTTTTACTTAGTTATTTTATTTATTTATATTACAATTTTTGACCAGGAAAGACACACTAAGTCAAGACTTGCATCCTGTCATGGAACACAGGGAGGTTAAGTGACTTGCTCATGGTCACAGAGTATGTAAGCAGTGGCTGTGAGATTCAAACCTAGTTCCCCAGGTTTGCAGCTCAATGCTCTTAGCCGCTATGGTATAATGCTATACTGAGCTTAATCAGTATTGACCTCCGAGTCACTGCACAATGCAACAAGGCCTACAGTAAGGCAAACAGAATGTTAGGGTGCATTTGCATCAGCTTTGACAGTAGAAGAAAGGATGCAATTATGCCCCTGTACAAGTCACTAGTGAGCCCACACCTTGAGCACTGTGCCCAGTTCTGAGGGCCACATCTGAAAAAAAAAACAGAGACAGGTTGGACATGGTGCAGAGAAGAACAGAAAAAAAATTATACAAGGCTGGTAGGGTAAGAAAAACATATGAGGAGTGACTCAGGAACCTCAATATGTACTCACTGGAAGACAGAAGGGAGAGGGGGACATTATAGAAACATACACGTTTATGAGGGGATAAACAGGGTAGAGATAGATACTGTTCACCAGAAGCAATACCATTAAAACTATGGGGCATGAGTGGAAATTTGGGGGTGGGAGGTTCAAGGAGGACCTCAAGACATTCTTCATTACAGAGAGGATGGTGGACCAGTGGAAGAGATTGCCCATTGAGATAGTAGAGGCAGGCACAACCAGTGGATTCAAAGGAGGGGACAGGTACAGGAGAATAATAAAGACTAGAGACACAGTACTGTACAAGAGGAGGATTGCTGTTGAGTATTTTAGAAGTAAAACATTGTTGATAGCAAGTGCAGGGCAGACTTGGACAATTAGTCATTTTCTGCCATCACTTTCTATGTATCTATGCACTCTGTGTATAACACATGCCCCTTTTCAGAATGAAAAATCTTGTCAACATTTGGCAGTGTTTGAAATGACATCATTTTTGGAACCAGTAGCCTTCACTGTGGACTGCTACATTATTCTGTTGTTTTGTATGCTTCATGCGCTCTGGTAATAAAAAAAATTCCCAGTACATTCTTAACCACAAAAAAATGGGGTTTCTACATTTGAACCAGCAATAACTAGAATGAAACTATGTAAACGTTGGTGATCTTTACATGGTTCATTGGACAATGTTTGCAAAACTGATCTTTGGTGGGTTTGTGCAGCTCTAGTTACAATGGCAGCTTTCTAGATATCTGGGATCTGCCCAGTGTTGGGATTGACCTTAAATAAGACAGTAATAGGTGCTTCCAACTACTCTGTAGTGATTCTCAGCAGATAAGAATCAATGTCAGGCATGCCTGAAATTGTTGAGTTATCATGGTCTTTAAGTAGCTGCACGGCATTGCACTGATTGATTTCAGAGGCTACAGCTGATGCAGCTTTCTGGTGCAATCATCACTACTCTGGAGTTTAGGGCTCTAGCAGGGGTTCAGAGGAAGGAGTGGTGCAGGTAGATTAAGGCTGGTAAAGTGACAGTTTAGGTTATCGGTTATCAGTTATTGCAGTGTTGCACACCACTTGGGTACCATTATAAACCAGGTAATAGATTGGTTCAGAGTTAAACTTGCCAAAAAGGTGAGTTAAAGCTGACCACAGATGCCTTGGTTTATGACTAATTACAGTTCCTGTGGCTCCAGCTGGAACCCCAGCCCCTTTCTGCTAGTGTAGCTTTAAAACTTGGTCCAGACCTTACTATGCTGCCAATGACAATTCGGAAGGTCTGACACGAACCAAATGTGTAGTCCCTTTCAACTCTGACTGATTTTGTTGAGTGTAAACTATCACATAGGGGTCTGAGTTGTGAAAAAGCAGGAATACTGAATGAATATTTCTGCTCAGTATTCACAAAAGAGGAGGGAGAAGTGCCTAATCCAATTAACAGAAGCACTCTTGATAGGGGGGTCGATCCCGGTCCTTTCACAGAAGAAAGGGTTCTGCAAGAACTCCTAAAACTGAAGGTGGACAAAGCAATGGGTCCTGATGGAATTCACCCCAGAATTCTAAAAGAATTAAGGGAGGAACTAGTGAAACCACTGGCTACTCTTTTTAATAAATCATGGGAGGATGGTGTGGTACTCGAGGACTGGAGGAAGGCGGATGTGATTCCCCTTCACAATAGTGGGACCAAGACAGAGGCAGGAAACTACAGACCTATCAGTCTGACCTCTGTGGTAGGGAAAGTGATGGAGTCACTTCTGAAGGAAAGAATAGTTGAGTACCTAGAGGCCAGTGGAGCACAGGACCCAAGGCAGCATGGGTTCACAGCAGGAAGGTCATGTCAGACGGATCTAATAGATTTCTTTGACTGGGTGACCAAGTAGTAGACCAGGGAGGGGCTGTGGACATGGCCTACCTAGACTTTGCAAGGCATTTGACACAGTCCCACACAAAGATTAATAGTCAAATTAACCAGCCTGGGAGTGGGTCCCAGGGTGGTAGCCTAGGTAAAACATTGGCTGGACAACAGGACACAGAAGGTAATTGTAAATGGAGTCCACTCTGAAGAAGGGGGTTACTAGTGGGGTACTGCAGGGTTCAGTATTGGGTCCAGTCCTTTTTAATGTCTTCATCAGTGACATTGCAGAGGGACTGGAAGGAAAAGTATGCCTTTTTGCAGATGACACAAAGATCTGCAACAGGGTTGATACGCAAGGAGGCGTGGAAAGGATGAAAAGGGATTTGGCAAGGTTGGAGGAATGGTCAGAAGTATGGCAGCTAGGATTCAATGCAAAGAAGTGCAAAATAATGCACCTGGGAAACAACAACCCAGGGGAAGAATACACAATGGGTGGGGAGGTAGTAACAACAACAAAAAGGAAAGGGACCTGAGGTAATCATATCAGATGACCTTAAGGTTAGCAAGCAACGTGAGAAAGGCAGTAGGAGGGCTGGGGTATACTGGGATGTATAGGAGAGGCATCAGCAGCAGAAAACAGGAAGTTGTTATCCCTCTGTACAGACAGTTGGTGAGACCCCATCTGGAGTACTGTGTCCAGTTCTGAGACCCCATCTCCACAAGGACATAGACAGGATAGAGGCAGTCCAGAGAAGGGCAACTAAAATGGTGCAGGGTCTGCAAGAGAAGCCATGAGGAGAGACTAAAGGAGCTTAATATGTATACCCTTGAGGAAAGAAGGGAGAGGGGACATGATAGAAACTTTTAAGTACCTTAGTGGAATCAACAAAGTCCAAGAGGTAGCATCTTTCAGAAAAAGAGGCGTGCAAGAACAAGGGACACAATTTAAAAGATAGAAGGAGGGCGGTTCAGGGGCAATGTGAGGAAGTATTATTTCACAGAGAGGGCAGTGGATGCATGGAACAGCCTTCCTGAGAGGTTGTGGGGTCTAAAACTGTGGGAGAATTCAAGAATGCATGGGACAGACATAAGGCAATTCTTGTAGGGGGTAGGAAGAAATAAGCTGTTGGTTAACTAGGATCTGCGGCCTATCCTGTAGATAGGGAAATGGACAGACTAGATGGGCCTAGCGGTCCTTATCTGCCATCAAAGTCTATGTTTCTATGTTTCTATGAGTTCTGACAAGAAATAGGACCATGCAGCCTCTACATCTAGAATGAGTGCAAGTGTTTCCCAACTTAGTCTGTTAAGTTCAGTCCAGATCAGGTCCATATTAATAGATTTGAATGATTTAATTTGTATAAAATGTGGGTTGCTATTTCTGCACCACCAGCTGCAGTACATGAAAAGAACAGTTACTTTCCAGTAACAGTACATCTTCAAGGGAATCTCCTGCTGTGAGCAGCACTTATGGAACATAGGTGCCACTGGCACCAGATCTATCCATAAGCTTTTGCCTAGGGAAGCTGTGCACAATGATGCACAATGTCAGTGCCCATATAGTGTGGGCAACTCCCATACCTTCTCAGTTGTGCCTGTCCACTGGAGAAAAAAAACTACATTGTGCCAGACTTATAAATGGCAGAGACAACTGCACTGATGCCTGAAATGGAGAGACAAAGGAAAGGAAACCCAGTGCAGGGCAAACAGGGCAAGATAGAGAATGATGATGCCTCAAACCACCACTATGCACCCCAAACCAAGGCATAAGGTGGAAGAGTTCAATGTGGCTCATTGTAAGAGATTCTCTTGAAGATGTACTGTTACTGGTAAGTAACCATTCTGTCTTTGGGGACATCTCACTCTAGTGAGTCAAACCAATGAACCATTACCAAGCAGTACCCCCAAACAATGGGGAGGCAAACAGAAAGGCATAACAGCCAGTCACAATTCTGACCTATGTCCCATAGGCCAAAGAAGCAGGGTATTCACAACAGGGTGACACAGTCAGAGCACAGTGGGCATGGGAGCAATAAACACAGAAGCCACAATCAAACATTGACGAAAAAAGGGTCACCAGAAAACACACACCAGGTGCCACGTATAGACAGGGAAACTGGCCAGAAACAGTGGATGTTGATGGGGAAAAGCTTCATTATCAACCAACAATGGCAACAGGAAACTTACAGACAAAGACAAAAGCAGGAACTCCACAAAAATGGATAACCAATCCACAGACACCATAAACTCGCTGGAGCATCCTGCAGGATTATCATGGTGGAGAAAACACCAGCTGTTGTGAAACAAACACAGTGACTGGAAGGGAAAGAAGAGCCATTAGTAACAAGCAGGAATGTTGTTGAGATGGAGCTGGACAAGATCAACAAGGGGAGGCACCTCCGCACCTGCAAGGATTACGACAACATAAAGGGTGTGCACAGTGATGAGAGAGAGCCATGCCATGCATCTCAGAAGAGCCACTGACCCTCCTGGAATAAAGGAGCCTTGCAAAACCAAAACCCACTTACAGCTGTGCAAAGAATGGATGGGATGGACAACAATGCCCAGTTTATGGAAAGAAACAATGATGAAAATGGTGCCAGACACTGCCAAATGCATGAACAGGACAAGTAGCAGTGTGGTAGGCCTGACATCTCCAGTCACTGTTTAAATAATTAGAAATACAGAAGGGAGAAAGAAAGAGTGAGAGACAGAGAGAGAGAGAGAGAGAAGTTGAGGTCTCCCCACACTTTTCCCCTGCTTTGGGCTGTTGAATCCTTTTTTGTATCCTGAGTTCCTTGTCTGCACCCTGGTCTTGCCAGACAGGATCTCTTGTGCATCTTTTCTGTCATATCCCCTCTGTATTCCCTGTTGCCCGAAACATACCAGAAGTGATATAATGTATACAGAAACATTGTAGCAGTAACTAGATGTATAGGGACCTTTTGTGGCAAAAGAAGAACAGTGCAGCAGAATTACAGCGAATTACTAGTATATGCTACAATTTTGATAACAGTTGATTCAGATAAAGTGTATCACACTTCTAGTTTGCAAATGTTTTGGAGATATTTGCCTGTTTCTGAGATAGATATATATATATTCTATGCAGAAAACTTTGTTAATGCATCAGTTAGGGTTCTTCTACAGTGAAAAAAGCGAGGAAATTTGATTTTAGAGTTCCAACCCCACCCCCAGCCTGGCCCCACCAACAGGCATTGGGGTGTGCATTGGGATCATCGGCCCTAACTCTCACCCCATTCTCCTACACTGCATCACCTCAGCTTGTTTACACATGGGATGGGGTGAGAGTTAGGGCTGATGACCCCAATGCACACTCCAATGCCTGTTGGTGGGGGCGTGCTGGGGGTGGGGTGCAAGGGGTGGGAACCCTAAAATAGAATTTCCTCGCTTTTTTTGCTGTAGAAGAACCCTAACTTTATGCATTAACAAAGTTCTTTGCATAGAATTTCCTTACTTTTTAAGAAAGAATAGAAAAGTAGAAAGTTGCGCAAAGGCCCCATGCTCCCAAAAACTTGTAAGTGTCGGGCCACATTACACACCCGATGACTAAAAAGTACATTGGCAACAGCAAGGCCAGCCACCAAACAAATGTTAATCTAGTAGAGCAATAGAAAATGCTGTCCAGAAAACATAAACTGCACCACACAATATCTCCGCAAAAAATATATTGTCTGACGCATAAACACTGCTATTGACATCTACAGGACATGTCGTCAATACCCTCCAAATTTCAAGTAAAAAGACCAAGCCATGTCCGAGATATAACATGTCAAAATTTGAAATTTTCATTCATCAGAGTGGCACAGTTCCACACCTGTTGACATTTAACAAACACAACAACTGAAAATTACATCCATGACACTACGGCTATGCACCCTATCAATTCTGAGCCACCAGTACAATCCAAAACACTGTCCGCAACACGTAAAGTGCGTCAAGCAATATCTCCACAAAAATGTTGTTGTCTGACATGTAAACACCATAATTCACATCTATATGACATGCTGTAAACACCCTCCAAATTTCAAGTAAAAAGACCAAACCGTTGCCGAGATATTCAATCTTAAAGATTAATAAAATTTCCATATCCATTCCATTATAAAAAATCTGGCCATCTTGTTCCTCCCCCGCGATCAAAGATGGCGATCAAAGAATCTCACAATCAAAGAATTTGCAGGATCGTGATCAAAGAATTTGCAGGGTCATGACCAAAGAATAAAAACTGTGATAATTAAAAAAATTCAAAGAATTGCGGTAAACCACCACCATGGTTCATCAGAACGAAGCCCCCTGAGTAAAACCCATCCACATTTGTCTTCCTAGGACACCCCTGAGCTAAGAAAATAGACTTTTTTATCTGGCCATCTCGTCCCTCGCTGGCAATGCACGATCGTGATCAAAGAATCTTGCGATAAAAAAATTAGTAGGCTCACGATCAAAGAATTTGCAGGGTCACAAACACAGAATAGAAACTTTTCTAATTTAAAAAAAAAACTAAGAATTGCGGTAAACCACCACCATGGTTTGTCAGAATGAGCCCCCTGAGTACAACCCACCCTCATTTGTCTTCCTAGGACATCCCTGGGCTGAAAAAATTTATTTTATAATCTGGCCAACTCGTCCCTCACTCGTGATGCATGATCGCAATCAATGAATCTCGCGATCAAAGAATTTGCAGGGTCGCGATCAAAGAAATTGCTCGCTCGCAAACAAAGAGCGAGGGACGAGATGGCCAGATTTTAAAAGTATTTTCTCTGCCCAGGGTGCTCTAAAGTTAAATGAGGCTGGGTTTACTCAGGGGCTGCTCTGCCCCATCTGAATGAAATAAATCATGTTTTACATATCCTGGTAGTCTAAGCGCCCCCATCATGATAACATATATAACGATCTCTAGTCTTTAATGTTCATAATATTGTTTTATATCCCTGGTAATCTATTGCCCCCGATGTGTATAAATATAATTGTAATTCATATCCTGGTAGTCTAGCAGCTCCCCATCATAATAAAATATAACCATCTGCAATTTCCATGGTAGTATCAGTCTCTCAATGTGTATTTGATACATAGTTTTTTTAGATCCCCTGGTCATCTATTTCTGTCTGTATTAAATTGACTATTGTCATAGTCGCTGTTCAGTTACCCTCATCATAATAAAATAGATATGATATCCATTCTGATAGTCTTGTGGTTTCATCCAGCTGTGTTAAATCATCTAGCACCTCTCATTTCCTCCTTCCAGTGGCGACATAGCATAGCTTTGCTCACTTCCACGGCCAGCCGCTGACTGCCCATTATAAGCTGCTAATGCAAAGAGGCACGCTGAAATAATTTCTGAACGCCTTTGAATTAGCGATCGTAATGCACACAGTCCGGCAGCTGGCCGTGGAGGTGAGAGGGTGGGCTGTGCCAGTCAGCTGGCTGGCGAAGGGTGGGGGTGCTGGGTGGGTTTTGCACAGCTGGTGGGGGCCACTAGACTACCAAGAAATGGGAAATCCTTATCTATTTTATTATGATGGGGGGGCCGCTAGACTACCAGGGATATGACCAATAATTATAATTTAATACAGATTGGGGCCACTAGACTACCAGGGATCTAAAAAAGCAATATGTATCAAATACACATGGGGGGGCCACTGGACTGCCAGGAAACTGCAGATGGTTATATATTTTATTATGATGGGAGGGCCGCTAGACTACCAGGGATATGAATTACAATTATTATTTTATACACATTGGGGGGCCACTAGACTACCAGGGATATAAAAAAAACAATATTTATGAACATTGGGGGGCCACTAGAGATCGTTATGTATGCTATCATGATGGAGGGGGCCGCTAGACTACCAGGGATATGTAAAACATGATTTATTTTATTCAGCTGGGGCAGAACGAAGCCCCCCTGAGCAAAACCCACCCTCATTTAAGCTTCTAGGGCACCCCTGGGCTGAGAAAAAACATTTTAAAATCTGTCCATCTCGTCCCTCACTCGCAATGCACGATCGCGATCAAAGAATCTAGCAATCAAAGAATTTGCAGGCTCGCGATCAAAGATCGTTAGCGAGCCACGAACTAAGATTTTAAAAGCTCAGAACTCTATTTTTAGACCGATTTTGATCAAACCAAAGGCATGACTTGATAGATCGGGTTCCCCTGAGTAAAACCCATCCAAGTTTTACTTCAGAAGTGACCCCTGAGCCGAGATATTTGTGTTTTTCCTATCAGAAAATCAAAAACAAGAAGGTGGACCTCGCGATCAAAGAATTTTAAAACTCCTCGGGGACAAAGATTCTTGAACCGCAAAGCTGCAAATTCTTTGATCGCCACCTGGGACGGGATGGCCAGAACCACATTCTTTGTTCACAAAACATACATATAAATTTTCCCATTGACTTATAATGGGAACTTAAAAGTGGCATAACCTTTGAATGCCTTAATATTTTTTCACCAAATGAAAAGCAGCATGTTCGGCCACCAAAGCTCTTTCAAACAAGCCATCTCGTAGAGCAGCACGCCACATGACAGCCATGCAGGGCCACGTCCAAAATCCCAAAAACTGCCTCCAAAAATGGATAATTTTGCATTTTTCAGCATTTTCATATGCAAAGACCGTAAGTCTGACCAAAATGCAATTTGGCAAATCAAGAGATCTACCATGCCCCACCACACATTTCAAATTTCAGGCAAATCTGTTGAACGGGTCCAAAGTTGTTATTAATGCCCAAACTTTTGACTTTAGCATGTAAGTGACTGCTGAACCCTAACTATAGTGGCGCGACTGTGCCACTATATATGAAAAAGTGCAGTTGTGGTACTGCATAGTACTGATTGTACTAAATGCATTATCTGTTTGTTATGCAGCACCCTATTCCTGTTGTGTACATTCTAGTACTTTCTGTGGAGGCTGATGTTCTGTGGAGCCTATAGAAATTGGAGAGGCCAGATGTTTCCTCTAAAGGAATCCCTGCTGTTTCGGATTTGAGTCAGTTGGTGTCTGGTCACTGCAAAGGAAAGATTACTTGCAGAAGGCACTAAAGGATGGAACTGTGACTCCTCAAATTTCTTCAAAAGACTTTGGACTTGCCACCCAGTATGCCAGAAAGGTTCCACAGTGCCAGAATCCAATTTTTTATTGATTTTTTTTTGCTTGTTCTTCAAATAAATATGCCTACTGCATTTTATTCGAGATATGCTTGTCCATGTGCTTCCTAAACACTCATGTTATGAAAATGTAGTGTTAGAAGTGGGACAGGGTCTAGTGACAAACAGCAGACAGAAGGAGATGCCAAAAGTAGTGATACAAACCCAAACAGTGACACGTCAACAAGACAAAGTGATATGATGGAACTGAAGGGAGCCATGGGCCATGCAGCAATGGGGCTCAGCCAGAACCCTGAAACCAACTGATGCATCCTAGAGGATGATCCAAATGGCCAAAAAATACAGGAAATGGTTAAACCTGATGACTGAAACATGAAACAGTCATTTATGGAGAAGGAGGCTACACACAAGGTGGGAACCTTAATGATGCAGAGCTAAGTGATGACTAGCAAATAAGGGGGACTCCAGAAAAAGAGGACCCTTGCTCAAACAGCAAGACTGACGGTGAGGCAAAGCCGAGTGATGGAACCAATGAGAGTGATGGGCCCTGCAGTAATGGCATCCTGGAAGACAGACAGAATGGCTGTGAAGGCCATATACATGACCTGCACTAACAATCTCAATGGAGCAGCAGCAAGCAGCAGGCATTCAGACCAGGAACTGTAAGAAGATGAGTTAGCGGTGGGAGTACCTATAGAAGTGGGTGACCAGCAGATGCCATGGAAAGAAAGATCAGCAACCACCAACAGCCAGCAACTGTAAGGCAGCAGGAAGTATCAGCAAGACAAGAGACCAAGCCCAAAAATGAAGGCCGGGAACAATCGCACAAAACAGTGAGTAAGAGAAGAATGGCCCAGCAAATAGCACTGAGAAATGCCATTGATGGCCATCAAAGCACACAGGAATGAAATCCAAGGAGAGAGTTTCTTCAGTCTGATGCAAAGTCAGTGGTAGAAAAGGAAAGAACTGAGGAGGTATGGGGGCCACCCACACTCTATGGGCACCAACGATATATGTATTAGTGGGTAGCCCCTGCTAGGCAAAAGTTTCTGGATAGGTCCAATGCTGGTGTCATCTCTGTTCCATAGTTGTGACTCACTGGAGAAAGATGGCCCAGAAGAAGATTATAGCCACTCATGGAATCAGAGTAGGTACCAGAGTTGATTACTTTGTCAGGTCTGTGGGTAGGAATCCAGTTGATACATGTACCTCTTCTGGATTTGTTGTATCCTGTGAATAGTGAGATTAGCTGAGTAAGATGTTGCTGTTTCCCAGTCTTAGTATTCTGATGTTATACCAATCAATGTTGAAATCCCCCAGGATTATTGCTCCTGCCATTTCTTGTCTCTGTGGGGTGTAGATTTATTATACTGACTAGGCATGATTTGTGCGCTCTCAAATTCAATTGGAATTTTGACATGCTTTGGCCACTGGTGACCTTCTGGGGTCCGTGGGAACTAATTAAGGTTTTGCGTTCCATTCCATCACCTGATATTTTATGCTTTCATGTTTAGAAACATAAAAGCATAGAGTCTGGCAGCACAGAAAGCCCTCCAACCCATCGAGTCTGCCCAGTTCTACCTATCTGTATTAATGGAATCCTGCACCTCCTTTAGGTACCTGGGGGTATGGCTGAATCATCACTTGGACTTCTCTGTCCACATAGACTCCCTCCAGAAAAAACTGCACCCGAAACTTGGAGCCCTTTACTGCAACAAAGGGTGCCTAACCACCCCAGTCAGGAGAGAGCTTGTACACAAAATGATTCTCCCAATCTTCGACTATGGCAACGTGGTCTACGGCGCAGCCTCTCCATCCACCCTAGCCAACCTGGACCCCTTTTTTCATTCCTTCTGTCGCCTTATCCTAGAATGCGCCCCTACCACCCACCGCTGTCACCTATATGCCACCCTAGGCCTCCCCTCGCTGCACTCCAGGCGACAGCTCCACTGCGCAAATCTCGTAGCTAAGCACTGGTCAAACTCCCTCCCCTCCTATCTCAGTTCCGCTCTATCAACCCAACCCTCTCCAGCATACTCTTTGAGGGGCTCTGACGCTAAACTACTTCAAATCCCTTTCATGCGCACCTCTAAGGGCCAATCAGCTTTCAAATACAGTCTGCCCACTCTCTGGAATAACCTCCCAGCAGTAATCAGGCAGTCCACCTCCACCCCTAGGACCATGACCTCTCTTCTTTCAGTCCCACTTCTCTGACATTTGCAACTGTAATCTTCAGGACAGATCAGCTAAACTAAAGTGTCTAATTGGTACTTAACAGGGGACCATGCAAACAATTGCATTATCCTTGGGGCCCCTGTCTCCTATGCCCTCTTTCTCCTTGGTCACTGTAAGAATTGGCTATGGTCTTTGACCCCACTGTTGCATGCACTCGGCACTAAAAATTGTAGCTAACAATCGAATGCATAAGTCCTGACTGCAACATCTCTGGACCTGTTTGTTTCACCTTTATTTGTGCCTGTTGTATCTGAAGTATGTACTATTATGCATCTGTTTCACGGCAACACTGCCTACTTTACCTAATGTAATCTTAGCACTGTTATGTTATGTAACATCCAGGTCGCATCTGGAAATGAGTGGATTTCATGCTCAGTATGCTTATCTGGTAAATCTCGTTAATAAATAAATAAATAATTGAGAGGTCCATAAGAGACCTTCCTTCCTCCTTCACCACATATTTAACCCCTGTGTTATCAGCCTCATGTGTCTGTCCCACCCACATTTGAATCTCTTCTCTGACTGTGCACAGACTACCTCTCTTGGCAGTGCATTCCATTCCTCCAACCACTTCTCCATGAAGCAATGCTTTCTGATGTCCCTCTTAAATCCCCTCACCAGCTTTATGGAGTTTCTTGCGGTGCCTGTGTTTCCTCTCAACATGAACAACTCTCTGCTATCTATTATTCCTGTAAAGGTATTTGAATGTCTCAGTCATGTCCCCGTCCCTCTTCTTGCCTACATAGAACCATAGGGCTGGATTTTCAAAATGGCGAGAATGCCACAACCCCAGGTTCTCCGAACATATGGCACTCGAGGCTTGCGGCATTCTCACGGTCAGCGATTGGGATTTTCAATCCTCTGCGCTGACTGCCACATGTTACACCAACTTTTTGTGGCCTAGCTTGTGGCAATCCCGAGGGCGTTTTTTATGGAGCTTGAGCCAGATATTTGGTTCAAGTTGCCATAAATAGTGAAAACTGTTGCAGCTGCACCCGAGATTGTAAAATCGGGTACAGCTGCTGTGAGTGGGTTAGGGACACCACCAGAACCTATGTGCCTGTCGCAAGTCGTATGCCATACTTTGGAAATCCTGCCCACAGACTTTGTCAGCAGATAAGGAACACTTGGCCCACCTAGTCTGCCCATTTCCCTACCTACTGTAATACCATAGACCTTACTTGGTCTTCAGCTCCCCACCTTTCCTTACCACTAAGGTTCCCTTTTGCCTATTCCATGTCTTCTTGAATGCCATTACAGTTTTTGCCCCCATGGCCTCCACTGGGAGGCTGTTCCAAGCATCCAGCACTCTTTCTGTGAAGAAGTACTTCCTTTTATCTCCCCCCTGAGTCTACCCCATCAGCTTCATAACGTGACCCCTTGTTCTAGAGCATCTTTTTCTCTGAAAAAGGCTTACCTCTTGAACCTTATTTATACCCATGAGGTATTTAAAAGTCTATACCATATCCCCAACCCCCCATCCTTTCCTCTAGGTGTACATATTGAGTTCATTCAGTCTCTTCCCATAGAGCTTTTGATGCAGGCCCTGTATCATTTTAGTTGCCCTTCTCTGAACCGCCTATATTCTGTCTATGTCCTTCCAGAGAGGTGGTCTACAGAACTGGATTAAGTACTCTAGGTAAAGTTCCATCGGTGGTTTAGACAGCGTAAAGCTACCAACCATCCTGATTTTCCCAGGACAGTTCCTATTTTAAGCATCATGTCCCAGTGTCCCCACATGTTTTCCAAAATGTCACGTTTGTCCTGCTTTTTGCTTCCTTGTCCTGTTTTTGTCCCCCCCCCTTTTTTTTTGCTGACTGCTGATCTGCAAGAGACATTTATTTCAGCACCACTGTAGTGCTGCTCGAGCTGGAGAGCAATTTGCAACCTTCCACCTCTGCCCCTACGTTGCACCATGAATGTGAAAATGCTCGTGTAGTCAGATGACAAGCAGGTCAGCAAGAGCACCATAAAGCACATTCCTTCCTGTTATATTAGACTGGGTAGTAGTGCAAGCAAGCACGTGTGGCCATCTGTCTGCCAACAGCTGAGATGGATTCCAGACAGAGAAGACACCAGCAGCAGTGAACTAAGGTACCTGAACCTGATCAGCTGTAGGGGAGTATGTGTCAACAATCCGGTGTGGTGGTAGGAGTCACTGAAGTGAACTTTGCTCAGTAAAGGATGCTAGTGGATTGGGAAGGGACTGTCAGGAGGAGCAATGTACGCAGCTCGAATGTCTGAACACAATTTAAAGCAAGTTTGCTTCTGATTAACTTTCTGTATGTCATGATTCAGAACTTGTCGCAGCAGAATGAAGTATTGTTTTAATCTGGATGTTTGCTACTGGTGTTACTGGGGGGGGGCATGTCCACAGCAAGTGGCAAAATGTAATTGATTGATTGTGTGCGGCTCTGTCTGTGGTGGTGCCCGAGGGAGTGAGTGACATGGGGGGGTCGCAGTCAGGATGGACCTGTCCCAGTTTTAGGCTTCGGAAAGTTGGTAGCTTTAATATAGCGATATCACCACCTCCCTCTTTCTGCCAGTGATACCCCTCCCTATGCACCCTAGCATCCTACTGACTCTTCCCACTGCCTTGTCACACTGTTTGGCTACCTTTAGGTGATCAGATACGACTACCCCCAGGTCTCTTTCCTTTGTGGTGGTCACCAGTACAACTTCCCCTGTTTGTACACCACCCCTGGGTTTCTGAGCCCCAAGTGCATGATTTTGCATTTCTTCACATTGGAACTTAGTTGCCACACTCTTGACCACTCCTCAAGCTTTCTTAGATCCCTGTTCATCTCCCGGGAGTGTCTACCCTATTGCAGATCTTAGTGTCATCAATCAAAAAAGCATACCTTCCCTTGTAGTCCCTCTGCAATGTCACTAATAAAGACATGACACAGGACCAGTCCCAGTACTGATCCTTGTGGCACCCTTCTGGTCACCTTCCCTTCCTTGGAATGGAGTCAGTTTACCACCACCCTCTGTGGCCTATTCTCCCAACCAATTTCTTACCCAGTTCTCCACATTTGGGCCCACTGCTAGGCTGCCCAGCTTGTTTATGAGTCTCCTATGTATAACGGTGTGGAAGGCCTACAGCATGTACAGTACTGGGTCATGAGAGTGCGGACAAAACCGTGCATGAAATACCACACAAGGGATAGCGCAAATGACTATACAGCGACAGGGATTGTTACAGGGTGCAGTAAGAACTGCTACCCCTGTTGCTGTACACTTCCATGGGTGGAAGTGAAGGACGCTGCCAGGGTGGTGCCTGGCTGAGCCACTCCTGTGGTGGAGTGGCTAGAGCATCTGCCTCCAGTGGCATCAGGGACCTGGGGCTACAGTTCAGTTCTCCCCAGGCACCACTGTGATGCAGTTTTTTTGTTTTGCAAAATGAAAAAATGTTCCTGGTTCAATTTTGTTTTCCCCCAATGTCCACAACCCCCCAGAGTTGATTATAATTAGTCCGGGAGTGTGGGGGCAATGCCCCCCACATGGGGTGGTGGGGCACAGGGCAAAAACAAAGATATTTGTCTGGTGTGCGTTATTTTTGTGCTAGTCCGTGTGTTGTGCTGACATTATTTTGCTGCATGCTGATTTGCATGCAGCATTCCTGATGTGCGTGGTTTTAACCACATCATTATGACCGTGTGCCACATGTACATGTTGAAATCCTCCAATTCCTCCATAAAAATCCCTTCCTACTGATCATTTTTGTTACATCATTTGTACTACCTCCACCCTCTCCCTGTTGTTTTACAAATGCAAATCCCAGAGCTGTACACTGTACTCCAGGTGAGGATGCACCAGGGACCTGTAAAGTGGCAAAATCACCTCACTTCTCCTATTGCTGATTCCCCTTTCTATACAACCTAGAATCTTATTCACCCTTCCCACTGCCCTGTTGCACTCTACTGTAACCTTCAGACTGTCCAGTATTATTACTGTACCCCCAAGTCACTCTCCTCAGTAATGCGTTCCACTGCAACTCTCATTCTGTAGTCTGTTTTCAAATTTGTTGACACTATGTGCATTACCTTGCACTTTTAAATATTCAATCATAACTGCCATGCCCTTGACAACTTTTCCTCTCTCTCTAAGTTTTCCTTCATACTTCTTCCTCCTTATCAACAATTCTGAAGATCTTTGTATCATCCATGAACAGGCATATCTTCCCCTGGATCCCTTCTCAAATACTGCAGACAAAACTGATGAAGAGGACAGGCCTCAGGACCAATTCTTGCAGTAACCCAATGGTGACCCCCGACTGGTGACCCTTGACCTTGGAGTAACCCCCATTTGCTTTGTATTACCATTTGCCTATTGCTTTGTATTACCATTTCTTTTTTAAATCCTGCTGCACAATTTTTCTGATGTCAATTTTTGTCTATGACCAAATGTAATTGTTAATTTGCATACCTTACCTTGCTATACCATTGTATGTACTGTACTGTGTTGATGCTCCTAATCTGAAACTGTATTGC
The DNA here is from genome assembly GCA_016271365.2 of Neoceratodus forsteri. Taxonomy (NCBI): domain Eukaryota; kingdom Metazoa; phylum Chordata; order Ceratodontiformes; family Ceratodontidae; genus Neoceratodus; species Neoceratodus forsteri. The sequence continues at coordinate 920,700,009 of CM057450.1, read as the reverse complement.
TTTGATGCAACACTGTTTGTAACTTTGTAACCTCCCGGGTCGTGTCTGAAAATAGTCACAGCTTGTGTCTACCACACCCACCCAGTTATCAAAAACTAAACAAATAAGTACATCTCTCTGGTTCCTGTTACTCAGGTATTTTTTATCCACTAAGTGGTCTCCCATCTTCTTAGCCAATCGACTGAGTGGGACAGATCTGAAGGCTTTGCTGAAATCAAGCTACACTGTATCAATGCCTTGCCCTTTTCCACTACTTTCACAATCCAATCAAAGAAGTCAATTGTGTTTGTCTGACAATCTCTAGTATATGAACCCATGCTGTCTGTTACCATGAAGTCAACTTGCCTCTAAAAAAACCCCACTAGCCTAAGTTTCTAACAGTTCCCCACAAAGGACATCTGACTGATGGGTCTGAAGTTTCCAGTTTCATCCCTACACCCGCTCTTGTGCAGAGGCACCACATTCGCTGTCTGCTGGAATCAAGGAACCTCCCACATCTCCGGTGACCTATTGACGAGCTTAGCCAACAATGCAGCCAGGACCTGTCTCATCCAATATCCAGTGACCTATTGAAGAGCTCAACTGTACAAATTCGGGGCCTTGACAAATTCAAAAACAAGTTATCTGTGATGTAATTTCTTTTTTATTGTGTACAGTCTCCTACGTTTCACCCACAAAATGGGCTTGTTCATGGGGATATATACTTGTAGATACTGTATTCTCTATTTTTCTGTAAATTAATTAAAACACACTGTTATTAATATATGCTCATATAAATTTACAATATGCTTATTTAAGGTAACTTCAAAATATTAGCAATCCCTCATACCTTAGAAAAAATGCAGGCTGTTACTGTAGTAGTAATAGGTTTTTTTTCCTAAAAAAGCCAAAGATAGCATTCAATGCTCTGCAAAAACAAAAATAAAAATAATAAAAATAAATATAAATATAGCATTCACTGTGGCAGTCTTGTTACTCACAGTTCATAAAGAACCTGTGCTACTTTGTAACTAAAAGCACTTTTCCTACCTTATTCAATGTGCTCTGTTTGGTACTGGGGAATCTGCTTTTAAGTACTAAATTCATTTCTGCAAAAAAGCCATAGTAATGAAGTTTTTAACTTCCTTAAAATATTTATGATGTTAAGTGCAGTTTTATAACTTTCTTAAAGAACATATCATGCTAAGTATTATTGTAGTTGAAAATGTGGGTTTTAGTTACTTACTCATTTGCTTTTTCAGAAAAGGTTTCCTCCATTATTTCAACCCCTCTGTACCTAAAAGATGGCTGCTGTTGTTTGTTACTGCTTAGGAGCTCTTATATTCCTCTTGTGCCTGTTTTGCTGAAATCCCGCGAAAGGACGTCAAAACGCGATGACGTCTCGATCGCGCTACCGCACAAGCACGAACAGACTGCTATTGCAGTCAAATAGCTGACTCTATTCTTAGAGCCAAGGATTTTCAGCAAAACAGGCACTCAAAGACTGCCACTGTGACTTGCTGATTATTTAATGCATTACCTACTAGTTATTGTGTGTATTAAGATGATACATCTATATGAGTGGTTCCACTTAGTAAATAGGTAATATTTTTACAAACAGGCATTCACACATAAAATTAACCTAAGATTACATGAGAAAAAACTGTAACACCTATAACCATCATGTTCATGGGAGCTCAGAGGAAAGCATAGGGCAAGGACATTGTGGAACATGTTTTTTTGATATATATTAATATGCATACACACAAATTGTAAGGAATTACAACAATGAATACTATACAATGTATCAAATCTTTTGATAATGGGAGGTCAAAAAAGGTCAACTACTTTCAAACAATGATTTTGAAAACATCTTTCCATGTTTTTTATAATAAATGATATAAATATAAATCTCAAATATGTTAGATAGCATTTGTATGATTTATAAATACTATTATAGGAAAGTTTTTGGTAAGTGCAAAAGGTCAAAAGGTCAATTAACAAAAATAATGTATGAATGAAGTATTTTCTATTAAACATTATATAATATGGCTCCATTATTTATATTCTAAATAATACTTTATACTAATAACCTCTCCATAGCAGAGGAGAATCTGAAATAGTCGACCCTTTGCTACTATCTTTATTATAATTTTAAAGACTTCAAACCATAATTATAAAGCTAGACACTGCCACAGAGAACCACCCGTACAGAATGGTTCCTGTCCATACACAACAATATTTCATATTATTCTACATTTAAGTGCAGACTTGCCAATTGGTTTCAACATTCATTCCAATATTTCTATCCAATGTATGCATATGAAAAATCCATTTCATCTCTGCCTTCAATAGAAACTCTCTTAAATTACCTCCTCTAGGAGGAATGCATATTTTTTCTAGACCCCAAAATCTAAGTGAGGCTCCAGAATGAGACGCCACATTGAAATGTCTTGCCACTGGCGAATTTTCGTCATGGTTTCTTGTATCTCCTTTATGTTCTTGTATTCTTCTGCGTAATTCTCTACTTTTTTGTCCAATATATAAGTCACAAGGGCACTGTATCAGATAGGCAACAAAGGATAGTAGAGTTCAACAGCTGGCTGTCTAAATGGTGTATACAGAAGGGCTATTGGGTGGTGGGCAAGTGGGGTCTCTATGGCAGGATGACAGTCTCTATGCCACGGATAGGCTGCACTTGAACAGACAGGGCAAGGAGGTGCTCAAGTGTAAATTGGAGGAGTTTTTTAGTGTACAGTACAATTTAAACTGACATGGGGGGAAGCTGCAAGCATCACCTAACAGTGCACTCGGCAAGGGTGGACAGCTGCCCCCCCCCCACACATAAGGTGAACAATCCGGCCAGGGCTGGATTTGCTTTCCCAGGCAAACAAGTAACTATTAGGACAGGGAAGGAGGAGGCTAGGGAAGATGTTTACTGGAGGGCCATGTGCACGAATGCCAGAAGCCTGGGCAACAAGATCCCAGACCTGGCAGCGATTGTGGCGGAGAAGGAGTTAGACCTGGTGGGAATCACGGAGACCTGGTTCCATGATGGACAGGAATGGGATATGAACATCCCAGGTTATATGTTGTTCAGGAAGGACAGGGGGAATGGGGGGGCGGCATAGCGCTCTTCGTAAGGAAGGGGATCCAGACATAGGTGCTGGCATGGGGGGGCCACTAGGGTCATGGCCCTACTACTTTCATAAGTGGCCCTATCAGTTTTTGCAATCATGTTAATGTATTTAATAGGTGAGAATGTACCCCTTACATCCTTGGCCTTACCACTTTTCAAACCATTCCATCACCAATGAATCCAGGCATCTGAAACACTGGGCAAGTGGGGGGACAATGAGGCCCTTTAGGTCTCGCTGGCCACAGGGAATGGCAAGTTTCTGCGCATGGGGGTGGTTTACAGGCCACCAGGGCAAACATTAGAGGTGGACAACCAGATAGCCAAGGAGATTCTAAGGATGGCGGCCAAGGGCGAGGTGCTGCTGATGGGTGATCTTAACATGCCGGATGTGGAGTGGCAATCCCTGTCTGCGACCTCATTCAGTATCAGGGTGATTGTTGACTCCCTACAGATAGCCCACCTGAGCCAATTGGTCAAGGAGCCAATCAGGGAGGGATCGGTGCTGGATCTGGTGCTTACAAATGGGGACAGGGTTGGTGAGGTAAAGGCATGGGAAAGCATAGGGAATAGTGACCACAACACAGTGTGGTTCATGATATGTGCATCGGCCTCATGCCACTGGGGCAAAGTGAGGGTGCTGGATTTTGGACAGGCAGATTTTGGTAGGATGAGGGAGCATACTTGATAGTCTTTAGGAGGGGTGGGGGAACACAAGGGGGTGGAGGATATTTGGGCCATGATTAAAGGGGCAATAGTTGGGGCCATGGAACACTGTTCAAAGAAGGTAAGCAAGAGCAGGAGGAGAAGGAGGCCTCTGTGGTTCAGTAGGGAGGTGGGGGACAGCATCAGAGCTAGGAGGCGAGCATTCAGGCAGTACAAAACTACACAGAGTGAACGGAACCATCTCTCATACCAGGATAAGCAGAGGGAAGCTGGGAGGGTGGTCAGAAGGGTGTAAGCAAGAACAGAGGAGAGTATAGCTAAGGGGGTAAGGAAAGGGGACAAGACTTTTTTTAGGTATATTAGAGAGCGGAGGAAGGGTGGGACTGGGATACCTGGCCTGTTGGTGGAGACAAGGGAAAAGATAGAGGGGGACCAGGATAAGGCAGAAATACTGAACACTTACTTCAGCGCAGTATTCATGAAGGAAGAGGGTGGGGGAGGGTGCTTTTGGACTAAAGGGAGAGGGGAGATAGGGGTGGAAGTGGGACCATTCCAGGAAAAGGAGATTTTGAAAGAGCTAAAGGGCCTGAGGGTGGACGAGGCCATGGGGCTGGATGGGATTCACTCTAGGGTGTTGAGAGAGCTGGGAGAGGAGCTGGCGGCCCCCTTCACCTATTTGTTCAATGAGTCCTTGCGCACGGGGGGGTAGTCCTGAAGGACTGGAAGTCCATGGATGTGCAGGGGGAGGCAGGTCTTGAGCAACTACAGGCCAGTGAGTCTGACATTGGTGGTCGGTAAGCTCATGGAAAAACTGCTCAAGGGCAGGATCACTGTCTACCTAGAGGCAAGCTGCCTGCTCAACCCAAGGCATCACGGCTTTACCAAGGGCAGATCCTGTCAGACAAATCTGGTAGGGTTTTTTGACTGGGTCACGAGGGTGGTGGATCAGTGGGGGTCAGTGGACACTGCCTACCTGGATTTCAGGAGGGCCTTCGATACACTACCACATGGGGGGCTGGTGCACAAAATGGAATGTCTGAGGCTAGGGAAGGTGGTGATAGAGTGGGTGCATAACTGGTTGGCAGGCAGAACACAGAGGATGGTAGTAAATGGGGTCCCCTCGGGTAAGTCGGCGGTCACGAGCGGCGTACCCAGGGGTCAGTGCTGGGACCCCTGCTATTCAACAGCTATATAAGTGACATAGCAGAGGGGTTGGAGGGTAAAGTGAGCCTGTTTGTGGATGATGTCAAAATCTGTAATAGAGTGGATGTACAAGAGGGAGTGGGAAGGATGCAGAGGGACCTAGGAAAGTTGGAGGACTGGGCCAAGAAGTGGAAATCATCCTCAATATGGGAAAATGCAAAGTCATGCACCTGGGCAGAAGAAATGTGAGAACGGAATACAGACTAGGGGGGCAAACCACTAGCAGTAACAATGGAGGAGAGGGACCTGGGCATCATCATCTCTCAGGACTTGAAGGTGGCCGGGCAGTGCGGAAGAGCAGTGGCAAAAGCCAGCAGAGTGTTGGGTTGTATTGGGAGGGGGATCACCAGTAGGAAGAGGGAGGTCCTGATTCCCCAGTACACCCAGCTGGTCAGGCCTCGTCTGGAGTATGGGGTCCAGTTCTGGAGGCCTTACCAAATGAAGGATGTGGAGAGGGTGCAGCAGGTACAGAGGAGGGCAACCAAGATGGTGAAGGGGCTTAGTCACCTGCCATATGAGAAGCGACTGGGAGCACTAGACATGTATCCTCTGGAGTTGAAGAGGGAGAGAGGGGACATGATAGAGACTTTCAAGTACCTGAGAGGAATAAACAAGGTGACTACTGAGAACCCCTTCCTATTGAAGAGGTGTCCCAGTAAAAGGGGGCATAATCTCCAACTAGAGGGGGGTAGGTTCAGGGGCAACATCAGAAAGAACTCCTTTACTGAGAGGGTGGTGGGAACCTGGAACAGGCTGCCTAGGGAAGTGGTGGACAAGAATACAGTGGGGGGTTCAAGAGAGTGTGGGATAGACACGGAGGACTGCTGAAAGGAGTGTATGGGAAATCAGGGGCAGGCCTAAAGGATGCTAGGCTATTGGGCAGACTAGGAAGGCCTGGAGGTCCTTTTCTGCCATCACTTTCCTCTGTTCCTATGTTACCTACCCGGATATTAAAAAGGCTTTTGATAAATTCCACATAGTAAGCTATTACAGAAATGAAACATGCTAAACTTAGATACTGGAATGATAAACTGGCTCAGACTCTGGTTCATGGACAGGAAACAAAGAGACATGATGAGAAGGGTAACATCCAGCACTACCAGGGTGATGAGAGATGTACCACAGAGTTTGCTCCTGGATCCATTTTTGTTCAATATTTATATCAGCAGCCTCCATCTTAGACTACACGGCACTGTAAATAAGTTTACTGATGACCCTTTACAATCTGCCTCTGTCATGGGATATGAAGTTTAACCTGGATAAATGTATTGTATTACACATAGGTAACAACAATACAGGCAGTAAATATTTCTTAGGTGTGGTAGAATTAAAAGAAGTAACCAAAGAAAGGGACCTTGGGGTTATAATCCAGTTCATCTTGAACTTTAAGAATAATAACTCTAAGGCCATTGCCAGTCAGCAGAATCCTGGGTTGAATCAGGAGAAATATATTTAGGAGACATATGGACATTGCCTTGCCCTTTTATAGGGCTCTGGTGAGACTGCACTTGAACTATTGTTCACAGTTCTGGTCCCCATACTGCACCTAAAATGTTAAATTTATGAGCTAAGAAGGGTCCAGAGGACATTCTCAGAAATTATTCATGGGTTTGAGGGATTGAACTATAAAGACAGGTTGAACAAACTAGAGCTCCATAGCCTAGAAAGAGGGCAAATACAGGATGACCTCATTTTATTATTTAATTTACTGTATGTAAGGATGAAAACCTGCTGACAGAAATTGGCTTAGAATATTAAATTGGCACTTGTAGTTCAAGACAACATAATAAACAGTTCTGGGGGAATCTTTCAAAACAAACACACGAGGCACATATTACACTCAAAGGATAATAAATTACTGGGGTAGGTTGCCCCAGTATATCATAAATGCAACCAGTATTTATCGTTTTAAAAAGTTGCTGGATAATCATATGGACTCTTCAGAAGGCACCTGGAATATCACTGTATAGTGGGGGAGGGGGTAGATGTGAAGCACCACTGGTGTAATCTATCCTACCATACCTAAGTAACTAAGTGCCATTCATTCCTTCTCCTTCACTTTCAGTCTGACGGACTGGCTTTGGGAATTCAGGGTCCACTCTTGCTCCTGTTGCTAGCTGCCTCCTGTTTCTCTGTGGCCCCTGATCTTGCCCCCTCCCATTTATCCCCTGCACCACCACCATGCTTTCTGTCTGCCCCTCCCCACTCCCCCTTCCTAGGTTATTGGTTCTGACTATTTTAAACTGTGTTCTGCTTCCAGGCAATATTGTCACTCTCTCAACTGTGCACCAGATCTGATTTTTCACTTGCTGCTGTACACTGCTTTTTCATTCAGTGCCTCTGTATTTCCCATGGCAAAGGTTTTGTTGTATTTTGAGCTGGCACTGTACTGTGTTGTATATTTTATGCCATACCAAAAAAGTTGTAACATTTTGCCTTCTATTGCTTAAATTGTATTTTATTCCAAGTCCCTGCCCTAAGGCCATATCTTGACTCCGTGTGTTTTTCCTAGTCAGACTTTTAAATAAATGGTTTGGAAAGTACAAACCCATAGTACTTGCAAATGCTACACTAATATGGATTAGTGAGTGGGTTGCTGTGATGCTGTGACACTTGAAAAGCCATTTGAATGACTGTAAATCTGTTACGCTGCTGTGGGGAAGGGGCATATTTTTCATGCAGCGCATGTATGTATTTTGATGGTCAGCCATCTTTACATTCATGCGTCAGTGCTAGAAATGCGTGCAATGAGTACAAAAGGCATTCTTTTAATTGCCATAGACTTATATTAAATTGCAAAAAAGAAACACTTCAGAATAGGAAACAAGGTCCAAGGTAATTTCATTAATTTCAAAGATTATAAAAAAATCCAGGTTTAAGAAAGATTTTTAACATATTCAAAAGTGTACTGAACCCTGCTTTCTCATGTTTGACTACAAATTTAAATACACTGGAGTAAGGGCCCAATCCACAAAGGGCCACACACCCATGTGCACATGCAGGGGGGATGTTCTGCCCATACAGTATGTGGCTCACAGAGGTCCCTCTCCGCACATCGCAGCACCTCTGCACATCCATATATATTGACTGCTGGCCCCTTCTGCACATAATCCTGGACTGCACACATGGCTACACAAGCAGGCAGATGGGGGGGTGGTGCCAGGGGGTGGATGTGAGCTTCTGTCTGCACTGCAAGATGTTTGCTGCAGAAAGCCAGTGGAGGCTACACAGCCCTAAGGGCTCCGTTTTCAGCTATGTGTCCCTCCACCCAGCCACAGCTGTCACTTCTGGGCCTAATCAGCCTCTCTCCACCAATCCCCAGCAATAAGAGTCTCCAGTGTGGACTAGTGGTAATACTGGCACCATCCAGGGATATATTTCAGTTTTCCGGTGGGGATACAGCAGTCCATAGGGGACTGCCATATCCTACTGTCTGCTGCAACCTGTGCAGACTTGGATCCACTGATGGCCTGGTACAAGCATCTAACTGAATGCCCATAGTCTGAAACAGCACCCCCATCCCCTGCCGCCCCACCCCCTGCACATGGATGCACACCAGCAGAGTGTGGCAGGCAGGTTTGTGGAGGCCATCGGGTGCAGACCAGCATAGGGGTGTACACAGATGCAGCCAGGGTACACTTAATTAGAGCACATCCTGGCCCCCTGTGGATTGAACCCTTTTACTGAATATTTAATGTACATTGTTTATGAATGTCTCTAGATTTCATCTCCAGGGGGCTGGGTAAGTACACATGTTAAAGCACAACATTGCTATAAACTATATATGTGTTAATATTACCAGCTTGGATAGAAGTTGCCCAGGGTGTAGACAACATAGCATATCATGGAGATGACAATAGTCCACTTGCAGCCAAGATTCTTTATGAGAAGTTGTGGAAGGAACATTGAAGAAAGGATGATGGTTCCATAGATTACACTTAAAGAGGCAACACCCAGGCCTTCATCTGCATTGAGACTGCTCTGTGAAACAGAAGGTAAAAGGGGCATATTGTTTATATAAGGAACTGTACAGCTCTCACTTCTGTGGTTTGAACACTTTGAATAATGCACTCACAATGATAAACGTACAGAAATTATCAGGGTCACTGATTCACAGTGAGTGAAGTAATCAAACTCCATTTTTAAGATTTGAAATTTCAGGACTGCACTATTTATTGCTAATTTAATTTCCTGATGTTACATGGATTCTACTGCCAGCTGTTGTTATGAATATAGATATATAGAAAAAAAAAGAAAACTAAATGGTTAAACTTTGAGTGTCAGATAACTACAGTGTACTTACAGTGTAACTACACTGTAACTGCATTGCAATTGCAATGTAATTGCCAGCTACAGACATCTAACTACAGGGTAATCACCCTGTTGCATGTAATTAATGATTAGTTACATTGAAACTGACACTTCAAATAAAGTGTAACCAAAAAAAACATACAGCAAACTAAATAGAGCAAAATGAGAATAGTGCAGGAAATCATTTCTAGCAGAATCCATGTTCTGTAGATTCACTGTTCTGTTATCAAATGCCAAATTCTGCTAAATTCAGGGATTTAAGCTGATATGCAGAAAAATTACACTCAGCAGTTAAAATATGAAATTTCAGAGGAAGCAAGGACATTTTTGAGGCAAAATTAAGGACAGGTAAGAGGAATGACCAGCACTTGAAGGAGCAAGAGAAAAGCTTGTTGTTCAGTGTGGACATGTACTGCAATGACTTTGGAAGTGTACTTTGTTTTCTATAATGAAATCAGCATCAGTGCTAGGGTGTTTACTCTGGGCCCGACTCTGGTTGGTAACTGCTGGACTCTTTCTGAAGTGGCACCTATACCAGGGGATATTACAATTTGCTCAGGTGACTGCTATGATGGCCGGATTACTTGAATGAACCACATTATGTCATCAATTCCCATGTCCAACTCCACTGTTCCTGCTACCCATCTGACCTGAATGGGGACTAGGAGTGGATGTAGTTGTTAGGAGGATGCCATGCTCATATCTTAAATGATTGGCCAGAATACTGGTGGAAAATGTTTGAGCAGACTACACTGATTTTTAATGATTGTTTTACCACACTGATTGCAGCATGCCTTCGGTGGATATGTGGTGTCATCTACAAACTACTGCCACAATGCAGAGGATCTCTTTTATTTTTATAGGTACAGAGACCAGGTGGTGGTGTGGGGTGGGTACTTCAAGATGTATTAGGTGGCAATTGTGACAGTAGTTCTTTTTTTCAGCCACTGTGAAAAGATGTGGCTGGGAATGGACAGGAAGGACTGCAGCAGGAGGTGGTGTGCTACTATGGTACGATCATGCTGTGGGGTCTGAGGCAGGGCTTAGCTTAAGAGTTCCTCTGCAACCCCCTTCTCTGACAAGTCCACTACCATATCCTCCTCGCTGGTATTCTGCATTACAAGGTGTTTTGATGATGGTGCAGCTCACTTGCTTTTGTAAAACTGTGGTGTCAGTATAACTTGCCCTGCCCCTACTCATATGAACAAATGTACTTTTTTTTCTAGTGACAAAATAACATTATAAGTCTAATTAATTATTCATGAGCTAAAGAAGCTCATTGATTGGCTGCCATACTGGTCTGACATCTCCCAAAAGTGCCCGGCAAGGCAGCCACACAGCTGTTCCTGTGCTGCACACTGACAGCACAAGCACAAACCAGAGTGTTTTCTCCACCGCTGTCAGTCAGAGACAATGGAACCAGCACCTAGAAGCAGCTGTTAGATGAAAACAAAATGCACAGGGAAGAGAAAAGATCTGCAGTTCAGAATGCTCTCGGGGGCAGACATCGAGTCGGGACTTGATCAGTTCATGTGTGCCACAAAGAAAGAAAAACAACATTAAAAAAACTGTGAGTAGACTCATTATTGCAATAATGACCTCAGAGTCATTCATTTCCAGTCGATTAACGACCGTCTGGGTGGGGTTGGCCCTAGGCTAAATCTTGGGCCACCCCCCCAGCCAGTTGTTAATCTTCAGGAAATGACCAGCTCTTCCGTCATTATTGCTCAAGTATTGTCTTATAGAGATGCTCAGAACTGGCCGATTCCAAGCTGATTTTTAGATTTAGGACTTTAGGAAAGTCTGCTTCATTATCCAATTCTGATTTAAATGCTAAAAGGATCTCAAAATCAGAATCAGATTTGGAATCCTAAATCCTAACTCTCTATGTAAAAAATTGGTTTTAGAATTTAGTTTAGGATTTCGAATTTTTGGACTTCAATTCTGAAAATCCTAAATCTGAAAATCAGATCAGAATCCAGAGAATCATATTCTGTTTGATGGATTCCGAGCAACGTTAGTGTCTGATGTGACCATACCAGATTCAGACTCACAGTAATCTTCCTCGCACAATGACTGAGTAGCAGCACTGGGCCATGGGGTGCTGCTGCTGAGTAATATGGGGGCATCATATTGGGGTTTAAGTGAACTGTAAGCTGTTGACACACATGCACAGGTAGCTGTTGGCAGCTGTTGTCAAGTTCTTTGTATGCGGTGAACCAGAATCCCGCATATACCTTTGACAGTAAGCAAGTAAATACTAGTGACGGTGTGCTGGGTATTGCTGAATCCTTCCCCAAAGTTTGTCCACCTTTTTTGAGCCCTTCCCCCCAAAGCACATCTGCCAAAAGGTTGTATAGCGAGGGAGTGAGTGACAGCAATAGCACCCGCCAATCTCCTGTATTGTCATACACTTTCATTCATCTTCTCACCTATGCCTCTGTCTCCTCTGCTCTCCTTGTAAGCTCCCATTCTCACTGGCACATAAGTAGCAGGGCATGGCTCAAGTAGACAGCTTGCTTCAAAAATCTCACTGATGACTTCTTCCACCCAGACTGTGCAGGTCTCCAGCTTTTTATTATGTCAGAGACATCGGCGTCTATGCGTCTATGCATCGGAGCATGCTGGCATTCAGATCCTGTGCTCTCTTATTATGTCACTGGTCCTCATCTTCTGCACCCGAGTAAAGGGCCATGGATGGTGAGTTACTTGGGCTCTTGTACTTCTGGGTCAATTGGGTCTTCTGTTTTCTCAGCCCCATCGCCTCCCATGATTCAGGTACAATTTTAAATTTTTAGTTGTTTAATACAGCTAATGGTGAGGGATTTCGGGGGCTAGGGGACCAGAGATACAATTCAGATGCACTTTTACTTTTTTCAGTCACCCTAATTTCAATTGAAACCTTGCTCCACACACACAGCCAGAGCTGTTCTCACTCGCAGTCACTGTCAGAGGTTTTTGTCAGGTAGACAATGTAGTCGGGTGGGTTGATGCATCGGGAAATAGCTTTTCAGGAAATAAATGTCAGCCGATTCATTGTCATGTAAATGTACGTCGGGAAGACATAGCTAACCCCAGGGGAGGGATTGTCCTTACATTCCCGGACAGATCATTTTTTATCCTGGGTAAGGGCACTGGAACTGGAAACACTTGGAAGAGAATATGGGGAAGCTGGTGTGCTTCTGGCTATTTCATGGTTGTTATGTCACAAGATGCACTGGATGACCGACTGGGAAGGCTGGTTGGAGTACGAGTGGAACCCATGGAGTTATGAAGACTAATGAACCATGATTTCTTTGGCTGCACTATCAAGCACCCAGGCCTATTCCTTACTACCCCATGACTATGAATTCAAGTCCCTCTCCCGCCATGATTATCTCCTTCACAACCACCGCCACTTGCAGAATTTATACTTAGTGGATCTGGCATGGTGGAATATTTATATGCTCCTTTCCTCCCCCTGCATTGCTTTTTGCTCCCTTTCTTTTCCTCGTATTTTCTATACACACACACACACACACACACACACTCAGATGATGCATGACATGCATGGTGCACACACATATACCAAAGTGCTGCATATCTTGCAGGGCGACAGGGAAGAGCGACATCACCTGGCCCCACCCTGACCCCACTGACCAACCCTCACACAATGCTACTGAGAGACCTTGGGCTGTATTCTCGAAGGGACTCTGAGTTTGTACTCCCACTTCATAATTTTTAGAACAATGCATTGCTGGTGCAAATCATGGGACTGCTTCCTATCATGATTCAAGGTCCCTGTGGGGCTTTGAAAATTCTGCCGTGTGCCTTTGAGGAAGCGATTTAACCTCCCATTATTTTAGTCCAGCCAACTGTAATAATGGATATAATCAGGACCCCATTAAAGTGAGATATTGCATCTCAGCTGGCTATTCTGGACAAATAAATTGTAAGATGTAGTTATTTATTTGATAACCGAGTAGGTACACTGGTCCGAGGGACCACTGATTGACTGGGATAAAATCATGATGGGTAACAAACAGTCAACCCCACTGAGGTAATCACACTGCATAGCTGATTTACATTTCAATACTGCATGCAGTATGCTCAGCAATCTACCTGAGCAAGTAGCATGCAGTCCACTGATGGTACACATCCTTGGCAGCAACATACCTTTCAAGTATAATTTCAGTTCTGGTACCATTATTCCACCTACACTGTCCTCCTAGAAGTAACTAATGATCTGACAACAGCTGCAATCATGTCACCTTGCCAGCACAATTGTTGTTGCTCTAACAAAGGCCCTTGATACTGGGAACCATACAAAGCTTACTAAACCAAAAATGTCATCACATTGGGATCATCTAAAAATCTATGCCCTGGTTTAAGGAGGATTATTTATCTAACCAATCATAGGCTGCAGAGGCCAACAGAGCAACCTCTTCCCCAAACACTCTCTGAACTGATGTTTCACAGGGCTCCATTACTGACCCATTGCTAATCAACAATCACAACTTCTTACCCAAATACTCTTTACACTGGTTTTCCACATCAATACATTATTGACCTGTTGCTAATCAATAATCTCCCTTCTGCTAACATCAACTTAAAACCAACATCCATGTATACAATAATGACACCACTGTCTGTACTACATAGAAACATAGATTGCGTCAGCAGAAAATGGCCCAAAGGTCCATTCAGTCTGCCCATTTCCCTGACTAGCTCCATGCTGATCCAAACAACTACAGAGGATTCCACCACCAAGCCAGACATACCAACAGTCTTTGACAAGACACGGACCTACTGTAGATGGTTTCCAATAAATGTACATTATGTAGAACATTTACAAATTGAATTCACCAACAAATTGTTCCTAAGAGCAGTCTTAAATTTTGATAACTGCTTTTGACTTGTAACACAATAAGGAAGATAATTATACATCCTAACAGTGGCAAAGTTCAAGGAATTTTGACCAAAAGAAGTATGGAAGAAAGGCAACATAAAACCCTCCTTACTCCGTAATCTTGTGCAACCAGATTTTGTATTCCTAGAGAACAGACTAAGGATAGTCTGTGGCATAATACCTAACTGAACCTTATCCAAAAACATCAGTGATCTAAAGTTGAATCACTCCCTTAAAGGCAAACGACCAAAGAATTTATAAAGAGAACAATGATGTGTTAACCTTGACTGGCCAGAAGCAAAACGTAACACAGAATGATAAGTAACTTAAAGTTTAGAGAACATTGTATCAGAAGTATAAGAATATATTATAGACCCATAATCCATTATAGGTAACAATAAAGTATGTGTAAGTAATGACCTAATGTCAATTGTAAGGTTACATCTAATTTGATAAAGAAACCTCAACCTTTTATGTACTTTATTAATTAATTCCATAACATAAGACTCAAAAGTTAGATGACAATCAATTAATATTCCCAAATATCTGAACAGTCTAACCTGTTCAATTAAATTACCCAAGTTATCCTGAATAATTAGATCCTGTTTTGCTCTCTCCTGGAATGAGAAAATACCATTATCTTAGTTTTTGCAGAATTTAACACTAGTTTATGTTTGTCAGACCAATAATGGAGCAAATTAAAATCATATTGTAGGGTATTTTGAAGAGTCAGAAGATTGGAACCAAAACAGAACAAAACAGCATCATCTGCATATAACAAGAACTCAATATTTTAAAAAATTAATAGATAAAGAATGAACAAATAAAGAAAAAAGCAAAGGACCCAATATGGAGCCCTGTGGGACTCCACATTTTAACAATGCTGGCTCCAATTTTATTCCATTGATTATTGTCATCTGATTCCTGTTTGATAAATAATCTCCAATCCAAGAAATAACCCCATCTGATAACTGTACAGCAGATAACTGCTTCAAGATTATTTCATGATTAGTAAGATCAAAAGCCTTGGTGAGGTCCACAAAAGCCACTGCAACCAAATCTCCGACATCAATTGCCTTGGAAACTTGGCTGGTGAACCTCATCAAGGCTGTCTCGGTGTTGTGGTTAGGCCTAAAGACATGTTGTGAATCTGACCAAATATTATATTTTGTTATGTGTTCTATCAGCTGAGCTGAGACTATCTTGTCTAAAATCTTAGATAAGGGAGCCAACATAGAAATTGAGTGATAGTTATTAAGATTAGATCTTGACCCTGACTTAAAAATAGGCTTGACAACAGCATTTTTCCACACCTTTGGAAAAACCCCATGACAAAGGGAATAATTCAGCAATTTTGTAAGTGGACTGGCCACACTGTTAATGACCCTTTTCAAAATCCTATAATCAATATTGTCAGATCCACAACTAGGTCTTGGTTCCATTTTAGATACAAAATTAAACACATCCTTAGCATATAAATAACGAAAATAAAATTTTGGAATTTTATGACTCCTAACAAATTTCTCACCATTTATATGTAAAAAAGCATCCAGATGGCCCCAGGAACCTTCCATATTACCCACAGCAGAACTATACTTCCCCAAATTAGTAAAATATTAATTGAAGGCTTCTGCCACCATTTTAGGATCCATAATCATAGTACCGTCCTTGTCTATTACATAATTTTCACTCCCATCCAATTTACCCATTAATGAATTAATTGTTTTTCAAGTTGTTCACGAATTCCCCTAAGCTTCCATTAATTTTTGCTTAAAAAAACCCTTTTTTGCTACTCGAATAGCTAATTGACATTTATTCCTAAGCTCTTTGTAAAATACCTGATGATTTAATTGTTTTGTCCTTCAGTATACCTTCCTTGCTTGATTTCTTTTCCTAATAAGTTTCAATAGGTTGGGAGTAAACCAGATATTATTGTTCCCTCTGACCCTTAATTTTCTAATAGGTATTATTTTATCACAGATTAGAGTAAAGCAGTGACAAAATTTCTGGTATGCTTCATCAATGTCTATTATATTATCCAAAAACGACCAATCTAGTAACTGTAGTTCCTCAGAGAACCTTTACTCATCCAAATCTCTGAGCCTTCTATAGTTTATAATCCTTCCTACTCTCTTATTTAATTTAGCTGACCATTCAAAAAACACCGGACTGTGATCACTGATCCCATCAGGGAGAATTCCATATTTAACAATACGTGAAGGGTTGTTGGTAATAAACCAATCAAGGGTAGATGAATACCCTGTTTTATAATTAACCCTGGTGGGGCCAGTGATCAACTGTTGAAACCCAAGATTGGTAACAATAGCTCTAACCTCATGCACAGCTGGGGACATCCAATTCATATTATAATCACCAACCAAAATAGTTTCTCTATCTGTTGGTAATTTTGAAACACAATTAAAGAATGCAGGAACACCTTCCTTTGATCTATCTGGAGGAACATATACATTTATAATGGATAAAACTTTTTTATCACCTAAAGTAATAGAAATGGCAATTGATTCAAACAAATTACTATTAGGAATAATAGCTAATTCTTGTACCAACAAATGATCAGCTACATAAAACAAGCATCCCCCCCCACCAAGCCTATCCTTCCTAAATGTAGTGTAACCTGGTAACAAAATCTTCTACAATAATATAATGCCAATCATGAGAGGAGAAGAAGCAATCTGGGCACAGATGGTTACAAGATGGAGTCTGATTATGTTAAGCAATATAGGTAAAAAGGGGAATATAAAAGGGAAACAAGAAATACCTGTTTATATGGAAATAAGTAGGAAGTATTTGACACAGTGGGGAATAATGACAGATTTTCTGCTAAGGAAAAACAAGAAACAGGCATATAAAGGGACAGTAGAAAAAAATTACTATGAAACCCCAGTGTTTAAAGTAGAGAAAGGAATAAACACAAATAAAATCTTAGAAGTTATCTTGGTAAAAAGGATCCCCAAGAAAATGAAAGAAACCATTTGGATGTGTGGACATGGGAAACTAAATGTGAAAGATAATCAGAAACATAAAAGAACTGAAGAAAGGGTATGTGCAGAAATAAGTTGTGGAATGGTAGAAGAAAGTATGGAACATTTGTTCTTTGGATGTAGCTTTATAAAGACTTTCTGGGAGTCCTTCATGAAATGTTGGGGTATGGGATGTTTTAACAATATAACATATTGTTACACGAGGTCCCTGTATCCTTATTGGTACCCTGAGAAGTACACCGTAGACAGCCAGTGCTTAGGCATAAGTTATACTAACATATAGGGCAAAGGGCATCTACCGTACAAGAGTAGCTGTCAGGATATGTATGCATATTGTTGTAATACACTTTACTTGCTAATACATATACATTCTTCTATGTATTTTCTGTGTATTTCTCACTTATAAGATGTTAGGACATCTGTGTCCTTGTAATAACTATGATATATGTCGGCATTGTCACCTTTTGGTGATTTGTACTACTACACTGAGTTATGTAAGACTCTGTATAAGAACTCTTTTGTTTCACAAACTGATGACTACTACAAAATTGTATAATGTTATCTTGGACCATGGAGCCTCCTCTAATTTAGCCAATAGGGCTCATCTCTGTAACTAGAAATATTTCTATCTTACAGTAACCATAGTAATTATCATAGGTATATAATGTGATACACTAAGTCTTGTACCTTGGAGATCCCAAGAGACACAAAGAAACCTCGAGGTGTAGGGAATGCTTAGCACTGGCTCCCAGTTCATATTGGTAAGAACTGCTTAGGGCAACTGTGATTTTATCCTTTTTGGTAGTAATAAACAAGTTTATTACTCTTATGCAACATGTCTGTGATTACTTGCATTCCCAATATTGCCAAGAACCTGAAAGTGAGGTTTAGACCTCCTAACAATTGGCGACCGCTTGCAAGCGATATTTGGTGTTTGTAAGTTTTCACTAGTTACTATAACTTTTCCCTTTCCCACAGGGACAGTAGGTGTACATTCCCGTATCACTCTCTCCCATTTTAAAACTGGTTTGTAGTCACTTACAAAGTCTGGCTGTTTTCTTTTCTGGTGTGGTCGATGCCGACTCGACTCACTCCATACCAGCTTTGAATTGTAAGCCTACAAATCTTACAGTAGCCTGACTGTGCATAAACTGCTCCTGCTGTGGATCGATACAAAGCACGGTGCCTTTTTCACAGTTTGATTTTTCATTCCCTCTCACACAATGGTCACCGTATCAAATATCTGTACAGAACTGAGACTCGATGTCTCGAACTTCCTTGCCTCCCATGGAGGATGGGCTGACTTCGCGCGGGACGCAAGTCAATCCGACAATCCTATACTGGGAATTTCAACCCAGTACACAGAGACGAGACAATCAACCAATAAGCATCAAGCTAAGGGGCTGATGGTCACGACTGTCTACTCTGCTCTGGAAGCCTCTGAAGCAAGGTTTTGAACCCTGGATCTGCAAATTTCATCTCTTAAGCAACAGATGGGTTTGCAGGAAATTGAATGTGTTAGACTGCAGCAGAATTTGGAGTCTGAACTTCAGACTCTGTGCAATGAAAAGGATTCACTTTTGTATCATTCGTCTCAAGCTGGAGAACAGGAACTTTGTATGTTGAAGCAGGAGTGTGAAAGTTTGAGACAGGATAAGGGACAGGCATTGCATATGAATGACTTGTTAAGTACTGCGAATGCTCAGTTGAGTGAGGAGATGGGAGAGCTACAGGACGAGATAAACCAGGTATGTAATGACTTAGAAGTGGCTACTAGGGACAATCTCGGATTGAGTGCCGCATACAGAGTGTTGCAGAAGCAAATGCAGGATGAGGTTGATATGGATGTTGCAACCATGAGTCACTCTGAATGTAAAAGTAAGATGGAGAAACTGCGCCATCAGTGGGAGGTTCTGGCTGGACATGTAAAGGCGATGGGAGGCATAGCCCCTGCCTTACACACATCATCTGAAGGGGAGGTATCAGATGATGACATCTCTCAATACAATGCCCAGTCACACCCCTACTTGGCCCAGGAAACCCCACCCAGCCATCCACAAGGATGGAGGGTCCTACTCCAATCTATTATCATGTCATACGTCACGACGTTGTGGATGCCTATCATGGAAGATGCTAACATGGCAGCCCCCATGATGGGGGGAAGCAGGCCCAGACCTGGTCCTGATGTCACCACCAATAGCCGTTACTAATGTGGAAGACAGGCAAGAGATAGAAATGATGATTGAAACTGCGATAGGTAATGTACCTCTTCCTGAGAGGAGTAAATGGGCCATTAAAACCCAAATTAGGCAGCTTCTACAAGAGGCTGGCACTCAGGATGATATTGTTTGTACTGCGGCCGAGGCTGTAGCTCGGGCCACCCTAGACTGCACCTGAGACAATCTATGTCTGCCTGATAGACCCAATAATCCCCTCACAAATGGCCCACTTGTTCAAAGCAACAGGACAGTATCAGTTTGGATGAACCCATCCGACAATCTTCAGCTGTCACTTAGAAAGTGCGTCTGAATGCGAGATGCTTAGCCTCGCTGCAGAATATCAGGTCCAGATACTACACCAAACCATCAATCCTAGTTTGTGGGCCAAACTCCCTGATGCCATCCACCACGATGGGAATGCCGCCTTTGATGAGGTTGCAGCTGAGCTCATTTCTGCTCACAGCCCAGGTGTAGTAGGAGTGATGCTCGCATACGCTGTAAAACAGAATGCAAAGGAAAGTCCAGCGACTTACCACCAGAGACTTTGGATGGCCTACTGAGCAGGAAAGCACCTTGCACAAGAAGCTGCAGATGTAGATCTTATTGAGTACAAGACCCTGTTCCTTAGGAACATGATTTCTGCAGTACGAGAAAAGGTAGAGCCAACCACCTACCCCAAAACGGACAGGTTTGCCAACATTCTTCAGAAAACCAAAAGAGTTTACCAACTCTACATCCGTGATCTGGGCTCCAGTTCCAAGAAAGTAGCCGCTGTGGAGCCTATTTCAGAGGCCGTGATGCACTACACTGTGGAAGGGCAGGCCCAACACCAACAGACCCAACACCAACAACAACAACCACAACAGCAATAGCAGCAATAGGGTGGGAACCGGAACTGGCATAAGAATAAGAAGCACAAGAATAAGGGCAAACAACAACAAAGAATGGTCCCTTCATATAGGGAGATAGCCGAGGAAAATTGGAAATTCTGAGAGCTCCTGGGGCAAGTGCGCTCTGTGGTGGACACTGTTCCCACTCAAGCCCTGGCGGCTGTACAACTGATGACCCAGACCCTACCGGGCCATGGTGACACCGGAAGTACAGGCCTTCAGACCCATACAGGCCTGAACCCAGAAGCTCCTCCCTATATAGCATTGGTGCAGCATGGTGAAATGATTCAAAGAAGCCAGGCCCAACCTCTCCATGCTCCCAGCAGTACAGATTGACAATTACAGGCCCCAGTCCGGATTGTAAACTAGCTGGTCTTGGATACAAACGGAAGGCCCTGCACCGTGGCCGAGGTCGGGGGCCGCCTACTTGTAGTCCTGCTAGATACAGGTATGGCTGTGTCTGTATTACATGATGAACACCCAGACACATCTCCTTGGTCCACCGGGCGGAGGACCAATATGTCAGGAGTAGATGGTACTAGGTTACCTGCATACCGATCTCTACCCCTGCCGGTAGAGCTAGGCCATTTAAAGGCCTCACACACCTTCCAACTGATGGTAATGCATGATCACCCTAGTATCATAGGAATTGACTTCCTTGTACCACACGGCTGTGTGGTAGATCTAGCTAACATGCTACTGATACAGATTCAGGGTCAATACCACACCATTTTGATCCCTGATTCACGCGTTGTAGTGACAATTTCTGCTAACAACAAAGAGTATGACGTCATAGATTTGTTCAAAGACTACAACCTTTTCCTGAAGCTTCTTCCCATTTTGCAGCGGCATTTGGAAGTGTTTGCAATCAACAAACATGACTGTGGCAGAATGCACACTGTCATCAAAGTGCCAGGCCCAGTACATGAGAGGCAAAGGCAATACCCTTTTCCAACTGAGGACTTGCCTTCTCTCAGAGAAACAATCAAGTCACTTCTCAAGCAAGGAGTAATCAGAACATGCATTTCTACTGCTAACTCCCCAGTGTGGTCCGTGAAAAAACCCACAGGTGCCTGGAGACTTACTATTGACTACAGGAAACTGAATCAGGTCACCCCCAGTTGTTCCCCAACTGTGGCATCAGCACCCGATGTGCTACGACTTTTGACCCCTGACCTGAAATGGTTCAGTGCCCTGAATATCTCCAATGATTTTTGGTCATTACCATTGGCTCCCAAGAGTCAGTATAAGTTTGCCTTCACCTTTGAAGGAAGACAGTATATGTGGACTTGCTTACCACAGGGATTCCATAACAGCCCGTCCCTGTTCCATCTGCATATGATGGACACCCTTGAGGGTATCTCTACTCCCCAATGTCTCGTGCAGTATGTGGATGACCTGTTGCTGGCAACTGCCACACAGGAACAACACCTGGCTCTCTTGAACGAACTACTGACTCTCGTTCAGAGAGCAGGCCTGAAATGCAATCCAGCAAAAGCACAGCTATGTCAGAAAGAAGTCCTCTTTCTGGGTCTAAAAATAACTGACCAAGGTCGAAGCACTACCTGGAAGAAGATACAAGGATTGCTAGTCTTGCCATTGCCTACCAGCATGGCAACTCTTAGAAGGTTTCTAGGTATGGTAAATTATTCGAGAGATTTTATCTGTGATTTTGCTCGGAAAGATGCTCCTCTGTATCAGCTACTGAAAAAGGACATCCCGTGGACTTGGGGCCCTATACATACCCAGGCTGTAAGTCACTGAAGCAGGCCTTGGCCTCCACCCCAGCTCTGGTCAACCCCAATACAGCACTACCATTCCATCTGGAATGTGCCACCTCTAACATTGCCATGTCAGCAGTACTGGCTCAGAAGGTTCATGGCACCCTGAGACCTATTGCATATGCATCACAGCTCTTGACCCCAGTGGAACAGAAGTACAGCCTTTGTGAAAGGAACCTTCTGGCCACCTACTGGGCTGTCAAGCACTTTCTGTATATCATTGGGTACTCTCCACTGATTATCAACACCAACCACATACCAACTACCTTTCTGCTCTCAGATAAAGTTAAGGATGGGTCAGTCTCCAATACCAGGTTGACACACAGGTCACTTCTTCTCCAGGATAGAGACATACAGGTACACCCAACAAAAATTCCATCTATGCTGGCTCATGGACTCCTTTTCCAAGGAGAGCCCCATGACTGTACACTGCAGTCACCTGATCTTCTGAATCCAGGTCCTCTCCTCCCTGCCGCACCACAAATACTTGACAACACCTCTTTGTGTCATATCTTTACTGATGGCTCAGCATCTTACTATTAGGGAGAACAAATTGCAGGGATGGGCATTCTAGTGATTTACCCTTATGGGAACACTGTTAAAATCTCTAAGCATTGCAGTGTAGCAACATCACAGTATGCAGAGATGGCAGCAGAGGCCGGTGACCTTGAGTTCATCCAGCATGGGACCGAGGAGACCATCATCTTTACAGACTCTAATTGGGTTTGTTGTTCTCTTACAGAATGTCTTCCTTTCTGGCAGAAGAACTCCTTCCTCTCCTGTGATGGCAGCCCAGTGAAGTACAAAGAATTGGTAATATACATATATTCACTGGCACAAAAATTTGCACACAAACTCTATGTACACAAAGTTAATGCACACTCTCTCCACAATCCCTATCATGCCTTCAATGATACAGCAGACACCCTTGCAAAGGAAGGGGCCCGAGGGGGGACATCTGTATGATGGACCATCCAGAGGCCAATGCAGCCATACATATTGCAGCACTCAGGAAAAAACCTGAACCCTTTTCTCCCTTGGACCTCTCAGTGGCCCAACATGTTGATACTGAGCTCAAAGAAGTGTTCAGATTCCTTGACAAGAGTACCAAAGAGAACCTTCCCACACACAACCCTACTGGAGGCATGAAGGTACGTTACACTTGTCACCAGATGACAAGCTCATCTGGTATCAGCCAGATGATTCCACCACTAAGTTGTGGGTTGTCCCCAGACACCTCAGGTCTGAATTTTTGCACCAAGTGCATGATATGCCCACTGGTGGGCACCAGAAAGTGGAAAACACTCTCCACAGGCTTAAGACCACCACTTGGTGGCCTGGTGTCACCAAATATGTTAAAAAATACATAAACAACTGTCTTGTTTGTGCACAAAACAACCCCATCCCTACCAAATGAAATGCAAAACTCTTACCACAACGTCATTCTGGGCCTTGGCATGCCATACAGATTGATTTTATCAGTCCTCTGACCAATACCAGCAGAAATAACAAGTATGCTCTTGTGGTAACTGACCTCTTCACTAAGTGCGTTGAAGTCTTCCCCACTAAAACATGAACTGCTAAGACTACTGCCAAAATCCTGGTGGAACAGATTTTCTCCAGGTGTGGCCTACCTCTTAAGGTAGACTCCGACAAAGGAAACAGTTTTACGGTTAGTTAATGAAAGAATCTCTTGAACTCCTTGGAGTTCAACAAAAGTTCCACATACTCTACCACCTCCAATCTTCAGGTCAAATAGAAAAAACCAACAGACGGATTAAGCAAATGCTTTCCAAATTTATTGAGGACAATCCCACAACCTGGGATCCCCTACTGCCGTTACTCGTTATGGCAATTAGGGGCACACCCTCAGCCACTACCCAGCTCACACCCTTTGAGGTGATGACTGCAAGACAGATGAGATTACGTGACCACACTCCCACTGCAGACCGTGTGTCTGTAGATCAATATGTGGAAAAATTCAGAAAAGAACATGCACACACACACTTGTATGCCGCCAATTGCATAAGCAAAATACCGTTCGACAAGCACGCATAAGAAGTGGATTGGCAAGTTGGAGATCAGGTAATGGTACTCCTGATTTGCACATCCCACCCATTCCTTCTCCAATAAATGGGAAGGTCCATACCCCATTGTCAACAAGCTCAGTCCGGCAGTCTATCAAGTTAGACTCCTGCACAACAATAAACTGACTGACAAATGGTTACATAAAAAACCAACTGTAACTGTATAAAGGAGCTTAATTACTTTTCCTCACCCCATTGAGCAGAATAGTACTGACTTACTAATGTTTGATTTTGCTTTTCAGATACACTGACAAGATGGCTATCTTGTTCCATTATCTCCTCATCTCAGGAGTTATCCCCTGCATCCAAGGCACGGTACCGAACCTCCTACCACACCTTGATCATCCAGCATCTCCTTCAGAGGGAGTATCCATCAATATACCCGATAGTCTGATTACTGTCCAGGAAGGTTCTGATGCTTACCTCACTGCCTCGGCTATTGCTCCTGATAAATCTACCCTACAAATTGAGTGGCAAACCACATTGCAAGAACAAATTCTCCCTTATGGCCAAACTCTTCAAAGGAACTTTCCAGGGTTGGCCCAATGCTTAATTATCCCCAAATGGTTCTCTGTCCTTGCTACAAACTGCTCCCAGGCACCCTGATTTGTACAACATTACTGCTTTAATTGATCCTTCATATTGTAATTCTTTGTCTAAGGATTCTGCTAGAAAATGTTGTGCTGTACACCACATGGCTTCTGCAGCCATGTATCTTTCTGTGTTACCACCCACTGATAAACAGCTTTTGGAATGTCCAAAGCACACCCCCTGGCACCCATAGTGGTCTAACAGCCACTGCCCTCCCTGGTTCATTGATTAATAATCTACAATTTATGCATATACCTGTAACAGAAGGTCGTCGTCAGCAGGTCTGCTTCTTGGTTGCCAAGATGTTATTGCCGATGGTTGGGTTGTATTTTTTGGGTGGCAGCAGTTGTTTTTTATTTTGGTGGGTGGATAGGGGGCATGCGGCAGAACTAAAAGGGGCAAGCAGTAGAAATAAAAGGTGGTCACTTACAGGATCGACTGCAGCTGTGGAGGTAGAAGAAAAGAAAGAAGGTTTTAATTTTAAAAGGAAAACATTTTCTGAATTAAGTGGACTTGTTCTGGATTTAGTAGATGATTCCTTTATGGTAATGTACATTATGAATTTCTACAGATTGAGTTTTTGAGAGGAGAAGTTGAGGGGAGTTGAGAAAATAAAAATGGTACAAGCAGTGCGGCAGGAGAGGTGATGATAGATGTCAGGTGTCCGTCTTTCGGATGAGACGTTAAACCGAGGTCCCATCTTCCTGGATTGGTGGTAGTTCAGGTGGATGTTAAAGATCCCATGGCACTTATCGAAAAGAGTAGGGGAATTTCCCCAGTGTCCTGGCCAAATTTCCCTCATTCACTAAAAATACCACCAACAGCTTAATCTGGTTCAAGGTCAGTTGGCATTCATCTGTATCCCCCTCCCCCGGGTCGTGCCTGAAAATAGGCAGGATTTGTCTAGTGCACTTACCCGGTCAACAAAAGCTAAATTAAATGAATAAAAAAACTTACTGGAATATGAAAGAATTTGGCATGTGTCACAACACTAATATGTCAGCATTTTATAGTACGTTATTGCTTGATAGTTTCGCTGCATTTCAGATTCGTACTCAAGACCCTATTGCCGGGGTCCATATCACTGAACATAGAGGCAACTTCAGGAGAAAACCCAATCCTGATGATCAAAGTCATAAACGTAATACACGTGAAGTTGACAGTTCTGATATCACAGGTACAACAGGAACTGTCACTGGCCTTTTTGGTATGGCTATGTCTATTTGGAATAAAGCAGACATTGCTGCTATCAACTCTCATACTGCCAAATTTTCGACTGGTTTGGTTAACAATATACTACCCCCATTATTGCATGGTGTGGATGGCCTTAGTCAGGAAGAAAGATACACTGTATACAACATGCACGACATTGCTAAGGCATTTACAGACTCTAAAGACAAGATAAACACACTCATTGCACAGAACAACAAAGAAGCAGATAAACAATACATTGCTAGAGAAATCCTCTGCTCTGCCTATGGCTCATACATTATCACTACCATCAACAATCTCTTCCGTGATCTAGAATCTGAAAGAATCTCTGATATCATACATGATAGAGGCATTTCCAAATGGTATTATCCATGATGTAAAACCCCTAGCTGTATTGCTATGTGTATTCAACAATCTCTAACCATTCCTCTTTATATAGCTAGAAACCTGGGGTTTGTGACCAGACACCCTAACACTGGTCCTTGTTTCACTGCTAAGAAATGTTCCATAAGAGAAACAATGTTTGTTTCTTTTACTGTCTCTTTACCACACTTTGATCCCACTACAGCCTTGTTCGACAAGCTAGCACTGGTACATTCCATTGATCACCTGGATGAAGACATCTACAGAGAACGCCTGGATCTACCACCTCTACTGGTTTTCCATCCTTTCGTAGACGCCTGGGTGGTTCCGCACACGGACTGCTGTGCGAAGAAGCAATACATTTTCTTGTGTCGATGTGATGTATTTGATGTTATCCAACCTGTCTGTGGTTATTCTCCAGATAGCATTGATTGGACTTTTATCATGGATGATGACATCACCACTAATGGCACAGATTTCTCGGATTCAACTTTGGCTCCGGGTAAGCTCTATCAATCCTATCATGAGGCAGTTCATCGCCTGTCAACACAATTTCAAAGACAACCTACACCTGCCCTGTACAGTTGCAAAAGTGGAGACTCCCTACTGTTCAACCTCAGTATAATTCTGATGGGGAGTATTGTGTGGTAACTAATCTCAAAAGCTATACTTATGGATCTGAAACATGTATTATTGATACCCCCAATTTCTGTTTTGTCCCACACCAGAAAACTGCTATTGGACATACCGTTATAACCCCCATCCCCCTTATCAATGCAGACATCATTGATGGCAACCTCGATTATCTGCTCATACTTTCTGAATACTTACCATATTTTAATGTACACATAGACCCACTCACACTTACATTAAAATCACTTTTAGACAGGAAAGACACACACCTCATCCACATCAGCATTATATAAACATGGCCAATGAAGTTATCCTTTCATTGATTAATGATGGTGATATGAATAATGCATTGACTAACACCTGGTCAGAAATTACTTTTAAAGGTTTTGTTATTATACAAGCATTCTTGATACTTTTCTTGGTTATCATGCTATGCTGCCTACGGTGCACACTGCACCAACACCGTGAGCAGCCTGAGTTCCTTTACAAAGCTCACGCCTCAGGTTTGTAAATGACCACTGCTCCCTGACCTTTCCCTAGATTTGCCAGTGTTGCCCTTGGAGGCAACAAGGGGGGGAATGTTACACAAGGTCCCTACACCCTTATTGGTACCCTCAGAGGTATGCCATAGACAGCTAGTGCTTAGGCATATGTTATACTAAGATATAGGGCTAAGGGCATCTACCGTATAAGAGTAGATGTCAGGATATGTATGCATATTGTTATAATACACTTTGCTTGCTAATACATATATATTCTTCTATGTATTTTCTGTGTATTTCTTACTTATAAGATGTTAGGACACCTGTGTCCTTGGAATAACTATGATACATAAGTCAGCATTGTCACCTTTTGGTGATTTGTACTACTACACTGAGTTATGTAAGACTCTGTATAAGAACTCTTTTGTTTCACAAACTGATGACTACTACAAAATGGTATAATGTTATCTTGGACCATGGAGCCTCCTCTAATTTAGCCAATAGGGCTCATCTCTGTAACTAGAAATGTTTCTGTCTTACAGTAACCATAGTAATTATCATAGGAATGTGATACACTAAGTCTTGTACCTTGGAGATCCCAAGAGACACAAAGAAACCTCGAGGTATAGGGAATGCTTAGCACTGGCTCCCGGTTCGTAAAGGTAAGAACTGCTTAGGGCAACTGCTATTTTATCCTTTTTGGTAGTAATAAACAAGTTTATTACTCTTATGAAACGTGTCTATGATTACTTGCATTCCCAATATTGCCAAGAACCTGAAAGTGAGGTTTAGACCTCCTAACACATATAATATTTTAGTATATGGATGACTGACAAAAGAATGGGAGAAATAGAATAAACATACCATATATGTTCTTTTTGCAATCCTAAAATGGGCTATCTGTCAAATTAGGTGCCAAAAGATTTTTGCAGAATAGAGAATTGACAGTGCAGGACTTGTTGTTTAAAGTACAAAATGAAGCAGATAAGGTATATCAAGAAGAATGTGAACTGTATGGGGAAGAAAGAGGAAGAGAATTATGGTTTGATGTTGTAGGGATTGGGTAACAAATAAGTCAATATCTAAAGATGAACAAATGTTTAATCTTTAAATTTTAAGATAAACTGTATTGTTTGTTTTTGTTCTTTTAAAAAAATATTCCCCTATTCTTTTCGAGAAGTGCCATGGGATCATTAACATCCAGTTGAACTACCACCAGAACAGGCAGATGGGACCTCAGTTTAATGTCTCATCCAAAAGATGGCACCTCAGGGGTGCAGCACCCCCCTCATGCTGCACCACAGTGTCAGCATTGGGATTTAACCCAAGTGCCTGGTGTGGGGATAGAATACACAGCCTTCTGATCTTCTGGCCTCAGTGGTGAGTGTGCAACCTGCTGAGCCACTGACACTGCTAAACAAGAACTGCTGTTGCTGCCTGCAGAGCGGGGGTGGGGTGTTAGAGTTGGAAACCCTAATGCCATAGTTCCCTACTTTTGTCAGTTTTACCTTAGCTAGTTCATTAATGAAGTGTTTTGCAAAAAATGTCCTTACTTTTTGAAATGGTATAATTATATCCTCATTTGCGTGTGGGAGCTCAGGACCCAGAGGGCTCTGCACACCCATTCCTGCAGAGAAGCATACATGTATGTTGCTGTGGAAGTACAGAGCCCAGAGGGCTCTGTGCTTGCTTTTGTGCCAAAAGAGCAACTTCTTTCCTTTATTGTATAGCTTATTAAACTTCCCGTGTTATCCAAAAGGAAATTGCATTTTTTATACATTTTTCATATTGTCCCTAAATCATTGGGAGGAATATGTGTTATCCTTGCAGTACTCATTGAGATCATTGTTTTGATATATAGATTGTCCATGAAGTCCAAATATTGAAGGAGCTACGGCTTTAAAAAAAATCAATGTTATCCTATGGAAATCTGCATTTTTAAATTGTTGTGCTTTTTAATATGGCCCCTAGATGTTTGGGGGTGGGGGTAGTATGTGTCACTCTTGTAGTATGCATTATGACCTTTGTTTTGATATATAGATTTTCCCTTAAGTCCAAATATTGAGGGAGTTATGGCTTCTTAAACCTCCAATGTTATCCTATGGGAATTTGTATTTTTTAATGCTTGTGTTTTTTTATTTTTATATGACCCCTAGATATGTTTGTGGGGATTAAGTGTTATTCTTGCAGTACATGTTACAACCTTTGGTTTGATAATATACTGTCCCTTAAGTCCAAGTATTGAGGGAGTTATGGCTTGTTCAAGTTCAAATGTATAAAAAAACTAAGTTCAAAATCCTTTTTTGTATGAAGAAATCCTTTTTTGTATGAAACTAAAAACACATATGAAAAAGGATGCCTTCATATGAAAAAAGAATTGGGGCTTAGATTTTTTTTCGATTATTTTTTTCATATGAAGGGATCCTTTTTCATATGGCTGAATTATTTTTTCATATGGCCATATGAAAAAGCGAAAGCAATTCACAAAAAAGGATGTAAAAATGTTAAAAAAACATTTTGGGATAATTTTTCCAACAGTTAAGTGCAAAATTCACCTAATGGGATCCCAATGACCAAGATGCAAGTGTTGGTGTATCTGCAGGATGTCGTTTCTGTGGGTTTTGAAATTTGTTTCTGAACAAAAAACAGAAACAAGATGGCAGCCATATGAAAGATGATTTCTTCCTCACAATAAAATTAAGGTTTAACATTGAAACCCTGCTCAACCCCTAACTATAGTGGTGCTGCAAGTGCACCAGTATAATATAGATATACTGTGTGTGTGTGTGTGTGTGTGTGTGTATATATATATATATAAAATGAGTAGGAAAAAATTATGTCTGCTGATTTGTTGGATGCTATCACATGACCGTGCATATATCAGAGAGCGACCACACACCTGCACTTTTACCCCTTAAAAAACAATTTTGTCATTTTATAAGATAGATAACCCACTCTACGGTGTGCAGTTGTGCTCCGATATATGCATGCCTTGGGTGGTTGATGCACTCGGCCTGCAGCCTCATGTGTGCAACGCATACCGAAGTGTGTGTATATCAGAGCATGACCACAAACCTAAGTGGTTACCTATTACATATATAAGTAATAGATAAACCACCTGAGGTGTGCAGTCACGCCTGATATGCGCCAGCCACCCAAGGGCGCGATATCAGAGCGTGACTGCACACCTCAGAGTGGTTTATCTACCTTATAAAATGTCAAAATTGTTTTGGAGGGGAGTAAAAGTGCAGGTGTGCGGTTGCACTCTGATATAAACACTGTCATGTGATGGTAAATATCCAATGTATTCCCAAGCAATTTCCCTACCCATTTTATAAATACATATATATATGTACAGGCCCTGATATTCAGAATTGCACCTAGCAATGGCGCATGTGGTGGAGCAGGGCAACTGAGTTGGGCTGGTGCAACTAAGGGATATATTCAAAAGAGATGAGCCATGGTGCATCTCCTTTGAATATATCTGTTAATGCGCACTGCGCAAATATGATGCGCTAGCGCATTCCTCCCAGACAGGGCTGAAAACCAGGAATGGAAACTGTGCCAGCGCAAATTCCTGATATTCAGCCAGCAGTATGCAAATGGAGTCATAATACATGCAAGGCACAAAAGGGATCATTTGCATGTCATTATGGCCCCATTTGCATGTGTTGTGCAGGGCAAGCCAGCAAAATGTGCATGGCACCTTGCACAGCATGCAATGCTGCCAGAGGGGGTCTAGTGGCACCCCACTCCCTCACTGTAGCCCCGATCACCGAGAAATAAAAGTTTAATAATTCCTTGGTAGTCTAGTGGAACCACCCCACCCCACCCATAGTTCCGATCACTGAGAAATAATAGTGAATAATTCCCTAGTAGTGGTACTCTGCTCCCTCCCCGTAATGCCAATCGCTGACAAATACATGTTTAATAATTCCCTGGTAGTCTAGTGGAACTTCCCACCCCTCCCAGAACACCGATCACCCATAAATCTCGTGGAAATACATCCCTGGTAGTCCAGTGGCACCCCCAACCCACACAGGAACCCCTGCCCACCCAGCTCCCCCCTCCCCATCATCGGCAGGCAGCAGCAAACCCACCCGCATACTTCCACGGCTGCACGCCGAATGACAGCTTACAGTAACAGCTGCAAGCCCATTGGTCCACACTGTACTGTACCTGATTACAGCTTTTGACCCTCCCCCCGCTTAACCACTATGGTTCCCCATAACTGTCCCATGCATGTTTAAATCCGACAGTGCTCACTACCATCACTTCCTGTGGCAGACCATTCCATGTGTCCACCACCCTCTCCATGAAGAAAAACATCCTCACATTCCCTCTTAACCTGCCACCTTCCAATTTCATGTCATGCACCCTAGTTCTTGTACTCCTCCTGTATTGGAAGATCCCCTCCCCCCGGGCACCCTGTCTATGCCTCTGAGGTACTTGAATGTTTCTATCATGTCCCCTCTCTCCCTCCTCTCCTCCAGTGAGTACATTTTGAAGTCCCTTAATCTCTCCTCATAAGTCTTGTGGTGCAAGTCCTGTACCATCCTAATCACCTCTCTCTGGACTGCCTCCAGCCTGTTAATGTCCTTTCAAAGGTGTGGCTCCAGAACTGCACACAGTACTCCATGTAAGGTCTGACCAGAGTTTTATATAACGGCATCACTACCTCATGCCTTCTGCTGGTGATACCCCTTGCTATGTACCCCAGCATGCCACTGGCCCTCCCTGCTGCCTTTGTGCTCTGCTTTGATATTTTCAGGTCATCTGAAATAGTAATCCCCAGATCTCTTTCCTCTTTGGTGACTGTCAGCAACTCCACCCCCCAAATCCTGTAGCTCTCCCTAGGGTTATTGTGTCCCAGGTGCCTAATTTTGCATTTTTTGGATTAAACCACAGTTGCCACTCTGCAGAACATTTCTTAAGCTTTCCCAGGTCCCTTCTCATTTTCTCCACCCATTCAGGTGTATCCACCCTTTACAGAGCTTTTTGTCATCCACAAACAGGCAGACCTTTCCTTCTGGCCCTTCTGCAATGTCACTGATGAAGACATTGAACAGAACTGGTCCAAGGACTGATCCCTGAGATACTCCACTGGTCACCCTTCTCTCCACAGATTGTACTCCATTTACCACCACTCTCTGTCTCCTGTCCATTAGCCAGTTCCTAACTCAATTTACCAACTTATCTCCCATGCCCAGACTACCCATCTTGTTAACCAGCTTCCAATGTGAGACGGTGTTGAAGGCTTTGCTGAAATTGAGGTAGGCTACATTCACAGCATCCCCCCAATTTAATTCCTTCATTACCCAGTCAAAGAAGTCTATGAGATTTGTCTGACATGATCTACCCACTCTGAACCCATGTTGCCTAGGGTTCTGGGCACTGATGGCTTCTAAATGTCTCACTATCCTTTCCTTAAGTAGTGCCTCCATGATCTTCCCCACTACCTAGGGGGGGAGGTACCAATGTTAACCCATCTTGTTAACCAGCTTCCAATGTGAGACGGTGTTGAAGGCTTTGCTGAAATTGAGTTAGGCTACATTCGCAGCACCCCGATTTACTTCCTTCGTCACCTAGTCAAAGAAGTCTATGAGATTTGTCTGACACGACCTACCTGCTCTGAACCCATGTTGCCTAGGGTCCTGGGTACTGATGGCTTCTAGATGTCTCACTATCCTTTCCTTAAGTAGTGCCTCCATGATCTTCTCCACTACCGAGGTGAGGCTGATTAGCCTATAGTTGTCTGCCTCCTCTCTACTGCCTGATTTGTGCAGAGGGATGACATGTGCCCTCTTCCAATCCTCTGGCACCAATTCCGTGTTAAGTGACTTGATGAACAATGCTGCCAGAGGTTCTGCTAGCTCTCTTAGCATCTCCCAAAGTATCCCTGAGTGTATACCATCTGGTCCCATTGCTTTGTCCACCTTCAATTTCGTGAGTTCCTGCAGGACTCTTTCCCTGTGAAAGGACTGTTCTCCACCTTCCCTTTTAGCCCTTACCTTTTCTGCTACCTCTTTTGAGAACCATAGTGGCCTTTTCCTTCTCTTACCTTTTGATATCAATCTGATGAATTTGTTTGTTACTTCCACTATGGCTCCTTTTAGGTTCTCCCACTACTCTTCCACCCTCTCCTGTCCCCCTATTCTCCAGGGCACTTTTGATAACTCTCCCATTTCAATGAAGTCTGCCTTTTTTAAGTTGAAAACCTTCGCCCTAGTGTGACTTGACTGAATCCCTGTCTGTATGCTGAAGCACACTATGTGGTGATCATCGGATCCTAGTTGCCCCTCCACCAGGACATCAGTGCATCTTTCCCCGTTGATCACTACTAGATCAAGAATTGCCCTGTTTCTGGTGGGATCAAGCACCAGCTGCCTGAGTTCTGCCCCTTGTAGGGAATTCAGGATGTCTCTGCTTCTGACTGAAGCAGCTGCTTGGATGGTCCAATCCACATCTGGCATACTGAAGTCCCCATCAGCAGAATCTCACCTTTCATTGTCAGCCAATACAATTCCTAGTTCCCTTAGTACCATGGGCTGTAGTTCTGCTCCACTACTATGGAACTACAGCACCCAGAAGCCCTTGCTACCTACTTCCTTGCTCTGAGCCCAGTCCCTGTCATTGGCCTCCCCCACAGTGTACAACAGCCAAAATCACCTTTGAACACTCACAACACTCTGATCACTGACTACAGCAGGGCTGATCTTCACAGGCTTGCCTCTGCCGTGTCCACCTCCATTTGTGCTCTCCTCTGTCTCTGCCTCGTTAGCTACTCACAGGTCTGTTACAGAATGCTGTGGTTTTGAGGTCATTCAGTATAATGATGGCTAGGTCTTTCACCTTCTTCATATATCCTAGTACCACCACTCTCCATTTCATACTGCACCATCATATTCCTATTACCTATATGCATAACTTTGCATTTTTATACATTTAAACTAGCATAACAGCCACATTTTGGACCATTGTTCTAGCCTGTGCAGGTTCTCCCTCAGTTCCCTTATCTCTTCTTCTGTGTCCACTCTTGCACAGATCTTTGTGTCATCTGAAACAAGCAGACCTTACCCATTATGCCTTTTCCTATGTCACATAAGAATATGTCAAACAGGACAGGACCTAGTACTGATGCCTATAGCATTCCACTCAACACCTCTCTTACCTGAGAGAACTCTTCATTCAACACCACCCTTTGCATCCTTCCCCTTAACCTGCTTTCTACCAAAGCTACCAATCTCTCGTCAACACCTCGGTCTCTTAGTTTCTTAAATAGTCTTCTATGGGGACTGAGTCAAAGCCTTGCTAAAGTCTAAGTATAGTGTATCTACTTCATGACCTTTGTCAGCCGTTCTGATTACCCAGTTGAAGAACTTCCTCCTATCCTACCCCTTTGTTTAGCCTCACTATCCCCCCCTTTACTTTGTACTTCTTCTATATTACCTCAAGAACAATTTTTCTCCATATTTCACCCCCTAGTGAGCCTCAGTTCTGTCTTCACCTTAGACCCCATGATTTTCTGACTAGCCTCCCTGGTTATCTTCAGCCTCCCTCTCCTCCTCCCTTTGACTTTCCTTGCATTTTTTGACTTCCATTTTCTCTGCTCTTACTGATTTCTCCACTTATATAGTGAACTATAATGGAACTCGTGATTTGTACCCTGTGATACACTACCTATGCATGTGGTAGCTACTTCTTGCATTTCTGTTTTAAATGCTTCCCATTTTTCTCAACATCTTATAACTACAATATTCTCTTTGTTTTTCCTCAACAACTTTCTTATCTTGTTGAAGAATGCTTTCTTGAAATCAGAAAACAAAACAACCAAACAAACAAAAAAAAGGTGTGCAAGCACCAGGATACAGCCGTGGTGCTATAGCTAGGCCAAGTGCCATGACAAGGAACACACAACATACAGTAAAGTATTTACTTAGGCTTGCCATT
This sequence comes from Neoceratodus forsteri, assembly GCA_016271365.2. NCBI lineage: Eukaryota > Metazoa > Chordata > Ceratodontiformes > Ceratodontidae > Neoceratodus > Neoceratodus forsteri. The sequence goes on along the minus strand of CM057450.1, from coordinate 920,664,616 downwards.
TATTTTTCATAGTGCCACCGGTGAAAAAGCAGACAATCCGCCACCACCACCACGCTGCTGGGGAGAGAATTGTGCCAGCAACGACTGTACTATATGCGGTGTGCTCCTTGCTTGTGGGTGCTTTTACTTTTTTTTTAATCCCACACTTTTACTTAGTTGTTCCCCTTACAAATTCCCAAACCAAGACAGACTGTCCTATAATCACTCGATCCCAGTGGTTCCAGGACAGACACATTTTGAATCCTCTCACTATTCATGAGAAACAGATGTAGCAGGGCACCATCTCTTGCTGGGTCATTTACTAGCTGTACCAGGAAAGCCTCCTGATATGTCTTCACTAGAACATGATGCCTTGTTCTTGCTGTGACTGGGATATTCCAGTTAACATCAGGCATGTTAAAGTCTCCTGCTATTAATACTCCCCCCAACATGGCTACTCCATGCAGCATCTTCACCAATTCTAAAGCTGGCTCCTTATTTTCCATTACCTGTAGTTATGATACCCACAAGGACACTAATCTCTTTGATTCTCCGAGGTTATAAAGTTCTCTTGCCTGTATCCTTCTCTTACGCAGAGTGCAACACCACCACTCCTATTTTTAGTCCTATCTTTTCTGAATAAGAAATAACCTGGTGTGTTCATGTCCCACTCATGATTTGATGTTGCTACCATGTCAAGGTTATGATCTGAAATGAGAGTTTGCAGATCTGGCCTTTTCTTTCCCAAACTCCTTGCATTGGTACACACCATCCTCCAACAATGGATCCTGCTCCTCCCCTTCCCTCCATTACTAAGTTTTGTTATTTCTCTTTTATTGTTAGATGGTGGGGGTTGCCTAGGCACCCCTGATGTATGATACCTGAAGGTTCCTTGCCATGTTATGTCTCCCTATCTAGTTTTAATTATTTTCTATGTGTTGTGTCCATCTTGCCCCTGTGCCCTCTTTCCCTCCTCATTAGTATGTAGACTGTTTTTTAACAGCCTCCAATCCTTCCAGATCAACCCAAATCCACTAGAAACTGAAATCCATCTTTCCTGCACCACCAATTCAGCCCAAAATTACATTTGACAGTATGGAATTGTTCCCTCTGTTTCAGGCTTGGCCATGGCAGTACTTCAGAGAAGGTTAGTGTTCCTGCTCTTTCATTAGCTGCAGTCCCCAGAGCATAGAAGTCTACCTTTACCTGTTCCATGCTCTTCTCACTCAGATCATTAGTAGTCACAAAAATAATTACATTTGCCAGTCCCTCCAAACCTAACTAACCTGCCCTAATCTATCTAGCAACAGCATAACTAAATGAAAATAAGCATTTATCAATGCCGGATGTTCGCCACTGGTATAGAAGCCCTGGGGTAGTAGATGCATTGTGGTGCACTTTGTGGGTTATGTATATTACTGCATGCCTCAAGTGGGTTATGAGGTGGATTGTGAGGCACAAGGCACAGCTGAGTGCCATCAACCACCTGGGAAGTGCTGGCCAATTGACCCGATGATGTCACAAGTGGTGAAGCCATGTGTGATGTCATCAAGTCAATTGCAAGAGAACAAAAAATATCAACAATATTTTCAGTAAGGGAGTAGCATATTTCATTTATCCTATACCTCCAAAAAGGTGAAAAAAAATTGAGCTTCCTACCATGTTTGGCTGATTCTAAAAAAACTAAAAGGTATCTATAAATGAAACATCACTCATTTACTTTAATTTAACATACTTTATTAGTTTAGCTAAAGAAACACAATGCAAACCAACACTAACAACAACAAACTAACAGATATAAACTACCAACAGCATACAACTATACCATACAAAACTATGAAACAAACATCCTCAGCCCTTCCCTCCCAGCCTCCTGGAGCACAGCAAACCCAATAGAGGCAAAGAAAACAAAAACAAAAGGAAGACAAAATGGTGCTCATGGAAAGAATCTACTAGGAGAGCTAAAAAGTGAAGGCAAGGATTACGTTCTCTCCAAAGACAGAGAGAGTAGGGCATATGGCGAGTCCCAACTGGTACAAAATTGTTTTGTCTTTCAGAAATGTATTTCTGCAGTATCTAATGTGCCCATGGGACACCACCGGGGGCAAATGAGCTCAGAATGGTATCCCAGATCAAGGGGGAGATTTTCCCCAATAATTTCTACTTGTTTTAATTTTTTCTGTTACAGGCCTGATGTGACTAATTCAACATGTAAATAAAATGTACGTAGACAATGCCATGAAATATAACTATTGGCATTAATCTGGATTTTATGTGACTCAGCTGAAATTGTTTTGTAACCTACTAACAAGAGAAAAGAGTTGCCTTTGCTCTTAGTTTTTATTTGGTTTTCAGGAATCAAGTAATGTGAGGCTAGCAGACACGGAACTATGTACAACATATGTTGTATAATACTCCAGAAGGCATACATCTGTTTGAAGATAATGCAGCAGCATTTTCAAGATCAATGCTAACCTACCACAATGAGATATGGTCTGAAAAGGCCCTCCTTTGTGTTGTGTTTCATTTTCTTTCTCTCTCAAGAAGAAGAGGGTCCTTCTGGCCAGAGACTGAATCACTGAAAGTAATAACACCTACCCCTCCGGGGGGGGGGGCAACAACCATGAATGGTCTACTTACCATCGTCGGTCCTCTGGTAAAGTATAAAACAAAAATCAGTAGGCCAATTTCAATGTAATGTTGTTAAAGTGAAAAAAACAGCACATTGGAATACCCTGTTGCCCTTACTCCTAATGGCAATTAGGATCGCTCCATCAGTATCCATTCAGCATACACCTTATGAGGTGATGACTGATTGGCAAATGAGATTGCCAGAACATTTGTGTTTAAAAGTCCACACCCCTACTGTAAATAGAGTATCATCTGACATCTATGCAAAACTGGTACAGGTAAATTTGGTGGGAATTTACAAATTTGTTGCTTAAAATTTGGACTAGGACCAAAAGAAGTCCAAAAATGTACTTTAATATTGTCCTGTTGGCCCTCCTTTGTGTTGTGTTTCATTTTCTTTCTCTCTCAAGAAGAAGAGGGTCCTTCTGGCCAGAGACTGAATCACTGAAAGTAATAACACCTACCCCTCCGGGGGGGGGGGCAACAACCATGAATGGTCTACTTACCATCGTCGGTCCTCTGGTAAAGTATAAAACAAAAATCAGTAGGCCAATTTCAATGTAATGTTGTTAAAGTGAAAAAAACAGCACATTGGAATACCCTGTTGCCCTTACTCCTAATGGCAATTAGGATCGCTCCATCAGTATCCATTCAGCATACACCTTATGAGGTGATGACTGATTGGCAAATGAGATTGCCAGAACATTTGTGTTTAAAAGTCCACACCCCTACTGTAAATAGAGTATCATCTGACATCTATGCAAAACTGGTACAGGTAAATTTGGTGGGAATTTACAAATTTGTTGCTTAAAATTTGGACTAGGACCAAAAGAAGTCCAAAAATGTACTTTAATATTGTAAACCAGCTCAGCCCCTTTGTTTGTCAAGTGCAGTTGCTGAACTGCACAAAACCTAATAACAGGTGGCTTTTGCCAACCAGCACCGGCCAGGTGCTAGGGCCATGGGCCCTTAATAAGTAACCTACTGAGTTGGGGGGGGTGTAGCTTCACCTATTCCTTTTTGTCTTCTTACATTGCAAAAGATTTTGACTGGCCAACAAGAAATATCCACCTTTCCAGACATACATGAGTTCCACCTAATTTATCCATGGTTCCAAATGGTGTATCCTGAAAAGGTTCTGCCAGTCCTAACCCTAATGTTTTAGAACACAAACAGCCAGGACAGGCCCCCTTCTCAGGTCTACAACACAGAGTGGTGGGATACCAAAATAATTCTCTTTTAATAAAAGACATACAACAATAAGATCAAAGGACTTGGACTCTTGAAAACAATATGTGGTTCCACATTCTTAATTGTATGCTCACCCTCTACAACAAAAATCAACATATTAGCATATCATATTTTAAATGATCCATCATTGATTACCGAGTTAAACATTGATTATAAAGATGACAACTTGGGAGTTAAAGGGCATCTGTTACAAATAAAAACCAGCAGATTCAAAACAACCGGAAGAAAATATTTGTACACGGTACGTGCAGCCAGTCTATGGAACAGACTTCCTATCAATGTTATATGTAGTTCAAACAAAGAACAATTCAAAAATAACTTGGATAAGCATAAGTAAGATGCCTACAGGTGCTAACTTAAATTATTATATTCTATCCTAAACAGGAGCTAACACTTGGGCTACAGCCTTTTTTCACTTCTATGAACTCAGTGAACATAACATAATGACTCATCCCACCACTGAGCTCAACAAACTGTTTACACACATTTTGACCCCACCACCTTTCAACTACAGCCTTCACAATGCCCTACCTTACAGCTGAGCTGACCCAGTTGCCTGACCGCAATTTTCATTCCTGGGCCCTTGGTTAAAAATGTTCACTTCATTCATGTCTCTTTAAATTTAAATGTATTATGGTGCACTATGCCCAATATGATCATTGTTCCACTGCAAATATGTTTAGATTTCATGCTATTATGTTTTTACATATTGTTGCAGCTTATCAAGTATAAGCTCAGGACCCTATAGCGGTGTGGGAACGTGTGCTCATCATGGGATGTTTTGCTCTATATGCCCTCAGTGGGATTTGGGTATAACAGGCCTGGTGGGGAGTGTATTAGGCCTAGTTGAGTTAAATATGTCAATCTGACATGGGGGGAAATACACAACTTGGAAAACAAATCAGTTGTTTTCACAAGCTAAAAATGTTCTAACGCCTATGTTGCACAGTACTCATGGTTTAGCTATAAGATAAAGGTTCACAGTGTGTAATATGTATAATATTGCACTTTCATTTCATAAGACAGGCCTAAACTAGGCCAGACAGCAACACATAGACAGGGAACCTATGTTTTAATCACTGTCACAACCTCTTCCAAGACCTGGAAGCAGGGTGTATACCTGACATTGTCATGGACTCACAGAAGGCCAAATGGTATGGCCTTCATTATTGGACCTTGGCCTGCACCTCCGAGTGCATGGCCAATGCCACCTCCTTTTTTTTTTTGTATTATCTATTTTCTCCCCTCCAGGCTCTGGATCTGCCACTCCTTCGGGCATCCTAGGTACCCTGCACCCCTCCAACTTCCCCGGGCATCCTTCTGCCTCATATCTGCAGCCTACCTCGAGGTAGCTTGGCGTTACCCTTCGCTGAGTGGGTCCCTCTCCTCCAAGGGGGAAGGCACCGGTGGGGGTGGCCCAGCACACTATTCTTTCTTCTCAGCCTTGGGTGCTGCTGAGATGGGGGCTGACCCCTCAGGAAGTCTTCGGACGTGCCTTGGACTGGGTACTGTCATCCGGCCAATCCAGAGTGGTTTTTCTCATTTTTCTGGTTTGTCCCTCCTGAACCACTACCTCTAGTGTCCCCAGTCTCCACTGGGGGCCACTACTTGAGCGAGGCTTCCCACCCAGCCCAGTCCAGGAGAGGAAAGCAGTCCTCTGGACACTCGATCCTCTCCTTCCCCTGCCAGCCCATGGCATCCCGAGTCCATTCCCAAACCTGGGTGGCCAGCATGGTTCGAGGTGTGGTGTCCAGCGCCTCAACCCTCTGTGCCACCGGGCCCTATGCCCCCTCATTTGCTCTTACAATTGCCAGGAACTTAGGTTATGTCAAACCACACCATAATCAAAGACATTGTTAATAACTTTGTCATTTTTTCCATCTGACTAGCTATGTGTGTTTCATAAACTGTGTTTATACCAGTGTTTTACATGTTTACAAGGTTTCAACAGAGTGACACATGTAAGATCTTCAAGCAACACATCAACTTTTCTTCACTGCTGATGATTTCCAAGTCTGACCGGCACCTCATACAGACTGGTTGTTCTATAATGGACTGTCAATACTTGTGAAGGGTTGTAATCCTTTTTAAAAAAAAAAGAGTATGCCATTGTGTGTGGTTACTCCATTGAAGGACTCAATGAACAATATGCTAATGCACCTTCTGCCAAGGCCTCTGCAGATCCAGCCATCCAGCAGACAGCAACATGGACATTAGCTTTCTTAACTTGCTGGTATTTCATCTTCAACTAAGCGTCTGCAAAACCTCATGTCCCATGTGGGGCTACAACATTTGTGCAACTGACATTTCACATGTAACTATGCCAATTTGTGGTTACTCACCTGAACTTTATGGACTGGTTAGACGTGTTTAATAATGACCTATTTGCTTAGGACATTGGGCAGGATTCTCAAAAAGGATGCACCCAGCGCATCCGAGATGCACCGGCACATCCCCGAATGACCCCATTTGCAATGTTGTACATGACAGCTTACAGTACACACTGTCAACCAATGGACTTACCATTGCACAATAGGTGTCGTTCCCAGACAGCTGTGCCAGCGGGCAGCCGCGGTGGTATGAGGGTGGGCTGAGCTGCCCTCTGATGGTGGGGCTATGCTGGGATGAGGGGAGTGGGGTGAGTTAAGGGTGCCTGGAGTGGGGGTGGGAGGTCTGCTGGGCTACCAGTGGGGTCTTTTGAGGGGTCACCGTGTGTCCAGGCTGAGGTGGGGTTCTGCTTTTCAACATTTTGCCACAGGCATCGGCAGCATTAATGGGTATGCAGGTGGGGAGGGGGGTGGGTGCCAGTTACCTACTTAGGCACTCCCGGATGCACTGTACAGCACACAGCACTTGCAGGGGGTCCAGCACATTCTGCAAGGCGCAACCCTGCTAGGTGCATGCAAATGGTGCCATAATGACATGCAAATGGCCCCATTGTGCCTTGCATGCCTAATGGTCTATTTGCATGTCCATGGCTCTGAATGGCTGCTTTCAGCACAGCACATCAGGAGATGCACTCCCCATTGTGTACTCAGCCCAACCAGGGGTTGCGTCAGTGCATAAGGTGACCAGTAAGTATGAATGCTTCAGTGACAAGCATTAAACTGGCCGGAGGAGAAGTCAGGAAGGTCAGGTGACTTAGTATCACCCCCAGGCACATGCAGGAAAACAGGTTGAAGTCTGGGACACTGAGAGCAGACGAAGAGTGGGAAACAATGAATTCCAGGCCACATGGAAAAGACAACTGGGGGAATGAAGCAGAGGAGGGGAGGGGAAAGAAGCAGGCGAGCAGCAGCAAGAGAAGGAGGATAGGATACAAAACATGGAAGGCATGATAACAAATGTCCACAGCCTGGAAAGAAAATCCCAGACCTGGAGGCATTGATAGTAGAGCAGACCTGGACATAGTAACAATAACTGTGACATGGTACACTGTGTCATGGGACATTGATGTGTCAGGTTATGCTCTGTTCAGGAGGAATAGGGAAAAAGGAGGAGTGTGGCTCTGTATGTCAGAGGAGGCTATAAGGTGACAGAGGTGCAGGGTAGACAGGGGAGGCTGAGGCACTGCGGGTCACCCCTGAACCTGGCAAAGGCTCAGCAATATGAACAGGGGTGATCTTCAGGCCTTCTGTACAGGGGAAGGAGAGTGGACAGGGGCTTGTGGATGAACACAATATGGCAACAAAAGGTGAAGTCCTGCTGCTGCTGGGGGATTTCAGCATGCCAGACGTGGATTGGTCCACCCAGGCAGCTGCTTCAGGCCAGAAACAGAAGCATCCTGGATTCCCTACAGGGGGCTGGTCTAAGGCAGCTATGTTGATCCAGAAAAAGGCCATTCTTGACCTGATACTGACCAATGGGAACAGAACACAGATGTCTGTGTGGAGGGGCAACAGAGATCTGGTGACCACCACATAGTGTGGTTTAGCATGGGACCGGGACCCAGTCCAGTCACATGAGGCAAACGTTTGGATTTCAAGAAGGCAGACTTCACTGACATGGGGAGATACATCTGAATAGCCTTCTTTAGAAGCTTGAAAAGGGTGGCATTCAGGAGGTATGAAAAAACACAGAAGAATAAGGATAGAGAGGTGTATCAGGTAAAACAAAGGGAAGCAGGTAAGGTAATGAAGGGATCAATGGTTCAGACAGAAGAACGCATACCCAAAGGGTATCAAAAGAAGACCAGACTTTCTTCGGGTACAGTACATAAACAAGGAGAGGAAGGCAAGGGGAGGGATTCTGAGGATAAGGAGGATGACAAAGGGAGACTGCACAGAGGAGATCAGAAAAAAGTATACATCCTTAACAGGTACTTTTACTGTTTTCACAGTGGAGAGAGACCGGGACAGTTCACCAGGGAGCAGCACGAATGCTGGAGGGAGAAGTGGACACAATTCCATTTTCAAAGGAACTTGTATTATTGAAGGGACTTCAAATTTTAGGGTGGACAAGGCCATAGGACCGGATAGATACAGCCAAGGGTATTAAGGGAACTAGGCAGGGATGTGCCTGCCGCACTACCTCATGACCTTATTCAGCAACTCACTGAAACAGGAGGGTTCCAGAGTACTAGACGAGAGCAGACATAGTTCCATTTTGTAACAGTCAGCAGGGAGCAGAGCTAGCAAATATAGTCTGGTCTGTCTTACTTGAGTCATGGTGAAATTAATGGAATCCATACTAAAACAGATACTGTTAGATATCTTGAATCCAGTGGACTGCAAGACCACAGGCAGCACAGATTCAAAGGAAAGGTCATGCAAAATGAATCTGGTAGAATTTTTTGACTGGATGACCAGGGAAATAGATAAGGGAGAGTAGTGGACATTACTGACCTGGAGCTTAGTCAGGCCTTCAGCACTGTGCCACATAGGAGGCTGATAGAAAAACTGAACAGCCTAGGGTGGGATCCAAAATGGTTACTTGGGTTCAATGTGCCTATGCAACTGGTTTTGTGCTCGTGTAACATAGATAATCTTTGGCTGTTCGCCTCTCTATCCATGGAATACAGCACCCTGTATGGGTATGAAGGGAAGGAACCCTAGAGGAGGGTTCCACCCCTTGAGGTGCAGCAGGAGTGATTCCCTTGGCTAATGGTACCTTAGGAAGAAGCCCATAGGAAAGAAAGGTATGCCGCTGGAGGAAGAGAGGTGGATGAAGGGGCAAGCAAAAAATGCTTGTGTGTGGAATGAGGAGATCAGCCCTTAAATGGGCTGAATGGGAGTGTGTTCTGTTGCACTGTCCCCTTGAACTACAGATTGTAGCCTTCCAATTAGTTCAGTAGCTAGTTAATGGATAAGAGACAGAGGGTGGTGGTTAACGGCACTCACTCTAATGATGGGAGAGTGACCAGTGGGGTACCACAGGGCTCAGTACTGGGACTAGTCCTTCTGAATGTAGGGGACACTGCAGAAGAACTGAAGGGAAAGTATGCCTTTTTGCAGATGATATCAACATTTGCAATAGGGTGGACACCCAGGAGTGGTAGAGAGAATGTTCAGGGATCTTGTGAATTATGAGGGGTGGTAAAAAGCATGGCAGTTGGATTCAATGACAAAAAGTGCAAAATCATGCACCTAGGGCATAGGAACCCAAGAGCTGAGTATAGGATGGTGGTGGGGGGTTATTGACAGTCAATAAGCAGGAAAGGGATCTTGGGGTTATTATGTCTGAGGACCTCAAGGTGGCACTGCGACAAAGCAGGGAATAGGGCTAGTGGGATGCTGGGGTGTGTGTAGGGAGGGTACCTCCATCAGGAGGATGGAGGTGGTGTTGCCAGACCCTACTTGTAGTGTGATGTAATTTTGGAGAACAAACCTCAGAAAGAACATAGACAGGGTGGAGGAAGTCCACAGGAGGGCAACTAAAATGGTGCAGGATTTGCATGAGAAGCCCTAAGAGGAGAGACAAAGGTATCTCAGCATGTACACCCTAGAAGAGAGGAAAGAGAAAAGTGACATGATACAGGCCTTAAAGTATCTTACAGATGTGAACAGGGTCCAGGGGAGTCTCTTTCAAATGTGAAAGAGCACCAGGACCAGGAGGAATGCAATGAAGCTTGGGGGGCAAGAGAATGTAAGAAAATATTGGTAGATGCCTGGAACAGATTGCCAGCTGAAGTGGTGGGAAGTAAAACAGTAGGGGCTTCAAGCATGTGTGGCGTACACATAGTGATATATTAGAGAAGAGGTGGGGAGGTGGTAGGGTTGATGGAGATCAGACAGCATGTGAGGAGGAAGATGAGGCAGGAAATATCTAGGCAGACTAGGTAGGCCAAGCGATCCTTCACTGATGACAAATTCAGTGTTTCTACGTTTCTATGTTTATGATTACACCCCTACTGTAGAAACAATTCCTGCCCTCACTCACAGCTCTGCTGTATTAGTCCTAGTGTAACCCCTAGGTGGCGCTATCCCAAGGGCTACTACCCCTGTCTGCTTGGCTAGTAGCAGGTTAAGGGGCCTGGGTAATGAAACAGGTGCCTCCACCCGGAGGTCAGGGTTGTTAGTGGTCAAGCTAACCTGGGCACAGCCCTCCGGGACACTGTAACCCCCCTCTTTCCCTTCTAGTGGCCTATACAATAATTACTTTCACAATGACCCTTATTCACCAGGCAATTACCCACACTGTTTGCACTTACCACCAGGGCTGATTCCTCTATCTTGACCCTGGTACCCCTGTAAAACAAGGTTAAGCACAGCAAATAGCAACAGTACAATACTTTTGGCACAAACTGGAACCACAGTCAGGTTAAATGCAAACAAAGTTAAATCTGATTTATTCAGGGGACTTGAACAAGAGAGAGACATAATCAGGTTGATTTGCTTAAAAGCTATATTAACCAGACAGTTATGCATGCAGTTCAGAGTCCCGACACAGTCACACACTCTGGGTACCCAGGTAGGAAAATGATGGGCTAAACAGGAACGTTGCAGCTGGTTGGGGCCCTGCGATAGAAAAAAGCAACAAGAACAACACACACTATTTGTAATCCGGACCTGGAGTGCTCAGTTCATGAAAGAAAAGGCAACAAGACAATCAGATGACAACACTTTTAGATTTAGCTGTTGTTGCAGGGAGCTACCCTGATGTTTACTAACGATACCCAATACTGGACACAGGCAGGACAAAATCGAGACTGCAGGCTGTTGAGTTGGAGTGCCCGGAGAAGCAGGGCCCACAGGAATCACCAAGACATCATTCCTGTTCAAGGCGTTGAGCAGGGGACTGATCCCCAGGCGGGTCTCTCGTCGATTACTTTCTCTGCGTAGCAAGTATTCTGGCTGGGCCAGTGTAGTAGGGCCCAGGCAAACGGAAATGGATACAGATTCAGTCCGTGGAGCTGGATACAGCCTCCAGCAAGTAAAACACAGTTCAGACACACAGTGGGGAACCACATCACGACCCACGATAAGCACACAGCACATTCACATACAGGGAATTCCAGCTGTACCAGGCAAAATGGCTCTCTGGTGCATATACGGAGTCTCTGCACAATCCGGGAGTTCAGAGGTAGCTGGAAGTCCTGACAGGCCGATCACATTCAGCAACTCTTCGGTCTTCTTCAGGTTAAAGCCTGGTCACAATTCAGTGGCTTAATTCGCTCTCCAAATTCGGATTCAGTCCAAAAAAAGCACAAGTTCCCTCTCAGGAACAGCAGGCAGGCATGCAGGCCAAACTCAGGCCTTTCCACAGTTCTCCCACGCGAATCCACTATGGATTGCTGCTCGAACTATCTTGAGCTGTTACTTCTTCACTTCCCAACTCAGATCTAACTGAAACTGCAAGCAGTGTGGGACTTTCACCAAGACTCAAAAGGTTCGGTTGGCTGATCTGTCTGTCAGTCACAACAAGGGCTCCCCCTCCAGGTTATTTTAGGTGCCAAAAGCCCAAAACTACAATCCTACAAGTTTTGGCCCCACAAGCCCCTCTGTAGTCGGCTCCATTTTAGAGTCCCAAATGTACTGATTGGCCCATTTCAGCAGTCCAGGATCAAGATAATGGAAACAAACAGAACTATCCATGCTGCAAAAAAGGCATGTTAGAACAAACTGCAATATTATTACTACTCTAACAAATGATCAGCAAATAAGTACATCTTCTAACAGAGCTCCCTCTTGGATTAATAATGACTGCAATCCAGGCAGCTCTTAAAGAGACAGTAGATGGAGGCTATACAGGCACCCTCTGGCAATATATTTAAACTGCTAAAATGCAGGAAACCAGACTGACAGTGAGCATTTAAGTAAGCTCAAGGAAGACTTTTCAGGAACCCCCATTTGTAGGGGGGTTACACTAGGATGGCACACATGACTGAAGTCCTGGGGAAGATGGAACAACAGACACAGAATCAGGCCTGATGCTTAACACTTGAAGGTGTAGAAGATGCAGCTTGGATCTTCAGTGCGACCCAAAGTCTTGCAGCCCATCCCCCCCTCGGCCCACAGAGGCCCATTGCAGGGCATCACACAAGACCCACCAGCCACAAGGGACACAGACATGGGAGCGTGCACATGGTCCGGTACCCACACAGGTCAGAGCACCCCAGCACCCGGGCACAAACCCAAAATCCCTTGCCACCAACAGCCTCACTTAATGGGGGTCAGCAAGCTCCCCACCTGGCATGTTTAGGATGGATTCTTCAGATCATTTCCATTCTTTCCTCAATTACCTGCTACTCTGTGTAGTCAAGCAGTCTCAGCTATCTTCTCAAATATCAGGCTCTGGGGGGGACTGTGCAGAGTCTGAAAATCCAGGGATTTAACACAGCAGTCCCCATCTTGCTGCATCTCAGGATCAGACAGCAGGCACTCACCCAAACAGCACCAGCTCATCCCCCTGCCACCACAGTCTTTCAATTCCAACACAGTGGCCACTCTTGTGCTCTGGCTCACACACAAGGTCAGCAACTCTTTTTCAAAAATACATCAAGAAAGTCCCTTTTCTCACCATGCAGTTGCTAGTTGACTCCAGACAGAAGAGGCTGTCTTGTCAGCTTCTTAAAACCTGGGTTCAAATCCAGTTTTCATGTCCATTTTCTACAATCCACATTTCTTTGCCAAAAACAGTCCTTTAACCTTGTCTTTCCCTTTTCCTATTGATGTCTTGTCATTGACAGGGTCAGACAGAACCTTTTACACTTTTTCTTACTTCTCTCATCAAAAAATCTTTGATCATCCATGTCTCACCGGGTATACTGTCACTGCAGCGACTCCCCCACAGCGAAGACCATCACAGCGACAAGAATCGGGCAAAACCTGCATGTCACTGTGATGGTCTGTACTGTGCCGGGACTGCCTCGCGGGGTGTATTGCCCCCCAGTCCAACTCAGAGCTGGAGTTTAAATCCTAGAGACTGAGGTGGGTGGTGCAGAGCCTCCACAGGTGTTAGTGGTGCAGCCCTCAGATAGAAACATGGAGGCATCCCCAACACTTCAATGTGGACAGTCAGCACTGCAGCTGTCACTGTCTGGGATGTCTGCAGTTCGCTGTCGCGGCAGCATCGGTAAAACCGCCCAATCATGGCGCAGATAAAACTGAAGAGGCTTTCTCCCATCCTCTTGACACAAATCCATTTTCTTAATCCTTTTCTTAATCCATTTAACCTTTACTCTGAACAATTTCACCACTGTGGTGCAATTTCTCTGGCAGCAACAGAATACTGCAGATCTCTCTCTCTTTCTGCAGAGCTGCCCACAAAATCCTCTCTTTTCTCTCTAGATGGGGAAAGGCACAACCAGCTCTGGGGGACAGACAGCTGGCAGCCCCCCTGACAGCCCCACAATCCCACCTTCTCCCTAGGTGCTGGAGACCCCCTCCCTGTGGAGGGGCTACCACCAAACTGAACTTAAAAACCAAAGTTCTTTCCCCTTGGGAGCTTTCTGGCAGCTCCCCATTGGTAGGAGCAACTGCCAACCAAAATTAACATGTACGAGGTTCCCACGACACCTCACTGGTTGCTAAAAAAGGCTCCCAGATTGTCCCGGTATTTTCCCCAAGAGTCTTAAGTTCTACTGTTTAGCAGCCTCTTCCTCTGATGACCCAACACAAAATTTAGCATTTTAGTTATTTTCCATCAGTGCATATGTTGAAACTTGTTTTCCCCAGCACCAGACAGGCTGAGAAATATGTGTAGTATTAACAGCAGCATGAATGAGGAGTAAATGTTCTAGCTCTACCTGGATTAGGTGAGTGGGGACCACCAGACTACCAAAGAATTATTTTTTTATTGTGTCCAGGACTGACAGTGTGTGTGTGGGGGGGGGGGCAGGCTGCGTGTGTGCAGTTAAAACTCTATTCCCAGAATCATTAACTAGCACTGACCACACAGTGTGTTAACACTTCCAGAAAACGTTTAATATACCTGTACACCTTATATGCATTAGAGTAACCCCCAGTTGTATGGGCACCTGGTTGCAATTAGTAATCCTGTGCAAAAAAAAAAATAGTGCCACATTAACAGGTGAACACTGAACAGAAGAATGCTTTTTTAAAATAGTACCAGCCATGCTTATCACAATGCAGTGCTAATTCTGTTACAGTGGTATGTGGGCCCCTAATTTTCAGATTAGTGTTGTGCACTCCCTAAGTGCTGCACTTGAGATAGTGCACAGCCACAGAAGGTGGTGGTAATGGCACTCACTCCAAAGAGGAGAGAGTGACCAGTAGGGTGCCAGAGGGCTCAGTAATGGGACAAGTCCTCTTCAGTGTCTTTATAAATGGCATAACAGAAGAACTGGAAGGGAGATATGCCTTTTGCAGATGACACCACAATCTGTAATAGCGTTGATAGGTGCAGATGGAGAATGAGTAGGGACCTTAGAAAACTTAAAGAGTGGTATGAGACATGGCAGCTCGGGTTCAATGCCAAAAAGTGCAAAATCAAGCATCTGGGAATAGAAACCTAGAGGCTGAGTATAAAATGTAGGGGAGGTACTTATGGCCACTAAGGAAACATTGAAACATAGAATTTGACAGCAGATAAGGACCACTTGCCCACCCAGTCTGTCCATTTCCCTACCTAATGGATAAGCTGCAGATCCTAGTTAACCAGCAGCCTACTTTTCCTACCCCACCCCTAGAATTGCCTTATGAGTGTCCCATGCATTCTTGAATTCCACCACTTTTTTGACTCCACAACCTCCTCGGAAGGCCGTTCCATGCATCCACAACCCTCTCTGAAAAAATGCTTCCTTACATTACCTCTGACGCCCCCTCATCTTCAAATTGTGCCCCTTGTTCTGTACACCTCTTTTTCTGAAAGATGCTATCCTCTTGGACTTTGTTGATTCCCTTGAGGTACTTGAAAGTTTCTATCATGTCCCCCTCCATCCTTTTCCTCGAGGCTATACATATTAAGCTCCTTAAGTCTCTCTCTTCTATGTCTTCTGGGCAGACCCTGCACCATTTTAGTTGCCCTCTCTCTGGACAGCTTCCATCCTGTCTATGTCTTTATGGAGATTGGGTCTCCAGAAATGCACACAGTACTCCAGATGGGGTCTCACCAGTTGTCTGTACAGAGGGTTAACAACTTCCTGTTTTCTACTGGTGATGCCTCTCCCTATGCATCCCAGTATCCCCGCAGCCCTCCTTACTGCCCTTTCACATTGCTTGCCCACCTTTAGATCATCTGGTATGACTACCCCCAGGTCCCTTTCCATTTTTGTTGTTGTTAGTATCTCACCCCCCATTGTGTACTCTTCCCCTGGGTTACTGTT
This sequence comes from Neoceratodus forsteri, assembly GCA_016271365.2. Taxonomy (NCBI): domain Eukaryota; kingdom Metazoa; phylum Chordata; order Ceratodontiformes; family Ceratodontidae; genus Neoceratodus; species Neoceratodus forsteri. The sequence goes on along the minus strand of CM057450.1, from coordinate 920,649,030 downwards.
TCCCAGGTGCATTACCTTGCACTTCTTAGCATTGAATCTAAGCTGCCATACATTTGACCATTCCTCTAACCTTGCCAAGTCCCTTCTCATCTTTTCCACCCCACCTTGTGCATCAACTCTGTTGAAGATCTTTGTGTCATCTGCAAAAGACATGCTTTTCCTTCAGTTCCTCTGCAATGCTCGCTTATAAAGACATTGAAGAGGACAGATCTAATACAGACCTCACGGTACCCACTGGCCCTTCACTTCTTAAGTGGACTCCATTTTACTAATGAGCTGTGTCCTATTCTCCAGCCAATTCTTTACAGGCTATCACCTTGGGACCTACTCCAGGCTGGCTAACTTGTATATTAATCTTTTGTGTGGGACTGTGTCAAATGCCTTGCTAAAAGTCTAGGTAGGCCAAGTCCATAGCCCCTCCCTTGATCTACTTCTTTGGTCACCCAGTCAAAGAAAATCTATTAGATCTAGTCTGGCACGACCTTCCCACTAGAATCCATGCTGCCTGGGTCCTGTGCCCCTCTGGCTTCTAGGTACTCGACAATTCTTTCCTTCAAGTGATTCCATCATTTTCCCTATCACTGAGATTAAAACTAACAGGTCTGAGTTTCCTGCTTCTGCCCTGCTCCACTTTTGTGAGAGTGGAATCACATCTGCCCTCTTCCAGTCCTCAGGTACCACCCCATCCTCCCATGATTTGTTAAACAGGGTAGTCAGTGGTGTCACTAGTTTCTACCCTTAGTTCTTTTTAAATTCTGGGATGAATCCATCAGACCCCATTGCTTTGTCCACCTTCAGTTTAAGAGTTCTTTCAGAACCCTTTCTTCTGTAAATGGATGGTATCAACTTCTGTATCCAAGTGTCTTCTATTGTTTGGTTTAGGTACCTCCCCTCTTCATTTGTAAATACTGAGCAAAAATATTTGTTTAATATCTCTGCCTTTCACGTCACCCTCTGCCCGCTGCCCCTCCCTTTATTAAGCCTCACTACTCCTTCCTAGTGCTTCCCTATGCTCCGGATGTACCTATAAAGGTTTTATCCCCCTTCTTAACTAGGTTGGCTATCTTTTCCTTGGTTTTGGGCCTTTGCTGTTCTGACTGTTGTAGTTAAAAAAAAAAACATTACTAGAACAGTCAGAAAACAAAGACTACACAATTTAAAACAGTTCTCATTTGGCTAGTTCTGCTCTCACAAATTCTGAAGCTAAAGATAGTGTTTCTACAAACTAGAAATAAGTAATCCAAAAACAGAATAAAAAATAAATCAATATTTTATAGTAACCTGCACTGCTATGTTTGTTGGTATGAAAAAGATAGGAAATTAGACACAAACAGTCCAGTGAATAACTCTATCATTTATTCAAGTCATCTCAATTTTTCTAGTGTACAGGGCACAGTATTGCAAAATTATTTCTATGGGAGACCTGACTTTTCCTTTCATATCTTGAGAAGCTCATTAAGACTGTTTGAGAACCAAAAGCTACAACCTATACTAAACATCCTCATGTATTTCTTTTTATTTGTTAGTCCTCTATATTTATATTACTGCCCTCAGTTTGATATTTATTCACTATCACAATTCTATTTCTTTCATATTTCTTAGATATTCCACAAAAGCTGACACACCATTCTATGCCGAACATCTGAACAGCCTGTAAAGTATAATACTATAGATATCCAGAAAAGTATGAAAAATAAGAACATAGCTACTGAGACTCTAGTAGAGATCAATAAAGTACCAAAACCCAATAAAAACATCCAACACTGAAACCTATGAAAAGATTATAATACAAAAAAACAAAGGAATACAGAAGTACATATAAAAGTATAAAAATATCCACAATTAAAAGCCAATTAACATTCAAATTCAAAATACAAGCTGATTTACTATAATGGTCTTAATACATAACACCTCAAGAAAAGTAGTCACACAAAATAAGTCTGTGTGACATCCACATCTTCTCTATAACCTGGACATGCAGCAAAACAGGATAATTTAATACTATCAATTTTAGAATAACAAAGAACTCAATAGCTCAAATCAGACTTCATAAGCAAAACTGCACACACAGATAAGGACCATATATAAAGTATTAGGTAAGCCCTCAAGCTGCTAGAGTATTAATGTCTCATGCCATCAACGTCTGATATTCCTCTTGGCTGTATAGTATCAAGTAAACAGCCTCAAGTGCTAGTAGCATTGGCATGTATCATTACCATCAACGGCTAGTATTCCCTCTTAGCTGTATAGTATCACAAGTAAACAACCTCAAATTACTAGAGAGTATTGCGTATCTCACACCATCAATAGCTAGTATTCCTCTTAGCTGTATGATGTCAGAAGTGGCCTCAAATTTAGAGGTATTGAGTATATCCTTATGCCATCAACAGCTAGTATTCCCTCTTGGCACATGTAATGTCAAGTAAGCAACCTCAAAATTTACTAGAGAATGTTAGCGTGTCTAGTACCATCAACCACTAGTATTATGCTAAGTAATACCAAGTAACACCACTTCATTAAACAATGGTATCACTAACCATAACCAATTTTACTTTTAATTTGTAAATTCAAATTGAAAATATAAACATTACAACTAAAAAAAACAATACTGTCATTCTAAATTATGGAATATGAAATTCCCTCACAGAAAACGAAAAACCCCAGTAAATTTAGAAGAATGACTATAGTAATTCCACAACAATCCAGCTTACCATACTCCAAATACCATACCTCAGCCAAAACACACGTAATGACAATGCCAATCCAATAGTAATTCTTCAACATCAAACTCCCGAGACAGTAAATTTCAAAACCACTTTGAAATCTACTACAACACAACCAAAAAAACCTCCAACCCCTCAATTTAAGCAGAAATAAAACTACATACCTATACAACAAAAACTGATGCATTTCCACAAAAGATATGCCAAAAAGTAGAGAGCATTCAATCACTAGTACAACATTTTCCCTAGGTGAAACCACTCTCAGTAAAATACTATATTACTTTACATATACGTCATTTTCCTTAAACCACTAAAAAATATCCACGTATTCCTTAAAAACAATTTCCAGAAACTGAAAAATAAACTAGAAAAGATAGATCACTAACCCTACACAACAACTCACCGTCCCACAAAGCATCCACACACAGCATAGTACCAACTTAAAATACATACAAAAAGAAGAAACCATACAAAATCACAATCAGCAAAGATACACCGCAAACAAATAAAAAAATCGCCATTACATAACAACACCATTAAAATATGCAAACTCAACTACTACACAGTACATACACAGAAAGAACACAGAAAAGTAAACAAAAGTATCCAACAAGACAATTTTCTTGAAATTCCCCAAATCTAATGTAATACGCCCAGCATAATCCATTATCCGTACAATACAAAAATACCACATCCAAACCAACTCCCTTATGTACCGCACAACTTGCAACAACAAATACAGAAAAGTAGCAGCTGCACAAAACATTCTCAATACAAGTGGAGGAGTCAAAGGACATTTCAAAAGATTGAGCAAATCTCTTTTGTGGTGCGTTATGTGCATGGTGGCAAAATACATGAAGAATTCCTTGGCTTTCAACAAGCAAAAGGCCTGGATGCAACATCCCTGACCAGGATAATACTGCAGACACTTGCAGATAACAGCATAGATATAAATGCATGCATAGCACAGTGCTATGATGGTGCCAGTGTTATGAGTGGGGAAGCAGCTGGAGTGCAGGCTAAGTTTCGTGAAGAAGTTCCCAAGGCTATCTATATACACTGCTACAGCCACAGGCTGAACCTTGTAGTTGTGGATTGTGTCAAAAATATTCAGATGGCAGCTGAGTTTTTCTCATTGTTACAAACCTTATACAATTTCATTTGTGGGTCAGCAGTTCATGCTTTCTTTATAGAAATGCAGAAAGAAATTATGCCTGGAAAGGTGCCAGTGGAACTCAAATGTTTATCTGACACAAGGTGGACCTGCCAATATGCTGCATGCAACAGTGTGCATAAGAATTTGCCAGCCATCATGGAGACACTACATCACTATGTGGGGGAGAGAGGCAATGCTGAGCGTACAATTCAGGCAAAGGCACTTGTACATATAATAACCAGTACATTTGCCATTAATCTTGTTATGTTTGAACTGATCCTCAAAAAGACCAGCATTGTTGCAAAGTGTTTGCAATCTTCTGATCTGCAACTATCCTGTGCCGATAAACTGGTAGCAAGCTTACAAGAAGAATTATCGGAAGCCAGACGTGATAGCGAATCTGAATCTGGTTTACGGTCTACAGTTTGGACAGAAGCACAAAGCTAATCCAGGGCAACGGTTTGCCTCAGGCTCAGCCAATTGAGAGGGCTTGTATTCAGAGAAGACCAGTTTCACATCAGGATCATATCACAATGAGCACAACAGGGCAACGTCATGTTCTGCAAAGCAACGATGATTTTAGGAAACACCTCTTCTTGCCAGCTCTTGACAGGATCATTGGAGAGCTGGACAGATGGTTTGATGACAAGAACTGTGAAATTCTAAAAGCAGTTGCTGCATTAACTCCAGGGAGGAAGAATTTTTTGCAGGAAGAGAATGTACTTCCCATGGCACACCACTATGGATTGAACGTGCCAGATCTGTCAGCTGAGTTGTATGCAACAAAGAGGCTTCTTGAAAGGAACCCTGATGAGGACATAAATAGTATGCATGCTCTGAGTCATTATTTGATGCCATACAGAGATGCCTTTTTTGAACTATATCGCCTGCTTATCATTGCACTTACTCTTCCAGTCACATCTGCCAGATGTGAACGTTCATTCAGTAAACTCAGAATGATTAAAACATACCTTCACAATAGAATGGCAAATGAGAGACTTAGCAACCTGGCAGTCCTTTCTATTAATGAAGGACGCACACAGGACTTGGACATGGACAGTGTGGTGGACATTTTTGCCAAACTACATAGCAACAGAAGAATTACTTTATTATGAAAAGTGACTATTTATAGAGTGGTATTGCATGCGTGAAATGGTCAGACGCTTGTAGTTCAGTTTACTATTTAGTCTACCTTTTTTTTTTGTTCTGTTCAAATGCTTTCAGGCACAAGAACTTCAGGAGAACTTTAATTAATAAAATATTTTTAGGCACCATCCAACTTTCTGAAGGGAGCACCAGCATGCTGTTTGAAAAATACAATGCTCAAAACAAATCCATAAACCAGTTCAGCATGTGGGAAATGTGACGTGGGGGGGAGAGACAATGGAGCAGACAAACTTCTTTACAAAGTTTGTATATGCATACTTTAATGTAAAATAAAAGCTCTAAAACATAAAATTGAAATGGCATTTTTTATTTCTGAAATATAGCATTCATTTTTTTTTCAGACTGTAAAAAAACAGAGATGAGCATGCAGGAATTTACACGTATGATTTTACATTCTGGTTTCTATGGGTGCCCTGGCTTCCAACTGTGGTGCCCACCCAGTGCCCTGGTAACCAACAGAAGCTGGAGCCACCACTGCTCACCTTGCCAAATCTACGCACACCAAACCAGTATTCTCCTTGCAACTTACTTCACTGAAAGAGGTTGAAAACTTCCTGACACATCTGGATGTTAAGAAAAATGCCAGTGCTGAATCCCTCGACCCGTATTTCTAAAGATTGCCTATCATGTACTAGCTGTGCCTATTACTCATTTATTCAGTCTATTGATATCTCAGGGGACTCTCCCCATATGGAAAATGCACGTCATACCCCTGTTTTAAGTCAGAAGACCCCTGTGATCTCAATAATTAGGGCCAATCTCACTTCTTCCTGTACAAACTAAACTATTGGAAAAATTGTAAGTACCTGTCACAATCCCACTCAGCAGGTCAGGCCCTCTGCTCACACAGTGCCAACCTCTGAGTGCAATAGTATGAACAGGGTAACAGAACAGGGAAACCATCCTGTCTGTTTTGTGGGTCCGAATCACATTTGGTCTCAATGTTCTGGAGGGATTCAAACTGTGAACCTCTTGCTAGCGTACCCAACTGTACAGGCTCACATAATTCTGCTCTTCGGGGAATGCCAGATATCTTTCGCCTATGGGCACCTAACCAGGTATACAAAATGAACCCTTATAAACTCTATGAAAGACCTTAGATAAATTCTTACCTTTTCCCAGGTCGGTATACCATTAAGCTTTTGAACAGTGTAAACTTTAACCATATATGCTTCACATGCAAAAGAAAGAATTTCAAAGGCACACCAGGTAGTCTCTTTAAAATAAGAGGTTTACTAAGAAAATGGATAAAAATATGTAAAATGTAAACACAGAACAATATACCACAAAGCATACAATCACTTAAAGAAAACAAGGAAAAAAGTGCAAACTCCTACCACCATAATACAATTAGACTTGTCTATCTAATGTATTACCTTCTAAACCAGTGCTTAAAGTAGATGTTGTTGTTTCAGAGTCCAACAGGAATGTCTCTAAGTGGAAATACAGAATACAGTTAAACTGTCTCTAAACCTGCCTCTTCCATGATGTCACCTAGCTCCTCCCTGTAAAATATAAAAAATTAATACACACAGGATGTCCCATCACTCAGGGGGTATATTAAATAAGGTGACATCAGCAAAAACTTGTTTCCCCATATGACCCTTTGATCTTGAGTCTTTCCTTTCATCTAGTGTGTTTCCTGCTTTTTCACAGACATCACAGAATGTTTACAACTCTGCAGTTTTCTCACCTAGCTACAACATAGCTTTTCAGCACCAGTTGAAATTAACTGCTGTTCCTGAGGACGTCATAAAATTGATATTTTGGTTCCTGGCTTCAAGCAACACAGATCCTAAGCAAGGCTATGAAATGTGAGTTCTTGGAAGTCAATCACATTACAGAGATCTGCTGTTTAAAATATCCTGCCATTTGAACTGAAACCTGGGGGGGGGGTCATCCCAGGAGCACAAGATGTCTCATGAGAGACACTCAGTAACACATTTTTTATGTTACAGTATCATAGAGCAATCAGAACCAGCTGTCCAAGTGTCACAGAACCCAGCTGAGATTATACCTAGAAAATACTAAAATGCTAAACCTGGTGCAATCTGGATTCAGAGCTAATCATAGCACTATCATGGCCCTTGCAAAAGTGATGAAAGATTGGCAGAGAGATGTAAATAACATAAACTTTGTCTGTGTGGTATTCCTAGATCGAAGCAAGGCAATCAACACTTTCAACCACAAACTACTCCTTTCATCACTGTGTTGTTTGGGCTTGGATACACTATCTCTGAAATGATTTGCTAACTACCTCTCAGACCACCTCCAGCAGGTCATAGCGGAAGGTGAGCTATCTCCTCTGAAACCTCTTCTGAGAGGTGTGCCTTAGGGATCTATTTTAGGTCAGTATTCACAAAAGAAGAGGAGGGGGAGGTACCTAAATCAAAGAATAGAAGCACTCTGGATAGGGAGGTCGATACCAGTCCATTCACAGAAGAAAGGGTCCTGAAGAACTCCTAAAACTGAAGGCGGACAAAGCAATGGGGCCTGACGGGATTCACCCAAGAATTCTAAAAGAACTAAGGGTGGAATTAGTGACACCACTGACCACTCTTTTTAACAAATCATGGGAGGATGGTGTAGTACTGGAGGACTGGAGCAGGGCAAACGTGATTCCCCTTCACAAAAGTGGGAGCAAGACAGAGGCAGAAAACTACAGACCTGTTAGTTTGACCTCAGTGGTAGGGAAGATGATGGAATCACTTCTAAAGGAAAGAACTGTCGAGTTCCTAAAGACCAGTGGGGGCACAGGACCCAAGGCAGCGTGGATTCGCAGTGGGAAGGTCATGTCAGATGAAGCTAATAGATTTCTTTGACTAGGTGACCAATGTGGTAGACCAGGGAGGGGCAATGGACATGGCCTACCTAGACTTTAGCAAGGTATTTGACACAGTCCTGCACAAAGTATTAATATACAAGTTAGCCAGCCTTGGAGTGGGTCTCAAGGTGGTAGCCTGGGTTAAAAATTGGCTGGACAACAGGATACAGAGGGTAATAGTAAACAGAGTTTACTCTGAAGAAAGGGGGGGTTACTAGTGGGTTACTGCAGGGTTCAGTACTGGGATCGGTCCTCTTTAATGTCTTTATAAGGGACATCACAGAGGGACTGGAAGGAAAAGTATGTCTCTTTGCAGATGACACAAAGATTTGCAACAGGGTTGATACAGAAGGTGGGGTGGAGAGGATGCAAAGGGACTTGGTAAGGTTGCAGGAATGGTCAAATATATGGCAGCTTAGAGTCAATGCAAAGAAGTGCAATGTAATGCACCTTGGAAACAAAAATCCAGGGGAAGAGTACACAATGGGGAGGGGTGAGATAATAACAACTACAGGAATGGAAAGGGACCTGGGGGTAGTCATATTAGATGACCTTAAGGTGGGCAAGCAATGTGAGAAGGAAGTAAAAAGAGCTTGTGGGATACTGGGATGCATAGGGAGAGGCATCACCAGTAGAAAACAGGAAGTTGTTATCCCTTTGTACAGACAGTTGGTGAGACCCCATCTGGAGTTCTGCATCCAGTTCTGGAGACCCCATCTCCACAAGGATATAGACAGGATGGAGGCTGTCCAGAGGAGGGCAACTAAAATGGTGCAGGGTCTGCACCAGAATACATACAAAGAGAGATTAAAAAAGCTTAATATGTATAGACTCGGGGGAGAGGAGGGAGAGGGGGGACATGATAGAAACGTTCAAGAACATCAAGGGAATGAACAGAGTCCAAGATGGTAGCACCTTTCAGAAAAAGAGATGTGCAAGAACAAGGAGGCACAATTTGAAGATGGGGGGACAGCTCAAAGGTAGTGTGAGGAAGTGTTTTTTTCACAGAAAGGGTTGTGGATACATGAAACAGCCTTCCTGAGGAGGTAATGGACTCAAAAACAGTGGAGGAATTCAAGAATGCATGGGACAGACATAAAGCAGTTATAGTAGGGGTAGGAGGAAGTAGTCTGTTGGTTAACTAGGATCTGCAGCCTATGCATTAGGTAGGAAATGGGCAGACTAGGTGGGCAAGCGGTCCTTATCTGCTGGCAAATTCTATGTTCTATGTTTCTATGGTAGGTCCCCTATTGTTCGTAATTAACATCAGCAGCATTGATGATTCTATCCAAAAGCCAACATCCATTTATTCGCAGATGACACTGTACTCTACCTAAGCCACTCTATCCCAGGGTTGCATGTAGAGACCTCCCAGTCAATTCAACCTTGCTACAGAGCCAGCTCCTAAACAAAAATCTCCTCCTTAATGCAAAAGAAAATAAAGGCAATGCTGTTTTCCCCATTTATACATGCATCAAACCCGCCAATATGGGAGCAATACCACAGATTACTACATTGCTGGGAGAAAAACTGGAATTTGTCACAAAATTCAAATATCTGGGAGTTTGGCTCAACAACAGACTCTCCTTCCTTGAGCATATTGAGGACTAGTTAAAAAAATAAGGCAAAGGCTAGGACTCATCTTTAGGATTAACCACTTCCTCACGACTGATGCTGAGTGGCGGCTGGTCCAATCAACATTTCTTTCACTACTGGATTACGCAGACTTCCTTTATAGTCAGTGCCCGTTTCTTCACCTGCAAAACTAGATACGCTTTACCACAGAGCTCTGAGGTTCATAACAGGTCTTCCTTTAACACACATCACTGTTTTGTATGAGTCCATGGGTTGGACCTCTTAAATTCAGACGAGACAGAAATGCTGCTCTATGGACCTTCAGGGTTATTTCCAATAAACTTCTGCAATATATTACTGACTGTCTCCTCTAAGCACTTTAGGTAACTATGCTCTGAGAAGCTACTCCTTTATTACCTTGAAAATATCCAAAGTTAAATCACGCTTTGCTAGAGTGGCCATAAGCTGCCTTCTGCCCTCACTCTGAAATAAACTATAAAAAACCTTGCTACTCAGTATCCCTGTTAGCTTGACTACCTTCAAGATTCTATATTCCTACCAGCTAAATGAACTGTGTAACTGCTTCCCTTGTCCCTAGTCAACCATAGCATTCATGATTTTTCATTTTGTCTGGTCCCATCCAGGTAGTCCAGGTCTCTTCACCTTGCTGGGCTTCCCCCTAGTTTGTCCTGGTCTCTGATGTACTTCTCATCCTTCTCTCACTTCCTCCACTCCTTCTCACTAGCACTAGATCTTCTTCTTTCTCTCCCTCCCTGCTCCACTTACTACTGAACTATTCTTTGACTTGTAAATAGCCCTTAACCAATACGACCTCATACATGTACCAGGCAATCTGTCCACTCCTCCTGTCTCTTGCTGTATGGCAGGCAGACTCTGTATTCCCTGGCCGAGACCTGTACCCATCATCCCCATTGGTCCTCCCTTTTTTCTTTTCACTTTGTGTAGGTGTCCAGTTCCAATACCCCTTACATTCCAACACTCCCTTAAATTCTCCTTCACCCCCTGCCCTATCAACTCTCCTAGATCCATGGGTAACCCATCACCTCTCCCTCTCTGTTGTCCTGGTTTATTTGTATGAGATGCTTCGTTATGTTTTACATGCAGACTCAAATTGTAAATTGCTCATACTTTTATATGTTCATTACTGCTTTATGTTTATCTATGTTATGACTATATGTATCCTGGTATTGAAAATTGTATTCCTTTATCATGAATGTTATATATATGTATTTTGCATTGTATTTGACCTTTACTAACCAGGTCCATCTTGCAAATGAGCCTTGCTTAATGATGATCACTTGGATAAATAAAGATTTTGATTGATTGATTGATTTATTGATCGATTGATTGAGAGTGCACATCTGGAGATATGCAGTCCCAAAATGTGTACATCCCCATGTTCTGTCAAATTTCTCGCTTCAACTGTTTCACTTTGTGCACTAATACCTTCACAGCTGTTCTAACAATTTACAAGACATTTGGTATATGGCCTCACAGAATAATGATCTCTTAACATGCCAAGTTTCAGATTGATTGAGAGTGCACATCTGGAGTTATGCAGTCCCAAAATGTGTACATCTTATTTTTTGTCAAATTTTTGCTTTAATTGTTTCACTTTTGTGCATCAATAACATTGCAGCTATTTCTGTAATTTACATGCAATTTGGTAAGTTCCTTCACAGACTAATTATATCTTGATCTACCAAGTTTCAGTTTGATAGAAAGTGCACACCTGGAGATATGCAGTCCCAAAATGTGTACATCTCCATATTTTGTCAAATTCTTGCTTTGTTTCACTTTGTGCGTTAATAACTTTGCAGCTGTTCTTGCAATTTACATGAAGTTTGGCAAGTTCCCTCACATACAGAGTTTCTCTTGATCTACCAAGATTCAATTTGATATGGAGTGCTCATTTGAGCTCTGCAATCCCAAACTGTGTGCATCCTCATGTTTGGTCAAATTCCTGCTTTGATTGTTTCACTTTGTACATTAATAATCATGCAGTGTTCCTGCAGTTTACATGAAGTTTGGCATATGCCCTCACAGACTGATGGTCTCTTTGGTCTGCCAAGCTTTAGTTAGATTGGGAGTGCACATCTTGAGATATGCAGTCCCAAAATGTGTATATCACCATTTGTAGTCAAATTCTTCTTTCACTTTTACATTAAACTTACTAGTTTGTGCTTCAATGATGTTGAAAAGTTCAGGTGATATGCATGAAATGTTCCATGCCCCATCATGAAGCAGACATCTCATGAAGTTGTAAGGTTCATTTCAGTTGCATGTGAGGGCATGGAGATATAGTGTCCCAAAAAGTGTAAATCACCTTCTTTTTCCATCAGCTCACTTTCTCACCTGCAGATTTTACTGTTTGACCACTGGTGGTCACCAAAATACTAAACATCTTACTTGCTGCTCCCTCACCGCCACACTATTTGGAATTTTACTCTGAAATTTTCTGGGTAGATACAGCTTGTCCCAAAGAACAAGCTAACACTAGTTTGGTGAAAAAATATTTATCCATAACAAAGTTATTCAGTTTTGAAATTTCTGGTTCTGAGCATGCTCAGTTCAGTTTTTTGGATAGCTTCACAGTGGTGAAGAAGGATTTGGGCCACAAAAAGGAATTGTGAAAAGGGATTTTTAAATCCATCTTCATGAGAAAAAAATCCCTTTCCGTGAGCCTACATCTTGTTTTACATTTTTTGGCACAAACCATGTGTGAGTTGTGTGAGCTGCAGCCAGAGCAGTGGGAACCCTCCCCAAGCAAGTGGCTGGTGTTTGGGAATCAGAAGGTGTTTGCTGTATACAAGCCCTCCCATCTCACTGTGTGAGCTGCAGCCTGAGCAGCAGGAACCCTCCCAAACAACGACTATCATGCTCAGGGAAGCAGAAGGTGTTTGCTGTATACAAGCCTTTCATCCCACTGGCATTCAGGAAGCAGAAGGTAGAGCATCTGCCAGAGTAACACCTGTGCAGTGTTGTACAAAAAGGGACTGATAATTATTTTCTGTCAGCCAAGTGCTGGAGATAGTTTTATTTTTCTCACGTGCATGAAGCCTAACGTGGCATTCTGACTGTAATATGGGGGATTATTTTAAAGCATATCTGAGGGGCTATATATTGTTTTGTGCTTACCACTTGCTTCAGAGAGGTTGGTGACTGCCAGGAATGCATGGTGTTTTAAGGGGTTTGCTGAAGAATATGCCGTTTGTGAGTTCAGTTGAATATTTAGGAGTCGGGGAACGGACTTGGTGCATGTGCAGTCTGTCTCCCCGCCCACCCTACAACTCTCTCTTTGTTCTCCTCCATAGGTGTTTGCTGTAAAGAAACCCTCCCATCCCACTATGTGAACTACAGCCTGAGCATCAGGAACCCTCCCTCCCCAAGCAAGCAGCTGGTGTTCGGGAAGCAGAAGGTAGAGCATCTGCCAGAGCAATACCTGCACAGTGTTTGCTCATCGATGCTTCATGTTGACTGTCCCCACCCTCTGCCCTCCATGGACCCTTAATTTATAGGCAAACTGGGTCACGTGACTTTGTCAAACGTGACTTTGTCAGTCAAATTTCTAAGTCCCCATTTCCCTGTTAGCAGGTTATACTATTTGATCACTAGGAGGTACTAGTGAGCCATCTGATTGCTCCTGCTTACCCCTTAAGTCCTGTGCCTTCCTGATCTACAGTACTCATTGCATAAACAGATTTGTGGGTCCCAACCCTGTTCTCCTAGGTCATTCTGATGTGCCCCACCTAGGGTTCAAACCTGAGATCTTCTGCACCAGAAGAGAAAACACTAGCCACTTTGCCATCTCTGTAGTCCTGTTTAGGCTGATGGACTGTGGTATTTAGCCTAGCATAGTACATGAGTAGTATATCAATCCCCAGCAACGTCCTCCAATGGACCTAAAACCATATAGACCAGAAAGCTCACCTACACTTCTGGTATCAGCTAGTAGAGCCCCCCCACCCGAGGGACCACCTCTCTGACTGTCAGCTGTATAAGGCTGTTGAGCACAACCACCATCTGGGACAAATGGAGAGGAGCTGTTGGCAAACAGGGGCTGAGGCTGGGCTGGGATATTAGGGAACATGGACTGAGGCTGGGCCCTGGAATGCAAGAACAGGAGTATATTCAGCAGGATTGTGGGTGTACCAGGTATGGGTCGGCCATGGTGCTGGACATGTCGTGGAGGTTGGGGGTTGTATGGTGTGTGGGCAGCTGGTACTGATAAGGGAGAAAGTAAGGGACCTGAGATGGATACTTGTTGCACCAGAGAGGAAGGTGTGGTACAGGAGACTGGAGGGTGATTCATGAGGGAGGAGTTAGAAATGAGGATGGAGGCGAACATCAGATCGAGGCACCAGAGGGCAAGGGGTTAGCGAGTTGCACTAGGACAAGTAAGGGTAGGATGAAGAGCAGATAATGATAAAGGGAGAGGTAGGCAGAGTGAGGGTGTAGGGGGCACAGCAGAGGATGGGCCCATGAACAACATGGGCAGATAAAAGAAAATAAGGGATGAGAGCTGGTTAGGGGCAAGGGGACTCAGACCAACTATGTAGGATGGAAGGAGGGAGGAGACCCTGTAGGGGAAGTGCAGTTGGGGGACACCATGCACAAAAATAGGTTCACCGAACTACAGATCCAGGGTGAGGATGAGTGTGGGGAAGTTTGTGCTAAGCGGGATCAGAGGAGAGTGGACAGGGCAGGCCTGTTGAAGGAGGGGGGAAAACAGAGGTTCTTCCCCCAGAGGAGGCAAATAAGGTGATGGCAGATGGTGATCATGGGGAGTAGAGTGCACAGAGGAAGTCACCTCAGGGTAGTAGTGACCAGGAGGAGGCATTGGGAGCCAGGGAATACTCAGGGGAGCCAGTCCTGGAAGGTGGGGGGGTGGTACCCAAGTGTCAAGCTTGCTTAAAAACAAGTAGGGCAATGAGGGACAGAACGGTCCCAAACATGCAGAGAGAAACAAGGCTGGAGATTAATAGTGGAGGCGAGTACAGAAGGGTAGGGTGCTAGGGTCCCCTCGACAAAACTCACCAGTATTAGACGAGAATCAGAGGAGAAGGAGGTGGGGGGAAGGAGATGGGTAACCCAGCCACAAGACAGGAATGGTCATGACAAGGGCAGGAAAGGCAGCTTGCCACAAGGCAGGAGAGGGTATGACAGGGGCAGGAAAGGGAGCTTGCCACAGAAAGTGGGTATGTGAGGCAAGAGGGTGGCATAGGGCCTGGGGACAGTGGGGCTGCACCTAGGAGTCATGGAGTAGCCTCTGGAGGGGACAGGAGTGTGGGGCAACAAGGGAAGCCCAAGTCTAGGGAAGGAGACAAAGGGGTGGGGAGATAAGATGCAGGGAAGATAGGGGGTGAGGGATGCAGGACAGCCAGTGAGGGAATGGATACAGTTCAGGAAGGGTGGAGGACAGGGTCCTGATTGTTGTGAACTCTATTGTTAAAGATATTAACTGGGGGGGGGAGGGGGACAAGGGAAGTAAGGTTTGGGTTAGTTGCTTACCAGGCATGACAGCAGCAGAGGTAATTCATCACGTCCCCTTCAAGGGGAAAAAAGCCAGATGACAGAACCCACCTAATGTTCTACCTGGGAAAAAATGACCTTTCAGGGCACAGTTTGATGGAGGTGCAGGCAAGATGTGGAGCACTGGTAAGGTTCTGCTGCAGCCTGAGGTTTAGATCAGTGGCATTCTCAGAGGTGATGCCAGTTCTGAGAGCTAGCTTGGAGAGGAAATAGAGGATAACTGAGTTTAACAGCTGACTTTCTGGATGGTGTGCTCAGAAAGGCTTTGGGCTGGTGGGTGACTGAAGGATCACATGGCAGGATGAAAGCCTCTTCACCCCAGATAGGCTATACTTAAATAGGGAAGGTAAGGATGTGCTGAAGTGGAAGCTAGGGGAGTTCATAGAAAAACACTACAATTTAAACTAAGTTGAGGAGTGCTGCAAGCTAAGTCAAGCAACAGCCCAGCTGACAAGAGGGTACTCAGCCCCCCTCCCCAGATAACAAAGCACCCAGTTGGGGCTGTGGGAGGGAGTGTCAGGACGGGGAGGAGCAACAGGACAGGAAGGGGCATTAGGAGTCTGGAGTCTGAAGGCATGTGCTCCAATGCCAGGAGCCTGGGTAACAAGGTCCCAGACCTGGCAGCAGTCATGGCTGAAGCAGACTTAGACTTGATGGGAATCACGGAGACTTGGTGTCATGAAGGCCAGGATTGGGACTTGACAATACCAGGGTATAAGTTGTTTAGAAGGGACAGGGTCAAAAGGAGAGAGAGGGTGGCACTTTACGTGAGGGAGGGGATTATAGCAACAGAAATACAGGGCAGGTGGGGGGACACAGAGGCATTATGGGTCTCTTTGACCACAGGGAAGGGTGAGATGGTACACACCAGAGTGGTATACAGTCCACCAGGGCAGCAAGAAATAGTGGATAATCAGATGATGGAAGAGATCCTAAGGATGGCAACTAAGGGAGAGGTGCTGCTGATGGGGGACCGCAACCTGCCAGATGCAGTGTGGGACACAATGTCAGCAGCCTCAACCAGAAGTAGGGCAATTCCAGACTCCCTTCAAGTATCCCTACTCAAAGAGATGGTCAGGGAACCAACTAGGGATGGAGCGATGTTGGATCTGGTACTAATGAATGGAGACAGGATAGGGAAGTATCTGTGAGGGACCACCTTGGTATAGATCACAGTACCATGTACCATGGTACACACGCTGGCCATTGTTAACCAGACCAAGGTGAAGGTGCTTGACTTCAGACAAGTGAATTTTTAGAAGGATGAGGGACTATGCTCGTCAGGCACTAGAAGGTATGAGGGAGTTTGGGGGAGGATATGGGATTTGATAAAGGAGGCCATTGTGGGGGCCACAAACCTTTGCGTAAGAGGCTGAGCAAGAACAGAAGGAAAAGGAACTCTGTGGTTCAGCAGAGAAGTGGAGGATAGCTTCAGAGCTAAGAGGAGATCCTTCAGGAGATGTAAAATGATGCAGGGGGTGAAAGATTGGGAAGAGTATCAGGTAAGGCAGAGGAAAGTAGGAAGGGAGATAAGATGAGCAAAGGCAAGGATGGAAGACAGCATTGCCAAGGTGGTCAAGAGAAGGGACAAGACCTTTTTAGGTATATAGGCAAGTGGAAGGAAACAGGGAAGGGGATACCCAGTCTGGAAAATGGGGCATGAGGAGTGGTGGTGGAGGATCAGGAGAAGACTGAACTGCTGAATAGCTATTTCTGCTCAGCATTCATGAAGAACAAGGAATGGAAGGAGGGTAACTCAGGGGCAGCAGAGGTTGTAGAGGAAGGGGTGGACATGAGTCCCTTTTGGATAGAAGAGATCCTGAGGGAGCCTGAGGGCTTGAAGGTTGACAAGGCCATGGGGCCAGATCAGATAGGGTTCACCCAAGAGTATTGAGGGAGCTGAGGGATGTATTGGCAGCTTCCTTGACTGCTCTGTTCAACGATTCCTTAAGTTCAGCGGTGTTACCTAATGATTGGAAACACGAGGATGTGGTACCCCTTCACAAGGGGGGAGGGAGAGGAAGAGGTGAGCAACTACAGGCCAGTGAGCTTGACATCTGTGGTTGGCAAGCTTTTGGAGAAAACTGCTCAAGAACAAAATCATCAGCTACCTGGAGGCAAATGGTTTTCGGGATCCAAGGCAGCATGGGGTTCACCAAGGGTAGATCCTGTCAAATGTACTTGATAGAGTTCTTTATCTGGGTCACCAAGGTGGTGGATCAGGGGCAGTCAGTGGAAATGGCCTATGTTGATTTCAGGAAGGCATTTGACTCAGTGCGTCACAGGAGGCTGTTGCACAAAATGGGTTGCCTGGAGCTGGGGGAGGTGGTAATGAGGTGGATGCAGAACTGGTTGGAGGGCAGAACACAGAGGGTACTGGTCAGTGGGGTACCCTCAGGGCACACCGTGGTCGTCAGCCAGGTTTCCCAAGGATCAGTGTTAGAACCACTTCCGCTTAATGTATTTATAGGATATATAGCAGAGGGTCTGGAAGGGAGGGTGACACTATTTGAAGACAACGCAAAGGTCTGCAATAGAGTGGACATGCAGGAGGGGGTTGAGATAATGTAGAGAGATCTGAGACAGTTAGAGGAGTGGTCCAGAAAGTGGCAACTGTTGTTCAATACAGTAAAGTGTAGGATCATGCACTTAGGTAGAAAAATGAGAAAGCGGAGTACTGGATGGGGGGTAAGTCCCTTGAGGTAACAGAAGAAGAAAGGCACCTTGGCATCACCATTTTGCAGGACCTGAAGATGGCAAAGCAGTGTGGAAGGGCAGTGGCAAGAGCCAGTAGGATGTTGGGTTGCGTAGGGAAAGGGATCACCAGCAGGAGAGAGATCATAATTCCCTTGTACACCCAGCTGGTTAGGTCACACCTGGAGTATAGGGTTCAGCTTTGGAGGCAATACCTCAAGAAGGACATGGAGAGAGTGGAGTGAGTTCAGATGAGGGCAACAAAGATGGTATGGGGGCTTGACCACTTACCATATAAGGGGAGACTGAAGGCCCTAAGCATGTTCTCACTGGCACAGAGGAGGGAGAGGAGGGAGAGGGGTGACATGCTTGAGCCATTCAAATACTTAAAGGGCATCAATAAAGTACCAGTGAGGAGTCTATTCCTATTAAAGGAGTGACCTAGGATGAGGGGACATGAATTCCAAATTGAGGAGGGAAGATTCAGAGGAAACATTAGGAATACTTCTTTATTGAAAGGTGGTGGACAACTGGAATGGGCTACAGAGGGAAATGGTGGGGAGAGGACAGTGGAGGGTCAAGAGGGCATAGGATAAGCACAGAGGGCTGTTGGCATGGGGACTACAGGAAAGGCCTAGTGGATAGCTAGGCAAACTGTGCAGACTGGGTGGGTCTGGTGATCCTTTTCTGCCATCTCATTCCTATGTTCCTATTATAACTTGCCCTAGGGTTTCTTCTGTAGACATCCATGTATGGGTTTTACTCAGGGACGTCCTCTAAAACCTATACCTTTGCTTTAGTTAATTTTCTTCAAAATTGTACTTTTAAAGTTAAAACTCCTTTTGTGACTTGCTTCCGATGCTTTTCACAGTTGTCAAAATCCTTTTCTAACACCAAATCCTTTTTATGAGCTATTAAAATTCCTTTTCCTGAGAGGAAGATCACAGGACCCTACCTCGCAAAAAGAGATCGGCTCTCGAAATGGGATTTTGGCAACTAGCAAAAAGGGATCGGGTAACGAAAAGGGATTTTGTCACCTCGCAAAAAGGGATTTTAAAAGGTCACTGCTAAGAAACCATTTGATATTTCGGGCTGAAATTTTCAGAGCTGACAGGGCTTGCCCCAAAGATGTGACGTATGCTGGTTTGGTGATAAAATTTAAATTGTTTCCATAGTTATAAGATTTTGAAGTCTGGAAATTTCCCTTCAGATAACATTGTGGCAGACACACTACCTTTCAGCACCAATATCTTGAAAATGGTTCAAGATACAAATTTTTCGCTAAACACAGCTTAATACACCTTTAGGTATACTAAACTGATGTGCAGATGCCAGGGCATGATTACAACTACAGTGGACATTTTTCCGGTGTTCCCATGAGTACTGAGATATTGCACCATTTGCATCACAAGGGTTACTTGGAATGTCTGTAGGCCTGTGCTGTACCTCTATACTTATAGGTAAATGGGCAGGGCACAGAGGACCCAATGCTCCAGCAAATGGATACTACTATGCAGTTATGAGTCTGCAGGGCCCTTCATTATGTGATAGTGAGAGTTCAATACATTGTCTCTACAGCTTTGGAAAGATAGATACCATTACAGAGGGAGATGTAACCACAACACTATATAGACTGATGGGAGCACAGGACCTGGAGTGCCCTGCCCTGTCACAAACCTATAAGGGTAACATTACACTTTCTCAAAAAGTAAGGAAATTAACTGCCAGAAATGTCATTAATGCATCAGTTAGGGTTAAAATAACAAAAGTAAGGAAATGAGGTGTTAGGGTTTCCAACCCTAACATTCTCTCCCCACCAACACCCAACCTAATCATCTAATCTTGTCTTCATCTTTTCTGGATCAACATGAATGGCGGCAGTGCCTGGTCATCGGGCCTAACTCTCAACCCATTCTCCTAAATTATGCCATATCAATTTTCTTATAATTGAAATGGGGTGAGAGTTAGTGCTGATGACCCTAAGGCACACCCTGATGCCTGTTGGTCTGTGGAGGGTGGGGTTGGGGTGGAGTGGTCAGGTTGGATGTTAGTGGGGAAGCTGTTATGGTTGGAAACCCTAGCACCTCATTTCCTTACTTTTGTTACTTCAATCATAACTGATGCATTAATGAAGTTTTTTGCAATTAATAAATATATATATATGCAATAATAAGTGGGTCAGGGTGGCCACTCCGCTACCACTTCTCCTCTTGCCCCCCCCTTGCAGATCAATGGACCACCTCACCCAATATACCATTGGTGGCACCAGGGTGCCCAACCCTGGTGTCGCTGAACATATCCTGACACTGGGGTGCTCAATCCCCAGTGTCAGCTTGGGTCCCCCTGAAATAAAGTAACCCATCCCTTGTTGATTGTTTGTTGTTATTAATTTGTTTGTTTATTTAATAAAATCTACAAAAAGAAAATGATCCATCAGTGATCTGACATCCCCGGATCCCCATCCACCCCAACATGACTCTCCACTCAGCACCCACCGCCCCACCCATCCACACACACACCCTCACTCATCTAAAACTGTCCCACATCATAGATCCATTCTCTGATTAAAAACATGTCTTGCTGCTGAAACTGGTGACTGTAATGTGAGAAACTAAGGTAAGTCCAGTTGAATGTATTTTAATGGGATTTTAAATTTTAGACATGACCTTGTCATTTTTATGTTTGCTTGCAGGCATGTGCAAGAAACATAGTGCCATCATCTGAGTTTTTGTAGGTGTGGCACCCTGTCTTCCAATTCAGTCAGTGTGTGTGCAGGTGTGTCACAGTTCACAATGAATGCTGCAGCTGTCTATGACAGCAGTTGAAAATGCAGTGGCGACAGTTGAAAGGGAGAGACTGCTTCAGTGACCAGCGATAAGATAGTGTTGATTAGCATATTGCTGGCAATCCTGCTTGTATATGTCTCTGTTTTTTCTTCCTGTAACATAAATTCAGTTTGAAGTGAACTTTTCCTAGGACTATCTTTCTGGGAGGAGGCAGGTGACTAAAATGACATCCTTGGAATGTTTCCAAAAAAAGATCTAATCGCTATCCTTGGAATGTTGAGTCAGAGTTCAAAAGCAGGAAAACAGAACCCTAAAGAGACTGAAAAAGTAGATGCAGTTTTCATCTGGTGGCACACCTGATCAGTATTGTAATAATATTTTCCAACCCTCTGAGTGTCTCTGAATAGCACCCCTCCCGCCCGCTGCACACAGTATGGCTGATGGGGGTACCCAATCCCCCATCAACTCCACCCCCCAAGTTCTAGGTGCCATGCTGGGAGCCCACCCCAGCATGGCACATGTTCAGAGTAGCCAATGGGGGTGCCCAATCCTCCATCAGCTCCAATGAACCCCAAAAATCTTCCAGCTGCCACGCTTGGAGCCCACCACAGTGTGGCACAAATTCCACGCTCGCCTTCCTAAAAAGAAAACACCCGAAAATAAAAAAATGGTTCCACGTTGAGTTTCTTACCTTCAACCTGTGCCACTCTATGTGCATCCACCTCCCACACCCCCACCTCACCCTATACTTACCTCCGGAGGCCAGTGCGATGATCTTGGTGGACCGGGAACAGGTCTGCACTCTTCAAAGCCAACCGCTGAACTGAAGAAATGCTAGTAAGCTGTATAATGGAATAAATCAGGATTTTTCAACTTTGATGCATATCTCAGACATTTCTTTTAATTTGGCACCAAATTTTCAACATGAGGTTTTGGGACCACTCCTCGTGAACTCTGATACTGTCATGATGCTAATCAGCCCCAAAAGGTGATTTCCACGATCACTGCATGGAACCACCATTTGGGACTGATTTATGAAATGACAGTGTTACGTTGATGAGGAAGGCCTGAAACTATGTTGAAAAATTTAGTGAATCCCAAAAGACTGATTTACGAGCATGCATTGCGCAGTTCCTATGCACGCTCGTAAGTTCGCAAATCTTTTATATTTTCACTCCAGATTTCCAACCTTGCCATTTTAACACACCTCCTCATGAGCAGTATGGCTGTCATTTTTCACATCTTGCCCAAAATGTGTTTCCATGTATGTAGCGCACAATGGCACAGTCAGTGTGCGAAATCAATGTTCAGGACAGATTAAGAAACTCACAGTGATGCTGTTCATGAGCAGCGGTCTTAAAATGGCTATGTTAAAAATTTGGTGACAAAAATCCATAAAGTGACTGTGTAATGAGCGAGCATTGCGCAGTTTCCAAGCACCCTCGTAAGTTCATGAATTTGTAATAGTTTCAGTCCAGATTTTCACCAGTGGCATTTTTCCACACTGCCTTATGAATAGTACAGCTGTCATTTTTCACACCATGGCTGAAATGTGTTTTTGCTCTTCCAGTGCAGAAATGCATGGTTGCTGTGGGAAATCACTGTCCGGGACAGATTAAGAAAATTACAGTGGTACTGTTCATGAGCAGAGGTCCCAAAATGCCTGTGTTGACAATCTGCTGTAAAAAATTCCCAATCTAATTACATTACAGGTGTGCGCTGCACAGTTTCTATGTACGCTTGTGACTTCACCAGTTTTTTTAATATTTTCAGTGCAGATTTTCAACATTGCCATTTTTTATACCTCTCCATGAACAGTAACAGCTGTCATTTTTACATCCTGTTCAAAATGTGTTTTTGCACCTGTGGTGCCAAATGGTATAGTCACTGTGCAAAATCAGTTTTTGGCTAACAAACTGATATTGCCACTGTTCATGAGGTGGGGGTCACAAAAAAACATGTTTAAAATTTGGAGTGAAAATACCAATGAACGCCTGAGAGATTAGGGTTTCCGACCCTAATGCCCCACCCTGTAGAGACTGACAGGCATCAGGGGTGTGACTTGGGATTGTCACCTGTAATGCTCATACCATTCCACCCCCACTCACACCCTGCAGCCAGTGAGAGGCATCGAGGTGTGCCTTGGACTTTTCGGCCCCAAAGATCACCCCATTCTCCTATACAGCACCCATCTCACCATATTTTCTGATGGAATGGGATGAACATAAGGGCCAAAGACCCCAAGACACACTGTGACACTTGGTGTCTGCAGGGTAGGGTGCGGTAAAATGGCGTGGCTGTTATGCCTGATGAGCCAAAGGCACACCCCAATGCCTGTCAGTATCTGCAAGGTGGTGGTGGGGTTGGCTTCAGTTCAATACTTCACTGCCTATTCCTATTATGCAGCTCTGTTATGCCAGCAAGCAAACATTTGGCATTGACAAATGCTTGTCATGTTTGCTTGCACGCATGCATACCACGCATGCATAAGAAATATCTTGGGGCAGTATGACATTTTAGAGGTGTGTGAGTTTCTGCCCAATGCAGCTGATGCTTTATGGATCTCATCCTCAGGCACCAATGAATGGTGAGCTGTCTATGACAGCAGTTTGAGAAGTGGTTTTCACTTGAAAGAAAAGTACCACTCCAATCAGGGAGGGTTATGAGTTGATGCTTTATGGGGCTTGTCCATCGGGCACCAATAAATCAGTGAGCTGTCTATGAAAGCAGTTTGAGAGAGAGGACCGCACTTGAAAGAAATCAGGCGCTGCAATGAGGGACAGTTTCCTCATTGCAGCGGGACCTTCCTCCTCCCTCGCAACCAGGCACAGACATACCTTCACTCTGTTGGCAGCAGCTGACAAGACTCACCATGTGCATTACAGTGTACAGTAATGCGCAGTGGTTGGAGTTATGGTTCTTGTCGGCTCCTGACACCAAGCACCTTGTTTGTTCGGTGTGCCTTTCCTGGTGAGCTATTTCAATAAATAAATAAATGAGACATGGTACAGCTTTCCACATTGGTGGCTCCTGCTGCCCACCACACACTTCTCAAAAAGCCAACATCAGGTTGCCCAATCCCCGTGTCAGCATGTATACCCCCTCCCCCCCATTAATGTGACACACTGGGAGCCCATCCCAGTGTACCAAAATAATTTTTATTTATGTTTCCGAAACTGGGATGCCTACTCCCAGTAACAGATGACCCCCACACCTGCCTGAATATTTCAAGTGCCGACATCAGAGTGTCCAATCCCCATGTTGGCATGCCCCCCACACACACACACATACCTGTACATACACACCCTATCGTGGCACATTGGAAGCCCATCCCAGTGTACCTAAATATTTTTGGCAACCTGTAAAATAAAGAAAACCATACCCCTGTAAAATAGAAAGTGGTCCCTCGTCATCTCCCCATTCCCCACCCACCCCACCATCCCTCCGCGGACCCACCTCCCCGCAACCCCCTTACACCATACTTATTTCCAGAGGTCAGGAGCAGTGATCTTCTATGGACCAGGACACATCTGCACTCTTCAAAGCCAACCAGCAAAATGAAGAAATGACGGCAAGTTGTATAATGGGAATTAATGGGGGGTTTCAACTTAGGTTGATATCTGAGCCATTTTTAGGAATTTTGGCTACAAATTTTCAACATATTGTTCTTGGGACCCCACCTCATGAACACTGTCACTGTAATTTGGTTATTAGGTCCCGAAAGGTGATTTCACGGTTTCTGCACGGAATCACCTTTTGGGACTGATTAACGAAATGACAGTGCAACTGTTCCTGAGTTGGGGTCCCAAAAAACCTATGTTGCAAATTTGATGAAAAAAATTCAAAATAATTACTGCATTATGAGCATACATTACACAGTTTCTATGCACGCTTGTAACTTCGCTAATTTATAATATTTTCACTCCAGATTTTCAATATTGCCATTTTTCACACCTCCTTATGAACAGTACAGCTGTCATTTTTCACATCCTGTTCAAAATATGTTTTCACACTTGTGGCACAGAATGGCGTGGTCACTGTGGTAAATCAACTTTCAGGACAGATTAACAAAATCACAGTGAGGCAGTCCAGATATGTGACTGAATGAATTACATATCTGACTGCATTAGATGGTATGGGCTGCATGCCCATTGGCTTTTGCTCTGCACCAATGGGCGTGTCTGCCCCCAGGCAGTCAGTCGGCGGTGGCGGGCGGCAGATGGTGGATGCTGATGCCCGCCGCTGCAGGGGGAGCAGGGTGGTGGGGCTCGTGGGTGGGGTGGGGTGGGGACACTAGATCACCAGGATATGGTCTTGGGGCGGGGTGTTACACATTATGCAGCCCACGATCGGGCTTAGCGGTCCACTGGACCACCAGGGATACGCTCGGGGTTTACACTTTTCAGCCTTAGTGGTCCACTGACCACCAGGGATACATTCTGGGGTTACACTCTTCAGCCTACGATCGGGCTTCCACTGGACCACCAGGGATACATTCGGGGTTTGCACTCTTCAGCCCGCGATCAGGCTTAGCGGTCCACTGGACCACCAGGGATATGTTCTGGGGATACTTTTCGCCCGCGATCATGCTGGTGGGCGGGTTATTTAGGCTGTTGCCCACGATCGGGCCAGTCGGGGAGGGGATTTTGATGCTTTTGCCTGCGATCGGGCCAGTCGGGGATTTATACACATTTGCCTGGCGATCAGGCTGCAGGGTGCTCGTGCCCGGACGGGTTGCCTGGCAGGCGCCAGCGCAAGTCCTCGGGATCAGCGCACCTGCATGCTAATGGCTTGCAAATGGGGCCATAAATAGATGCAGATGGCCCCCCCTGTGCCTTGCATGAATTATGGCCACATTTGCATGTCACCTTTTGAATATCGGAAATTTGCACATGGTGCAATGACACTTGCGCCACGCAACTTGAATGCTCTACTCTGACCACTTGTGGTGGCGCAAGTTCCACTGCGCCATGCAGAGTGGCTGTGGGGGGTGATATTCAAAGGAGTTGCTCAATAGTGGAACTCCTTTGAATATTGCCCGGCCACACCCCTGCGTAACTATTTTGTGCAGCGCAAGGGCTTGCACCACAAAATAGCACAGTTTGAATATCCGGCCCTCTGTCTTTTTCATTTTAGCATTTGGCAACTGGGTAAGTTTTTAGAGATGACTTGGGAGCATTAGACACTGAAGTGATTTGTTCTGTGTCACACAGTGTGGAAATGGAGGTTGTGAGAATCAAACCCAGGTTTGGTGTGCTGGATGTAGCAAGCTTGTTTAAGGCTCATTACTCTAACCTTTAGGCTATACTGAGAGCACTGTTTGCATGTGTAACTGTTTCAGAATGGGCTGGGAGTGTTACAAACACTATGAGAAACAGGTGAATGTGTTTGGCAGTGCTAATTGAGTTAGTGTCAGCAAGCAGTGAGAAACAAACTGTGAGGAACTGTGATTCAGAATACAGGTTTTCTTGAAAATGACTGTAGCATAGTCATGGGCTGGGAGTTTTACACACACTATGGGAAAGAGCTGAACATCCTTTGCAATGCTGAGTTACTTGCAAGTACTGTAGCAGTGAGAAACAGAAACTGTGAGGCACTGTTATTTAGAATGCAAGCTTTCTTGAAAATGACAGTAGCATAGCAATGGGTTGGGAGCTTTACACACACTATTGGAAACAGCTGAATGTTCTTTGCAGTGTTAACTGAGTTACTTGCAAGTAGGAGAGAGAAACAGATTTGTGGAGAAGTTCAATTTATGCAATATATGTGGGCAGATAATTCATTTATTCTCACTGCCATGGGATAAACAGTGGTTCTAATATTTATCCCACACCCTGCCGTCAATCAACCACCATTTATCCCACAACCTGCCGTCAATCAACCATTTATTTATTTAGTTTTTGTTGACAGGGTAAGTGCACTAGACAAATCCTGCTTATTTTCAGGCACGACCCCGGGGAAGGGGATACAGATGAATGCCAACTGACCTTGAACCAGATCAAGCTGTTGGTGTTATTTTTAGTGAATGAGGGAAATTTGGCCAGGACACTGGGGAAATTCCCCTTCTCTTTTCGATAAGTGCCATGGGATCTTTAACATCCACCTGAACTACCACCAATCCAGGCAGATGGGACCTCGGTTTAACGTCTCATCCGAAAGACGGACACCCTGACATCTATCATCACACTCTCCTGCCAGCACTGCTTGCAATTACTTTTATTTTCTTTCAACTCCCCCCCCAACTTCTCCTCTCAAAAACTCAATCTGTAGAAATTCATAATGTACATTACCATAAAGAAATCGTCGCTACAAATCCAGAACAAGTCCACTTAATTCAGAAAATGTTTTCCCTTTTTAAAATTAAAACCTTCTTTCTTTTCTTCTACCTCCACAGCTGCAGTCGATCCTGTAAGTGACCACCTTTTATTTCTACTGCTTGCCCCTTTTAGTTCTGCCGCATGCCCCCTATCCACCCACCAAAATAAAAAACAACTGCTGCCACCCAAAAAATACAACCCAACCATCGGCAATAACATCTTGGCAACCAAGAAGCAGACCAGCTGACGACGACCTTCTGTTACATTCTCCCTCAAGCCACTCCAACGTAATGCAGCATATCTCTGCAGCTCCTAAGACAGCGCCTCCTCAGCTCTACAGCTAATGTTCCACAAGCCTCTCTTAATAGCAAGACACCACAAGAACTGTACCTTTTTTTTTTAATTTTTCATCTCACCATTTCTCCTTTCCCTTGTCTTTCAGGTTTCCTGCTGTCTGTAGGGCTCGCATCAGTCATCCGTCTCTCCACCAGATTTCACTCCTTCCTCCGCACCAATTCCAAATAAAACAGCAAAAACAAACCTTAAAACCCATACATACTCCTAGATGCAGGATCAACCAGATACAAAATGCCTTCTAAATCTTAAAATAATGAAAATAAAAAAAAAACGCACAGCGAACAATGTCAATCTCTTGCTAAGTGAGAAAAGGACCTGCCATGTTTTTCAAACTCTCTGACCCACCCACAAAGCACCAACAGCCACTAATAAGACACGCTACTGGCATATAGACATGCACTCCTTAGCAACCTTGCACCCATCCCAGCAACTTCTTCCGAAACATGCACTAACTCACTGTGCACCACAATTAATCTCTACTATTTCATCTCCCAAAAAATCACAGAAAACAAAAAACAAAATAAAAAACCTACACAAAAAAAGTATACCTATTGCATAAATCAAATATGCAATGTGGACATTGTGGAATACATGATTTATCCACACACAAGCAGTTTGACCTCAGACACCTCACTCATGGCTGCGCCACTCGTGAGGTTACCCGACGTCAAACTGCTCTTGTGTGGATAAATCATGTATTCCACTCGTCCCCATTGCATATCCCCTATTTATTATGCAGGCTGAAGTGAGTGAGTGAATGAATGATGACATCCGCAGAGTAGGTATATTTGTAAGTTATTTTAACTCCAGTGATGT
The DNA here is from genome assembly GCA_016271365.2 of Neoceratodus forsteri. NCBI lineage: Eukaryota > Metazoa > Chordata > Ceratodontiformes > Ceratodontidae > Neoceratodus > Neoceratodus forsteri. The sequence goes on along the minus strand of CM057450.1, from coordinate 920,621,062 downwards.
CATCATAAGTTATTTCACTTTAGTGGAAATAACTGAAGTTATCCCACTCATATTGCTCCCACCCACATTGTGTGTGTGTGTATATATATATATATACATATATATATATATATATATGGCTGGAATATATAGTGTTGTGCAGAAAGCATCTCACCCAGGCTCCAGCAAAACTTCAAAAATGGCTCTAAGCAGGTCAAGCTGCCCCTAGATAGAAACCGCGTAGGCATTGCCATGAATTATATTAGATGATTGCTCAGTAGTTTGCTTACATTAAGACCTGTTGATTGACTTGATCTCTTAGGTTTGGCTAAAATACTCTACTATTTGTCCTTTCCCCATGGTTAAAATTGGAAGGCTATAGCCTGTAGTTCAAGGGGGTTGTGCAACTGGCCACACCCCCGTTCGGCCCATTTAAGGGCTGCTCCTCTCACTCCACACAGAAGCATTTTTTCCCTTGCAGTTGGAGGCTCTGTCCATCCTCTCTTCAGGCCCACTCTTTCCCTGAGCCCTGCCCCCCCCTCTGCTGTGTTTGTCTCCTCCCTTCCTTCCTGTTGAAATCTGCTGGCTATGCTAGACTCCCTGCCTGGTTTGTACTTCTTCTGCTTCTGGGTCAGTAATTTTTGCCTTTGCCTTCTGCTTCTTGGTCTATGTTTTGTCTCTGGCTGCAGTCTGTGCTTCTGTCTCACCTGTTTGTTCTCCCTACTGTTCCTGTGGTCCTGTTTGCTTCATTTGCTTTTTGAGCATTTTCTGGTATGCAAGTGCCCCTCTATTTGCATTGTTATATTTAGCTGCATTGCTAATTAATCTCTCAGTTCATTTATCGTATTTCAGCAATCTCTCTTTCTCTGTAGTAGGTGCCTGTGTGCTTTCAGTTCCAATTGATGTTTCCATGCTGTAGTCCCTGTGCTCATCACCTTAATTGTTTGCACCTGCGTTTAGTACTGGCTCCCCTTAGCAGCTATCACTCTGTCTCAGTCCTCTGCCTGCTCCTGCAGTGTCCTGCCATACTGCATTACTCCTCACTTCTATGTGTGTGTTATTTAGACTCATTTATTGCTCTTTTATTGCTACTCACACGTTTACCAAACCTTACTTTTACCAAACCCTGCAGTCTGTTACTGATGATAAGCTAATCCTGCTTTCATGGCTGGCATGTATTTAACTCATTTCATTAGCTGCTTGGTGTCATGGCATCAGGTTCGTAGCTTCTTTGTTTTTTCTACAGCAAGGGACTGAGGAGTCACAGTGGGCATTGAGGCCCCAGGCAGCAGGAGCAGCTTCCTATTTGTCATGTATTGTATAAGCCACTGGCTCACCTGGCCTCCTCCTGCTGCTCCATATAGCCTTTATGGCACTATGCAACCAGTGATTTAGCCTTCTACCATCCCTTCCCTAATATTATGCACCTGGTTTACACAGTCATCCCATCCTTTCTGTCCCTTTTACTACCAGCAACGCTCATCCCCTTCCAAGTCTGGCAGTATATCATGTTTACTTGCTTCAAATTGCACATCCTACTGTACTGGCTTTGCAGCCTCCTCCTACCTAACAGGCTTCACATCCTCCTCTCCAACCATTGGCCCTGGGCTTCTCCCAGCCTCGCTGGTCTCTTACTCATAACATACAATTCAATTCACTCCCAGTTGGCTTCCTAATGGACTTGGTTGACATGCATTCCTGTAGTTGACAAATGCTATCTGTCTTACCTAGACCTGCAAGAGAGTCCATATTGCTCAGCCTAACCTATGTATAGGTATCTCCCTATTAGCTGTCATCCAGTCAAGACCCATGAGAGGGTTCACAGTGCTCAGTCTGACCAACGTACAGGTCTCCCCATGTCTACTATCATCCATCATGACCTACGTGTGGGTCCCATGCTCATTACAATTCACTCCTCCACATTTTGGAGACATGCTGACCGTATTCATTATTTCCAGGACTCAGGGCTAGCCCTGTGGCTTATGGTTTCTCTCTATACCCTGAAGTCCGCATCTTGAAAATGCAAAGCTTGGAGTGGGGTCCTTCTCACCTGGCCCGTAATTGGGAATGTTCTCACTCCACATGGACCTTCAGTCATCAACCATACTGATGGCACCCGTCAATGCAGCATTGAAGACTTCAGTGGTGAAGGGGTGGGGTACTCATGGGAAGGGCTCCTTTACCTGCCCGAGCGGATTCGGAGGCACCCTTTAAAGCTATTCTCCCTAAAACTGCCTCTGGTTCACCTGATTTGTTCTTAGATTAGTAGGCCAGCTGAGCACCTCAGTGACCATTACTCTCCTCCTCCTCCTGCCTTGGAGGTTGGCACTGAGACGGCCCAGTGTTGCAGAGTTCACTTACAACCCTCCACGGCATTCCTGTTAGAAGGATAGAGTGAGGCTGTTTCCCAGAATTGCAATTCCCCTGGATTAGTCTACTAAATTGCAGTAGCAGAGCCATCACTAAACAAAACTGCCCCAAAGCCTGGAGGGAAGGTGACCTAGGCCTTGGATCCCCAGAGGTTTCCTCCTGAAAGGGTTTTTTTCCTCTCCACCTACTAGATAGGCATAGTTGTAGTCCCTAGATCACTTAGTTAGGTTTCCGCTGTTAGATGGAGTTGTGTGGTAGCCCCATAATTGTCCCTTCTCCCCCTTTGGCAGTTCTCTGTCTCTTAAGAAGCCAGGCATCCATGCCTTACAGTCAGACCTCTGAGTGGGTCACTATTCACCTGTTATTTCCTGCCTACTCTACTCAAACAATACAACAAACTGACCCATGCTACCAACTGAACCCATACTACCAACTGACCTACAATACAGGTCCTCGACCCAGATAAGGGTTCACCATCTTGTATGCTTTGCTTGACACTCTTTTTGGGCTTCTTCCTAAGATACAATGAAGCCCACTAGGATGCAGCCCACCTCTGAAGAATTTTGTGGTAGAGTTACTGCAGCAAATAATGCAGTTTCAATGGGAGTTGATCCTTTTCGTCATGCAGGAAACCTGTGACACTGCACTTCATCCTGACGGGCTTCACTGTACCTTTAGCCAAGTGAATCACTCCCATGGCACCTCAAGGGGTGGAACCCTCCTCTAGGATTCCTTGCCTTCATACTCCTACAGGGTGATATATCCCATGGATAGAGAGGCGAATAGCCAAAGTTATCATTGTTACACAAGCACAAAACCAGTTGCACAGGCACATTGAATAGGATGGCTACAGCCTGTAGTTCAATGAGGTGGTGCAACTGGCCACATCCCCATTTGGCCCATTTAAGGGCTGCTTTCCTCACTCCACAAGCAAGCATTTTTCCTTGCCCTTCCATCCACCCCTCCTCCTCTAGTGGCACGCATCTCTTTCTCTCCCATGGGCTTTTCTTAAGGTACCATTAGCCAAGGGAACAACTCCTGCAGAACCTCAAGGGGTGGAACCCTCCACTAGTGTTCCTTGCCTTCGCACCCCTGCAGGGTGGTATATCCCATGGATAGAGAGGTGACCAGCCAAAGATTATCTATGTTACACAAGCACAATACTTGTTGCACAGGCACATTGCAATGGTTATAGATTGCCTTAAGTAGCAAGATATCCCAATTTGTTTTGATAGGTGAAGCAATGTCCTATTAATTAATTGGCTATAAGGATTAAATACTGGACAAAAATAAAACACCCATTTCTATGACATGAAGAAGCATTAAACATCACACAAATATGCACACATATAGAGCAAAATTATCCAACATGGTAGCATCCTGTTTGAAGCATCAAGCTATAAAAAGTCTTTGAGTCTCAAAGGCATTTCAGACAGTTTTAAACCACAGTCAGATTTTTAAGCTACTAAGCACTGACTGCCTGTAATACAAATGAAGCTGATAGACTAATTTGTTCTGGTGAAGTTGATGAATTAGTAGCAAGTCAGCCGGTATTATAATCATTTATAGAAAGGCCTTGCTAAATTACATATGTGAGGTCTGTGAAAAAACTGGGGTTGTTTTTTGTTTTTTTCTTTTATGCTCGGAACAATGGAATTATGTGAAAGAACCAAGTTTAAAATAACATTTTAAAGTGGCACTTGCCATTACAGAGTTCCCACTTATAAGGCTCACAGCATTCATGATTTCACAGGTCAGTGTTCACAGCAATTGTCAGAGGAGTCATTTAGGGGTCACTAGGGGTCGCATTTGTGACCCCTTTGAAAATTTTGCGACCCCTATGACAGGGCTTGTGACCCCTGCCTTCCTTGCCATGGCTTTTATGGATGCTGGCCACTGGCTATCCGAATTTAAAAAAACTTTTTTTTTTGTTTCCTCGAGTGTCCCGCTTCCACCGCCCACCCATGCCACGGGATGCCCCAAAACTCAAGTCCCAGTGTGCATAGCATTGAGATGGGGTTGGTACTGTGGCGATTGGCTAGGAAGGCCAGTGGGCAGGACTAGTCATGACGTGGTGGATGAGGGAAGTCATGAAAAGTGGGAGAAGCCTGTCTACTGTAAGTGTGAGCAGACAGGATATCCCTTTGGAGGCAGGACAGGTGGCGGGAAAGTAGTTTGAAGAACTTTGACTTCTTCGTCGTTGTGTGTGTAGCTTGTTGGAGAATAGAATTGTTCAGCGGGAGCCTAGGCTTCAATGTTGTAACTTGTAAGTCAGCCACGCTGGTCATGGGTCGGGCAGTCAATCACCAGTCGGACGGACATTGGACGATCGCATCGCTGATTCGCCAGTCAGGAGTCATCAACGCGGGGGCAGGCTGAGGCTACTAGGCTAGCTAGACGATGAGGCACCAGGGAAGTGGGTCTAAGAGGGGCCAGTGTCAGATTTGGGGTTTTATTTTTAATCAATCGGTTAGGCAGCCAGGCACTGGGCGCAGTCTAGGCCAGAGAGGCCTGGAGCAGCAGGAGCTCAGGCTGTGGAGCGCCTCTGAGGAGTTGGAATCTGGAGACACAACGCGGGACTGGTCTGGGACAGGACAGATGATCAGATGTGGAGAATTGACCAGAAGCCTTGATTGAAGAAGAACAAGAGCAGTACAAGCAGTGAGGTAGGTAACAATAAAGGAAAAAAAACAGTGTGCTTTGCTTTTGCTTGCTGAGTCAGTGAAATGGGATGGGATGGGAGTATAAGGTTAGGCCACACCCTTTGTTGCATCCCCTTTGGGTTAAGGAGGGGATGGCCAAGGTTAAAAGAGTGCTGGTAACCAGCACAGCAATTATTAAAATGATAAGACGGTCCTGCATGATGGCGAGGCACTGTAAATAAATGCAGACAGCCGAAAATAATTACTTCACTCACGCAAAAAAAAAAAAAAACAGTATGAGACTCAGTGTGAGAAGGAGAGCACATTTAAGAAACTTCATGTTAAGGGTAAGAGCTGGACACAGCAATGTGGAACTTCAGAAGATGTCTGAGTGAGAGGTAAGAGGGTGTGAGACAAAGAAGGTGCATGGGACAGAATTCAAACAAAGGTGCCTTAGTAAAGAGAAGCAGCAGTATACAATGGAATAAAATACTATGAGCAAAAACAGTAGTTATACAGACTGCTGCTACATTTATCATACTTAAAAAATACAGTTGCCTGAGCATTTCCTATAGTATGCAACATCCATTTTTAAAGAAGGCATTTTTAAAACTACGTACAGTAAAGCTGGCCCACCGATGCAGCAGTAGTGGTACCTCTCACGATGCTGATGACCTCATTAGTCATCGGAGGGCTGACTGGGGGGGGGGGGCTGAGCATCCCAGACGGTGGGCACTCTCCACCTTGGGAGGAAAGATAGTCAGACACAGAAACATAGATATTGACGGCATATAAAAAATGCTTGGCCCACCCAGTCTGCCCATTTTCCTACTTATTATAACACTGCAGACCCCACTTAATCTCCAGCTTTACCCCCTTTCCCTACTTCAAAGGTTCCCTTATGCCTATCCCATGCATTGTTGAAATCCGTTACTGTTTTTGCCCCCACCACTTTCGTTGGAAGGTTGTTCCAGGCATCCACCACTCTTTCAGTGAAGAAGTACTTCCTCATATCTCCCCTGAGTCTCCCTCCTACAGCTTCATAGCATGCCCCATTGTTCTTGAACATCTTTTTTCTGAAAAATGCTTCCCTCTGGAACCTTATTTATACCTGTGAGGTATTTTAATGTTTTTATCCAGTATATTCTTTGCCCAGCTCCTAGGCGTTAACCATATATTGATCTGAGAGAAGGATTGGTGAGCATTTGAAAAAAAAGAGTAGTCTCTCTCTGTGGGATGTATTAACCTCCATATATCATTCAGACCCATTTCCCATGCCAGTTCCCCTAGTGCTTCCCTGTCTGGGTGAGCTAGGATTAACGGCTGATTGCTCCTATCCAGGAGCTCATTCATTGGGCAGTTCATGTCTCCTCCCAGTATCAGGTTCCGTTTCTGCACCTCCAAGAGCTTCTGAATGAGTGCCATGAAAAAGGGTGCCCTGGAGGTATTTGAGGCATATATGTTACACAGTGTGATCTCCTGGTTTCATAGGGTTCCCAGGGCTATAACATACCTCCCCTCGGTGTCTCTTATTTTGCTCTGCAATTGAAAGGGGACATCTTAACTGATTAGGATGGCTACTCTTCTGCTTTTGGTATACATTGAGATCATTACCTACGATACCCATCCCCCACCCAGCTTTTTGGCTTCCTTTGCTGCAAGGTGTGTTTCTTGCAGGAAGGCAATTCCAGTCTGCTCTCTCTTCAGGAATTCCATTATCTTCCTCCATTTCACTGGAGTGTTAATACCTTTCACATTCCAGGAAACCCAGTTTACATCTTAAGCTGCCATTTATAGTTCTTGTTGCTAGCCAATATATCATAATGCAGGCAAGAGCAATTGTGAGAGGATCCCCTACCTCAGTAGTCCTGTGTAAGGGTTAGCCATCCTAACAGTAGTGTCCACTTAGAGGCTCCAGTCCCTTTACACTTGGTAGCTGGTTCCATCTGCATTTGACTATTGAACTCTAAACTTTTCAAAGAGTATAGGCCTGTTCTCCTTAATTTCCATCTTAAACCTTTCGGGAGCCTTTGGGGTATCCTGGTTGAAGGGAGTACACCTTGTGCCAGTCCCTGTACATGCGAGGTGCATCTGAATTACCTTGAGGAGCTCACTCCAAGCTTGTCAGTTGCTAGATCACTCTCCATCCTTGTCAGGTTGGGAGAAAAAAAAAAGGAAAAGCAGGGGAGCAGAAAAGCCAGCATCCGGCTTTCCTGTGGTGGCCTTAGCCTAGACCACCTTCTGTGAGTCAGGTACTCCATGGGGGTTGGGATATGTGTGTGTGGGGGGGGGTATTCTGGCCAGGTCATTTACCATTTTTCCTGTGGTAGGTGAGAAAATGTCTCTGGAGAGGGGGCCCTCAAGATGACGACCTCAAAAAAAGACTCCCTGTCCATAGGGGTAATCAGGGTTCACTACCAGGCTGCGTATGGGGAGGGTTGGGGGGAGGACCATGGCACCCCGCACAGCCTATGACAGATGCAAACAGCCTCCCTGCCTCCCTTGCCCCCCAGCTTATATGCTGCAATTTGACCAGTTGTCATGTGGGCCTCCAGCATGGTCCTCTCCAAATGCTTGTCTCCTCCCTCCAGTTCCCATAGTGCAGCTTGCCATCTTGTAACCATTTTGTCTGACCTTCTTTACCTGTTCAGGTTATTATCAGGTTTGAAGAGGGCAAGCTTTCCTTCGCAATCCCTAGCTGCCTAGTAGGTGAGCATGCCCAAGTACTGTATTAACCCTTTGCTTCAGGTGAGGACTGATCGTCCACGGTTGTAGATGGTTAAGCTTTCGATTTTGCGTGACTCCCCCCTTCCCCATGCTCACTGGTTACCTCTTCTCCCCCATGTACTTGTGTCTCAGGATTTGGGTGCTGTCTGTGGGCTTGAGACCTCATCCTGATCTCTCTCTCACCCATCCTTGGGACAGTGTCAATGAAGGGGAAAGGTTAGTGTCCGCCCCTCCTCTCTGCCGCCCGGCAGCGACCTGTACAACCAACTGCTGCTTGGTTCATGATACATATGACACAGATGTCAGCCAAGCTGAGGGGTTGGGGTGAGGGAAGCATAGCACCATGTTATCATCAGCAGGAGGTGGAGTGTGGGTGAGAAGGGGGCCCAGACTAATGGGTGTTCACCTGGGTTTCTCTCCCAGAGTCTGAGCTCCTCTCCCCTCCACCCTTTCCCCCTGTGAACGGAGCAAGAAGTACTACTGCAGCTGTTCCAGGGCTTGCTATTCCCAAGCTACCCAACCAAGCTGCTTAAACCTTTGCAGCAATTTGCTACAAGGTGACTAAAATAAGGACAGCCAGCCCAACTGCCACTAGCACCAGGGCATGTTCCCATGGCAGCAGTATTACAGAGGTGTGCATCGCATTCCAAAGGAAAGGTAAAGGGCTGCTAACTGAAGGAAACAAGCACCGATCTCTGGTGCGGTGTAGTCTTACACATTCACTGGGCAGGGACATCATTCAGGGGTCGCATGTATTTGAATTCACATTCAGAAGGGCTTGCTGAGGTTTTATCACAGGGATGCACTGTGGTGGTGGGGCCAGGGGGGGTACACCCCCCACCCCTGGGTTAGCATACAACTTCCCCTCTAACATACATTGGTGTACTTGCCCTGCCTGGGCTAGCTTTGCAGCCTGGGTCATATAACTCATTGAGGCAAGCCTAGCAGCCCCCCCCCACTCTCTGTGGGTCCCATCCTTTTTGCAATATTGGACCATACAAAGCTGCCCCTGTCAAAAGTATATAAAACAAGTCTGACTGCTGCCCTGGGAAAATTATTGCTGCTCCACTGACTGAAATGTTGACCCCCAAAAGACTGACCATCCAAAGCTTTGTTACCACTTCCTTGCTGCACACATCACACCATCTATGTAACTTGGTACAATATGTTTCAATAAACACATGGCTGTGTTCACTTTTCTCCAAAGCACCATGCATGTCTGCTTTGGTGAAAGGGTGGGGAATGTGGCCTACTAAGAGTAGACAGTAGAGAGTCTTCAAAGGATTGCTGTGGGTGGGGATCTGCCTGTGTCCACTGTCACTTCTGACACCTGTGCTGGCAGGTCAGCAAGGTGAGCAGGTAGACTTCCACTAAGGAAAGGGATTGGCAAGCAGATAGGGGTTCCCGGGGGTGGAGGGGCTGTGGCAGGATGGGACAAGCAAGAAGGTATTAACTAGGAGCACAGCAGTGCAGAGCTCTCTTTGCCCTCCACTTAGGTTGGAATTTCCACCATTCTACCCTTGGAAAAGTAGGGCATGGGAATGACAGGGTATAGATAACTTGCTGTCCCACTAGGGGTGACCACCTTAGGGGATGAGAAAGAATTTTCTCAATTTTTCCCATTAAATATGCTGGGTCTTTCACCTTCCTTGGTGAGGTAAAAAGAGTTTAGGTTTAGGGTAGGATGGCACAGTTGTGCATAGGAATGGCAATCTCCAAATGAGTGTACAGAGGGGAAACAGGGAAGCTTGCATCTTCTGCAGATCATTCTCCCTGAAGCAGGCAAGAGGTGAGAGCCTGTATGGCTGATGTTCCCCCTGCGGGGGGCAGTCAGAGGGGATAGCTTCTTTGGATATGGTCTCCATGTGTACAGCCATCTGACCAATGGGGAAGGGGCACAAGTCATGTGGCCCTGGTGCCACCCCCTTGAGTAGCAGGAGCGCCTCGGAGGAGTTGGAGGCACGACTTGGGACTGGTCTGGGACAGGGCTGATCCGAGGAGAACTGACCAGAAGGATTCTGAAGGAGAAGAACAAGAAGACAGTATGAGCAGGTAGGCAACAATAAAGAAAAAAAACTGTGCTTTGCTTGCTGAGTCAGTGAGATGGGATGAGAGTATAATGGGACACAGACTGTGGACATGGGGCTTCTCCTCTACTCCATGGACTACTGGGAGACAGTATGAGAATAAGAACACTGACAGGCAGGCAGGTACCAGGGCAAGGAGTGGGACTTTGGAGAGTGAGCAGCAGCAGCAGCTCAGCTCAGAGTCGGAGCACCTTAGTATTGATCCTGTGACCCCCCCCAGTCACCCACCAGCTATTACTGGCAGATGCATCTTGAAGGGCAGCAGTTCTCATCTGATGTGCATGGCTTTGCATCTGGCTAGGTAGTAGGGCTCGTGTATTGGGTTACCGACCCCCCTGTAGCTTACTAACACAGTGCATCTGGTGATGTGCTGCCTTGGTCCAGCCACTGTGGGCTCCTACCCACAAACCACCCAATGCAGCAACCACAGAGTTGAGGGTAGGGTGTCAGTCTGCAGTCCCAGCACCAGCAGGGAAACCATCTGCCCTGCCTATCAGTATTTCACCCCCAGCCAGCACCCCCTTGTGCACCCATCCCCAACCAAGTATGCCGTTCCACTTGCAAACAGCAGTAGATAGCTCATGGCTGGGCAACTTTGAGCTGTAACACAGACACTGCATGATAGCAAGTATTGCAGCTGTAGATATACGGTGCCTGATTCCCCCCTCCATCCAAAATTCATTAACATTTGCACAGCTCTCAATCCTTTCCCCTCTTTTTGCATTTTATTTTTATCAACGTGACTTTTTGGATTGTACCAGTATCAGGATGCAGTATATTAGACAGTGGCTGAGTGCAGTGGTTCTAACAAACATTATTTATTTACGTGCCACTGTTATTTTTAATAAAGGTAATTTAATCTGTGTGGATCATACCAGCAGTTGTTGAAGCTTCTGATCCAGCTTAATTTTGTATTACAGAAGTGCGAACTTGATCCTGTGCCTCCCCCACCATTTCACCTACCAGCTATTACTGGCAGCTACTTCTTCATCCACAGCCCCCCACAACACGCCATTTGATGATGCCCCCGAGAGGCTAAGCTGTGGGGGAAACCTATAGGTAATGCCTTAATGCACATAGTAACTCAGAAATCCTTATTCAGTGCTTATTCAGTGGTACTAATCTGTGAGGAAAGCATGTTTCATGTTTCTTGACTGATTGGTACTGGTGCTATGAGTGCAGTTATGCACTGAATAAGTAGTTAAAGGTTACTATATGCATCCCTTTAGACACTAATAATAAGGTTCCAGATTTTCATTGCTGGAGGGGTACTTTAATAAATGCTAGAATCCTTACTAATAAATTTTAGGAATTTAAAATTCTTCTATACACCCAACATATTCAGGTTGCTCTAATCACTGAAACCTGGTGGGACAATACTGATACATTTGTTTATCAAGTCAAAGGTTACACATCATACTCTAAAAGTAGAGATCATAGAAGGGGGTGTGTGGCTATTTATATTCATGAATCTATTAATAGTGAAGAAATAACCAAACAGGAATCTGATCATGAATCACTATGGGTTAAACTACTCCCAAGTAATGGGCCAAAAATTATGTTGGGTTTAATAAACCGACCACCATCCTATTCACTCAACCAGGCCCTAGATTTGATAAAACAATTACAACCTTGTGACCCCACTGATAATATTTTACTCATGGGAGATTTACATGTACTGTACCTAATATAAAGTGGGCATCGTGGCAAGGCACTACTGAGGTAGAAAGATCTTTTTTAGATGTGTTTGACCAGCTAGGCCTTAGACAAGCTGTCGTGGATAACACTAGGGAAAATAATATCCTTGATATTATACTTACCAACATGGGAGATTGTTTATCTGATGTAACTGTAAACCCTTCATTAGGAAATAGCGATCACAGTACTGTATTCTTCAAAATGATAAAATCTCAAGTTAGAAATGATTTTGCTGTAACAACTAGACTAAACTTTGGAAAAGCAAATTTCAACGAATTCAGACATGAATTATCCAGTTGGGACTGGAAAACCCTGTTTCATAATATATCAGTTAATGAGATGTGGGAATTACTAATAGGATGTTTGAAGAACTTAATGATAAAATATATTCCGATTAGTAAAAAATATAATAACAGGAAAATTAAACCTCAGTGGTTTTCCCCTAAAATAAAGAAATTGATTAACAAACAAAAAAATTATAAAAAATTTAAAAAAGATCCCATTATTACAAATAGGGTTGCACTCAAAAACATTTCATCAGAAATAAAAAAAAAAACATTAGGGATGCTAAAGCTAACTTGGAACTATCACTGGCTTCTAAAGTTGGAGATAATAAAAAAGCTTTTTACTCTTACAATAAATAGTAAAAGAACAAATTCTAATACGATTGGTCCCTTTAAGGACAAATTACAACAGCCCATGTCAATCAAGGAAATGGTTGATTTACAAAATAACTACTTTTGTTCAGTATTTAATACTAAACCTATCACCCAAGAAGTACCACTGTTTAATTCTTTGGTTAGGCCAAATCTTGAGTATTGTGTGCAGGTGTGGTCACCATATAAACGTGAAGACATAAACAGGATTGAGGGTATACAAAGAAGAATGACAAGAGCTGTTACTGGATTACATAATAAATCCTATAATGAAAGGCTGAAAACACTGGGAATGTACTCTCTTACATATTGAAGATTTAGAGGTGACAAGTGCATGCTTTACAGAATATTAGGTGATTATAATTTACAGGATGAGTTAGGCATAAAACTTAATAATGATCGATTAAGTACAAGAAAGCACTCCAAACAACTGTTTCTGCCGATGTGGAACTTAAAGCTACATAAAAAAATGGATCACTCAAAGGGTGGTGACATCCTGGAATAAATTATCAAATGCAACAATAGATAGTCCCAATATGGAAATATTTAAAACAAGCTTGGACTTGGAATTTAAATTAAGTGTTACTGATTTTTGATAAATCAAATAGGTATAAGGCAAGCTATAAGGATAAATTTCCGCAAATGCTTGAATTTTTCCTACGAATCATTTTCCTATGAATTAAGACATATAGGTGTCCACTGTGGCATAGCCCATTGGACAAGTCATTAGAGGGTTTGCTGTAGGAGATTCTGGGTGACAGCTACCAGTAATGCCTGGGGGGGGGGTCACCAGATCAACCAAATAAAAATATCCTAGATGAGTAAGTTATTTAAAAATTGCACTTGAGTGTGTGTCAATTGGGACCTATAGAGCCTGCTATGTTTCTTTGAGGAAGATGGGCATTCCAGTTTAAATCAGTTGAATGGCCTGTGGGGTATGAGAAAATTAAGTTGTTTTTCAGTTTTAAGTGCACTAATACCAGCCAACCTGCAGCAATTGTATTGCAAATGCTAATTTGGGCAACAGTTGCTTTGGTCCTGGTTCTACAGGAGGTGAGATCACAGTGTGGAGGTCAGGAGGTGGGCAGGTACAACATCCCAAGGGGTCGTACTGTTACGACATGTGGCCCACTTTGATGCGAGGGGCATGCCCCCCCCTCCAAAGAAGGACAGCTGTCCTTGGGATGCTCAATCTACCCCCCAGCTAGCCCCTGAGTGACCTGCATTGTTCCCAAACCAGGGTCACTTTTGTGGCAGGCAGTGGGACAGCAATGAACTCTACCAACTTCTCCTTGTGGATTTTCTCCATTGCCTTCCCTGGGATGGATGCCAAGCTCACCAGCCTGTAGTTTCCGGGCTCCTTCCTGGACCCTCTTTTGTGCAGTGGCACAACAGTAGCTGTTCTCCAGTCCACCTTCTGTCTCTCTCTGTTTGTAGACTACCACTCCTTTTTTTTTCCTTTTTAGGATCCATCCCTTCATCATACAAAGAGGGCTGTGCCACCTTGACTGGTGATTTCTTTAGACTTTGTGCACATTTGACTTCGTAACTGTTTTCCATGGGTTGCAAAACTGATATCTGATTTGCTAATCACTGGACATATCTGCAGGCAGGTCAGGCAACTGACTGAAGTCTGTACACTGCTAAATTTCTTCTTTAGTAGCATTCACTGATTAAAATCTCTTTGAAGTTGGCTGCTAAATAAGTATTACTGAAATGTCTCTGTCTAAGAAAAAGGCATCCAGTGATCCAAAGCAACCATCGGTGCTTCAGTTATTTGCTAAGAAAAGAATTACAGCAGATACTGCACCTGCTGAACACACAGTGAAGAAATCAAGACCTGAAGATAGTATTCTGTCAGCTGGTACACATGAGTCTGATAGTAGTAGTATAGTTTCAGAGCTTAATTATGCTTCTACAGGCCCATTACTTGTTGCTTCGCCTCACCCTCTGATGCATGCAAAAGCACATCCTCTGATGCATGTGAAAGCATGTCATTGCCATCTAGAGAAGACCAGCTCATTTTCAGTGGGTGAGTGTGTTGATCATGTTACTGTGCCAACTGGTATATCTGCTACTCCTTACCAAGCTCCAGTTCAGCCAAAGTGTGTTTTCCCTATGACAAAATCATGTAAATTTAATGGTGATTACAAAACTCATAAGTGGGTAGAATATTCAGTACAGAGAGATGCTGTATACTGTTTTGCATGCAGGCATTTTACTAGCACTCGTACTGCACCTGGAGGTGGAGGTCATGAATATGGAAACATTCCTTTTGTCGTTACTGGTTTCTGTAAATTGGAAAAAATTGGTCGTGCCTTAAGAAAGCACAGCGAGTCTGAGAAACACAAAGCTTCTGTTGTAGCATGGTGTGAATTTGCATTAACCATATGCAGTCTTCATCAGGACATCAGTCAGTTGTGAGACAGCTTGAAAAAAATAGGGACATTGAAATTGAAGAAAATAGACATCATGTTGAATTACTACTGCATGCAGTTTGTTACCTAGGACGGCAAGGTCTTGCTTTCAGAGGTGGTGATGAGTTGACAAATTCCAATAACAAAGGCAATTTTATTGAGTTTCTGGAAACATTATCTGCACATGACTCAAAATTAAAAGAAAAAATGTCTAGGAGATACAGTCATTATACCTCTCCAGAGTATCAAAATGATTTGATTAACATAGTTGCAACATTAATATAAGAGAAAATTGTAAGTAAAGTTACAAAATATTTCTCTGTTTTAGTTGATGAAACTAAGTATGTATCACGCAAAGAGCAGCTCAGCTTTGTAATCTGTTTTGTTGACGGAGATGGTAATATCTGTGAAAAACCACTTGGCTGCTATCACATGGATAAACTGGATGCTGGTAGTTTGGCTGGTGCCATCAGTCAGGCAGTATGTCAGGCTGGACTGCAGTGGAAGCACTGTGTGGCACAGTGCTATGATGGAGCCTCTGTCATGAGTGGGTGCTTCAGTGGAGTACAAGCAAGAATAAGAGAGATTGCTCCTCAAGCTGTTTATATTCATTGTCATGCACATAGACTGAATCTTGTCTTGGTGCAAACGATTAATAATATATCAAAAGTGAAAGAATTTTTCAGCATCTTACAGGCTGTATATGTATTAATTTCTCAAAGTTCACCAAGACATGAGTTGTTTGTTAAAGCTCAGAAAGAAGAAGGTCTACAAGTTCTGGAACTAGAACGACTGTGTGGTACATGGTGGTTTTACTGGTACAACTGTGTCAAGAAATTTCAGTTGCGTCTAGAGTCCATTATTATAACACTTCATGCTATTCAGTCACAAAACAATGACAAAGAGGCAAGTAGTGAAGCAAAAGGTCCGTTTAAAATTCATAACTTCACCTTTGTAGTAACACTGTACAGCCTAGAAACAATTTTAAGGAAGATACAATCAGTGTCTGAGGAACTTCAGAGAAAAGATCTGGATTTGCCAAGGGCCTATGATCTTGTCCTGTCTTCGAAAAGTGAGCTCTTGTCTCTACGTAATGATTCACAGTGGCAAAAGATTTACAAGGAGGCACAACAAGCCGCTGATCACTGTGGCATTGATTATGATGTAGAGGTCACTCAGCACACAGGAAGGCCACTGCGCAAACGTCAGTTGAGCTGAATTCATTCACATATCTGGACTGACTAGCACGGTATGGGCTGCACGCCCATTGGCTCTTGCTCTGAACCAATGGGCGTGCAGCCATACCGAGCTGTCAGTCGGCGGGCAGTGGGGCGGTAGGCAGGTGGGGTGTTGCCGCCCGCCAGCTGATGGGGAGTGGGGTGGTGGGGCTCTGTGGGCAGGTGGGGGGTCCACTAGATCACCAGGGATTTCGAACTTGGGGGTGAGGAATGCACCGTGATTGGGCTCTGTGCAGTCCACTGGACCACCAGAGATATTGGACTTTGGGGGATACTGATGCCCGCGATCGGGCTACTGGGGAGGTGTTACAGTAATGCCTGCGATCGGGCTGCTCTGGGGACTACTGTTATGCCCGTGATTGGGCTACTGGGGTGTTATAATTACGCCTGCGATCGGCTAATTGCAGTCCACTGGACCACCAGGGATATTGGACTTGGGGGGGATACTGATGCCCATGATTGGGGCATGGGGGGCACCGCCAGGTGCGGTGGGAACAGCTGATGGCCACCCACAGGTGGCAGCTGCTGTGTTGCACCCTGCAATGCGGCAGCTCACCTGTGGGTGGCCCTCAACTTGTTCCTTTTTTTTTCAGCTCAACTTAGTGCAGGCACAGGTAGGGGTTGCGCCTGCATAATTCTGCATGCCCGGGCTGAATATCGGGCTGTGCAGTTTATGCGTAAGCACGCCCACCTGTGCCTGCACATGTACTGATACGCCCGGCGATCGGGATTTGTGCAGTGCACTTTTCTCTTTTCAATATCGCACCGGGGCGCATCAGTGGGTTGTGCATGGCACAACACCGTTGCATCATGCGCAACCCGTTTGAATATCTGGGCCCATTTGCTCAGCACCAATCTCCTATTAGAATAAAAGAACACTGTGTGCCATTTAAAACATTCACATTTAACCTTTAGGGTGCTGACAGAATTAGAACATATAGCAATTCTGGACACACACAGTAAGGGTTAAAATGGACAATTACTTTTTGCAGGCAAACTCATCTTACCCAAATCCTGCACATAGACTTCAGTGCTAAAAATCACAGTTAATGGGGACATTTGTGGACGCTTAGATCACACAGCTAACCGATCAACAAAGTGCCTTGTTTAGTGATCAGAGGCTCATTGTTCCTGGTGTCTGAAGTGCTAATCACATTAACTATGCCCAGTATTTAGGTGTCTTCTTACCTGGCCTCTGCTAGCTGTGCTAGCCTTTGTTCATGTCAGTCAGAAAACCTAACAGTCAAAGTGCAGGGCTCTTTGAGTCGCTGTCCTCCTGTTATTGTGATGTCTCACCATGGTTTGTTATTTTTACATAAATAAATTATATGTGGTCTCTCAAGTGCTTAATCCTTCTGTGTTGCTGTCATCAGTCATTATTTTCCAGGACCATGGCCTCTCCATCATGCTGCCCTGCTGTTTTCTTTCATGTTAGCCACACCCCCGCTGTCTAATTTTTTTTTTTTATTGTTTTACCAGGTGTAACACACTAAGCCGAAATCTTGTTTACAGGTGTGACCTGGTAGCACAGGGAAGTTAAGTAACTTGCTCAAGGTCACACAGAATGCAAGTGGGGACTGTGGAATTCAAACCCAGGTCTCTAGATTTGCAGCTCAGAGTCTTAAGCCACTGCACTATACTGACTCTAATTCAGATATCCTTCTTAGTGGACAAAACCCTAATACACTGAGTCATCCGCTCTAAGCAACGTGCACTGTACCTTAGGGAAGAAATCTGATAAGGAAAGAATGGTGCTGTCAGATAAGTGGATGGTGGTAGCAACAAAGGAACAGCTGAAGGTTGCTTGAGCATGCACGGCTCAAGTACTGCTCATTGGGGAGCATGACAAGTGTCATTACCTGACCAACGAATCACAGGCACAACCATTTGGTTCAATAGATTGTTGTGCCCCTACACGTGGGAGTACTCAGGCAACACAGAAGTCTGGTTGGTAGGTTGATAGGACTGAGATAGTTTGGATGGCAGGTGGTATGTAGATTGCAACTTTAGCATACACTGTCTCTGCTCCTGCTACAGGAACTACCACAATTCTGAGGTACTGTGAAGACAGAGGGACCATCTGCAGAAGGGTCAGAGGAATCATATTGCCTTAGACAAAAGGTATCTTAGGGTAGAAAGCTCAAAAGAACAATGAAAAGAATGAATATAACACTTACATCCTATAAGGAGAGGAAAGATGCAGCCTAAGGAAGAGATGCTAGTATGGAAAAGGAACAACTACCATACAGTTACAACTCTCAGTGGGATATCATAATTATTATAACCTCTGACATGAGTGAGAGGGGAAAAAAACTGTTCAGGAAACATCTGTGGATAAAAGGACTTAGGTCACCACCTCTCAAGAAATAGCATGATCACAGTGATTAAGCTGTAACATGTGACAGCTTAGCACTTGTGGTCTGTAATACACATGCTGCAGCTAGTGACAGGATGACCATTAATTATAACAGCAAGAGGCAAATTGACTAAGCAGCAGTGAGTGCCAACTCAGCAATTGGCCCTTAGATTCACCATGGTGCAGCATGTGACAGCATGACAATTGCCTACATAGGCTATGGTGGATTATTTATTCTGAATGGAAAAGAACCTCCAACATGCTACTCCAATTAAGGAAATAACGTGCCACTCCTTCTATCTAAAAGACTCCCACCCTTCTGAAAATGTCCCAGGGTTGACCATATGTTATAGCCAATTAAAAAATAATCCACATAACCTCATTGGTTAAAATTAGGATTGTACCAATACCTTATCCCAATCAGCTGAATATTTGTTATTCAGTGCCAAAATGCTGGGGTATTTGGTATTCGTTATTCATGTATTCAGTTGGTTGGCCTATACACTAGAAAAACACACTGCTCCATCCCTAGGTGGCCAGAGCCACCTGCCCTTCCCACTTAGAATTTTTAAAGATCTCTACCCCCCCCACCCCCATCCGTGTCCCAGTGCTCAAAAAAATTCCATCTTGGAATATTGGATCCAGCTGCTGGCACACTGCCAGGAGCTGACACTATCTTTAAATAGCAAGTAAAGATTCCTGTACCCAAGCCCAACATGCTAGTCCCCTGTTCACATATCCAAACCTGTCCATATTCTGCCCCCCTTGCCCCAATCTCTGATGTTTGATAGAGAAGGGCTAACACAACTAAAACCAGCTACTCAGGCTTGGCTGCCCAGATACTCTTCTTTAAGACAAGGCCCATGGGTGAAATATTGAAGCCAGACCCATGAGGGGCACCGACTGATGGAACAATGTTGGAGCCAAGCCTTTGAGGGGCACAACCCAATGACACAATGTTTGAGCCAAGCCCGTGAAGAAAAAGGCACACGTAGATGTGCCTTTGAGGGGCAAGGCCAAAATAGATGAGCCCTTGAGGGGCAAGAACCAAGTAGATGAGCCCTTGAGGGTCTAGAAAGAGAGCTGTGGTGAATGCCCATAGGTAGGATATGATGCTGGGCCCATGCATAAGGAAGGATGAAGCCCAGGTAGACAGCATGATGAGAAGACAGAAGACAAGTTTACATAAGCTCTGATTCTTTGCTTGCTGGAGCTGCTGTCCTCCCTGGGTTAAGTACTGTCACAGAGGACTGTACTTAACCCCTGGAGAAAAGCAGAACTGAAGAACATCTGATCGGAGCTTGTAAAAGCTTTAACATGCACTGCAGGCTATTGAATTTCCCACTGATGCCAACTTTTCTAATGTCAGCTACAGAGGTCTAGAGCATTTGTAGTAGCAGAAGATGTCTGCCTAGAAGTAAGTAAAATTAGTCTGATGTAATCTACAATACTACAGTAAACAGTAAGTAAACCAAAACAGTCTGGCACACAAAGTGCACATTGGGACCAACCCCAATCTTGAGTGTGAGGCCCTTTGTGCTGACTGTTCCCCTTTAAGATGAGAACAGAGGCAAACCACATGATGATAAGGGTCCTTGACTTTAGGAGGGTGGATCTTAAAGAAACGGGAGACTGCCTCAGTAATTGACTCACAGGGGGCATGGCCAGGGAGGAGTAGTGGCACAGAGAGACTAAAAAGGGAGAGCAGCATTAAGGCAACTAATCTCTACATGCAAGAAGTGAGTTAAAGCAAAAGAAGAGAAAAGAGACCATTATGGTTCTCTAGGGAAGTGGCCAAGGTGGTGAAGGAAAAAGAGTGACATTCAGAAGGTACTGTAGAAGGGAATGTAAAAGGAGGAAGACAGGGAGGTATACCAAGTAAAGCAGGGAAAACAGGAAAGGCAGTGAGGGGAGCAAAGGCACAGATAGATGAAAGGATAGCCAAGAACACAGCTAAAGGGCATAAGACTTTCCTTAGGTACTGTACATAAGTGAGAAAAGGAAAGCAAGGAAGAGATAGTGAGGATAAGGAGGCCGGCAGGGGAGACTGTGCAGAAGAGAACCAAGAGAAAGCAGACATCCTCAACAGGTACTTTTGGTCTAGCTTCACAGTGGAGAGCAGGAGATGGACCACCAGCGAGCTTCAGGAACAAGGTGGGGGAAGTGGACACAAGTTCATTTTTGGAGGAAAGAGTCCTAAAGGGACTTGCAGCTCTGAAAGTGGACAAAGACATGCAACTAGATCTGATATACTTAAGGATACTAAAATGAGGTCAACTCCATTCCTGAATTTGGACTAACACCCAATTCTTACATACATCCATACATTTTAAGAGCAGGGGGTCTGGAGAACCTGATGTCAGCATGCATGGAGTCAAGAAGAGAGATAATACTGTAATCTGATGAAGTCTCAGTGTTGTGGACTTTCAACAGTTCATACCAACTCCCGAACAGTATTTCCATGCTGGGCAGTGCTGCTGATTCACCTATATTGTTTATATCTTTCAAGCCTGATAGGAACCTAGGAAATTCCAGACAGAAAAAGACCAAGGGTTCATCATATGTTTGTCTAGTGTTATACAGACAACTGCAGCACACAATAGCATGTCAAATAGATGTAGTCAGTGTTTAATCATAAATGCCACCAGACAATTTTATGGCATGTGGCTCTACAGAGGGGAAAACCACTAGTGGCAGAAATCTTGGGGAACTTATAAGTTATGTGATCCAACTTTTTATATTGTCTTGCGCATACAGCACAGACAATATATTAGGATTGCTTGAAGTGGAAGAGCAGGTTATGGAGGCGCAGTCATTGTTGCGGCCAGTGGTGCCACTGCTTTTTCGGGCTTGGCTGTGTGGCACGAATGAGATTGCACGCTGTCTGTGACAGCAGTTGCAAAGAGTGCCACCAACTTGAAATGTTTTAGCCACTGCAAAAAGGGAGCTCCACCTCATTGCAGGGCGTGCCTTCTGTGGTGTTACATTTCAATGGGACATGGCAGCGGCTGTACCATCCACCTCTCACAGTCCCCAGCAAAGCCGACGTCGGGGGTGCCCAATCCCCATGTCAGCATCATCATGCCCCCCCCTCCAGGTCATTTGCCAATGGGGAGCCCAGTCCTCATTGGCCTGTGCACAATCATCATGTCCTGTGCCAGTTGTTTGCCGAGGGGGATGCCCAATCCCCTCGGCATCATTCCCCCCCCCCCGTCAAACACCCTTTTTTATTTGTCGATGGGGTGCCCAATCCTTATCAGCTCCAATCCCTCCACCCCAAAACATGCAGGTGGCACACTAGGAGCCCACCCCAGCAAGCCAAATGTACCTGTCAAAAGAAAAAAACCTTCCTGCGATGTTTCATTTTTTTTTGTAACCTGTAAAGTAGAAAATTATCCCTCGCTGTCTGTGGCCTCCTCCCCCAACCCGGGCCCACCCACTGCATACCCCACCTCCCCGCACACACTCTTCACCCATACTTACCTCCGGAGCCCAGCACCATGATCTTCTGTAGACTGGGAACACGTCTGCACTCTTCAAAGCCAACCGCGAACTGAAGAAATGCCGGTAAGCTGTATAATGGCATAAACAGGGGTTTTTCAACTTTGGTGCATATCTCGGGCATTTTGGGGAATTTTTGAACCACATTTTCAACATGGGGTTATTGGGCCCCTCCTCATGAATTCAGTCACTGTCATGGTGTTATTCAGTCCCACAAGGTGATTTCGCGGTCACTGCGCGGAATCACCTTTCAGGACTGATTAACGAAATGACAGTGCCACTGTTCATGAGGTGGGTTCTCAAAAAGCCTATGTTGCAAATTTGGTGAAAAAATACAAAAATTATTGTTTTACAAGTGTGCGTTGTGCAGTTTCCACGCACGCTCATAACTTCGCGAATCTGTAATATTTTCACTCCAGATTTTCAACATTGACATCTCTTCACACCTCCTTATCAATGGTGCAGCTGACATTTTAATGTGGTGCAGAATGGTGCAGTCACTGTGGGAAATCAACGTTTTGGGGTTTTATTATTTTCTGTAGTATAATTTAGGTTATGTTAAGTTAGTAATTTGGTAATTTTAGGTATCTAGTTGGGTTAAATCTCATAAGTGGTTGATTTTTAGGAGTACGATATCCTGTTTTTAGATTGCTTAGTTTTGAGTGCTGGGCTAGGTTGTGGATTTATGAGATGTGTCTACCTGTTACCCCCCCCCCGGTCGTGCGCTACTCAGCCTCTGCTCTTTGCTTCCTCCTTTTCATACCCCTCCTTTGGTTTTTTCTATCTATCAACATTGTCGGGCCTTAGGTATTGCCCGCAGGAGGGGGGAAGTGGTGGGGGGGTGAACAGTGGAGGCTGGAGGAACGGGGCGCTCTCATTAGGGTGATTAAGCCCAGGAGACGCCCTGGGGCGAAGTGGAGCCTGGAGCGTGGACCATCTTGTTTGGTCCCCATACCCAAGGGCACCATCATTAGTGATGGGTAGGTAGCCAGGGCAGCCCAGGAGTTTTGTCCAACCTGGGCACTGTTGTGCAATGCCAGATCTGTCCGAACAAGACTGCTGTGATTTCAGATCTTGTTGACGCAACAGATCTGGCTTGCATCACCAAGACCTGGCTGGATGATAATGCAGGACCAATACCTGAGGCCGCAATTCCAGCCGGGTATACGGTGATACATCGCCCGAGGTTGGACCGCGGTGGGGGGGGCTGTGGTCTGTTTTAAGACCAAATTGGCATTCACTAGTGTTCCAGTTGAGGAGACCATCTCTTTTGAATGTGCTGTTGTAGCAGGTGTGGGCTATCGGATTGCTCTCATCAACCGGTCACCTAGAGATGGGAAGCAATTCCTTAAGGAAGTAGCAGACTTCATCGTCGACATGGCTTTTGAGTCTCCCAGGCAGATGGTCCTGGGTGACTTTAATGCCTGGATCAATGACAAACTCTCGCAATTTGGACAACACTTCCTCCAGTTAATGGATTCACTAGGCCTAACACAGGTGGTTACCACTGCCACACACAAAGGTTGCCATTCTCTTGATTTGGTCTTCCTGCTGGGGATAGAGGCTTCTGATGTGGGGGTGGAACCAGTCAGCTGGTCCGATCACTACACTGTGAGATTCAATTTTGGCACCCCACCTTGTAGGCCAACCCCTGTGGAGATGGTCAAGTATCACCCTTTGCGGAATATTTCTTCCAATGGCCTTGCTGCGGTCCTTGACCTATCACAATTCCCCATGCATTGCAGTGATCCAGAGGCAATGGTTGTGGCCTATAATAATGCCATCACCTCTGCCCTGGATTCTATTGCTCCAGTTCGTGTGCGTCTTCTCTCCCTTCGACCTTGGGCTCCATGGTTTGATGGGGCCTTGAGGGAGTTGCGGCTACTTGGACGCAGGTTAGAATGTTGTTGGCGGAAATCTGGCCTGTATGCCGACCACCTTAGACTGTTAGAACACTATCAATTCTATCGGTCGGAAATTTCTCGTAAGAAGGCAGAGTTCCTGTCCAGGGAAATTTCTGCCGCTCAGAACCTACCAGCTCAGCTGTTCAGAACTGTGGACAGATTGTGCAACCCAACCTGTCTACAGCTCTGTAGAGAGTTTTCACAATTACAGTGTGATGAGCTTGTTCGGTTCTTTGCTGATAAGGTGGCTGACATTAGGTCAGAGATCCATTTGACATATTCTATGTGGGTTGCTATTGGTCAGGACTTGGTCACCACCCCTTCATTTTCCTGGAGTACCTTTGACCGCCTGGAAATTGTGGCTGTTATTCGGATTGTCCAAGGGTTGCACCCTGCCTGCTGTAGTTTAGATCCAGGCCCTACTTTCCTAATTTTGGGGTGGGGGGAGTCCATTCTCCAGGTTCTAGCACAGATACAGTAGTCTGGTGCTCCCTTGACTCAGGTGAATATCCCTGTTCCTTGAAAGAGGCAGTGGTGACACCCTTGTTGAAGAAAGCTTCTTTGGACCCAGACTGTCTTGCTAACTACAGGCCTATCTCGAACCTCCCCTTTGTGGGGAAGGTGATCGAGAAAGTAGTGGCAGCCCAGTTGGAGAACCATTTGACCATCCATAGCATCTACAAGCCTCTCCAATCAGGTTTTCGAAAGAGGCATAGTACCGAGACTGCACTGGTTTGGGTGCTCAATGATTTCCTGATGGCGAGAGACCAGAGAAAATGGTTCATTTTGGTACTATTAGATCTGACATCAGCATTTGACACTGTTGACCATGGGGTCCTACTGGAGCGCCTGAGATGTATTTGTGGGCTTTCTGGGATTGTTCTCAGATGGTTCACTTCATACCTCACTGGAAGAACTCAGAGGGTGGTTTCAGGGTTTTTTTTTCTCTGATCCCATCTCTCTATTTTGTGAGGTTTCTCAGGGCTCTATATTGTCCCCCATGTTGTTTGTGATGTACATGCTTCCCCTTGGAGACATTGTGAGATGGTATGGGCTAAGGTTTCATTGTTATGCAGATGATACCCAGCTATATCTGTCCTTTGCACCCGACCAGGATGGAGCTATCTCAGTATTTAACAGCTGCTTCAATGAAATCCAGGACTGGATGAGGTCCAGTTAGCTGAAGTTGAACTCTGGGAAGACGGAGGTGTTGGTATTGGATCCGGATTGCCGGATAAGGGGACCTGGGGCAGGCTCCCCATCTGGACTGTTTTTTGGGGATGTCAAGCTACAGGTCTCTGAATGGGTGCAAGACCTGGGGGTGATATTAGATGTGGGTCTGACTCTTTGGTCCCAGGTGTCAACGGTGGTTAAGTTATCTTTCTACCATCTAAGAAACATCGCTAGGATCAAGCACCTTGTTCCGTCCGGTGATCTGCCAACCTTAATCCATGCCTTTGTGACCTCACGCCTAGGCTATTGCAACTTGCTTTACTTTAGGCTTCCAGGGGTTGATATCTGCCACTTGCAGCTGGTGCAGAATTCCGCAGCTCGGGTGTTGATGGGCATTCCTAGATCTTCCCATATTACATCAGTGCTGCGGGAACTGCACTGGTTGCCAGTTCAGTGGCGGATCACCTTCAAAGTCGGATTACTGACTTTTAAAGCCCTGCATGATCTGGGCCCTGATTACCCGAAAGAACTCCTGATCCCTTATCAACCTGTGAGATCACTCCGCTCAGCTGATGAGGGGTTGCTAGAGATTCCAAGGGTGATTTTAAAATCTGCTGGGGCCCGTGCTTTTATGTTTGTGGCCCCTTCCCTTTGGAATTCTCTACCCCGTCGGATTAGGGAGTGCGCGACTGTGGGGAGTTTTAAACAGGCTTTGAAATCCTTCCTGTGGGAAAAAGCTTATGGTTTTACTGTTCATTGATCTGTTTCTGTTTGGTTTTATAATGTTGATTTCTGTATTTTTATCTTATTGTATTGCACCTTGATATTTGAAAGGCGCATAATAAATAAAGTATTATTATTGTTATTATCATTCAAGACAGATTAACAAAATCACAGGAACACTGTTCATGAGCAGAGGTTCCAAATGCTTTCATGAGGTGGGGTCACAAAAAGGTCATGTTTTAAAATTTGGAGTGCAAATACCAACAAATGCCCAGGGCATTAGGGTTTCTAACCATTACATCCCACCCTGTACAGACTAACAGGCATCAGGGGTGTGTCTTTGGATTGTCTGCTGTAGTGCTCACGCCATTGGTCCTCCACCCCCACCCTGCAGCCACTGACAGGCATCAAGGTGTGCGTTGGACTCTTCAACCCCAAAGTTCAACCCATTCTTCTATGCTGCACCCATTTCAATGTATTTCCTTATGAAATGGGGTGAGCATAAGGCTCGATGACCCCAAGGCACAACGTGACACTTGTCAGACTCTGCAGGGTAGGGTGAGGTGAAATGGCATGAGCGTTATGGCCAGCGACCCAAACACACACCCCAATGCCTGTCAGTCTCTGCAGGGTGGGGTGGAGTTGACATCGGTTCTATACTTCACTGCTATTCCTATCATGCATCTCTCTAACTCCTGCATTACCAATGCCAACACCAGCGAGACAACATTCGGTATTGACAAATGCTTTTTCTCTCCAGGCACAATAATTATACTGTAAAATGTGGCTCGCTTGGCTTTCCTTTCCCCAAGGACAGAATTTAAATGCCCAACCAGGTAATGTTATTCTTTGCAAGGAACTGATTGAACTTGAGTTTAAAGACTCAACACTCCCAACTTGCACCATTTACTTTGCAAGCTTGTTTCTTAGCTTTAGCACTCTCTGGGAAAATTAATCCTTCCTCGCATTACCAATAATTATATCCTTCCTTAAGGAACTGCTGACTAGTGCAGTACATAATGTTCAAATTCCAACAGAATGGAATGCTATGGAATTTCAGAACAATCTACTTATTCTGCAGAATACAGTCAGAAGTGGAGTTGTGAAATTCCAAAAATGAAATTTAAACTAAAGATCTCTAAGTCACTGTTTACGTAAACCATGTATTTGGTTTCTGCCAACTGCAGAAAATTACTTGATGGTTTACATGGGACAGGCCACTCAACACCAAGCAGAGGACCCCAAAACAGTGTTCAGACAGTACTCGAACAATGACCATGGCTGTGAGCCACCACCACGCACACACCCACCACACACTCCTGACTGCCACCCCATGGGCACCCCAATGCATAGCCACCGACATAAGGGATGGACACCACCACAGTGGGACACACCACAGCACACAGTAGGGAACCACGGAAGCACAACATGTGCCCCTCTCATGCACACAACACACTGGGCCACTGCAGCATGGCTCCACACACTACCTGCAAAGCAGACACAGACACAGACAGGAATGTTAGAAAATATTTATATAACAGGTAACTGTTTACAAATATAACAGGGGTTGGGAAATGGTAGGTACAGCAAGGGAAGGGGACAGGGAACAGGGACTGTACAGCAGGAGGGGGGAACTGTAGAGGAAGGGGCAACAGGGTAAACAGGGGCAAACAGCAGCAACATCAGTGATGGCTCCATCTTGCCACCCCACCAAGCTGTTGCTCACTCTGCTCTGCTGCCAACATTCTCCGTATGGCAACAACCTCCTGCAGGATACTGGAGACCACTAGCAGTGTCTGCTGCATGAGACGGCACAGTGTTCTTTGTGGCGCTCTCCACGCCAGATGCTGGACACCTACTGCAAGGGACATGACAGGTGATCAGTGAATGGCCCAAGGAACCATGCTCAATCACAGTGCACAATAGACAGTGGGACCACACACCCCTGGAGGGCCCGGAATGGACAACTGCAAGGGGGCGGGTCAACACCAGCCAGCAACACGGCACACCACAGCGTTGCATCGAGGTGTTCCCCACCGCACAATGGCCACACTACTGCACAGTGACAGTCACATGGCACACTGCCCCAGCAGCACCGCAGCAACAATGGTGGCAGCCGGGCACACACCCACCCCACCAACAGCCAGCATGCATGTCCAATGGATGCACCACAGTGGCATGCATCACGCACAGTTGCATGCATTGTGCCTCATAAGCACCACGGAACAGCACAGGCCATATACCGGTATTGCAACCATGACAGGTAAGTGGTGGATGCCGCAGCAGCACACTGGGAGCAGACAGCACTGCAAGGTGGGACGGACCAGGGAGATGCTGCCACTGACATTCTGTGCTGTCCATGTTCACAGGAGGTAACATGTTGGCACAGGAGGAGGGCGACGAGTGGGGGCCTGCGCAGAAGCACAGGCCCAACTTCATGAAGGATGAGAGAGATGCCCTGTTTGAGGCCCAGCTCAACAGGGAGGCCCTGCTGAGCATTGCCACGGGCACAACACAGGACAGAGCTGTTGCATGGGAGGAGGTGGCGACCTATGTCAACCAGCACGGCAGCCACCAGCGATCGGTGCAGGAGTGCTGCAAGAAGGTTGGGACTGACAGGTGGTGCATAAAGGAGAGGGTGGCAGCCATCAGAGCGTCCTGTAATGCCACTGGAGGAGGGCCAGCAGATGCACCCACACTGATGCCAACGGAGGAGTTGGTGGCAGCCACCATCCGCCACACCTCAGTGGAGGGTGTGCCTGGAGGAGGCTTCCAGATGGGTGGCAGCCCATCACTGCATGGTATGTATGTCAGCCACACACAGCTGGTGACTCAGAGGGTGTGTACATGGGCGTGCTGGTGTGCATGAGGCCATCCTCCATGTCATGGACATGTGTGCACACCCACGTGCATGCCATGCTGCAGGACGTATGTGGCAGCCGTGTACGGGGGGCACATGTGGGCAATGTATCACTGACACGCCATCCTTCTCTTGCAGCACCAGCACACCTCTGTGCAAAGGATGGGGTGCCAGCAGTGGCAGTGGCACCTGTGGACACTGACATGGCCCTGGAGGATGGACCATCAACATCCACTGGCATCCAGGGGCCCGACGGGCTGCAGATCAGCACCACGGTGCCTGTAGGTGTCCTTGGCCTAGGGTCGGACGAGGCCCTGGATGTGATCCTGCAGGATGCCAGCCTTGGTGTCCTGTGTGCAGAGACACAGATCGGGGAAGGGTCCGACTCCAGCGATGACTTCATACACCTCCTGGACAGCATGGGCAACGTTGCGAGTGTGTTGCCCCTGCTGGCAGCACAGCCAGTTACTGCGTTCAGTGCAATGCCAGCATGGGCACAGCTGCCTGCCACCACTGCGGGTGTGGTGGTGTGCGTTGCCATGGATGTGACCTGCATTGGTGGTGGTGTGACTGTGCAGGTGCAGGGTGGCGTACAGCGGCTGGACGGCGACGGCAGCAGGCTGCGGGTGTCACCAGGCAGCCAGACACAGGGTCCACGGCCAGTGCGCCTGCCATACCCATTCCTCCTGCAGACCCTACTGAGCAGCATCCACCAGAGAGAGGGGCTGTGCAGCGTGGCAGATCACCCCCAGATGATAGGCATCCCACCCAGGAGCCCCAGGATGCAGACCGTCTGGCTGAGCACACCTGACTGCTGAGGGCGTCTGTTCAGCAACAGGTGCTGCTCGCTACTGGGGTGCGTGCACTGTGTGCAGAGTTGCACCAGTTAGCCGAGCAGCAGGACAGGGGCACTGCGCAGATCCTGGAGGGGATGCAGCGCATGCAGGAGGCCACAATTGCATCCTTGGATTGCATTGCCAGTGCAATTGTGGATGGCTTTGTGTTGCTAGCTGCCACAGGGTGTGGACATGCATAGGAGACACCCAGCGGTGTGTTGTCCACCCCATGGACCCGGTGTCGGGCAACCCCATCACAGTCAATGCCATGTGTGGATGTAGGCAACCCTGGCACACCCAGGGCTGGCTTGTTTGGGTGCCTGCACACCCCTGTGAGGGCATGGTCCCGGTCCCGTGCTTCCTTCCCTGGGGGCTGTTGGATGCTCCCTTGGCTGATGCATGGCCTGTGGCTGCTGATTGGCCCTGGTGCAGCTGTCCCTGTTGCCATGGTGGCCATGGTACCATGCGGCTGCCCTGATCTGTGTTCTGCCCTGACTGCAGTCTGCAGCTGATGCTCTGTGCGCACATGGGCAGTGTGTGTGCACCATACCAGTGGTGGCACGCCTGTGTGTAATGTCGCATGCTGCCTGTGTGTGTGCATGCCCGGCTGCTGGACCATGTGGCATGGGTGTGATAAGGGCAGTCTAGCACAGGTTGTACCTATGCACTGGTGCCATACATCTGATCCACGCCACATTCTAATGCCTGGGTGGGTGGGTGCGTGCGTGCGTCTGTGTGTGTGTGTGTTGCTGTGTGTGGCTGTGTGCCACTGACTCCTTTACCCTCTACATCGTGCCTCTGTGTGTGCATGCCCCTCGCCATGCATGACCCTGCATGTGTGCTGTACTTGTCTGTGTGGCCCATGCATGTGTACCACACCACCTACCTGCGTTCGCCAAAGTGTTTCTGTGCGACAGTGTCATGGTGCTGTCATGCCTGCTGCTGGAGTCAGGGGGCCCTCTGCCCAGGGGGTGGCTGTCCACCACCCTCAGGCCCACTGTCTCTGTCATCCCCACTACTGTTGCCCTCATCTGTCTCGACAGCTATTCCACGGTCAATGGCCATGTTGTGCAGTATGCAGCAGGCCAGGAATAGGCCGCAGACTTTCAAGGGGCTGTACTGTAGGGCAACTCCTGATCTGTCTAGGCAATGGAATTGTGCCTTCAGCATGCCAAAGACGCACTTGATTACGTCGTGCGTGCTAGCATGTGCCTCGTGATACCGTTCCTCTGCTGGGGATACTGGTCACCGGTAGGGTGTAAGAAGCCAGGGCCTCAGCGGGTACGCGCTGTCACCTGTGCAGAGAATGACATACCCTATGCTATTCTGTGCTGCACCCCTTGCCTGTCCCTGGTGCCCATGCCACCATGCACACCCTGCCCACCCCCATCCTTAGGTCTGCTATGCCCATCGCCCCTTGCCCATGCCATACTCACCCACTAGGTGGCCCATGGGGATAGCATCACATTCAAACCTGTGGCACAGCACAGAGCTGTGCCAGATGAATGTGTCCTGTGCACTCCCAGGGTGTGTGGCACAGACATAGATGATGTGCCCCATGGCATCACACACTACCTAACAGTTGATGCTTGGGCTCCACTTCCTGTTGATGTACGCCATTCCCTCAAGACCAGATGGCATGTGGATGCCCATGTGGGTGCAGTCAATGGCCCCAATCATGCTGAGCATGCGTGACACCCTGTGGAAGTCCTGCATGTTTGCTGTACGCTCCACCTGTGTGCTGGGGAAATGGATGAATTCCAAAGCATGTGGCAGCAGAGCATTGAGGAACTGTGTGAGGAGGTGGGACGTGGCTGACTGAATGATGTCCATGGTGTCCCCTGTTGGTCACTGGAAGGTGCCCGTGGCAAGCAGGCACATGACGGTGGTCACCTTGATCTCCACGGACATGACGTGACCCGGTCTGGTGGGTGCCTGCATCTCCTCACTTCACAGCTTGCAGAGCTGGCTCAGAATGGCCCTGTTCAGGTGGTACCTGCCCACGATCTCTGTGTCACTATAGTTCTCAAAGGTGATGCAGGCACGGTACCACCTGTGTCAGGCATACCACCTACAGGCCCTTTGTCGGCCAAGTAGCTGTTCCTCCTGCCTTCTCACACCCCTCATTACCGCCTCCATCAGGAACAGTGCACTCTCCATCACCCCTTCATGCTAGTGTCCCCCTGGGCAGTTCGCTGCTGTCTATGTGCCACTCTGGTACACTGTTTTTCTGTGTGTGTGTGTGTGTGTGTGTGTGTGTGTGTCTCTCTCTCTCTCTCTCTCTGTCTCGCTCTCTCTGCCCCTGTCTCCTTCTCCCACACCACCTCTCTGTCTCTCTTCCTCTGTGTCTGTTCTTGTGTCTGTCTGTCTGTCTGTCTTGCTATCTCTCACTCTGTCTCTCTCACACACTTTTGACGCAACTGCTGTCTGTGTGTTTGCACCCTGTTTTTATAGGAGCAAGTCTGGTTGGTGCATCTTCGGGTTGCTCCACACTTGCGCCATGGGTTCAAGGCTGAATATATCATTGCACTGCATATTCATGGGACTGCCCCCTGCACTTGCACTGCATATATTATAGTTGCACATTGGCGCAATGGGTTTTTCTCTGTGCCATGGCTCCCATGGAGTGTCGCTCCTCAGCGCATCTCTGTACTTGTGCAGGTGCAACTCAATTGCGCCATGCCAACCCCTCTGAATATCCGGGCCCCTTTTCCATAGTTGTGCACCATACCTTCATTTTCCCTTATTTTGCTTTCCTTTTTACATATTTTACCTGTCTTTCTGTTGTCCTGGGATGACTGAAATCTAAGCCATTAGCAGATCGCCCACGAGGCTATGAGCATTATGGGACCACCCACAGTGCTGTGCACTACCACATTCTTAGGTGACTGATGGCCCTTTTCTTTCTTCTTTCATTGCTGACTTGCAGATGGACAGACTGACAAGGGGGTTTCCTGCTCACACTGCTCAGTTCCCTCTTACTGTTAGTGCTTTCTAGTAAGTGGTGTCTGAGTGTGTCTGGAGGTCATGATCTAAAGTTATATTCTGAACAGAGTCAAAGTTATACCTCCCAGCTGAGGAATCACAAGGTGGTTGCTTTGGAGAATGCCCTTTTTACTGTTGCCTTGCATTTATTTACCTGCTGCATTGCTGGGAGCAGCTCCACAAAACTATTATGATAAAGTTTGGGCTGTTTGTTAATGTATAAACTCCCTGCATTCATATTTATTTCAGGAGTTAGGAATTAAAAAAAAAACATATGCCAAAAGCCTTTGACTAAACAGATTCTTGTTAGGGTTTAATTAAATAAACCAGAATTGCTAGTAAGAAATGCTGCACATTGTATAGGAAACAGATTTCCATTACAGATTTCCATTGTCTGCTTCAGTATTAACTAATATTATGCAATGACAAGGAAAGAATCCTGAGCTCTGATTGGTCAATGCGTGCCTGAGACAAAGATGTAATCTGAGCATAACATCACTGATTGTCATCAGTAAAAACAAGCATTTTTCAATGCCGAATGTTTGCTTGCTGGTATTGGCATTGGTAGTGTAGGAGTTAGAGAGATGCATAATACGAATGGCAGTGAAGTATTGAACTGAAGCCAACCCCACCACCACCCTGTAGAGACTGACAGGCATTGGGGTGTGCCTTTGGGTCGTCAGGCATAACAGCCATGCCATTTCACCACACCCTACCCTGCAGACACCGACTAGTGTCACGGTGTGCCTTGGGGTCTTTGGGCCTTATGCCTACTCCATTCCATAAGGAAATACGGTGAGGTAGGTGCAGTATAGGAGAATGGGGTGAACTTTGGGGCCGTCGAGTCCAAGACACACCTCGATACCTGTCACTGGCTGCAAGGTGTGGGTGGGGGTGGAAGTCACATTCCTGATGCCTGTCAGTCTCTACAGGGTGAGGCGTTATGGTTGGAAACCCTAACGCCCCAGGCATTCATTGGTATTTTCACTCCAAATTTTCAACATGGGTTTTTTGTGACCCCGACCTCATGAACAGTGGCAATATCAGTTTGTTAGCTGAAAGCTGATTTTGCACAACGACTACGTCTTTTGGCACCACGGGTGCAAAAACACACTTTGAACAGGATGTGAAAAATGACAGCTGTACTGTTCATGGGGAGGTGCAAAAAATGGCAATGTTGAAAATCTGGAGGGAAAATATAAAAAAACTGAAGTCAAGAGCGTGCATAGAAACTGCAAAATGCATACCCGTAATGTAATTAGTTTGGGGATTTTGTACAGCAGATTGTCAACATAGGCATTTTGGGACCTCCGCTCATGAACAGTGTCACTGTGATTTTCTTAAATCTGTCTTGAACACTGATTTCCCACAGCGACAATACATTTCTACGCCGGAAGTGCAAAAACACATTTTGGCCAGGGTATGAAAAATGACAGCTGTACTGTTCATAAGGAGGTGTGGAAAAATTTCAGTATTGAAAATCTGGACTGAAAATAGTACAAATTCGTGAACTTACGAGGGTGCATGGAAACTGCGCAAAGCACACTTATAACATAGTAATTTTATGGACTTCTGTCACCAAATTTTCAACATCCATTTTAAGACCACTGCTCACGAACAGTGTCACTGTGATTTTCTTAATCTGTCCCGAACATTGATTTCGCACACCGACTGCTTTATTGTGCGCAACATGCGTGAAAACACATTTTGGACAAGATCTGAAAAATGACAGCTGTACTGGTCATAAGGAGGTGTGGCAAAATGGCAATGTTGAAAATCTGGAGTGAAAATATTAAACATTTGTGAAGTTAAGAGCGTGCATAGGAACTGCGCAACGCATGCTCATAAAACAGTCATTTTTGGGAATTTTTTCACCAAATTTTCAATATAGGGTTTTGATGGGACTACCTCATGAACTGTGATACTGTCATTTCATTACTCAGTCCCGAAAGGTGGTTCCACGCAGTGACCGCAAAATCACCTTTCAGGACCAAATAACAAAATGACAGTGACTGAGTTCATGAGGTGGGGCCCCAAGAACCCTACATTGACAATTTGGTGAAAAAATTCCCCAAAATGGCTGAGATAAGCAACAAAGTTGAAAAAAAACACATGTATGCCATTATACAGCTTACCGGCATTTCTTCAGTTCGTGGTCGGCTTTAAAGAGTGCAGATGTGTTCCCGGTCCACCGAAGATCGTCACGATGGGCTCTGGAGGTAAGATGGGTCAGGGGGTGTGGAGAAGCAGGGTGCACAGAGGGTGGGGCGGGTTCTGGGGAGGGGGCAAGAAAGTCAATGAGGGACCTTTTTTTTTTACAGGTTTTTCTTTTTATTTAGGAAGATGACGCGACTTTTGCCACACTGGGGTGGGCTCCTGTGTGGCAGCTGGAAAGTTATTGGGGGGTGGAGATGATCAGATTGGGCATCCCGTCAGCTATACTGACTTTGCCACGCTTGGGTGGACTCCCAGCGTGGCACCTAGAAGTCTGTGTTTTTTTGGGGGGGGTACTGTGGAGCCGATGGGTGATTAGGCACCCCCATCATCCATAAGGACTTTTGCCATGCTGGGGTGGGCTCCCAGTGTGGCACCTCTAAGTCTGTTTGGGGGGGCAGTGGAGCTGACGGGGGATTGGGCGCCCCCGTCGGTCATACAGTGTGCAGGGTGTGGATGGGAGCACATGATCACGCTGGGGTGGGCTCCCAGCATGCTACATAGTGTTCAGGGGGGGAGGGGGGTGATGAATGGTCTATGACAGTTCGGATGCAGTGCTGACGTACGTGTAGGCAGTTTGCATACTGCCAACGGCAGAATGCAAATTGCTTACATGTTACCACCGCTGATTGTGGCGGTGTTTTCTTCAGAACTGTATGCCACTGCATCTGAATGGCTGTCATAGACAGCTTGGACATTCATTGGCTTTGTGCAGTCACACCTGCAAAAGGGAGCAGGGCATCGGGAGTGGGGGAGGCACACCTACGAAAACTTGTATGGTGGCACTATGTTTCTTGCACATGCGTGCAAGCAAACATAAAAATCACTACACATGCAGATGTAAGGAGACAGAAAAATGATTTACTGTACCCACAATTCCTTACTATGTAAATTAGTATACAGCCTATTTCTATACTCACTACAGAAATAGGCGACTGCAACTCTCAGTAAAGAAATCATGTCAGTTATCAGTGTGTGCACAATGCATCATTTTGAAAATAAACATCTGAGATCTTATATTGTTGTAACCACTACAACAAGCATTTATCAGTGCTGAATGTTGATTGCTTATATGTGCTGTTTAGGTATTTGGAAGTGAAAGTACCATGCCTAAGAACTGTCATGTGCCACCCCCCAAGACATCCACTGTGTCTTTCTGTTCGGTATTCACAGAACAGGAGGAGGAGGGGCAAGGGCCATAGCAGTACAGCAGTTGCAGAGGCGTGAAGAAGTGGACAATAGTCCATTGACAGGCAGAAGAATCCTGCAGAAGATGAGTAAATTGAAGGTGGACAAAGTGATGGGACCAGATGGCATACACCCAAGGATATTAAAAAAAACTGTGAAGAGAAATAGTAGTACCTGTGGCAGCCATGTTCACTGAGCCATTCAACACAGGGGTGGTACCAGAGAATTGGAGGAGGTCACATGTGGTCCGTCTATACAAATCCAGCAGTAGGGAGGAGGTGGGAAACTAAAGGCTGGTCAGTCTCACTTCAGTAGTGGGGAAGATCATGGAGACATTGGTTAAAGAAAGGATAGTGGGGCATCTAGAAGCCATCGGAGCCCAGGACCATAGGCAACATGGATTCACATTGGGGAGGTCATGTCAGACAAATCTGGTTGATCTCTTTGACTGGGTGACAAAGGAAGCAAATCAGGTGGGGCAATGGACAACGCTTACCTTGATGTAAGCAAAGCCTTTGACACCATCCCACATAGGAGGCTGATAAAGTAGCTGAGTAGGCTGGGCATGGGGGAAAGGGTAGTAAACTGGGTTAGAAACTGGGTAAGAGACAGAAGGCAGAGAGTGGTGGTAAATAGGGAGTAGTCTGGGGAGGGGGGGTGACCAGTGGGGTGCCGCAGGGATTGGTCCTGGGGCCAGTCTTGTTCAATGTCTTCAAAGGCAGGACTGCATGTTTGCAGATGACACCAAGATCTGTAACACAGTGGATACCCCAGAGGGGGAGGAGAAAATGAAGAGGGACCTGGGGAAGTTTGAGAAATGGTCTGAGGACTGGCAACTGAAGTTTAATTCAAAAAAGTGCAAAATTATGCACCTGGGACACAGAAACCCTGGGGAAAGGTACAGGATGGGGTTGGGAGTTGCTGACAGTCACAAAGAAGGAAAGGGACCTGGGGGTTCTTATTTCAGATGACCTGAACATGTCAAAGTGGTAAGGCAGCTGGGAGGGCCAGTGACATGCTGGGATGCAAAGGCAGGGGTATCACCAGCATAAGGAGGGAGGTAGTGATGCCATTATAAAAAACCATGGTCAGGCTTCACATGGAGTACTGTGTGCAGTTCTGGAAGTTGCACCTTCGTAAGGATATTAACAGGCTGGAGACAGAAACATAGAAACATAGACTTTGACGGCAGATAAGGACCGCTAGGCCCATCTAGTCTGCCCATTTCCCTACCTACAGGATAGGCCGCAGATCCTAGTTAACCAACAGCCTATATCTT
The DNA here is from genome assembly GCA_016271365.2 of Neoceratodus forsteri. Lineage (NCBI taxonomy): Eukaryota > Metazoa > Chordata > Ceratodontiformes > Ceratodontidae > Neoceratodus > Neoceratodus forsteri. The sequence continues at coordinate 920,584,229 of CM057450.1, read as the reverse complement.
CCTGCCCCCCACAAGAATTGCCTTATGTCTGTCCCATGCATTCTTGAATTCTCCCACAGTTTTAGACCCCACAACTTCCTCAGGAAGGCTGTTCCATGCATCCACTACCTCTCTGTGAAATAATACTTCCTCACATTGCCCTGAACCACCCTCCTTCTATCTTTAAATTGTGTCCCTTGTTCTTGCAAGTCTCTTTTCTGAAAGATGCTACCCTCTTGGACTTTGTTGATTCCCTTGAGGTACTTGAAAGTTTCTATCATGTCCCCCCTCTCCCTTCTTTCCTCAAGGGTATACATATTAAGCTCCTTTAGTCTCTCCTCATACGGCTTCTCTTGCAGACCCTGCACCATTTTAGTTGCCCTCCTCTGGACTGCCTCTATCCTGTCTATGTCCTTGATGAGATGGGGTCTCCAGAACTGGACACAGTATTCCAGATGGGGTCTCACCAACTGTCTGTACAGAGGGATAACAACTTCCTGTTTTCTGCTGCTGATGCCTCTCCCTATACATCCCAGTATACCCCCGGTCCTCTCTACTGCCTTCTCACATTGCTTGCTAACCTTAAGGTCATCTGATATGATTACCCCCAGGTCCCTTTCCTGTTTTGTTGTTGTTACTACCTCCCTACCCATTGTGTATTCTTCCCCTGGGTTCTTGTTTCCCAGGTGCATTATTTTGCACTTTTTTGCATTGAATCCTAGCTGCCATACGTCTGACCATTCCTCCAACCTTGCCAAGTCCCTTTTCATCCTTTCCACGCCTCCTTGTGTATCAACCCTGTTGCAGATCTTTGTGTCATCTGCAAAAAGGCATACTTTTCCTTCCAGTCCCTCTGCAATGTCACTGATGAAGACATTAAAAGGACTGGACCCAATCTGAACCCTCGGTACCCACTAGTAACCGCCCTTTCTTCAGAGTGGACTCCATTTACAATTACCTTCTGTGTCCTGTTGTCCAGCCAATGTTTTACCAGGCTACCACCCTGGGACCCACTCCCAGGCTGGTTAATTTGACTAATAATCTTTTGTGGGACTGTGTCAAATGCCTTGCTAAAGTCTAGGTAGGCCATGTCCACAGCCCTCCCTGGTCTACTACTTTGGTCACCCAGTCAAAGAAATCTATTAGATTCTGCCTGACATGACCTTCCCGCTGTGAACCCATGCTGCCTTGGATCCTGTGCTCCACTGACCTCTAGGTACTCAACTATTCTTTCCTTCAGAAGTGACTCCATCACTTTCCCTACCACAGAGGTCAGACTGACAGGTCTGTAGTTTCCTGCCTCTGTCTTGGTCCCACTTTTGTGAAGGGGGAATCACATCCGCCTTCCTCCAGTCCTCGGATACCACACCATCCTCCTATCATTTATTAAAAAGAGTAGCCAGTGGTTTCACTAGTTCCTTCCTTAATTCTTTTAGAATTCTGGGGTGAATTCCATCAGGACCCATTGCTTTGTCCACCTTCAGTTTTAGGAGTTCTTGCAGAACCCTTTCTTCTGTGAAAGGATTAGGATCGACCCCCCTATCAAGAGTGCTTCTGTTAATTGGATTAGGCACTTCCCCCTCCTCTTTTGTGAATACTGAGCAGAAATATTCGTTCAGTATTCCTGCTTTTTCACTGTCCCCCTCTGCCCACCCACCGTTCATTCTATTCAGCCTCACTATCCCTCCCTTTGTCTTTCTACGCTCGCTGATGTACCTATAAAAGGTTTTATCCCCCCTTCTTAACTGAGTTGGCTATCTTTTCCTCAGTTTGGGCCTTTGCTATTCTGACTTCCCTCCCTGCTTCTTTCTGCCTTAACTGGTACAGCTCTCTGTCCTGCTCCTTCTGTGTTTCCTTATACTTCCGGATTGCTATCTTTTTCTTCCTGACTTTCACAGCCACCTCTCTTGAGAACCATAGTGGCTTTTTCTTTCATTTTGATTTGTTTATTTGCTTCACACAAAGGCTTGTTGCCTCTGTGATGTCAGTTTTGATAATTCCCCATTGTTGCTCCACACCTCCTTCTAGCCTGTTTGCTAGTGCTTTTCTGAGGCACTCTCCCATCTTGCCAAAGTCAGCCCTCCTAAAGTCCAGGACCCTCACTTTTGTATGGCTTGACGCTGTAGCTGAGTTTAACGTGAGCCACACTGTTTGATGGTCACTTGTCCCCAGATGGCAACCCACTTCTAGATCTGAGATCCTCTCACTGTCCCCATTTGAGAGTATGAGGTCTAAGATTGCTCCCTCACAAGTGGGCTCCGAAACTAGCTGTCTAATGCCTGCCACCTGTAGGGCATCAAGAATGGCCTGCTCTTGGATGTGGCTGCAGCAAATGTGCTCCAGTTAACATCTGGCATATTCAGGTCTCCCATCAACAGTATCTCCTTTCTCTGCCATTCTAAGAATGCCTTCCATCATATCCTTGTCCATTCCTTCCCCTGACATGGGGTCTGTACACAACCCCTGTGCGGATTGGGTGCCTTTCCAGTCTCCAAGGTGACCCACAGTGCCTCCTCTCCCCTGTTTACTCTTTTGTTCAGTTGCTTTTATCCCTTCCTTTACATAGAGAGCTACTCCTCCCTCTTCTCCCTGCCTGTCTCTCCTGTAGGTTATGTACCCTGGTATGTTAACATCCCAGTCATGGTTCTCTGTGTACCATGTTTCTGTGACTGCTATGATATCCAGGCATCCCTCTTCCATTAAGGCCACCAGCTCAGGGAGCTTGTTGCCCAGACTACGGGCATTGGTACTCATTACCTCCATTTCTGATGGCCTTACCCCTTTGCCCCATCCCTGTCCTTCTTGCCTTTGTCACTTTCTCCATTTACCCCTGCCCTTCCCTATCGACACCTCCATGTTGGTGCTTGCCACACTTACCCGTGATTGTTTGGGGGCTAGGTTTTCCTGCTCCTTTCCAGTGCCTCCCCCCTTGGCTAGTTTAAAAGCTTGCCAATGAAGCATTTAAACCTATCACCTAGGATCCTGGTTCCCCTCCCGACAGATGCAGCCCATCATGCCAGTATAGGCTTGCATCACTCCAGGTGGACCCCCAGTCCCCAATGAAGCCAAATCCCTGAGCTCCACACCAGTTTTTCAACCACTGATTGAATCCCATGGTACGGAACACCCTAGCCTCTCCTATGCCATAGATGGGTAGCACCTCCGAGAAGGTTACCGTCAGTGCTACTTGACTAAGGCCCCTCCCAATTCCACAAACTCTTCCTGCACTTCTCTAATCCTTTCTTAGCCAGGTCATTTGTCCCTGGGTGGACAATGACATCCAGCTCCTCCCCTGTGCAGCTACTCTGGCAATCCTGAGGATTCGCTCCCTGTCCCTCCAAGCCATGGCGCCAGGCAGGCCTTTACCTCCTCTCCTTCCTTGCCCAGTTCTACCTTCCTAACAATGGAGTCCCCACCAGGAGTTGTTTTCTTCCCTGCAGGGTCCCCTGCCACCCTCCTGTGGGTCTCCTTTGTGGAGGTTCTCAGCATCCTCCTGGTCTCCACTGTGGGTGCCTCCATAGAGGAACCACACTTTGCCAGAATGGCATAGGAATTGTGGAGAGGTACAGCTGAGGGATGCGCTCTGTTCCACCACACTCACCTCCCTGAGCCCACTGTGGTCCAACCGCCCTCTTTCTTGGCAACCTCTGAGGCAACGGCAGTGGCACTGGTGGTCCCTGGATGGAAGAGGAGGTCCCACAAACCTGGCCAATTCAGCCTGGAGATGAGCAACCTCCTCCCTCAGCCCAGAGAGTTGCCTGCAGATGGGACAACACCGCATCCTCCAGAACATCTCCCAGAAGAGTGTTGCTCCACAGCCACTGCACTGCACCACCCAATCATGTCTTATTTCTGGCCTCAACTGTTTGCAATCCTTACTCTTTCCTCTGTTTTTTTTTCTCTCCTTACTTTCTGCCTGTGTGCCCTTTAAGCTCCTGATTGTCCTGTTCTGAGACAAGAATATCCTATATTTCTCAGTAGACCACTTACTTGTTCAGAGGCAGACCTCCAACAGCTAGAGGGGGCCGGAGAGCTACTCTTGCCCTTCTAGGATGGTGGGTCCTTGGTGGTTCTGTGATCACTCACTTCCTGCCCCTAAACAGGAAGTTCCTGTTGTCAGTCAAATCCTGTGCCTATAAAAATAGAACTAACTTTGGGTAGGGGGGTGGAGGGGAGGGAAGGAGGGCAATATAGTCCCAGCAGAGAAGTTCAGTCACACAGCAGTCCTTTCTCCTGGTTTCTTCTGCCAAGCTATTAGCAGAATCTTTCTAAGGCAGTCTTTAAATGTAGCTTCCTTCTAGCTGCGCCACTCCCCCTACTTACCAGATCTTTCTACAAGTAATTTAAACCTCACAGCAGTTAAGTCATTTCAGTCACCCGAGATTTACACCTAGATGACTTTTCAGTTACCCATTCAGTTCAGTTAACCCAAACACACACTTTTTTTTTTTGTATGTTAGTTTTTTTACCCTAAATTAAAGGTCCAAATACAAAAGTTCTTCTACTTTAGTCCCAGCAGAGAAGTTCAGTCACACAGCAGTCCTTTCTCCTGGTGTCTTCTGCCAAGCTATGGGCAGATGGTCCAGAGAAGGGCGAATGAGATGGTACAGAGCTTGCAACACAAGACTTATGAGGAGAAATTAAGGGACCTCAGTATGTGCTCACTGGAAGAGAGGAGGGAAAGAGGGGATATGATAGGAACATTCAAGTACCTCAAGGGTATAAATAGAACTACTGAGAAGCAGGAGACAGCTGCTATAGACACATGTGCCAGCTTCTGTGTGATATTCTTTTGTTCTTATAAATCTGTAATCTCCAATATTTCAGTAACCACATGACCACACTGCCTTCTTTAGGCAATTTTATGCTGATTGATGCCTGGTGTCAGATGGCAGACAGAGGGCTCACCAGATTGTGTTGCCATTTGAAAAACTTCATAGAGTGTTCTTTTACTGGTAAGCATTTTGGAAAGCTGGTGAAGGTCTCACAATTTTTATTATGATGTTATCTCCTTATGTCTGTCCCCTTTGGTCCCCCCATCCCCACACCCCAACAGTCATCAGTGGCCAGAGCTGCAACCTTCTTCTTGCCAAGATGGTGGGTGAGAAACATAGAAACATAAAATTTGATGGCAGATAACAACCGCTTGACCCCCCCAGACTGCCCATTTCCCTTCCTGATGGATAAGCTGCAGATTCTAGTTAACCAACAGCTTACTTCCTCCTAACCCCCAGTAGACTTGCATTATGTCCGTCCGTGAGCAGCTGCCTCCACAGTCTGTGAAGTCTGATGTCTTTCAGTGCTGCTTATTGGTCATCTTCCAACACAGGCGAGGCGCTGCCAGCCTAAAACTAACTCAGGACAAGCAGGTTTCAAAGTGGGGAAGAAATGGAGTGAGCAAGAATCAAGTACTCAGTCAAATGCGGCATCGATTTTAAGATCAGCATACTGGTGTGGACACTGCAAATAGAACTCCAGCTCTTTAAGCAGCCTTATGAGCAGTAAAGGCTTCTCGAAACACTGAGGTTCTGTTTATTGTACTGTAAGTGGGATGCATCTAATTCGGTAATTTACTGTACCTTACATCTGGATGTATGTATGGTAGGCCCAACTTTAAATAAACACTGCACCTGAATTAACACATGATGCCATAGAAACATAGAATTTGTCAGCAGAAAAGGACCGCTCAGCCCACCCAGTCTGCCCAAGTGTTCTCCACCTGCTTGTAACTCCTGCCTGTATATGTTACTGCATGTCTTATTCTGCCTGCGTCCATCAGGACCTTCTTGTGAATGACCTTGCTTAATGGATATTTTCTGCAACAGACTTGAACCTACTCCACTCCCATAGCCCTATTGATCTCCATTGACCCCCTCCTTCCCCGTTTTCTAATATACCCCTATGTTTATCCCATGCATGCTTCATGCCCCCTACCATTTTAGCTTCCACGACTTCTCCTGGCAGTCTGTTCAAGGCATCTATCACCCTTTCAGTAAATAAATATTTCTTCACATCTATCCTAAACTCCCTCCCTCCAGCTTCATTGTATGTCCCTTGGTTTGGGTGCTCATCCTCATTTGAAGGAAACTCCCCCAACTGTACCCTGTTTGCCCATGTGAGGTACTTTGTAGGTCCTGATCTTGTCACCTCTCGCCCTCCTCTCTTCCAGAGTGTACATGTTGAGATTCTTCAGCCTTTCGTTGTAGGGATTCCTGTGAAAATTCTGAACCATTTTAGTTGTCCTCCTCTGGAGAACCTCCACCTTATGTCCTTTCTGAAGTGTGGACTGTAAAACTGGATGCAGTACTCCAGCTAGGGGTGTACCAGGGAGTGATACAATGGCAGCACAATATTCCTCCTCCTCCTCCTACTGGAGATGCCACTCCTTATGCACCCCAGAATCCAATTTGCCCTGCCCATAGCCTTGTCACACTGTACAGCCTTCTTGAGGTCCTCTGATATAATGACTTCAAGGACCCTTTCATGTCTATTGAGTATCAGTACCTCCCCCCATCTTATACCCAGCATTGGGATTCCTATGTCCTAGGTACATGATTTTACACTTGCTGGCATTGAACCCCAAGTAAGTAAGTAAGAAAATGGAATTGATTTGAATGAATTGCAGGCTTTTACGCAGCTTTTTTGGGAGTGTGTTTGTGTGTGTGTGTGGGGGGGGACTCTGCTACTATAACTATTTGCTTTTGATGTGGTATAATGTGCAAACAGACTAACCCTGCTCCCCACTCCGTGTGCTATATCAGAGACAAAGAGCCCAAATAGCATTAGGCCAAGCATTGAGCCCTGTGGCACCCCGCCTGTCACTGCTCTGGGTGCCGAGAGCTACCCCACCACCACCACCACCACCACCCTCTGCACCCTCCCCTGTAACCAGTTCTCTATCCATTTAGTCAGACCACCTTTCACCTGTACCCCTCCTTCTCCTCACTCTTTTCCTCTTTGGCCTGTGTCCCTCCTCCCGGTAGTCTGCACCCTTTCTTCTCCTTATTCTTACTGGGTAGTGGTGCCTTCTGTATTACACTCAGATCACTCTGCCCGTGCCCTTCCAGGATTACTATGCCTCCACCTTTACCTATATCTAGAGCGGTGAGCTCATCAGGCTTCCCTGTCCGGACCTTTCTACCAACCTCAGTCTTTTGGCCACACACTCCCCCCTCCCCCTTTTGTTGAAATCCACCTTAGTAGAGATATACCCCTCTAATCCTGCCTTTATTTATTTATTTATTTTTACATATTTTCTCACTGGGCTATGGTCGGTTTGGTCATCCTGACTGACCCTCTAGCCCTGCCCCCATCAGGCTGACCTGCTCACCTCCATGGGTTACCCATGGTGGGGTGGTGAGGAGCTTCCCAGGTTGATCCACCAGAGCAGGATCCAGTTCAGGAGGCATCATTCAGGTTGGGCAGGGGGGGTCGGAAGCTCATGCTGCCTGACTGTAGCCCATTTTCCATTTTTTCTCCTTTGAGAGTGTGGGCGTGCAATGACGCTTAGGTTCAGCGTGCCAAAGTCTGTCACACTCCACCACCCTTTACTACGCTACTGTAGTAGCGCCCGTGGTTGTCACCAGGGGCCACTACAGAGCGGTGGGTCCCTGGATCCTGCCCTGGGATAGGAGAGCAGTCTTCCAGATGCTCAATCCTATCCCTCCCTTGCCAACCCCTGGCAGCCCGGGCTTGCATCCGAACCCAGGTCACCAGCGTGGCACGAGGTGTGGTGTCCAGCGCCTCAAGCCTCAGCACCAGTGGCCCAGCAGCAATGCTGCCTTTAATACCCCACTCCCCTTCCTGCTCCAGTGTACCCTGTCCACCGCATACATGTCACTATTCCCCCCAGACCCTACCCCAGTTAGTCAGTAACCCATAATGTTTCATGTGGCACCAATCCCTCAGCCACTCGAACTCCTCAAGCCTACCCTTCCTCCCCATGCTTGCGCATTATACTGGCAGTACCTCCAAGAATGCCACCAACTTCCCCACCCCCTCACACTGCCTGCCCAAGTACTCAAACCTCCCTCTTACTACTTCCACAGTGTCCCCCGCCAAGTCGTTTGTACCCACATGCAACAGTAAATGAGGTTTCTTCCTCCCCCTCACCTCACACTTGAGCAGTGCCTGCCCTGCCCCTTCCACAGTCAACCTGAGGACAGCTTCAACCCAAATATGGCTGTGCCTGTCCCCCTTTCCACCCCATCTCACCCATTTCAGTATAGAATCCCCCAGGATGAGCACCCCCCACCCCTTACCCCCTTTCCCTTCTAATGCCCTTCCACCACCTCAGTATTCATTCTTCCCTGTCCCTTACCCCCAACAACTGTACCCTCTGTGACTTCTGTATCTGTAACCCCTACTTCCGCCTCACCCCTTTTCTCTGCCTTATTCCTCCCATCCCCCTTGAACCCCTTCCCAGCCTGACTACTTCCTACTGGACTTCCCATGTTGACCTCCCCCCCCTGCTGATTTCCAACCCCTCTCCTATCCCCGTTGTTGTCGATTTAGAGCCCTCATTCCCTTCTACCCCGATAGTGATGCCCCTCCCATCTTTTTCCCTTCCCGTAGCCTTCTCTCCTTCAGTCACCACCCCTCCTTCCTTACTAGCCCCCTTCTACCCTTTTGTCCTCACTATTGCTTCCCCTACCTGTTGCCATCCCTCTCATGCCCCGCTTGTCCTCCCCCCTTCAGTATGTTCCTGCTCCCCCTCTCTGTCCCATAGCAGAGGTTCAAATCTATTCGTAGCTCGATACATGTCCTACATCTCTTCCCCTCTCAGTTCCCCTCCACTTGTTCCCTCCATGCCACCGCTGGTCCTCCTACACGCAGCCATCTGCTTTCTCCCCGGTACTCCTCGGGACCCCCATCAGGAGGCCCCCACCCTCGCCTCGGGCACCCCTCCTTCTCCTCTCTTTTCTGCTAGTGCCTCTAATACTGGGGTCAGTTTCAGACCCTAGTTATCCTTCCTCCGTCCCCTTTACCATCCTCTCATTCCCCCCCTCAGGATGCCTACCATACTCATCTGCCCTGCCACTTACACTCCTCCCTAACCTCCACAGTTCCTCCCTCAAACTAGCCAATCATCTACAGACCGTACACCCCCATCCTCCAAGCCCAGTCCAGGATCATGGTAGACCCACACCCAGTACACCCCTCCACCCTTCCAAAGATGCCCACCCTATTTACATGTGGTACCTGCCCCATTTTGGCCCCATCTTATGTTACTGGCTCCTACTCCCAGCTTCTGTACCCTACTACAACTGTTATGCCCCAATTTACTCAAATTCCTGTCTCCGCCCCCACACTAGTCCCCCTACTGACCTCTTACCAACTGGGGTAATTCAGTCTCAAATCTCATCCATTACATACTGTATTACTGTAGCAATCCTAAAGCCTCCTTGTCCATTTTCACCCCTCAGCTACCATACTTTTTGTTCTCAGCTTTCATATAGTTTCACTTAGCCCAGTTAGAAATCCTATTGCACTCCAAGTATTACTCAGCTCAGTTAGAGAAATAAACAGAACAAATAAACATGCATTATTACAGCAATCATAACAGTATAGCTCAGTACTTCGCTCAGATAGAGAAAGAAACAGAACTAAATCTGTATTATTACAGCAATCCAAAAAGTATCCAATCATTCCTTTGTCTCCACTCCAGAGACCCTGCTGTAATATAGGACCACAGAGGATCCGCAGTGGAGGGTGGGCAGCTGTAAAGTCCTGGCAGAGCTCCATTGAGTTTGCTCACTCCCCTCTCTCACTCACTTGTTCTATTTCTCCCGATGCTGCAGGCTGCCCTTTGTACTGGGCTTCTGCCTCATGCTGTACCTTTTCTGTCCAAAAATCTGCAGTAGTTCCAACAGAGTCTGCTAAGCTCACCACTATCCTTTCTTACTCGCTCATTCTGTTTCTCCTGGAGCTGCTGGCTGCCCTTTTGTACTGGGCTCCTGCCTGTGTTGGGGCCTTTTTTCTGCCCACAAAGAAATCTGCAGCAGTCCCAGCAGAGATCAGTTGAGCTAAGTCACTCCCCACTCTCACCCACTCGATCTTAATCTGTCCCAAACACTGATATCCCACAGTGACCGTGCTATTCTGCGGCAGAAGTGCAAAAACATATATTGGCCAGGATGTGAAAAATGTCAGCTGTACCGTTTATAAGGAGGTGTGAAAAAATGCCAGTGTTGAAAATGTGGCGTGAAAATATTACAAGTTAGTGAAGTTACAAGGGTGCGTGGAAACAGTTCCACACACGCTTGTAACAAAGTCATTTTATGGAATTTCATCACCAAATTTTCAACATAGGGATTGTAGGACCTCTGCTCATGAACAGTGTCACTGTCATTTTCTTAATCTGTCCGAAACACTGATTTCCCACAGCAACCGCGTGATTCAGTGCCGGAAGTGCGAAAACACATTTTGGTCAGGATGTGAAAAATGACAGCTGTACTGTTCATAAGGAGGTGTGAAAAAATGCCAGTGTTGAAAATCTGGCATGACAATATTACGAATCTGCGAAGTTACAAGGGTGCGTGGAAACTGTGCAACACACACTTGTAACATAGTCATCTGATGGACTATCATCACCTAATTTTCAACATAGGCATTTTAGGACCTCTGCTCATGAACAGTGTCACTGCCATTTTCTTAATCTGTCCCGAACACTGATTTCCCACAGCAACCGCAGTATTCTGCGCCAGAAGTGCGAAAACACATTTCAGCCAGGATGGGAAAAATGACAGCTGTACTGTTCATAAGGAGGTGTGAAAAAATGCCAGTGTTGAAAATCTGGCATGAAAATATTGCAGATTTGCAAAGTTACGAGCATGTGTAGCAACTGCACAACGGAAACTCGTAAAACAGTCATTTTTTTATTTTTTTCACCAAATTTGCAACATAGGCTTTTTGAGATCCCACCATGAACGATTGCACTGTCATTTTAGTTAACAGTCCCGAAAGATGATTCCACGCAGTGACCGTGAAATCACCTTCGGACGGAATAAATACAATGACAGTGGCTGAATTCATGAGGAGGTATCCCAATAACCCCATGTTGAAAATTTGGTGCCAAAATTCCCAAGATTGCCTGAGATATGCAGCAAAGTTGAAAAAACCCTATTTATGCATTATACAGCTTACCGGCATTTCTTCAGTTCGCGGTCGGCTTTGATGAGTGCAGACGTGTTCCCAGTCCACCGAAGATCATCTTGCCAGGCTCTGGAGGTAAGTATGGGGTGAGGGGTGGGAGGTGAGGTACGAGGGTGGGCGGTTGGGGTAGGGGGCACAGACAGTGAGGGATCGCTTTCTTCTTCACAGGATTAAAAAATAGACATTGTAGGATGGTTTTCCTTTAGCATACTTTTGGCATGCTGGGTGGGCACCCAGCATGCCACTTGTATGTTTTGGGGTGGGGGACTGGAGCCAATGGGGATTGGGCACCTCGCCAGCACATACTGGGGGTCTCTATGAGCCAAGGGGATTGGGCACCTCCTCAGCACACAAGAAATGGGAACATACTGATGGGGATTGGGCACCCCATCAGCAAAGAAACAGGGGGAAGGGACATGATGCCGAGGGTGATTGGGCACCCACTCGGCAGACAACAGAAACCAATGGGAACTGGGCTCCCCATCGGCAAACTGGGTTGGGGGAATGCAGGAGACCACCATGCAATGACGGGTTGCTCCCTCATTGCTGCGAATGGCTGATGCTGCAATGGTGAGGCGGCCCCTGATTGCAGTGGCTAAAACGTTTCAAGGTGGTGGCACCCTAGCTGAACTAGTTTTCAGCAGCAGCGTCCCATCCCATTGGAGAAAGCGGGCCAAGTCTCAAAAGGCAGTGGGGGCATTGGCCACAACAGTGCTGCACCTCCGCAACCTGCTTCTGCAGCAAGCTGCCGCAACATGTTTCTTGTGCATGCACTCAATCAACATTGAAATAGGAGACTGCACCTCTCAGTAAGGAAAATGGAAGATATTTCATATTGTACCCACAATGCCTTGCCACATACATCTAAATATTAGGTGCTATACTGCACTCACCACTATCAAAATAGGAGACTGCACTGATGAGTAAGAAATGTTTAAGTTAACTTTATAATCTTTGCTGTATGTAAATCAGTATATTAGCTGTTATACTGTTGAAACCAATATATTAAGGTGCTATACTGCAGTCGCCACTACCAAAATAGGAGACTGCACTGCTGATTAAGAAAAATTTAACTTTATAATCTACCCAGAATTCCTTGTTGCTGTATATAAATTAGCATATTAGCTGTTATACTGCTGTACCCATTACCAAAAAAAGAGTTAAGTGATTTAAGAAAAAGGAACTACTTTATGTCCAAATATTATGTATTTTAAAATGTGTTTTTAATCTTTTCCTTGTTTTTTTTTTTGCAGTTAAGTTTATTTTTTATTTTATACACTAATACAACCACAAACCAAAAAGTTCAAAATAAGTTATACATAATAACATGACAAGGTAAATAGATAACAACATACTGAAATAAACCAGGTCTGATAATCCATTATTGAGCTTTGGTACAGAAAATAAAATAAAAAAGAAATAAAAAAAGAAATCTCCCTCCCACCTCCCTCCCTCCCTCCTCTCCCCATAAATCTCAGCGAGCACACTTCAATTGTCAGGTAAAAGGAAAACACAGTAATAAAACGAAGATAAAATCCAACTCATAGGAACAGTCATCCCCATCAAATCATATTGTAAGCATATATCACTTAAATCAACGTACTGCAGATAGGTATATAAATTCTATGTTGAATGTAAGATAGGTATGTTTGTGGGGGGAGGGTCGAGATTAGTAACCAAATTTAGCTTTTAAAGCAGTAAACAAGGGACTCCAACACTTCTGAAATCTAGGCCAAGAATTATTAGCACTAGCCACGCTCCTCTCTGCATTAAGAGCATTAAGAAATTCTGTCCACCATTCCTGAAGAGATGGGACCCAGGTTTCCTTCCAGTGTCTAAGAACCAAAAGTTTCATAACCATGGAAACCATAGCTATCTGTGACTTAAGAGACAGTGTGGGAACAGTGGAATAATGCCCCAAAATGCATACATTCTCTTCAAAATATGGAAGTAGTGGCAAATAGCCACAGATGTGCCACTTAACCAATTCCCAAAGAGAAATGATTTTTGGACAAGACCATAATTTGTGGCCTAGAGAAGCATTAGTGGCACCACAATCTTGACACCCTGGAATTGGTAATAAGACCACTCTATATAATTTATTGGGGGTATAGTATAGATGGTGTAAGACATTAAACTGAATACCCCTTAGTCTATCTTGCTTAATTAGTCTATAATTATCTAACCAAATAGATTCCCATTGAGATTCAGATAGGGAGGTGGCCAGGTTATATTTCCAATAAAAGGCTGTAGATGAGCTATCCTTCCAGCAAACATTGGTAAATGCTTTATACAGCCTAGAGACGAGTTTTCCTTGTCTTATATCAATCAAAAGGGAATCTAAAAAGGGATCTATTTTATTCATCCATGGGGGTTTACCCAAAAACCTTTGAAGACAATGGCAGATTTGGGTGAAATAAAACCATGTTTTTGTTGGACAGTCCAATTACATTTTTATTTGGGAAACTGCAAGAAGTGAGGTCCTGTGCAATAGGTGTTTCAGTTTTACATCAGATCACAGTTGAAGAATCTTGGAATCAATGATTTTGTTAGCAATTTTTAAATTAGGGTTATTACAGAGGGGTTGGGAAATATCTGTTCTCCTGTGTAACCTGAAATGCATACAGAGCTGGTGGAAAGCTCTAATGTTCCACCATACAGGGGATTCTTGAATCTCTAGAGGGACTGCTGCCCAAGGGCAGTATAGGAGAGCTCGAAAAGAGAGGTGCTCAAGCTTATCACACTCGTGATCGAGCTGAATGCCAGGAAGGGTTGTGAGGGTTTTTTCCATTGGGGAAGTCCAGAGGAGAAACTTGCTGGCATGGATAGCTAGATAACGTGAAAAAAAATGTGGTAATTGCAGACCGCCTTTATGTTTAGGTCCTGTGAGCTTCCAATAAGCTCTGCATGGGGGTTTCCCATTCCAAACAAAGTCCAAACACAGGTTGTGCAGATTCTTAAAGAGGGATTTAGCGTGATACAAGGCTAGACAATTCAGGGGATAAAACATTTTAGGTAATATTATCATCTTTAAGATATTTGTTCTGCCCCAAAATGAAATAGGAAGCATTTTCCATCTTGTCAAGTCTTCCTTAATTGTCTGCACAAGAGGATCTAAATTAAGAGCTTTTAGTTTATCTAGAGCTCAGGTAAATTTTATACCTAGGTATTTTATAGCATCTTTCTCCCATTGAAAGTCCAAAGCTTCCACTTGGTTCTTGTCTACCGTAACTGAAAGGGGATAAGCAATAGTTTAACTTTTGTTAATTTTATAACCAGGGATTTCACTGAATTGAGTAATAATTTGGAAAGCTAAAGGAAGGGAATAATCCCAATTAATTAAGTGGAGAAGCAAGTCGTCTGCAAAAAGTGAGCATTTTGAGTCATATGACCCCAGACGCAGGCCCTCAGTCCCCGTCTCCTTATTGATAACCTTTGCTAGCAGTTCTGTGTATAAGTCAAAAAGATAAGGGGACGGAGGCATCCTTGTCTGGTTCTGCTCTTTAAAGGGAAGGCAGCTGAGAGTTAATTGTTGCACAAAATTTGTGCTGAGGGACATTGGTAAAGGATATGAATCTGTTTAATGAAATTATCTGGGAGACCAAATTGGGCAAGTATTATGAATAGATATATCCAACTAACTCTGTCAAAGGCTTTTTCAGCATCCAGGGACACCAATACAGCTTTTAACTTGGCGTCCCTGGATGCAGAACTCAAATGGCCCAATTTACGAAAATGATCTGCCGACGAACGGCCCGAGATAAACCCTGCCTGTTCTGGCCCAATTAAGGGAGTCCAAACTTTGGTTAATCTGGTGGCCAAAATTTTAGCATAAATTTTAATATCTACGTTAATCAGAGATATTGGTCTGTAACTGCCAATTTGCATTGGGTCCTTCCCTGGTTTTGGAAGGAGAATAATCCTTGCTTCAGGAAGAGAAGGATCACAAACTGGATAAGATTCCCAGAATGAGAACAACTTATACAATAGAGGGACCAGTTGAGTTTTAAAAGTTTTGTAGAACAAGCCAGTGTATCCATCCGGTCCAGGGTCTTTGTCTAGCTTCGATGAGTCTATCACTGAAGAAATTTCCTCCTCCTCCTCCTCTGTGATAGGCTCATCCAAGAATTTTTTTGCAGATTCTGGCAGGCAAGGAAGATCTGCTTTCTGAAGAAAAGCACCCATCAGTTGGAACTGAGAATCTGACATCTGTTGGGAGGAATAGAGATTTTGGTAGAATTCTCTAAAAGATGTCATCATTTCTTGGGGGCCTGTAGTAATTAAATCAGTATGCGGGTGTCAAATTGCTGGAATCCATTTGGCCACAGAGCGCTGCTTTAATTGCCATGCTAAGAACTTGCTGGCTTTATTGCCTTGGCCGATATAGGTTGCCTTACTCTGAGATGCAGCTTTCTCCACTTTTTCCAGGAGAGGGCTAGCATAGCGGGCCCTAAGTTGAGCCAGTTCTAAAAGTTTCTCTGGGGGAAGTTTAACAATGCCTTGGAATGCCAAGATATGAATCCTTTCTAAACACAAATTTAAATGAAATTGTTTTTTCCTTTTAGCGGCAGTCGCAACTCAGATAAGCTCCCCTCTCCAAGTTGACTTTAGGGCTGCTCAGACTTTATCTACCTCAGGTATAGAATCCATATTCTCTTGAATGGTAAGGGAAAAGTAAGCTTGGAAGCGGGAACGAATCTGAGGATCTTTCAAAAGAAAGTTATTTAGGGACCAGGTACAGGGTCTAAAAGGTGGTCCATGAGTTTCCAATAAAAGCAAAATCAGTGATTGGTCAGATATCACTCTAGCATAGATCTGAGCATCAAGAATGCCAGAGCAAAGTTGCTGGTTCACTAAGAAGAAGTCAAGACGAGAGTATCTCTTATGTACTGATGAAAACAAGGTGTAATCTTTAGTTAAAGGAAAGAGAAGCCTCCAAGGGTCTACCAACCCTAGTGACCACATAAGGTCTAGTAAGGCTCACTGGGCTGGGGACAGACTAAGACCTTTGCTGTAAGTCCGATCAATATCGTTAACTTGGACAAGGTTCCAGTCCCTGCCCAGAATAATTGGTAACTGTACAAAGGGAGCCAGCTCAGAGGACAGTTAAGCAAAGAAGGCGGGACAATCTACACTGGGACCATATATTGACCCCAATAGTAGCTCCTGATTGCCCAACACACCGTGAGCCAGAATGTAGCAACCTTCCGGGTCTCCCACTACACGGGTAGCAGAGAAGGGCACCCCTTTTGCCAACAGAATAGCCACACCCCTTTTGCAAGAGTTAAATACGGCTCCAAAAACTTGGCCCACCCAATTATTTTGCAAGAATTTTTCTTGTGCAGATTAGAGTTGGGTTTCTTGCAAAAAACAATCATAGGGCTGTATTTTGCCAAATGCTTTAGTATAACATGTTTTTTTTTATTTTGTTATAGTCTCTGCCCCCTTTAATGTTCCAAGATAGAATTTTCAAGTTAGCCATGACTGCAAATATGAATACCTTTGATAAGGGGATACTAAAGGATGCCCACTGTCTCCCTCCCCCCACCCTCTCCCCAACAATAATAGAAACCAGCTTAACATAAACAAAGAAAGAAAGATCTAACCAAACCCATCTCAAAATAATGTCTAATCGGCCCATTAACCAGGCCCTAGGCCTTCATCTCCTACTACGCGTCCTGATGCTACCCAAAGGTGAGCTGTCTCCCTCTGGTACCAAAGGGACTTATTGATGTACCTTATCGCCATGCAAGAAAAAAAAATTAATTAAAAAAAATAAAATAAAAGCTGTTATTGAGAGGCAAAAATCCTCTTTAGGGTGAGAATATCACTAGAACCAAGAGAGAGAGAGAGAAAGGGAATTTTAACAGTAAAACTCCACCTTCTTTGGTGCAAAAATACTAAGAGTGGAGCTAAATCATATACTTTGCCCAAGTTAGGCATTTGTCAAAATAAAAGCCTCTCACAATTCTGTATTCAGAGAAACTAAAGATGTAAAATATTTAGTTAAAACATATTATTGAGGTATAATTAAACTTTCACAACTCCTAATACTATGAAAACTGTTTTTACTAATACGTTGTACTATTAACTAAATAGAATTGTGCCATCTAGTGGACTAAACCTAGAAATGCATGTTCTGTAGCAACTTTAAGAGTTGCCCATAGCAACTATTCACTGATCACTCTATCAGATATTATCAACAAAACAATTCCTTCTGAACTTAAACGGTTGATACCATCCAACAGGGGAGGAAATATATAAGAAATTTTAAATAATATATAAAAAAAAAAAAGAAAAAAAAATATATATACACTTCCTATGATAAGAAAGGGCAAAAGTAGTTCAGCTGTATACCAAAGCAAGTTACATACTGTTCCTTCTTCGGTAGGTCCCCAAGTGAAAAGGATGGCAGTCAAAATGTGTCCTTTAATAGTATTCAGTCTCAGCACTAAAAGATAAGAGGGTGGTTTTAACATACTCATACCTATAAAATATAAATTACAGCATGTTAGCTACAGTAAACACAGAAGAAACGTTAGAGCACTCTCAAGGAAACATCATGCTCAAAAAACCGCTCCAGTCTCATGCGGAAAATAAATCTGGGAGAGACTTCCAAAGTGCCTTCAGGGAATCTTCTGCCGAGTCAAAACGTTTAATGCCATCTTCTAGAGTGACTTCCAGTTTGGCTGGATGTAACATACGGTGATGAATCCCTGCTGCCCACAGCTTTGAAGTAATTGGCCTGAAGGTTGCATGTATTTGCCTAGTTTTAAATGTCAGATCTGGTACCAGTCTTAGTTTTTTGCCCTCTTATAAAATTGCCAATAACTTCCTTGCTTCTTTCATAATGAAATCTCAGTCCACAAAATTCAATAGCTTAAAGACAATCGGTCGAGGGAGGGGTCAGTGGATGAAGGCCTGGCCCGAAGCGAGCGATGGGATCGCTCAATAATATATTCAGGGCCATTAGGAGAGGGCCCCACAGTTTTCTTCAAGAAGCTTTGCAGAAAGAGGATGGTATTAGGGCTCCCCTTCAGGTAACCCCAGCAGAACCAAGTTATTTCACTTGTTCCTTCCTTCGAGGTCATCAGTACGCTCCTCTAATTTAATTTGGGACCTTTTCAGAGTGATGACCTTGGGCTCCATTTTATCCTGCTTCTTCTCTACCGAACTGACCCTTGCCTCGGAATCAGCAACTCGACGAGAGAGCTGGGTAACTGCCGGTTTAATGTCAGCAACATTGTCGATTAGTTTTAAGAGGGCTTCTTTAATCAAAGCAAGTTCTGTGCAAATATGCATTGAAGAGGTATCTGGAATATCCTGTAGAGGTGAGCTGCCGTGGCGGGGATGTTTAGCTTCTGACTCCTGTGTAGTAACCACTGCAGAGGCTGCATCCAAGCTCTGGGGAGAAGGGGAGGAATCTATTTCTCCATGAGTAAGATTTAGCGATTATAATCTTCTACAGTGCTCTCTTAAATTGTTGTGAAAGTCAGTAGTTTAAATACTGGTGGTTTGGCGACCTTTATTTGCAAAATGTACTGGGGGGACAACAGAACTCTTCCACCCCTGTCCTACTCCTTTGCTAGCATCACATGACTCCTTTTCCTTTGTTTTTAAAGAAGGAGCTATTGTATAATAGCAATAATGCACTCCAGAGTGTGTGTCCTACTGGGATATTGTCACTTCTCAGGTGCTAGACACACTCGGCCTGCGGCCTTGTGCCCAACCACCCAAGGCATGATGTTATCCCAGCATGACACACACTCTGTCATGCATTATTGCTTAATTAATAACCTTAGGCAAACTACTAACTTTGCAAATACATGGTTTATTCAGTTATTGTATGCTGGCTGCTGGGAGAGATTCTGCTGGCTGTTGGTAGAGGTAGGAGAGTGAGTCTGAATCTGTTCAGGAGGCATTTTGTCTCTGAGATCTTTTGTGAGGTATTTTGTCTGGTGGAAGATTAGCTTAAATCTTTCTTTAACTCTTTAATTGTTCGTGGCTTGTCTGGAGGAGGATTAACTTGAATCGTTAACTGTTTAACTGTTGCTGGCTGCTGGGGGACTGGATTTTGCCCAGAAGCAGTGGAACCAGTCAAAACAGAGTTGCTAGTTTAAATCTCTCTTCAACTGTTCAAGCAGGCATTTAATTTATTCTTTCTGCTGGCTGCTGGGAGTGGTAGGAGTGTGAGTCTGAATCTGTCTAGGAGGCATTTTGTCTCTGAGATATTTTGTGAGGCATTTTGTCTGGTGGAGGATTAGCTTAAATCTTTCTTTAACTCTTTAACTGTTGCTGGCTTGCCTGGAGGAGAGTTAACTTGAATCTTTAACTGTTTAACTGTTGCTTGCTGCTGGGGGAAGGGATTCTTTGCCCAGAAACAGTGGAGCTAATCAAGTAAGAGATGCTAGTTTAAATCAGCAATTTATTTAAGGATTGTGGATGGCGGCCATGAGAGAAGGGTCAAGGGTCTCTGTTGGAAGGAGCTGGTCTAATAGACTCTCACGAGAGTAGGGGATGGCCCTAGCCCCACCCTCCCCTGGATACTTCTGATATATTGGGGTGTTGCTGCTCTGTTATTTGTGGATGCTACATTATTCTTAGTGTATTATTGGTGGATAGCATGGTCAGGTGCAGTCACTAAGGTGCCCAGCTCATCAGGACAGACGGTTGGTACCTGGAAGTGTATCCATGCCGGGGAAACCTATTAGTCAGAATAGGGGTGCATTGTCGATTAGGGAGAGGTACACTTGAAGGTCTAAACAATAAAGGAGGCTTTAGGGGTAACACTAACTATCATAAGTGTACAAGGACTATAGCAACATAGAAACTGGAAATGGAGTGTGACAGGGAGGGAGGGATACACTAGGGGTGGAATAGCTATAATGGGGCAGTGGGTGGAACGGGGGCAGTGGAAAACAAGAGGGGGCACCAAGGGTAGAATAGTGGGCTGCAATGGGTGTGGGGCAGCTGTTTGGATTAACATATTATGAAGACTAGGAGGGTGTCCAATATGCCAGAGACTAAGGAGTCTGGAGGAAAGAGTTGCAGTGGCTTAGGAGGTGAGTTGGAGGGTGTGGGGTGGGGGTGGGATCAGGGGCAGGAGGGCATCTCCCATGGAGCAACAGGAAGGCATATCAGGAAAAACATCAGGTTGGGGAGGTGACAGGAGGGTGCAGTATCACATCAGATGGGGGTCAAGCATTAGAGGCGAGTCACAGGACGGGGGAAGGAGCCAATGCATGGCAGTGCAGGGGTGGCAGGTAGTAGGTCTGTGGTGCTGGCAACAATGGTGAAGGAAGGGGAGGTAAGGGAGCTCCAGGAGGGGGAGGCAGGGGGAAAGGGTAAGGAGTGCGCAAGGGACAGGCATTTGGAGGAAGGTAGCTGGGGGCAGAGGGAGAGGGGCACAGCTGAATGGGAGGGCATTGGCGGCAGTGGTGAAGGGGCGGGAGCAGTGCTGATACGGCAGACAAGGGAAGCATAGTGAAAGGTGGGCAGGGACAAAGGGAGGGAGGTGGATGATAGCGGGTGACCATGGAGGATGGGAGAAGATAGGTCAGGGAGAAGTGGGTGAGACATAGGGGAAAAGCATAGGGAAATAATGGGCAGGAAAGAGCAGACTTTTGTAATAGAAGTAAATGGAGGAAAGGAGGACTGGGGCATGAAGAGGGAGGTGTACGAGTGCTGGGGGACTCCATACTGAAAGGGATCAGATGGGGCAGTAAAGGGGAAAGACAGCCTTATATGGGTTGAGTCTATTCCTGTGTTGACAACGGGCAGGGTGGGGCAGTCCATTCTCAAGTGCGCAGGGAGGGGAAGGAAGAAACTGCATGTTGTGGTGCACATGGGTATGAATGACCTGGCAGGGGAGATGGTGGATGTAGTAAGGGAGAGGTTCGAGGAACTGGGAAGGCTGTGTGAAGAGGTGGGGAGATCAATGACTTTCTCAGAGTTGCTCCCAGTACCCTGTGAAAGTACAAGGAGGAAAGGAAGGATAGGGGAGTTCAACACCTGGCTGGGGGATTGGTGTCGTACCAAGGGGTATGAGTTAGTAGGTGGCTGGAGCAGAACCTGGGACAATAATGATCTGTATGCGGGGGAAAGGCTACATTTGAGTGGGGAGGGGAAGGGAGTATTAAAGCAGAGGATAGAGGGGGGACATAGCAACAAGGGTAGATTTAAACTAGGTGGGGGGGTGGCAAGTGGCCAGCTGGTAGGCAGGGTTTCCAGAGAGGGGAGCCAGATGAGCTTACCCCCAAGCTATAGGGAAGGGCACCAGGGTATGGACAAAAGGGGGGTTAATCAGGGAAGGGAAAGGAAGAGGTTGGAGACTGATGTCACTGAATGCAAGGAGCCTAGGAAACAAATCAGCTGAGTTACAGGCTCTCTTGACAGTGGGGCAAGAGTACATTGTGGCCAGAGCAGAAACTTGGGCCACCCAGTACCAGGGCTGGGGATATGATGATGCCAAGGTATAGGATATTCAGAAAGGATGGGTACACAAGAAAGGTGGGGGGTGGCAATCTATGTACGGGAGGGAATAAGGTGCATAAGGGAAGAGGGGGAGGAAGGAGGAACAGAGGCCCTGTGGATGCATTTTCAGGACTCAAAGAGTAGGGCACTGAGGATGGGATAGTGTACAGGGCACCAGCTCAAGGGCAGAAGCTGGACAGAGAGTTAGCAGAACAAATTAAGAGGGTTTGCAGGAAGGGGAACACAGTGGTGGTGGGGGACTTCAACCTACCTGGGGGTGGACTGGAGCACCCCAACCACCACAAGTGCAAGGGAGCAGGTCATAATGGGGGCATTTCAGGACAGCTTCCTGGTGCGGTTGGTCCATGAGCCAACTAGGTTGGGAAGGACTCTGGACCTTGTACTATCAAATGGGGAGGCCGTAATGGATCTGGAGGTGGAGGACCCTCTGGTTGGGAGTGATCACCATTCAGAGTGGTTCACACTCAATATGGGGAAGCAAACTGGAGGTTTGGGTATCAGGGTGATTGATTTCAGGGGGAAGACTTTAACAAGATGGGGGAAAATCTGATAAGGCATCTGGAAGGAATCCAACCAACCATGGATGCCAGTCAACAATGGGATATAATTAAGACAGGGCTGGCAGAGGCTACTGGGACATGTACTTGGGCAAGAAGTAAGAAGGGAATGGCAAAGAAGCCCAGTTGGCCGATTGTGGAGGTAATGGAGGGGGTGAGGGCCAAGAGAAAAGCTTTTAAGAGATTCAGGAGATCAGGAAGTGGGGACAACAGGGAGGAGTACATGAAGAAGTCCAGGGAGGTGACCAGACTTGTCAGAGCCGCCAAGGCGTCCAGAGAGCTGAGGCTGGCACAGGGCATTAAGGGCAGAGAAAAGGACTTCTTCAGCTATATTAGCAAGAGAAGGAAGAACAGGGACCAGATAGTGAGAATTAAGAAGGATGGGGTGGGTAGGGAAAGGTGAGGAGCAGGCAGAGGCACTTAATGAGTACTTCTGCTCTGTATTCACAAAAGAGGGGGGGGACAGATACCTCATGGGGGTGGTGGAGTGGCAAGGGAAGGGAGGGAGTGACGGAGTAATTACAGAGAACGGGGTAATATAATAATAATAATAACCTTTATTTTTAATGTGCCTTTCAAATTTCAAGGCGCAGTACAAGTTAAAACAGTTTAAAACAATGCTACACCACAATAATAAATATACAGTACTACACAATTTAAAAACTATTTTCCACATTACCATATGCCATGCTCCATAAATATGTCTTTAATACCTCTTTAAATTCCCCCCATGGTCATGCACTCCCTTATCCGATGGGGTAGAGAATTCTAGAGGGTTGGGGCCACGAACATAAATGCCTGTGCCCCCGAAGATTTTAAAGAAACCCTCGGAATCTCCAGCAACCCCTCGTTGGCCAAGAGGAGCAGACACACAGGGTGGTAAGGAACTGAAAGCTCTTTCAGGTGGTCAGGGCCCAGTCCGTGTAGGGCTTATATATGTCAGTAATCCAATTTTGAAGGTGATCCACCACTGAACTGGCAGCCAGTGCAGTTCCTGCAGCACTGGTGTGATATGGGAGGACTGGGAAATCCCCATCAACAACCGGGCTGCAGAATTCTGCACCATCTGCAAGCGGCGGATATCAACCCCTCGTAGCCCAAAGTAAATGGAGTTGCAATAATCCAGACGCGAGGTCACAAAGGCCTGGATCAGTGTAGGAAGATCACTGGATGGAACAAGGTGCTTGATCCTAGTGATGTTCCTCAGATGGTAAAAGGATAACTTAATGACAGCCAACACCTGAGATCGAAGTGTCAGCCCTTCATCCAGTATTATCCCAAGGTCTCGCACCTGTTCAGAGATATGGAGCTCAGAATCCCCCAGGAATATTCCTGAGGGTTGACCTGCCCCCAACCCCCTATCCAGCAACCTGGATCCCCAGCCATCACCTCAGTCTTCCCAGGATTCAACTTCAGCCAGCTGGACTTCATCCAATCTTGGATTTCAGCGAGGCAGTCGTTAAATACCAAGAGTGCTCCATCCTGGTCGGGTGCAAAAGACAGGTAGAGTTAGGTATCATCAGCATAGCAGTGAAACCTCAGCCCATACCATCATACAATGTCTCCGAGGGGCAGCATGTACACTGCAAACAACATGGGGGACAGCACCGAGCCCTGAGGAACCCCACATGACAGACAGATGGGTTTGGAGGAAAAGACCCCGACACCACCCTTTGAGTTCTACCAGTGAGGAATGATGTAAACCATCTGTGGACCAAACCAGAGAACCCATAGATGAATCTCAGGTGATCACGCAGTACCCCATGGTCCACAGTGTCAAAAGCTGATGACAGATCAGGAAGTACCAGAATGGACCATTTTTTCTGATCTCTTGCCATCAGGAGATCATTGAGCACTCGAACCAGTGCAGTCTCGGTACTGTGCCTCTTTCGGAAACCAGACTGGAGAGGTTTGTAGATGCAATGGATGGTCAAATGGTTCTCCAGCTGTACACCCACTACTTTCTCAATCACCTTCCCGACAAAGGGGAGGCTAGAGATTGGTCTGTAGTTTGCGAGAGAGTCTGGGTTCAATGGAGCTTTCTTCAACAAAGGTGTCACCACTGCCTCCTTCAGGGAGCAGGGGTACTCACCAGAGTCAAGGGAGCACCAGACTATCTGTGCCAGAACCGGGCCAATAACATCCCAACAGCCCATAATCATGGCTGTCGGGCCCAGATCTAAACTACAGCATGTAAAGCGCATACCCTGGACAATCCACGTAACATTCATGATTTCTGGCCAGTCGAAGGAACTCCCTGAAAAAGGAGGGATAGTGGCCAAGCATTGATCATCAGCAGCTCCCATAGAGTGCGCTGAAAGGGTCTCCAACCTGAGGTTGGCCACCTTATCAGCAAAGAACCGAGCAAGCTCTTCACACTGCAATTGTGAAAATGCTCTTCAAACTTGCAGACAAGCTGGGTTGCACAGCCTATCTAAAGTTTGAAAGAGATGAGCTGGTCGGTTCTGAGCAGCAGCAATCTCCCTGGACAGGAACTCTGCCTTCTTACGGGAGATTGTTGACTGATAGTGTCGATAATGCTCTAATAGACTAAGATGGTTGGCATCTAAGTTGGATTTCCACCAGCATTGCTCTAACCTACCTCCTAGTCGCCGCAACTCCCTCGAAGTCCCATCAAACCATGGAGACCGAGGGAAGAGGGAGACAGGACGTACACAGATTGAAGCAATGGAATCCAGTGCTGAGGTAATGGCCAGATTATAAGCCAAAACCAAAACCTCTGGATCCATGCTCGCCATAGGAAATTCTGATAGATCAAGTACTGCTGCAAGGCAATCAGGAGTCACATCCCGTAAAGGGCCATACTTGACCATTTCCACAGGGGTTGGTCTACGAGGAGGGGTGCAAAAATTGAATTGCACAGTGTAGTGGTCAGACCATCCAACGGGTTCCACCCCCACATCAGAGGCCTCGATCCCCAGGAGGAAAACCAGGTCAAGAGAATGGCCATATTTATGAATAGCAGAGGTAACCACCTGTGTAAGGCCCAGTGAAATCATCAACTGGAGGAAGTGTTGTCCAAATTGCAAGAGTTCGTTGTCGATCCAGGCATTGAAGTCACCCAGGACCATCAGCCTAGGTGACTCAAAAGCCAGGTCGACCACGAAGTCTGCCACTTCCTTAAGGAATAGATTCTCATCTCCGGGTTGACAATAGATGAGAGCCATCCTATAACCCACACCTGCTACTATGGCACACTCAAATGACCTGGCTTCCTCAACTGGTACACTTGTGAGATTCAATTCAGTCTTGAAACAGACCGCAACCACCCCTCCCCTGCGGTCCAATCTCGGGCAGTGTAACACCGAATACCTGGCTGGAATTGCAGCCTCAAGTATGGGGCCACATTACCATCCAGCCAGGTTTCGGTGATGCACACCAGATCTGTTGTCCCGACAAGATCTGCAATAATTGCAGTCTTGTTCTTATCCGATCTGGCATTACATAACACCGCCCGAGTTGGACAGAACTCCTGAGCCGCCCCTGACCTCCTGCCCATCACCAATGGAGGTGCCCTTGGGTATGGGGACTAGGCACGATGGCCCACGCTATAGACTCCATTTTACCCCAGGGCGTCTTCTGGGCTTAACAACCCCAATGTGAGCACCCCGCTCTTTCAGCCTCCACTTTTCGCACCCCCCCTCCTGCGAGCAATACCCAAAGCCCGACAGCGCTGATAGGTGGAAAAAAGCAACAGTGGGGGGACAAAGGGGAGGAGGACATGAAGTGCAGAGGCTGAATAGCGCAAGACCTGGGGGGTTAAACAATAACATAAATCCCTGGCCCAAGACATGGAGCAAGAAGCCACTTCAGTTCAGAATGAAACTGCTGCCCACTAATTCAAACAATGCAAAAAGAATACAACCCCACAAATTACACAGAATAATCATCATTTCCCACCCAAAACTTACAATAACCAACAACTAAATTAAATAACTAATTTAATTAACTAAATACAAAAAAAATAAAACATTTAAACAGCACACAGGTCCTCCCACTACCTGGTGCCACTTAAACTAAGCACTCTCACTGCTTAACACAAACAATAAATACATATTAATAAAATAATAAAACTAAAAAGAAAATCTAAGGAAATAATGTAGAGAGGCCGCCCTCCAGACAATATCTCTCACAGAAGTCTGAAAATGGCAGATTCTCAGTTGTTGAAAGCACTCTCACTGCCAACAGAATTTCCAAAAAGTTAAAATAAAATCACAGAGTACTTGCAGTCAGAAGGATCCAGTCCAGCCGTAGACTCGACAAACAGGCAACCTTTATACACTTAAATTTCCAAAACTTCATAATACCAGCCCCAATGTCGTTAGAAACATCCACTAAGCCGAAAAAGTTCCAGAAGAATTCCAGACTCAAAGTTCTGATCCAGATCCCAGAAGAACCATCCACTAGGCAGCAGGTTCCTGTCAGAAATTCAATAGGCGACTACCCAGGCTATAATAGTGGCCCACTACCTCAACTTCTGGTTAAATCAACCTCCGGCCGACTACACCAGGAGTCTAGGGGAATAGGATCAACGGGCTAGCCCTCCAGCAGGCCCTGCTCCCAGCCCCTGTGTGGGTCACTAACCCTCTACCACCTCAGAAAACCAGCAGGTCCCAGCTATACAAATCCAAATCCACAGTCAAAGCGGGTCACTAAAACATGACTTTTAGCCCAGCACTCCAGAAAAGTAAAAACTGCAGGATCCCTTGCTATCTCCACAGTCTTATTGAATCCCAAGAGCAGAGCATTCAAATTCATTGGTGAGCTTGTCCCCAGCAACTCTCTACTCCTCCAGATCCCATTCAATATGCAACTAATCCTCCAAAAGTACTGGGGAAGATCGCACTCAGAGAATATAACACCGACCGAATCCCCACACTGAACAGCAGCCGATAAGCCACAGGACCAGCCAAGTTCCTGCAGCAGTCCAAAACACCAAACCATACAGCGCCCTGGAGTCCCAACCGAGTGCGTCCAACCACATGTACTCAAATCATGGTACAGATGTGGTAACAGTAAGGTAGATGCCGGGAAACATAAATGGGCAGCGTTTAGGCACTCAGCGGCTTCTCAACACCCACCCGATTTAGTTCTAGCATGCGAATGCACTCAAATAAAACAGCGGGAATACAAACAAAACCTTTAAGTCCTGCACTTAAAATGGCAAAAGTGCTTTTAAAACAACAAAACGGCAGAACAAAAACATAGAAATCAAAACACAGTAAGCAGCAGTCTGACAGCTAGCCCAGCATGGCCGCCATCTTAAGGTCTTCTTCATGTACCCCAGCTGCCAAGTTTCTGACCACTCCTGTAATTTAGTCAGGTCTTCCTGCAGTCCCTTCCACCCCTCTATGTCATCTACCACAACTCCCATCTTGGTATCATCTGCGAACAGACTGATCTTACTCTGGATCCCATGTGAGAACCCCAACTGGTCTGTAGTCTCCTGGAGTTACCTGAAACACGGGTTTCTCTCAGGCAAATCCTGCCAGACAAACCTGATTGAGTATTTTGATTTGGTGACTAGGGAACTGGACAAGGGCCATGCAGTGGATATCCTGTACTTGGACTTCTTCAGTACTGGAAGGACTGAGGGCACTGCTGGTGGATAAGGAACCAGGACCGGATGGCATTCACCCTAGGATACTCAAAGAGCTGACAGGGGCCTGGCAGGACCACTGGCTGATCTGTTCAATACCTCTCTGGACACAGGATGCGTACCACAGGATTGGAGATTGGCCCATTTGGTGCCCACTAACAAAGGTGGCCCAAAGGATGATCCAGGTAACTATAGACCGGTGAGCCTCATATCATTTGTGAAAAAGCTCATGGAGACAATCCTTGAAGAGAGGCTGGTGACATTTTGGAGGAAAATTGTCTCCAGGATGGGCATCAACACGGGTTTGTCTTGGGCAAATCCTGCCAGATAAACCTGATTGAGTATTTTGATTTGGTGACCAGGAAACTGGAAAAGGGCCATGCAGTGGATATCCTGTACTTGGACTTCTGCAAGGCCTTCGATTCTGTGGTGCATGGGAGGCTAGGGAAGAAGCTGGAACATGTAGAGGTGGGTACTAAGATGGTCAAATGGATCACTAACTGGCTGAAGAGCAGACAGAAAAGGGAGGTGGTGGAGGGGAAACTCTCGTCACCAAGACCGATAACAAATGGGGTGCCATAGGGATCAGTACTGGGACCGGTGCTATTTGGGATATTCATACCAGATATCTCACACAGGACCCAGAGTAAGATCAGTCTGTTCACAGACAATACCAAGATGGGAGCTGTGGTAGGTGACATAGAGGGGTGGAAGGGAATGCAGGAAGACCTGACTAAATTACAGGAGTGGTCAGAAACATGGCAGTTGGGGTTCAATGCCAAGAACTGCAAAGAGCTACATTTTGGAGCTAAGAATCAGAGGAGGAGCTATCAGCTGGGAGGGGTACAGTTGGGGAGCACAGAGGAGGAAACAGATCTGGGGGTGATTGTAACAGGGAATATGAACAACTCGGCTCAGTACAGGAAGGCAGAAGTGAAAGTCAACAAGATACTGGCTGTATAGTGAGGGGGATCTCCTCTAGAAGTAGTGAGGTGATCTTTCCCCTGTACAAGTCACTGGTCAGGCTGCACATGGAGTATTGCATGCAGTACTGGTGCCCATTCCTGAAGAAGGACATCAGATTGCAGGAGGGGGTGCTGCACAGAGTGACTAGGATGATCTAGGGTTTGGAGGGGAAATCATGCGAGAAAAGGTTGAACATGCTTAACATGTATTCCTGGAGGAAAGGAGGGATGGGGGTATATGATTGAGACCTTTAAGTACCTGAAGGGGATAAACAAGATTAATACAAGAGAGATATTCCAGATCAGAAGAGGGAGGGATAAAAGAGGGCATAAACTGAGGTTGGGGGGGGGGGAATTCAGAAGGGAAGTCAGAAGACATTTTTTCACTAAATGGGTGGTAGACAAATGGAACACTCTGTCTGAGGAGGTGGTTTCCTGTAGGATGGTGGGCTGTTTCAAAGGGGATTTGGGACAGAGTCAGGAAGGGAATGACTGTGAGGAGGGCAGGGAACGGTGGGTCAGCTGCAAGTTGAGAGGCTAGCTGCACAACCGAGCAGACTTGATAGACCATGAGGCCTGTTTCTGCTGGCAGTTTTGTATGTTCGTATGTTCATAAACCACTCATCATATGTTGGATGTAAATTCCAATCAACACAATAAACTGCTGTCATGTTCACCTACATAGTCACTGAACTACCAGTGTGTTTATCTCATTGCTTGTAAAGACACTTTTATCATAATTAACCAGACCATTCATAATGCTATACTAAAACTACTAAGCTTGCAAAATCTGAACACTTCACATCCACACTCCAGAACAACCTAAATCATCACTTTAAGTTCTGGAAGGTAATTCATGCACTGTTCTCCCCCTGACCCAATCCCCTTTCCCTGTTCTCAAGTTAAGCGATGCTCCTATCTCTGACCCTGCTGCAGTCACCTTATCTTTCAGTTCCTTTTTCACCTCCCGTGCCCATTTCCTCCTCTCTTCCTCCTCCTCCTCTCCCCTTTTCTCTTATTCTCTATTCTCTCACTCTCCTTTCTATCCATACTACTGCCCCTCCTCCTTTTATTCTTTTTCACCCATTTCCCTTGCAACTGCTGTTAAGGTCCTTTTGGCTCTAAATCCACACAGAGGTGGGGCCCCTGATGGTCTTGACCCCAAACTTCTGTCTCTCTTTGCTCATGCCAATGCCCTCCCTATTGCCTACCTCCTCAACCTCTCTTTATCGTTATCCTGTGACTCTAACTCTTGGAAGTTGGCTACTGTCATTCCTCTTCCTAAAGAGGGTGACCTCTATTTCCCAGTAACCTCTGTCCTACAGTATATGTCTCCTCCCCACACTGGCTAAACTCCAGGAACACATTGTTCTCCCCCAACTCTCCCCTTTTCTTGACTCTACCTCCTTCCTCTCTCTTTTCCAGTCTGGATTTAGAAAACCACACTCCACCTCCACCTCTCTCCTCCAGCTCACTGATACTACACTCTCTGGCATGGATCAGGGTCTTGTCACTTCCGCCATTTTATTGACTTAGCCAAAGCTTTCAGCATTGTTGCCTACTCTATTCTCCTGGACAGGCTTAAGGAAGCTGGACTCTCTGCCTCCTCAGTTGAGTGGTTCTGCTCCTACCTTGAGGACATGTTACAAGCTGTTCATATTTGAAACTTCCTCTCCCCCCAACACAAACCCAGTCAGCTCAGGCATTCCCCAAGTGTCTGTCTTGGGCCCAGTTCTTTTCTCCATTTTTCTAAATGACCTCCCCACTGCCTGCTTCTTTGTGTCCATTCATATGTATGCAGATGATATGGTGCTCTTTACCTCTGGCTCTTCTGCTCCTGACCTTACGAAACAACTCCAACTGGACTTGAATAACATTCAGTCTGGTTCTGAGAAAATCAGCTATCCCTCAATACTAAGAAAATGATCTCTATGACTTCTGGATCCAGGCAGAAGCTTGCTAGAGTTTCCCCCCTTCCTTCCTTTCATACCCTTGATGATGCAGCTATTGAAGATGTCTCCTTCTTCAAGTACATCAGGGTCTGGCTGGATTGCTACCTTGATTTTTCTGTTCATGTGGCTGCTGTCCATAAGAATCTCCATACCAAACTTAGAGCACTTTACAGAAAAAACAGAAGAATCCCACTTCCTGTACACAGAGAATTCCTCACTAAGATGATTCTCCCAATTTTTACAGCTGTGGGCAGAGCCTACAGCCATCTTGCTGTAGCTGGAAAAATGGGATACCGGAAGAACACATTTCAGGCATTTTCAGTGTATCCCTCCACAACTGCAAATCACTACACCAGTTGCATGAAATAATCCCGTCTCTCTCTGTGTAGACCAGTTCCAACACTTTTTCAGCTTGTTTTTCCAGCTTGTTTGACTCTCTTGTCATGCCTGCTTTAAGTGACCTGACAGCTAGCATCTTGGAGTAGGCACAAAGGCAAGTTACTTACACCACTCCTTTGAAGTTGTTTGACTGTGTGCAACAGTGCAATTAGAAACTCTGGACTCATCTATGTGAGCATTCTGAGTCATTTTGGGGGCATATAGGATAAATAGTTTTATGCATAGTACTAACTCCACTGACTTTCACAACATAAGTGTTTTCTAAAAATGAGGACTGTTTTGTAAAGAAAGTTGCTTTTGAAGAAGTGTAGTAGGAAACAGAAATGCCCACTACAGAACTAATTGCATTTATGTGTTTTTATAACTTCCATCACCCACTGCTCTTAGATTATCTTGCAACACATGTTGAGTGTTACTGTAACCCTTAATTATCCTGGTAGTTAATCTTCAGCCTTCTTGTGTGCTTTTTAAAATAGATACATAGAAGCAGATATTTTATTTTAGCTGCCTGTGCCCAATCCCATCACTGTAAAATATTAATTTAATGTTGTAAGGAACTCAAGGTCAATCATGTCCATCCCCTCACTGTAACACAGTAATTCAAGGTTACAAGGGACTCTGGGTTCATCATGTCCAACCCCTGACTGTAACATAGTCATTTAATGTTGTAAGGTACTCTGGGTACATCATGTCCAAACCCTCACTGTAACATAATAATTTAATGTTGTAAGGGACTCTAGGTCCATCACGTCCAACCTTTCACTGTTACATAGTAATTTAAGGTTGTAAGGGACTTTGGGTCCATCATGTCCAACCCCACCCTGAAACATAGTAAATTAATGTTGTAAGGGACTCTGGGTCCATCTTGTCTGACCCCTTCCTATAACATAGTAATTTAATGTTGTAAGGGACTCTGGGTACATCATGTCCAACCTTTTACTGTAACACAGTAATTTAAGGTTGTAAGGGACTCTAGGTCCATCACGTCCAATGCCACCCTAGTACATAGTAAATTCATGTTGTAAGGGACTCTAGGTCAATCATGTCCAACCCGTTACTATAACATTG
Organism: Neoceratodus forsteri; assembly: GCA_016271365.2. Classification (NCBI taxonomy): domain Eukaryota; kingdom Metazoa; phylum Chordata; order Ceratodontiformes; family Ceratodontidae; genus Neoceratodus; species Neoceratodus forsteri. Next base: position 920,552,041 of record CM057450.1, on the reverse strand, counting down.
TAATTTAATGTTGTAAGGGACTCTAGGTCCATCATGTCCAACCCCTCACTGTAACATAGTAACTTAACGTTGTCAGGGACTCTAGGTCCATCATGTCCAACCCCTTATTGTAACACAATAATTTAAAGTTGTCAGGGACTGTAGCTCTATCATGTCCAACCCATCACTGTAACATAGTATTTAAATGTTGTAAGGGACACTAGGTCCATCATGTCCATCCTCTCACTGCAACATTGTAAGTTAATGTTGTAAGGGACTCTGGGTCTATCATGTACCAGCCCTCACTGTAGCATAACAATTTAATGTTGCAAGGAACTCTGGGTTCATCATGTTCAATTCCTCACTGTAACATAGTAATTTAATGTTATAAGAGACTCTAGGTCCACCACGTCCAACCTTTCACTGTAACATAGTAATTTAAGGTTGTAAGGGATACTGGGTCCATCATGCCCAACCTTTCACTGTAACACAGTGATTTAATGTTGTAAGGGACTCTGGGTCCATCATGTCCAACCCAGCCTTGTAACATAGTAAATTAATGTTGTAAGGGACTCTGGGTCCATCATGTCCAACCCCTTACTATAACATAGTAATTTAATGTTGTAAGGGACTCTAGGTCTATCATGTCCAACCCCTCACTGTAACATAGTAACTTAAGGTTGTTAGGGACTCTAGGTGCATCATGTCCAACCCCTCATTGTATCACAGTAATTTAAAATTATCAGGGACTCTAGGTCTATCACGACCAACCCCTCACTGTAACATAATATTTAAATGTTGTAATGGACACTAGGTCCATCATGCCCAACCCCTCACTGTAACACAGTAATTTAATGTTGTAATGGACTCTGGGTCCATCATGTCCCAACCCTCCCTGTAACATAGTAATTTAATGTTGCAAGGAACTCTGGGTCACTCATGTCCAATCATCCCACTGTAACATAGTAATTTAATGTTGTAATGGACTCTAGGTCCACCATGCCCAACCTTTCATTGTAACATAGTAATTTAAGGTTGTAAGGGACTCTGAGTCCATCATGTCCAACCCCAGCCTGTAACATAGTAAATTAATGTTGTAAGGGACTCTGGGTACATAATGTCCAACCTTTCACTGTAACACAGTAATTTAATGTTGTAAGAGACTCTGGATCCATCATGTCCAACCCCAACCTGTAACATAGCAAATTAATGCTGTAAGGGACTCTGGGTCCATCATGTCCAACCCCTTATTATAACATAGTAATTTAATGTTGTAAGAGACTCTGGGTCCATCATGTCCAACCCCAACCTGTAACATAGCAAATTAATGCTGTAAGGGACTCAAGGTCCATCATGTCCAACCCCTCATTGTAACACAGTAATTTAATGTTGTAAGGGACTCTAGGTCTAGCATGTCCAACCCCTCACTGTAACATAGTATTTAAATGTTGTAAGGAACACTAGGTCCATCATGTCCAACCCCTCACTGCAACACAGTAATTTAATGTTGGAAGGGACTCTGGGTCCATCATGTCTCAACCATCATTTTACCATAGTAATTTAATGTTGCAAGGAACTCTGGGTCCATCATGTCCAACCCCTTACTATAACATAGTAATTTAATGTTGTAAGGGACTATAGGTCCATCATGTCCAACCCTTCACTGTAACATAGTAACTTAAGGTAGTCAGGGACTCTAGGTCCATCATGTCCAATCCCTCATTGTAACACAGTAATTTAAGGTTGTCAGGGACTCTAGGTCTATCATGTCCAACCCCTCACTGTAACATAGTGTTTAAATGTTGTAAGGGACACTAGGTCCATCATGTCCAACCCTACACTGTAACACAGTAATTTAATGTTGTAAGGGACTCTGGGTCCATCATGTACCAACATTCATTGTAACATAGTAATTTAATGTTGAAAGGAACTCTGGGTCACTCATGTCCAATTGCCCAACTGTAACATAGTAATTTAAGGTTGTAAGGGACTCTGGGTCCATCTTGTCTAACCCCACCCTGTAACATAATAAATTAATGTTGTAAGGGACTCTGGGTCCATCATGTCCAATCTTTCACTGTAACACAGTAATTTAATGTTGTAAGGGACTCTGGGTCCATCATGTCCAACCCTGACCTTTAACATAGTAAATTAATGCTGTAAGGGACTCTGGGTCCATCATGTCCAACCCCTTACTATAACATAGTAATTTAATGTTGTAAAGGACTCTAGGTCCATCATGCCCAACCCCTCACTGTAACATAGTAATTTAAGGTTGTCAGGGACTCTAGGTCTATCATGTCCAACCCCTCACTGTAACATAGTGTTTAAATGTTGCAAGTAACACTAGGTCCATCATGTCCAACCCCTCACTGTAACACAGTAATTTAATGTTGTAAGGTATTCTGGGTCCATTATGTCCCAACCCTCACTGTAACATAGTAATTTAATGTTGCAAGGAACTCTGGGTCCATCATGTCCAACCCCTCACTGTAACATAGTAATTTAAGGTTGTCAGGGACTCTAGGTCTATCATGTCCAACCCCTCACTGTAACATAGTGTTTAAATGTTGCAAGTAACACTAGGTCCATCATGTCCAACCCCTCACTGTAACACAGTAATTTAATGTTGTAAGGTATTCTGGGTCCATTATGTCCCAACCCTCACTGTAACATAGTAATTTAATGTTGCAAGGAACTCTGGGTCCATCATGTCCAACCCCTCACTGTAACATAGTAACTTAAGGTTGTTAGGGACTCTAGGTCCATCATGTCCAACCCCTCACTGTAACATAGTATTTAAATGTTGTAATGGACACTGGGTCCATCATGTCCAACCCCTCACTGTAACACTGTAATTTAATGTTGTAAGGGACTCTGGGTCCATCATGTCTGACCCCTTACAATAACATAGTAATTTAGTGTTGTAAGGGGCTCTGGATCCATCATGTCCAATCTTTCACTGTAACACAGTAATTTAAGGTTGTAGGGAACTCTAGGTCCATCATGCCCAACCCCTCACTGTAACATAGTAAATTAATGTTGTAAGGGACTCTAGGTCCAGCATGTCCAACCCCCGACTGTAACATAGTAATTTAAGGTTGCCAGGGACTCTAGGTCTATCATGCCCAACCCCTCACTGTAACATAGTATTTAAATGTTGTAAGGGACACTAGGTCCATCATGTCCAACCCCTCACTGTAACACAGTAATTTAATGTTGTAAGGGACTCTGGGTCCATCATGTCCAACCCCACCCTGTAACATAGTACATTCATGTTGTAAGGGACTCTGGGTCATCATGTCTGACCCCTTACTATAACATAGTAATTTAATGCTGTAAGGGATTCTGGGCCCATCATGTCCAACCCCTCACTGTAACACAGTAATTTAATGCTGTAAGGGACTCTGGGTCCATCATGTCCCAGCCCTCACTGAAACATAGTAATATAATGCTGCAAGGAACTCTGGGTCCAACATGTCCAACCTCTCACTGTAACATAGTAATTTAATGTTGTAAGGGACTCTAGGGCCATCATGTCCTGCCCTTCACTGTAATATAATATTTTTATGTTGTAAGAGGCTCTAGGTCCATTATGTCCAGACCCTCGCTGTACCATAGTAATTCAATGTTGTAAAGGACTCTAGATCCATCATGCCCAATCCCCTCACTGTTTAACAAGAGATATTGTAAGTCTCAGGAGGTATCTGCATTCCAAAAGAGACATGTTACTTTATTTTAATTCACTGAAGAAAAGTTTATCCTTCTTGATACAATGAGGTGAGTGGATTAAGTAAGCAATAACACATGACGAGGTGTGGGTTACGTGCTGATGAGAGCACGCCTAGGGGTGTACTAAGGCATGAGGCGCTTGCGCCGAGTGCCTTATGCCCCAGGCGTGCTCTTATCAGCACATAACCCACACCTCGGAGTGTGTTATTGAGCTTATAAAATGGGCCCTTTGTAAGGTATTTTTTTTTTATGTGTAAAAAAAAAAAAAAAGAGAAATATAAGAAAAGGTTTAAAATTGTGAAAACAGTGAAAAAATAGTCCCTAGTATTAAGTTTCTGTGGAATGTATTTATTGTGCCCCCCCCAGACAGAAAAAGTTACTCATACATTTACAGTATGTGTTTTCTTTATTGGTTTTTTTTATTTCTTTGTTTGGCTGTGTTTACTTAGGGAATTGAACTGTTAAGAGAGGAGCGTGTCTGTTGACTGGGAGCGAGCGTGTCCCTCAACAGACACCGTAGAGAGCACAGAGAATATTTCTTCCTGTTTCCTGGTTTCGTTTTATGGGAATATTTGGGTCGTTATTTTATTTTAAAAAAGTAAAGCGAGTGCCTGCTGAGTGTGTGAAGAACACTGCTGCGTTGCTGGTTGCCGATGGTGCGTCGGGTAGGTGGCTTTCGCCACGGTGTCGCCCGCTTGAAAAAAAATTACTGCTTTCGCTTTGTTGCCGCTTTGTCGCGGTAGTTTTGAAAGCTGGTAATGGTGCAGGGGCAGACAAGCCGTGAGACACATATATAAGGTATGAGGTTTTGTTGCTTTGAGATGGAGTAACGATATGTTACTCAATGCACTGTTACGTTAATGTGCTGTCCACGAGTGCTGTTGTGCTGCTGCTTCAGTGAGCTGTGCCAGTCAACGTTTCTGTTAATGCTTGGCAGAGCTCATTAATTTTTTTGGTCATTTGGCTTCTTGGCAGTAGTCCCAGTTGGCTACAATATCATCTGATAAGGACACGGCTCAGATGATGTTGTAGCCAATCAGTGCCTTGGGATTTCTTAGCCCATTTTATAAAATTTTATAAAACTAGATCCACATTTCACCTAGGTTTTACGCAGTCTCAGCTTGATGCAAGGGACTGTTGACTGGGCTTCAACTATCCAGGAGTCTAGAGCATGCCACTTTTGCCGAGAGGGCTGGCTGTGGGCACAGGAAATGGTGAAGGGCAAACACAGGTGAGAATCTGTGGCAGCCAGGTGTGGGGGGGCATGCTGGTTAAGGAATCAGTGGTGAATTTATGACACAAACACAGAGCAGTCAGAGGCATATGAATCTGATTCTGTTTGAAAACCTGAAACTGCCACTATTAATATAGCTAGGCGGCCACCAGGAGTCAATCCCCTGTGCTGCTCCCCCCCAACACTGGGTGCCCAATTCCAGAATCGGATGGTAAACTAAAATGAAAAGTAACTAGCCACTTGCTAAACAATGCTGGTGCCACCAAACTCTCCGCATTCTGACACCAAGTTCCCAATCCTGGAGTCAGACAGTAAATAAAAAAAAGTAGCAATGACAGCCAAATCCCGGTGCTGCCGACCGCCATTCTGACACCAGTTGCCCAGCTCCCAGGTCCAAGAGTCAATGAAAAAAGTAAGTAGACACTGGAAGCACAACTCCAGTGACATTTTAGAAAGAAACTTTAGTTGGTTTTTGCACCACTCTATTGTAGCATTCCTCCTGCTATTCATTGTACTATTGCACTTTTTGTGTACTTGCCACTTGAACATCAAATAAGAAGTAGCTTTATTTCATAGTCAGCAGTAAAACTTTACCCAGCTTCACAAAAGAGGCATATGCAGATTCATACGTTGAATACTCAAAACAACAAAAGTGCAGTAGTGCAATGAATAGCAAGGAGCAATGCTATGCCAGATTGGGGCAAAAACAACTAACGTTTCACTCCAGAAGTGGAGCTTCATCAGAGTTAGTAACTTAATGCGAAAATGCCCCTATATTATTCACCACCAGTGCTGTGTACAAATTAAAACTTTTTTTCCAACTTATTTTTCCCTCTAGTCACTGCTTTTGCCAGCCAAGATGCTCTCAGGCATCCAGGCTTTTTCCTGCCCGCCTGACCCCCCCATCCTGAGTCTTCCCCATGGTGCTCAGACACCCCACCTACCTCACAGTGGGTGAACTCTTTGGCTTGTACCGCCCAAGGTGGGGCCACCTCTCCATCTTGGTGCTCCTTGAAGTCAAAACTCCATCTGCTGGCAGGCATGGGGCAGAGAGAATCAGGAGAATAGGTGGGTGGGATACGGCAGTGGGCATGGAGGCCTTTGTGCCATTACCTACCTGATGATGCAGGGTTTTTCCTTGTTTGTGCACGTAACCCTCCCCTTCCCAGAGGCTCGGACATGCAATGATGTCCAAGCACAGCCGGGCACGTGCCCGCACCCACCCACAGGACATCTACTGTCACCTTGCTCCATCAGTTATGTGGTCCCAGGTTTCAATACACCCAGCATCCACTGAGCATCAGTAGCATCAGGGAGTCACATCCCACCCTACCCCTAGGAGAGGAGAGCTGTCATTGTATGCTCAATCCTCTCCTCCCCGCCTGACCCCCGGCAACTCGAGCTCGTTCCCAAACCCGAGTCGCCGAAGAGGTGCAAGGTGTGGCGTGCAGCACCTCAACCCTCAGCACCACCTGGCCAGCCACAAATTAAAACTTTAAAACAATGAATGTGACACATCCTCAGAGCATGAGTAGGCACTTCTAAAATTAAAACTGGCAATTACGGTAATGAAAAGTATAATATCAAACCTGGTATAAACTACCCACAAGGCATATTTTCACAGATGGTTAGTGAATGTGATTAGAAAAAAAAAGCTTTAAATATAAACTACAATATGAGAAAATACAAATTTATATAGAAGTCTATTTAGTAAATGTTGGGAGTGAAGCACTGAGGATATAAAATATACAGGTATTCATTTATATATCCTTTCTCTTGAGAGACATTTTCTTTATGACTGTGGAACCAATGTACTCTTCAGTACAATGATTCCAAATGCCAGGAATATATTCTAAAAAAAACAGATAAAAAGTAGAACATTATTACAATATAGCAGATGCTTAGGCATAATAGATCTATAACTTGGGCGGCTCGCTATAGCCCAGGTGTGAATGATTGGTTTGAACCTGTGCACTTTCTGTAAGATTTCTATAGACAATCTTTATTTCCAGTATATAAAGATGGCATACTTTGCAGTAGAAGTGTTTCTTTATTGTATTATGACTAAATGAGCACCTGATATAATAAATGAGCACCTGATATAATAATGTCCTGCTTTTTATTGTTTTTAAGAATACATGCCTGACATTTGTATTTTGTATCACAGAGTTCATTGGATACAGAGTGCTAGAGAAAAATGTCTCTCAAGAGAAGGAATATATATGAATACACACCAGCACATGCTATATCCTCAGTGCTTCACCCCAACATGTGCAACATGGTCGTCTATATAAGATTATATTTCCTGATATTGTGGTTTATACATAAAGTTTTTTTTAATAATTACGTGTACTAACCAACTGTTGAAAATTCACCTTGTAGGTAGTTAACACCAGGTTTAATGTTATATTTTTCATTACCTTTATTGCCATTTGTAACTTTATGAGCCTCCTTGACGAGCAGAATAGGAGGAAAATGTTTTTTTTTTTTTGTGACCCGTGCTCCATTCCCACCCTGACCCCTGGCATTGTTTTTAACTTGCTGTGCCACTCAGCTTACGTGTTTTTTACTCAAGTACTTTATTTTGTCATTTACTTTTATTATGTATAATCCACGTTATAATTGTATGCTGCTTTAAATTGTATCTGTGTTTATGTTATAAGGGACTCTAGGTCCATCATGTCTGACCCCTCATTGTAAAATAATAATGTAATGTTGTCAGGGACTCTAGGTCTATCATGTTCAACCTCTCACTGTAACATAGTCATTTATTCTTGTAGGGAACTCTAGGTCCATCATGTCCAATCCCTCAATGTAACATAGTAATTTAATGTTGTAAGGGACTGTGGGTCCATCATGTCCAACCTTTCACTATAACATAGTAATTTAAGGTTGTAAGGGACTCTGGAACTATCATGTCCAACTCTGCCCTGTAACATAGTAAATTAATGTTGTAAGGGACTCTTGGTCCATCATGTCCAACCTTTCACTGTAACATAGTCATTTAAGGTTGTAAGGGACTCTGGGACCATCATGTCCAATCCTGCCCTGCAACATAGTAAATTAATATTGTAAGGAACTTTAGGTTCATCATGTCCAACCTTTCACTGTAACCTAGTAATTTAAGTTGTAAGGGACTCTAGGTATATTATGACCAACCCCTTGCAGTAACATAATATTTAAATGTTGTAAGGTACACTAGGTCCATCATATCCAAGCCCTCACTGTAACATAGTAAATTAATGTTGTAAGGGACTCTAGGTCCATCATGTCCAACCTTTCACTGTAACATAGTATTTTAAGTTGTAAGAGACTCTGTGTCCATCATGTCCATCATCATCATGGGTCCATTATGTCCCTGCAACATAGTAAATTAATGTTGTAAGGGACTCTGGGTCCATCATGTCCAACCCCTCACTGTAAATAGTAATTTAATGTTGTAAGGAACTCTAGGTATATCATGACCAACCCCTCACAGTAACATAGTAAATGAATACTGTAAGGGACTCTGGGTCCATCATGTCCAACCCCTCACTATAACATAGAAATGTAATGCTGTGAGGGACTCTAGGTGCATCATGTCCATCCCCTCACTGTAACATTGTAATTTAATGTTGTAAGGGACTCTAGGTGCAACATGTCCAGCCACTCCATGTAACATTGTAATTTAATGTTGTAAGGGACTCTATGTCCACCATGTCATGCCCTTCAGTATAATGTAGTACTTTTATGTTGTAGAGGACTCTAGGTATATCATGTCCAGCCCCTCACTGTAACATATTAATTCAGTGTTGTCAAGGACTCTAGATCCATCATGCCCAATCTCCTCACTGTTTAACAAGAGGTATTGTAAGTCTCAGGAGGTATCTGCATTCCAAAAGAGGCGTGTTACTTTATTTTAAATTCACTGAAGAAACTTTAATCCCTCCTGATACAGGGAAGTGAGTGGATTAAAATTTTATAAAACCAGACCTACATTTCACCAATGGTTTAAGCAGTCTTGGCTTGATGCAGGGGACTGTTGACTGGGCTTCAACTATCCAGGAGTCCAGGGTATGCCACTTTCTCAGAGATTGCTGGGTGTGGGCACAGGAAATGGTGAGGGACAACACAGGTGAATATCTGTGGCAGCCAGGTGTGGGGAAATGCTGGTTAAGGAATAGGTGGGGGATGTGCAACTCAAGCACAGAGCAGTCAGAGGCATATGAATCTTGCTTCTGTTTGAAAATCTGAAACTGCCACTATTAATATTGCTAGGCGGCCACCAGGAGCCAAACCCCAATGCTGCTTCCCCCAACACTGGGTGCCCAATTCCAAAACTGGATGGTAAACTAAAATGAAAAGTAACTAGCCACTTGCTGCCCAACCCTGGTGCCACCAAACTCCCCCCATACTTACACCAAGTTCCCAATCTTGGAGTTAGACAGTAAATTTTAAAAAAATAGCGGAGAATGATAGCCAAACCCCTGTGCTGCATACCCCCCATTCTGACACCAGGTACCCAGCCCCCAGATCCAAAAGTCAATGAAAAAATGTAAGCAGACACTAGGAGCCCAACTCCAGTGATGTTTTACAAAGAAATAGTAGAGCCAGTCTGCCAGCACAGTGGCAACATGTCCATCTATAGCACTGACATCCCAGGTTCTGGGATGGACTCGGGAGTTGGAAGGCCAGCTGGGTGAAGAAGGATTGAGAGTTCCATGGACTGCTCTCCTTCTCTGGGGGAAGGGGAAAGAGTGTCTGGTGCAATGCGGACCTCTGGTGGAGGCTGTGGTTACTGTGGCAGCTGGAGCCACATGTAATGGGGGTGGGGCAAATGCTTCATCATTGCACATCCCTGCCCCAGGGGGAAAAAAATCAACACATCTTCACCGGGCGCTAATAATAGCCCCCACCTCTGACATCACTCCCTGCCGCAGTCCAAAGTCCACTGGTGGGATCCCACTCCCATGACCCCACCAGGGCTTCGTGACTATGTTCCTTGGGAGGGGTGCCCACCCAGTGGCTCTATCACCAGGGGAAGCAGTGTGCGAAAAGCAGTGGGACAAGAACCTCTCAGCCGGTGAGGGGAAAAAGAATTTAAAAAAAGAAATGTTAGTTGTTTTTTGCACTACTGTATTGTAGCATTGCTCCCTGCTATTCATTGTACTATTGCACTTTTGTGTGCTTGCCACTTGTACAGCAAATAAGAAGCAGCTTTTTTTCCATAGTCAGCAGTAAAACTTTAACCAGCTTCATAAAAGAAGCATATGGGGATTTATGGGCTAAACACTCAAAGCAACAAAAGTGCAGTAGTACAATGAATAGCAGGGAAATATGCTATGCCAGATTGGGGCAAATACAACTAACGTTTCACTCCAGAAGTGGAGCTTCATCAGAGTTAGTAACTTAATGCAGAATTGTCAATAATATTATCCACCACCTGTGATGTGTACAAGTTCAAACTTTAAAACCACGAATGTGATACATCCTCAGGACACAAGTTGGCACGTATAAAATTAAAACCGACAATTATGGCAATGAAAAGTATAATATCAAACCTGGGGTTAACTACCCACAAGGCACATTTTCACAGATGGTTAGTTCATGTAATTAGAAAAAAAGCTTTACATATAAACTACAATATTAGGAAATATAAATGTATATAGAAGTCTATTTAGTGGATGTTGGTGTGAAGCACTGAGGATATACAAGGTTCAGGTATTCATTTATATATCCCTTCTCTTGAGAGACATTTTCTTCACAACTGTGGAACCAATGAACTCTTCAGTACAATCATTCCAAATGTCAGGAATATATTCTAAAAAAGCAGATAAAAAACAGGACATTAATATTTCAGATGCTCGGGCATAATAGATATATAACTTGGGCAGTTTACTATAGCCCAGGTGTGAATGATTGCTTTGAACTTGTGCACTTTCTGTAAGATTTCTAAAGACAATCTTTATTTCCAGTATATGACAATGACGCACCTTGCAACAGAAGTGTTCCTTTATTGTATTATGACTAAATGAGCATCTGGTATAACAATGTCCTGCTTTTTATTGTTTTTTCAGAATACATGCCTGACATTTGTATTTTATATTACAGAGTTCATTGGATCCAGAGTGCTAGAGAAAAAGTCTCTCAAGAGAAGGAATATATATGAATACACACCACCACATTTTATATTCTCAGTGCTTCACTCTAACATGTGCAAAATTGACTTCTATCTAAATTTATAATTTCTGATATTGTGGTTTATATGTAAAACTTTTTTTAACAATACTTGTACTAGCCAACTGTTAAAAATGTGCCTTGTGGGTAGTTAACACCAGGTTTCATGTTATACTTTTCATTACCTTTATTGACATTTGTAACTTTATGAGCCTCCTCGGCAGACAAGATAGGCAGAGAAAATTTTTTTTTTTTTTTTACTAAAAAGATATAAAAATGAAAACTTTGCAAAATAGCAAAGAAAAGATAACAAAACACTGACTAGAGAGGAGACTGTGTGTGGGGCAGATTCCAGAATGCTTACAGTCTGCATATTTGCTGAAGAAAATTAGAGTTGGAGAAAAATAATGATTATGAAAGCAAATTAAGAACAGTAAAGAAGAGTAGAGAAAAAGAGAAGAGAGGCTATGTCACAGAGATTGTGTATTGGGGCACTCACTTTCTAGCATGCAGACAAGTGCAAAACAGAAGAGAATTTGAAGAAGAACATTTAAAAGTAAAAAAGAAAGTGGGACAAAGCAAGTGGGAGATTGGGATGACTGCTCGGACTTGAGGCTGTTTTGTCAGTGTGCACACAAGTGCTCAGCACAAACAGTAGTACTGTCTTTTCTTTACTGTGCCAACAGCAGTGCACAACTGCAGAAAATAAAATAATGTTTTTTGGGGGTGTCGACTGGGAGCTCCAGTCCCTTCCTTTTAGGGACTTGTTTTCTGACCCGGTAGTTGGGTCATCATGGACCCAGTCGGCTCCCAATTTTGTGTTGTTTTTCCCCTATGCCCATGACCATGCAGTGGGTAGAGCGGCTGCCTCCACAGAGGCAGCCTAATGGCCTGGATGTGGGCCCTACTCATTCTTGGTGGCATGCCTGTACTGACAGCCCGTCACCTCTGGGGTGTCAGCCTAGAGCTCACTGCGTGATCCCACCTTCCCCACGGAAGGAGAGCTGTCTATGGATGCTCAATCCTTCCTCACCCCGCCAACCCCCAAGCAACCCGAGTCCATTCCCAAAACTGGTTCGCCGGTGTTGCACAAAGTATGGCATCCAGTGCCTCAACCCTCAGCACAACTGGGATGGCCCTATAAAGTTTTTTTTAACAAGAAAATGTTTACAGAAAGTAAGGAAATGCTTTAAACAAGAGAAGAAAATAGATTGTACCATTTTACAGAAAAAGACCTAGGAAAGAAGAAAAAAGTTTACATTTTTTTACAACAGAGACTGTGTGTGTGGGTTCCATGTCAAAATAGTGAATACAAAATAGCAAACATCAAAATAGCGAATTCCAACACACATAACAACTATTACTACTATCATCTGTCTCAGAAATTGGCCTTGGCATGATCACTTGTGACATATGTGGGGGACTACACCCCCTGCACCCCCCTATTTTAAATATTCTAACACCACACTGCTCATTGATGGTGGAGAGAATAACACATTCGGAGCAATGTAAATATGAGTCACTACTTTGTGTTATTCGCTATTTTGACATTCGCTATTCTGACTTTCGCTATTTTGTATTCGCTATTTTGACTGGCTACCGTGTGTGTGTGTGCATGCATGTGTGCATGTATGTGTGGTTAGGTGGGGGTGAATCCTGTTTTGGGAAGAGGGACAGCCCTTTGGCAGTTGAATTGCAGCCCCTGTCTGTATCATTGCTAACCATTTCCCACGTTTGCAGTCATTTTTATGTTTGCTTGCATGCATGTGCAAGAAACATAGTGCCATCATCCGAGTTTTCGGAGGTGTGGCAGCCCTCTCCCAATTCAGTCAGTGTGTTTGCAGGCACGGCTGCAGTTCTCCAATGCCTCCTGGAGCTGTCTATGACAGCAGTCCAAAATGCAGTGGCGTACAGTTGAAAGGGGGAGCTACGCTTCAGTGAACAGCGATAAGATATCGCCTGCTCATGCGCGCTCCCCCTGCACACACACACACATGCACACATGCTGCATGCTCGCCCCCCCATGTACACACTGTATAGCCAATGGTGATGCCCAATCCCCAGTCAGCTGTGCTGCACTACCCTCCCAAACAGAGTTCCATAAGCCACGCTGGGTACCCACCCCAGCGTGGCTACTATCTTACGATGGGGAGCAATCGTGGCTCCCTCCCCAGAATACAGGGTGCACGTTGGTAGCCCATCCCAGCATGGCAAAGATGCTGTTGCCGACGGGGGTGCCCAATCCCCTGTTGGCTCCACGCCCCCCCAAACAGCCATCCTTGTGCCACGCTGGGAGCCAACCCCAGCGTGGCAACAGATGCTGTCGCCGACAGAGGGTGCCCAATCCCCCATTGGCTCCATGCCATCCTTGTGCCATGCTAGGAGCCCACCCCAGCGTGGCAAACGTCCCGCATCATCTCCTCCATTATTAGAAAAAAAACCAAAAACCCTGAAATAGAAAAATGGTCCCTCGCTGACTCTGCCCCTACCCGCGCTCACCCACTGTGCAGCCTGCCTCCCCACACCCCTCCCACCCCATACTTACCTCCGGACTCCAGCGCGACGATCTTCGGTGGACCGGAAACACGTCTGCACTCTTCAAAGCCGACCTCGAACTGAAGAAATGCCGATAAGCTCTATAATGGAATAGATAGGGTTTTTTCAACTTTACTGCATATCTCAGGCATTTTTTGGAATTTTTGCACCAAATTTCCAACACAGGGTTTTTGGGACCCCTTCTCATGATAGCTCTCACTGTCATGGCATTAATCAGGCCTGAAGGATGATTTCGCAGTCACTGTGTGAAATCACCTTTTGGGACCAAGTAATGAAACGACACTGCCACTGTTCATAAGGAGGGCTCTCAAAAAGCCTGTTTTGAAAATTTGGTGGAAAAATTCCTTAAAATGACTGTTTTACGAGTGTGCATTGTGCAGTTCCCTGCGCTCGTGAAGTTGCATATTTTCAATATTTTCACTCCAGATTTTCAACATTGCCATTTTACCACACCTCCTTATGAGCAGTACAGCTGTCATTTTTCACATCTTGCCCAAAACGTGTTTCCGCCCATGTAGCGCACAATGGTGCAGTTGGTGTGCGAAATCAATGTATGAGACACATTAAGAAAATCACAGTGACACTGTTCATGAGCAGAGGTCTTAAAATGGCTATGTTGAAAATTTGGTGAAAAAATTCCTAAAAATAACTGTTTACCGAGTGTGCATTGTGCAGTTCCTATGCCGGCTCAGTAGAATCTCAAATTTCAATATTTTCACTCCAGATTTTCAACATTGCCATTTTATTACACTTTCTTATGAACAGTACAGCTGCCATTTTTCACATGTCACCCAAAATGTGTTTCCGCACATGTAGCGCACAATGGTGCTGTTGGTGTGCGAAAGCAATGTTTGGGACAGATTAAGAAAATCACAGTTACACTGTTCATGAACAGAAGTCTTAAAATGGCTATTTTGAAAATTTGGTGACAAAAGTCCATAAAATGACTGTGTTATGAGTGAGCATTGCGCGGTTTCCACGCACCCTCGTAAGTTCATGACTGTAATATTTTCAGTCCATTTTTCTGCACTTCCTTATCAACAGTACCGCTGTCATTTTTCACAAAATGGTCGAAATGTGTTTTTACACTTTCAGCACAGAGATGCATGGTCGCTGTGGTAAATCATTGTTCGGGACAGATAAAGAAAATCACAGTGACACTGTTCATGATCGGAGGTCCCAAAATGCCTGTGTTGACAATCTGCAGTAAAAAATCCCCAAACTAATAACATTATGGGTGTGCATTGCACAGTTTCTATGCACACTCGTGACTTCACCAGTTTTTTTAATATTTTTACTGCAGATTTGCAACATTGCCATTTTTTACACCTCCCCATGAACAGTACAGCTGTTATTTGTCACATCCTGTTCGGAATGTGTTTTTGCACCTGTGGTGCTCAATGCCATAGTCACTGTGCATAAGCAGCTTTCGGCTAACAAACTGATATTGTCACTGTTCATGAGGTGGGGGTCACAAAAAAAACCATGTTGAAAATCTGGAGTGAAAATACCAACAAATGCCTGAGGTGTTAGGGTTTCCAACCATAACGCCCCACCCTGTACAGAATGGCAGGCATCAGGGGTGTGACTTGGGATTCTTGCCTGTAATGCTCATACCATTCCACACCATGCAGACAGTGAGATGCATTGAGGTATGCCTTGGACTCTTCGGACCCAGAGTTCACCCCATTCTCCAATACTGCACCCATCTCACTGTATTTTCTGATGGAATGGGGTGCGCATAAGGGCCAAAGACCCCAAGGCACACCGTGACACTTGTCAGTGTCTGCAATGTAGGGTGTGGTGAAATGGCATGGCCGTTATGCCTGACAACCCAAAGGCACACCCCAATGCCTGTCACTCTCTGCAGGGTGGTGGGGTTGGCTTCAGTTCAGTACTTCACTGCCATTCCTATTATGCAGCTCTGTAACTTCTACACTACCACTGCTAATGTCATCAAGCAAACATTTGGCATTGACAAATGCTTGTTGTTTTATGTAGTCCAATAAAAAAGTAAATAGCAAAAGCAGAGCCAATAAAGGCTTGCATCATATGTGAACCCTTTTTGGAGGGGAAGGATATCCCTTTGACAGCTGCATAGTAGCCCCCATTTTTAGCATCACCAGCCATTTCCTATAGAAGTACAGGACCATTTTTGTTTTGTGTACTCTAGTAAACAAACAAACAAAAAATACTGCGAAAGCAGAGCAGGTAAAGGATTGTTTCAAGTGTGAAACCTTTTTAGGGATAGGGACAGCCCTTTGGCAGTTGCATAGTAACCCCTGTCTCCAGCATCATCGGTCATTTTCTACACAAACACAGGACCATTTTTGTTTTGTGCAGTCCAATAAAAAACAAACCATGAAAGCAGAGCCAGTAAAGGTTTGTGTCACATGTGAACCCATTTTGGAGGGAGGAGGCAGCCCTTTGGCATTTGCGTAGTAGCCTCCTGTCTACAGTGTCACCAGCCTTTTCCTATGCAAATACAAGGCCATTTTTGTTTTGTGTAGTCCAGTAAAAAAAAAATTGTGAAAGGAGAGTAGGTTAAGGCTTGCATCACAGGTGAAGCCTTTCTGAGATGGGGAGAGACACACCTTTGGCAGTTGTATAGTAGCCCCAGCTTGTAGTCATGTTGTTGTTAGCTAATTGTTACTTTGTCTTAAGACATGCACTCATTATTGCCACCTATTTCCCCAAGGTGACTGAGGAATAGGGATGGGAGAACTTCAAAAGGTTCTGAGGTCTAAAATGTTCTGATAAGCAAATGTTCAGATCCGTATCCATACCTTATCCAAGTCTTTCAAACACTTCATTGTTTTATGGTAACTGTATGTTAAAAATCATTTTAAACTGCTTTTAATCAACATATCTGTAGAAAAAAAAACAATTAAAATGTTGTTTAGTCATAATAACAGCATAGAAACATAGAAAATAGAAGATGATGGCAGAAGGAGACCACCAGGCCCATCTAGTCTGCCCATTATATTTTAGCCTAGCCTTCTAACTGCCCTTGGGTTTGAGGGCTCCCTTGTATCTGTCCCAAGCATTCTTGAAACCTACCACTGTGCTTGCCCCCACCACCTCTGCTGGTAGGCAAGCTGTTCCAGGCATCCATCACTCTTTCTGTGAAGAAAAACTTCCTGGTGTTGAAACCCACTCAGAAGGGAGCAATCTTAGACCTGGTACTCTCAAATGGGGTCGGAGAGAGAATATCAGATCTAGAAGTGGGTAGCCATCTGGGAACAAGTGACCACCAAATAGTGTGGTTCACAATAAATACAGCTGTAGAGTCAAGCCATACAAAAGCAAGGGTACTGGACTTTAGGAGAGCTGACTTTGTCAAAATGGGAGAGTGCCTCAGAAAAGCACTAACAAACAGGCTAGAAGGAGGTGTGGAGCAACAATGGGGAATCATCAAAACTGTCATCACAGAGGCAACAAGCCTTTGTGTGAAGCAAATAAACAAATTAAAATGAAGGAAAAAACACTATGGTTCTCAAATGTGGTGGCGGGGAAGGTTAGGGAGAAAAAGATAGCATTTAGGAAGTATAAGGAAACACAGAAGGAGCAGGACAGAGAACTGTGCCAGTTAAAGCACAAGGAAGTGGGGAAGGCAGTCAGAATAGCAAAGGCCCAAACTGAGGAAAAGATAGCCAACTCGGTTAAGAATGGGGATAAAACCTTTTATAGGTACATCAGGGAAAGAAGAAAGACCAAGGGAGGGATAGTGAGGCTTAATAAAGGGAAGGATGGGTGGGCAGAGAGGGACAGTGAGAAAGCAGTGATACTGAACAAATACTTCTGCTCAATATTCACAAAAGAAGAGGAGGGGGAGGTACCTAATCCAATCAATAGAAGCACTCTGGATAGGGGGGTCGATCCCAGTCCTTTCAAAGAAGAAAGGGTTCTGAAATAACTCCTAAAACTGAAGGTGGAAAAAGCAATGGGGCCTGATGGAATTCACCCCAGAATTCTAAAAGAACTAAGGGGAGAACTAGTGACACCACTGACTATCCATTTTAGCAAATCATGGGAGGATGGTGTGGTACCTAAGGACTGGAGGAGGGCGGATGTGATTCCCTTCACAAAAGTGGGAGCAAAGCAGAGGCAGGAAACTACAGACCTGTTAGCTTGACTTCAATGGTAGTGAAAATGATGGAATCACTTCTGAAAGAAAGAAAGAATTGTTGAGTACCTAGAGGCCAGCGGGACATAGAACCCAAGGCGGCATGGATTCACAGCGGGAAGGTAATGACAGACGAATCTAATAGATTTCTTTGACTGGGTGACCAAAGTAGTAGACCAGGGAGGGTCTGTGGACATGGCCTACCTAGAATTTAACAAAGCATTTGACACAGTCCCACACAAAAGATTAATAAACAAATTAGCTGGCCTGGGAGTTGGTACCACGGTGGTAGCCTGGGTAAAACATTGGAAGGACAACAGGACACAGAAGGTAATAGTAAATGGAGTCCACTCCAAAGAAAGGGGGTTTACTAGCGGGGTACCCCAGGATTTAGTACTGGGTCTGATCTTTTTTAATGTCTTTATAAGTGACATTGCAGAGGGACTTGAAGGAAAAGTATTCCTCTTTGCAGACGACACAAAGATCTGCCACAGGGTTGATACACAAGGTGGGGTGGAAAAGATGAGAAGGAACTTGGCAAGGTTGGAGTAATGGCCAAAAGTATAGCACCTTAGATTCAATGCAAAGAAGTACAAAGTAATGCACCCGGGAAACAAAAACCCAGGGGGAAGTGTACACAATGGCAGGGGAAGGTAGTAACAACAACAAAAATGGAATTCTACCTAGGGTTAGTCATATCAGATGACCTAAAGGTAAGCAAGCAATGTGAGAAGGCAGTATAGATGGCTGGGAGGATACTGGGATGTATAGATAGAGGCATCACCAGTAGAAAACAGGAAGTACAGACAGTCGGTAGGACCCCAACTGGAGTACTGTGTGCAGTTCTGGAGACCCCATTTCTGCAAGGATATAGACAGGATGGAGGCAGTCCAGAGGAGGGCAACTAAAATGGTGCAGGATCTGCAACAGAAACCATAGGAAGAGAGACTAAAGGAGCTTAATATGTATACCCTGGAGGAAAGGAGGGAGAGGAAGGACATGATAGAAACTTTCAAGTACCTCAAGGGAATCAACAAAGTCTAAGAGGGTAGCATCGTTCAGAAAAAGAGAAGTGCAAGAACAAGGGGACACAATTTGAAGATAGAGGGGGGACGGCTCAGGGGTAATATGAGGAAGTATTTTTTCACACAGAGGGTGGTGAATGCATGGAACAGCCTTCCTGAGGAGGTCATGGGGTCAAAAACAGTGGGGGTATTCAAGAATGCATGGGACAGACATAAGACAATTCTGGTGGGGGTAGGAAGAAGTAGGCTGTTGGTTAACTAGGATCTGCAGCTTATCCAATAGGTAGGGAAATGGGCAGACTAGGTGGGCAAAGCGGTCCTTATCGGCCGTCAAAGTCTGTTTCTATGTTTTTATGTTGGTGGAGAACTTCCCTCCTTGCAGCCTTAGATCATGTCCCCTGGTTCTGCTGCCTTTCTTAAATTGGAAGAGATTGTCTATCTGCACCTGGTTTATGCCTTTTATGTACTTGTCACCCCTCTCTCTTTTCTGTTCCAAGGAATACATGTTCAGTTCTTTCAGTCTATCCCCATATGATATCTCATGCAGTCCCTGAATCATTTTTGTTGCCCTTCTATGCACCATCTCCACTCAGTCAATGTCCTTTTTGAGGTGGGGCCTCCAGAACTGGACGCTGTACTCCAAATGAAGCCTAACCAGTGATCTGTACAGCGGCAGGATCACTTCCCTCTTCCTGCTTGTGATTCCCCTTCCAATGCACCCCAGCATACCACTGGCCTTTAATGCTGCCTTCTTGCACTGTTTATCTACCTTCAAGTTTGAGATAATGATTTCCAAATCGCGCTCTTGGGTGCAGGCAGCTAGTCTTTCCCTTCTAAAGTAATATGTCTTATTTGGATTTCTTTTTCCTATGTGCATGACTTTGCACTTTTTGGTGTTGAATCTCAACTGCTATGCTCCAGACCATTCTTTCAGTTTCTTGAGGTCAGCTTCCATCTTGTCCACTCCCTGCTGGGTGTCGACCCTGTTGCATATTTTGGTGTCGCCTGTGAACAGACACACCTTTCCTTGTAGTCCGTTAGCTATGTCCGATATGAAAATATTGAAGAGCAGGGGTCCCAGTACTGAACCCTGGGGCACACCGCTGGTTACCCTACCTTCTGATGACAGTGCTCTGTTTACCAGCACTCTCTGGGTTCTGCTCTGTAACCAACTTTTAACCCATCTAACTACTTCTGATCCAACTCCTGCATGGTCTAGCTTCTTTACCAGCCTTCTGTGTGGAACAGAGTCAAAGGCCTTGCTGAAGTCTAAGTAGACCACATCTACTGCCTCACCGTCATCTATAACCTTTGTAACACAATCAAAAAACTCAATCAAGCTTGTCTGGCATGACCTCAGCACTGTGAAATCATGCTGATTGGGGTCCTGATGGCCGCTAGCCTCCAGGAATGCCATGATCCTCTGTTTGAGTAGTGTCTCCATCCCCATTATGAATGTGAGGCTTACCAGCCTGTAATTTCCAGAGTCCTCCCTGCTGCCCAGTTTGTGGAGTGGGACCACGATTGCCTTTTTCCAATCTTCAGGTACCTCCCCACTCCTTAGGGATTTGATAAATAGTTTAGCAAGTGGGGCAGCCAACTCTTATCTCAGTTATTTTAAGATTCTGGGGTGCATTTCGTCTGGCCCCATGCCCTTGTCAACTTGCAGTTTATTTAATGCATCCAGTACTTCGGTCTCTGTGAAGGGGCTAGTATCAATCCCCTCTCCAGGGGTGTTGCGTTTTGCCATTGCCTGAGTCCTCCTCAGTAAATACCGAGCAGAAGTACTTGTTCAGGATTTCTGCTTTTTCTGGGTCGTCTTCTGTTGTTTTCCCTTCCTGAGTTGTAATCTTGACTATACCCCCTTTTGCCTTTCTTCTTTCCTGGATGTATGTAAAGAAGGATTTGTTTCCTCTCTTTGCCCTCTCTGCTATACTTGCTTCTGTCTGCACTTTTTCCTGCCTTAATTTTTTTGCTGGCTTTTTTCATTTTCTCCTTGTACGACACCCAGTCTTCTTCCTTGTTTATTCCCTTGTATAGCTTGAATGCCTTCTGGTTTTTTTTCACTATTTTAGCCACTTCCTTTGAAAACCATAAGGGGTTTCATTTGCTTTTCACTTTGGTAACCATTCTTTCGTATTGGTCAGTAACTGTCTGGATTGCTTTAAGTTTCCCCCACATGACATTGACCTCATCCACTTGTAGATCAATTAAGTCGTTTCTTATGTTGGTCCTCATTTGGTTGAAGTCCGCCTTTTTAAAATCTAGTACTTTTATTTTTGAGCGGCACATGTCCTCTGTTATGTTCACCTTGAAGCTAACCATGCAATGGTCACTGTTACCCATATGGCATCCTACATTGAGTTCCTTGACCCTCTCAATATTTGTGAGGACCCGGTCAAGTATGGCATCTCCTCTTGTTGGTGTTTTGATCATTTTTTTTATCCAATTATTTAAACAGGAGTGGCACACTAAGCTGAAAGCTTGTTTACAGGTGCAACCTGGGAGCACAGGGAAATTAATTGACTTGCTCAGGGTCACATAGTATACAAGTGGGGGCTGTGGGATTCAAACTCAGGTCTCCAGATTTTCAGCTCAGAGCCTTAAACCACTGTGCTATACTGCTTCCCACTTGACTTAGTCCTGCTCCCTGTAGTGCCAGTAAGAAATCCCTGCTTCTTGTCGTTGCTGCCATTAGTGTACTCCAGTTTATATCTGGAAGGTTGAAGTCCCCCACCAGTATCACTGCTCCTCTCTGAGTCATTTTGTGTATTTCTTCTATCAGGTCTTTTTCCCCTTTCTGTCCTTGATTTGGAGGTCTGTAAATGATACTGATCCTGAAGGTTTTTCCATTTCCTGTATCTATAGTAAGCCACAGTTACTCGGCATCCCTAGAGTGACTCTGCACTTCTGTGGCTTTTATGTCTTCTTGAATGTAAATGGCTACTCCTCCCCCTCTTTGCCCCGCCTATCCTTTCTGAATAGATTGTATCCAGGTATAGCCACGTCCCATTCTTGGTTTTCCGTGAACCATGTTTCTGTCACAGCGATCCAGTCCAATGTTTCTACTACCATGATGGCTGCGAGTTCGGGTAGTTTGGTTGCAAGACTTCTAGCATTTGCAACCATCACCTTCCAGGAATGTACAACCCCTTTGGTATGGGGCTGTACCATCTTCTTGGACAGTGCGAACTTACTGTTTGCACCCAAGTGATTTTTGAGGTTGCTGTCTTGTTGTGGAATGCTAATCGAGATGTCTGTGGTCGAGATGCCTGGGTTCTGCATTTCTTTTTGTGGGTGTGTATATGCTCCTTTGGATTTACAGGGAGTGGTGAAAAGCCCACTGATGGTGATGGTGTAAGTTGTCACCGTTATCCTTCCAATCATGGCCTCCGCCCTCTGCTATAACCTCTGTACCATCCCCCTTTTCTGTGTCTGCCCCTCCTGTGCTTTACATGAGGTCCCTCCTTTTTTAACCTATGGCCACTCCTTGCTCATGGCCATGCCTGTTTCCCTTAGTCCGATGTTGGGGGGTTCCCTTCCATTCGACGATCCACTTACCTTCGTATCTTTCTGCTGCATCCTCATTTAGGTCTTCTTCTCTGTGCTGGAGACCTCCCAGTTTAAACCCTCCAAGAAGACCGCCAGCTTCTGTCTTAGTGCTCTCACACCTTCTCTGGTGAGATGCAGACCATCATGCTTGAAGAGCTTCCTGTCCCAGAAGGTCCCCCAGTCTCCAATGTAGTGCATCCCATTGTCTGCACACCAGCCCTGAAGCCACCAGTTGAATTCCATGATCTCTTAGTTCCTGATCTTGTCCTTACTTCTGCCTTTTCTCCAAACCAGCAATACCTCCGAGAAGGCAAGATATGTTGTTTCTTCCTTTAGGCTCTCCTCTAGGGTCTTCATGTCTTCCTTGCCTTCTTCCACAGTCCTGTTTGCTATGTCATTTGTCCCACGGTGGACAATGATCCCCATGAAATCCAGATCTCTTCTCACCATCTGTCCTATTCTGTCCTTGGCACTCCTTGCAGATGCTTCTAGCATGCATTTCACCATGGTTTCAGTTCTCTTCACAGTGACGGACTGTGCCTCCACTTCTCACAACATGGAGTCTCCTATGACCAGAATATTCCTGTTGCTCTGTGTATTCTTCCTCTTCTTCCTTGTACCTCCTACCTGCTTTCTAGTATCAGGTTTGTCCTGCTCAATCTTCCTTCTTCCTCACCTGGTTTCTGTCCCCTGGCTGGAGGGGGTGAAGCGATTCTCCGTGTGGATAGTGTGTGGCTGGCAGTGCTCCATCTCAGCTCTAGGTGCCCCACTTCCCCCTTTCACCACCCTCCATCTCCCAAGACATGTGAGCCTTTGGGGGAGTGGGTGGATAAGGGGGTGGTGGGCATCCCCAATCCAGTCTTCTCTTCTCTTGCCTGCCATAGCTCCCTCCATAGTTCTGCAACTGTCCTGCAGAAGGGAAACCCCAGTCTCCAGAGTGTCTGCCTCGCTACCAGCCCTCCACAGCTCTGGCAGAGCTGGATGTCTATGTCTGTTTTCCTCCTAACCAGTAGGTGTCACTGTTTCTTTCTCCCTTCCCTGCATCTTTTCTGTCTGCTCTTCCTGTTCTCACTGGTGTCTTGCTTTGGGAGCCCTGCAGGAAGTTCCCTTGGGCTTCCATAAATGTAGAAAGAACCTGGGCGGTTGGGTGAGTAGCAATATTACCACCCCCTTGGCAGTAGCTGTTAGCAGTTAAGTTATGGGGAGATTTATTTATTTATTTATTTATTTGTACATCGGTTTACAACCTTTGAGCCAGAGGCTCATTTCCAAAGGTACCTCGTCACAAAGAGGACACATACAGTACAACATTTAGATTACACATTGCAATTAGCGTATTTTCAACATTGTGGTTACAGTCTTGGTAGGTAGATGCAGTTATTTATTTGTTACAATATGGATGTTACAAGTTTGGTATACATAGGCTAATGCAGGACTTGGTAACAGGTTTGAGAGATAAGCATACATTTATCTGATTCCCCTCTTTCTCTCCAAAATGAGGTGCTCTTAAAAGCAAATGCTAGCTCCCTTTTAGTTAATAGCTTCCTCTCAAAATGAGGTGCTTTTAAAAGTATGATTAGTGAAATGAGATGAGAAGGAGTGAATGATGCGATTGTGAATGATGTGACTGTGAATGAGCTTACTGGCAGTGCCAGTGCTGTAATATGTACAATTGCCACCAGCCTCTAAGATGATGATGATGATTATGATTTTGTCCTAAAGCAGGCAAGTCACAGAACTCTAACCAGCCCTTATAGTTTAGTAGTTAAAGTACCAGTGTGTACCATGAAACTCTGATAGCTACCTAGCACATACTGTCTGTGGGACTGTTTTATCAAAAGCCAGGTAACTCCCAGAATGCTCTCTAATCACTCTTCTGTTTCTGATATTTAAGAAAGCAATACTAATACTGTGTATAAGTTATTAAGAGTTGTGACTTCTGTTTCTCAGCAAGCACAGGCACCACTGTGAATGTCTCTTAGTTAAGCAATGAAGAAGAAGTCAGGAACAGAAACACAGCACCAGGCCAGAGCAGAGGACAGCCAGTCAGAGAGATCCAGTCAGCCAGCTACCACTTCAAGACTGCTACTAGTCCCACCTACTACAATCAGGGAAACCCAGAAGTAGTCTACCAGCACTGAGAGCAATATGGTTAAGGCACATTTATCAAAAATTACTGCTTAGAAAAGAATGAGAAAGTGACTATGATGATGAGCAAGTCCCAGACCAGATATCTAGTTTGTTAATAGTCTCCTCCTGAGTCTGAGTTTTACACTTGCACAGGCCAAGCTCTGCAGAAGTTATGCCATCATCAGATTTGTATAACAGCACTGTGGAAGCACGTGACCAGACTGCTGTCTGTTGTGCTGCCACAGTGCTCCAGCATACTTTTCAGTGATTCTGTTTATGCAGCCCTTCCCCTCCACAGACCACATAAACACACACCCTTCCCAGTGTACTGCATTTCCTTTCTGTAGTAGTGGCAGTGATGGCTGCCATGTGCAACATGGCGGCGCTGATTTAAACTGTGCATGTAAGTATCGCGCATATGTAGTCATGTCAGCGCTGCCATGATGCGCACGGCTGACTCCAGGACAAACTGCGCATGCATGAGTATCATGAATGAACAGTACCGTAATCACTACAGTATTAGTTATGGCTGACTCCGGTGTGACGAGAGCACCGCATGCTCTTTTCAACACTCTTGCCACTCCTAAAAGCTCTCTATAGCCATATCAGCTCTGACCAGAGTTTATTGTCTATGGAGACATTGTTTACAGTACTACTCCTAAGTGCTTTAGCTAGACCGAACCCCTTCTTTAACCCTAGTTGGCATATATACACACACACCAGGAACTTGGGGTAAACCCCCATACTGACACTGTAGTGCAACATTAGTGATGTGCTGCACTCCTGAAGTGCCATCTTTTGAATGAGACGTTAAACTGAGATCCCATTTGACTGTTCTGTGTTTGCTCATGTGAATACCAAACATATAATGGCACATCTTAAAAAGAGCAGAGAAATTTTTGCCTTGGCCATATTGCCCCCATTGAAACGCAATTGTTCCCATAAACGCCATATGGCATAGGAACCATCCATTGCTAGATCCAACCCAAAATGGCCACTGGGAGCAAATGAGTTAAGAGTACAAAGTAAAAGATGGCACCATCCACCAGTAGTATCTTTGCTGCAAAAAGTTTATTAGAATAAAAAAAGGCATCCATCCAACCACAGCAGCAGTGACTACACCGACGTCCAGTACATCAATACCATTACATCAACAACTGCAACAATGGCACAGAGACAAATCGGCAAACCTCTACACAGATGCTCACCAGAACACATGCTGCAATGTGGGGGGCTGTGCCCCCTACACCCTCAAACTAAAAATAACAACCTCTATGTCGCACATACTGTGGAGAACAGGATAATCACCCCACTGCACAGACACCCAAGAACAGCACCATAGCACAGAATTGCATGCAATTAGGACATTTATTCAAACAGTCTCTGGCACCATACTGCAGAGTGACAGGCACGAATACATCCCATCACCACCCCCACACAAGTCCCATTGCTGGCAAACTACCACCGACAGCATCAGACACAGTGGCGCAACACGCAACAAACACCTGTTGGGTGGTCTCATTGCTCTCCACCACCTGCTTCTTTATAGCTTCTTGGACCCACCTCTCACTGACACCAGCCCTGTCAGGGACATGATTGTGCCACCCTGACACACTGACATTGCTGTCACCATCAGTACTTGCTCTCTCCTTGTACCACGTGGTATTGTACTCTGCACACTTCCAATAGGTGACAGTTCTCTGACTCAGCTCCTTCTGGTATACAAATCGATTGACCACAAGCAGCTTCTTCCTCTTAGCACTGAGGACATACTCGGCTGGCATCCTTGCACACCTGCAAACGCCCAACTGCCGAGCCACCTATGTATCTGAGTGATCTGATACACCTGTAGAAAAAACACACCTGTCAACAATAAGTCCCTCTCGCTGCATTTGCCATCATTGTGCAGCTGTCACTGTAATGACTTCTATGTTATGACTTTGTTGTTATAACGGTATACCTAAAAAAGGATACATCTCACATATCCTAATTAACTATTTGCAGCAAAGATATTACTGTTAGATGATGCCATCTTCATTTTTACTCATTGTGCTTTGAGGCCTGGCAGATCGTCTTCAGAGTGACCGTTATGTAGTGTCATACTCCCCCATTAGCACAAAAAAAAAATACCACTACTATAACAGCTTAGTCCAATTCATTGTCAGTTTGCATCTCTATCCACTCCCCTACCCCGGTGAGAATGCTGAACTGCCTAGCTTTCCTTTCCTAGGCAAAAAATATTGAAAAAATAAATATTCTAGATGCCTTTAGAGCATTTGAAGTAGAGATGTTGCAAAATTAAATTTCACCGGCGAAATTGCAGCAGAATCAGCAATTTTGCTGTGCAAAACATTTTACGCAGTTCTGCCATTCCGCAAATATTTTTGCTGTGTGTGAAATTGTGAAATTTCATCTACGAAATGTGAAAGTTTGCTGCAAAATGCACAATTTTGCCAAATTTCACCCAAATTTCACATTTCGCCTGAATTTCACCATTTCGCAGGTGAAATTTCACATTTCACAGGTGAAATTTCAAATTTTACTGTGAAATTTCGCATTTTGTGGGCAGAATTTAGCATTTTGTCCATGGAATTTCGCATTTCACACTCACAAAATATTTCCTGAAATGCATGAATTTCACAAAATATTTTGTGGAACAAAATTTTCAAATTTCACACATCTCTAATTCAAAGATTGTCACTAGGCATGCTGTCCAGGGCTCTGTAAAGCTAGTTATACAGCATCTCCAAATACTTCATTTTTAGCAAGTAACTTAATTCTAGTATCAGGGTAGGGCTAAAAGATTATGGAGGCTTAGTTAGGGCTGTTTTGTGAGTTATTGTAAGGTGGTATTTGTTTTTTGATAGTACACTGCAAGGCAAAGTTTGAGGGGTGTTTTGCTATTAGCATTCTTGAGAGTGGCATTAAGGGTCAGCACTCAGCCGGCAGGGTCATTTTCCAGCATTTGGTACTTCAGCTGCCACCAGCATGGAACATTGCTGCTCTGTGAGTGCTGAGTGGTGTTGTGCTTGTGTGATCATCAATGCTTGGTCATCACTGTGGCTGACTTAGTCCATGAGTCACTGCTGATTTGTTGCTTTGGGTAGCGGCAGAGAGTTTTCTGATGAAACTGCATTTCAGCTTGACGATCAGGAGGAGATGCTGTCTGGCCACAGTGGCCATGGAGCTTGCTGGAATGTGCGGGACTGGCTGTGGGTACTTACGGGCATGACGGGGTGGGTGTTTAGACTTAAAATGCCAGCAGGGAAGGAGCAAGATCAACCAGATATGAATTAAAATAAAAGAGTAACCTGTAAGTGCTACATTTACTTCTATTTTTACATTTGATAATCGGGCCCCACTTCACACGCAGGTGGGGCCCGATGGCACATGGACATTTCCCTTTAAGATCTAAGGTGTCATTACTAAATCTAGATTTGCTAAGGACATGCAGTAAGTATTTTTTAGCTGTCATGGTAGTTATTGTCTTGAAGTAGAATGAATGCGGTATTGAACAAATCTACTATTTCTTTAGGGTCTTGAGTGGTAGCACCATTGAAATTGAGCACTGAGGAAGGGGATTTATTAGGCTTGCCAGTGAGGTTTTTTATGTTCTCCCACAACTTTTTGCCATTTCCCCCAGGAGTTGGAGAACTGGTCTTGGAAGTAGGAGATTTTGGCAAGGCATACAGCATGGGTGCAGGCGTTCCTAGCCTGTTTGTAGCATTGTCAGTCCCTGGGTTTTTTTTTGTGGCCTGTGCTACATGCCAGAGGTGGTCACAGGAAGCCATGAGGCTTAGGAGGGGTGCGGTAATCCTGGGGTTGCTGGCCGACATACATTACTGTTTTTTGAAGGGAGCAAAGATATCGCATGCTTTGGTGAAAAGAGAGATGAAATGCCCTAGCACATGGTCTACACTTGTTGCTGTGTCAGTTAATGACTGTCACACATGCAAAGGTAGTCCTGAAATTGCTGAAGTTGCCCTCGCCTTAGAGCACGCAGGTATGACAGTTTATTAGGGCATCTGGGATCCTGGCATGACCACTGTCACACAGTTGGGGAGTGGTCACTGAGGGAGTTGGGTAGAACCTTAGTGTCTTTAATTTTTTCTGGGTGATTTGTGAAAATGAGGTCTATTAAGGTGTGGGTACTGGTTCTATAGTTTAGTCGAGTAGGGGATTGAACCAGTTGCATGAGGCCAGCAGCTGCAGCAGCATCCTTATAAGGGGCGACCCCAGATGCTTGCCAATTGATATTGAAATCTACAAGCATGACAATCTCTGAGCGATTAGGTAGTTTGGTGGTATAGTCAATTACATTGTCAAAGCCAGTAGCTGTGTCCCTTGGAGGGATATAAACTGACAGGACAGTGAGTGACTTCCCTTTGTGACCCAAGGTTACTTTGACTGCAATAGCCTGAGCTCTGTTTACAGTGGACAATGCTGGGAGGGCATACCCCTGTAGAGTGTCCAAGAGGTAAATGGTACAGCCCCTTTTTTACCAAGTCGGTCCATTCTGAAAAGAGTATAACCTACTAGAGCATCAGCAGAGTCAGGTGTTCTGGGGGAGAGCCAAGTTTCAGCAATGGCTAGGATGTCAGGCTTGTGCTGCTGTACTCAAACTTGCAGCTGATCAAGTTTTGGTAACCGACAAGGAATGTTGAGGAAGGCAATCTTAAGACCATCAGCGTTAGAATGTGTAATGTGAGTTTGCTGTAGAGGGCCAGAGTTGAGGTGAACATTGCCAGAGAATAGCAGGAGTAGAAGGGCTAGATGGAGTAGCATAAGCTTTAGCAGTTTTGATTTGAGGATACTAGGATGTTTTGGAACAGATTTGGATGAAAGGGGCACGGGGAGTGAGGCAAGGTGTGACAGTAGACAGAGAGTTAGGGCAGGACCAGAGTGCATAATGATATAGTTAGGCATGTAGGGAACTGGAAGGAGGGTTACACTAACACCTAAGGTAGTGTTATGTCCATTAGGAAAGGAGCTGGGGGGGAGCTGTGGCGGTATAACATAAGGGGTCATTGGGGATACTTAATACCCCTAGAATGACAAGTATGGGGGGTACGCGGTGGGCCACATTATTTAACAGAGGTCTCTACTGGAAGTTTAGGAATGCCAGTGTGCAATTGGATTTATGGGGCAAAAGGCGAAGAAGGTGAGGCTTCCTCGGCAGTCAAGTTGGACACACTAAAATGTTGGCAGTACTTAGGTGAAAAGGGTGGTGTGTAAGAGAGGGGGTCAAGGCTAGAAGGTAAGTGAAAGTGGTGGATAAGACAGTTAACTGCACATCTCTCTTTGTAACAGCCAGGTAGCGCAGAGGTAGGGTGCTTGCTTTTATTGGAGAGGGGTTCAATACCCCATGAGGGTAGGCTGTAGAAATAGAGTGGAAAGTTCAAGAGACTATAGAGTAGGCCAGGAGACTAGACGATTGAAGGGAAGGTAAAGAGCTGGAAGAGACAGGGAAAGAAGTAATAGGGAGGGTGCACTAGTGACTCCTAGTGGTCACAGAGTATAGCTGTCCAATGGGAAAGTGGGGACATAGAAATCTGAGGGAAAGGGTCAGGTGATAGGTCGCGTGACCTAAGAGGGGCCTATAAATTTAGAATCGGACGTGGGAGGATGGAGGGTTGGGTTGGGTAGTTGACGCACTTGCATGTCGACAGGCTACACTAGTCAGCAAGCATGCAGAGCAGCATCTCTGATGGCTCCTCTGTACCTGTGATGGGTTAAATGACAGGCTCCTGTGATGTGATCTGTGCTCCATTTGGGAGCTTGTGCAAGAGAGCCTGGAAAAGAAGGAAGGATAGTTAGAATTAGTGGGAGGAGTGGTAGCTTGGGTGAACAAAGGAACAGAATGCTGAGGCATGAAGAACAGAAGGAGTGGAGGGGGGAGACAGATTTTGTGCATGTGCAGCACAGAGAAGGAGAAACAGCAGGAAAATCCAAATTAAGGTAATGAACTAACAAATGAAGGCAGGCTCTCTACCAACACTATACTACAGATATTTCTTTTTTTTTTTTGCCATTAACACTTTATTCACATTTACACAGAGAATACATACAGGAAACGTAATCCATATCAAGGTACGTACTAAAATGCATCAATACATCATGAAAGTAATAAACTTACTGTTTCTCTGTCGAACCCCCCCAAAATAAAAAGAACAGCAAAAAGAAAAAACAAAAACCCTACACCCCCTCCCTCCCCACACAAGGCCATACCACCTAACTACCGTCAAATGAGGTATATAAAGTCTTCATAGCGAATAGATAGTATAGAGCGGACCCCAAATCTTTTCAAATAGAAGGTATTTGATTGCGTGAGGCGGCTATCATCCTCTCAACCCTAAGATTCGCAAGAAGTTCCGCCAACCATTCAGAGTAACTGATCACAGTGTTATCCTTCCAATGTCTGAGGACTAGCTTTTTCAAAGTGATCGAAAGCAAGGCCATATGGAATTTCCTATTCTTAACCGAAATACAAGACATATCCCCCAACAGACAAATCTCAGTCTAAAAAGGTCATCCAGGCCCAACAACGGGTCAGTCTTATTTTTAATCTCTGTCCAAAGCGGGACAATTTTTGGACAGTTCCAAAAAATGTGCAACAGATCCCCATTACCCGAACCACATCTATTACACTTAGGATCGTTTAACAATTTCAAATCTGCAAGTTTTTGAGGGGAGTAATAGATGTTATGTAAAATTTTAAACTGTATAAGCCTTAATTGGTCTTGCCGAATAAACCTATGACAACCTTGCCAGAGTACTGACCAATCCAGATCTACATCAGGGAGTACAGTGGCCCAATATGAACATGGAGCAAGAT
Source organism: Neoceratodus forsteri (assembly GCA_016271365.2). Classification (NCBI taxonomy): domain Eukaryota; kingdom Metazoa; phylum Chordata; order Ceratodontiformes; family Ceratodontidae; genus Neoceratodus; species Neoceratodus forsteri. The sequence goes on along the minus strand of CM057450.1, from coordinate 920,520,716 downwards.
TCACTGAATAGACCCAGTTAAATAACACTGTATAAACCTTGGAAACTGCCTGCGGGATTCCTACCAGTGGCCGTAAAGTCTCAACAAACTCCACCCGTGGGGGCTGAACTGGATCTCTACCAACCTTTTGAAGTAAAAGATGTCGAAGCTGATATATTTTAAAAATAGTTCTGGAGGGTAGGTTAAACTTATTTAATACCTCCAAAGCAGAGATTATATGTCCTCCCTCATTAAGAAAATCTTTCAGGCTACATTTGTCCGGCAAAATCAGCCACTCAGTTCCAATAGTTCTATTATCAATCATAAAACGCGGATTACCCCAAATAGGCTGAGCCCAATCTTTGACCTGGTCATATTTTAAGAAACTGCAAATTTGATTATGGATCTTTAACGAAACACCTATCGGGGATTTTTTCAAAAGAGGAGGAAGTACCTTTGGTGTTAGATACAGTAAGGCATCCGGGGCAATACCAAATTTCTTGATAAGATTTATTTCCAAATTTATCCACAGAGGCACATAGGATGACGTTTGAGACAAATCTTTATGTAGGGGCCATTTACAGTATTTATTAACCTGGCCCGCCCAGAAATAAAGAGCAAAATGGGGTAGCCTTAAACCCCCAAGTAATTTAGGGGCCGCCAGCTTGTGATAGGCCATCCTGGCTTTCTTATATCCCCAAACAAAATCGGCTATCATCCCATGAAGCTTCTTGAACCATGATATTGGAAGCCAAATATTTAACATACTCAAGGGATAAAAAAGTCTAGGGAATATGTTCATCTTAACTATGTTTATCCTCCCCCAAAGAGAAAATTAGAGTTGCACCCACCTTTTGAGATCTAAATCAATAGTATATATCAGAGATTCCAAATTTAATTGGCGTATCCGCGCCATACTCTTCGTCAAAGTAAGACCCAGGTATTTCAAGGAATCGGACTTCCGCCCTAAACCTAGCTCAGTAATCTCTTGTTTAAATAAATTATTACTCAGAGGATAAACCACAGTTTTATCCTGATTCAGTTTGTAATTAGCAAGATGACTAAAATTGTGTATGGAATTTAATAAAGCTGGAATTGACCTATTTGGCCTGGATATGTAGACCAAGAGATCGTCTGCGTATGCTGTGATCTTAATGGTCTGATCTAGTATTTTTATGCCCTCAAGCTCTCTATTAACCACTATACTTCTAATAAGAGGCTCTAAATACAAATTAAAAAGAAGGGGAGATAAAGGGCATCCTTGTCTCGTGCCCACATAGAGTGGAAAGGGTTTGATGTCGCCCCATTACAAGTAACTCTGGCTGTGGGGTTTGAATACAATGCACCTATCCAATCCAAGAATCTCTCAGGAAAACCGAATCTCCCCATTGTGGTAAATAAAAACCCCAGTGTACCCTATCAAACGCCTTCTCGGCATCCAAAGAGACCAACGCCATGGGAAGGTTGCTCCCCTCGGAAACCGAGAAGACGTGTGCCAATGTCCTAAAATGATCGGCCGCAGACCTGCCTTTCATAAAACCCACCTGTTCTGCACCTACAAGCTTGGGTAGTATTTTCTTCTTTCGATCCGCAAGCAATTTAGCCAAAATCTTAATATCGTAATTTAACAGAGAGATAGGCCTGTAACTGGCTGGTTTTTCGGGAGGTTTATTAGGCTTAAGGATTAGGACAATAAGCACCTCTGAAAATGTCTTGTCCACCTCCTTACCATAGAGGATGTATTGAAACAACCTAAGCAACAAAGGAGCTAATTGCCCAGCAAATTTCTTGTAAAAATTAGGCGAAAATCCGTCCAAACCCGGTGTTTTGTCTAAAGGAAGATTCTTAATAATTACCTCTATCTCTACCTGAGTTATGTCTGCCACCAGAGATATTCAATCTGATTCATCCAATGTAGGGAGTTCCAAACCTTCCATGAAAGTTAATATCTCTGACTTGGTTGGTGGAACCTCCATTGCCCTGTATAAGGATTCATAATACTGCCGGAAAACCTGGACAATTTCTCTGGGGGTAGTTTTAACACAACCATCCTCTTCAGATAGAATCCCTGCAATTATTTGGGAAGATTCTAATTGCGCAATGCGCCTAGCCAGACGTTTTCCAGTTTTTTCCCCCTGGTCCAAGTAATTGGCTCTTGTCTTAATTAAAGCTAACTCTGCCTGCTCCCCTAATAGACTAAGATATGCATCTCTTACTTTAACTAACTCTTCTTTGTCTTCATCCCGAGGATGATGAAAAATATTAGATTCTAAGGCCCTAATACGTGCCAGTAAATCCAACATAATTCGTTCCTTCTCTCTCTTCCTGTTAACGGCCTGACTAATTAATACACCCCTTATAAAAGCCTTAGATGCCCCCCAGAAAATATCTGGACGGACACTATCTTTTAAGTTATTCAGGGTGAACTCCTCTATTTGTTCAGATATAAGTTGGGCCACCTTGGGTATTCTCAAAATCTGATTGTTTATTTTCTACCTATTACCCCTTTTGGTTAAAGACATAAAGGATATTAAGGCTGCCACAGCAGCATGATCTGAGGGTGGTCCTGCCACAATTGCCGAATCCAGAACTCCTGGAAGAAGAGTTCGGGAAAGCAATATGTAATCAATACGGGATGCAGTCCTGTGAACTGGGGAGATGAAAGTATACTCCCTGGATTTTGGATGCAGAACTCTCCAGATATCTACCAACCCTAACTGATCCAACAGTTCTCTAAAAGCTTGTAAAGCAGGAGTGTGGGTTATTTGAGATCTATTGGACCTATCCATCAAAGGATCTAAGGTCAGATTGAGGTCCCCCCCCAAAATCATGGGAAGTTGGTTAAACGGCGAGAGCGCCTTCAGCAAGCTCACCTCAAAATCCTGCCTGTCCCCATTAGGACCATAGACAGAGCCCACCAGGATCTCTGTATTCTGTAATCTACCTTTAACCAAAACATATCTACCCTCCTTATCTTGAACCACTTGAATAGGAGTAAAAGGGATTGACCTATGAACCAATATCATAACACCTCTACTTTGCGTGCTACCTTGAGAGGAAAAGACTTCCCCTATTTGTAGTCTCCTCATACAGTTGGCCTCCGTCTGAAGCAAATGTGTTTCTTGTAAAAACACAAATTTCGCTTTCACGGCTTCTACATGCTTCAGAATCCTGTACTGCTTTGCCTTATGTCGCGCCCCTTTAACGTTCCAAGTAAGAAATTTAACTAATATATCGGTCCCCATTTTTATACATCTGAACAGCAACATAATATAACCGCCTCACTACGTTATAACGATAGTTGACACCTAAGGCCTTGTGTCCCTCCCCCCCTACTCCCCCGTATCCTATAACCCCACATAAAATAACCCCCACCTTCCTCTGCTCCACATCCCCCAGAAAAGCCCCAACATTCCCCGCACCCCCTCCTCCCTGAACCTCCCTATTCTCACGGCCCATGACAACAGCCCACTTAGCACATCCTCCAGTACTCCTCCCTCCCCATCCCCCATTCGTTGCAACGTACACAACCCTTCAAATACCCCTTAAGCTTATTTATTTATTTATCTACCTATCTATTATAAGTAACCATCTGAAACTCCTAATCAAATATTTTACTATACATAGAATCCGTAGTCCTATGATGCATGTTAAAAGGTGGCACACAATGTTTGCTATTCTAACTTGAATTATGCCTCGAATACAAATAGCGATCCACAACCTTAAGTTCTGGCAATAACAGCAAAGGCCTCTTGAGTAACTATCCTAATTTCTTTGGCTTACCAGAAAACCCCAGCATATAAAACAACTCCCAAAGGCCACAAAAGCAGGACACAAATAAAAAAGAAATACTACAAAAATTAATGTTGGTTTCTGGCACCCTCTTGTGGCCAGTCGCTAAAGTAAGTGACAATCCCCATCCTCCAAATCCATTCATAATTCTGCCAAAACTAGATTTAGGTACATAGCCCATATTAAGTGTAACCCAAAATGAAAGGCAGTGATTTTCCTTCACTGCTGCGCTAAAAGGAAAAGGAATAATAAAAGGGCCAAGCGCATCGGATATTATACAATATTTAAAACTGAAAGAGAGGAACCAAATTCAGTCCCATATTTAAAGCACTTCGCGTTGCATCAACAGACTGCTGACCATGCATATAATTATTTCGCAGTCTCCATAGTCCCGAAATGCATAGCACACAGGGTGAATCCCAAGCAGCCTCCTCTACATATTCTGTGTCCCTCTGACCTCTCCAGCCCCCTCAGGGATCCTTAAAGAGACTAGGAAAGGCCGATTGTAGAGCGGTCGTAGCCGATTCCACCGATTCAAACGCCCTCCATTCATCTGCCACTAAGACCTGGAACCTCGACGGATATCCCATGCGAAATTTGACATCAGACGCAATCAATTTCTTCACCAAAGGATGAAAAACAGCCCGCTTTTGCCTGATCGAGAGTGGGAGATCTTGAGCTACTCTAATCTTAACTCCCTCCCAGTACAGTTCTTTGTCTTCTCTAGTCTTCATAATGAAAATGCATACATATCGGACATCAGGGATGGTATAGGGTGTGAAATGAGTCTCTTCACGGATGACTCCAAGATGGGAGCAGTAGTTGAGGGAGAAGAGGGGAGGTTGGCCCTGCAAGGGGACCTGGACACCCTGGAAAGCTGGGCTCACACATGAAATTAAATTTCAATATCGCCAAGTGCAAGGTGTTGCATCTTGGTCAGGAAACCCTAAACACAGGTACACCCTGGGAGGGAGGTGCTGGAAGCCTCAACAGGGGAAAAAGACCTAGGGGTCATGGTGGATACATGTATGAATAACTCTGAGCAGTGCAGGAGGCGCTAGCAAGGCAAACAGGATGTTGGGATGCATCGTAGGGGATCACCTCTAGGAGCAAGGAAGTGATTCTGCAGCTGTACAATGGACTGGTTAGACCACACTTTGAGTACTGTGTACAGTACTGGAGACCACACTTGAAGAGGGACATACAGCTCCTGGAGAGGGTACAGAGGGAGGGCAACAAAAGATGATATGAGGCTAGGGATTTGACTTACGAGGACAGACTTGAGGAGCTCTGCCTGTTTTCATTGGAGGAGAGGAGAGACAGGGGACATGATTGAGTCTTCAAGTACCTCAAAGGGAATAAATAGGGTAAACATGGATGGGATCTTTAGACTAAAGCAGGAGGTATCACCAGAGGACATGGTTTGAAGTTGGAAGGTGGAAGGGTGAGGGGGAAAGAGGAGGAGGTTTTTCACTGAGAGGGTGGTGGACCCTTGGAATGCACTGCCTGGTGAGCTGGTTCAGAGATCCACAGTGGAGGGCTTCAAGAGAGGGTGGGACAGACACAGAAAGTGGATGTATCAGATGATGGCCTGTCCCAGGGGGGGTGGGGATGGATGATAGGGGTTTCTGGAGCACAAGGGATGGGAGGGTCTTGGCACCCAACTAAGGATCTAGGTTCGAGCAGACTCGATAGACCATAAGGCCTAATCTGCTGGCAAATAGTATGTTAGTATGTAAAAGCTGCTGTTCTTGATAGTTGAGAAAACGAAAAATAAAAGTCCGTGGAGATGTATTAGGAGGGGGTACAGGGCGCAAAGCGCGATGAGCTCTTTCAATTATATATGAGGACCCAAATGGCGAGGGTCCTGCTATTTTTTTGACCAATCTTTGGGCAAACTTGATTGGATCGGGACCTTCTGCTTTTTCAGGTAGTCCAATGACTACCACATTATTTCGGTGACTTCTTCCTTCCAAGTCTTCAACTTTTAATTCAAGCTTGGTGATTCTTTGCTTTAGTAAATTCACCACTGGGTCTAATCTCTCCTTGCTCACTTCCAAAGACCGGATTCTTGCTTCATTATCAGAGGTTTTCCGGGCGAGATCTTCCAAAGCAGTTGTAACATTTTTAATCTCATTCGCCATATCCTGCATCTCCGTCTTAAATGGTTGGAACTCCTCCAAGAACCTGGTTAAAGTAAGAGGTTCATCCTCTGAACTCCCTGCACCGGAGCTCTGCGCCAACTGAGAAGCCGAGGCCCTAGATTTTTTAGCGGCCTTCTCCGGAGACGCCGGCGGAGTATGCTTCGGAGGTGACCTACGCATTTCTGCCTCCATAAATACTGTGGACATAGGTTCTCCTCTATGTCCACAATAACTGCTGTAGCTTCGCACAAGATTAACAGGGGTTTTAAATCTCTGTCGAAGGATGGGTGGTCGGAGCACTCAGAGAAAGCAGCTACCCCGTGCTCTGCATCATGTGACTCACCCCACTACAGATATTTCTAGCAAAAACTGAAATAAAGGAACTGCTAGCTGAAAGAACAGTAAGTTAAGTGAGCTAGAGATATTTCTTAGAGCAAAACTGTTTAAGGCAGTTAACATAACCACAGTATTCAAGCTAAATTATTGATGCAGGCAGTTAACAAAAATCAGTCTCCAGCGTTCTGCCGACCAAAATTCAATTGAGGCATGATTAAGTTTTACACTAGTCAGCAAGGATGCAGACCAGCATCTCTGATGGCTCCTCCGTACCTGTGCTGGGTTAAATGGCAGGCTCCTGTGATGTGATCTGTGCTCCGTTTGGGCGCTTGTGCAGGAGAGCCTGTGCTGGGTTAAATGGTAGGCTCCTGTGATGTGATCTGTGCTCCATTTGGGAGCTTGTGCAGGAGAGCCTGTGCTGGGTTTAATGGCAGGCTCCTGCGATGTGATCTGTGCTCTGTTTAAGAGCTTGTGCACGTGCTTGTGCACATGACACCAGCCTGACAATCAGATTGGTCAGTGCTGGTGTTTGTGCTCTGTGTCTGCTGTGAGAGCGAGTAGATAGAAGGATCTCGGAAGAGGGAGGAATCGACTCTTGCACTGCAGCCACAGTGAAAAAAACAAAAAGGTTTAAAACTAAAAAAAAACAAAACACAAAGTTTAGTCCACAAAAGAGCAAGGGTTGGGGACTCAAGGGGAAAGACTGGGGGATCCAGTGTGGTGCTCAGGAGAGAAGGAGAAACGGTGAGGCACTCATTGCTGGCAGCAGCTGTGAAAGCCATTTAGGCTACTATTACCCACTGTCTGTTAGGTGCCCTGTCTGTGACATAGCTACTCTGTGTGTCTCTGTAGTACAGTGAAAGCCACTTCTAATGGACTAATCCATGCCGGGTCAACTTGTCCACACTAACTGATGTCCGCAGTACATGAATGCAGTCCACCACACACCAGTTTAATGTTGTATGCGATCCGTCAACTTCCACCACCCCCGAGATGTTTTTTACAGGACTGATTCAGTGTTTTCACAGCAGTTGCACTGACTAGTTGACTTGAGCTTGCAGCTTTTTAAACGCTTTCCTTTTGTTTTATGCTTAATACAGTATTTGCTGCATGCTTTGTTTGGTAGTACAGGTTCATTGATTGGTGCTGTGGGAGGGTGGATGGGGTTGTGTGACATATCTGGGTGAAGGGTCATGATTTTTGAAGGTGGATTTGTAAAAGTGAAATGAGCTTCTGTGAACATCAGGTTACATTTCATTTTAAAACATAACTTTTATTAAGTGCTGCTGGATAAAAATAGTACTAAGTTATTTGTGATGTTGTCTAGTGTCTAAAACATTTCTTTTTACATTTCTGTGGAGGGCAGCTGATCAATAAAGGCTGTCATAGTGATCTGCTTCTCTTTTCTGGTCATGTATTGCTTCCAGTCCACCTCTGTCCTTGCAAGCATGTTCCAATCTGGAATAATATCCAGCCATTGCTCCATTGCATGGCGTAGAGTGTGGTTAATGCATGTTGAACATTAGAGCTTATGATCAGGGGTTGTGGCTCATTCTCATCGTCATCAGAGTCTGTTTCTGGTTCTGCTTCTGGCTGCATAGACTCTATCACTGCCAGGACATCATCAGTGACAGGCTCAGGGTCGTTTTCACCAAGTCTTGCTGGGCCTTCTGTCTCTGTAGGGCTGATAGGTGGCAATATGATCTCCTCGCTCACCTCTTCTCTGGTGGCAAGTGGATCAGGAAAGCTAAAACCAGCCTTTCGGTAGCAGTGCACTATGGTTTCATTAGTGACACTGTCTCATGCCATCTTTATCAGTCATACAGCATCTAGCACTGAGATCTAATGCACGCAGTTTGCTACCCTAATCCCTGACCCTTCCCCATCCAGGTCAGCTAGAATCCTTTCTCTGACAGCATGAACGTAATGCCTCTTAAAGGCATAAATATCTTCCTGATCCAAAGACTGTATGATCAAAGTGATGTTGGGGGGATAGGAAAACTAATCTGATGTTCTGTAATCCTGTAACATCTAAATGGCCACTAACATTATCCAGCAATAGAATGATTTTTCTGCCTCTGAGTCTGAGATCCCAGTTCTTAACACATTCACAAAAAATGTCTGAGGTCATCCACGCTGATCTATTGTATTGCTATGGTACTGTACAGGTAGGTCCTGCATTCCTGAAACAGCATGGTCTAACAGATTTTCCTATCATGAATCATTAACATCTCTGCCATGCCTTCCAGCGCTGAAGCCAACTGTCTGTAGGGACAAACTCCTCTTTCAGTGCAGTAGCAAGCTGTTTTGATTTTTCTATCAGTGAAGGGCCACTGATTAAAGCTTCCTTCTCCCTTACCACTGTGAACCAGCTGAGAAAAGCTACTTCCACTTTGCCATCCTTCTCATCTCTTTTTCTTTTTTAATTGGGATTTTGGTTCCCATGCCATTCTGCAAACAACTCCTTTTTTATTATTATGTTTCTCTCCTCCTCCTCCTCTCAGTGCAGTCCTCCATCTGGTAGGCACCCCAGCTCCATCCCCCAGCGTCCACCAGCCAGCGCTGGCACTTACCCCCCAGGGTTTGCCCCCCTGGCAGGGCTGGCGGAGTTCCCCAACCCCTGCCGGAGACCAGATCCAGTGTGGCCAGCACCATGGCTAGCTGGGAGGGGGGCCTACTAGGCATCCTCCTTCATTTGCCTCGTTGCTTTTTCCATTCTCATGCCCCTTTGGGCATGCAGTGTTCAATGATGCCTATGATGGGGCCACACATACTCCCATGCATGCCCACATCAAGCATCTGCCGTGCTCCTGCCCTATAATGCTGTTATGTGGCTCCATGTCGTTGAGCCCTAGCCTTCACTATGGGTCAGACATGCACCGGCTGCTGATCTCCCCCCTCCCCGGAGATGGAGAGCAGTGTGTTGGATGCTCGATCCATCTCCTCCCCTGCTGACCCATGGCAGTCCATGCTCATTTCTGAACACGGGTCTCCAGCGTGGTGCAAGGTGTGGCAACCAGCACCTCAACCTTCAGCGCCACCGGGCAGATCGAGCAACTTCTCTTTGCATCATAAAAGGTCTGAGACAATGGATTTTGGTAAGATAAGGTTTACAGCCATGTCTCTAACATTCATTTTCAGCAGAAACTCAATCTGCCGAATCAGGTCCACCTTCTTCGCCAAACAAAGCGCGTTTCTTTTAGTTGCCATTTCAGAATGAATGTGAGAATCTGACAAGCAAATTCACAGTGGTGCTTAAGTGAAGCATCAATGAATGGTAATTAGTGGATGTGAAAGGCAGTTGTAAAGCCGCTAATTGTTCAACCCCCTCAACAGCAATGATCTAGCAATGATCTAGCCGTCTAAATCTGTCCAACCTAAGCAATTAATAATGTCCATTTAAACAGGTGATAATTAACCGATTGTCCGCATAAACCACATCCATATTATGTGGAGTTGACTGTATAGTGAAGGGCATTTAGGCTGTATATTTACATACTGTTAGGTGCCCTGTACCTTGTCTGTCACATATAGCTACTCTGTGTGTCTCTGCAGTACAGTGAAAGCCATTTAGGCTGAGAATATACACACTGTCTGTTGTTAGGTGCACTGAGCCCTGTCTGTGATATATACTCTGTGTCTCTATACAGTATAATGAAAGCCATTTAGGCTGTATATTTACACACTGTCTGCTAGGGAGGCAGTATAGCACAATGGGTTAGGGCTCTGATCTGCAAACTTGGAGACCAGGGTTTGAATCCCACAGCTGCCACTTGCATTTTTTGTGACCCTGAGCAAATCACTTAACTTCCTTGTGCTTCTAGGTCATGCCTGGAAACAAGCTTCTGCTTAGTGTGCCTTTCCTGGTCAAACAATTTCCCTAGGTTCCCTGTTCCCTGTCTGTGACATATAGCTACTCTGTTTGTCTCTACAGTATAGTGAAAGCCATTTAGGCTGTATTAAACACTGTCTGTTAGGTGCCCCAAGCCCTGTCTGTGACATAGCTACTCTGTGTCTCTGCAGCATAGTGAAAGCCATTTATGCTATCTTACACACTGTCTTTTAGATGCCCTGGGCCCTGTCTGTGACATAGCTACTCTGTGTGTCTGCAGTATAGTGAAAGCCATTTAGGCTGTATATTTACACACTGCCTGTTAGGTGTCCTGTGCCTTGTTTGTGAAATATAGCTACTCTGTGTGTCTCTTCAGTATAGTAAAAGCCATTTAGGTGGTATACACACTATCTGTTGTTAAGTACCCCAAGCCCTGTCTGTGACTTAGTGTAGCAACTCTGTATCTCTGCAGTATAGTGAAAGGCATTTAGGCTGTATTAAACACTGTATGTTAGCTGCCCTGAACCCTGTCTTTGACATAGTTACTCTGAGTGTCTTTGCAGTATAGTGAAAGCCATTTAGTCTGTACTACAGTGTCTGTTAGGTGCCCCGAGCCCTGTCTGTGACATAGCTACTTTGTGTGACTCTACTGTATAGTGAAAGTCTTTTGGGCTGTTTTACACACTGCCTGCTAGGTGCCCCAAGCCCTGTCTGTGACATAGCTACTTTGTGTCTCTCTGCAGTAGAGCAAAATTCATTTAGGCTGTATTACACTGTCTGTTAGCCTGTTAGGTGCCCTGAGCCCTGTCATAGCTACACTGTGTGTGACTGCTCTATGTGACATAGCGAAAGCCATGGCTGTGTCAACAATGTGTCGTATTTCCCAGACTAAGTCCTCTAAAGGGAAGCACAGTACTGTGCATGTACAACTGAAAATGATGTGGACAATACGAATTATAGCACTAATGAAGAACATAGCAACAATAATAGCAATAACATCACCAGGCTCCACAGTTGTATGACTTGGTGTGTAGTGAGGTCACTAAACAGTTGAAACTCTCTGAGGTGAAGCAGGTTCACATAACCAAGAATATAAGGACCAGCAACCAAACAATAGAGTACATGGCTGTTACAGCTCATTGGGCACGTTTTCAGTCAGAAAGTAATAATCCCCGCTCTTCCATAAGTAGTAAGAAACACGCTGTATTATGTGTCACCACTTTTAAAGAAAAACAACACTGATGTGAATATTTTGCAGGAGCTGTAAAATCAATACAAGAAATGGCTTATTTTGTATTCTTTATCTCCAGGGTATAAAGTATCAGATAATGGTGCCAACATAGTCAAGGCTGTTAGAGGTGGCAACTACCAACACAAACCTTGATTTGCACATTGTTTAAATCTTCTCAGCCATGGTTTACTAAATAGAAACAGAAATGGTGAAAACCTTTTAGGTCTTTCTATGAAAATATGTAGACATTTCAGCCACTCTGTGAAAGCTCAAACAATCCTGAAAAGGCTGCAGAGGTCAAACAGCTTAGCAAACCACTAGAAGTGCTCAAAAGAAAGATGTTCAACAAAAAGTACACATGCTCAGTGTGCAACAGTGCTCAAAAAGGTACAGCAAAACATACTGACCCCAGCACTTTGAACCTAGAGCAGGTTCTTCATCGGGGGAGGGGCAAACTTAGTCATGGTACACATATTTATAATTTGAGTCTTAAAGAGATATGATCCAGGTGAATAAAGTGAATAATTATATATAGAGCAATTCTACAAACATCTTAGAGGTTTATATTAAAATTAAATGAATGTATACTATGTCACACAGACTGGAGATTAACCAGCAACCCAGATATCCTGTTTAAGTTATAAGAAAATTTTTTAACAATTCCGAATGGAAAACTACTAAAGAGTATTGAAAGCAGGAAGTTCCAACTTGCTGGAATTCAACATTTTACATGTTGGAAAGGCTTTTTGAACAGAAAAAAGCTGTACATGACTACACCATGCAGAATCAATTAGGTAAAGAAGACATCGTCCCAGATATTCAAACTGCGCCCAAAAAGTGTGCGACAGCAGGAGCAAGTGCAAGTCTGTTGCGCCCACGCACAAGAAGCGCAATATTCAAAAACTGCTCAGGCCAAGATGCGCCTACAGCCGACGACTGAATATCGCACCACCTGCGCCATAGCACAACTAAGGAGGTGAAGCTGAGCATATCTGATGCGCCATAGCGCAACAAGGGATGTTCAGCCAAGCAGTCCAGATGTGCCATAGTGCAACCAGGGATGCCCTCCAGCAGCAGGGCAGCAATGCAACAGCACAACCAGGGATGCAGGGGCCCACCACCCATGCCACAGATGGGCAGAGGAACACACAGCAGAACAGACATCATCCCCCCACACCCCATGCACTACACAACTGGGGGAGGGCTGGAATAACCACTGGCCCATGGAGACCAGCAACCAACCCACAGCCGAGCCATGGTGCCCCATCACACCCCCTGGCAAGCTGTGACCGGCACACAAGGATGGCTAACCACCCCATACCACACCATCCCATAAATGCAGGGCACACCCTGCACCATGATCCTCATACACCCTGCCCAGGAGTAGCACCCAGCAGTGAAGGACACCACATGCAAGCCACCACACCCACCGTAACAATGCAACCCTGTGCACCATGGAGCCATGCAAGGCAGCCCCACCATGGACACCCTGTAGCGGGTGGCAGCAGACAGTGATGCAACAGATGCATACACAGTGCCGCCCTGCACATCCCCCTGAGGTACAGCTGAGAGACTGACCTTGTGTCAGCACACGAGGTACCCACATGCAACAGGGCATGCCCCGGACCCCACCTCCAGCAGTAGAGCACCCTGCACACCCTCCCAAGGACACATCTCGTCCCAGCACTGGCCATAGCAGCCACCACTGACATGCCAGCAGACCGTGCATATCACAGACATGCAAGGGTGTCAGCTGCACAGGCCATGGATGGTCTGACAGGGGTACCATGCACACAGTGCAGGCCCCATGGACCACTGCACACAGGCATCCAGTGCACAGAGTACAACACACAAACCACAGAGAGTGACTGATCCCCCTGCCCACACCATAGGCGGTTCACCTCTGCGCACACACACACACATGCCCATGTGTGCACCACCCCTGATGCCATGCACACCACTGCAGCTCAGCACCTGTAGCCCACTTCAAATCAGAGACCTCCACAGTTGTTATAACAAAATGTATGTATTAAAATATAACAACTACATAACATATTTACAAATATATACAAGGGGGGAAGGGCTACAAACCAGGTGGGGGCAGGCATGGGGCAGGGGTGTAGAAATGGAAGAGGGAAGAAGGGGTGTGAGGGTGGGTCCAGGGGTATGGTTGTCAGGGGGTCATGGAGGGCCTATTCCCTGCCCTGCTCTGCACTCCTGTGGTGCCCCCAGGTTCTCCTCCTTCAGACCCCATGTCTCTCCAACCTCTCCAAGGCTGCCAGGGATGCCTGTCCCAGCTGTAGGATTTCCATTATTGCCCATTCCAGGGCCATCCAGCATTGTCCACCTAGGACAAGGGAGCAGAGTCAATACATGTGACTGTCCAGTCCCCTGCAGCAAACCCATTGTGCATGGCATACAGCCATGTGCCATACCCCGGTGATGGTGTGTAACCACCCACAGCGACCATGTCCACAAGACCTGCCTACCCAGGCAGCCACAGCCATGTGGACCACTGCACACACCCACCACCCATGTCCTGCACAGCACCACCGTGGCCATACAGTGACTTGGCCATGCGATGTGAAAGCAGTGGCACAGCCATGTGCCTGATGCATGCATGGACCACCATTCATGCACTCCCAGACATGCAGTGCCACTGGACAGTGCTGACTGTAACAAGTTGCGTGCATGGCAGTGGTGTCAATGGATGGTGGCCATGCCCCGCTGCCCGCCCTGTTACACAGCATGCAATAGTAATCATGGATGTATGGCACTCACCATCATAAGGCTGGTCCCTGCACCTCTGCGGACCTTCACCCCTCCTGGACTGATGGTCCTCCTGCTGGCACCTCCTCTCCCTCACCAGCCTGTGCTCATCTGGGCCTAAGGTGCAAACATGGAGAGAGGAACATCAGTACAATCCAGTGGCAAAGTCCCCCTGCCCCCATGTGTGTGCAGTTCCACACAGCCAGACCCAACCACCCCACACCCTGATAACACCACCAGGGCCAACACCAGATGGGCCCCCCCCATGTGCCAGACACATGCAACCGTGATACCCATATGGAAGACAAAAGTGTATGAATGTTGCACCTACCTGGCCATGGCACCGTGCCCCTCCTAGCACAAGCCTGCAGGTGGGCAAGGAGGTCCGGGTCCCTCCTCCTCAGGTCCCCATAACTGTGGCAGCACTGCTTCGCCATCTGCTCCAAACAGGTGGCCTCCTGCAGGGCATTGACCACCTCCTGCCACACCTGACTCCTGGCCCTGTCCAGGAGTGCCTCACCAAATAGTAGGCCAACGTGTGGCTCCACAATGGCAAACAAGTTTGCCAGCTCCACCTGGCTCCACTGTACAGCTCTCCTCCGTGCCATCTCTACTGCTCAGTTAAGTCAAAATGGTGCTCTGCAGCATGGTTCCGCCACATGCAGATGCTGTGCGGTACAGCACTGCAATTCCCTATTTCGCTGTCACTGAATAGTGTGATAGCAGTGCACCCATGCTTGATGCATGGTGCCTAGGGGGCAAAGGTCGGACACAGGGTCAAGGGTCTCTGGCACATGGACAGCCACAGTGCGATTGGAACCCAATGCGTCTAGCATGTTTGGGTGCTTGTGTGCCACCTCCTGTAGCGGCCTACCACTCTGTCACCCCAGTGCGCCTACAACACCCCAGTACCACAGTGCCATATAGGTGAACAGTGCTGTAGCACCACTGGCACAATGGTGGCCATGCCCTGCATTGCCTCCCATGTACAGCACGTCAGCAGCATGGCAGACACCTGCGTCATCAACCCAGGCATACGCAGTTAGGTGTGTACTCTGCATGTCACAGAACTACGCCCTTGGCTCAGTGCATTCAACACAATTGCGCAAAGTGCAACAGCGTGATATTCATCCATCATATGCAAATCAGCTAATTAGCCATTCAATGGTGCAGTCACTGCATTTGCATCCACTTAAAGATGCGCCTCGCCTCATTTGCATGGGTTGCGCTATAAAAGTGTGACATTGGGCTGCACTGGCCATAGTCGGTTACTGCAGTCTATTGGTGAGTTGCATGCTGTTTGGGAGTGTGGACTGCGGATTTTGGGACATGCATGGGACTGCACGGTCACAGGTAACACCTGTCATTCTCACAGGCTAAATCATGAGCGAGCGAGTTGTGGAGGAAGAGGAACAGAGTTGTGGGAGGAGGAGGAGGCCAAATTTCACGAAGGCCAAGATGGATGCCCTGTTTGAGGCCTACCTAGACCAGGAACCGCTTCTCAACGGACACCAGAAAACACCACAGGCCCATGCTGCTGCATGGGTGGAGGTGGCGCATGCTGTACACCTGCATGGCAGCCACCAGCACTCCGAGCAGGAGTGCAAGAGGAAGATGGGCACAAACAGGAGGAGTATTAGGGAGAAGGTGGCTGCCATCAGGGCAGCATTGTCTGCGACAGGTGGGGGACAGCCGGAGGTGCTATGCCTGACCCCACAAGAGGAAAGGGTTGCTGGGAGCATGCAGCGTTGCACCATTGAGGGTGTTCCGGATGGTGGATTCCAGATGGGTGGTAGCCCGTCACTGCATGGTAGGTCATGGTCTGCCTATTGGGGGTGGGACAGGGTAGGTCACATGCAGTAACGCGATGTTGTTTTCCCTCACAGCTCCTGAGCATCTGCATGGGTCAGTGGTGGTGGGCTTCTCCACTGAGGCCGGTCAGATGGAGATGGAGGAGGGCCCATCCACCTCCACAGGAATACGTGGCTCAGGGTGACAGTGGGCCCACCTGGATGTCCAGACTGATGTTGTTGGAGCAGGTGCGGAGGAGGCCCTGCCTGTGTCCCAGCATGCCAGTGCCCATGGATTCCAGCATGCTGGGACTCGGGCTGGTGCCGGGTCTGTCACCAATGATGATGTCGCTAACGTCATGGGCGGTGACACGTGTGTGCCACAGGATGGCCACACAGCAGGTAACATCACGGCCATGGCTGTGGGTGGTGCCACCATGGAGGCCGGCGTGTCATCACAGTACCAGCCTGTGCCTGTCAGCACCGGTTGGGCAGCACTGGTGTTTGTACAGGACAGTGGGAGTGTTGCGGCCACTGTGGCAGCACCATTGAGCCCTGGGGAGCGGCAGCCAGAGGGGCAGCATCAGCAGTCGGCCAGTGGTCTTGGGGGTACAGTGTCAGGGGGCCGTGTCAGTGCCCCCACCTGTGGACATGCCCAGGTCTGGCCCTGGTGTGCAGCACCCACCCTCAAGGGGTGATGAG
The DNA here is from genome assembly GCA_016271365.2 of Neoceratodus forsteri. Classification (NCBI taxonomy): domain Eukaryota; kingdom Metazoa; phylum Chordata; order Ceratodontiformes; family Ceratodontidae; genus Neoceratodus; species Neoceratodus forsteri. The sequence continues at coordinate 920,504,141 of CM057450.1, read as the reverse complement.
CATCCAGTCCATGAACACACTGAGGGACAGCATACTGATCAGGCAGATGACCTCTTGGATGAGCACACCCGTATACTGCAAGCATCAGTCAATCAGCAGATGCGGCTTGTGACGGTGGTGGACGCACTGAGTGCAGCTCTGCAGCAGGCAGAGGAGCATCGCAGCAGAGAAACCACTCTGCTCCTGGCAGGGATGGACCAGATGTGGGAGGATGTGACCACTGCCATTGACAGGCTGACACATACAATCACAGCTGCCATGGCCACAGGGGGCACATAGTTATTTGCCCATGCGTCGCAGACACCGCGCAGTGCAATGTCCACTCCCCATTCACAGCGTCATGCGACACCATCCTTGTTGACACCGGGTTCAGCTGTGGATATCCCGAGCATGCCTGGCGCAGGCATGTTTGGTATGCTGCAGACCCCTGCTCGAGCACGGTCGTGTTCACAAAGTAGAACCCCTGGGGGACCATCAGTGCCACCCCATGAGGCCAGTGGTCAGCCTGTCACTGCTGGTGGGTCTCGGCGGGGCCTCCCACACATCCATGGCAGCCGGGGCACTGTGGCTCGTGACTGACCTGTCTCCCAGTGTGGCTACTGTCTGATGCTGCCCTGTGTGCATTGTGTTATTCAGCAGGCAATGCATGGGTGGGTACCCAGCCCTGCACGCACACACACAGTCCATCTGCACACCCTCCCGGCTGCTGTCCGCAGTTGCATGTGCATGATGATGCCTGCATTGCACTGTTTGCCAATGTGCAATGGTGCCCAGCGTCTGACACATGCACAATGACAGGCAGTGGGCATGGTGGTCTGCGGACATGTGTGTGGCTAGGGGTGGCATTCAGGCTCAGCATGCCTCCTACCCTTTGTGCATGTCTGGTGAGTTGTGTGTGTGTGTGTGTGTGTGTCTGTCCATGTGCCATGTTAGACCTCACCCATCTCTGGCGATGTGTGTGGTTCCATGCTCGGCCACCTCCCTTGATGGCATACACCCCTGGTGAGTGTCCATGCATGTTTGTGGGTTGTGCCTTTGCCATTGGTGGTTGCACATGGCCCCATGACTTACCTGGGTTGGCTGAAGTGCTCCTCTGTGATAGTGTCCCGGTGCAGCTGTGCCAGCCAGAGCAGTCGGGGGTCCCATTGCCTAAGGAGGGGCTTCCCATCAGCATTGTTACTGGCATCCTCATCGTCCCCATCGCTGTCCCCCTCTTTGACCTGTACGGTTATCCCAAATTCATTGGCCATGTTGTGCAGGATGTAACAGGCCAGGAATAGCCTGCAGGCCTTTGAGGGGCTGTACTGTAGGGCACCGCCGGAGGTGTCCAGGCAATGGAAATGTGCCTTCAGCATACCACACATCCACTCGATGACATTACATGTAGTGGCATGTACCTCATTGTAGCGTTGCTGCGATGGGGTCGCAGGCTGCCGGCATGGTGTGAGCAGCCAGGGATGGAGTGGGTATCCACTGTCCCCTGTGTGTAGAGGGTGGAGGTTAGTTTGGTGATTAGCATCACCCTGCCCCGGGCCATGTAGGCCACTACCCATGTCACCTCTGACCATGCCCCTCCCAAGCCCTATGTTTGTCCATGTGGTTTGCATACTCACCCACTAAGTGGCCAGTGGGGCTGTCCCCACTCTCAAATCTGTGGCACAGTGCTGACTGGTGCCAGATGAAGGCATCATGCGCTCCCCCAGGGTGCGTGGCACAGACATTGATTATGCGCCCCCTGGCATCGCACACCACCTGGCAGTTGATGCTAGCATAGCCCTTGCGATTAATGTATGTGGCTCCCCCTTGGGGCCAGGTGGTGTGTGGATGGCCACATGGGTGCAGTCTATTGCCCCTAGCACGCCAGACATACGTGCTACCCTGTGGAACTCCTGTATGTTTGCTCTGCACTCCACTGGTGTACTAGGGAAATGGATGTACTCTGCAGCATGTGGCAGCAGTGCGCTGAGGAACTGGGTGAGGTGGTGTGATGCGGCTGACTGGGTTATGCCTGTGGTGTCCCCTGTTTGTCTTTGGAAGGTACCCATGGCAAGCAAGCACATGCAAGCTGTCACTTTAGTCTCCACTGACAGAGCATGGCTCTGTCGTGTGGGTGCCTGCATCACATCACTGCACAGCTCACAAAGCTGCCTCAGAATTGCCCAATTTAGGTGGTACCAGCCCACGATCTCAGTATCACTGTACAGCTTGAAGTTGGTGCGGGCTCGGTACTGCGTGTTGGGGGCATACCGCTGATGGGCCCTTTCACGGACGCACCCCCCTGCTGCCCACCTTCTCACCCCCCTCATTACTGCCTCCATCTGGATGGTGGCACTGGCCATGTCCCTGGCTTGTGTTCACCCCCCCGGCAGCTGTTTCTGTGTTCTCCCCGCTGTCCTGGCTGCTACTTACCCTGCATCGGGAACACCTAACTGTGCTGGCCTCAGTGCTGTGTGGCACTTCCCCCTTTTGCACTGTGGCTGTGGCTCCCCACACCTTCCCTGAGCCTGTGGGTTCCAGGTGCCCTTTCTATGTCCTGCCCTGTGTGTGTGTGTGTGTGTGTTGCCTGTGTGGCTGGCTATAGTTCAGCAACAAGTGCCTTCCCTGTACTGTTCTTGCACCTCTCCCTTGTTCCTTTTTATTTTGGCTCATTTTCGCTATTTATGCATGGTTCCTCCCCCTTCAGTTGCGCTTACATTCATCATCATTGCGCTATTGCTCAGCGTGATTTGGGGGTGCAACTGCCTCCCACTGAATATCACAGAATGGCGCATTTTCAGACTTGCACTGGCACAACCCTATTGTGAATGGCGCAACCCTTTTGAATATCTGGGCCATCATGTTCAGTTCCAGCAGCTGGACTCTGCTGGCATCTTTGGTCACCTTATTGGAGCCATTTGAGGCTGCCACATGCGATATCAGTGCAAACAATGCAACTCTGAGTCAAATTCTTCCTCAGATCAGATTACTTCACATTTTCCTTGATGACATAAAGAAAGATTTTCAGTCAAAAGAGGACACCACTGCTGTTATGCTAGCAAATTACTTGAGTCTCAGACTGTTGACTGATCAGAAAATGAATGCCATGTTTAAGAATGACACCTATGTGTTCACTACGTTGCTAGATCCCCACTTCAAGTGGAACATTGAAGTCATCCTTCCTGTTGGGGAAGACATTGAGTATTGGAAAGATCTTCTGCTAACCAAATGTGACATTGCCCTACAAATACCATTAAGTGATGTACAGCAGTCAAACCCTGCCGAACCATCACTGTGCACCTCTGACACAGACAACAGCACATCTATCAATTCTTTACAGTCAGCAGTGTCATCAGTGAGGGAAAAGACATTTATAGCTACTCTTTGGGAATCCTATGTTCAGGGTCAGAAAGGCAAATCACTTCTGAGTCACCTGCAGCAACATGGACTGATATCCTGTAAAGAAAGTGCAGCAGGTTCGTCTGACAGACTGGTAACTGTCTCACACAGCAGAATAATCATTGAGTACTTTGCAGATCATACTGTAATTGGTCTCGATTAAGATCCATTACTCTATTGGAAACAAAAGAGAACAATATGGTGAAATCTGGCAAATCTTGCAATAATGTGCCTACGTTGTCCACCTTCAAGTGTATATTCAGAATGTATATTTAGTGCAGCTGAAGGAATAGTCACTGACCACAGAACACTGCTATGTCCTGCAAATGTGGAATGGCTTACATTTCTCAGAATGAATACTAACAATTTTCCAGTTGTCAAAAACTCTGATTTATTCGAGTCTGAACCTGAAAATGAACAACAGCCTGCAAATAGTGATACTGAAAATGATGACTAGGTTGTGTATGGAAACAAATGGAACCATCACCACTGCCACCATGCCAGCCACATATGCCACACTAGTACTACTCTTAGTTTTCTTTTATCAGTTATCAGTTTAAATTAAGTAAGTTTGATCAATGCCTACCATGGGTATAATTTTTTAAAACACCAGCAGGCTCATTCACAGCAGCTGGGCCTCTTGTACCTACCTCAGAAATGCCAGCCATGAGTATAATTGTTGGACACAGCAGCAGGCTCATTAAGAGAGCCTGCACCTCTCACACCTGCCTCAGCAATGCCCACCATGGGTATAATTTTTGAAAACAGCAGTAGGCTTACTCAGAGCACCTGTGTCTCATGTACCTGCCTCAGCAATGCCAACTGTGACGCTCTGCCACCTACTTGTTATATGTATCATATTTGTATTTTTTAAATAAAATGTGTAAGTGTTTGGGATTGTCTGCTTGGCACACAAGTCAGACAGTGTGAAAGATGCTTGACCTTTGACCTCAGAGGTGACAGTGTTGAAGCAGCTGGCTGTTATAAAAGCTGGCTAAGGAAAAACTGATCAAAGTTTCCTGTTCTGTTTAACAGAGGGCTCTGGCCATCTGCCAGGAGATAGGACCTCATAAAATTGTATGATTCCTGCATTTGTTCACAAAACCTTGTTAACAATCGTAAACCTAAGATCATTCTTGCAAAGCAGGAAACCAGCAGATAGATCAGAGAGAAATGTTTGAAAAGAGACTCATATTTTAAAAATTGTTGACTGTAGATTTCCACAGTAGAAGTTAAGTCTATGGGAGGATCTAACTGTGACCTCACCAAGGGGGTGGGGAGATTGATTTTGAAATGGTCAGGCATCTGAGGGAAACATAGCTTTTTATTTTGGATTCCACAGGAGTGAGACTTTCATCTCTGAACTTAAAACAGGCACTTCTGGTAACATCTAGCTAAACAAGAACTTTTAAGTATTTAGCAGGTGTTTTGTTTGTTCTATAATTTCCCATTTATTTTATTGACTGTAAGATATTAATGTATTTGTTCTGTGTTTGATATTATAATATTTTACCTATTTCGCAATTTTTAGTAAACAATATTTTCCTTGAAATTCTGCCTGTGTTTTCCCAGTTTTCTTTTGCATGTGAATGCTGAACCACTGTTTACTTCTGACAGCTGTTAAGAGCTCAAAAGGGCTTGGATGTGTTACTTATCTTGATAAAGGTAAGAATATACCTAGGTCTCATATGAGTGGTAAGGGTACAATTGTGGTAACCTGTCTGGGTGCCACTGGGTGAGGGATTGTACTGCATCTTCCAAAGAGGGTACATATCTGAGCCTGTTAACTGGGTATGCTAGCATAAGGTTCACCTTGACCCGCAGGACTCAAGGCTGGTAAGTAATTTGGACCCAAAACAGACAGGAGGGTTACCCTGTTTGTCTCCTCTTCACACTCTTGCACTTCGAGGTTGGCACTGTGGGAGCAGAGGGCCTGACCTGTGGAGTGTGTTTCTGACACCCGCCGTGGGTATAATTTTTGGAAACAGCAGCGGGCTCACTTACAGCAGCTGTGCCTCTTGTACCTGCCTCAGCAATGCCCGCCATGGGTATAATTTATGGAAACAGCAGCAGGCTCACTCAGAACAGCTACACCTCTGGTACCTGCCTCTGCAATGCGCACCATGGGTATAAGTTTTGGAAACAGCAGTAGGTTTGCTAAGAGCAGCTGCACCTCTGATACCTGCCTCAGCAATGCCTGCCATGGGTATAATTTTTGGAAACAGCAGCAAGCTCACTAAGAGCAGCTATGCCTCTCATACTTGCCTCAGGAATGCCTGCCATGGGTATAATTTTTGGAAATTTTTGAGTACACACAGCACAGAAGGAAGACACAGCCATACGTGGCATGGAGCAGACTCACAAACACCCACCACAGGATGGGACATGCAGGGGTGATGGTACGCACACCAGTGGACCATGCAGATGCCTCACTGCTCAGGTTGCATGGCCACACCGGAGTGACACTGCCTGGTGAACAGCAGCATGTGGACACTTGGCCGTAACAACCAGGGCAAGCAACCAGCAAGACCAAGCTGAAGACATGCATCCCCCCCGGAGACAGTGACCACACAGATGTAAGTAAAGACATTTACTGCCTGAGGTGTACAGCAGAAACACAGGCTGTAACAACAACAACCACCCAACAACCCCACCCTCAAACACACCCACCATGAGCTACCTGGCCCCAACAATCCCCCAGGTTTACCCACATACCCTACAACACCCAATGCAAACACCCCAGTACACCCGCCAGCATCCCCCCAGCAGACATCCCAATACCCGAAAGCAACAGCTGTACAGCTCCCCCAAAGTCCAGCAGCCCAGTGCTGCAGCAGCCTCCATGATACCTGCCACGCTAAATCCCAGACAGCAGAGTCCAGCCCCAGTAGAGGGCAATAAGGCTGCACATGGTGGAATTAGGGTTATTCAATGTGAAAAAAAGAGAATGTTCAGCTGACATGGCAGCAGCCACCTCAGTCTGTTGGTCATGACACCAGGGATGTCCCACTGGCACTACAGAGGCCCAGTGATCACCGATGATGGCCCCTCCTCCATCCCCAGTCATGGACCAGGCCTTGTGGGGGAGGACCTCCCACTGACACTCTTCTACTCATCCCCGGTGTCTTGTGTCTCCTCCACTGATGGGTGCTGGCCTTCATTCTGGAGCATGATCTGCCTCACTGGGCCCCTGTACCACTACAACAGAAAGGGGGACACATTAGTATCATTAGCAACATACCCACACAGGCCCCAAACCCCACAGGCCATTGGCCAGGGTACTCACCGGTGAGGGGACGTAAGTCTCCCATGCCCAATATTCATTGTCTTCATAAAAGAGGTCCTCTCAGGCACCCTTCAAGTACAAGTACCCGGGAAGCGAGGTCCAGTACCGCATGCATCTCACTGGCATTGAAGATACATAGACTTTTTCTCCATCTGGTTGCACCTAGAGTAATAGCTCTAGGTGGCCTGGCATGCCACAATGGTCCTGTGGAGCACAAGGGACAGGCATCAATCCACTATATGCCCTGCACAGATTACTGATACCCTGGACCCACTAATCGGCCAACCCACATACCCATACTCACCCTCTTGAAGGTCCTGACAGCCCACAAGTCACCATAGCCCCAGTTCTCTATGTAGTCTTGCTTGCCTACATGGAGTAGGTGTCCAGGGAATTGTGCCTTGCATGTCAGCATAATGGCTGCCATGATACCATGTCACTGATGACTGATCACTGCACGTGGTGGGTGCACCTGTGCAGTGCTCCCATGAGGCAAATGGCAGCAAGGGAATACCCCCTTAAAGGAGCACAGACCAGTGACCGGTGGTATATTGGAGACCGCAGGTGCTGGTGCACTGCTGCACAGGAAGCAGTAATTGTGCAACAGGATGTGTCCGGATGTGTACTGCTTCGGGCTATCTACTTGACCTCACCGAGAGGCACCGCCACCGCAGCTCATGTCCACGTGTGTACCTCACATGACTGGATGCCTCTACATTGTGGGATGCCCACTGCGTTGAGCGGTTCAGGCTACTGTGGCTGGCCATCACCAAGCTGAGTGACAGCATCTGCATCATCGTCTAACCAAGGACATGACGGTCACATGCCATGTCTGTAGAGACAAAGATACCGTGCTACCGGGTCCTTCCAGCATGTGCTAAGTGACACCATCAGGATGGGGCAGTCCTCTGTGTCCAGAGCTGTGGCACCTTGCATCTTGGGGAACACTTCGCAGTCCCTGCAATGTCATCAGACCTCAGGACAACTAAGGAGGCATTCTACAATATGCGTGGCATGCCTAATGTTTGTGGTGCCATCGATGGCACACACATTGCCATACTCATGCCCCAGAGCCATGAGGAGGTATACAGGAACCGCAAAGGCTTTCACAGCATCAATTGCCAGGTGGTATGTAATGCTAGGGGCATGGTTAAGGATGTGTGTGCCAAGTACCCAGGCTTGCCACATAATTCATATGTCCTGGATGGCTCTGGACTGGATGCAATGCTACGTGCTGGATAGCGGGATGGGTGGCTGCTTGGTAAGTTGCAATAATCCTGCAAGGTACAGGTCATGTGTCATGGGTACACATACATGTACTGACACATTCTTCCCCCTACTGCAGGTGACAGCAGGTATCCACTGACGACCAATTTCTTGACACTCTTCCATGCCCTCCCACACCTGCAGAGGTTGCCTACAACACGGCATACACGTGGACCAGGGCCATCATGGAAAGGACTACAGGACAGTTAAAGATGTGGTTCTATTGCCTGGACTACACTGGTGGCAGATTCATAATGAGTCCCACAAAGGCATGCAAGGTGTTCACGGTGTGTGCCATGCTACACATCATCACGAAGAGGAAGAACATGCCAATGCCTGATGTGGCTCCCGATGATCCCAGGGGGGGATGGGGATGATGACGTGGTGCCTGTCTGCATGCCAAGGATGGTGGGAGATCATGTGGCCCGGCAGGTACTTTTGGAAGGCACATTCAGGCACTAACACCACAACATACATGCACCCGGTGGATATTGCCACAGCTGTGGTGCAGGGACCTGGCACAACTCACAGCCCTGACTCTGTGCAGTGGTGTGCTTGGTACTGTGACCCGTCTGCCATGTGTAGGGGCATCACACACCAGGATGGGGGTGGGCCTGGTGGTGCACGATGATGAGAGCTGCCTGAGTGCACCACGCATTGGGTGGGTTGGTGGGTAGGTGTGTGGGGGGGATGTTGTGCGCCACTGTGCCATCACCATTTGGGTGTTGTCATGAAGTGCGGTGTGTGTTATATGCTTGTGCATGTGCACACATCGGGTGTGGCCTGCCATGTGGTACTGTGTGCTACCCTGTTCCCTTGGCATCTGGTCATGCCTGTAGCCTCATGGATGCATGACTGCTGAGTCTGCATGTCGGTTGCCTGCGGCAGGGTGCACCCCTGCCTCTGCATCCCACAGTGGCACCATCCATTCCAGTGCCTTCATTACTGGTGCCATCCATTGGAGCTATGTGCACATTGCAGTCTGACTTGGTGGCACTGTATGCCTGCATTTGTTGAGTGTTCACTGCCTATGGGTCCTCAGAATCAGGAGCACTGGTCATGGAGTCAGCATGGCATGGCAGTGTCGGGCTGTCCCTCCCTCATTGTGGAGTGTGCGGCCTGCTGGTGGCATGTACTACATGCCCATGTCAGTTGCCATTGGATGTGCATGCTGTCCCAGTTGCTGACTGGCGGGGGGGTGCCGCACTAGCTCCTGGATGCCCTCCAGTTCCACTGTGTACCACAGGATGGCCGTGTGTATGGCCTATTGCACCATGGTTTATTCCTCCACTGCCACAGTGTTACATGATTGTGCCTCTAGCCTGTCATGCTCCAGCTGCTGCAGCTGGTGGTACTGCCCCTCCATATATGTCTAGGACCATGAAGCCCTGGTACGTCTCCAGGTGCGATCTGAGGGGCCCTCGTCGCCGCTGTTGGTATGTGATGCCACAGTGTGCAATTGCCATGATGGCCTGAGGGGACCACCTCTGGCAGCCAGTGTTGGGGCATGGAACAAAGATTTGCCTCACAAACAAGGAACAAGAATTTTGACAGCTCATGAACAGGGATTTGGCTCACAGGGATTTTGACAGCTAACTATCAAGGATTGTTTTCACTTTGTGCATTAATAACTTCACAGCTGTTCATTCAATTTACATGAAATGTGGCATGTACCCTCATACACTAATGGTCTATTGACTTGCCAAGTTTCAGGTTGATTCAGAGTTCTCATCTGGAGATATGCAGTCCCAAAATGTGTACATCCCCAAGTTTTGTCAAATTTCTTGCTTCAAGTGTTTCACTTTGTGCACTAATAACTTTGCAGTTGTTCTTGCAGTTTACATGAGATTTACCATGTTCCCTTACAGACTAATGGTCTCTTGCTGTGTTAGGTTTCAATTTTATAGGGAGTGCACATCTGGAGATATGTAGTCCCAAATTTGTACATCCCCATGTTTTGTCATATTCTTGCTCCAATTGTTTCACTTTGTGCATTAATAACTTTGCAGCCGTTCCTGCAATGTACATGAAGTTTGGCATGTCCCTGCACAGACTAATGGTCTCTTAATATGCCTTGTTTCAGTTTGATAGGGAATGCACATCCGGAGATATACAGTCCCAAAATGTGTACATCCCCAAGTTTTGTCAAATTTCTTGCTTCGATTGTTTCACTTTGTGCACTAATACCTTCACTGCTGTTCAAGCAATTTGCAAAACATTTGGTATGTGCTCTCACAGAGTAATGATCTCTTTACATGCCAAGTTTTGGGGGGCAAGAGTCACTAGAAACAATTCTTCTAGGAGATCTGCTCTTAGACTGGCTTTCTAAGGCCTCTACACTCCTAACCTCTTTTTGTGATGCAGAGGGGCTCACACTACTCATTGACAAACCAACACACCCTAATAAAAAGAACCCCAGCAACAGTACATTGCTGGATGTTATCCTAGTGAGCAAACTACATATATTCTCTCATGCAGGTATTTTTTACTGAAGTCAGTGACCATTGCTTCATTGCTGGTATATGATCAGTGAATAAGCCCCTTTCCTCCTCCAAGCTCTCAACCAAGTTTGAGACGGAACTTCAATATACTTACCTACATCTCAGAGTTGAAACACTCACTGCGCTGGCAGGATTTTTATTTGGTAAAAACAGTAAATCAGGCCTATGACATCTTCAAGGAAACTGTGACTGGGGCTCTAGATAAGTATGCCCCATTAATAAAAGTACAGTACGTATGAGGAACAAAGCCTGTTAGTGGTTTTCCTCTGATCTCAAAACCGCTCTATTGGAAAAAGACAAACTCTGGAAAAAAGCACATAGAACAAAAACTCCTACTGATTGGTGCCAGTTTAGGAGGGCCTGGAACCTGTGCACCAAAATGGTTAGAGATGCTAAGTCTGCATTCTATCATTCTGAAATCAACTCCGCCACCAACAGTCCATCAAAATTTTGGAGAAGTATCAAAGATCTATCCAGCCATATGCCTAGAATTCGACAACTCCTCTGCTAACTCCCTTCACTCACAGCTTGATACTCACCTTCAGTGGCGGCGCTACACCGGGGCACACCAGGGCACGTGCCCTGGTCAAAAAATGTTGTGCCCCGGTGCTCTGACTCAGAGTCCGAAAAACTTTTTTTTTTTTCCCTGTTCGATTGCGCTAACATAGCGCCATAGCCTCCTCTTTTGCCACTTCCCCACATGTCTCTCAGTCAGGTTCAAATCCCTCAGAAGAGTCAGAAGGCTTCAACATTAGGCAAATTATTCAAAAGTCTTGATGATGATCATCGGTATGACGCACAGAAGCTAATCCGTTCGTTCTCAAGGAAGCTCCGACCGACCATGAACTCTGATTCTCCGAATAACGGCATTTGATTCCTTGCCCTCACTCTTGCTTGCCCAGTTGCTCCCTGACCTTTGTGCTCTGGAGTTACGGCGGCCGTGGCTGACAATTTATTTTAGCTAGCTCCCTCCCTCTGCTTTGCATTGTTATGTCCCCCCCCCCATGCCGCGGTGCCGGCAGTAGCTAAATTGTGAACCGGGACCATTGGGAAGGCGGGAACTTTTACTAGGCAGTCCCCAGGGAGTCGCAGCTCCTGTAGTACACTACACTGCCCCTACAAGACTCTGCACTGCAGTGGCTTATTTCAAAACAGCACCTTGCCCAACTTGCCCAACTTGCCCTCACTCGTGCTTGCCCCCTGACCTTTGGTGCTCGAGTCTGGAGGCAGCGCTTAGGGTGGCTTGCAATTTATTTTTAGCTCCCTCTCTGCTTTGCTAGCCTTAGTAGCCTATGTCCCCGGTGCCTGAAGTACTAGCTAAATTGTGCACCACTGGGAACTTTTACTTTCAACGGGTCGTCAGTCAGAAGACATGTTCCACTTCCTTCACGACTGCAGAAAGCCAGCAGCAGTTCTAACAAGCTGGCCACTCGCAGCTAGATCCTGCAAGCCCCACAGGGCAATGAACAGACTGGGACCTGGGAGGATTCAGGTCAGGAATGGCAAAGACCTACAAATAACCGGGAGGGAGGGGAGCCAGTAGAAAAACATGTATTGCTGCTGGCTTGCTTGGCTTGGAGGGACCCTGGCCTAGCATACATACATGATGTATTGCTAAGCTGCCTGCTGCTGCTAAACTGAGGAGTTTCAAAGGAAGCGCCAAGCAGTAGCAGCAGACAGCTTGAGTTGAGAAAGTGGCTCAAAAGTCCACCAATCAGAGCCCCAAAAATGTAATCCTGCCAATCGAAGTAGGGGAGGCAGACCAGGCTTGTGATTGGTTCATTTAGAAGAGCCAATCACAACGTTTGGGAAAAGAAAACAACAAAGGGCAGTGAGGGCACACTTGGCTCCTTTTCCGTATAAATTGGGGCTATAAAGCCCTATTCAGCCAGGCATCAGATTTTGATCATCTGAGATCTGACTGACCTACACCAATGGGAGGAAGAACTACCACCACTACTGCTACAAGAACAGAAGGAGGAAGAAGAAAGTTATCATCTGGGTCTCCAGCGAGCTATACCAACCGACCAGCCCAACTCCCACCAGCCCACGGAGAGAACCAGGACCTCGAACACTTTTTGAGCCCTAGACTGCCAGGGTTCTTCAACCTTAGCTGCACACTGTTTGTGTCAGATTATCTTCAGGAGCAAGCTGCAGCAGAGTTTCTCTGAGGTAGGCTCAAGCTGGTGGTGTTTAAATTATATAACTGATGCTATAGCCTATTATTATACAGTAAATGTCAATTTTGATTTAAATTTTTTGGGGGGTATACTAGCATTTATGATTATACTGTACATACCTTCATGGAAACTGACACTGTTGGATGGGGGTTGGGCTCATGTTAAGATGGAGGGTACTTCAGTGTTTTGCATATTTTGTTTAATATATATTTATATTTATATTTTTTTCATTAACGACGTAATGAGCAGGGAAAATGTGCTTCTAGCTGTGTCAATGCTTCAATTATGTATTGGATGATCTTGTTAGCATGCCGCCCCCCCGCCCCCGAAAAAAAAAAAAATGTATACAGTGCTGGGCTCCATAAAGGTATTTTCAGTTCTAACTTAAATACTTTACTGCAGAAAAACATTGGGTTTGCTCTTTGCTTGCAGATTGTGTCAAGTTCATATTTGAATTGTATTTTATGCTGAGATAATCTGAGCTTGTTCTAAAACGAGAAAAAGGTGTGTGTGTGGGGGGCATTGCATATCTTGGGTTATTGTTACATGGGGGGGCAGAAGTACATCAGTCCTCCTCCTGGTATAGCCTCCCTGGTACTGGTAAAAGGCTAGGAGCCAGAGAACAGCATCTGCCCAGTGCCCAGCCAGACCTGTATCTGGATCTGGATGCACTACTCATCTGCACTCTTACAATGTGCAGCACAGAGTCCCTGTCCAGCAATCAACAACACAAGAAGCTGCCTGTCTGCAGAAGTTGAATCAGAAAAACTGAGTCAACTGAATCTACTAGCCTAGCCGCAGAGGTGGCCTATTGGTGGGGGACCCTGCAGAATAGACCTTAAGTGACAGGAAATCATATCTATTCTGGTATGGTAGTATAGCCTAGAGGTTAGAGGAACTCTGTGTGAATGAGCTTGATGCATCTAGCAAAAAAGACCTGAGTTTGATTCCCACAACCTCCACAGTGCGACTCTGACCAAGTCACTTAACTGCCTAGTGCTCACAGGTCACCCCTGAAAACAGGCACTTGTGCCTAGTGGGCCTTACCCGGTTACCAAAGAATAAAGTAAATACATTTTTGTAAACTAGTTTTTTATTGTATTTTTATTCTTTGCTAATTACTGGTGAGGTTCATTAGGTATAAGGCCCATTTTATGGGTGACCTGGCAGAACAGTGCTCAGGGTCACAGAGTGTGCAAGTGAAGGCTGCAGGAATAGAAACTGGGCCTGCAGGATGTTTAGGCTCATTAATAGCTCATGATTGTAACCCAGGGGGTTTCACAATCACAAATGGTGAGGCCAGCCTTCTTGGGGAGGCCCCAGCCAGTCCCATGGGAGACCCTGTCCATTCTAATAATGTACTACAACAAAAGCATCAGTACAGGTTGTTGTGAACATTTTGATCCTGTACCTTAGTTTTTTTTTTTTCCCATTTTAGATCACCCTTTCTCTTGTCTTGTAAGGCTTTGCTCAACAGGTTGAGCTTTTGGTTTCAGATTTGAAGTAATTTAAAGGAGGGTTTCATATGTGGCCCTCTGGTGCAGCAATAAGCGCAACAGCTAGTGAAGCTGGTGACCTGAGTTTGGTAGCGAGCTCGGCCACCAGAGGGCTAGCCGGGTGGAGAAAGAATTGGCATCTGGAGGACCACTCTCCTCTGGGGGAAGGGAAACGCAGATCCTGGTGTACACTTTCCCCTAGCAGTGGCAATGGGGAGAGCACCTCTGGACTGCCGCAGAGTGAGAGGGGGAGGGACAGGCAGGCAGACACATGGCACACAGGTCGTGCATCATGGTGCCATTGCATACTGCATCTCTGGGGAGAAAAAGGGGAAATGGGAATTGGGGAAACCTCAGTGGCAGGATGGTGTAAGACCCCCTCACCTGAGTAGCTGAGTTCGTTGGTCCAGCTACTGGATCCCATCTACGGAAGCGGTTTGGGTGACCCTGCTAACCCCATGGCCTGGGGGGGGCAAGCCATGAGGAATACCCTCCTGGTGGTAAACCCCAGTGGATGTTGAGGTCATGGGGCTGGAGGTCCTGTGGATTGAGGGAAAGGGAGAAATACATTTTTTGTTTGGGGGGGAGGGGGGTTCTTTCAATATGGCTAGCCCTAGGTTTGTAGCAGTATTCATAGCTAGCTGTCTTTGAACACCCACTGTCCATTAAAGTCAGGGAGCAGAGTCTGTTGCATACTAGTTTACCATAGTGCCAAAGTGCTTTTAAATGTGTAGTTAAAAAAAAAAAACATTATTCAGAACAGTCCAGAAAACCTGAGGCTAGCCAATTTAAAAACAGTTCTCATTTGGCTAGTTCTGCTCTCAGAAATTCTGAAGCTAAAAGATAGTGTTTCTCGCAACACTAGAGAAATGGGTGATCTAAAACAGAATAAAAAGTAAATCAATATTTTATAGTAACCTGCACTGCTGTGTTTGTTTGGTATGAAAAGATGGGAGAAATTGAATGCAAACAGTCCGAGGTGAATAACTCTGTCATTTATTCAGAGTCATCTCAATTTTTTTCTGGTGTACAGGGCACAGTATTGCAAGGTATTGTTTCTATGGGGAGGCCTGACTTTTTCCTTTCATATCTTGGGGGGAAGCTCATTAAGACTGTTTGAGAACCAAAAGCTGTAACCTATGCTAAACATCCTCATGTGTTTCTTTTTATTTGTTAGTCCTCTATATTTGTGTTACTGTCGCCCTCGGTTTTGCATATTTTGTTCACTTTATCACAGTTACTGTTTCTTTTCATATTTCTTGGATATTCCACAAGGCTGACACACCATTCTATACTTGAACATCTGAACAGCCTGTGATGGGGTAACTAATACTATGGAATGTCCAGGTGGTATGAAAAATGAGAACACTAGCTGCTGAGGACTCTGGTAGGGATCCGTAAAGTGACAAAGGCAATAAAAACATCTGACACTGAAACCTATTAGAAAGATTATAGTACAAACAAAACAAAAGGGAATACAGAAGTGCATATAAAGGTATAAAATATCACATGATTTAAAGGCCATAGTTAACATTCAGAATTCAAATACTGGCTGATTTACTGCTAATGGTCTTAATGCACTTAACACCTCCAAGAAAGAATGGTCTTACAAAATAAGGTCTGTGTGACATCACATCTTCTCTGTAACCTGGACATGCAGCCAAAACAGGATGGTTTGATACTATCAGTTTAAAGAATATGTGAGGACTCAATGGCTCAAATCAGACTTCACTTACAAAACTGCACTACTGGATAAGGACCATGTATCGATGTTAGAGTGGCGCCTCAAGTTGCTGGAGGTGTTGGCGTGTCTCATGCCATCAACGTCTGATATTCCTCTTGGCTGTGTAGTGTCAGAGTGAACGGCCTCAAGTTGCTGGTGGCATTGGCATGTATCGTGCCATCAACGGCTGGTATTCCTCTTGGCTGTGTAGTGTCAGAGTGAGCAGCCTCAAGTTGCTGGAGGTGTTGGCGTGTCTCATGCCATCAATGGCTGGTATTCCTCTTGGCTGTGTAGTGTCAGAGTGAGCGGCCTCAAGTTGCTGGAGGTGTTGGTGTGTCTTGTGCCATCAACAGCTGGTATTCCTCTTGGCTGTGTAGTGTCAGAGTGAGCGGCCTCAAGTTGCTGGAGGTGTTGGCGTGTCTCGTGCCATCAACCACTGGTATTGTGCTGAGTAGTGCCAGTGACACCACTTCATTAAACAGTGGTGTCACTGGTAGTAAGTTTTGCTTTTAATTTGTGGAAGTTCAAATTGAAAATATAAACATTTGACTGAAAGGAAACAATGCTGTCATTCTAGATTATGGATATCCGGGATTCCTCACCAGAAAACGAAAGGCTGATGAGTTGGAAGATGACTGTAGTAGTTCACAACAGTCGAGCTGTGCCATGCTCAAATACCATGCCTCAATGGGAACACAGTGATGACAGTATGCAGTCCGATAGTGATACTTCAGCATCAGACTCGAGGATGATGGAAGTTTCAGAATTGCTGAGATCTGTACAGCATAACTGAAAAAACCTCAGGCCCTCTGATTTAAGCCAGAATAAAGACTGCATGCCTGTGTAACCAAAGCTGAGTGCATTTCCACAAAAGAAGTTTGGCCAAAAGTGGAGGGCATTCAATCCCAACTGGTACAGCATTTTTCCCTGGATTGAATACTCTCAGTCTGAAGATGCTGTATATTGCTTTGCATGTCGTCATTTTCCTCAAACCAGTAAAAATGTCACCGTGTTCCTTAAAAACGGTTTCCAGAACTGGAAAAGATCGACTGGAAAGGATGGATCACTAACCCTGCACAACAACTCTGAGTCCCATAAAGCATCACATACAGCATGGTGTGACTTCAAGATGCATGCAAAGGAAGGAAGGACCATACAGAATCTGATCAATGAGGATCGTAGCAAACTTGTGAAAGAAAATCGCCATTACATAAAAACAATAGCAGAGATATTGAGGCTGACTGCTACACAGTGCATTGCACAGAGAGGACACAGAGAAGGTGAACAAAGTGTCAACCAGGACAATTTTCTTGAAATTCTGAATCTGATAGCAAGCGTGATGACATAGTCAAAAAATTGTCAGGTGCAAGAAATGCAAAATATACACATCACAGCATCCAAGACCAGCTCCTAATATTATAGCACGAAGCATGCGACAGCAAATTACAGAAGAGGTGGCAGCTGCTGGGGCATTCTCAATACAAGTGGAGGAGTCAAAGGACATTTCAAAGATTGAGCAAATCTCTTTTGTGGTGCGTTATGTGCATGGTGGCAAAATACAGAAGAATTCCTTGGCTTTCAACAAGCAAAAGGCCTGGATGCAACATCCCTGACCAGGATAATACTGCAGACACTTGCAGATAACAGCATAGATATAAATGCATGCATAGCACAGTGCTATGATGGTGCCAGTGTTATGAGTGGGAAGCAGCTGGAGTGCAGGCTAAGTTTCGTGAAGAAGTTCCCAAGGCTATCTATACACTGCTACAGCCACAGGCTGAACCTTGTAGTTGTGGATTGTGTCAAAAATATTCAGATGGCAGCTGAGTTTTTCATTGTTACAAACCTTATACAATTTCATTTGTGGGTCAGCAGTTCATGCTTTCTTTATAGAAATGCAGAAAGAAATTATGCCTGGAAAGGTGCCAGTGGAACTCAAATGTTTATCTGACACAAGGTGGACCTGCCAATATGCTGCATGCAACAGTGTGCATAAGAATTTGCCAGCCATCATGGAGACACTACATCACTATGTGGGGGAGAGAGGCAATGCTGAGCGTACAATTCAGGCAAAGGCACTTGTACATATAATAACTAGCACATTTGCCATTAATCTTGTTATGTTTGAACTGATCCTCAAAAAGACCAGCATTGTTGCAAAGTGTTTGCAATCTTCTGATCTGCAACTATCCTGTGCCGTACAACTGGTAGCAAGCTTACAAGAAGAATTATCGGAAGCCAGACGTGATAGCGAATCTGAATCTGGTTTACGGTCTACAGTTTGGACAGAAGCACAAAAGCTAATCCAGGGCAACGGTTTGCCTCAGGCTCAGCCAATTGAGAGGGCTTGTATTCAGAGAAGACCAGTTTCACATCAGGATCATATCACAATGAGCACAACAGGGCAACGTCATGTTCTGCAAAGCAACGATGATTTTAGGAAACACCTCTTCTTGCCAGCTCTTGACAGGATCATTGGAGAGCTGGACAGATGGTTTGATGACAAGAACTGTGAAATTCTAAAAGCAGTTGCTGCATTAACTCCAGGGAGGAAGAATTTTTGGGAAGAGAATGTACTTCCCATGGCACACCACTATGGATTGAACGTGCCAGATCTGTCAGCTGAGTTGTATGCAACAAAGAGGCTTCTTGAAAGGAACCTGATGAGGACATAAATAATACGCATGCTCTGAGTCATTATTTGATGCCATACAGAGATGCCTTTTTGAACTATATCGCCTGCTTATCATTGCACTTACTCTTCCAGTCACATCTGCAGATGTGAACGTTCATTCAGTAAACTCAGAATGATTAAAACATACCTTCACAATAGAATGGCAAATGAGAGACTTAGCAACCTGGCAGTCCTTTTATTAATGAAGGGCGCACACAGGACTTGGACATGGACAGTGTGGTGGACATTTTTGCCAAACTACATAGCAACAGAAGAATTACTTTATTATGAAAGTGACTATTTATAGAGTGGTATTGCATGCGTGAAATGGTCAGGACGCTTGTAGTTCAGTTTACTATTTAGTCTACCTTTTTTTTTTGTTCTGTTCAAATGCTTTCAGGCACAAGAACTTCAGGAGAACTTTAATTAATAAAATATTTTAGGCACCATCCAACTTTCTGAAGGGAGCACCAGCATGCTGTTTGAAAAATACAATGCTCAAAACAAATCCATAAACCAGTTCAGCATGTGGGAAATGTGACGTGGGGAGGGGGGAGAGACAATGGAGCAGACAAACTTCTTTACAAAGTTTGTATATGCATACTTTAATGTAAAATAAAAGCTCTAAAACATAAAATTGAAATGGCATTTTTTATTTCTGAAATATAGCATTCATTTTTTTTTTCAGACTGTAAAAAACAGAGATGAGCATGCAGGAATTTACACGTATGATTTTACATTCTGGTTTCTATGGGTGCCCTGGCTTCCAACTGTGGTGCCCACCCAGTGCCCTGGTAACCAACAGAAGCTGAGCCACCACTGCTCACCTACAACCCACGCACACCAAACCAGTATTCTCCTTGCAACTTACTTCACTGAAAGAGGTTGAAAACTTCCTGACACATCTGGATGTTAAGAAAAATGCCAGTGCTGAATCCCTCGACCCGTATTTCTAAAGATTGCCTATCATGTACTAGCTGTGCCTATTACTCATTTATTCAGTCTATTGATATCTCAGGGGACTCTCCCCCATATGGAAAATGGCACGTCATACCCCTGTTTAAGTCAGAAGACCCCTGTGATCTCAATAATTAGAGGCCAATCTCACTTCTTCCTGTACAAACTAAACTATTGGAAAAAATTGTAAGTACCTGTCACAATCCCACTCAGCAGGTCAGGCCCTCTGCTCACACAGTGCCAACCTCTGAGTGCAATAGTGTGAACAGGGTAACAGAACAGGGAAACCATCCTGTCTGTTTTGTGGGTCCGAATCACATTTGGTCTCAATGTTCTGGAGGGATTCAAACTGTGAACCTCTTGCTAGCGTACCCAACTGTACAGGCTCACATAATTCTGCTCTTCGGGGAATGCCAGATATCTTTCGCCTATGGGCACCTAACCAGGTATACAAAATGAACCCTTATAAACTCTATGAAAGACCTTAGATAAATTCTTACCTTTTCCCAGGTCGGTATACCATTAAGCTTTTGAACAGTGTAAACTTTAACCATATATGCTTCACATGCAAAAGAAAGAATTTCAAAGGCACACCAGGTAGTCTCTTTAAAATAAGAGGTTTACTAAGAAAATGGATAAAAATATGTAAAATGTAAACACAGAACAATATACTACAAAGCATACAATCACTTAAAGAAAACAAGGAAAAAGTGCAAACTCCTACCACCATAATACAATTAGACTTGTCTATCTAATGTATTACCTTCTAAACCAGTGCTTAAAGTAGATGTTGTTGTTTCAGAGTCCAACAGGAATGTCTCTAAGTGGAAATACAGAATACAGTTAAACTGTCTCTAAACCTGCCTCTTCCATGATGTCACCTAGCTCCTCCCTGTAAAATATAAAATTAATACACACAGGATGTCCCATCACTCAGGGGTATATTAAATAAGGTGACATCAGCAAAACTTGTTTCCCCATATGACCCTTTGATCTTGAGTCTTTCCTTTCATCTAGTGTGTTTCCTGCTTTTCACAGACATCACAGAATGTTTACAACTCTGCAGTTTTCTCACCTAGCTACAACATAGCTTTTCAGCACCAGTTGAAATTAACTGCTGTTCCTGAGGGACGTCCATAAATTGATATTTTGGTTCCTGGCTTCAAGCAACACAGATCCTAAGCAAGGCTATGAAATGTGAGTTCTTGGAAGTCAATCACATTACAGAGATCTGCTGTTT
The DNA here is from genome assembly GCA_016271365.2 of Neoceratodus forsteri. Classification (NCBI taxonomy): domain Eukaryota; kingdom Metazoa; phylum Chordata; order Ceratodontiformes; family Ceratodontidae; genus Neoceratodus; species Neoceratodus forsteri. The sequence goes on along the minus strand of CM057450.1, from coordinate 920,483,443 downwards.
AAAATATCCTGCCATTTGAACTGAAACCTGGGGGTCATCCCAGGAGCACAAGATGTCTCATGAGAGACACTCAGTAACACATTTTTATGTTACAGTATCATAGAGCAATCAGAACCAGCTGTCCAAGTGTCACAGAACCCAGCTGAGATTATACCTAGAAAATACTAAAATGCTAAACCTGGTGCAATCTGGATTCAGAGCTAATCATAGCACTATCATGGCCCTTGCAAAAGTGATGAAAGATTGGCAGAGAGATGTAAATAACATAAACTTTGTCTGTGTGGTATTCCTAGATCGAAGCAAGGCAATCAACACTTTCAACCACAAACTACTCCTTTCATCACTGTATTTGTTTGGGCTTGGATACACCTATCTCTGAAATGATTTGCTAACTACCTCTCAGACCACCTCCAGCAGGTCATAGCGGAAGGTGAGCTATCTCCTCTGAAACCTCTTCTGAGAGGTGTGCCTTAGGATCTATTTTAGGTCAGTATTCACAAAAGAAGAGGAGGGGAGGTACCTAAATCAAAGAATAGAAGCACTCTGGATAGGGAGGTCGATACCAGTCCATTCACAGAAGAAAGGGTCCTGAAGAACTCCTAAAACTGAAGGCGGACAAAGCAATGGGGCCTGACGGGATTCACCCAAGAATTCTAAAAGAACTAAGGGTGGAATTAGTGACACCACTGACCACTCTTTTTAACAAATCATGGGAGGATGGTGTAGTACTGGAGGACTGGAGCAGGGCAAACGTGATTCCCCTTCACAAAAGTGGGAGCAAGACAGAGGCAGAAAACTACAGACCTGTTAGTTTGACCTCAGTGGTAGGGAAGATGATGGAATCACTTCTAAAGGAAAGAACTGTCGAGTTCCTAAAGACCAGTGGGGCACAGGACCCAAGGCAGCGTGGATTCGCAGTGGGAAGGTCATGTCAGATGAAGCTAATAGATTTCTTTGACTAGGTGACCAATGTGGTAGACCAGGGAGGGGCAATGGACATGGCCTACCTAGACTTTAGCAAGGTATTTGACACAGTCCTGCACAAAGTATTAATATACAAGTTAGCCAGCCTTGGAGTGGGTCTCAAGGGTGGTAGCCTGGGTTAAAATTGGCTGGACAACAGGATACAGAGGGTAATAGTAAACAGAGTTTACTCTGAAGAAAGGGGGTTACTAGTGGGTTACTGCAGGGTTCAGTATTGGGATCGGTCCTCTTTAATGTCTTTATAAGGGACATCACAGAGGGACTGGAAGGAAAAGTATGTCTCTTTGCAGATGACACAAAGATTTGCAACAGGGTTGATACAGAAGGTGGGGTGGAAGGATGCAAAGGGACTTGGTAAGGTTGCAGGAATGGTCAAATATATGGCAGCTTAGAGTCAATGCAAAGAAGTGCAATGTAATGCACCTTGGAAACAAAAATCCAGGGGAAGAGTACACAATGGGGAGGGGTGAGATAATAACAACTACAGGAATGGAAAGGGACCTGGGGGTAGTCATATTAGATGACCTTAAGGTGGGCAAGCAATGTGAGAAGGAAGTAAAAAGAGCTTATGGGATACTGGGATGCATAGGGAGAGGCATCACCAGTAGAAAACAGGAAGTTGTTATCCCTTTGTACAGACAGTTGGTGAGACCCCATCTGGAGTTCTGCATCCAGTTCTGGAGACCCCATCTCCACAAGGATATAGACAGGATGGAGGCTGTCCAGAGGAGGGCAACTAAAATGGTGCAGGGTCTGCACCAGAATACATACAAAGAGAGATTAAAAAAGCTTAATATGTATAGACTCGGGGGAGAGGAGGGAGAGGGGGGACATGATAGAAACGTTCAAGAACATCAAGGGAATGAACAGAGTCCAAGATGGTAGCACCTTTCAGAAAAAGAGATGTGCAAGAACAAGGAGGCACAATTTGAAGATGGGGGGACAGCTCAAAGGTAGTGTGAGGAAGTGTTTTTTTCACAGAAAGGGTTGTGGATACATGAAACAGCCTTCCTGAGGAGGTAATGGACTCAAAAACAGTGGAGGAATTCAAGAATGCATGGGACAGACATAAAGCAGTTATAGTAGGGGTAGGAGGAAGTAGTCTGTTGGTTAACTAGGATCTGCAGCCTATGCATTAGGTAGGGAAATGGGCAGACTAGGTGGGCCAAGCGGTCCTTATCTGCCGTCAAATTCTATGTTCTATGTTTCTATGGTAGGTCCCCTATTGTTCGCAATTAACATCAGCAGCATTGATGATTCTATCCAAAAAGCCAACATCCATTTATTCGCAGATGACACTGTACTCTACCTAAGCCACTCTACTCCTGCGGCTGCATGTAGAGACCTCCCAGTCGAATTCAACCTGCTACAGAGCCAGCTCCTAAACAAAAATCTCCTCCTTAATGCAAAAGAAAACAAAGGCAATGCTGTTTTCCCCATTTATACATGCATCAAACCCGGCCAATATGGGAGCAATACCACAGATTACTACATTGCTGGGAGAAAAACTGGAATTTGTCACAAAATTCAAATATCTGGGAGTTTGGCTCAACAACAGACTCTCCTTCCTTGAGCATATTGAGGACTAGTTAAAAAAATAAGGCAAAGGCTAGGACTCATCTTTAGGATTAACCACTTCCTCACGACTGATGCTGAGTGGCGGCTGGTCCAATCAACATTTCTTTCACTACTGGATTACGCAGACTTCCTTTATAGTCAGTGCCCGGTTTCTTCACCTGCAAAACTAGATACGCTTTACCACAGAGCTCTGAGGTTCATAACAGGTCTTCCCTTTAACACACATCACTGCTCTTTGTATGAGTCCATGGGTTGGACCTCTTAAATTCAGACGAGACAGAAATGCTGCTCTATGGACCTTCAGGGTTATTTCCAATAAACTTCTGCAATATATTACTGACTGTCTCCCTCTAAGCACTTTAGGTAACTATGCTCTGAGAAGCTACTCCTTTATTACCTTGAAAATATCCAAAGTTAAATCACGCTTTGCTAGAGTGGCCATAAGCTGCCTTCTGCCCTCACTCTGAAATAAACTATAAAAAACCTTGCTACTCAGTATCCCTGTTAGCTTGACTACCTTCAAGATTCTATATTCCTACCAGCTAAATGAACTGTGTAACTGCTTCCCTTGTCCCTAGTCAACCATAGCATTCATGATTTTTCATTTTGTCTGGTCCCATCCAGGTAGTCAGGTCTCTTCACCTTGCTGGGCTTCCCTAGTTTGTCCTGGTCTCTGATGTACTTCTCATCCTTCTCTCACTTCCTCCACTCCTTCTCACTAGCACTAGATCTTCTTCTTTCTCCCTCCCTGCTCCACTTACTACTGAACTATTCTTTGACTTGTAAATAGCCCTTAACCAATACGACCTCATACATGTACCAGGCAATCTGTCCCTCCTCCTGTCTCTTGCTGTATGGCAGGCAGACTCTGTATTCCTGCCGAGACCTGTACCCATCATCCCCATTGGTCCTCCCTTTTCTTTTCACTTTGTGTAGGTGTCCAGTTCCAATACCCTTACATTCCAACACTCCCTTAAATTCTCCTTCACCCCTGCCCTATCAACTCTCCTAGATCCATGGGTAACCCATCACCTCTCCCTCTCTGTTGTCCTGGTTTATTTGTATGAGATGCTTCGTTATGTTTTACATGCAGACTCAAATTGTAAATTGCTCATACTCTTATATGTTCATTACTGCTTTATGTTTATCTATGTTATGACTATATGTATCCTGGTATTGAAAATTGTATTCCTTTATCATGAATGTTATATATATGTATTTTGCATTGTATTTGACCTTTACTAACCAGGTCCATCTTGCAAATGAGCCTTGCTTAATGATGATCACTTGGATAAATAAAGATTTTGATTGATTGATTGATTTATTGATCGATTGATTGAGAGTGCACATCTGGAGATATGCAGTCCCAAAATGTGTACATCCCCATGTTCTGTCAAATTTCTCGCTTCAACTGTTTCACTTTGTGCACTAATACCTTCACAGCTGTTCTAACAATTTACAAGACATTTGGTATATGGCCTCACAGAATAATGATCTCTTAACATGCCAAGTTTCAGATTGATTGAGAGTGCACATCTGGAGTTATGCAGTCCCAAAATGTGTACATCTTATTTTTTGTCAAATTTTTGCTTTAATTGTTTCACTTTGTGCATCAATAACATTGCAGCTATTTCTGTAATTTACATGCAATTTGGTAAGTTCCTTCACAGACTAATTATATCTTGATCTACCAAGTTTCAGTTTGATAGAAAGTGCACACCTGGAGATATGCAGTCCCAAAATGTGTACATCTCCATATTTTGTCAAATTCTTGCTTTGTTTCACTTTGTGCGTTAATAACTTTGCAGCTGTTCTTGCAATTTACATGAAGTTTGGCAAGTTCCCTCACATACAGAGTTTCTCTTGATCTACCAAGATTCAATTTGATATGGAGTGCTCATTTGGAGCTCTGCAATCCCAAACTGTGTGCATCCTCATGTTTGGTCAAATTCCTGCTTTGATTGTTTCACTTTGTACATTAATAACTGCACAGTTGTTCCTGCAGTTTACATGAAGTTTGGCATATGCCCTCACAGACTGATGGTCTCTTGGTCTGCCAAGCTTTAGTTAGATTGGGAGTGCACATCTTGAGATATGCAGTCCCAAAATGTGTATATCACCATTTGTAGTCAAATTCTTCTTTCACTTTTACATTAAACTTACTAGTTTGTGCTTCAATGATGTTGAAAAAGTTCAGGTGATATGCATGAAATGTTCCATGCCCCATCATGAAGCAGACATCTCATGAAGTTGTAAGGTTCATTTCAGTTGCATGTGAGGGCATGGAGATATAGTGTCCCAAAAAGTGTAAATCACCTTCTTTTTCCATCAGCTCACTTTCTCACCTGCAGATTTTACTGTTTGACCACTGGTGGTCACCAAAATACTAAACATCTTACTTGCTGCTCCCTCACCGCCACACTATTTGGAATTTTACTCTGAAATTTTCTGGGTAGATACAGCTTGTCCCAAAGAACAAGCTAACACTAGTTTGGTGAAAAATATTTATCCATAACAAAGTTATTCAGTTTTGAAATTTCTGGTTCTGAGCATGCTCAGTTCAGTTTTGGATAGCTTCACAGTGGTGAAGAAGTTTGGGCCACAAAAAGGAATTGTGAAAGGGATTTTAAATCCATCTTCATGAGAAAAAATCCCTTTCCGTGAGCCTACATCTTGTTTTACATTTTTTGGCACAAACCATGTGTGAGTTGTGTGAGCTGCAGCCAGAGCAGTGGGAACCCTCCCCAAGCAAGTGGCTGGTGTTTGGGAATCAGAAGGTGTTTGCTGTATACAAGCCCTCCCATCTCACTGTGTGAGCTGCAGCCTGAGCAGCAGGAACCCTCCCCAAACAAGCGACTGGCGTTCAGGGAAGCAGAAGGTGTTTGCTGTATACAAGCCTTCTCATCCCACTGGCATTCAGGAAGCAGAAGGTAGAGCATCTGCCAGAGTAACACCTGTGCAGTGTTGTACAAAAAGGGACTGATAATTATTTTCTGTCAGCCAAGTGCTGGAGATAGTTTTATTTTTCTCACGTGCATGAAGCCTAACGTGGCATTCTGACTGTAATATGGGGGATTATTTTAAAGCATATCTGAGGGCTATATATTGTTTTGTGCTTACCACTTGCTTCAGAGAGGTTGGTGACTGCCAGGAATGCATGGTGTTTAAGGGTTTGCTGAAGAATATGCCGTTTGTGAGTTCAGTTGAATATTTAGGAGTCAGGAACGGACTTGGTGCATGTGCAGTCTGTCTCCCCGCCCACCCTACAACTCTCTCTTTGTTCTCCTCCATAGGTGTTTGCTGTAAAGAAACCCTCCCATCCCACTATGTGAACTACAGCCTGAGCATCAGGAACCCTCCCTCCCCAAGCAAGCAGCTGGTGTTCGGGAAGCAGAAGGTAGAGCATCTGCCAGAGCAATACCTGCACAGTGTTTGCTCATCGATGCTTCATGTTGACTGTCCCCACCCTCTGCCCTCCATGGACCCTTAATTTATAGGCAAACTGGGTCACGTGACTTTGTCAAACGTGACTTTGTCAGTCAAATTTCTAAGTCCCCATTTCCCTGTTAGCAGGTTATACTATTTGATCACTAGGAGGTACTAGTGAGCCATCTGATTGCTCCTGCTTACCCCTTAAGTCCTGTGCCTTCCTGATCTACAGTACTCATTGCATAAACAGATTTGTGGGTCCCAACCCTGTTCTCCTAGGTCATTCTGATGTACCTAGGGTTCAAACCTGAGATCTTCTGCACCAGAAGAGAAAACACTAGCCACTTTGCCATCTCTGTAGTCCTGTTTAGGCTGATGGACTGTGGTATTTAGCCTAGCATAGTACATGAGTAGTATATCAATCCCCAGCAACGTCCTCCAATGGACCTAAAACCATATAGACCAGAAAGCTCACCTACACTTCTGGTATCAGCTAGTAGAGCCCCCCCACCCGAGGGACCACCTCTCTGACTGTCAGCTGTATAAGGCTGTTGAGCACAACCACCATCTGGGACAAATGGAGAGGAGCTGTTGGCAAAACAGGGGCTGAGGCTGGGGCTGGGACATTAGGGAACATGGACTGAGGCTGGGCCCCTGGAATGCAAGAACAGGGAGTATATTCAGCAGGATTGTGGGTGTACCAGGTATGGGTCGGCCATGGTGCTGGACATGGCGTGGAGGTTGGGGGGTTGTATGGTGTGTAGGCAGCTGGTACTGATAAGGGAGAAAGTAAGGGACCTGAGATGGATACTTGTTGCACCAGAGAGGAAGGGTGTAGTACAGGAGACTGGAGGGTGATTCATGAGGGAGGAGTTAGAAATGAGGATGGAGGCGAACATCAGATCGAGGCACCAGAGGGCAAGGGGTTAGCGAGTTGCACTAGGACAAGTAAGGGTAGGATGAAGACAGTAGATAATGATAAAAGGGAGAGGTAGGCAGAGTGGAGGTGTAGGGGCACAGCAGAGGATGGGCCTATGAACAACATGGGCAGATAAAAGAAAATAAGGGATGAGAGCTGGTTAGGGGCAAGGGGACTCAGACCAACTATGTAGGATGGAAGGAGGGAGGAGACCCTGTAGGGGAAGTGCAGTTGGGGGACACCATGCACAAAAATAGGTTCACCGAACTACAGATCCAGGGTGAGGATGAGTGTGGGGAAGTTTGTGCTAAGCGGGATCAGAGGAGAGTGGACAGGGCAGGCCTGTTGAAGGAGGGGAAAACAGGGTTCTTCCCCAGAGGAGGCAAATAAGGTGATGGCAGATGGTGATCATGGGAGTAGATGCTAGAGGAAGTCACCTCAGGGTAGTAGTGACCAGGAGGAGGCATTGGGAGCCAGGGAATACTCAGGGAGCCAGTCCTGGAAGGTGGGGTGGTACACAAGTGTCAAGCTTGCTTAAAACAAAGTAGGGCAATGAGGGACAGAACGGTCCCAAACATGCAGAGAGAAACAAGGCTGAGATTAATAGTGGAGGCGAGTACAGAAGGGTAGGGTGTTAGGTCCCTCGACAAAACTCACCAGTATTAGACGAGAATCAGAGGAGAAGGAGGTGGGGGAAGAGATGGGTAACCCAGCCACAAGACAGGAATGGTCATGACAAGGGCAGGAAAGGCAGCTTGCCACAAGGCAGGAGAGGGTATGACAGGGGCAGGAAAGGGAGCTTGCCACAGAAAGTGGGTATGTGAGGCAAGAGGGTGGCATAGGGCCTGGGGACAGTGGGGCTGCACCTAGGAGTCATGGAGTAGCCTCTGGAGGGGACAGAGTGTGGGGGCAACAAGTGGGAAGCCCAAGTCTAGGGAAGGAGACAAAGGGGTGGGGGAGATAAGATGCAGGGAAGATAGGGGGTGAGGGATGCAGGACAGCCAGTAGGGAATGGATACAGTTCAGGAAGGGTGGAGGACAGGGTCCTGATTGTTGTGAACTCTATTGTTAAAGATATTAACTGGGGGAGGGGACAAAGGAAGTAAGGTTTGGGTTAGTTGCTTACCAGGCATGACAGCAGCAGAGGTAATTCATCACGTCCCCTCCAAGGGGAAAAAAGCCAGATGACAGAACCCACCTAATGTTCTACCTGGGAAAAAATGACCTTTCAGGGCACAGTTTGATGGAGGTGCAGGCAAGATGTGGAGCACTGGTAAGGTTCTGCTGCAGCCTGAGGTTTAGATCAGTGGCATTCTCAGAGGTGATGCCAGTTCTGAGAGCTAGCTTGGAGGAAATAGAGGATAACTGAGTTTAACAGCTGACTTTCTGGATGGTGTGCTCAGAAAGGCTTTGGGCTGGTGGGTGACTGAAGGATCACATGGCAGGATGAAAGCCTCTTCACCCCAGATAGGCTATACTTAAATAGGGAAGGTAAGGATGTACTGAAGTGGAAGCTAGGGGAGTTCATAGAAAAACACTACAATTTAAACTAAGTTGAGGAGTGCTGCAAGCTAAGTCAAGCAACAGCCCAGCTGACAAGAGGGTACTCAGCCCCCCTCCCCAGATAACAAAGCACCCAGTTGGGGCTGTGGGAGGGAGTGTCAGGACGGGGAGGAGCAACAGGACAGGAAGGGGCATTAGGGAGTCTGGAGTCTGGAAGGTCATGTGCTCCAATGCCAGGAGCCTGGGTAACAAGGTCCCAGACCTGGCAGCAGTCATGGCTGAAGCAGACTTAGACTTGATGGGAATCACGGAGACTTGGTGTCATGAAGGCCAGGATTGGGACTTGACAATACCAGGGTATAAGTTGTTTAGAAGGGACAGGGTCAAAAGGAGAGAGAGGGTGGCACTTTACGTGAGGGAGGATTATAGCAACAGAAATACAGGGCAGGTGGGGGACACAGAGGCATTATGGGTCTCTTTGACCACAGGGAAGGGTGAGATGGTACACACCAGAGTGGTATACAGTCCACCAGGGCAGCAGAAATAGTGGATAATCAGATGATGGAAGAGATCCTAAGGATGGCAACTAAGGGAGAGGTGCTGCTGATGGGGGACCGCAACCTGCCAGATGCAGTGTGGGACACAATGTCAGCAGCCTCAACCAGAAGTAGGGCAATTCCAGACTCCCTTCAAGTATCCCTACTCAAAGAGATGGTCAGGGAACCAACTAGGGATGGAGCGATGTTGGATCTGGTACTAATGAATGGAGACAGGATAGGGGAAGTATCTGTGAGGGACCACCTTGGTATAGGTGATCACAGTACCATGTGGACCATGGTACACACGTCGGCCATTGTTAACCAGACCAAGGTGAAGGTGCTTGACTTCAGACAAGTGAATTTTAGAAGGATGAGGGACTATGCTCGTCAGGCACTAGAAGGTATGAGGAAGTTTGGGGGGGAGGATATGTGGGATTTGATAAAGGAGGCCATTGTGGGGGGCCACAAACCTTTGCGCTAAGAGGCTGAGCAAGAACAGAAGGAAAAGGAAGCCTCTGTGGTTCAGCAGAGAAGTGGAGGATAGCTTCAGAGCTAAGAGGAGATCCTTCAGGAGATGTAAAATGATGCAGGGGGTGAAAGATTGGGAAGAGTATCAGGTAAGGCAGAGGAAAGTAGGAAGGGAGATAAGATGAGCAAAGGCAAGGATGGAAGACAGCATTGCCAAGGTGGTCAAGAGAAGGGACAAGACCTTTTTAGGTATATAGGCAAGTGGAAGGAAACAGGAAGGGATACCCAGTCTGGAAAATGGGGCATGAGGAGGGTGGTGGAGGATCAGGAGAAGACTGAACTGCTGAATAGCTATTTCTGCTCAGCATTCATGAAGAACAAGGAATGGAAGGAGGGTAACTCAGGGCAGCAGAGGTTGTAGAGGAAGGGGTGGACATGAGTCCCTTTTGGATAGAAGAGATCCTGAGGGAGCCTGAGGGCTTGAAGGTTGACAAGGCCATGGGGCCAGATCAGATAGGAGTTCACCCAAGAGTATTGAGGAGCTGAGGGATGTATTGGCAGCTTCCTTGACTGCTCTGTTCAGCGATTCCTTAAGTTTCAGCGGTGTTACCTAATGATTGGAAACACAGGATGTGGTACCCTTCACAAGGGGGGAGGGAGAGGAAGAGGTGAGCAACTACAGGCCAGTGAGCTTGACATCTGTGGTTGGCAAGCTTTTGGAGAAAACTGCTCAAGAACAAAATCATCAGCTACCTGGAGGCAAATGGTTTTCGGGATCCAAGGCAGCATGGGGTTCACCAAGGGTAGATCCTGTCAAATGTACTTGATAGAGTTCTTTATCTGGGTCACCAAGGTGGTGGATCAGGGGCAGTCAGTGGAAATGGCCTATGTTGATTTCAGGAAGGCATTTGACTCAGTGCGTCACAGGAGGCTGTTGCACAAAATGGGTTGCCTGGAGCTGGGGGAGGTGGTAATGAGGTGGATGCAGAACTGGTTGGAGGGCAGAACACAGAGGGTACTGGTCAGTGGGGTACCCTCAGGGCACACCGTGGTCGTCAGCCAGGTTTCCCAAGGATCAGTGTTAGAACCACTTCCGCTTAATGTATTTATAGGATATATAGCAGAGGGTCTGGAAGGGAGGGTGACACTATTTGAAGACAACGCAAAGGTCTGCAATAGAGTGGACATGCAGGAGGGGGTTGAGATAATGTAGAGAGATCTGAGACAGTTAGAGGAGTGGTCCAGAAAGTGGCAACTGTTGTTCAATACAGTAAAGTGTAGGATCATGCACTTAGGTAGAAAAATGAGAAAGCGGAGTACTGGATGGGGGTAAGTCCTTGAGGTAACAGAAGAAGAAAGGCACTTGGCATCACCATTTTGCAGGACCTGAAGATGGCAAAGCAGTGTGGAAGGGCAGTGGCAAGAGCCAGTAGGATGTTGGGTTGCGTAGGGAAAGGGATCACCAGCAGGAGAGAGATCATAATTCCCTTGTACACCCAGCTGGTTAGGTCACACCTGGAGTATAGGGTTCAGCTTTGGAGGCAATACCTCAAGAAGGACATGGAGAGAGTGGAGTGAGTTCAGATGAGGGCAACAAAGATGGTATGGGGGCTTGACCACTTACCATATAAGGGGAGACTGAAGGCCCTAAGCATGTTCTCACTGGCACAGAGGAGGGAGAGGAGGGAGAGGGGTGACATGCTTGAGCCATTCAAATACTTAAAGGGCATCAATAAAGTACCAGTGAGGAGTCTATTCCTATTAAAGGAGTGACCTAGGATGAGGGGACATGAATTCCAAATTGAGGAGGGAAGATTCAGAGGAAACATTAGGAAATACTTCTTTATTGAAAGGGTGGTGGACAACTGGAATGGGCTACAGAGGGAAATGGTGGGGGAGAGGACAGTGGAGGGTTCAAGAGGGCATAGGATAAGCACAGAGGGCTGTTGGCATGGGGGGGGGACTACAGGAAAGGCCTAGTGGATAGCTAGGCAAACTGTGCAGACTGGGTGGGTCTGGTGATCCTTTTCTGCCATCTCATTCCTATGTTCCTATTATAACTTGCCCCAGGGATTTCTTCTGTAGACATCCATGTATGGGTTTTACTCAGGGGGACGTCCTCTAAAAACCTATACCTTTGCTTTAGTTAATTTTCTTCAAAAATTGTACTTTTAAAGTTAAAAAACTTCCTTTTTGTGACTTGCTTCCGATGCCTTTTCACAAGTTGTCAAAATCCCTTTTCTAACACCAAATCCTTTTTATGAGCTATTAAAATTCCTTTTCCTGAGAGGAAGATCACAGGACCCTACCTCGCAAAAAGAGATCGGCTCTCGAAATGGGATTTTGGCAGCTAGCAAAAAGGGATTTTAAAAGGTCACTGCTAAGAAACCATTTGATATTTCGGGCTGAAATTTTCAGAGCTGACAGGGCTTGCCCCAAAGATGTGACGTATGCTGGTTTGGTGATAAAATTTAAATTGTTTCCATAGTTATAAGATTTTGAAGTCTGGAAATTTCCCTTCAGATAACATTGTGGCAGACACACTACCTTTCAGCACCAATATCTTGAAAATGGTTCAAGATACAAATTTTCCTAAACACAGCTTAATACACCTTTAGGTATACTAAACTGATGTGCAGATGCCAGGGCATGATTACAACTACATGGACATTTTCCGGTGTTCCCATGAGTACTGAGATATTGCACCATTTGCATCACAAGGGTTACTTGGAATGTCTGTAGGCCTGTGCTGTACCTCTATACTTATAGGTAAATGGGCAGGGCAGAGGACCCAATGCTCCAGCAAATGGATACTACTATGCAGTTATGAGTCTGCAGGCCCTTCATTATGTGATAGTGAGAGTTCAATACATTGTCTCTACAGCTTTGGAAAGATAGATACCATTACAGAGGAGATGTAACCACAACACTATATAGACTGATGGAGCACAGGACCTGGAGTGCCCTGCCCTGTCACAAACCTATAAGGGTAACATTACACTTTCTCAAAAAGGAAATTAACTGCAGAAATGTCATTAATGCATCAGTTAGGGTTAAATAACAAAAGTAAGGAAATGAGGTGTTAGGGTTCCAACCCTAACATTTCTCTCCCCACCAACACCCAACCTAATCATCTAATTTGTCTTCATCTTTTCAGGATCCAACATGAATGGCGGCAGTGCCTGTCATCGGGCCTAACTCTCAACCCATTCTCCTAAATTATGCCATATCAATTTTCTTATAATTGAAATGGGGTGAGAGTTAGTGCTGATGACCTAACACACACCCTGATGCCTGGTCTGTGGAGGGTGGGGTTGGGGTGGAGTGGTCGGGTTGGATGTTAGTGGGAAGTTGCTATGGTTGGAAACCCTAGCACCTCATTTCCTTACTTTTGTTACTTCAATCATAACTGATGCATTAATGAGAGTTTTTGCAATTAATAAATATATATATATGCAATAATAAGTGGGTCAAAGTGGCCACTCCGCTACCACTTCTCCTCTTGCCCCCCTTGCAGATCAATGGACCACCTCACCCAATATACCATTGGTGGCACCAGGTGCCCAACCCTGGTGTCGCTGAACATATCCTGACACTGGGGTGCTCAATCCCCAGTGTCAGCTTGGGTTCCCCTGAAATAAAGTAACCCATCCCTTGTTGATTGTTTGTTGTTATTAATTTGTTTGTTTATTTAATAAAATCTACAAAAAGAAAATGATCCATCAGTGATCTGACATCCCCGGATCCCCATCCACCCCAACATGACTCTCCACTCAGCACCCACCGCCCCACCCATCCACACACACACCCTCACTCATCTAAAACTGTCCACATCATAGATCCATTCTCTGATTAAAAACATGTCTTGCTGCTGAAACTGGTGACTGTAATGTGAGAAACTAAGGTAAGTCCAGTTGAATGTATTTTAATGGGATTTTAAATTTTAGACATGACCTTGTCATTTTTATGTTTGCTTGCAGGCATGTGCAAGAAACATAGTGCCATCATCTGAGTTTTTGTAGGTGTGGCACCCTGTCTTCCAATTCAGTCAGTGTGTGTGCAGGTGTGGCCACAGTTCACCAATGAATGCTGCAGCTGTCTATGACAGCAGTTGAAAATGCAGTGGCGTACAGTTGAAAGGGAGAGACTGCTTCAGTGACCAGCGATAAGATAGTGTTGATTAGCATATTGCTGGCAATCCTGCTTGTATATGTCTCTGTTTTTTCTTCCTGTAACATAAATTCAGTTTGAAGTGAACTTTTCCTAGGACTATCTTTCTGGGAGGAGGCAGGTGACTAAATGACATCCTTGGAATGTTTCCAAAAAGATCTAATCGCTATCCTTGGAATGTTGAGTCAGAGTTCAAAAGCAGGAAAACAGAACCCTAAAGAGACTGAAAAGTAGATGCAGTTTTCATCTGGTGGCACCTGATCAGTATTGTAATAATATTTTCCAACCTCTGAGTGTCTCTGAATAGCACCCTCCGCCCGCTGCACACAGTATGGCTGATGGGGGTACCCAATCCCCCATCAACTCCACCCCCCAAGTTCTAGGTGCCATGCTGGGAGCCCACCCCAGCATGGCACATGTCTGTATAGCCAATGGGGGTGCCCAATCCTCCATCAGCTCCAATGAACCCCCCAAAAAATCTTCCAGCTGCCACGCTGCGAGCCCACCACAGTGTGGCACAAATTCCACGTCGTCTTCCTAAAAAGAAAACACCCGAAAATAAAAAAAATGGTTCCACGTTGAGTTTCTTACCTTCAACCTGTGCCCACTCTATGTGCATCCACCTCCCCACACCCCCACCTCACCCTATACTTACCTCCGGAGGCCAGTGCGATGATCTTCGGTGGACCGGGAACAGGTCTGCACTCTTCAAAGCCAACCGCGAACTGAAGAAATGCTAGTAAGCTGTATAATGGAATAAATCAGGATTTTTCAACTTTGATGCATATCTCAGACATTTCTTTTAATTTTGGCACCAAATTTTCAACATGAGGTGTTTGGGACCACTCCTCGTGAACTCTGATACTGTCATGGCGTTAATCAGCCCCAAAAGGTGATTTCACGATCACTGCATGGAACCACCATTTGGGACTGATTTATGAAATGACAGTGTTACAGTTGATGAGGAAGGCTCAAACTATGTTGAAAAATTTAGTGAAAAATTCTAAAATGACTGATTTATTTAGCATGCATTGCGTAGTTCCTATGCACGCCGTAAGTTCGCAAATCTTTATATTTTCACCCAGATTTCCAACCTTGCCATTTTAACACACCTCCTCATGAGCAGTATGGCTGTCATTTTCACATCTTGCCCAAAATGTGTTTCCATGTATGAGCGCACAATGGCACAGTCAGTGTGCGAAATCAATGTTCAGGACAGATTAAGAAACTCACAGTGATGCTGTTCATGAGCAGCGGTCTTAAAATGGCTATGTTAAAAATTGGTGACAAAAATCCATAAAGTGACTGTGTAATGGCGAGCATTCGCAGTTTCCAAGCACCCTCGTAAGTTCATGAATTTGTAATAGTTTCAGTCCAGATTTTCACCAGTGGCATTTTTCCACACTGCCTTATGAATAGTACAGCTGTCATTTTTCACACCATGGCTGAAATGTGTTTTTGCTCTTCCAGTGCAGAAATGCATGGTTGCTGTGGGAAATCACTG
Organism: Neoceratodus forsteri; assembly: GCA_016271365.2. Lineage (NCBI taxonomy): Eukaryota > Metazoa > Chordata > Ceratodontiformes > Ceratodontidae > Neoceratodus > Neoceratodus forsteri. The sequence continues at coordinate 920,468,349 of CM057450.1, read as the reverse complement.
TCCGGGACAGATTAAGAAAATTACAGTGGTACTGTTCATGAGCAGAGGTCCCAAAATGCCTGTGTTGACAATCTGCTGTAAAAAATTCCCAATCTAATTACATTACAGGTGTGCGCTGCACAGTTTCTATGTACGCTTGTGACTTCACCAGTTTTTAATATTTTCAGTGCAGATTTTCAACATTGCCATTTTTATACCTCTCATGAACAGTAACAGCTGTCATTTTTACATCCTGTTCAAAATGTGTTTTTGCACCTGTGGTGCCAAATGGTATAGTCACTGTGCAAAATCAGTTTTTGGCTAACAAACTGATATTGCCACTGTTCATGAGGTGGGGGTCACAAAAAAACATGTTTAAAATTTGGAGTGAAAATACCAATGAACGCCTGAGAGATTAGGGTTTCCGACCCTAATGCCCCACCCTGTAGAGACTGACAGGCATCAGGGGTGTGACTTGGGATTGTCACCTGTAATGCTCATACCATTCCACCCCCACTCACACCCTGCAGCCAGTGAGAGGCATCGAGGTGTGCCTTGGACTTTTCGGCCCAAAGATCACCCCATTCTCCTATACAGCACCCATCTCACCATATTTTCTGATGGAATGGGATGAACATAAGGGCCAAAGACCCCAAGACACACTGTGACACTTGGTGTCTGCAGGGTAGGGTGCGGTAAAATGGCGTGGCTGTTATGCCTGATGAGCCAAAGGCACACCCCAATGCCTGTCAGTATCTGCAAGGTGGTGGTGGGGTTGGCTTCAGTTCAATACTTCACTGCCTATTCCTATTATGCAGCTCTGTTATGCCAGCAAGCAAACATTTGGCATTGACAAATGCTTGTCATGTTTGCTTGCACGCATGCATACCACGCATGCATAAGAAATATCTTGGGGCAGTATGACATTTTAGAGGTGTGTGAGTTTCTGCCCAATGCAGCTGATGCTTTATGGATCTCATCCCTCAGGCACCAATGAATTGGTGAGCTGTCTATGACAGCAGTTTGAGAGAAGTGGTTTTCACTTGAAAGAAAAGTACCACTCCAATCAGGGAGGGTTATGAGTTGATGCTTTATGGGGCTTGTCCATCGGGCACCAATAAATCAGTGAGCTGTCTATGAAAGCAGTTTGAGAGAGAGGACCGCACTTGAAAGAAATCAGGCGCTGCAATGAGGGACAGTTTCCTCATTGCAGCGGGACCTTCTTCCTCCCTCGCAACCAGGCACAGACATACCTTCACTCTGTTGGCAGCAGCTGACAAGACTCCGACCATGTGCATTACAGTGTACAGTAATGCGCATGGTTGGAGTTATGGTTCTTGTCGGCTCCTGACACCAAGCACCTTGTTTGTTCGGTGTGCCTTTCCTGGTGAGCTATTTCAATAAATAAATAAATGAGACATGGTACAGCTTTCCACATTGGTGGCTCCTGCTGCCCACCACACACTTCTCAAAAAGCCAACATCAGGTTGCCCAATCCCGTTCAGCATATGCCCCTCCCCCATTAATGTGACACACTGGGAGCCCATCCCAGTGTACCAAAATAATTTTTTATTTATGTTTCGAAACTGGGATGCCTACTCCCAGTAACAGATGACCCCCACACCTGCCTGAATATTTCAAGTGCCGACATCAGAGTGTCCAATCCCCATGTTGGCATGCCCCCCCACACACACACACATACCTGTACATACACACCCTATCGTGGCACATTGGAAGCCCATCCCAGTGTACCTAAATATTTTTGGCAACCTGTAAAATAAAGAAAACCATACCCTGTAAAATAGAAAGTGGTCCTCAATCATCTCCCCATTCCCCACCCACCCACCATCCCTCCGCGGACCCACCTCCCCGCAACCCCCTTACACCATACTTATTTCCAGAGGTCAGAAGCAGTGATCTTCTATGGACCAGGACACATCTGCACTCTTCAAAGCCAACCAGCAAAATGAAGAAATGACGGCAAGTTGTATAATGGGAATTAATGGGGGGTTTCAACTTAGGTTGATATCTGAGCCATTTTTAGGAATTTTGGGCACAAATTTTCAACATATTGTTCTTGGGACCCCACCTCATGAACACTGTCACTGTAATTTGGTTATTAGGTCCGAAAGGTGATTTCACGGTTTCTGCGGAATCACCTTTTGGGACTTAACGAAATGACAGTGCAACTGTTCCTGAGTTGGGGTCCAAAACCTATGTTGCAAATTTGATGAAAAAATTCAAAATAATTACTGCATTATGAGCATACATTACACAGTTTCTATGCACGCTTGTAACCGCTAATTTATAATATTTCACTCCAGATTTTCAATATTGCCATTTTCACACCTCCTTATGAACAGTACAGCTGTCATTTTCACATCCTGTTCAAAATATGTTTTCACACTTGTGGCACAGAATGGCGTGGTCACTGTGGTAAATCAACTTTCAGGACAGATTAACAAAATCACAGTGGCACTGTTCATGAGAAATCAATCCCAAAAATACTCTTGTTGAAAATTTGGTGAAACAAAAATGATTGTGTTACAGGCGTGTGTTGTACAGTTTATATGCACACTTGTAACTTCACCAGTTCTTCATATGTTCACTCCAGATTTTCAGCACTGCCATTTTCTTACACCCCTCATGAACAGTATAGCTGTAATTTTTCACATCAAGCCTGAAATGTGTTTTCACATCTGTGGTGCCGAATGGCGCAGTCACTGTGCAAAATCACCTTTCGGGATTGAGTAACGAAATGATAATGCCACTGTTCATGAGGTGGGGTTACAAAAAGCCCATGCTGAAAATTTGGAGTGAAAATACCAACAAACGCCCGGGGCATTAGGGCTTCCAACCATAATGCTCCACCCTGTAGAGACTGACAGGTATCGGGAGTGTGACTTGAAGTCGTCAGCCGTGATACGCAGATACATAGAAATTGTCAGCAGATAAGGACCGCTAGGCCCATCCAGTCTGCCCATAAGCCCTAAACTTGTATGCAGTCACTGACCCTAAGTGATCAATGACTTTTCATCACTCCTTCCTCATCCAATGTTCCCTTGTAATGCTCTTGCCATTTCGCCCCATCCCCACCCTACAGCCAGTGACAGGCATTGAGGTGTGACTTGGTGTCTTCAGCCCTAACATTCACCCCATTCTCCTCTACTGCCCCCCATCTCAGCTTATTTCCTTATGGAATGGGGTGAGTGTAAGGGCTGAAGACCCCAAAGCACACCATAACACCTGTCAGTGTCTACAGGGTGGAGTAAGGTGGAATGGGAATGGAGTGAGCTTTATGGCCAACGACACAAAGGCACACCCCAAAATGCCTGTCAGTCTCTGCAGGGTGGGGTGGGAGTTGGCATTAGTTTAATGCTTCACTGCCATTCTTATTATGCATCTCTCTAACTCCTGCACTACCAATGCCAATATCAGCAAGCAAACATCTGGCACTGACAAATGCTTGTTTAATATTTGTACACTAGATTTTCAACATGGTCTTTTTGGGCTCCCACCTCATGAATAAAGGTAGAAACATTTTTCAAATCCATCCCAAAAACTTGATTATATAGTCAATGCATGAAATCACCTTTCAAGTGGAATTTGAACATTTTCACCTACTGGGTTCATGAGGTGGGGTGTCAAGAAAGCTATGTTGAAAATTTGCTGTAAAATGACCAAGTTATAAGAGAATGTTAAAATATTTCAATGTTCACTCATAACTGCACTAATTTTCAATATTTTTCCATCAAACATTCAACATGGCCTTTTTGTGACAGCACTTCATGGACAAAGTAGTTGAAATTTTTCAAATACGTGCCAAAAGGTGATTTTGCAGTCGCTGCACAAAATCTTGTTTTGGGTGAGATTTGAACATTTTCACCTACCGGATTCAAAAGGTGGGTCATAAGAAGACTATGTTGAAATTTTGGTGTACAAATATAGTAACAAGAGCAAATTATAAGTGAATACTGAAATATTTCAACGTTCAACGTTCACCGTTCACTCATAACTTTGCTAATTTTCAGTATTTTGACTCTGAACTTTCAACATATCCATTTTTGTCCCAGCACCTGATAAACATGACAGGTGTCTTTTTTCAAATCCTGAATAAGATGTATTTTCATATTGGTGGTGGAAAATGATGTCTTGACCAATATACTATAATTGACTATAGTACTACAATGCTATAAATGATGCTTGTCCTATTTAAAAGGGGGAGTCATAAAATCACTATCTCGAAAACTTGGGGTCAAATAAAAAAAAAATAATTACTAAGAAATGCTGAGTGTAATGCCAGCCTTTACCCCCAACATGTAGTGCTTTGTGATCTTATGCTAGTGAGCTGAGTTAGGGGGCAACCTTAGTGAGCCAGCTGGATGGGGCGAGGCTGGGGGAATGCCACTGTTACGCAACATCAACTCTCAGCCAGGGAAGGAAAGGTGCAGGGTTGCCCACACAGGTCCTGGTACCATATAGTGAAGAGAACTCTTCTCTTGGCTCTGTGCAGTGGCTGAGAGATGAAGCTTTTGCCCTTGACATCTATATCTGAGGCCACATCCCCCTGTCTACAGTCTGGAGGTTTTTGTGAAAAGGTCTTAAGAGTTTAGTTAGTTCTTCCTGGATAGAGCATCCTCCAATAGGACTAAAATGTTTCCTGGTGGCCTGTTAGGGGCCAGCAGTATTAAGAATGTGAGGGGAAACAGCTCTCTGTCATCTTGGATGGAGTTTATTACAGTTTTTATCGAGGAGGTGTTTGTAGTGATGTCCCACATTGTGTAATCTGGACCCAGGTCCTTCTCAGTTATTTGTGGATTGCTGGGAATCCCTGAATCCAGTGATTGCCAGTAGTGTCCTGTGTTCATTAACAGAGGGTGTTTTCTCTATGGCTCTTAAAAAAGCTGTGGTGAGGCACATTCTGAAAATAACATCATTAGGCCTGGTCGTGTTGGCAGATTATAGACCTGTCTCAAATTTTCCCTTTTTGGGGAAGGTTATTGAGAATGTAGTGATGATGTAACTTGAGGCTTGTCTTAAAGAGTTTAACATCTATGAAACTTTCCAGTCAGGCTTCAGGCCATAGCACACCATATAAGCTGTGCTAGTCAGGGTATTTAATGATCTCTTCTAGGTGATGTTTGGGGGAAAATGCAGTCTATAGTGGTGCTTCTGGATTTCTCATTGACATTTGACACCATGGATCATGAGGCATTACTGGAGCACCTTGAGGAATATGTTGGACTACCTGGAACTGCACTGAGATGGATTGAGTCCTTATCTGGCTGACTGCAGCAGGTTGTGATGGGCTCATACTCATTATGCTCAGTACCAATCAGTGGTGGAGTCCCCCAGGGATCGATATCATCCCTCAAGCTTTTTGTTGTGTACGTGTTGCCCTTGGGATGAGTCATTAGATGGTACAGGGTGAGATTTAACGCAGCTGTACCTAGCGTTTACTCCCGATGGGCATGATGTGGTTGCAAAGCAGAACTACTGCCTACAAGAAATCTCAGACTGGATGGCCTCCAGCTAGCTTAGTCTTATTCTGGGCAAAATAGGTTGCTTCTGGTGGAACCAGGTTTTCTGTGGCTGGCAGACAGTATACTTTTCCATCTTAGTCATAACTGGATAGTACCATGCTGTCAACTGTTGATATAGCAGTGGTCTGCAGTGGGTTTTTCAGCTGTGACATATCTCCTGGATTAATCCCTATTTAGTGTATGAGGATCTGGGGACCATCTTGCATACCTTTGCCAACCCTAGGTTTGACTACTGTAATGCATTTTAACTAGGGTTCACTCGGAGGTTGGTGTATTCAGCTGGTGTAGAATGTGGCAGCAAAGGTGGTTGCAAGGACATCTAGTATAGATCGTATTTGTCCTGTGTACTTCAGCCTGCACTTGCCTCCAGTGAAGTGGCACACCATCTTCAAAATAACATTATTAAGGCTGGTGTCTTGGTGCCATAGTAGCATTACTGTTCACGATGTCGGTGACCTGGGTTCATGGTTGAGGCTGGGTCATTGATGGGTCAACCAGGCAAAGGAGACTGAGCTTCCCATAGGATGCTCTCCTCCTCTGGGGTCAGGAGGGATCTCTCTGCCATTTGACCACCACCTGGGTGACAATGGGTGGTGGTGCAGGCAGGAGCATGTTTAGGCACTGATGCATGATGTGTGCACACCCTGTTTTCAGCTGGCATCTCCAAGGGGTAGGAATTAAAATAAGGAAAACAGCCCTGACCACTGCAGCATGACATCTTTACACAGTCCCTACATCTGCCATCCTAGGCTCTCTCTCTCCCATCCATAGCATTCTCCCTGATCCAGAGGGTTCTGGCTCGGCAGATGGTCTCTGTTGTGGGGAGGGGAACCACGAATGGAATAGCTGAGAGATAGGCAAGTCCTGGGAGATGGAGGGGCAATGGGGTTGGGGACTGTGTGGGGTCCTGAGAGAGGGGCCAAGAGCTGATTGGAGATCAGGAGAATAAACAGAAAGTAAAAAAAAGCAAAATAGAATTGTTAATATACAAGGCCCTACATGCACCAGATCTGAGCTACTTGAATTATCTATTTGCCTTATATGTACCTTGGCACCTCTTTGCTTGACTGAAGAGAACCATATGGCCATCCCACAATCCCTCCTAAGGCAATCAGGCAAAAGGACATTGTTGTTGGTGGCCCCATTACTGTAGAATACACTACCAGCATATGTAAGGAATTTGCACTCGGCACAGGCATCTAAAAAGGGGCTAAATTTGAACTATGAACTCTGCCCTACATACATCCCTCCTAAAAGAGAGGTTAGGCAGTGTTGTATCAGACCAGGCACTGAGGATTGGACCTACCCCCTTCTACATGCCCATCCCTAATGGTTGGGGGTGTACAACCAATGCAAATTTACGCCGGCAGCTTAATTAAACAATGAGACCCTATACACCAGGCCACCTCCTTATCAAACTACAGTACTAATACATCGAGGTTCACTGCATTTTGTTCCTTACTGTACATGTCAATGAATGTAATGCCTCTGCCATATGTGTTTGAATATTCATTGAAATCTGAGTCTTAGAAAAAATTAAAAGGACTAAAAACATTTGTGTTCATTCAAGCATTTGATTCTAATTGTCCATAGCTGAATTGCAACTGAGGATTTGCATAGAGCTGTTGTCAAATGTTTTATCTAGCTATGTAGTTAATTGTTTATTCTATTTACAATGTAGTTTATCTGAGTTTGATTTCAAATTGTTTATTGCCCTGACTAATGCTTTATTTTATTGTATGTATTGTAAAGTGCAAGAGTACTTAGGACTGGGTGCTGGATAAGCAGAAGTTGCCTTGCTTTAACATGGATGTACCAGGAAAATCCCTGTTGCAGTCCTTTCCTCTAGGAGAGAACTCATTTTGATAAATTTCTTTAATGACCCTTGTGCCTTACAGTGTATTTTTTCCTAAAGATAAACACATTGTCAGATTAGCAGACCATTGAGTTATAGTTACTGGCTCCACCTTCACTGAATGCTGTGCCAGTCTCTTTTTTGGAATGGGCCCAGGCTAGCACCCAATGTTTATGTTCTTTCATTGTGTGCATGTTTAGTAGATACACCATAATCAGTAGCAGTGGAGTCATAAGTGCTAAGCTAAGATATCATGAAATTCCTACACAGCACAGTGAAATGTAATTTATCACTTACTATAATTCTCTCCGCTCATATGCTGCAGGTCAATATCAATGCATGACAGAGAATGGAAGTTGTTGGAGGTTGTTTATGGCAAGCCATTAGGGACATAATTCAGAATCTCTGGCTGTATAGTAAAACACATACACTATGTAGTGAAATACATTATATAGTGAAATACATATACTATATACTGAAACAAATATACACTACCTATTGAGATATATACATTGCAGATTGAAACATCCACCTGAACTATCTATTGAAACCAATACTTTATACATTGTAACACATACGCTATATATTGAAAACATTTGTGTACACTATATACTGAAGCAAATACACTACATATTGAAACACATACAGTATCTATTGAAATACATACACTACACATTGAAAAAGCCACATACACTGTCTAGTGAAACAAATATACTACATATTGAAACATCTACACTTCATATTGAAATACATACACTATTGAAATAAATACAATATTCATCGAAAAAATCTGCATACACTATATACTGAAACAAATACACTGTATATTAAAACACTTACCCTATCTACTGAAACATTTTGCATACTCTATATACTGAAAGAAATATATTACATATTGAAATACATGCACAGTATATTTAAAAAATCCACATACACTATATACTTAAACAAATACACTGCATGGTGAAATACATACATACACTATGTATTGAAATACATACACTAGAGACAGAAAAAATCCACATGCACTATATACTTAAACAAATACAGTGAATGGTGAAACACATACACTATTTGTCAAAATACATTCACTATAGACAGAAAAATCCACATACACTATATACAGAAACAAATAAACTATGTACGGAAATAGACTATGTTCTGAAACTACCCATCCCCCTTGAATGGCCTGCCCCTGCTTTTATTTCTTGTTCCATTCAGGGAGCTGCTGGCCTTTTATTTACTTTTATTTATTTATTGAAATGTTTCACCAGGAAGGCACACTGAACAAAAAGTTGCTTGTCTCCCAGTGTGACCTGGGAGGGGGGGTACAACTGGATGAAGAATTAGACCTACAGTTTAACATTTAACATATCCGAGAAATTAAACATTCAAATACATTTGTAACAACACATACAGTTAAAAAATATCTTAAATAATCATACCATCTTATTTGTAACATAACATACAATTAAATATATCATATGTGCGGAATATGCATTTAATTACAAGTGGCATATCTGAGGAACATAGTACAGACATTTAATGTAGCCTTGGAGCCAACTCCTTGCAGGAATGGATCCCAGTTAAGGGGCAGATTATTTAGCAATTATTGAATAAATGAGGTCCAGTGGGGGGACATCAAGGAGGGTAGAGGGGTAGACAGGAGAAACAATCTGGGGAAAGGAGAGGATAAAGATGGGAACATTACCGGAGAAAAGTGAGAGAAAAAAAATGTTTGCAGGTCAACGGCCGGAAAAGAACTGAGGATGTCTAAAGCTACAGAGCAGAAGGTAAACAAAACAGGGCTATCTCTTATTCTACTTCTTTATGGGGGTTTCATCTTGTTTTGCTTGCACATCTTAAATCAAATTTCAGAACATTGTGATGTGACAAGAAACTTTCAGAACTAATTTAAAATGCTGTAGTTTATTATTTAAAATAAGTGCTGCCTTCACTTACTGTTAAAGCACATTTGTATGGGAAGCTAATACTTAGGATATTCCTAACATAAACATAGGGGGCTGCATGCATTTTTTCAAGTTAAATTTTTGATCAGATTTATGTTTAATTAATTACTGTGTTAGTCCAGCAACTTATCTGAGCTGAATGCTTGGGAAGCACTGCAGGAACTGTGATAGTGTAAGCCAAATGCTTTGCTAGTTTGTACTCTATGGACTATGTTTTGATTTAGTTTTTGGTTTTATTTTAATGTTTTGTTTAATAAAAGTTTCTTGGTTAAGAAACAAAAATATATAATCTCACTTTGAGGGGGAGCTCTTGCGGCAGGTACTACCATTAGGACTAAGGTCACCAGGCGTCAGGACCCCCCGGAAAAATTTTCTAGCTAGCAGTCTATAGCGGAGGACCACCCCCGACGTCGGCTCCACCCGACGTCAAACGTGGTATAAAGGGGTGATCCCCAGGTGCCACCTCAGTTCTTTTCCCACCGTCGACCCATGAACACTGGCTCTGTGGACTCCATAGTTGCAGTTGACCACCATTTTTCTCATGCACTGTGCAGTATTTTTTATCAAAAAAGATCCGTTTCTTCAGCACTTTTTTCTGTCACATTTTCATGTCTTCATCATCTCAGCAGTGAAAATCAAAGTGGGCATGCTGGAAGCAGATCCCAGCAAAAGACGGCTGTTCTGCCTGCCTCATCTGCCTAGGCCCAGACCATCGGCTGGATGATTGCCCACACTGTACGAAATTTAACAACAAGACCAGGATTCGCCTTACCAATGCCTTAAAGGCTTACCTTTTCGAGCAGCAAGTAGCCACCATGCAGAAGGCCCCATAGGGACACAGTTCATCCTCTTCCACCAGGGAGTCCCCTCCCCCAAGGAGAAGAAATCAGGAGGAAAACACCACCACTGGGAGAAGGAGAGGGCCAGATCAGAATCCTGCCCGAAGTTGTCTTACTGGGCGTCTACCACTCCCACCTCCGGTGGGGGGTCAGAATCGGTTCTCCCCAGGTACCAAAGTGGTTTCAGAGGATGCTCAGAGGGAGTCGACTGCCTCCACTCGGGCAAAAGATAGGCACTCTTCCTCCACAGGGCAGCCATCCACTCAGATCCCCTTGGCCCACCTACCCCATAAACATGGGTCGACTCACGAGGGGCAGGTGTTGGCTTTGGGCAAATCAATGGTGCCCACTTCCTGCAAGTCTTCTGAGACATCCAACAAATTAAAGAGAAAGGATGAATCACAGAAATGCTGGGAGGTTGTCAGGTACCAAACACCTCCCCCACCCGAACATTGGGCGTCATCTGCCTCCCAGACAACAGGGCATTCCGACTTGACGTTGGACAAGGAGACGCCTCCAGCAAAAGAAAGGCCATAGGCTTCTAAGGATTGTCTGTTGGCCCTGAAGAATTGGCCAATGGCCCTGCCGACCAGTTCCCCTGATGCGGGGTACTGGACACCCAACAGCCTCCATCAGAAGAGCCGAACATCAGGCTGCCAGACACTGAAGACCTGACGCCCAATGTCCTGGCAGACAAAGTGCCCAAGGACTGGATGCCTCCTCCTTTGGACCAGATGCCAGGTCCCTCTGGCAATTCAAATCAGGTGACCCCACCCCCAGTCATTCCACTAGGGAGGTGAGAGCACTTTTTCATTCGTAGTGGAATATGGTCAAGGGGGATCTTCTCCATCAACCTAGTGGTCCATCTCCAGTATGCCCATCACCAAGAGACCTCACTCCTGAGTGGCCATTACCATGAAAGACTGGCCACAGGACAAAGAGGACAGGTGGATGCCCAGGCCAGATGGCCGCAAGAGGCATCCTTCGTCCATTCCCTCATCCAGCAGATGCCCACCATCAACTTCAGGGAATAACACAGGGGACTTGTCCTCCAACTATTCTTCCAAAGATGAGCTCCCTACTCTGTCTCCAAATCTGAGGGATTCACTGAGGACACTCCCAGATGACCCATCCTTTCTGGACATTATGCACCATATTCAAGCACTTTGTCAATGGGACACGGAGAAATTAGATCCAGAAAGCTGCAGACTGGCCAAATTCTTAGGAGCCACAGATCCCAAACCATTGGTCATCCCTCCTTTAGTGGAGTCATTCCAGGATGTGACCAAATCCACCTGGAGACATCCGGCCACTATGACCACAATTCCTCATAAGGCTGATAGACTCTACAAGACCCCAAAAGGGGAGCCTTTCCTCAGAGAACACCCAAAGGCAGACTCGATGGTCCTGACAGCTGCTCATGGCAGGGCACAACAACCACGCCACATGAGTGCCTAGCCACCGGACCCAGAATCAAAGAAACTAAACCAGATGGGGCGTAAGGTGTACTCCTCAGCAACTTACACCATCAGGTCACTCAACTTCCTGGCCCACATGGTCACCTACCAAAAATCCCTGTGGGCAAAGGCAATGGACCTGGCCAAAGCACAGCCAGATTCAGAGGGTAAGGTAGAGCTCCTTGCTGTGATTCAGTCTGGAATGGACATGGATAAGCATGTCCTCAGGAGTTCCTATGACTCCGCGGATACAGCAGCAAGAGCAGCAGCCACTGGCATTTGCATGAGGAGGCATGCTTGGCTCAGAGTTTCAGGCTTCAGACAGGATCTTCAGGATGCTGTCCTGGATACTCCTTTCCAAGAACCAGTCCTGTTTGGTCAGGATACCGATAAACTGATCACGAGGCTTCAGGACTCAGGAAAAGCTGTGTCCAAAGTCCACAAAATGTACAGGTCAGAGCCGCAATCCACATGCTGCTGTCCCTTTCAGAAAAATCAGAGACAGCAAGGAAGACACCAGATGCAAAACAAGGCAGGCTTTAAAAGAAAAGGCCACCCTGTTCCTTCAGGCACCCAGGACCCCCAAAACTCCAAGGCTCCAAGACCTCCCCTGCCTATACCCTCCAACACTGCATGATGTCCTACTGACCCCCCCCACCACCACAGCCAGTACAGGGAGAGGTGGTAGGAGGGAGATTCTCCCTGTACCTATCCAGATGGTCCAGTATAACATTGGACCAATGGGGTCCTCCAGATGGTAGAAAGGGGATACTCCCTAGAGTTCATCCAGCTTCCACCAGACAACCCACCAGTCCCCTCCCACTGCTCCCCCTCCCAAGCACTGCTCCTGCAGGCAGAGATACAGGCCTTACTGGACAAAAGAGCCATGCAGGAGGTTCCTTTTGCTCAAAGAGAAAGGGTTTTTATTCCCATTTCTTCCTTGTCCTGAAAAAGATGGGACACCTCCACCCCATTCTGGACCTGAGTCAACTGAACACCTTTATCAAATACAAATGGTTCAGAATGGTGACCTTGGCAAGCCTGTTACCAATGCTCCACCAGGGACACTGGCTTTGCTCACTGAACATGCAGGACACCTATATGCACATCAAGATCCTGCCATCCCACAGGAAGTACCTGCACTTCACCTTCCAAGGAGGACACTACCAGTTCAGGGCACTACCATTCAGCCTATCCTTGGCACCAAGAGTCTTTACCAAGTGCCTGGCAGTGGTAGCGGTGGCCCTCAGTAGAAGGGTCACTTCATATACCCCTACCTGGATGACTGGCTTCTTACGGCATCAACAGAAGACCAATTGAAGAGGACTTAGGAAGACATGTTCAGACTGTTCTAGACATTAGGCATCACCCTAAATCTGTCCAAGTCACAACCATAGCCAGTTCAAAGGCTGCAATACATTGAAGCAGTCCTGGACACAGTCCAAGAGAGAGTTTTTCTGCCCACAGACAGGGCAGCAAGACTAAGGGAAGTCACTCACAGGGTATGAGATACTGACTTGGTTCCAGCATGAGTGGTTCTGCAATTGTTGGGTCACACAGCAGCAGCTATTGTGACAGTTCCACTCTTATGTCTGAACATGAGTATTCTGCAATGGCACCTCGAGGTTCAGTGGGATCAAGGTATGGATGAGCCCATTCGGATCTCCAGTGCAGTCTGAAAGTCATGCGCTGGCTCACTCCAGCCCAGCTGAGCATGGGGGTTCCATTTCAAAAACCCAGTCCACTGCAGACTCTCACCACCAACGCATCAGGACTGGGATGGGGAGCACATCTTGCTTCGCAGCAGACAAGAGGCTCCTGGAATTCAACAGAACGAACTCTCCACATAAACATTTTGGAGATGAGAGCAATTCTACATGCCCTTCAAGCATTCCAAGGGGTGCTCCTTCCTGGGCCTCTACTGATTCAGTCAGCTAATACCCCAGTAGTCTTCCATCTCAACAAGCAAGGGGGTACACACTCATATCCCCATGCAGAGAAGAGATGAGAGTTTGGTCCTTGGCGGTGGATCACAAACTGGACATTACAGCAGTTCATGTTCCAGGAATCCACAATGTCCTCACAGACAGCTTAAATGGCTCTTGATCTCAGAACAATGAGTGGTAACTATAGCAAGAAGTCGTAGACATCTTCGAAAGGTGGGGTTAGCCAGAACTGGACCTCTTTGCATCCCCGCACAAAGCCAAACTGCCCAGTTTCTGCTCGCTAGATCTAGGGCCTGGTGTTTTCTGGCAGGACACATTGTCCCTCTCTTGGACAGGGAGGTTTCTGTATGCTTTCCCTCCCTTCCCTCTGCTTCAGAGAGTCCTGCTCAAGTTGCAGGCAGAAGAGGCCAGAATGATACTGGTAGTGCAATTCTGGCCTCGACAGATTTGGTTCCCACTGTTTCAACAGCTGGCATCAGAACTGCCAGTTCTGTTGCCCCTTTCCACTCACTTGCTATCTCAAGAGCAAGGGACATTAGTCCATCCAAACCTCCAGTCCTTGCACCTGCATGCTTGGCTCCTGCGGACTTAGCCAGGGATAGGTTTGGAGTATCCTTTAGAGTGGCAGAGGTACTCGTAGGAGTGAGAAAACCCTCTGCCAGGATGACTTATGCCATGAAATGGAAACATTTCTGCTTATGGGTGATTCCCCATTCTCTGGATCCCCTGGGTTGTCCAGTGGAATCTGTGCTGGAGTATCTTCACCACCTGTCGAACTTGGGCCTTAGTTACTCGACCATTAAGGTGCATCTCTGTGCTCTGTCAGCTTACCATGTACCAATAGATGAGAAGACTCTGGCACAGCCGGACATCTGCAAGACCTTCCTGTGAGATACCTTGCATATAAAACCCCCCAGGAGAGACCCGGTACCGTCCTGGGAGTGCCTGTTCATTTTAGGAAAGCTCACCTTGCCACTCTTTGAGCCAGCCGTAAGCTGTGAGCTCTACCTTCTCTCTCGGAAGGTGCTATTTTTAGTTGCCATTACTTCAGCCCAGAGGACTTCCAAGCTGCAGGCTCTGATGTGTAAGGAGCCTTTTCTTGTTTTTCACAGGGACAGAGTAGCCCTGCGTACAAATCCAAAGTTTTTGCCAAAGGTAGTGTCTGCGTTCATGTTGAATCAGGACATCAAACTACCAGTTTATTACCCAGAGTACTCGAACAATGGGGAGGCATTGTTGCATACTCTGGATGCTCACAGGATTTCATGTTACTATCTGGCTACGAATACTTACGCCAGCCAGACAGACCAGTTGTTTGTCTCCTTTTCCCAGAAGAAACTGGGGGCACCAGTCACGAAACAAACACTAACCAAGTGGCTAGTGCACTGCATCACTTTCTGCTGTCAGCACCACAACAAACCCCTACCGGGACTGGTAGGTGGTCACTCCACCAGAGGGGTGGCGACATCTTTCACTTCCCTTCAAAATGTCTTTTCAGCGGACCTCTGTGCAGCCACTACTTGGAGTTCGGTGCATACCTTCATGAGGCACTACAGTCTGGACATTGCTATTGGTGTCAGTGGCTCAGCAGGTAGCACACTCACCTCTGAGACCGGGAGATCAGAAGGCTGTAGGTTCTATCCCCACACCAGGCACTTGTGTTAAATCCCAATACTGACACTGTAGTGCAGCATAACAGGGGTGCTGCACTCCTGAGGTGCTGTCTTTGGGATGAGACTTTAAACTGAGGTCCCATCTGCCTGTTCTGGTGGTAGTTCAGGTGGATGTTAAAGATCCCATGGCACTTCTGAAAAAGAGTAGGGGAAATTTTTTATTGCAATGCATAAACAACAGCAATAAACAATAAATGCAACATTTTCCAGGACTTAAAGTAGTATAAAAAAAGATCGAACTCAAAAATCATGATTGTGAACAGTGACACTCCTGGCAACCCTAAAAAGAAAACCAAACAGAATACACAATGTGCTGCAGGAGAAGTGAAATACTAAATAACACAATAATCTAATACTTACTCTATGAACAGAAAGGAGAGAAAAAAATTAAATCAGTCTCTAGACATAACAGTTCCAGGGGACTATCCATTAAACTGGTAACATTAAAAAAATAAGAAACAGATACAAAATGGTCTAGACTGTACTAACCCATCTAAACCAGTTGATCCCCATGACATTTGTCCCACCCTCTCCCTGGTACCTCAGCCCACCCAATCTATCCCTTTCCACAATTAATTTCATATTGTCTGTCCCAAAGAGATTGCCTCATATGTATACACTTCATCCAGTTCTCCCTGTATTAAAAATGTCAAATTTTGTTGAGTTGCCACTTCCTGTCTTAAACATTGCTTACATCTAATTTGCCAAATGGGCCACTTAATAACAGCAAAAATAACAGATACAGCAGTCTTCTTCCATTTACCACAGCAATATGGCAGATTCCCATATACTAGCATTCTATATGTAATGTTACGAAAAACCAGTTCATTCCAAAATCGTGCTATGGAATCCCAGAACCCACAAAGAAATGTGCAATCGAAAAATAAATGTTGCATGGTTTCCACTTTTCCAACACAGGTGCTATTAAACACATCCTTTCCTCCAGTCTTTTGTGTTTGTGATTATCCCCAGCATTCAGCTTCCCATTTCCACACAACCAAATCGTGTCCTGCATTTTAAGTGGGATTCTATCCTCAGTCTTACACGTCAATCTAGTCTCTTCCGGTTCATCCGGATTAATACTAAATACTAGGTCTAAAAAATAAAATTTTTCAACCAATTCTGCATAAAATCTCTTTTTCTCCTTTGTGAGAACCGATGTTAAATCAATTTTCCATATCCTCAAATATTTTAGGGTGGTTTGTATATAACCAGGCAATACTTTCTCATTTACAGACCATTTCCCTTTACCCAAAGCTGTAAAAAACACTTCTTTCCATGAGCTCATAGTTATCATACTCTTAGTGGTGGTGCCCAATTTCAGGGGTTTAATGTTGGTGAAAAAAAAATTCCCAAACAGAAAAATCAAAGGTTGCAACATACCCAGTCCTCCCTCTTTCCACCCTCTGTATGTGTGAGCACGTTTAACCGGATTTAAACGACTCCCCCAGACCAAGGTAAAAAATAATCCCATAATCTTTGTGTGCATTGCAAATGGTAGAGGGTACACATGTGAAATATGTAAAAACAGAGGCATAAAGTATGCTTTTAACAAAAATATCCTTTTCTTTCTAGTCATCTTCCAATTACGTCATTTTTGTATCTTTTGATTGGCTGCATCAAATGCCATCCCCCAATTTTCCTCTGCCAAATCCCATGGTCCAGACAAGATCCCTAGTAGTCTAAGAGGTTCTTTTGTGGTTGGAAGTGGGGCATCTAGGACATCCAGCACCATACCCCAAAACACATTTTACTTTTCTGCAGATTAATATGCATTCCAGTACATGGTCCTACTCTGGAAAAAAGATCCATAGCTCTCTTCCCAGATTCATGGTCTGCCACTGTCAGTACACAACCATCTGCATATGCTGTAACCTGAGGGTACGCTGCTCCCAGATGATTAATCAGTGGTTTTATCTGTGCCGTATGTTCTATCTGTCTCAGTATTGGGTCCAAACTGAATACATACAGTAATGGACTTAGGGGACCCCCTGCCTAACTCCATTTTTAAGATACAGAGGGATCCCCAAATGTTCATTCACTAATGGGGTTATTTGGGCATCCTTGTATAGTAACCTAATCCATTCTATTACCCTTACAGGAATATTATAGTGATCCAGTACTTTCATAGGTAGTCATGCTGTACTGCATCAAAGACAGTCTGCTGATCCAAGGACAGCAAACAACCATTTATTTCTCCCTGACCACTTTGTTCAAAAACTTCTTTAAGAAAACACAGGTTTTGTTGAATGGCTCCACTAGGTACCACACAAGACTGTGTAGCTAAAATAACAATTTCTTTGGCTTTAGCCAAACGGCCTGTGAATATCTTTCCCAAGATTTTATAGTCTGCATTTAGGAGCATAAGTGGTCTCCAATTAATAAATTTTGGGTCCCCTTTTTTGTAGATAAAGAACATCACCCCTTCCGTCATGCTCAACCCCAACCTCTTTTCCAGGTATGCTGCTAGGTATACCTTGTGGAGCATTAGAGCCAAGTCTTCTATGTAACGCTTGTAAAAATAATTTGGGATCCCATCTTTCCCCTAGGAGGTATGTGTCACAAACATACTCAGCAGGTCAGGCCCTCTGCTCCCACAGTGCCAACCTCCAAGCGCAGTATTGTGAACAGATAACAGAACAGGGTAACCATCCTGTCTGCTTGTGGGTCTGAATCACCTTTAGTCTCAAGATCTGGGGGGATTCAAACTGTGAACTCTATGCTAGCGTACCCAAATGTACAGGCTCAGATAATCTGCTCTTCGGGGGATGCCAGATATCTTCCGCCTAAGGGTACCTAACCAGGTATCCAAAATGAACCCTTAAAACTCTGTAAAAGACCTTAGGTATATTCTTACCTTTTCCCAGTTTGGTAACACCATTAAGCCCTTGAACAATTGTCAGATTTAACCATATATACGTCACATGCAAAAAGGAACTTCGAAGACACACCCAAGCAGTCTTTTTAAATGAAAGGTTTACTTAAAAATGGATAAAAATATGTAAAATGTAAACACAGAACAATATATCACAAAGCAAACAGTACAATCACTTAAAAGAACAAGGTTAAAGTGCAAAGCATAAACTCCTACCCCAATACAATTAGACTTTTTCTATCTAATGTATTACCTTCTTACAGTGCTTATAGTTATATCTTGTTTCTTAAGAACCCATAAAGAACATGTGTCTAAGTTGAAACACAGAATACAGTTTAAAACATTGTGTTTCCACCCCTTCGATGATGTAATCTAGCTCCTCCTTTTGGAATATAAAAATTATACTAACAATGATCTTCCTGTCAGGCGATATTTTAAATACTGTGACTTCAGCAAAAACTCATTTCCCAAATTATAAGTCTGTGATTTCCCAGTTCCTTCTCTTTGATCTTTGAGCAGTTCCTGTTCCCAGGGTACATCAAAGATTTTATACTACTCTGCCATATCTCACTTAGGTGCAATATAGCTTTTAACACCAGTTGATATTAAATGTTCTTCCTCTTAAGAGGTCATAAAAGTTTATGATCTCCATCCTCTGGCAGGCTTATAAAGTCCCATTTCATTTCCACTTCAAAGAAGCAACAGGTCATAAAATGTATATTTTAGTTTTCCAGCTTCAGAGCAGCACAGGTCATAAACAAGGGCATAAAATGCAGCTTCTCAGGGGAGTTAATTATATTACAGAGACCTCCTGGTTTAATATATCCTGTTATTCTCACTAAAACCTGGGGGGGGGGGCAGAAGCACCCATAGCCCAGCTGTCTTATGGAGAAAATCACACACTACATTTTTATGTTACAAAAGTCATAGAACAATCATAACCACCTGGCCAAGCATCACAATCCTCCCCACCTAGACTGAATTTGGCGGCTCTATCCCCTGTATGGGATAAGCTTCCCAAATCAGTTCACTCCTCATAAAGATGCGACAAGCCATCTGTGTTCTGACTGGTCGCTCCAGCCCTATGTAAGATCGTCATCATACCCTTGCAAGGCAAGACTCCATCTTAATAGTCTACCATTAGTTTTTCCCATTTGTGTCAGCCAAATCAGGGGGTTGTGGTCAGTTTGTACTTCAAACGGCTGCCCATATAAGTATGGCTCTAACTTCTTTAGGACCCACACTATGGCAAGACTCTATTTTTCCACAGTAGAGTATGCCTGCTCCCTTGGAAGTAGCTTTTACTCAGGTACACTACAGTGTGATCTTTCCCTTGGTTGGATGTCTGACTCAGTACTGCCCCAATACCCATGTCTAAGGTGTCAGTCTGAACTATAAAGGGTCTGCTATAGTCAGAACTTGTCAATTCAGGAGCACTGCACAGTGCCTCCTTCAGTCTGGTAAAGGCTTTTTCACAGGCTGGTTCCCAGGTAATTTTCTTAGGCATCCTTTTCTTTACCAGGTCAGATAGGGGAGCAGCCAGGGCACTGTAATTGGGTACAAATTTCCTATAGTACCCTGCTGTCCCAAGAAAACTGCTGACCTGCTTCTGCATTTCTGGTCTGGGCCATGCCTTGATCACCTCTATTTTTACTTGGTTAGGACAGAGCTGTCCCCAGCCTACAACATGCCAGAGGTATGCCACTTCTGCCATGTCCACCTGGCACTTCTCAGCTTTGACAGTAAGACCGGCCCTCTGCATCCTGCCCAGCACTTCCCTAAGGTGGGACAGATGTTCCTCCCAGCTGGCACTAAAGATGGCAATGTCATCCAGGCATGCCACAGCATACTCCTCAACACCATTTAACACCTGGTTCGCCAACCTTTGGAAAGTAGCCAGAGCATTCTTCATTCCAAAAGGCATTACTTTAAATTCAAATAAGCCTATTGGAGTGATGAAGGCCGACCTCTCCCTAGCTCTGTCTGTTAACTCAACCTATCAATACCCCTTGGTCAGGTCAGTAGTCACAAGATAGGTCGCCCCTCCCAACTTGTCCAGGAGTTTGTCCATCTGGGGCATCGGGTGGGCATCTGACTTCATGACTGCATTCAGTCCATGATAGTCCACACAGACATGGGTAAGGCCATCTGGCTTGGGCACAAGAACTATGGGTGAGGCCTAGGGGATGTGGTATCTCTGGATTACCCCTAAATCCAGCATTTCCTCTGACAAGACCTGCAATACTCCTTCACCTGTTGGGTGAAGTTCAGCCAATAGAAATTCTGGGCCAACCGCTGTGTTGTGTGCACGATTCCCAGATGACCAGACAAGGGAATATCATGTGCAATCTTGAGCAACAGCTCACGATACCCCTGGGGAATGACAAGCTGCCTGTCTGTCACCCCTCCCTCTGTCTGCACAGCCTGAGTATACCTCAGTCCATTTTCCCAAAAAACCTTATGTTTACCGTCACCTCCCTGTGCTCCATCAGAGTCTGCCCAAACCCTCAGCTTCTCTAGACTAGGGTCACTTTTCTGAGCAGCTGCAAACTCCTTACACATTCCCAAGGCATGGGACAGGTCTCCTTCAGTCTCAAAACTAGGGTCCCTAGCACTAGCATCAGGGCACTCAGGATCACTGCCATCCCTAATCCTCGGACAATGGGTCACCCCTCCTTCTTTGGAGTAATGCTCCATAGCTGTGTGGTTAACTGCTACTGGGGAAATTTCTACCCCCTTTTCATTAATCTCCATATCAGGAGACACAGGCTGTGGAAACAGCCACCCAGTGGTTTCCACAATGGCTTCTGTGGGGTCCAAGGAACTACAATTTTCCCTTGCCACTTGTCTACGGGTAACTGCACACACCATCCCCTGTCTGAGATTGTTGCCAAGGATGATGTAAACTGCTAAAGTTTTGGTTACAGCCACCTGTTGCACAGTTCCCTCTGTTTCACCCCAGTCCAGGAGAACACTAGCAAGTGGCAATGTGGTCTCCTCACCAGTGAACTCTTGTACAGTTACAAATTCATTGGTTATAACTGACCAGGCTCTATCAGATCCCCTTTTACCAATGTTAGGGATGCCCCTGTGTCCCTTAACCCTTGTGTCTGTACACCATTCACCATGACTGGGT
This sequence comes from Neoceratodus forsteri, assembly GCA_016271365.2. Taxonomy (NCBI): domain Eukaryota; kingdom Metazoa; phylum Chordata; order Ceratodontiformes; family Ceratodontidae; genus Neoceratodus; species Neoceratodus forsteri. Next base: position 920,447,076 of record CM057450.1, on the reverse strand, counting down.
GCATGTGTTCCCTCATGTTCACAGGCATGCTTCCAGGGACACATAAACAACCCACTTCTTTTAAATCTTCTAAATCCAGCATTTCCTCCACCTCCTTCCTAATGTCCTTTTGGACAGCCTCTGACACCCGATATGCTGTCCATCGTATGGGCATTTGTGTCTCTGTCTCCACATTGTGGGTTGCTAAGGGGGCTAGTCCAGGTTTGGCGCTAAACAGGGGGGCAAAGTCTGCTAAAACCTCCCTTACTTCCTGGATTCTTATCCAGGGCCAGTTGGGGTGACAGTTTAACTGCCTCCACAGAGGACTCCCACTTGCTTTCTTCCAGCAAGTCCAGAAGGGTGTCTCCTTCGTCTGTCCCCTTCCCAGGAGTACATACTGCAAACACCATGTCAGCCCTACTAGTATATGGCTTCATCATGTTGACATGGTACATTCTTTCTGTCTGTCTTCTGTCAGGTAACTCTATGATATAGTTCATGTCATTTCCCTTCCTAACTACTTTGTACGGTCTGTCCCACTCAGCCTGCAGCTTGTCTTTCCAGACTGGAATAAGGACCATGACTTCCTGACCCACTGTGTATGAGCGAGCTCTGGCTCTGTGGTTGTACCACACTTTTTGTTTCTGTTGGGCAGCTGCTAGGTTGCTCTGGGCTGTACCCAATAGCTCCTTCAGCCTTGCCCTAAACCTAAGGATGTAATCCACTATGGGAGTTCCCTGGATGGCGTGCTTGCCTTCTCAGTCCTCCTGGACCAAGTCTAGGGGGCCCACATACCTGGCATCCATATAAGAGTTCAAAGGGGGAAAATCCTGTTGACTCTTGGGGCACCTTCCTGTATGCAAACAACAGGTGGGGAAGGTATTTCTCCCAGTCCCACCTATGCTGTTCAGCAAATGCTTGGAGCATTGACTTCTTGGTACCATTAAATCTTTCCACAAGCCCATTGGCTTGTGGGTGATAAGGTGTCGTGCATCTCTACACCACCCCACACTTCTCCCACAAACATTTCATCAGGTCTGACATAAAGAAACCCTCTTGATCAGTGATAACTTCCTGCGGAAACCCAACATGGGAGAAAATCCCAAGTAAGGCATCTGCCACTTTGTCCTCAGTGAGGATAGGGCGACTGCCTCTGAGTACTGGTGACAAGACCTGCAATACTCCTTCACCTGTTGGGTGAAGTTGGACCAATAGAAATTCTGGGCCAACTGCTGCATAGTGCGCATGATTCCCAGATGACCAGACAAGGGAATATCATGTGAGGTTTTGAGCAACTGCTCACAATACCCCTCAGGAATGACAAGCTGCCTGCCTATCACCTCTCCCTCTGTCTGCACAACCTGAGTATACATCAGTCCATTTTCCCAATAAACCTTATGTTTACTGTCACCTCCCTGTGCTCCGTCAGAGTCTGCCCAAACCCTCAGCTTCTATAGAGTAGGGTCACTTTTCTGAGCAGCTGCAAACTCCTAACACATTCCCAAGGCATGGGACAGGTCCCCTTCAGTCTCAAAACTAGGGTCCCTAGCACTAGCATCTGAGCACTCAGGATCACTACCATCCCTAATCCTCAGGCAATGGGTCACCCCTCCTTCTTCGGAGTAACGCTTCATAGCTGTGTGGTTAACTGCTACTGGGGAAATGTCTACCCCCTTTTCATTAATCTCCATATCAGGAGACACAGGCTGTGGAAACAGCCTCCCACTGGTTTCCACAATGGCTTCTGTGGTGTCCAGGGAACTAAAATGTTCCCTTGCCACTTGGCTATGGGTAACTGCACACACCACCCCCTGTTTGAGATTGTTGCCAAGGATGATGTAAACTGCTAAATTTTTGGCTACAGCCACCTGTTGCACAGTTCCCCCTGTTTCACCCCAGTCCAGGAGAACACTAGCGAGTGGCAATGTGGTCTCCTCACCAGTGAACAATTGCACAGTTACAAATTCATTGGGTATAAGCTGACCATGCTCTATCAGATCCCCTTTTACCAATGTTAGGGATGCCCCTGTGTCCCTTAACCCTTGTGTCTGTACACCATTTACTATGACTGGGTGCATGTGTTCCCTCATGTTCACAGGCATGCTTCCAGGGACACATAAACAACCCACTTCTTTCCTAGCACCATTCAGCATATTGCTCATCCTTTTGGGACACTTTCTGGCAATATGATCAGTTTCTTTACAAACCCAACATTCATTTCTTTTTTGAGAGAAATATTTTCTTTGAAAGCTGGGGTTAACTGGTTTCAGTGGAGGCAGTGAGGGTTTTAACTGCCCTGAAGTCACACTTTTCCCTTGCTGCACTGCCACACCCACCCCATTCACTCTCAGAGCAGGTCTTCTCTTAGCATAGTGGTCCAAGAGTTCAGCAGCCTCTTGCACTGTTTTGGGATCTCGGTACTCCAGCCAGATTTTCAGCTCTGCTGGGCATGCCTCCAAAAAAACGTTCTAACAAAATAGCATTTTCAATTTTATCTACAGAGTTTGCTTCAATTCCTTCCCACCAATGTTTTAAAAACAGATGTTGTTTCGTGACTAGCTCCTTGTAGCTCATATCAGGGCTTCTCCTGAGCTTACGGAATTTAGTTCTGTATGCTTCAGCAGTTAAATCAAACTTTTTTAATAGTGCAGCTTTAAGTTTGCTGTAATCATTACTGTCCTCATTGTCCATTTGACCCAATGCATCCTGAGCTTTCCTGGTAAGTAGTAGGGATAGCTGGAAGCTCCAATACCCTCTAGGAATTTTAGCCTGAATACAAACTTTTTCAAAGAAATTTAAGAAGGCATCTATATCCTCCCCCTCTTTAAATTCAGCTATTAATTTGGAATTCAATTTGTAACCCAGTCCTGTAGTTCTAGTTAAACCCAAGCCACTTACCTTCTCTGGTGCTGGTGGTTGGAGTCGTAGCTTCTCCAGTTCATGTCGCCTCTGGTGCTCACACTCCTCACGGTCCATATCTCACTGTTCACACTCCCTCTTTTCCTCTGCAGCTCACTGGTGCTTATGCTCATCACGGTCCACCTCTCGCTGTTCTCGCTCCCGCTTCTCATCTGCAGCTTGCTGTTCTTGCTTCTCCTCTCTCTGGAACTCAAGCTCCATTCTGCGCAACTCAATCTGCAGCCTGATTGCTTCTTGCTCCAGAATGCTGGTGACCTTCCCCTGCTGCTGTGGCCCTTTGCTGGCACTGGCCCTGCTGTCATCCTCACCGGATCTGGACACTGCACTGGCAGCTAGCCTCTCCAAGCTCAAGGTCTGGTCCCTTACAGTCACAGTCAGTGACTCAATGCTCTGGGCATCTGCTGCCATCAGGGTATCCACGAGGTTCTGCTTGGTGGCTCTCCCCTCATACAGGACTCCTCTGTCCTGGCACAACTGCCTCAAGTAGTCTACAGTGTGCCCGCTGTAGTTGGAAGCCATCTTTTTCGCTAACTACGGCTACTGTAACTTACACTTTAGAAAAAAAATAAAACAGGTAGGAACTTGACTGTAAGCAAAGTTATATAGTTCCGTTTCCTTTTTATAAATAAATCACTGCCTTATTTTGCAAGTGAGCTGTACAATATTAAGCTGACACACTGACCCATTAAAGCTTGTGTTACCAATTTTATTCACACCACTGCCAACCACCGAGTGCAGTATTGTGAACAGGTAACAGAACAGGGTAACTCTCCTGTCTGCTTGTGGGTCTGAATCACTTTTAGTCTCAAGTTCTGGAGGGATTCAAAATGTGAACCCTATGCTAGCACATCCAAATGTACAGGCTCAGATAATCTGCTCTTTGGGGGGATGCCAGATATCTTTCGCCTAAGGACACCTAACCAGGTATCCAAAATGAATCCTAAAACTCTATAAAAGACCTTAGGTATATTCTTACCTTTTCCCAGTTTGGTAACACCATTAAGCCCTTGAACAATTGTCATATTTAACTGTCTATACATCACATGCAAAAAGGAACTTCGAAGATACACCCAGGCAGTCTTTTTAAATGAAAGGTTTACTTAAAAATGGATAAAAATATGTAAAATGTAAACACAGAACAATATACAACAAAGCATAGAATCACTTAAAAGAACAAGGTTAAAGTACAGAACATAAACTCCTACCCCAATACAATTAACTTTTTCTATCTAATATATTACCTTCTTACAGTGCTTATAGTTAGACCTTGTTTCTTAAGAGCCCATAAAGAAAATGTGTCTAAGTTGAAACACAGAATACAGTTTAAAACATTGTGTTTCCACCCCTATGATGATGTAATCTAGCTCCTTTTTTAGAATATAAAAATTATACAAGCAATGATCTTCCTGTCAGAAGAGATATTTTAAATACTGTGACTTCAGCAAAAACTAATTTCCCAAATTATAAGTCTGTGATTTCCCAGTTCCTTCTCTTTGATCTTTGAGCAGTTCCTGTTCCCAGGGCACATCAAAGATTTTATACAACTCTGCCATATCTCACTTAGGTGCACTGTAGCTTTTTAACACCAGTTGATATTAAATGTTCTTCCTCTTAAGATGTCATCAAATTTTATGATCTCCATCCTCTGGCAGACTCCTAAAGTCCCATTTTGTTTCCACTTCAAAGAAGCAACAGGTCATAAAATGTGTATTTTACTTTCCCAGCTTCAGAGCAGCACAGGTCATAAGCAAGGCCATAAAATGTAACTTCTCAAGGGAGTTAATTACATTACAGAGACCTCCTGGTTTACTATATCCTGTTATTCTCACTAAAGTATGTGGGGGGGGAGAGAAGCACCCATAGCTCAGCTGTCTTATGGAGACAATCACACACTACATTTTTATATTACAAAAATCATAGAACAATCATAACCAGCGGGCCAAGCATCACAGTATGTGCTGATAATTTTGTGATGGCATCTTGTACTTCCGTTAGTGAGATATCTATGTTTAATTCAGTATTCTGCTCTGGTGTGAGGTGTGGGATCTCTAGCTGGGTCAAAAAATGGGGAAGGGGTGTTCCCACCCACCTGGAAGGTATTCTTAACATGATCTTGTACCACATGTTGGATGGAGCCTTGAGTATCCACACTTTGCCCATTCTGGGCAACAAGTGAACATATTTTTCTGTGTTTGAGTCCCATCTGATCTTTGTCATATGGGTTAACCTGCTCCTCAGATCCCCTAGTGGTGAACTGCTGTTTATTTGCAAGGGTTTTAACTTTATCCTTCTGGTAAGTTCTCATTTGTGCTTTGATATTCTCCAGTTGTGCTCTCAGATCTGTATTCACCCTTCCCATGTGTGAAAGTATCTGCATGAATTGTGCCCGTAACCCCAGATAATGAGTATAGTTGTCTCTCACAGTTCTCAGGGATCTGCTCTGTGTAAATTCTTTTATATCTCTTTTGGTATCCTCCCACCACTCAAGGGGGCTGTCATATAAAAATTCAATATCCCGCCTTGCTCCAAGGAGGGTCTTTATTTCAATTTCATACTGTTCGTCCTGTAGTATTAACATATTCATTTTCCAAATACCCCTGCCCACTATGAGATGCTGTAAGGATCCTATCATCATCCGTACAGCCAGATGATCTGATGTTTCTAGGGGCACCAACTGCACCGCCTACCCCTCCAACCTCTCAGAAATGAACCAAAAGTCAATTCTAGTTGACAGTTTACCTTTATAAAAGATTTGTCCTGGCTCCACATGTGGTATCTCATATATATATATATATATATATATATATATATATATATATATATATATATATGTATAGATATATATATATCCTTCAACAGATTATTCCGTAATATCATCCGCAAGGCATTAGTGTCATAATATACTTGTCAGTTGTCCTCCCCAGTCCTTGTATGTAAGACCACAATTAAAATCTCCACCCCACAAAATAAATTTTGACTAATATAAATATGGTTCTATCTCTCAAAAAACAGTAACTCGCTCTGCTTTTGATTGTGGGGCATATATATTTACAACCCTATAAACTACATTATTCAACAAGAGATCCAAAATCATGCTTCTCCCAGGGTGAAAATCAACTATGATCAAAAACTTAACCTGCACAACCTTAAAGCAAAACCCTAAGCCTGTACAAGTGTCTTCTCTGATCGTCCAGAGGGCTGGACCCCATCTCCAATCCTTCTGTGCCTGAGATATTTCAGCCATGGAATTTAAACATGTATCCAGTTTCAGTTTCAGTTTCAGTTTATTGTTAAAAATGCGTATTACAACAAGTATAACACAACACATATGAAAACAGATCATAAATAGGATATAAAAAAAACACAAAATTACAGAAATATGTCAGAGCTCAATAAATACAATAAATAAATCACATTACGTTGAATATCATGAACAGCACATCCAAAGTAAATTATGCCAAACCATTGTATGAGTCATTCGCTTTTAATCTAATAGAGGCTATTGTAAATTGTGCAACACTGAACAGAATAGCAGCATTATTCGCATTTAAAAGAAACTTTAGTTTCCTTTCCTTGCTTTCAGTATATAGATCTTTAAGATACTTATCTAACCACTTTTTACGTAAACATGCTAAATTTTAACATTCCAGCAACATATGTACTGAATCTCATTTATCTGGGCAATTAACCTTACAATCTAAATCATTTATATAGGTTTCCCAGTTAACAAAGCCTGAGGAATATCCAGCATTTATATCAAATCTTAAATTTGAAATAGTTTTGTAAAGAAGGTTTGTTTGACAAATATGGATATAGTCTTCCCTCCTATGTGTATCTTTCAACATCTTATAGTCCTTAAAATTTTGAGAAGATGCAATTCTTCCCTAATCATTTTGTTTAGAGATATCATAAATTCTTTCTATAGCTTCACTAAAGCCACTGTTTACATTTTATCCCTGATGTTTAACCATACCTGACAAACCAGCTGAACCAAATACTCTCAGATCCTTATCTAGTTCACCTATTAATGTTCATCTTTCTATACACCCACTTAACACACCACTCTCCATGTAACATAAATTCAGAAATAGATTTAAATTTCTGTTATTATTTAACCTTGCAAAATATTTCACCTGTCTTACCAAAATTTTTGACTTCATGGAAATAAGATCAGTTTCAGCTCTTAAATATTCAGCTGGAACACATTGTGGTAAGTTTAATATCAATCTAATATACAGTATAAGTTCTGTACTGGTTCTAAGTTAAAATTAAAGGTCCCACAATCTTTTCCCCATACCTCAGATCCATATAAAATGGTAGATTCGACTTTAGGTCTATATATGTCAAGCAATGCAGTACCAGAATTATTTATATAGTACTTACTAAATTTATTAATACCCCAAATAATCTGTCTACCTCGTCTTTTATTAATTTTAATATGCGATTTCCAAATATCGGTGGAATGCAATAAAACTCCCAAATACAAATAACTATTTACTTCTTCCAACAACATATTATTTATAGACCATTTCTAATACAACTTCTTAGGTCTTTTCATGACCATTATCTTTGATTTTCCTATATTTATACTTAAATCTAACTTTTTAAGAGAAATAGCCAAACATGATAAGGCGTTTTGTAAACCTATGGTAGATTTAGAGAGGAGAAGAATATCATCTGCATACATAATAATGTTGACCTTAGAGTTTACAATCTTTGGAGTATCCATATCCTGCCTATCAAGATCCTGCACCAAATGATCAATATACAAATTAAATAAAACAGGGGCCAATAAACACCCCTGTTTTACACCCCTATCTATTAAAATAGGAGATGATACGCTACCATTTGTTGAATATCTAATCCATACTGTTTTATTGGTATATAATTGTTTTATCAAAACCAACATTTTCTTATTTATGCATAAACCTGTCAAAATCTCCCATAGAGTCCCTCTATTTACATTATCAAAAGCAGAGGTTAAATCAAGAAATGCCAAAAATAAAGGTTATTTGTTTTTCTTAAATTTCCTGATCAATTGGTCCAAGATATAAATGCAGTCAACAGTAGAAAAACCTTCTCTAAATCCAAACTGTCGGTCACTTAAAACATTATTTCCTTTTATCTATTGATTAAGCTCATGAAGTAAAGTTCAACAAAAAATTTTTGCCGAAATATTCTGAAGGGAGATATGACGATAATTTTTTAAAAGATGTTTATCAACCTTTTTATGGTAGGAACTATATCGGCTTCTCTCCAAGATTATGGAATCATTTCTGAATTTTTTACATAATCATCAAAACTGTCAGAAACAGGTGTAAGCTGGCCATCAAAATGGCCAAAAGGGAGTATGTCATGCAACTACAGAAGAAGAATCTAGGAAACTCTAGACTTTTCTGGGCACACATAAATGGGTTATTAAAGGGGAACGGCAAGACCAAACATGCCCCATTGAGGTAAATGGTCAACTAACAAACAACCCCTGCATCACTATGGCACTCAACCACCACTTCATGAACCTTGACTCCTACAAGGCTGGTCTACCTCCCCCCCACCAGTACCCTAACGGGTGATCACTTCCTAACCTTGACCGCCCAGCCTTCCACCTCAGACTGGTAAAAGCTAAAGAAGTTCTATCATTATTAATGACTCTTAAAACCTCTGGCTCCGGGGGACCTGATGGTATTCACCCCAGGCTATTGAAGGTAGGGGCCCAGTCCCTAGTCATACCCCTGACCTGGCTCTTTAACTGATCTCTAAAAGAGGGCACAGTCCCTGCACAATGGAAACAGGCCTACATGGTCCCAATCCACAAGGGAGGCCATCGGGAGTCCACTAGCAATTACAGGCCTATCTTCCTGCTTTGCACCCTGGCAAAGATACAAGAGAGGCTGATCTATGGGCAACTCTGTGAATACCTAGAGTTCCATTAACTTCTGGCAACCTCCCAGAATGGCTTCAGAACCAGGCATGGGACAGACACTGCCCTCTCCAAATTCTCCACTGACATTCTCAGAGAACTGGATAAGGGACTCCCTAATATATGGGCCTTTATTGACTCATCCAAGGCCTCGACCTGGTCATCAATCACAACTGCTATTGACTAAGCTGGGCAATGTAGGCCTTGACAGCCATTCCCTTATGTCATTCAAAAGCTACTTAAATGGATGCTCACAGAGGGTAAAATGGAAAGACTCCATATCGGATCCGCTCCCATTAATAGAGGGAGTGCCTCAAGGGTCATTCCTTGGCCCCTTCCTCTTATCCTTTTTCACCAACAAATTTTGTGACCACTGTGGTGGGAGTTCTGTGGTCCAGTACACGGATGATGCCGTCCTCTATTGACCCTCCACTAATCTGGGAGACTTCAGCTCCTGGCTACAAGGAGACCTGAATTCCCTCGAGCAATGGCTTGTCAACAACAGAATGGTCCTTAACACAAACAAGACCAAGGCCATGTTGTTTGGCCCAAGATCCCTTGGATGTGATAGAAGCCAACACCTGTAACTGACCTCTGTGTCGGGCAGTAGGCTAGAGGTTGTGGCATCACTAAAATACCTTGGCCTCTCCCTGAACCAGGGCTTCACCCTCAAGGACCATGTGGATCAAGTTACTAAAAACGTACATGCGAAAATAGGCACCCTCTACTGATTGAAAGACCAGCTGATACCTGAAGCAAGGGTCTCCATAGCTACCAGCGTCCTCCTCCCGACAATTACCTATGCAGCCCCTGTGGTCCAGGGAGTAGCTAGACTTGAGATGAATAGACTCCAAGTTCTATACAATAAGGTGGCTCAGCTTGCTGACAGTCAAACCCCAGGAACCATCACTGTGACACTCTATCCCAACTAAATTGGCCCTCCTGGGAAGCCCGTTTCCAGTACCCCTTGCTTTGTCAAACCTTTAAATTAATCAGCCCAACCCCACCTCCCAGCCTCTCGGGACTTATTGCACTAAAGAATAACCCTCTGCTCCTCTGCACAATGGATCACATGCTTCTAGCTGTCCCAAGGGTCAGAACCAAGGTGGGGGGTAAGTCTTTCGCTCACACGGCACCCACCCTATGGAACTTCCTCCCTCCCGGAGTGCAGCAAGCTCCCACCATCAAAAGTTTCCGCACAAGGCTTAAGGCTCATATTATGGCTACCTCCAAATGCAGCTGCTAGAGATATGGGTCCACTACACGGACACCTAAACCTCACAGTCCATTACTACCTACTGTGAGCAACCTGTTCTCTGCATTTGCAGTTCACACCCCCCTCTTTATTAGTATCAATACATATGCACTTCTGTAATGCCGATCTCAGCACATGTAACCAGCTGACTGTACACCTTGTATAACTTGCATCATAATTGTATTTTCTACATTTACCGCATTGTGGTGTATCCTATGTTATGTAAATCCCGAGTCGGCCATGAAGAAGGGACCTCCGGGGCCCAGTGGGCTCACTCGGTCACCAAAATTTAATAAATAAATAAATTTACATCATTCTGGTATACTTCTGCTGGAATGCTATCCAAACCTGGGGCCTTATTTCTATTTTGTGTGAGGATAGCATTTTCTATTTCTGGTATAGTAAAACTGTAGAGCTCATAGCCATCATTTTCCTCAGCCCTTGTCCAAGAGAATCTATTATTAAAATTATCACTGTTATTTCCACTATATAAATCAGTAAAATACATAACCCACTCCTCTTCAGGAATAAGCACCTCTATATTTCTAGAAGGGCCACATTCGGCATAAGTAATTATCTTCAAAAAATCTTGTAAATTTTTCCCATCAATTGCAAGTTGTAATAGAGTCCATAATTTAGCACTATAATCCTTTTTCCTTCATCTAATTAATGTCCTATACTCCCCTCTCAAAAAAGGTAGACCTTTATTATAAATTAACTCTATATTTTTTCTAAACAGCCTTGCCACTTTATTCAGTAACCTGTTATATGTCCTGCATTCATAATTATACCAAGGATGTTTCCCCAAAGCTCGATCTTCTGGTCTATAGATTTGATTTTTGGTTCTCATTTTATTACAGAAGTGCACATTTAATTTTTCAAAGTGCTCAAAAATCTTATCCCCTGAAGCAGATAAGATCTCTTCTTCTAATTTTAGAGTTAACATATCCTTTTGCAAACTATCAATGTTATTCTTTATCAGAGGATCCCATTGTATTCTCTTTTTTGTAAGTTGCATATGATTTTCTAACTCTAACTCATTGAGCTTATCATAAGTTGTTTCATATATACCCCCATATTCTATTACAACTTACAATGGGAAATGGTCAGAAAAATGTTCATTTAAGACTACAAAACCAATATCATTAGAAAAATAAAAAGCAACATCAGCCAATGCCAGGTCCAAAATAGAACCACCAGTCTTAGTTGGAAAGGTAATTTCACCCAAATGATCTGTCTTTGATTGACCATTTAGGATACATAGATTATTTTCCACAATAAACTCCAATAATAATTTACCCTTATAATCAACTTTCTTAGTTTTGGATTTCCTTACTGGTAGATCCCCATAATAACCTACATCTTGTAAATTCATAAAGAGATCTAATTCATTACTACATCCAATATGTGGTACGACAAAAGAAACTCTGGAACTTTCCACCTCTTCACTATAAAAGACGAACACTCGGCTATATAAATTTAAATACTTTAATAGGAAGCAATAAAAAACTCCACCTGACGTGTTTCAGACAAACAATCCTTTTTCAACCTTTTCGAAACCGTCCGGGTGGGTTTATGTGCTGGAAATTACCTCAGCATCATTCGACTTTATAGTGAAGAGGTGGAGAGTGCCGAGTTTCTTTTGTCATACTGCTGTTTTTTACTCTGGGCACCTCCATCCCTGTGCTACCTCTGAAGTTGTCTCTGCATCCAATATGTGCATTCCAATCTCCTAACAGGATAAAATGCTTATTTTGACTATTAATACTGTACTTATTTAAACAATTAGTTAAAACATACATATGCCATTTATACTCAGAAATAGATAATGAAAGAGAAAAATAAACATTTGATAGTACATAGGTTTCAGATTCTCTAACAATTATTTCTAATACCATCCAGTTGTAATAGAGGGAAAATTCAGATTTCACAATATATATTTACTTTTGTGTATTTGTAAGAACCATCATGCCACCTCTGCATCTACCCTTCTCATTGTTTCTGGTTCCAGGGATCAAGATCTTAGTAAAACCAAAGATTTGTACCTCTTTATCAGCTTCTAACCAGGTCTCCTGGAGTAATATAATATCACATTTTTAATTTTTTTTCCATCCAAGCCCCATCATCAGTTTTCACATTAACACCTGCAATGTTCCAGGAAAAAAAAGTAATGGATGGGGTAGAAAGCCTAAACCTTTCTTTAGATGGCCTGATGGTATCCTCCACTCATTCTAAGAGGGCTAATGTTGTGTCATCAGAAACTGAAACTGAGGATAGAGAATTCACTTCTTTACAACTTACTGAAATATCATAATTCATATACCCTGATGGTAACCCATCTTCATATACAGTAGTATCCTCTAAGACAATACTAGTATTTATCCTTTGCCCTCGTTGTTTCCTCCCTCTTATAACTGCATTGTACCCTGTTGAGGCTTTTAAATCATATTCCACAACCTAAGGTTTCCCCAGATATTGAATTATAGTTGGTTGTTGAAACACACTTCTTTTTTCTACACTTTTTTCCTCTCAGAAATGAACCAAAAGTCAATTCTAGTTGACAGTTTACCTTTATCAAAGGTGTGTCCTGGCTCCACATGTAGTTTTTCATATATATCCCTCAACAGATTATTCAGTAGTATAATCCGCAAGGCATTAGTGTCACAATATACTTTGTCAGTTGTCCTCCACTAGTCCCTGTATGTAAGACCACAATTAAAACCAATCTCCACCCCACAAAAGAAATTTTGATGTATATAAATATGGTTCTAGCTCTCGAAAAACAGTAACTTGCTCTGCTTTTGATTGTGGGGCATATATATTTACAACCCTATAAACTACATTATTCAACAAGAGATCTAATATCATGCTTCTCCCATGGTGCAAATCAACTATGTTCAAAAACTTAACCTGCACATCCTTAAGGCAAAACCCTAAGCCTGTACAAGTGTCTTCTCCGATCATCCAGAGGGATGGACCCCATCTCCAATCCTTCTGTGCCTGAGATATTTCAGCCGTGGAATGTAAACGTGTATCCTGTAAAAGGAAAATATTACCACCCCCTCCCGCCAAGCAGGAAAAAGTAATCAATCTTTTCTCCTGAGATTTTATGGTGTTGACATTTGCAGTAATAAGATTGATACCTCTATCCATTTATGTAATCAGTAAAGGATAGAAAAAAAACAAGACAACATGCACTCATTTTCTTTTTTCCTTTTCTTCAGCTTAGGTTTGGAACTCATAGTCCTGTCTCCTGTGGTCTCCTGTAAAGAAGTCACTGAGGAGACATCTGACTCACCTTCTAATTCCTCCCCCTCCACATCCATTAATAACTCATAAGAGTTGGCCAAAATCAGGCCTTGTTCGCTGTTGGAGGGCATAAGTGGGGGTAAGGCCTTCTGCTCTGATTTAGACCTTGTTACTCTTTGGAAGGGTAGTTACACAGTGTGTTCTGGAGAGGGCATGTCCTGTAATACACCCTCCTCCTCCTCCCTGTGTGCTTTTCCACTTTCTGTAACCAAAATTGGGACACTCGGTGGTTCTATTCCTTGTGCACAAGTGGTAGAGGAAGAGACTTGTGGGCCTGCTAAAGGGAAAGCATCCACTGGATCATCCACTGACTGTATAGTAGAATTCTGGGCAAGGTTAGGGGTAACCACCTCAACAAGGGGAGGAGATGTTAGCACAACCCTGTGTGACTCATCCTTGTTCTTGATAGTCTCTGTGGTTTGGGATCTGAACCGATAGCTCCAGTACTATATCTTGGAGCCACATACCTTCTTTCTGGGCTGTAGCCACGTACACATCGTGTTCTGCCCTGATGGTTTTGTCAATACTGTTGTGGGAGGCCCATTCACAGTCTCAAAATGCATGCTCCATACCGTCACACAGGTTGCACCTCATAGGTTGCTCACAATCTGCTCCAATATGTCCTACATCACCACACAATCCACATTTCTGCTTATCGCAGACGTTACTAAGATGGCCCTTCTCCTAACACATGTGGCAAGCTCTTGGTTGTCCTGCATAAAATATCACCCCCCTGTCCCACCCCAAAAAGAAGCAGTTAGGCAGATGTAGAGGTGTCCCTGTTTTCTGATGCAATGTCACTTGATATCTCCAACCTCTCATCCGCAGATGTTCTTCATCCAAAATCAGCTCTGGGTATCCATTTACAGTATAATGCTGATTCATCCAGTATGTGATGTCTGCCACATTGACCCCTTCATTTCTGAAAATAACCGCAACTCTTTTATAAAGGGGCTTTGTCAAGGGGATTGCCAAAAAGGGTCTCCACAGTGGTGTAGCTTTAAGTTGGTGGTACTGCTTCCAGAAGTGATCCAAACCTGCAGGGTGTTTAAAACTAATGTCAAAAAGGGAGTCACCTGGCATGTGGATCAGGACATAGATTTCTTAGGCATAATATTTCATGCTATTTTTAAGCAGTGCCCATCCTACAAAGATGCAGTCTGGGACATAATTCATGTCTCCCCTAAACTTTAGGCGAACTGCATTTCTGCTTGCAGCTGGTTCCAATGTGGACCTAGCAAATTCTGGAAACAGTCGTTCCCAAACATTGGCTGTCCAGACATTCTGTCTTGCCACTGAGTTATGTCATAGGCCCCTTGCTACTTCTGCTGCCGGAACCTGATCCCCAGTGGCAATATCTCCCACTTTCAATGGGTGAGGGCTGGCCTGCCTTTGACCTCCTGAAGGAAGAGGAGGTGGGGGGGCATTTCCAGCATGTCTGCACTTTGTTCCATCCTTTTAATGCATCCCAATAGGCCATTCCCATCTCCTCCATCAGATGTATTTACCATCATCGGGCTACCCTGCTGGGGGTGATGTACTACAAGCAGTCATAGGCCCATCATTGGAAGTTGGGGTTACATGCAGCAGTTCATTTGTACTAATGCCACCCCATGTCTTGGGTAAGTTGGCGTCCCATCCCTGGCCATCCAAAGTCCACACCTATCCTGCTTTCTGCAGGGAGTCCACCATCCATTCAGAGCTGTTCAAGGGAACAGTAGT
This sequence comes from Neoceratodus forsteri, assembly GCA_016271365.2. Lineage (NCBI taxonomy): Eukaryota > Metazoa > Chordata > Ceratodontiformes > Ceratodontidae > Neoceratodus > Neoceratodus forsteri. The sequence continues at coordinate 920,431,972 of CM057450.1, read as the reverse complement.
TATTTCAGTTGAAAATTCCTGTTTACTGCGTGCTGTGAGAGGAGGCCCCTCCCCTTGAGATGCATTCCTCCTGTTCTTTCCTTTCAGCATTATTTCTCTAGTCACATTCTTTGCCCCGTGCCACCCAGATCAGTGCCAATCATAAAATTAATACTAATTTGCTGCAATATTGGAAAGTTCCCTGTCTTCTTACCACTAGCGGCAGAAGCTATTTCTCTTGGTAATGTAATTATATCAGTCTGCATACCCTCCATGTCCTGCCGCTTTCATTCTGCCACACACACCTCCCTGCTTCCATCCAAAATTAACACAGGATTTGTACTCATGACCTGCTCATTTGGAGAGCTCTCATGGGGGTCATCCATGCTGTTTCCAACTGTGGAGTCTTCTTGCATAGGTAGCGGTATCAGGCCTGATACACCTGCCTGCACATCCTGAACGACTTGCTCCTGTGCTCTTTCATGTGAGTGGAGTGCTTCCACTAATTCATGCTTACAGCGTAAATAACAGCGCTCTTCCTCCTGAATTAGGTGATGTATCTCTTCGGCCCCAGGAGACGCTACTCGCTGTTCTGCACATTCCAGTTCCAGTTTACCATTTTCCAGTTGTTCCATCTCCATACTAAGGGGCAAATCAGCCTCCGGTATTCCCAGTGGATCTGCAACCAAAGCCATGTTGGTCTCTGTGCTTGAACAGACAGAGGAGGAGACCTGCGCCCCAGCCTTGCTGACATCCATTTCCTGCAAAGTCTCAGGTAGACTGGCCATCTCAGCACCAGTCACAGTGCCCTCTAGTGACCAGAGTAGGGGAATATTTTATTCAAAACTGGAAAGTAAAATACATACATAGATGTGTTTTGTCACACAGAAATATACTACAAAAATGGAAAGCAAAAACAGAAATAAATATTTCTTCTTACAGACCAATACAAATCCCTTATGTGACCGATGTTTAACTCCCTTGCCCCTATTAAAAAATAGTGGAACTATTCTTCAACTCAAATTAACATGCAACCAAAAATAGTATTACTTCAAACTAATACATATGATAAAAAAGAACTAATAAATACAAACAGAAAAATTCAGAAATACAGAAGTTATTTCAGCACTCATGAGACTAAACCACATAACACTTGCTTCATCCCAGATCCCCACCAAAGAAATAGGGGAATGCCTTTGATTATGTCCCCAAAAGAAACGAATGATACAAAAGAAAATATCATACAATGTCAGGTTTTTTTTTTGTTATCAACCCATGTCCAACCAGGACATGTTCCTCCACCACAGTTTATACAAATCAGGGAGAACTCTCCCTTTTTCCAAAGTCTGCCACCTAAACACATCTTTCTGTAATAAAAGTACTACCTGTTCTCCTGATATCAGTTTTTCCAGAGAGTCCAACCACATCATGCCAGCCAGAGTTGATAACTAATAAAACCCCTCAACAGCCGCATTGTGCTTGCATCAAGTTTAACCCAGGCACCTGGAAGCACCCCCTCAGTCCAGATGTGAGGAGACTGATGTTTGAAATGGTTCAAGGGTAATTTCTTATGAAATTCTACCCAAAAGGATATAGCAAAGGGAAAATCCAGCTAAAAGTGCGAAATCGTCTCAACAATCCCTGCACACTCCTTTCCTCTTGGACAACACTGTTCATTAAGGTCTTTATGTTTTAAGTTGCCCCGAACTCCCAATTTCTTATGTGTACATAACCATAAAAAATCCCACATGTAATGCGGAATTCTTTTACTTGATAAAAAAAGGGTTATCGAGGATTGATGCTCAATAGGTAAACATGAGAACCAGGGAGAGGCATAAAAATAAGAGTCCAATATCCAAATATATAAAGATTTCTGGGCGGAGGTGCAGAGAAAGGTCTTTACTACCTTCCACAATTTCAATTTTACGATAACTCCAGAAAAATGACTGGGCAACTGAGACATCCGTGTTTGATGGAGGAGAAAGGTAGAGAGATCCCAGTTTGCTAATGAGGGCCCAATTCTGTCCTCGACCCAAGGAGTCCAAACTTTAGTGTCATTTGTTAGGAGAGGCTGTATATTATAATAGATAAAAGTAACATACAAAAAAAACTACTGGATTTAACATCCTCAAACCACCCTCTGTTATAGGTTAAATAGGTAAGCCCTCACCTTACTGGGTTCAGTCTACTTCCCCACAGGCACTGGAAAAAAACACTATACACAGATGCCTCCAGGGTCAGTGGGGGAAGGAAAACAGCTGCTAAAAACAAGAAATATGGCAGCAGATAAGTCTTGATCAAATAAATACATTTGGCTTTTGTCATCTGCCATTTATTCCAATGGGTTACTCTTTCCCTAGCCATCTTCAAGTTCAATTCCCAATTATATTTTTGAGAATCTTCCCCACCAAAATAAATTACCAATATTTTTCTGTAAGTCAAATCAACCGGTATTCCCCAAACCAAGGACACATCGACAGCATCATAACCCAAAGGCAGGATACCATTTTTTAACGTATTAATTACTGACCCAGAGATAACAAAAAACTTATGTAAAATGGAGAGTGCCACCACCGCAGAGGATTTATCAGCCAAAAAAAGACCTAAATCATCAGCATAGGCTATTGCAATGATCTGCCTATCGTCACATCCAACGAAAAGCCCTGTAATTAACTCTGTCTTATGTAAGGCATGCAAAAGTGGGTCCAGCGATAGAATATACAATAATAGGCTTAGGGGACAACGCTGTCTCACCCCTCTATGTACCGTAACAGCTTTACCAACCCAGCTATTTATACTCAGTAAGAGACTGATCCCTTGATAACAAGTCTGAAGCCAAGCTATAAATGTGGATGGTAACCCATAATTCTTTAAAGTTTCCCAAAGGTACACATATTCTACCCGATCAAATGCTTTTGATTGATCTAGACAAACCAGGTGCCCAAACAGCTCCTGTGAGGCTCCTTTATGTAGAATCTCCTGAAGGAGAATAAGAGCATCCTGCATCCGTCTTGTTGGGATACCACTATATTGAGAAGGGTGCACAATCTGATCCAAAACAATTTTCAACCGATTACTCAAAATTTTCATTAATATTTTATCATCTGTATTGAGGAGCGATATTGGCCTCCAATTTTTCAAATCGCCCCGGCTCCCCTCCTTTAAATATTAAAATCAATAGCCCCTTCAACATACTCTCAGGAAGTTGCCCCTGTGATAAACAATTGTTGAGACAGTCGCCCAACTCTGATCCCAAACCTTCCCAAATTACTTTATAAAGGTCATGCTGGAGCCCATCCGACCCCGGTGTAATCCCTGATTTAAATGACCATATCACTTCTTTCAGTTCTAACTGTGAAATAGGCTTAGTCAAAAGAACCCCTAAATCCGGCAGAATTTGTGGCAGACCCCTACAGGTCAACCACCTCTGCATATCCTCAACTGGTAAGGACTGGCTAGCAAAAGTATGAGAAAAATATGAATGAATTTCCCTTAAAATGCCAACATTGTCCGTTACCTGACCTCCAGTAGAAGTAAACAGGTGCTCCATGTTTTGGCATTCCAGGAGAAGTTGCAGAGAATCAAAAGGCAAAGTATCCTTTGATTTCCCAGTAGTCCCATATTTTTGCTTTCGTTCCATATTTCTCATGACCGCCACTTGTTTAAAAGCCAATTCAGCTTTTAGTCCCTTAATCAGCTGATGGCCCTTCCTCCCCAAATTTTGTCGAAAAGCTGTCCAAAATGAAATGTTATCCCTCAGATAACATAGCTCATCCCACTGAAATCTCCCATTAATACGCCCCATGGTCTGAAAAAAAGCCTTAATGTCTTTTTTAGTATCTTCCCACCAAGCATTGCAATCTTCATATATAAAAAAACCCGACTTATGTGCCTGTAAAACAGAGAGAAATCCCTCTCTGATAGGGGGGATATTTAGTAAAGTAATATTCAGTTTCCACATTCCAGGCCCATGCTTCTCCTCCAGGAGATCACCAAGCACAAGATCTAAACGCCTATGATCAGAGGTAGCAACGTCCTGTAAATCAGAAGATTGAATAATCAAAGATGGTGCAATGAAAAAATAATCAATTGTAGAGGCTCGAGGGCCACAGAAATCAGTATGTCAGCTTTCAGGAGGGAGAGAACCAAAGGCATCCACAAACCCCACATCTTTGATAATTTGAGCAAGGCAGAGCGCATCACAATAGATTTTTTTTTCCTAAAGGAGTCAAAAACTGAGAGGGCAAGGAAACATTAAAATCCCCACCCAATATGACCAAATGATTAGTAATCAAAAAGGGGGAAAGAGATCTAAACAGTGCTACTCTATCATGTTTAAGTTGAGGGGCATAGATGTTAATTAGTCAAATAATCCGGCTTCCCCATTTTACATCTAATAACAATGCTCTGCCTTCCAACAACTCCGACTGATGGATTACCTGAGCCTGGGATGAAAAAAAAATATCCCCACCCCAGAACATAATGCGTCCCCTTGCGACCAAAAGCAGTCCCCCCATATCCACCTGGTAGTGGCTGCAGTTTTCTCTTCAAAAGAGTGTAAACGAACATCCTGAAAAACACACAATCTAAGTTACTGGTTAGGAAGTATGCGAAAGTACTACAACGTTTTGCAAGGGATTGAATGCTATTAACATTCAAGGATGCCACGTGAAACTTAAAATGAGCCAGAGGTCAGAAGTACAGCATGGAAGACTTCACTTCACTTTACTTGAAGCTTTTGTCACCCTTCCACTTTTTGTGCCTTGAGAAACAGGATCGGTTTGTCAAGCCAATGCGTCCTGGCCTACAGACTGAGGGAGCACATCAACTGGCATCTCTGCATTGTCTCAGTCTGTAGGATCCTCTACCAAAACTGTATACATATTCTAGTCTTCCAAAGGGGCATCTGAGCTATTTTTCTTGTGTTTTGTCCTCAGTTTGGAAGATTTCCCCTTCTTTCCTGAAACCAATGTGAAGTCATCACAACCAGGAAAAGACTCGGGGGAGGGGGGGGTCCGTAGTCATTGACTTTTCTACAGGAATGACAACAGTCATAGGGACCAAATTAACCAGTTCCTGGATAACTGGAGCATGATCTAATGGATCCATGGGAGCTTGTCTCTTTGAAGCCTGGGTCCCTGTCAAGAGCTGCGAAGGCAAACCTTCCCCAAGGGGAGCTTGTCCCTGTTTCACAGCCAAATGAATATAATGATCTTGAACACCAAAGTCTGCATCCTCCGTATTTTTAGCTGCAGAAGGGCAATCCTCAAAGGTATGCCCCATGTCATCACACAGGTTACATCTAGGTTGTTGAAAACAGTGGGCACTAGGGTATCTCATCTCCCCACAGTGTGAGCACTTTAGGCCATCACAGGAGGTACTAATATGCTTAGAGGATCCACACTTAAAGCAAACTCTCGGCTGCCCAGGGTAGAAAAGAAAACCCTTATCTCTCCGAACAAAGAAACAATTTGGTAAATGTATCAGATCTTGATCTGTATGTTGTAATTTAATTTGAAATTTCCACCCACAATTCCAAAATCCCTCTGTGTCCATAATAGACATAGGGTTACCCTGAATCTCACATCGCTTCTCCAACCAGTGTACTATGTCCACTATATTGACTCCCTCATTCCTAAAGAGGATTGTAATAACCCTGAAAGGTTGTTTGGTGAGGGGTAAAATGATGAAATCAGACCAAAGGGGGTTCGTTTTAAGATTTATATACCGGCATCAAAAGGTCTCTAAAAGTGCTGGCGTGCAAAAATTAATGTCAAATGTGAACTCTCCTTGCACATGAATCAATGCATATACCTCCGAAGGAGTAAAAACCCCATGCTTTTCTTAAGTAGGATTTTTGCTACATAAAATCCATCAGGGGGATTTTCACAGGGGCTCACATTCCGCCTTTTTGCCAGTTCCAACGGACGGTGAAAATGACTAGCGTACACTGGCTTGTCAGGTACTCCAGGATTAGGTACTGGTGTGAGGTCAGGAAGATCGACCACAATGGGGTCCATGTTATTTTCCGTATCTTGCTGACTCGCCCATCCCATAGGAAGGGCAGGGAGAGCATCTGAAGGAGAAACACTGAGATCCATATCCCCCTTACTGAAAGAAACAGGAGCAGTACTTATCTGTGTGGGCAACAGGCCGTCTGATGCAGGCACCTCGGATTTGGGTCTCCAATGACCATTTGACAGCAGAATCCACCCTGCAGCCTGTAGGGCCTTATCCAGTGACCAGGATTCTTCTACTTTGGCATTCCAGTCTCACCTGGATGGTCATTCGACTGCTGTGGGTTTTACTTCCGGCCACTCGTCGGCCATAAAGAGTTTTGTAGGACCGTCTAAAACAGCTGAGCCAGTTGAAATCTCTGAGCATTTTCTCTTCCTATCTTCCACTTGTTCAAGTCATTCTTTCAACAATTGTTCACTAACATGGAGCAATTCAGCTGCCAGACATTGTTGTTTTTGTTCCAGACTCAACTGATCACAGGTCTCTTCCGACGAGGGACCACTGTCTCGGGCGATTTTCTGGCCACCCAGAGGGTGCATCCCAGCCGCCCCTGCAGCAGATCCCTCGGCCTGAGACATTGGTGCAGGCTTCTGTGTATCCTGGGCCTCCTCAGCCCTATCCATCCATTCACCTCCAAGACCAGCAGTGAAGTGAACCTTCTCGCAGTACCAAGATCCCCCTACTGAAGAGTAGGGGAATTTCCCTGGTGCTCTGGCCAAATTTCACCCTACTCACTAAAAATACTATCAACAGCTTAATCTGGTTCAAGGTCAGTTGGCATTCATCTGTATACCGTGCCTAAAAATAGGTAGAATTTGTCTAGTGCACTTACCCGGTCAACAAAAACCAAATAAATAAATAAGAAGAATGGCAGGTTTCGGCCTAGCAGTCCTCTAGGGACTCCTCTTCTAATTTCCCACAGTTTTTCATAGTCCTTCACCCTTTTGATCTGGGTCTCTCTTTGGGCATTGCTTGGGACTCAATCCTAATGGTATTACTTGCTGCAAGACCTCCCCTCAAAGTGAGATAGTACAGTTACGTAAGAACTTACCGTAACAATAGATCTTTGAGAGGAGCTCTGGCAGCAGGTGGCTTTCTCACCCCCCTGCCCCAGGGGACAGATATTACATCTTCTCTTTGGGGGATGGGAGATTCTCCTCAGTTCTCCATCTAATTTTTCAGCTTGGTCTTCGGCAAGAGAACTGAGGTGGCACCAGGGGACCGCCCCCTTTATATCACATCTGACGTCAGGCAGAGCCAACATTGAGGCGGTCCCCTGCCATAGACTGCTCACTAGAAAATCTTTCCGTGGGGTCCTAATGCCTGGCAGCCTTAGTCCTAATGGTATTACGTGCTGCAAGAGCTCCTCTCGAAGATCTACTGTTACGGTAAGTTCTTACGTAACTGTAAATACTAAATAACTTTACTGTGATGCCTCACTAGAGGCATCCACAGTCTGTTTTGGGGTTTGAGCTTCTCAAACTGTGTTTTATTATCTGGTATATATCCATATCTCCTTTCTCTGGAAAGGAAACATAGACACATGTCTTGGAGGAAATGGCCGCAGCCATGCATTTATTAACAATCCAGATTGAGAGCAGCATGCGCACCCAGGAGGATTATTGCCAGTGGTCATAAGGGCCAAGTCTGCTTGACCGCCCCCATCAGGTACCGTTAGCCTTGCAGTATGGCTGTACCTGCTGGAGGTGGACCATGACCACTCCCCCGGGTCAGGGTACTCAGTTTCCACCTCCATGCTGACCAGAGGGGAGGGGTCCCAAGCCCTTCAGAAGAATTTGGCTTGTCACCACCCCCCAGCCACCCTTCCATGTCATAGTGATCCTCCTGAGATGCCAAACCATGACTGCAACAACTTTACATATCATCCTTATCCTGACTATTTAGTCTAGTCTATTTAGTATTCTCCCGCATCTGCCTCAGTTTAACCTCTTTTGGAAGAGGTGAAAAACCCGTGAAATCCTTTCACAGGGAAAAACTGGGAAAAGCCACTCCCTGACCCCTAGTGCAGTCACCCATATTGGGTCAAAAGAGGAGCCCTAACTGCCTGGCACCACTACCCTGCTTTTCACGAGGGGTGGGTGGGTGGGTGATCCTAGCAGGGTGAAAGGAGAAAGAGGAGGAACTGTTAGCTACAGTCCAAGAAATTCCTCTTTCTCTTCCCCCTCACAGGATGTGACCCCCCTCCCAAGTGGGAGGCCTTGGTGGTCCCTTGTCCAATCACTGGACCCTACTTAGCCCCCTCAGGACCACCTCCATCTTCCTCCTCCCTTCTCCTTCCTGGGTCCAGGGAGCATGGCCCCAGACAAAATACAGCTGCTGCCATCTGTTGCAGCCTCTGTATTATCTGGTATCCATCCATAACCCCCTTTCCCCAGAAAGAAAATACAGACCCATGTCTTGGAAGACATGGCCGCAGCCATGTATTTATTGACTAACAATCCAGACTGAGAGTAGAGTGTGCACCCAGGAGGATCACTGCCCGTGGTCATAGGGGCTAAGGATGCTTGACCGCCCCGTCAGGCGCTGTTAGCTTTCAGTATAGCTGTACCTGCTGGAGGCAGACCATGACCCCTCCCCGGGTCAGGGTACTCGGTTTCTGCCTCCACGCTGACCAGAAGGGATGGTCGCGAGCCCTTCAGAAGAATTTCGGCTAGTCACCGCCCCCCAACCAATGTCGTAGTGATCCTCTTGAGACGCCACAGGATAGACAACATCCGACCCCCAAGCCGACTGTTCTACCACTTCCTTCAAGATCCACTCCAAATCTCCTAATCAGAGGTGTAACCCCCTCTCGGTCAACTGCCCCATCTCGGCTACCATGATTTGACCAGAGGCTTGTACCTGACTATGTTTTATCACAGTCCTCACTTATGCCAGCATGACCTTCCTCATCTCCCTGTTGATCTGAAAGCAGGCCCTGTTGAGAGGAGCCACCCCTCCTCGTTCAGCCAGCTAGACCTCTGGATCAGCTGGGACCAGATGAGCAAGGCATGAGGCCACCACTCCCTAATGGTCCGTAAGTCCTCCTTCATCACCAACAGCAAATTCACCATCTTCTGACTTCTCAGATCTTCCCCACCAAGATGCACCACCAACATCTCTGGGATACGTTGGGTCCACCCTTCTTCCCTCAACCGGGGGAGCAACTCATTAGAGAGCATGTGCTCCAAACCCAGCCATCAGATGCAGACTCTTGGATGACCCTTCCTTCGGGGCTGCCAGCCTGCCCCGGCAGCCACACTTGTTGTGGTTGCTGGGTGAAGGCCTGACCACAGGCACAGAACAAACCACTGTCTTTGGGGGACACCGGAAGAAACAAAGGCTGTTATTGTAAATGTGGGTGCACATACTTCAAAAATGCTTGCAATCTCAATGGCCCCAGCACTTGAATCTGGCAATCTGCCCAACCCAAACTCCTAGCATTTATGGTTGCCCCGATCCTGAAGGAGTGAGTTCCATACTCCCTTCAGTTCAACCCCACCTTCTGGACTGCTCTGGACAAAACCACTCTAAACTAATAAGCCGTGACAGGCCCTCCATCTACATGCTGAAAAAATGCACCCCCAGTTCTGGGATGAGCAGCCAAATAGGCCAGCACCGTGTCTTGGACCCTCCAAGATGCCCCAGGTGGTGCTTCAACCATGCACCAGTGCCCCTTGTGCTCCTGGTCTGTTTTACTCTTCCTAAGCCTCACCCAGACCCCCCCGCTCCATCCCGAGAACGTCTCCCAATGCTAACTCTATGATTCTGAAGCTACAGTTGGGTTGTGTCAACTCCGACACCCTAAAGGTCCCACAGAAAGCCACCAAGAACATAGCGTCAAACAGGAGATCCTCAAACGGGGTCCAGCATACCTGTGGAAGCACCCTGCGGATGCTCTCCATGATCACCAGGGTGATGGGACACCTCATGTCCTGGTGGGAAGTGACCGACTTCCCCCCCCAGTACTTTTCTCACCTTGAAAGTCTTAGTGTTGTCAGTGACCCCCAGAGCCCTAGAGACCCAAGACAAGTCAGTGAAGCACCTGGCCACCACCCCTGGTGAGTCCCTTTCTTGCTTTGACAGCATGATATTCTGGCACAGTTGCTCCACTGGAATAGGCCAATCCTCCGACCAGCCCTGCCAGGACCGCAACCCCAGGTAGTGTTCTACCCCTCTATGGTATACTTCCTTTGTCCTTGGTGGAATGGAATTACCTATGCATTTCCAAGTCGAGATGTCATTAGCCTCCACAAGAAGGGAAGTACCATCCGTGCTCTGCTGCTGGAGCCAGCTCTCAAAATCATCACCACTGTGAACGAGACAAAGCATTAGCAATTCCATTGTCAAACCCCGGTATGTGCCCAGCCTTAAATGTGATGTTAAACAGTAAACATTTCAGGATGAAACTTTGCATCAAGTCTCCCATCAGGCCCTTTGGCCCCAGCTGTCCGTTAACTACGTGTACCACCCCATGTTATCTGACCTGAATAGCACCTTGCGGTCCTTCAGCTGTGGCTCCCATAAGCACAGGGCCACAACAATGGGGAAGAATTCCAGCAACATGATGTGCCCAAGGGCTTGCCTCGTGCCCCACCTCCACCGCCCTATTGAATAACTGACATTGCACCGCCGTATGCTGCAGGTCAATGTGGTCATTCACTGAGACACCCTCCAGGTAGAATGAGTGATTTATCATTCAGTATTCCACCGACTTCTTCATTGGCACCAGACCAATGGGTGACACCCACAGTGACGGAATTGGTGGGGCACCCAATGGACCACTAACCGTCCCCAGCCACCTCTCCTTCACCAGTTTCTCCAACACTACCTGAGGACGGTCTTTAATGGATCTCAGGTTCTCTGCATTGAGCCCCCCCCCCGGGCCCTCATACTGGAGCCTGAAACCCACTGTGAAACCCTACTTTGGCAAGTATGTGGCCTCCCTGTCTGGGTACTGGGTCAGCCATGGGCTAGTCCTGTCCACCCTTACCGGGGTAGGCAGGTGTGTTCCTTTGTGGTTTCTTAGGCTTCTTGGTGGCTCCCTTGAAACCCCCTCTTGGGGAAAACATGACACACACTGAATGAAGGGGTGTTGCTGCCCACAGACAATGCAGATGTGCTGAAAGTGACACCATCCTCAAACACTTCACCTGGTTGTAGACATAACATGCCTGCTACTCAGTGACCCCCTCTTCTGCCTTCTGTGATGATGCTTGCCGCAGTGGCAAGCCACTGTCAGTATGCACCACCACCCCTCCATGCATGACATCTGTCAAGAGCATCATATCCATGGTCCCCCATCCTAGGGTACTATCCTCCTGCCTCCGCTGCTGAAACTCCTCATCATATTCCAGCCACACTGTCCCTCCTTTCCTATGGTGCATAAGGGTAATCCTGTTCTGGTAGGTGTACAACCCCAGCCCTTGGTCCTTATCTGCCTGCAGGATGGTGCCCGCATAGATGGGGAAGGCCGCGATCCAGTTCTTAAAGGTTCGGGGCACCATCGGCAGCTTCTTCTCGGCCTCCACCCCTTTTTCCTTCTTTTTGTCATCCCACTCCACCAGTCTATTTAATAGGGGAACTAACCAAAGCCACTGAAACTAGCATGCTCAAAGTGCATACCTCCTTAAATAAAGCCTGTAGGTTTGCATTAGGGGCAGACCGCCTATTGCATACATGTGAACTGTACATACAGACTGAATGGCTCCCACTTATGGACCACATTAAGCTCCATGCCTGCATCTTGGGACAGAAGGCCCTACTCAGACTTGCACTTCCCTCTATACAAGCCTTATTCCATCCTGCTCCAGCTGAACATGTCACAAGAAGTGTTATCAAACATGCAATAGCTGTTCCATTCAGAAGGACTGCCTTGGGGAGGCGAGCCTTTGCCGTCAGGGCTCCTGCTTGGATAAATGAGCTACCAACCGCAATCACAAGCCTTACCCAACTTGGGCCATTCAAGTCTGAGCTAAGGAAGTCTATCCACCCTCCTGTACATTGCTATTGCCATTCTTAACCCATGAGCCAGCATGCCTCTGTTCCCAAAAGCCATGCTCCTTAAGACTATCTCCCCTCCTGTATGCTGCCACAGCCACTATTAGCCTAGCAGGTACAAGAACCATAGGCTTGCCAAGGTTCTTCTTTCACGCTACAATTTGACGCAGAACTCCTCGCTCACCACCTGCCCATGTCTGCCCATCTGCCTGCTCACCTTTCTCCTCTCACACTCTCCCTGACAAACCTTCACCCGCTGACCTTCTTACACCACCCACCTTTGAGCCTACTGTCATCCCCCTTCTCTGATTCCTCTTCTCCTACCTAATCCTGATTGGTTCCCTCTACCCTTTCTGACTACTATGCCTAGGCTGACTCCTCTGGCTATAGCCTAGTAACCTTTAGGTATCAGTTCTGATGAACAGCTCCATCTCCTGTTTCCTCCCAATACAAGATCCTGCCTAGCTTCCACCTCTGACTTTTTCTCAAACTAGCACCTAACTCTGACTTAAGCACTTAATTATATGGCATGACGTGTGAACCCAACTCCATTGACTGTGTACCCTTGTTTCGGTTATGTGTTGTCATTTGCCTGTTATCCTACATTGTTATGCTATTGCTAATGTTTACTGATTTCTCCTGTTCATATTTTTCTTACTATTAGACGTTCTTGACAATGCCTATTAGCTGCTACTGTCTCCAAACTTATGTACCCTCCCCTACCCTTGAGACGATGATCCTTTGTAAATGAGCTTTTAGCTCAAAAGTTGTAGTTCTGATTACTAAATAAATAAATGTCCATGTAGTCCCTATTCCTTATTTGCCACCTAACTTTATCTGTGAGATGGGACCCCAGCTGCTTATCCAGACCTGCATATGGGCACGGCAGACAGGCCTCAGGAGTGGCCTGAGCCAAGGTGACAGATGTCCCCGATGCCACATCCCCCACTTTTCTGACCATCACTGCCATGAGGTCCAGCAGTTTCTATCTTTGGGGTCATTCCCTTGGAAGCCAAGCATGCAATGATGCAATTGCATATAAAGACACATGCTTGCTTTGTGCCTATCTGAGCCCTCCCACGTATGCAACTCCACTGCCTTGTCAACCCTCCTCAGCTAGGTGGATGTTGAAGAGCGGGGTGGTCAGCCTCCCCCTCCCTGAGAGGAGAGCATTCCCCGAGATGCTCAATCATATCTCCCCCCTCAACTAACCTCTATGCAATCCAAGTCTACCCCCCAAAATGGGGCCACTGGCATGGGAGGCAGTACAGTTACCACCAAACAGCTAGCTAGTCCATCAGACTGTTTTTATAAGTAAATAAAGACAGCATTCAGATGAAAGAAGAAAAAAAAACCCTGTATTTTAACTAGTTTGTTATAAACATTTTAGGTCACATCACAATGTTTTGAAATCGAATAAAGGTTTTGCAAGCAAAATAAGATAAAACAATACATAAAGAGATAGATAAGATAACCCTTTTATGCTTAGCTTCTGCATCGTAAGAGGCATCGGCCAGGATTTTTAGTCAATTGGGGCCTCATTTTCAGAAGGTTAGCGCAGTGCTAAGCATTACGCTATGTGGGAACAGCATGGTTGGATGGGTGTCATGTTCAGCATCCCTGATGCTAACCTGATCATGTGCACGTGTATATGTACTACTACAGCCGTGCAAATGAGTAATCCTCTCCTGCATACAGAGCACAGTGCTATATCAAAGGTTTCCTTCTTAGTAACCATCAGTACCCCCCCCCTTCATTTTATACTCAGCCGCTAGATTTCTATGCCCTAGATGCTTGATTTTGCACTTTTTGCCTATGAATCAGAGCTGCCATGTCCTGTACCACTCTTCAAGTTTTCTAAGGAGGGTCCCTACTCATTCTCTTTATCTGCACCTATCAACGTTATTACAGATTGCAGTGTCATCTGCAAAAAGGCACATCTTCCCTTCCAGTTCTTCTGTAATACCACTTATAAAGACATTGAAGAGGACTTGTCCCATTACTGAGCCCTCAGGCACCCTACTGGTCACTCTTTTCTCATTGGAGTGATTACCATTTTCCACCACCTTCTGTGGCTGTGTGCTATCTCAGGTGCAGCACTTAGGAGTGCACAACACTGGATCTATGATGGGTTGTCGACAAAATTTTTTTTGAATGACCCGACAGCGAAACCGGCAGGTCGACCGCATTTTGCAGTCAGCTGCTGATTTTGGAGCACAGCACGTGTTTTTTTTGGGGGCTTTGTCCCTAATCCTCCTACATGGGTGCCTTCTGCATCCCCCACTTAGGATTCTCAACTCTGAGTCGGCGCTGATTCGGGGGAGGATGCAGGACCCCCAACAGAAAGTGCCAGGTTCCAGTGGGTTCCCTACAGCGACATGGCGCTGTAGTTGTTGTAGGGGACCCCACAGTCGAAATGTCTCTGTCAGGGGTGTATACTTACAACATTAATGACTGGATCTGAAAATTGTGGCCCACGTACCACTGTAACAGGATTAGCACTGTGCTTTGATAAGCATGGCTGGTACTATTTTAAAAAGCATTCTTCTGTGCAGTGCTAACCTGTTAGCGTGGCACTATTTTTTTTTGTTGCACAGGATTACTAATTGCAACCAGGTGCCCATACAATTGGGAGTTAGTCTAATGCATATAAGGTGTACAGGTATATTAAACGCTTTCTGGAAGTGCTAACACACTTCCTGGTTAGTGGTAGTTAATGATTTTGGGAATCATGTTATAACTGCACACACACAGCCTGCCAGCAACTTCCTCCACACGCGCACACACACACACTGTCAGTCCTGGACACAATAAAAAAAAAGTTCCTTGGTTCTCTGGTGGTCCCCCACTCATCTAATCCAGGTAGCGCTAGAACATTTATTCTTTATTCCTGCTGCTGTTATAATACACATATTTCTCAGCCTGTCTGGTGCTGGGGAAAACAAGTTTCAGTGTTAGCGATCAGCTGGAAAATAACTAACAATGCATAATTTTGTATTGAGTCAACAGAGGGAAGAGGCTGCTAAACAGTAGAGCTTCAGTGAAGACTCTTGGGAAAAAATACCAGGGGCAATCTGGGTGCCTTTTTCAGCAACCAGTGAGGTGTTGAGGGAACATCGTACCTGTTAGTTTTGGTTGCGGACAGTGGCTCCTGCCAATGGGGTTCTGCCAGAAAGCTGCCAAGGGGAAAGAACTTTGGTTTCCGAGTTCAGTTCGGTGGGAGCCCCTCCACAGGGGGGGTCTCCAGCCCCTAGGGAGAAGGTGGAGCTGCAGGGCTGTGAGGGGGGCTGCCTGTGGTCTTTCCCCCAGAGCTGGTTGTGTCTTTCCCCATCTAGAGAGAAATGAGAGGATTTTGCGGGCAGCTCTGCAGAGAGGAAGAACTGCAGTATTCTGCTGCTGCACAGAGAAATTGCACCACAGCAGTGAAAGTGTTCAGTGTAAAGATTAAATGGATTGAGAAAAAGGATTAAGGAAATGGGCGGATTTGTGTCAAGAGGACAGGAAGAAAGCCTCTTCAGTTTCATCTGCGCCACATTGGTGAGACACGGATGATCAAGGATTTTTGATGAGATAAGCCAGAAAAAGTGTAAAAGGTTCTGTCTGAACCTGGCAAAGACAAGGCGCCTACAGAAAAAGGGAAAGACAAGGTTAAAGGACTGGTTTTTGGTAGAGAAAACTGGACTGCAGAAAATAGATATGAAAACTGGATTTGAACCCAAGTTTTAAGAAGCTGACAAGACAGCCTCTTCTGTCTGGAGTCTACTAGCACCTGCATGGTAAGAAGAGGGACTTTCTTGATGTATTTCTGAAAAAGAGTTGCTTAACTTGAGCATGAGCCAGAGCACAAGAGTGACCACTGTGTTGGAGTTGAAAGACTGTGGGGGCAGGGGGATGAGTGGGTGCTGTCTGGGTGGGTGCCTGCTTTCTGCTCCTGAGATGCAGCAAGATGGGAGACTGTTGTGGTAAATCCCTGGATTTTCAGACTCTGCACAATCCCCCCAGAGCCTGATATTCAGGAAGGTAGCTGAGACTGCTTGACTACACACTGTAATAGGTAACTGAGGAAAGAATGGAAATGATCAGAAGAATCCATCCTAAACCCAGTGCCAGGTGGGGAGCTCGCTGCCCCCCATCAAGTAGGGCCACTGGCAGCAAGAAATTGTGGGTTTGTGCCCTGGTGCTGGGGTGCTCTGACCAGTGAGGGAGCCGGGCCATGGGGATGCTCCTGTGTCTGGGTCCCTTGTGGCTGGTGGGCCTTGTGTGATGCCCTGCAGTGGGCCTCTGTGGGCTGAAGGGAGGAGGGAGGAGGCGCCGCAAGACCTTAGATCGTGCTGAATATTCAAGCTACAGCTTCTACACCTTCAAGTGTTAAGCATCAGGCCCAGTTCTGTGTCTACTGATCCATCTACCCCAGGACTTCAGTCATGTGTGCCATCCGAGGACTAATACAGCAGAGCCATGAGTGAGGGCAGGAATTGCCCTGCACCTTGGGAATATATATAAATATATATATATATATATATATATATATAGTTGTCTGTGTTCAAGTCCACTGGCACTGAAAGCCAATTCAAGGTTTAAAGCAATCAAGGCGAACATGTGGGGGGTTGCTTGGTTCAGGTGGGCGTACCGGCAATGGCCAACCAGCTGCGCCTCAGGCCTGCAGCTTGGCATTTAGGTACCCAGGGACAAAATTTGGGGCATCATTCTGAACTGGTACCAGTGGGTTTGGTAATACCTGTAGCAGTTAGGTAGGCAGTTTGGTGGCTGCATTATCAAACGGTGATTTGGGTTAAAATCAAAAGGGGGGAATGCTGTTTGGGAAAATGTAAAATCTTTAAAATGCAAATTTAAAATGTTGCTTAACCTCTATTCCATTCTACCCCATCCTAGACCTCCCTGTGTAAATAACTTATGTTGTTACTCATTTAAAAAGGTCTGACTCAAAAGCCTAATTTTAGTGAGCATGTTATTACTAGAAATTAATGATGAATGATGTGGAATGTGGGGATGTTCAATTCTGTTAAGTCCATGTATGAGGCAACTGTTGGGGAGGAGGATTAGTACGACAATACAAGGGGTTGTACTGGTAAAGATCTGACACACTTAAATGTACTCTGGGTGGCACCACCATTTTCTTTGTGATCTTGGGAATGGACTCCCAGTAATGTCAAGTATGGGAACCCAGGCAACTGAACCGTGGTCAGGCCTGAATGGCAGGGGTAGTGGTCCTCTCTAGGACAGCATCAGAGAGGGGCCACAAGCCAAAAACACAGATTTTGGTTGTTGTGGTTGTCTTAACCCATGTTTCAACACAAATCACTTCCACTCTGATGTCAGCATGGGTTAAGGCAACAGTATTGGTCTAAAACTGTGCTCTTGCCTACCTCTGAGCAGGGTTTAAGCACAGTTCTAGAACATGGATTGTAGCATGGTTTTTACCATGCTACAATCTGGAAATTTATTTATTAAAATGTTTCATCAGGAAGGGTACACTGAACAACAAGTTGCTCATCTCATGGTGCATCCTAGGGGAAAGGGGAATCAGAGTGTGCAGCGAAATTCAACATGAAGCAGTAGAAGGTACATTATTGTATTGCAGCTTACAGCAATTAAACATTAGCAACTACAGACATGAGGGCAGAGAGCATACTAGCACGACATCATGCAAGACACCCTAGAGAATGAACATACATAGAACTAAACATAGAAATAAACCTTTTAAACCATTTAATAGAGTTACAATGGTTTTAAAAAGCCCTAAGGCAGAATATTCAAGCTTCTTGTGAGTGTTAGAAAGGTTAACAATTTGCTAATCTCAATTTGCACCTCTACAGCAAAATAGCACTGCAAAGGGCCATATGATTGCTTGGTTACCAAGTCACTAGCCCATTTGTAAGTGGCCCTAATCCATCCTTGTGCACCTATGTAAAGCAGCTGACAGCACCTTGTGCATAGGCACATCGGCATGCTGGGAGGTTTGGGGAGGTGTAGCTATCCATTAGTGCAACACTGGTTACTGGTTCCCCAAACTGGGTGTTATGGGCTGTGCATTCCTACACTCCCAACACCTGGCCATGTCAGGCTACCATTAGCCCTGGTCCCCCCTACTGGTACATGGCATAACTGTCCAGGTGTCCAGTGCCCCACCTTCCAAATTGCATGCCTGTGTAACAAGACATCTGTCCCATGTGTCCAGCAGACCCGCCCACCCCTGATCAACTGGGCCCCAATCAGACACTTGATAAAATCAGTAATTCCTCTGTACCATTTGCCTGATATCCAGATCAGGGTTCCCCACGTGCCCCAATTAATAGTCTGGCAAGAGCTTTAATTCTTCCATACCACATCCTTGGTGTTGAGTGGTTTCCCCCACCCCATCAGTATGATATCTACCCCCCGACCAGCCCACCCAGTACCACTACAACTGCCCCCATTTGTCCCAAACCTGTGGTGTATGCGACCAGCACAGACCCTCCACTCACATCCATAGCAGCCACCAACTGAATGACAGTTCACAATCAGATGCCTACTGTAGTAAAAGCTGTTTCTATAGTAGGTGTGCGATCATGAACATAGAAACACAGAAACACTTAATTTGTCATCAGAAAAGGACCGCTTGACCTACCTAGTCTGCCTAGATGTTTCCTGCCTCATCTCCCTCCTCACATGCTATCTGGTCTCCATCAACCCTCCCACCTCCCAGCCTCTTCTCTAATATACTGCTATGTCTACACCATACATAGAAACATAGAATTTGATGGCAGATAAGGACCACTTGGCCCACCCAGTCTGCCTATTTCCCTACCTAATGGATAAGCTGCAGATCCTAGTTAACCAGCAGCCTACTTCTTCCTAACCCCACCCCCTAGAATTGCCTTATGGCTGTCCCATGCATGCTTGAATTCAACCACTGTTTTGACTCCACAACCTCCTCGGAAGGCGTTCCATGCATCCACAACCCTCTCTGTGAAAAATACTTCCTTACATTACCTCTGAGCCACCTCCCTCTATCTTCAAATTGTGCCTCCTTGTTCTTGCCACCTCTTTTTTGAAAGATGCTACCTCTTGGACTTTGTTGATTCCTTGAGATACTTGAAAGTTTCTATCATGTCCCCCCTCCCTCCTTTCCTCGAGGCTATACATATTAAGCTCCTTAACTCTCTTCATATGTCTCCGTGCAGACCCTGCACCATTTTAATTGCCTCCTCTGGACAGCTTCCATCTTGTTTATGTCCTTATGAGATTGGGTCTCCAGAACTGCACACAGTACTCTAGATAGGGTCTCACCAGCTGTCTGTACAGAGGGATAACAACCTCCTGTTTTCTACTGGTGATGCCTCTCCCTATGCATCCCAGTATCCCCCCCCAGCCCTCCTTACTGCCCTCTCACATTGCTTGCCCACCTTTAAGTCATCTGATATGCTTGAAGCTCCATATTGTTTTAGCCTCCACCACTTCAGCTGGCAATCTGGTCCAAGCATCTACCAATGTGTTCTCATATCTCTCTTGACCCCCCCCCGCTTCATTGCTTTCCCCTGGTCCTGGTGCTCTTCATTTAAAAGAGACACCCCTGGACCCTGTTCACTCCTGTGAGATACTTGTAGGCCTGTAACATATCACTCTTCTCTTTCCTTTCTTATAGGGTGTACATGCTGAGATCCCGCTGCCTCTCCTCTTAGGGCTTCTCATGTAAACCCTGCACCATTTTAGCTGCCTTCCCGTGGACTTCCTCCACCCTGTCTATGTTCTTTCAGAGGTTTGTTCTGCAAAACTACATCATTCTCCAGGTGGGGTCTGGCAATACCACCTCTATCCTCCTGATGGAGATACCCTCCCAACACACCCCAGCATCCCACTAGCCCTACCCACTGCTTTGTCACAGTGCCACCTTGCAGTCCTCAGACATAATAACCCCAAGACCCCTTTCCTGTTTATTGACTGTCAATAACCCCCCCATCCTATACTCAGCTCTTGGGTTCCTATGCCCTATGTGCATTTTGCACTTTTTGGCATTGAACCCAGCTGCCATGCTTTTTACCACTCCTCAAAATTCACAAGATCCCTGATCATTCTCTCCACCACTCCTGGGTGTCCATCCTATTGCAAATTTTGATATCATCTGCAAAAAAGCATCCCTTCCCTTCAGTTCTTCTGCAGTGTCCCCTACATTCAAAAGAATTGGTCCCAGTACTGAGCACTGTGGTACCCCACTGGTCACTCTCCCATCATTAGAGTGAGTATCGTTTGTCACAAACCCCATTCAGCAGGTCAGGCCCTCTGCTCCCACAGTGCCAACCTCTGAGCGCAGTATTGTGAACAGGGTGACAGAACGGGGTAACCCTCCTGTCTGTTTTGTGGATCCAAATCACCTTCGGTCTCAAGTTCTGGAGGGATTCAAATGGTGAACCTCTTGCTAGCATACCCAACTGTACAGGCTCAGAAAATTCTGCTCTTTGGGGAATGCCAGATATCTTTCACCTAAGGGCACCTAACCAGGTGTACAAAATGAACCCTTAAAAACTCTATGAAAGACCTCAGATAAATTCTTACCTTTTCCAGTTTGGTATACCATTAAGAGTATGAACAGCGTTGTCAAAATCTTAACCATCCGTACATCACAGGCAAAAAGGAAGGACTTGGAAGACACAGGCAGTCTCTTTAAAATAAGAGGTTTTACTTAAAATGAATAAAATATGTAAAATGTAACCACAAAGCATACAATCACTTAAAAGAAAACAAGGAAAAAGTGCAAACTCCTATCACCATAATACAATTAGACTTGCCTATCTAATGTATTACCTTCTAAAATAGTGCTTAAAGTAGGTGTTGTTTCAGAGTCCAACAGGAATGTCTTTAAGTGGAAATACAGAATACAGTTAAACTGTCTCTAAACCTGCCCCTTCCATGATGTCACCTAGCTCCTCTCTGAAAATATAAAAATTAATACACATTGGATGTCCCATCACTCAGGAAGTATATTAAATAAGGTGACACCAGCAAAAACTAGTTTCCCAAATGACTTCTTTGATCTTGAGTGGTTTCCTGCTCCTCTTTGATCTTTTAGCAGTTCCTAGTTCCACACTTCAAAGGCAGGAGGTCATAAATTGCAACTCCTCTAAAATGTCATAAAAGTTTACAATCCCTCCTTGCAGCTGGTCAGCTACAATTAAGTCAGATAAACAGGAGACCCTTAATTATGTCTCTCTAGTCTTTAATTATTTCCTGGCTTTCAGGTTAACATAGATCCTAAACAAGGCTATAAAATGTGAGTTCTTGGAAGTTAATCACATCACAGAGATCTGCTGTTTAACATATCCTGTCCTTTGAACTGAAACCTGGGGGGGGGGTTATCCCAGGAGCACAGGATGTCTCATGAGAGACACTCAATAACACATTTTTAAATTACAAAATCATAGAGCAATCAGAACCAGCTGTCCAAGTGTCACACTGTTAACCACCACCCTCTGTCTCTTATCCATTAACTAGCTACTGTACTAATTAGAAGGCTACATTCTGTAGTTCAAGGGGGTGGTGCAACAGGACACTCTCCCATTCAGCCCATTTAAAGACTGCTCTCTTCACTTCACACACAAGCATTTTTTCCTTGCCCCTCCATCCACCCCTCCTCTTTCAGCGGCACACCTCTCTTTCCCGTGGGCTTCCTCCTAAGGTACCTTTGGCCAAGGGAATCACTCCCCTGGCACCTCAAGGGGTGGAACCCTCCTCTAGAGTTCCTCACCTTCGTAGCCATACAGGGTGGTATTTCCCATGGATAGAGAGGTGAACAGCCAAAGATTATCTATGTTACACATGCACAAAACCAGTTACATAGGCACATTGAACCCAGTTAACCATTTTGGATCCCGCCCCTTGGCCATTCAGTTTCTTTATCAGACTCCTGTGTGGCACAGTGCTAAAGGCCTATCTAAACTCCAGATCAATCACGTCCACTGCTCTCCCCTTAACTATTTCCCTGGTCATCAAGTCAAATAAATCTACCAGACTCATTTGGCATGACCTTCCCCCTGTGAATCAGTGCTGCCTATGGTCTTGCAGCCCACTGGATTCAAGATACTCTAACAGTCTCTCTTTTAGTATGGATTCCATTAATTTCCCCATGATTCAAGTAAGACAGACTATACTTGCTAGCCTCCTTCCTGCTGATGCTCTTATAAAATGGGTCTATGTCTGCTCTCCTCTAGTACTCTGGAACCACTCCTGTTTCCAGTGAGTTGTTGAATAAGGCCATGAGTAGTGCAGCAACCACCTCTCTGCTGAATTCCTTTAATACCCTTGGGTGAATCCATCTGGTCCTATGACCTTGTCCACCCTAAAATTTTAAAGTCCCTTCAATAATACTCTTTCCTTTGAAGATGGACTCATGTCCACTTCCCCCTTCAGTGTTCATGCTGCTCCTTGGTGGTCTGTCCCTGTCTTTCTCCACTGTGAAAACAGTAGAAGTACCTGTTCAGGATGTCAGCTTTTTTCTGATCCCCCTCTGTGCAGTCTCTCTTTGTCATCCTCCTTATCCTCACAATACATCCCCTTGCCTTCCTCTCCTTGCTTATGTACAGTACCTGAAGAAAATCTGGTTTTCTTTTGATACCCTTTGGCTATGCTTTCTTCTGTCTGAGCCTTTGATCCCCTCATTGCCTTACCTGCTTCCTTCTGTTTTACCTGGTTACCCTGATTGTAAGTCTGAGTCCCCTCCCAATTCCACCCGTTAAGGTCCTTTCAACCCTCTCCCCATGGTGGCTCATAAATTACCCCAGCTGCCCGTCCCACCCACTGTGACAGTGACAGGCCCAGCCCCTCTGCTCACCACCTCAGCTGGACACTTTCTGAGTGACAGAGAGTGAGCACACACCTACTATAAAAACAGATGTTCTACAGTAGGTGTGTGCTCACTCTCTTTCACTCAGACAGTGGCCAGCCAAGGTAATGAGCTGAGAGGTAGTACCGATCACAGTCACGGGAGATGGCTGCAATCTTGGGTAAATGGGTGGCCAATTGAGAGGGGTGGAGGGACCTGATTGGATGGCTTTGGGAGAGGGCTCAGATTTGTGACTGGGGGGTGGGGCTACTAGATTTCAGGGATCATGGAAAAACAGAAACACAGAAACATAGACAATGATGGCAGAAAAAAAAGAATGGAACATCCAATCTGCCCCTAGTTCCCTATTAAACCTCAGGACCTACTGTCCATACAGTGTACTAGCCTTCACTATCCACTCCCCTGTTCCCCTCCCTACTACTATCAGCCTGAGTAATCATTATATCCTTCACTTTGTCACAACCATGCTTAAAACCATTTATGGTTTTAGTGCCTGCCATCTCGGTTGGCAGACTATTCCACATTTTCACCACCATTTCTGGAAAATAAAACTTTCCAATATCCCTCTTGAACCTCCTCCCCATCAGTTTCCACTCATACCCCCGTGTCCTTGAACTGTTACTCATGCTAAGTAGTTCTTCTCCATTCACCTTGTTTACAGGAACTTGAAGGTCTTTATCATATCACTCCTCTCTTTTCTGGTCTCCAGTGAAGACATGTTCAGTGTCTTGAGCAGATCCTCATAAAATATGTTCTGTCAGCTCTGAATCACCCTGATCACCCTTTGTTACACAGTCTTCAGCCTGTCCTTATCTTTCCTGAGGTGAGGTCTTCAGAACTGGGCACAGTACACTAGGCGCAGCCTCATCAACAATGTATAAAGAGGCAGCAAACCTCTTTTCTTCTACTATCAGAACCCCTTCTGGTACATCCTAGCATCCTGTTTGCTTTACTAGATTCCTCACTGTACTAGCCTGATTGTTTAAGGGAGTCACTAATGATGGCTCCTAGGTCCCTTTCCTCAGCTGTAGTGCTCAGCTCTACCCATCCTATTCAGTACTCTGTCCAGGGTTCTTGTTCCCTAAGCTAATCACCTTGCACTTTTTGGCATTGAATTTCAACTGCAAAACCTTAGGCCACCTCTCTACTCTTTGCATGTTACTCTGCAGTTTCCTACTTCCCATGTCACTGCCATCCCATGAGCTTGATGTCATCTTCAAAGAGACACAGCTCCAAATTCATTCTCAAACATTGTTGATGAGAATATTGAAGAGGACAAGACTCAGGATGGATCCCTGTGGCATTTCACTCAGGACCTTCCTCTACGACACCATAATCATGACCCTCTGCTGCCTCTCTTTCAACTAAAGCCCCCTCACCCCCAACAAAACACTGCTAATATTTTACTTCAAATCCCTGGACCGCACCCCCTTGCACCGTGACCTAAGCCATTCTGATTGGTCCCCTATCTCATTGGCCTCCTCCACTGACTCCATGCTAATATATTTTGAAATGAAATTTCTCTAAATATGGGACTACCATGCCCCCACCAGGACAAGAGAAAAGGTGCCCCACCTTCCCTAGATCACGGCCAAACTCATAGCTTGCTTGCAAGTGCATGATTTGGACTGATCAGAAAATAAACGTTACCCATCCCCCATGGCCTCCAGAGATATCATCACCTCTGCAACACCTGTACCAGGGCAATAAGACTTGCCAAAGGTGAGTATTTTACATCCACCTTCAGTGCCAACATTGAACACCTGTCTAAATTTTGGAAGGTTACCACAGTCTCTTCTCCCCTCCCACTCAGTCTTCTTTGCCTGTCCTCAAAGAGGGTGACACCCCTAACTCTAACCCCTCCTTCATCACAACAGAGGTTTAATTTATTTTTTTATCACCTGCACCTCCTCTCTCCTCTCCTCCTTCTCCCCTTCCTTGCCTCCCTCTTATTCCTGCCA
This sequence comes from Neoceratodus forsteri, assembly GCA_016271365.2. Classification (NCBI taxonomy): domain Eukaryota; kingdom Metazoa; phylum Chordata; order Ceratodontiformes; family Ceratodontidae; genus Neoceratodus; species Neoceratodus forsteri. The sequence goes on along the minus strand of CM057450.1, from coordinate 920,407,177 downwards.
GCCTGCATGCCAGTCATCTCCTTTCTTCTTTCTATTGTTCTTCTCTCCAGTAACTCCATCCTCCAATACCGACACCCTTCCCACCCTTAACCCTTCCAAGGGTAGGAGCCCAGATGGCCTGGATAGCAAGCTCCTCCATCTCTCTGCTTCTGCAATCTCCTCCCCATTGGCTGACCTCCTTAACCTCTCTTTCTACTGTTCCTCCATCCCTGATGACTGGAAGACTGCCACTGTTACTCCTCTTCCAAAAGGTGGTGACCCATCTGCTACTAACAGCTACCGACATATTTCTCTCCTCCCTCCAAAATATGATAACAAATTGTCTTGTTACAAGTCTTTCCCTTTCTGGACTCCTCTTCCTTCTTCATCCACTACAAGTCTGGCTTCTGCAAGAACCACTCCACCACCACCTCCCTGCTTAGGCTTACCAAATCAATCCACGATGGTATAGATCATAGCCTATTCACCTCTGCTATCTTCATCGATCTAGCCATAGCATTCAACACTGTCTCCAACCCCAATTTTTAGCCACACTCCAGGCTGCAGGCCGCTCTGACTCAGCTATTGGCTGTTCCACTCCTGCCACATGGATAGGTCCTAGGCAGTCAAAATTGGTGACCTCCTCTCTCCTCCCTGCCTGTAGCCACTGTGGTCCCACAAGGATCTGTGTTAGGCCCTCTACTTTTCTCCATTTTCCTTAATGATCTCCCCTCTGTATGCTTGTCTGCATCCATTCACATGGATGACACGGTCCTCTTCACAGCAGGCCCACAGACTCCAGCTGGACTTTGATCAAGTTTAGCCCTGACCATGCCAAAATCAGCTTTTCCTCATTGCCAAGAAGACTGTCTCCATGTCCTTTGGCACAAGGCACAGACTCTCTAGGCTCCCTCCCCTTCATACTGTCCATACCCTGGATGACTCCCCTTTGGAGGATGTTACTACCTTTAGTTATCTTGCTATCTGGCAAGACCAGCACCTAAACTTTTCTGAACAAGGGAATGCTATAGTCAAACAGCTGCACCCCAATTTGGTGCACTTTACAGGAACTGTACCTGTATCCCACCTCCAGCACACCATGCTATTATCAAGAGAATGATCCTCCCAATCTTTGACTATGGTGATGTGGTCTACAGCGTAGCCCCTGTCACTAACCTTGCCAGACTGGACACACTCTTCAACTATTTCTGCTATTAACTTCTTGACCATCATTCTTGGACTCATCACTGTTCTATATATAAATCTCTCTCCTTTTCTTCTCTTGTGTACAGACACCATGCCCATTGTGCCAACTCTGAATTCCCACTTCCTCTCCTAACCCTTGAGCCCTTCTATTCACCCCTGCTACTCCATTCCTTCACTCTCATCCCTGCTTAGTCCCTATCACTGCTCCATACCCTATCCTTAACCTGGGCTACTACGCTGCTAATATACAACTTGCCCCCTGCTGTCCACCTCCCAGCCCAGCTTTCCATTCTCCCTGTGACCACTAGAAGTCACTATTTCACCCCTCCACCCAGCTTAAGACCTAGCCTACTCCAGTCCCCCAAACTCCTGGATTTCTATTTTATCCTGGTACCCTGTGCACCAAAGTCTGCAGCCCTACCACTCTCCAAAGTGGCAGGCACCCTCTTAGAAGCACAGCCGAGACCCTTATACAATCCACCACTATTATAAATATAGGCATCATGCATACACATCCCCATCTACAGCGCCTCACTATTTTAACCATCTCGGTGCTCACCTTTCTCCAGCCTTATCACAATCCCAGCCCTCAGACGGCAGCACCCCTAGACCACCCTATCTTATCTCGACCCCCTACTCTTGCCTCATGCTCTAGGCCCTGGCACCCACCTCCTGGCAGCCCTCCCAAGCCCTCTGCTTACCTGGGCCCTCCCTGGACCCACCTCCTCACCGCCATTCCTATCCTTCATGCCCTACCCATTCCCTGTACCCCTGCGGCCTCACCCTTATCTCGACGTCCAGCTAAGGATGCCTGCAGCTACTGCCCCCTGGTTAGAATTATTACTCTGCTACTGCTACTGTCTGGAAATGTCCACCCCAACCCAGGCCCTACTCCCACCAGCCCACCCAAGACATTGTCCTCAGGACTCTGCATTGCCTCCCTGAATATCTGCAGCTTGCAGAAAAAGTCTGCTGCACTTCAGAGTTGGGTCATTCTATACCAGCCTGACATCATTGCCCTTGTGGAGACCTGGCTTTCCAAATCCAACCCGACTCCTTTTTCTCACTCCCTGAGTATACCGTCTACTAGGAGGATCAAGTAGGCAAACATGGGGGTGGCTGTGCTGTTTTCATACATGACACTATTGTTGGTCATGCGCTCCCTGCCCCCAAGCTCGATAATGGTGCCCAGGCCCTCACTCTCAAACTCATACCTGATCCCTCTAGGGGACCGCTCTACCTCACAGTCTCCTATGTTCCCCCAAGGAACCAGAACCTGGCAATCTCGTCTCTTACAGATTATCTCACCACCTTCCCCCACAAAGCAGAACAAGTCCTTGTTGGGGACCTAAATGTCAATTGGCTTAGTCCCTCTGCCTCCCAAGCAAGGGACACCTTCACTGCCCTTGACGTGGCCCAACTAGTCTCCCAGCCCACTAGACTCAATCCCTCCAGTGGAACCAGCACTCTCCTGGATGTCATAGTCACCAACTGCCCCCGCAAAATCCAGGACATACAAATCCTCCCTGATACTTTAAGTGACCAATCCCCTATCATATTCCTCTGGTCCACCTCTACCCCCAAACCAGTAACCCAAACCACCCTCTGCAGGTGCCTCTGCCTGGGTGGCCTGAATAAACTCAACCAATTCCTCACCCAGATCGACTGGTTCCCCATCAACCAGGCACCCAGCATTGACTCTGCCCTCAACCTTTTCACACAGGCTTTTAACAAGGGCTGTGATCTCTATGCACTGCTTACCAGACTCTGCACCAAAAGGCAAAATGCACCATGGGTCACCCCATCCTACTCCAAAAACTCAGGGAAAGGGATAACCTCTGACACCTAGGAACAGAGACTGGCAGGACAGCAGACAGACAAACCTACAGTGCTGCATGGAAAAGGTGCACATGGGCCATCCATAAAGCCAAGGCTGCTCACTACCAGGCCACCCTCACCTCCTTATGGGGGTCTGCCCGGACCTTTTGGGACAATATTAAAGAACATATATTACCTTAATAACTTACCACTCAAAACATCGACATGTGAGAAAGATCTAGGTATGCTTGTTAATAACAAGCTTACGTCAAGGGATCATTGTACCATTACCTCCAACAAGGCAAATGGTCTTATGAGGCAAGTAAAGCTCACATTTATAAATCACTCTGAAGAATGCCTCATACCAATTTATAGGGCCTATTTTAGACCACTCTTGTACTATGGGTCCCCCTTTTGGAATCCAGGGCTCAAGAGCAATATGGCAAGGTTGGAACAGATTCAGAGGAGAACTACTAAAATGGTGCCCAGATTGGCATGTCTTGACTATTCTTCAAGGCTCAAAGCTACTGAACTGTGCTCACTTGAAAACAGAAGAATAAGAGGGGACCTGCTTTTTGTTTATAATTTACTTCAGTCTCCTGATATGATGAATCAATGTGGACTATCCTACTCAAACAGAAGACTGGTTCCTAGGTTACATAACAAACAACTTGAGGTTAAGTCTTATAAAATTAATAAAAAGGGGAGCCTTTTTCACCATTAGGGCACCAAGAATATGGAATAAGCTTCCCCGTGATCTGATTGACATAGGAAACATTACTAGATTTAAAAATGAACTAGACATCTGGATTGGGGAAAATTATTAACTATGTCCCACATTGTGTGGGGAACAGTCTCGATGGGCAAATGCCTTCTTCTGTTCAAATAAACCAAGTTAAACTGAGCGGGAAATCTCACTCCCCTCCCCATCCCAGCTTACTATTGATGGTTCTATTACCATTGACTCCCTTAACATAGCTACTGTAACTGCCTTAACACCTCTTTCATGGACCTTAGCCCTGTCCTTCCCAGTAATTTCTTCTACCCAGCTCCTGATTCACAGCCCCCTGTCCTTCAATGTCCCCAGTTCTACTTGCACAAAAATCTGCCCATGAAGCCAGACCGTTCCTTCTAAAAGCATTAGGCAGCAACAACCCAAGCAATGACTCCTTGGATCCCAAAATACTACAACTCGTCCTGGATGACATCCTAGTCTCACTTACGAGCTTACTAAACCGATCCCTCTGCCTGGGTCAATTTCCCAGTGTTTGGAAAATGGCTGTTGTCACACCTATTCAAAAATGTGGGGACCGGTCCACCCCCAGCAACTATCGACAACTTTCCATCCTTTCCCCACTCTCCAAAGCCATAGAAAAAATGGTGGCTACACAGCTCACTGAGTATCTGACTAAATATACTGTTATGTGCCCAGAGCAGCATGGTTTCTGTGTAGGCCATAGCACTGGTACAGCCTTACTGGAATTCTCCAACTTTCTGCACTCCTCTTTTGACGCTGGCAACCTTGCTGGAACAGTGTTCATTAACCTCTCAAAGGCCTTTGACACTGTCTGCCATCCCCTCCTACTTGACACCCTCTACCATATCGGTTTCTCTACTGGTCCCCTCGCCTGGTGCTCTAGCTACCTATCAGCCCATTCCCAATGCGTCAAAATCAATGGGACACTCTCAGAGACCCGCCCTGTCCGCTCCGGGGTCCCCCAGGGCTCCATCCTGGGCCTCCTATAATTTAGTCTCTACCTAAACACCCTGCCCAGTGCCTGCTCTGGCAAAATTCTTCTGTATGCAGAAGATGCTGTTCTTTATGCCTCTCACCAAAATTCTGCCTCCCTCCAGGACTCTCTCCAACGCACCTTCAACCAAGCAGAAAACTGGTTCAAGGAGCACAGACTTGTCACGACTTGTATGTACTTATCCCATTTCCCGCTACCCCCAGGACAATCTGGAATCGAGCGGTAGTCTGCTCAGTATGCCTTTCCTGGTAAAACTTTTAAATTAATTAATTAATTAATTAATCTCAAAAGACAAAGTGGATGTTCTTCTCCCTCCATCAAAACAAAGCAAGAAATAGCCCCTCCTTATCCTCCCGAGTACTCAACACATGCTCGAGCAAGTGCACACCTACAAATATCTTGGGATTACTTTCGACACTGCCCTCAGTTTTCATGCCCACATTAATGCCCTCGCATCTGCCACCAACACCCGGATTGGCCACCTATAGGGACTGCCTTCCACCCGATACTCTCCGACTGGCCATCACATCCTCAGTACTGTCCCTAGTGGATTATGGTCTACCAGTATACGGAGCTGCTGATTACATGGCACTCAATAAGATCCGACTCACTCTGAACAAGACCGGTGCCCCCAGGCTCACCCACACCTGTCATCTCTATTCCACTACTAATCTCCTCAACCTGGAAGAACATCTCCACTACCAAACCTGCCTCCTAGCCAAGAAATTATTCTCGGGCTCTCCCCCCCCCAGGGTATCTGCCTCCGTCCAACATACCTCCCCCACAGTCTCCACCCGCAGCTTGGACAAGGCCACTCTACTGGTACCCAGAACCAGGACCTCCCTAACTCAAAGATCCTTTTGGCACAAGGCCCCTTCCTGGTCCAACACTCTCCCTGTAACCATCACTAACACTCCCAAAACTGCCTCCTTCAAAACTGCTCTTCAGAACCACCTGTTCAAAACCCACTGCTGTTCCTGTCACTAACAGGCTGCTCGCATATCACTAAGTGCACTTCGACAAAGTCCTCCAGACTGCCTCCTCCGCCCCCCCCACCTGGTTTCCTTCATTCCCCCTGCCAGATATCTGTATTTATGTAATTACTGTTTTATGAAATGCACAAAATATATGTAACAATGTCTGTATACTACTGTGTAAAATCTGTATAAATCTGTATATCAACCTACTGTAATATTGTAACACTGTTGTCCTCTCTGTGACGAGGTACCTTTGTTAACGAGCCTCCGGCTCAAAGGTTGCAAATTGTATAAGAGCCACCTGAAAAGAAGCAACAATCTGAAATAGTAGGAGGTGTAAGGGACAGCCACAAAGATGCTAGTGCCCAGATGGTCAATACAATAGCAGCTAACAGCTGTAGAGGGCAGCAGCAGCATCGGAGTATAGCATCCAGTTACATGAGATGTAGCAATTTATACACTATTGAGAAGACACAGATGAATGGTGTGTGACTCCTCTAGTGGCAGAACTGTGCCATTGTAACACTAGTTACCAAGCTAGAGGTAGAAAACACCATGGGTGGATGCTGTTCAGTGTTGTGGGCATAGATGCAAAATTCCACACCGCTGGAAAGGAAGCATGGTTCAGCTGCAGAAAAACAACAAATGTTCATCTGAACAGCAGTAGCAGGATGTGACTGCAGAGAACATAAGCAGTTTAAAAGTGGGTAGAAGTGATTATGGTAACACTTGGGGTGATAAGAAGAATGTTGTGGGTGTCAAGTCTTTGCGGTGTGGAGAAATTGGAGCCTTAGGTCAAAGTCAATGCAGTGTTGTATTTTGTGCTAAGTTGGGGCCATCATTAGAAAGCACTGGTCAGTTTTACTTAATGACCCAATTTTGGCATCTGAATTAGGTGCCCATCCTAGAGTTACGTTTTCAAGAGCAGAAAATCTACATGACAAGTTAGTACACAGTAGATTTTGTCTACCCAGGAATGAGCCCCCCACAGAGACATTGGTTACCACCACCTAGACAGGGAATGTTAAAATGTGGAGATGAAATGTGTGTAATTTTGTAACAAAGTAACAAACTATGTCTAGAGGGTATGACAGGAAAGTGGTCATTAGAAGTTTTTTGAACTGCGGTAGCTCCTACATGGTCTATGCAATTTGGTCCCTGCAAGCTTTTGTGTATAGGTCACACCATATGTCCTCTCTGAGAAAATGCATACAGGAGCACATTCATAACATAAAAGCAGGCCTGTTGAAGACCCCCCCCCCAGGAGCACTATAGTGACAAACACAACAAAAACCCAAGTGGCACATCATTCATGGACCTTGAGGGATGGGAACCCTAGAGGTGGGGACCGATTAAATAAATTGCTACAGAGGGAAAGTTTTTGGATATTTTCATTAGGCACATTGCAACCAAAAGGGTTAAATATTGACAGGGACTTGAAACCTTTTCTTAAAAAGAAATGAAATACACCCAGTTTATTTTGTTGTTGGCATTTGATGAATTTCCTATTTGTTTGATTTTTTCTTTTTTTAATTTGTGTGTTCGTGGCTCAGGATGAACCTGGGCTGGTTAATCCCCTACACCCAAGTTTTGGATTACAGTTTTTTAAGGGTGATCGCTTGTCCAAATCAGATGGGCCACCACTGTTTTTCTTCTTCAGTCTTTCTGCTTGGGACTAATGTTTTCATTTTATGTGTTGTGAATTTTGAACTACAAGTGTTAAAAGATAAAGGCCGGCATTTTTTGGATTTAGCAATTTGCTACTATGGGTTTAGAGCTTACAGCTTCTTTTGCCATAGCAATCTTATTGGGCCCTATTCACTATGGGTTGGGTAATACACTCTGAGGCATGCAACCCGCTAATGGAGGTCCACACCCATGGACAGGTGCATGCCGGTGGTATTCACCACCAGCCACCACCTGTCTGTGGCCCTGCCCCCAGATGCATAGGACTCCACAGAATGGCTGGGGGCAGAGTCGCGGACCTGGCCAGGCATCCAAGTGGATGCCTGGACTGGGACCCACAGTGGATCCCATACAGGGCAGGCGTGCATTGGCAGCATGCCCTGTGGATGTCCGAGAGCCGGCAGCTGTGGTGGTGTGAGGAGGGCAATGCCACCAGCCCTCCGATGACACTGGAGAGGTACACAGGGATGGGGTAGGGAGATGGCAGTCAGTGGCGCGGGGGGAGGCACTGTACCACACCATTAGCAGGGGGTGGGCAGGTGGTGTCATTCGGGGAGTTGGGGCAGCATCCATGACCTGTGCCCCTGTGTAGGGGATATTCTGGGGGGGCCAATGTGTGCTGGGGTAGGTGGAAGGCACCAGGCAGCTGTATGCAGTGGCCCCGGAGTGTGGGTGAGCTACTCGCCCTGTTGTCAGGCGACTCCTACTGTGTTCATGGGGTGCATAGGGGGCTTATGGCAGGGTTCTCCCTGGTGTAACCTGTGCCCTGTGCACCCCACAGCCAAGCACTATGTACTTGCTGCATGACACATCCCATACCCCGGCACTTTGCAGTCTGCACAGCCGGGGGAGTGGGTGCATTGTGGCTGTGCACCCCCCCTTGTTGCATCCCGCATGTGGGAACACAATGGGTGTGGAGTGGCTACGTGCCCCAGATATGCGTGCATAGCCACTCTGCTCCATTAGTGCATAGGGCTGCACTGATAGCAAAAAAGTGTCAGAATTTGCTGATTCTAATTGTAATACTGTGAATTACTATAAAGCTGTCTTTTGAAGCATTGTATAATCCTTTTACATTTTTTGCCCAATTTGTTTTTTGTCACTACTGTGCACTTTATAGGTAGCATGTTCAAAGCTCCCCAGGGCCAACAATCTGAAGCTTGATTTGTAAACTGTGCCCCAAGGTGGCAGCACTGTGCATCAGTGTGGCTAGTATGTATAAAATGGAAGCGCTGGTCATATTGACTCCACCCCCTGAAGAAGGCTATGGTCAAAGCACTTGGGTGTCTGTGTGGCTAATTTTAGTCTCACACCATTGTTCTCCCTTCTTGATCTGGCTGCAATAAATCTTTTCCAGCTTGGCTATCAAGTGTTTTGAGTGAGTTGTTTGCCAGCCTAGATCTGTGTCCACCTTGGATTTCTGTTATTTGTTTGGGGATAGCAACCCCACACTAAGCACCAGGCCTCCAACCCCTGCTGAGCACAATTGCTGGTGGAGTTCTGGTCACTTTTGACACAGCCCCTGCCCCATGCAGTGCACCATCCAGTTAGCATAGAACTAGTCATGTTAGTGTCACACTAGCCTTTGAATATCAGGGCTGTAATCTTTAAAACAAGCCAAAGAATTTGAATATCTTATAAAAACAAGTCAAGAAATCTCAGTAAAAGAATATGTTATGATCTTATTGAGCTATTAAATTTAATTTCAAGATATTAAGTCAAATTTAAGCTATTGGGCTCGATCTTCAGAGCCCTGAGAATGCCGCATGCCCCTGGTGTGCCGATCGTTTGGCGTATGGGGCTTGGAGCATTCTTCTGGATCCCCACTGGGATTTTCAATCCCGAGGACCAAATGCTGCAAGTTAGACCAGCTTTTCCCCTGGCCTAACGTGTGCCATTTTGGGGACCCTTTTTAAGGGTCTTGCACCAAATATTTGGAGCAAGCTGCCATAAAGTGTGAAAAGTGTCGCAACTGCGCCCAGTGTACTAAAATCGGGTGCAGTTGAGTAAAAGGGGTTTCGCACAGCTACCCCAAAGAATGGGGCCGATGCAGGGTTTGATGCAAGCCGTGCATCAACCTTTAAATATCGAGCCCAGTAAATCTTATTTTACATTAAAAAAAAAGACAATAAGTGTTATTTCAAGGCCTAATTTATAAACCATTAAATGTTTATGACACTGCCTACAGTATAAAGAAATTATTACTAGTTTTAGTAATACATTTCATCCACATTTACCTTCACGTTCATGACCATCATGCTCATCATAATGGATTATGTCTTTCTCATCTTTCTTTTTCTTTTTTTAGTTATTGTTTCTGTCCTTGCTGTTTTTGCCTTGGCCTCAGATCCTTCACCAACCTTCTCTCAGACTAACCACACTCCACCATCCTCTTTTGATAACCTCCCATGGTAAGGTTGTCTGGGTCCCCCCAAATCACTGCAAGGTCTGAATTTTGGTGGAGGAGGCAACTAAGTGAGTGAGCTTTGCTATAGCAATGGCCACTCGGGCATGCGTCCACTTTCCTGAAGCGTCGACTTGCTCCCCCTCGTCTCTCTACAGATGGTGGCTACTTTTAGAAATATCTAAGAAATTCTAACATAAAACTAAGAGTTTACATACTTTTTGGCTACACCACGGCTTATTTTAGACCTCTGACACAAAGTCCTTTACCCCTATTAGCACCTCTCGGTCATGCTACACTCACTCTTCTCTCTCAACAGTCAGAGGCTTTCTTTACAAAGAATGAGGAATCTTAACATAAAAAATGGAGTGTATTGCTTTTTGGATGTAAGACACCTTATTTTTAATCTGTGTCTGCACATCTGTTGCCATTATTAATATCTCTCAGTCACGCTACACTGGGACAAGGACAGGGAAAATGATTACTCCCTCAGAGACGCCGAAAATCGCAGGATCAACCAGATAAGTTATTTTTAAAGTGGCTTTTTGTTTAACTATTATGGCAGAATCAACCAGATAATTGTATATAGTGTGGGACAGCTATTAAGATTTATTTATGGCTGTGGGTGACCGGGCGTGTGTGTGTGTGCGTGTGTGGCTGTCTGTGCCAGATGTAGAGTGATCTCAGTGATGGTGACAAGGTTCTGAGGGCTGGAAAGTAGTTCAGGTGTGCGGTTGTACTGGGAGGCATTTGGTCATTGTGAAATAATGCACGGTCATATGACGTGTTTCATCCAATCAGGATACTGGATTTTCACTGATTTTTCTTGCCCATTTTATACATATGTATATATATATGATAAAATTTGTCAGCAGTAAAGGGCCAGCAGGCCCAAGTCTAACCGGGTGTTCCCTGCCTAATCTGTCTCTGGAGAACCTAACTGGTCACCAGTGGCCTTCCATCATCCCTGCATATTATCTAAGACACCTCTATATATATTCTACGTGTGCTTGAAAGCCCAAACTGTTTTCTCCCCATCACTTCTGCTGGCAGTCCATGCAAGTGTCTACCACCCTTGCTGTGGAGAAACATCTCCTCCCATCTCACTTAACTCTCACCCAACTCACTGCATGCCTCCTGGTTCTGGTGCTGTTTCTAATTTGAAAGAGACTCCCTTTCTGTACCCTATTTACACCAGTGAGATACCTATAGGGCTCTATCATGTCACCTCTCAGTCTTCTCTCTTCTAGGGTGAACATGTTTAGATCCCTCCATCTCTCCTTGCAGGAGTTCTTGTGCAACCCTTGGATCACTGTAGTTGCCCTCCTTTGGACCACCTCCACCTGGTCTATGGCCTCCAAAACTGTATATAGCAATCCAGGTGGATTTCCACCAGTGAGCGATACTGTGACGACACCACCTCCTTCCCCCTGCTGGAGATACCCCTCCCTTTTCATGCCAGCATCCCATTGGCCCTACTCATTGCTTTGTCACACTGCCCCACCACTTTGAGATTCAGATATGATAACCTCAAGTTCACATTCCTGTTCAGTAACTGTCAGTAACTCCCTCATCCTATACTGAGTGCCTGGGTTCCTTTGCCATAGGTGCATGTGACTAACCTTTTGGCATTGAACTAAAATTGCCATGCTCTTGACCACCCTTCAAGTATCCCTGAATATCCACGCAACTCCTCCCAAGTGTCAACTCTATTGCAGGCTGTGGTATCATCTGCATAAAGGCATACCTTCCCTTCCAGTTCCTCAGCAATGTCTCTTATGAAGATATTGAAGAGGACTGGTCCCAGTTCTGAGCCCTGTGGCACCCCATTGGTCACTCTACCATTGTTTGAGTGACTGCCCTTTACCATCACCCTCCCCCCTGTCCATTAACAAGTTTTTAACACAGTTCACCCCACCCCAGGCTGCTTAGTTTCTTTATCAACCTCCTGTGCAGCACAGAGTCCACAGCTCTCCCCGATCCACTGCCCTGGTCATCCAGTCAAATGAATCTATTATATTCATTTGGCATGAACCTCAGTCCTCCCCACAAGACACAGAGATTGTAGACATGCTGTCCTACCCGTATTCTATTTAACCACTGCCATATCAGACAGTAACATACTGTAAACAGATGATAGCCATATATGGAATATAATATAATTCACTGCACATACAGTATATATCTGGAAACAGCATAGACAATGTAACACTTCTAGGCTGAAGGGACTATATGCAGTTTACTGAGAGGCTAACCTTTCAAGTCTGACATGGACTCTCGCCAGGATTGCTATTTTGATTCATAGTGCATCATGGATATTTATGTCCAGTCTGCTACAGTATGTACCTTGATGCACCTCATTCTTCTCATGATCCTCTCTGTGTGTCCACAAGAAGGTTTTCATCAAAATGGGTGACAGAATTTCCTCTCAAGATACATACAGCTCTTCTAGCAATCAATATTTCCAAGAGAGATTTCAAATTATCCAAATTCTAATAAAGATTAAGTGGAAATGTAGAGAAATGCAGTTGTCAGTCTGTTTTCTCACATTCTTTTTTATTCAGTTTCCTAATTCTTATACTTTTCTCTTGAGCACTGACAGTGGTCTGAGTCTACACTGTATCTGAATGCCAATGGGGTCTCATTTTTGCTATTTCTGTATATTTACCAGCTCTGTTCTAATTTATTATTCTTGTCCCCCAAGCATATACGACGGCTGATACTATTCAGCCTTACAACTGATCTGGACTTTATGCTTTTTCTTCTAATCATGCCATTTTTTATGTTTTTATGTTTGCTTGCACGCATGTACAAGAAACATAGTGCCATCATCCGAGTTTTCAGAGGTGTGGCACCCGTCTTCCAATTCAGTCAGTGTGTTTGCAGGTGCGGCCGCGGTTCTCCAATGAATGCTGCAGCTGTCTATGACAGCAGTTGAAAATGCAGTGCCGTACAGTTGAAAGGAGGCTCCTCTTCAGTGAGCAGCGCTCCTCCCTCCACACTGCACATATTGCGTGCTCATGCTCCCCCACACTCACTGTATGGCGATGGGGGTGCCCAATCCCCGTTAGCTCCATGCCCCCAAAAAGTTTCCAGGTGCCACGCTGAGCCCACCCAGCGTGGCAAAAATTGTTATCCCCGACGGGGGTGCCCAATCTCCCGTCAGCTCCAGGGCCCCCCCTCAAACAGCCTTCCAGCTGTGATGCTGGTAACCCACCCCAGCGTGGCAAATGTCCACAGCCTTCCAGCTGCCACACTGGGAACCCACCCCAGCGAGGCAAACGTCCCACGTCGTCTTAAAAAAATAAAAAACCTGTTAACAAAAAAACTTTCCTTCAGCGGTCTCCATGCCCAACCACTGCGCACCCTGCTCCCTCCCCACTCCCCATACTTACTTGGAGTCCGGTGCAATGATCTTCGGTAGACCGGGAACACGTCTGCACTCTTCAAAGCCGACCACGAACTGAGGAAGTGCCGGTAAGCTGTATAATGGAATAAATGGGTTTTTTCAACTTTAATGCATATTTCAGGCATTTTGTAGAGTTTTGGCACCAAATTTTCAACATGGGGTTTTTGGGACCCGTTCTCATGAATTATTGAACTGTCATGGCGTTAATCGGGCCTGAAGGGTGATTTCGCAGTCACTGCATGAAATCACCTTTCAGGACCGATTAACAAAATGACAGTGCCAGTGTTCATAAGGTAGGCTCTCAAAGAGCCTAAGTTGCAAATCTGGTGAAAAAAATCCTAAAAATGACTGTTTTACGATCGTGCATTGCGCAATTCCTATGCACACTGGTAAGTTTGCGAATTTTTTATATTTGCATGCCAGATTTTCAACATTGCCATTTTATTACACTTCCTTATGAGCAGTACAGCTGCCATTTTTCACATCTCGCCCAAAATGTGTTTCTGCACATGTACCACACAGTGGTGCAATTGGTGTGTGAAAGCAATGTTTGGGATGGATTAAGAAAATCATAGTGACACTGTTCATGAGTAGAGGTCTTAAAATGGCTATGTTGAAAATTTGGTGACAAAAGTCCATAAAATGACTGTGTTACGAGCGAGCATTGCACAGTTTCCACGCACTCTCGTAAGTTCATGAATTTGTAATATTTTCAGTCCAGATTTTCACCAGTGGCATTTTTCCACACTTCCTTATGAACAGTACAGCTGTCATTTTTCACAACATGGCCAAAATGTGTTTTCACACTTGCAGCACAGAAATGCGTGGTCGCTGTGGGAAATCATTGTTCGGGACAGATAAAGAAAGTCACAGTGACACTGTTCATGATCGGAGGTCCCAAAATGCCTGTGTTGACAATCTGCTGTAATAAATACCCAAACTAATTACATTATGGGTGTGCGTTGCACAGTTTCTACGCACACTCGTAACTTCACCAGTTTTTTTTAATATTTTCACTGCAGATTTTCAACATTGCCATTTTTTACACCTCCCCATGAACAGTACAGCTGTCATTTTTCACATCCTGTTCGGAATGTGTTTTTGCACCTGTAGTGCTAAATGCCGTGATAAGCTGTGCAAAAGCAGCTTCGGCTAACAAACTGATATTGCCACTGTTCATGAGGTGGGGTCAAAAAACATGTTGAAAATTTGGAGTGAAAATACCAACGAATGCCTGAGGCGTTAGGGTTTCCGACCATAACACCCCACCCTGTAGAGAATGACAGGTATCAGGGGTGTGACTTGGGATTCTCGCCTGTAATGCTCATACCATTCCACACCCTGTAACCAGTGAGAGGCATCAAGGTGTGCCTTGGACTCTTCAGACCCAAAGTTCACCCCATTCTCCTATACCGCACCCATCCCACTGTATTTCCTGATGGAATGGCATGCGCATAAGGGCCAAAGACCCCAAGGCACACCGTGACACTTGTCGATGTCTGCAGGGTAGGGTGTGGTGAAATGGCGTGGCCGTTATGCCTGATGACCCAAAGGCACACCCCAATGCCTGTCACTCTCTGCAGGGTGGTGGTGGGGTTGGCTTCAGTTCAATACTTCACTGCCATTCCTATTACACAGCTCTGTAACTCCTACACTACCAATGCCAATGCCAGCAAGCAAACATTCGGCATTGACAAATGCTTGTTTTTTCAAACTGATTTTTGTCACTTAGTACCAGTGGTATTTGATTCAGGTATAAGAATATAGATTGCTACAGTATTCTTGTCAGCTTGCTTGTCTAACTCAGATATACTATCTGGGATGGGAGCCATGAAAGGTATGATTGTGAAACTGAATTTTAATATTGTAGCTGACAAGAATTGTTTTTGTATAAAACAGTTTTTATCATTAATAAAAAAGAACACAGTCACATTAAAATGCAGTATAAGAAAAGACTTCCTAGTTGGAGGGTAAATCCCCTTGGAGATACAGCACTGACATACAGTAAGTCATGTATATAGACTTCCTAGATACACCCACAGATAGCTGTTGGGTTACTTGATATTAATAGGAGCTAACCTTTGTTCTCTTGCTGTCTTACAGACTCAACTGGGCTGTTGCGAAAATGCTTTAGTCTAGGTAATTCTCCTCAGTAAGAGAATAGGTGACACTTTGGGTGCTTTTTCAGGAAGCTGTTCAATGGAGTCTGCTAATTATCTTTTCTTAAAATGTTTAGATATCTCTACACTTTAGGTTTATTTAGTACAGGAATGATCAAAATGTAACTGTAATAATCATTCCTGTACTAAACAAACCTAAAGTATGAAGACATCTGACAGTTTTAAGAAAGATAAATAGCAGAATGCATTGAACAGCTTCCTGGAGAAGCACCTAAAGTATTACCTTATCTCTTACTGACGAGAATTACCTAGACTATAGCCTTTTCACAACAGCCCAATAAATCTGTTCTTCTTTTAGCTGTGAGAAAACAAGAGAACAAAGATCAGCTCCTACTAATATCAAGCAACACAACAGCTACATATGGGTGTATCTAGAATGTCTGCTTTAAAAATTATTAATTCCCTAGTATTCTATCCTCCTCTCTGCTGTCAGGTAAGAAAAATAACTGAGAATGTACAGGTAAACAGGTGAAAAGGAGGGAGAGGGAGGGGAATGGGGTGATCTCCGTTTGTACTGCTGATCCATTTTTAACAAGCCCCAATTTATCTTTTCCCCCACCAGCCCTGATTAGATGCCCCAACCTACTCCTGCTGGCTGGGAGAGTAGTCCCATGTGTCATAGCTGAGGCATCCTAGCCTCTTCATATCTTCCCAGCCCCCCCAGTTTTAAATTATACTGACAGATATGAGACCTGCCTGGGCATCTCTGCCTCCCACTCTTTAATGCTTGAGGGGCAGTTCATCTCAATTTAATCAACATTTGTCTTTTTGCCTCCATTGCCACTGTGTATGTGTTTAAGTTTCACAGCCTGTACCCCAAGGCATGTAAGTCTCCAAAGATCCAGACTATATGGGAATGGGGGATGGGTATTGCAGTGATTACTTCGGATTTGGCTCTGACCTTAGACCAAAGTTGGTGTAAGGGATACACGACCATAAAATGTGGCAATGTCCCCAGCTCCTTCTTGGCACCTCCAACAGTGATCTGGCACCTGAAAGACCACTTTCTAAGTTTCTCAGGCATCCAGTGTCACCCACCAAGGAGTTTCATTTGAATAAGTTGATATCTGAGGTCTGATGATCCTGGGTGTGCCATCTTCTAAAATCTGTCCCACATGTCAGTGGTGATGTCCAGTTGGAGGCATTCCTCTCATCTCTGTCTGTCTATACCAGGTCTGGGATTTGTAGTTTTTGAATAATTCTGTACACTGGATTCCCACTTTGACTGGTGTGTCTCACCAACTGGTCTATTATCTTATCCATTTCTTGGGTCTGTATTTGTGGGCTTCACTCAGCTGGTCTTTTAAGGCATGTCTCAGCTGCAGGTGCCACCAATGGTCTGCTAATGGTAGGTCATATGCCCTTTTTATGTCCCTAAAAGACTTTAAGAACAGTGTGTTGGGATAAACGAGGTGCCCTAAGGCCTCAATTCCTTTCTCTTGTCAGTGTTTCCAACATACTGCCCTCCCCTGTCTTTGTCCATGGGTTGTTCCAGATGCATTCTTGGAGACCTAAGGTGGGCGTCTTCCATCCTGCCATCCTCTTAAGGATTTTTATACAGTCCACCATGCATTTGAATGCTAAGTGTGTGGACTGCTTTTTGCTGCTGTCTTCCATAAGATAGGTAGATAGGGGTTTGCCCTGTGCTAGTGCTCTCTATAGCTTCACCCACCATGGTTCTGCAGCATCCAAGGGGCCAGCCACTGCATGGTGCTTTGGACTCCCCTAGCGATGTAGTAAGCCCACGTCCAGGGGGTGCTCCATGCCCCTGTCTAGCAGGAGCTCTCAGACTGGCTCTCCTAAATCTTGGCTGCTTCCCTGCCCAAAAGAAGGCTGAGAACAGGCGATCCACCTATTGCCACCATCTCTTGTGGATTGGCAGGGGGATGGTGAAGGTACAGTTGTTTATCTTTGGTAGTGCCATCATTTTAATGGCTGCAGTCTTACCTGGCATACAGAGATTTTGTTTTTCCTATCTGTTCATCTCCCCTGAGTGAGCTGATGGGACCAGCTGAAGGTTAATTGATACCCAATCCTCAGGTCAGGCTGTTACCTGCAGGAAAGCCTATCTGGATCCCATGTCAGTTTATGGCTGTGTACAGCAACTATTTGTTGTGCACAGTTTCCCAATGGGAGCACCTCCATCTTAGTGCAATTTATTGTCAGAGCCCAAAAGGTGCCAAATTCAGAGAAAAGGTTCAGTGCTGCTGTGAGTGAGAGATGTACATCTGCTATTGTTAGGAGTAAGTCATCTGCATATAACAGGGCTTTGCAAGTAATCCCTCCCACACCTATCCCCTGTATTTCAAACTGATCACAAATGGTAGTGGCCAGTGGCTCTGTGGCCATAACAAATAATAGGGGGGACAGAGGGAAGCCCTGTCTAGTCCCATGGAGTAGCTGGAAACTGGACAATTCCATTAATGAGGACAGTCACCTTAGGGGAATTATAGATTGACTTTATTAGCCCACTGAAGTTGGGACCTACCCTAAAGTGCCTCAATACCTCAAATAGGTAATCCTGTTTCACTGAGTCAAAGGACTTTGCAGCATCAGTGGAGATTCAGCCTCTTTGAACTCTGAAGCATATGGGCTAAAGCTCTCAGATTGTCCACCTCCTGTCTCCTCTTCATTAAATTTACTTGGGTGGGATGCATAATGTGGGGCAAAACTTTCTCCAGTCATTTAGCCAACAATTTAGCCAGTATTTTAACTTTTAACAAGGAGACTACTCTGTAATTTATGCAGTGGAGTTATCTTTGTGCAGTTTGGGCAGCACCATGATAGTGGACTCTGACATCGTATTTGGAGTGAGTTATCAATCCCCACCTGTTGAAAGTCTGATAGAGATGTAGGACCAGATTGTGTGCAAAGGCTTGGTAAAACTACATACTGAACCCATCTGGGCCTGAGGCCTTTCTTTGTGCCGCGCCTCAGATTGCCTCATGAATCTCCTCCACCTTCAAAGTTGCTTCAAGCTTTGCACTGAGGTGATCTGAGACTTTTGGTAGATCCAGCTTGTTCAAAACCTGGTGGGTGACACTGACCTGTAGCTGTGAGCATGATGCATATAAATTCTCATAGACTGTTTGAAATATTTAATTGATCTGGAGCTGATCAGACACTGTACCTCAATGTTGATCCTTTATATGGGAAATATGGGCCTCATTTGTCCTTTTACAAAAGCAGCACACCAGCAGCTTAGAGGCTTTCTCCCTACCCTCCTAGTAATACTGGTTAGCGTAAAAAAGGGCATGCTCAGCCTACTGATTAAATATGGTGTTCAACTTATATTTTAATTGCATGATCTCACTCCAGATGTGCTGAGGGATCACGTGAACTGTACAGAGTGCACTCAGCATCCCTGAGTTCGCTCTGCAGCTGGACTACTTCTTGTTTTCTCAGCTTATTAGTACGGTTTGAATAACTAATGATCTAGCTGCTAATGAAGGAGTTAAAGGCATCCCACAGTGTTTGCTCTGATATATCTGGTTGTCAGTTTAATTCAGAACAGTCTGAGAGCTCCTTTTTATGTTGGCTCGCGCTTGCGCACCAGCCAACATATTGCAGTAGTAGTAGATTTGGAGGTGCGTTCACTGTGAGTGAATGCAGGGCACACATCAGTAGGTGCATCCCTCAATCCCAAATAAGCCAGCTGCAGGTGCTGACACCCGTAGTACGTAAAGTGGCCACCAGATCTAAGAAAAGTGCTGCTGCAATAAGAGCCAAGCTCGTCACGCAGCGGCACAATAACATGCCTCCCGAAGTGCCTTTCCTGGTGAAGCACTTCACTAAAAACATGGCAGCACTGACTGCCACTGCCACTTCATTTGCCAGTGGGGGAGCCCACTCCCCGTTGGCATGCTACCCTCTCCCATTCCAAGTGTGTGCTGAGGGGGTGCCCAATCCCCCTCAGCATCATGCACCTCCCCAACAGTCTTTCCTTGCCGACGTGGGACCCAATCCCCGTTGGCTTCAGTCCCCCCTGCCTAGTTTAGTTTGCCAACAGGGGAGCCCACTCCCCATTGGCATAATGACCTCAGCCCATGATGTGTGTTGTGTGCTGAGGGGGAGCCCAATCCCCCTCAGTATCATGCACACTCCCCACCCATTTCTGTGCAAACAGGGGGCCCAGTCCCCGTCAGCTGTGGTCCCTCTCCTCATTATGCAAGTGGTACACTGGGAGTCCACCACAGTGTACCAAACAAGCACCTGCAAAAAAAAAGAAAACAGACCCTTGCTGTCTTTTTTACCTATAAAAAGAAAACAGTCCCTCACGGTCTCTCTCCCCTCCCCAACCAGCCCACCTCTGAGTGGTACCCTGCCTCCCACACCCCCTCACCCCATACTACCTCGAATCTGGCACTACAATCTTCGTGGACCGGGAACACATCTGCACTCTTCAAAGCTGACCACGATCTGAAGAAATGTTGGTAAGCTGTATAATGGCATAAATAGAGTTTTTTCAACTTTGGTGCATATCTCAGGCATTTTTGGGAATTGTTTCACCACATTTTCAACATGGGGTTATTGGGACCCCTCCTCATGAATTCAGTCACTGTCATGACGTTATTCAGTCCTGAAAGTGATTTCGTGGTCACTGCATGGAATCATCTTTTGGGACTGATTAACGAAATGACAGTACCACTGTTCATGAGGTGGGCTCTCAAAAACCTTATGTTGAAAATTTGGTGAAAAAAATCCAAAAAATGACTGTTTTTCGAGCGTGCATTGTGCAGTTTCCACGCATGCTCATAACTTCATGAATTTGTAATATTTTCACTCCAGATTTTAAACATTGGCATTTTGCCACATCTCCTTATCAACAGTACAGCTGTCATTTTACATATCCTGGCCAAAATGTGTTTTCGCTGTTCCGGTGCAGAATAGCACGGTTGCTGTGGGAGATCACTTTTAGGACAGATTAAGAAAATGACAGTGGCACTATCCATGAGCAGAGGTCCTAAAATGCCTATGTTGAAAATTTGGTGATGGAAGTCCATAAGATGACTGTGTTACAAGCATGTGTTGCCCAGTTTCCACGCACCCTTGTAACTTTGCAAATTTGCAATATTTTCATACCAGATTTTCAACACTGGCATTTTTTCACACCTTCTTATGAACAGTACAGCTGTCATTTTTCACATCTTGCCCAAAATGTGTTTTCTCACCTGTGGCACACAATGGCGTGGTCGCTGTGGGAAATCAACTTTTGGGACACATTAACAAAATCACAGTGCCACTGTTTATGACGGGATGTCCCAAAACGCCTATGTTGAAAATGTGGTTAAAAAAATCCCAAAAAGAATTGGGTTACGGGCGTGTGTTGCACAGTTTCTATGCCTGCTCATGATTTCATCAATTTTGCACATGTTCACTCCAGATTTTCAACCTTGCCATTTTTTTACGCCTCCTCATGAACAATACAGTTGTCATTTTTCACACCCTGCCAAAAATGTGTTTTCATGCCTGTGTCGCCAAATGGCATAGTCGCTGTACAAAACCACCTTTCAGCTAACAAATTGATAGTGCCGCTCTTCATGAGGTGGGGTCACAGAAAGCTCATGTTGAAAATTTGGAGTGAAAATACCAACAAACGCATACATCGTTAGGGTCTCCAACTGTAACACCCCACCCTGTAGTGACTGACAGGCGTCAGGGGTGTGACTTGGAATCATTGGCTGTAATGCTCATGCCATTCCACCCCCACCTCACCTCCACCCTGCAACCAGTCACAGGCATCGAGGTGTGCCTTGGAGTCTTCAGCCCTAAAGTACACCCCATTCTCCAATACTGCACCCAGCTCAGCATATTTCCTTATGGAATGGGGTAAGTATAAGGCCCAAAGACTCCAAAGCACACCACGACAATTGTCAGTGTCCATAGGGTAGGGTGAGGTTAAATGGCATGAGCGTTATAGCTGATGACCCAATGCACACCCCAACGCCTGTCAGTCTCTGCAGGGTGGGGTGGGGTTGGTGTCAGTTCAATACTTCACTGCCATTCCTATTATGCATCTCTAACTCCTGCACTACCAATGCCAGTGAGACAACATTCAGCATTGACAAATGCTTGTTTAACCTTTCCACAAAGTCTGGTGATTGAAAGGGATTAATTCTCCATCTCAATGATTAGGTCCCTGTGAGAACAGCACTGTAATTGACAATGGGGCATGATGGTATGGATTTTTGTGTTCAGTACCTCTGGAACTGCTTGCAAGCTGATTATGAAGTATTCTAATCTGCTACATACACCAAACCATTGAAAACAGAAGGTATAGTCCATGAATGTGTGGTGAAGTAGCCTCCAAACATCTTGGATGGCTAAGTCCCTGCACATCTGGTCCACAGCATTTCTGACCTGTTTGTGACAGTTCCCCGTGCTCTTTTGGGATTCTATATTGCAGTGGATCTCATGCCATGTTGAAATCACCCCCCAGCTATGAGAATACAAGTCAGGGTGGCCATGTCTGAGATTTTCTGTGCCAGGGTGTGGAAAAAGTCTGCATTATCTGTGTTTGGGGTGTAGACATTTATTGGTAGTATCTTCCATGTTTGTATTTTGCCATGCACAATTTTACCCATCTACTCTCCTTGTCAGTTGTCCTGTCTTGCACCTGTAAGGGGAAGCCCCTCTTAGACAAGATGGAGATGCCAGGTTTTATTAAATGAAAAGCACCCCAATATCTCTTCCCCTATCCATTCTCACAGCTTAGTCATCTCGGTCTGTAGGAGAGGAATCTCTCTTGAAGGAGTGTCATATTACATTTCATACTTCTAAGGACCGAGAGGATGTTTTTTCCCTTTTAATTGGGTGATTTATTTTCTGGACATTCCAAGACACAAATTTCAGGTCTGCCATTTACACCTTAATAGTGGAGTGTACAGATACAATATGCATCTAAATCAGAGTATGCTTACCTGATTACCGCCAAGTGAGCCTCGTAGTCCATCCCAAGGAGTGTGCAGAGAAGGTGAGAAGGAAAAGGCAAAGAGGGAAGCAAATAAGTAGAGCAAGAAGAGTGTCTGCAAGAGAGATAGTGACACATGAGATTTCTGGGTGAGGTAGGACAAAAATACCTATAGCATCCATCAACTCTCCACTCCATTTTCTATCCATGGTCCACTGGGTTATTACTTTCTGAATCTCTAGTGTAAGTCTAATGGCAGAAAGAGAACAATTTATCAAAGTTTTGTAATCCATAACAGTGAAAATGATCACTTGGTTGACAGTGAGAGAATCCCCATGTACAGTATGTTCTTCTGACCACCTACTCCCCCCCCCACCTCTTACCAGGTACATCCACAGTCTCCAGTCACTTTGGGTATTCCATACCCAGAGTTCCCCAAGTTTTGCTATACCCTAACCCCATTGGTGTATTCGACAATTCCAACCCCTCTCAGAGATGATTCAGCCCCAGAACTACTGTCTGATGAGTAGTTCAGTTCCCTGTTCCTTCTCCACATACCCCTCAGCAGTAAATCTGAGCAACATTCAAGTGACCTGCAGCCCCACTTGGGAGGAGGACCCCAAAAGGCAGGGGGCCACACAGAATGTCTACCCCTCAGAATTCCTGCCCCAAGGTCCCAAGCTACTGTGTACCACAACACTGTCCTGGATCGATGTCCATTGTCCAGCAAGATAAATTGCATGGGGCGGCCTCTCCAAGCAAAATCTGTAAACTTCGCATTGGCGGTGCACACAGCTTCTGTGGTCTCTCTCAACTGAATCCTCCCCATGAGAGCTGCATGCACACATTAGGCTGGACTCCCTCTGGATCCCCCTATCTGCTGGAGGGTGTGGATTTACAATCCATAACTTCCCTGCTTTTTGGGTAAGCTTCCCTTTCATAACACTAGAGACTTGACAAGGCTAGCCTGGGACCTTGTCCCTCTTGATAGTCACTCGTGTTATACCCCCTGACAGTCACAAAGATTCTCATGCTGCATCTGTTAATGTATAAGAACATGGTCACCTGCCCCACTGCCCTTGGTGATGTGGCTGCCAGCAATATCCTAAGTTCTGGAAGACCCAATGCCAAAAAGTCCCTCCTTCCCCAGTAACAAGGCATCACCAGCCATATGTCTGACATGGTCCACATTTTACAGCTTTTCACAATTTGTAAATATCAGTGAAGGGCTACACATCAAATCCAAGTTCTCCCCACCCTCAGTTATGCAGGGAGCTCCAGCTACCCCCCAATTCCTGTACAGTGCTCATAGAAGGGGTATAGGTTAAGTCATCAGAATTAGGGAGAAGAAATTAAGTCCATCACATTTTCTAAAAACTCCAATATTCAGATACTACTTTTACTTGAGTCTGTAGCAGCATTGGACAAACCATCAGTCTGAGGCAGTCATCTGCCTCAAAATCCACACAGCTGTACAGTCAAGAGGGAGGCCCTGTGGTGGAGCCATCTCCCTCTTGAACATGCGACACTGTCAGCAGCTCTATTCCAACGTCCAGGAGGTAGCCTCTGTGGCCGATCATCTCCCTCATGAGCATTCAACCTTCCTTCTCGAACATTCGATGTGCACAGCTAAGGCCAAACGGTGAGAAAACAATAGGATCAAATGTCAGTCTTATTAAAATAGAACCCAGCTATAGAGAATTTCAGGGAATTCCTTGGTGGGATCTCAGCATTGGTGTTAAGCCCTCTTCCTCCTATTAACATACATCTGGTTGGTATTACTCAGGGATTCAATTTTGGTGGAGCCCATCTGATCGGACCTTTGTATCCTAAGAACAAACACCAGTATCCAGCTCTTTGTGCTTTGGCTTCTCCTCTGTAATTCACAGCACCCCTCATCTGTCAATCCAATGAACTCTGGGGCCTTTATCCAGCATACTTCCAATTGCTCTTTCCTCCAATTTGTACATCTATTACCCCCCCATCTAGTTCCCCCTGCATCCTGTGTGCAACATTAGGTTGTTAGCTGAACAGTGTCTCCCCTCCTACCTAAAGTGTTTAGCATTGGTGACAGACGGGTAGTTGGGATTTTATGCACCATAATCAGAACAAGCACCAGTCAGCTGCTATAACATAAGCTGGCAGGTAGGATGGAGTGAGAGACAGTTAAAACAAACAACCCACAGTAAAGTCCATTATGAATCTTTTTTGTGTTAAAAGACAGCAAGTGATATTCAGTGTTCAGTCCCCACATCTTTTGTGGTTGTAGTGGGAACTTGAAGTTGGTGGGATTTAAAGTTCTCTAAGTCAACTGTAGCCTCTGCAATACTATTCCAGCTCAGTCAGAAAGAGTAGTTGTCCTCCAGAGGTGTGGCATATGACGTACCAATGTCCAGTTGATCCTCATTGTCAGGGGGGTCAGCAGGACTCAGGGTCTCACTGGTCAGCACTGGCTCTCTGAAAATCTCACTGGGAGATTCCTGCTCTGAGAAGGGCAGACTAGAGCTTGGCATTGTGCATCTTGATCTTCTCTGTCCCACTGCCTGCTCACTTCTAGGGATACAATCATGTCTTCTATGCCATTGTGGTGTGACAGACTGACAGGCTTCCTACTGTATGGATGTTGCTGCAGTTGGCTTTATCTTCTATCCTGGGCCCAATCTGTTCCCTCATGCCTATCCTTCTGAGTTACAGACTCCATTTGTTGCCAGCTGCAGGCTGATGCTGGGAGGCAGTGGCTTCCCAATGGACCAAAAGCTTTTTTTACGATCTGCCAGGTTCTTTGAAAAATCCTCAAAGATATGGACTTGAAGGCCATTCCAATTCAGCAGGCTTGTCTCTCTGACAAGTGTCAGGACTTGCTCTTTGACACTAAACTTTGGAAATAGACTAGAGTAGGGCAGGTGGTGCCTCTCTTCCTGGACAGCGTCCCAAGGATCTGTTGGCTCATTCTATGTCTAGGAAGTACTCCCAGTAGTATCAAACATTTTAGGTAGTGCAGCTTGAAGAAACCCACACACATCTCTGTCTTCAGTGCCTTCAGGTATGCCCATGATCCTGACATTGTTCCAATGACCATGACTCTAATGGTTAACCTTAGACCAGAGTTATTGAACCTGCTGCTAAAAGTACTGGGTGCAATCCTCTTGAATAGAAGCCTTCATTTCCATCCTGCTAGTAAACAGTTCCTCATCTACTACACTTTGCTCCATTGCTTCCACCCTACCCCTGAGGTCTTTAGCACTTTTGCGGATGTTGGGGATGTCCTGTATGAGGGTGTGAAGCATTTCCTTGATTTCTGCCATATCTGCACTGTTTTGTGGCAGTGCACCCCATTGCCCTTTCCCCATGTTATTCGGTCAGTTCTGAAAAGATGATTCAGATTACAATATGTCACAAACTCTGAGGTAACATTTCAAAATGCTGCCAAACTCTAGTAGTGGGAAATTAACTGTATATGTTCCTGTAGAGTTGGGATCCTGATTGTTCACTTCTCCAGACAGACTTAAACGGATGCTGGATCAGGGTTAAAGCACTCAAAACTTAAGTGGGCATCTTACTTGTGGCTTGTACACATGCCCCGATGAGAAACGTATTGATGCCATTCTCATCTGTGAAGGTGGAATCTGGCACCAGTATCAAATGATCATTTAAAGTGTTCATATTCTTGATCAAGTTCACTTCATTCGTGGCTTTACAAAGTGGAATTCATTTAAAAAAAACTGGCTGTAATGATAGTCAGCACATAAACTCAGGCTCTGCCTACAGAGTCCAGTATGTATAGAGGCTTCTGATTCATCTTTCACCACAGTCATAAATCATCATAAAGGACCTTGTACCTTGAAAGGGATAAATAATGTGGACAAGGAGTGTCTCTTTAAGCTGAGTGGCAACCATAACATGAAGGGGAACAGTCTTAAGCTGGAGGGTGGGAGGTTTAGGAGGGAGATCAGGAACAGCTTCTTCACAGAGAGGGTGGTGGACACTTAGAATGCGCTGTCAGAAGAGGTGATTTCATTGAAGACAGTGGTCAGCTTTAAGAGAGGCTGGGATAGGTATGGGGAAGGTAAAGATCACGGGTAGGGAGGATGGGAGGAGTTGGGAGGGGGGCAGGGAGAGTAGCTCAAGCTGTGGACCCTGCAATACAAGCAGATTAGATAAACCAAATGGCCTTCTTCTGCTGGCTTCTTCATATGTTCATATGTTCGTATGTTTATATGTAACATAGAAACAATTGTTGTCTCATGTTTTGTTTGGAGCTAGATAATCATGTTACAGCACCCAACTTGCACAACCACTATGTGTTCACCAGTATCTGTTTTTCTAATATTCTATGAGCTAGACTGCTATATGATGCTATAATCTTGAAGTCAAATGCAAGTTTCTATTACAGATCAATACAGTAATATGAAAACACTATTCACTCCCTCTCCTTACTGAGTCTAACAATTCACTCTGGTGCATGGTGCTGAAACATCACATTTAAATTCACGCGCTGTTGGTTGGAAAGTAGTGGTTACCTTGCAGTTAGTTTGCTGTTTGTTTAGTAATCTGATCATTAGCAGAGTGTGTCTATCCACTCATTGTCATTCAGATTGATGTCTATATTAGTGTTGCTGAGATAGTGTCTGCGGTATAGGATACCATTATGACCTGATTTTGGATGCCTTTAGATACTAATGGCATCTGACAATGGATCTGGCCTCCTCAGATTCCAAGTGGATCTGTTTGTGGGACAATGATCGGATCAGGGATCCGGTAGTCAGATCTCAACAATCCGAGGGTCAGATCCAATGATAAGAACCCAGATTGAGACTTCTGAGCCCATCTGGCCCAGGATCCAGTATTCAGTTGTGGCCAGATGGGGGTCGGATGACAGAGCTAGATAGCACAGCTATCTGTTGGAGGGTGTTTGGATCCATCAGACTGGTATCCCTGCACCTCTATTCCATATAATGTCTGATGCTTGGAATAAGAGTTAGGTATCATTATTAGTGTGAAGCATGAACATTACATTATTAGGTACATATGCACATCAGCTATGTCAATGTATTTTTTTAAATTTTTTTAAATATATGTAGTTTTGGTTTTATCTGTTTTTCAGCAGTGGAATGTCGCAATCAATTACTGCATATGTACCTGCATAACTTACCATTGATTTACTTTCTTGAATTAAAATATATATATATATATATATATATAGAAACAAACGATGGTGAAAAGCAAATAAATACAAAGATGGCAAAGAGTTAATAAAAAATTAACTTACAAATGACAATTGATGACAGAAAAATCTGTCAGAAATCATATATTGTACTACGACCAAATTTTATCTTTCCCACTGGGTAAACTGGAGCATGCATGCACGATCAACAACAGACTTGCACAGATGCCTGATGGGAGGCAAGCTACCGAAACAAACATGTGGACCAGGTAGTTTTCTGACACAAATTAATACATGTTTATTAGTAATAACTTTTTAAAAAGCATGATTTCAACAATATCATGACATGTACATTATTTGAAACTGGGAGACCAAATGAACGAAAGACCAAGCTTAAATAACATACTTTATTTTCAAATGCAGTTCATTGCACTGCTGCTTTAACACTGATTCTGACATTGGAGTGTGAGGATCTGGTGGGACATACGGCAGTTGCATAGCCTCTACCGCCCCCTCATCTAGGGTTGCTAGCCTTTGGAAGACAGAAATCTTGTTGTAGAGCAGAAAGCAGCTAACTAAAAGAAGCTACCATTTTCTTACTAATTTAACAGTTCTATCTCAACAGGAGTCAGTGTCTGTTGAGATTAAGCAGACAGATACTTTATTAGAAGTAGAAGGGGTCTTATTTAGGATTAAAAAAACAAAAGAAAGAAAGTGTGTGTTCTGTGCTGGAAGATCACTGTATCAACTTACTTTGCTAAATCGGTAGGAGAAGAGAGAGCTTAATTGGGGGTGTGGCTTAGACAAAATAAAAGTAAGTGACTCCAATTACAGCTTCCTGTTGCTAGCCTTTGGCAGACAGAAATCTTGCTTGTAGAGCAAAAAGCAGCTAACTAAAAGAAGCTACCATTTTCTTACTAATTTAACACTTCTTTCTCAGCAGGAGTCAGTATCTGTTGAGATTAAGCAGACAGACACTTTATTAGAAGTAGAAGGGGTCTTACAGTGCCTTCAGAAAGTATTCACCCCCCTTGGTATTTGTCACATTTTGTGATGTGCAAACTCAAATTAAAATACATTTATATGGGATTTTTTTGTCACGTATCTACACAAATTACTCTATAATATCAAAGTGGAATGAAACGTCTGGAATTTTTTGTACATGTAATTTAAAATAAAAACCTGAAATGTCTTGATGTGATAAGTATTCATCCCCTTTGCTATGACACTCCAAACTGAGCTAAGGTGCATCCAGTTTCCTTGTGAGATCACTCTAAAACTTGAATGAAGTCCACCTGTGGTCAGTTCAAATGGTTGACATGATTTCAGAGGAAATACACCTCTCTATATAAGGCCCCACTGTTGACAGTGCATGTCAGAGCAGAAACTCTACCATGAAGACTAAGGAGCTGTCCGTAGAACTCTGTGATAGAATGGTGAGGAGGCATAGATCTGGGAAGGGGTATAAAAACATTTCTAGGGTGTTGAAAGTTCCCAGGAGCACAGTCAAGTCCATCATTAGGAAATGGAAAGATTACAGAACCACCCAGACTCTTCCTAGAGAAGGCCGTCCTCCCAAACTGAGCAACCGGGCAAGAAGGACCGTGGTCAGGGAAGTGACCAAGAACCCAATGACCACCCTGACAGAACTACAGAGTTCCATGGCTGAAATGGGAGAACCTGTCCAGAGGACAACAATATCTGCAGCACTTCACAGATGTAGCCTCTATGGGAGAGTGGCTAGATGGAAGCCACTCCTGAGAAAAGGTCACATAATAGCATGCCTGGAGTTTGCAAGAAGGCACGTGGCAGACTCTGAGACCATGTGGCAAAAGATTCTCTGGTCTGATGAAGCAAAAATTGAACTCTTGGCCTGAATGCAAAGTGCTATGCCTGGCGCAAACCGAACACAGCTCATCACCCATGTAACACCATCCCTACCATAAAGCATGGTGGTGGCAGCATCATGTTATGGGGATGCTTATCAGTGTCAGGGTCTGGGGCACTTGTCAGGATAGAGGGAACAATGAATGGAGCCAAATACAGGCACATCCTTGAGGAGAACCTGCATCGGTCTGCAATAGACCTTGGACTGGGGCGAAGATTTATGTTCCAACAGGACAATGACCCCAAGGATACAGCCAAAGCAACACTGGAGTGGCTTCAGAACAAGAAGGTGAATGTCCTTCAGTGGCCCAGCCAAAGCCCAGACTTGAATCCCATTGAGAATCTGTGAAAAGACTTAAAGATTGCAGTTCACTGATGCTCCCCATCCAATTTGACAGAGCTTGAGCAAATCTGCAAGGAAGAATGGGCGAAAATCCCCAAATCCAGATGTGCAAAGCTGATACAGACATACCCAAGAAGACTCAAAGCTGTAATTGCTGCCAAAGGCTCTTCTACAAAGTATTGACTCAGGGGGGGTGAATACTTAAGTAAACAAGATATTTCAGTTTTTAATGTTTCATAAATTTTTGTTACACAATACAAATATTTTTGCCGCTTTAAATTGTTGAGTATGCTGTGTGAATCAAGGGGGAAAAAATCATTTCAATGCATTAAAAATTCTGGTAGTAACACAACAAAATGTGACAAAATCCAAGGGGGATGAATATTTTCTGAAGGCACTGTATTTAGGGTTAAAAAAAGAAAAGAAAGAAAGTCAGTGTGTGTTTTGTGTTGGGAAGGGTACTGTATCAACTTACTTTGCTAAATCAGTAGGAGGAGAGAGAGCTTAATTGGGGGTGTGGCTTAGACAATATAAAAGCAGGGCACTCCAACTACAACTTCCTGTTGCTAGCCTTTGTCAGACAGAAATCTTGCTTGTAGAGCAGAAAGCAGCTAACTAAAAGAAGCTACCATCTTCTTACTAATTTAACACTTCTACCTCAGCAAGAGTCAGTGTCTGTTGAGATTAAGCAGACAGATACTTTATTAGAAGTAGAAGGGGTCTTATTTAGGCTTAAAAAAGGAAAGAAAGAAAGTCAGTGTGTGTTTTGTGCTGGGAAGGGAACTGTATCAACTTACTTTGCTAAATCAGTAGGAGGAGAGAGAGCTTAATTGGGGATGTTGCTTAGACAATATAAAAGCAGGTGACTCCAATTACAACTTCCTGTTGCTAGCCTTTGTCAGACAGAAGTCTTGCTTGTAGAGTAGAAAGCAGCTAACTAAAAGAAGCTACCATTTTCTTACTAATTTAACAGTTCTATCTCAGCAGGAGTTAGTGTCTGTTGAGATTAAGCAGACAGATACTTTATTAGAAGTAGAAGGGGTCTAATTTAGGGTTAAAGAAAAGAAAGAAAGTCAATGTGTGTTCTGTGCTGGGAAGGGTACTGTATCAACTTACTTTGCTAAATCAGTGGGAGGAGAGAGAGCTTAATTGGGGGTGTGGCTTAGACAATATAAAAGCAATTGACTCCAATTACAACTTCCTGTAGCTAGCCTTTTCCTTACTAATTGCCCTCCATCCCACCCCTCAACCCACCCACCTAAGCCAGTTCTACTTTTATAGCCACTGGATTTGACTGACAACAGGAACTGCCTGTTTGGCAGTAGGAAGAGAAGGATCATAGAAAAATATTAGTTTTGTCAATCCTAAAGGAAAAATGTAGCTCACTCCCCCCCCCCAGCTGCTTGTGGTCTGACACTGAGCAAGGAAGAAGGAGGCTACTGAAGAATATAGGAAGTTGCTGTCCCAGAACAGGAAAGGTGAGAGTTGTAAGGAGAGGAGAGAGTAAGCATGCAGAGAAATAGGAGAGAGGACACAAAATAAGACATGATAGGAGTGGTGCAGTGCAATGACTGTGGGGTGGCAGTGTTCTGGGAGACATTCTGGAGGCTGCAATGTTGCCCTATTTGCAGGCACCTCTCTGGTCTGAGGGAGGAGGTTGCCCGTCTCCAGGCTGACCTGGCTAGGATTTGTGAAACCTCCTTTCCCACCCAGGGACAACCAGGGCCAATGCCACTACCTCAGAGGTTGCCAAGAAAGAGGAGAGGCTGGACCAGGGTGGGCTCAGGGAGGTAGAGGGTGGTGGAACAGAGTTGCATCCCTCCAGCTGTACCTGTCCACAATTCATGCACTCTTCTGGTGGATAGTGTTTCCTCTATGGAGGCACCTGCAGTGGAGACCAAGGAGGATGCTGGGAACCTTCACAAAGGAGACCCACAGGAGGGTGGCATGGGACCCCACAGGGGAAGAGCAACTCCTGGTGAGGGACTCAATCATTTGGGGTGGGGGAAGTGGGAGAAGGGGAGAGGTGAGTAATAGCCTGCCTGGCACCTGACTGGAGGGAGGAGGCGATCCTCAGGATCGTGGGAGCAGCTACTGAGGAGGAAGGCTGGATGTCATTGTCCACCCTAGGGACAAATGACCTGGCTACAAAGTGGATCAGAAGCAGTGCAAGAGAGTTTGTAGGAAGTGGGGAGGGGCCTTAGACAAGTAGCGTATACAGTAACCTTCTCGGAGGTGCTGCCTGTCTATGGCAAAGGTGATGCTAGGGTACTCCTCCCCAAGGAATTCAATGAATGGTTGAAAAACCAGTGTGGAGCTCAGGGTTTTGGCTTCATTGGGGACTGGGGAGCCACCTGGAGGGATGCAGACCTTTACTGGCGCGATGGTCTGCATTTGTCCAGGGGGGAACCAGGATCCTAGGCGAATGGTTTAAATGCTTCATTGGCAATCATTTAAACTAGCCAAGGGGAGACGCACTGAAAAGGAGCAGGGAAATCCCAGCCTCCCCCCACAAAACATGGCATTTAGTGAGGTAAACACCAAGATAGAGAAGTCATGAGGGAGCAGGACAGAGGTAAATGTAAAAAAAGGTAAGGGCAGTAAGGACAAAGATGGGACTAAAAGGGGTAAGGCCATCAAAAAGTAGAGGGTGATGCATACCAATGCCCGTAGTCTGTGTAACAAGCTCCCTGAACTAGTGGCCTTGATGGAAGAGGGTTGCCTGGATATCGTGGCAGTCACAGAAACATGGTACACAAAGAACCATGACTGGGATGTCAGCATACCAGGATACAAATTCTACAGGAGGGACAGGGAGGGTAAAAAAGGAGGAGGAGGAGTAGCTCTCTATGTAAAAGAAGTGATCAAAGCAACAGAATTAAAGAGTAAACAGGGAGCAGATGAGGCACTCTGGGTCACCCTGGAGACAGGAAATGGCACCACAATCCACATGGGGGTTGTATGCAGACCCCCATCTCAGGGGTAGAGAATGGACAAGGAAATGATAGAAGGCGTCCTTAGAATGGCCGAAAAAGGGGAGATATTGTTGATGGGGGACCTGAATATGCCAGATGTTAACTGGAGCACCTTTGCTGCAGGCACATCCAAGAGCAGGGTTATTCTCAATGCCCAACAAGGGGCATGCCTCAGACAGCTAGTATTGGAACCCACTCAGGAGGGAGAAATCTTAGACCTGGTACTCTCAAATGGGGACAGAGAAAGAATCTCAGATTTAGAAGTGGGTAACCAACTGGGAACAAGCGACGACCAAACAGTGTGGTTCACGATAAACACAGCCATACAATCAAGCCATACATAAGCAAGAGTATTGGACTTTAGGAGGAATGACTTTGGGAAAATGAGAGAGTGCCTCAGAAAAGCACTAGCAAACAGGCAAGAAGGAGAGGTGGAGGAACAATGGGGAGTAATCAAAACAGCCATCACAAAGGCAACAAGCCTTTGTGTGAAGTGAATCAATAAAACAAAATGAAGGAAAAAAACATTATGGTTCTCAAAAGAGGTGGCAGGGAAGGTTAAGGAGAAAAGGATAGCATACAGGAAATATAAGGAAACACAGAAAGAGTAGGACAGAGAGCTTTATCAGTTAAGTTTCAGGGGTTTCTAAGGTTTCAGGAGGAGCAGAGGGAGGATGGAAGTATAAGGAATCTGGGTGGGGTTCGACAAAGAGGATCAGGGATAAGGGGTGGGGGTTGGTGTTAGTAAATGCCAGGAGCTTGGAAACAAGTTGCCAGAGTTCCAGGCCATGCTGTTAGGGGGTGGATGTGGCGGGTGGTCACGAAACATGGGCCAACAAAAACCATGACTGGGACCTAAGCGTGCGGTACACTATGTTAGGAAGGATAGAAAGGAAGGCAGAGGGTGGAGTGGCTATGTACATTAGAGATGACATAGAAATTGCTAGGGTAGAAGAGGCAGAGGAAGCGTGGAGGCCTTATGGGTCTGCCGATCCCCAGCAGGAGATAAGGTCAAGCACAGATTGTATATAAATCTGGGATGAGTGATGTTCTAGAGGATGGTTTGCTGGACAACATCATTGCCCAGTGTGGACCAAAGGGGAAGGAGTGGTGTTGATGGGGACCTTAATATGCCAGGTACAGACTGGGGAACCATGTCCTCTAAGGTGGCAAGGAGCAGAGGCTGCTGGATGGCTTCCAGGATGTGTTCTTAACACAGCATGTGATGGAGCCCACAAGGGAGGGCGCATGTCCTGGATGTGGTTCTGGCAGATGGGGATCTGGTAGGGACATGGTTATACAAGACCCCATGACTGGGAGCGACCACAATACTGTCTGGTTTCAAATAAGCATGGGGGGGGGGTGAGATCTAGGACACTGGCAGTGGACTTCAGGGGCAGACTTTATGAGCATGGGAAATATTCTCAAGGATCACTTGAAGGGGATTACCTCAATGACAAGTGTGGAAAGGAGATGGGAGGTCATAAAACAGGGACTTCATGAGGCAATCAGGATCTAGCTAAGTTGAAATGTAAGGAGCAAGGTCACATAAACCATGCTGGTGGTCCAGTGAGGTACAGGTAGCAGTCAGAGAAAAGAAGGCAGCCTACAAAAATATAAAACAACAAGAGGGGATAGGATAAGGAAATGTACCAGCTTGCATCTAGAAAAGTCACCCGTATGGTGAGGGGAGCAAAGTCCAGTAAAGAGCAGCGGCTGGCACAGGCGATACATGGAGGAAAGGGGTTCTTCCGGTACATTGGGGAGCAGAGAAAAACTAAGGGCCATCTCAGCAGATTGAGATCAGAAGAAGGGTGGGTGGAAGAGGCGAGAGACCAGGCAGAGGTATTTAACGAGTACTTTGCCTCTGTGTTCACTAGGAAGGAGGATGGAATCTCTACAAAGCAAGGCACGAAGGGGGATAGAAACATCAGTAAGTGGGATCAGGGGAGCAACAGAAATGGAGCAAGAGGGAGGGAGAGGTACCCCAGGGGTGTCACATCTGGGTAAGGATAAAAAGGCCAGTAAGGTGGAGGGGACAGATGATGCCATCTCTGCCAAAAGGGTTTGGTTAGTCCTCAAGGCCCTAAAGAAAGACAAATCTCCTGGGCCGGATGGCATTCATCCGAGAGTACTATGGGAATTGGCGGACATACTGGCTGCACCCCTGGCGGAGCTTTTCAGCAGGTCACTTGAGACAGGGAGGGTACCTAGGGATTGGCGAGAGGCACATGTGGTACCAATCCATAAAGGGGGGTCGAGGGAAGTACCAGGTAACTATAGACCCATCAGTTTGACCTTCGGTGGTGGGAAAATTAATGGAGAGTATACTAAAGGAACGATTGGGGGTGCACTTGGAGGAGGTGGGAGGTCTGGATAGTTGGCAACATGGGTTTGTGCCAGGTAGATCATGTCAAACCAACCTTGTGGAGTTCTATGAATGGGTAACATCAGAACTGGACAGGGGTAAGCCTGTGGAAGTATTATTCTTGGACTTCAGCAAGGCGTTTGATTCTGTCCCCCACAATGGTCTGGTGGAGAAACTGATGGGGTTAGAAGTAGGCCCTTTGATCATCAGATGGATTGAAAACTGGCTAGCTGGATGCACTCAGAGAGTAGTGGTCTGTGGGGAGCTCTCGAACCCTAGACAGGTTGGTAGTGGGGTACCGCAGGGCTCGGTCCTGGGTCCGATCCTGTTTAATGCATACATATCGGACATCAGGGAGGGTATGGGGTGTGAAATGAGTCTCTTTGCGGATGACTCCAAGATGGGAGCAGTAGTTGAGGAGAAGAGGGAGGTTTGCCCTGCAAGGACCTGGACACCCTGGAAAGCTGGGCTCACACATGGAAATTAATTTCAATATCACCAAGTGCAAGGTGTTGCATCTTGGTGGGAAACCCTAAACACAGGTACACCCTGGGAGGGAGGCTGGAGGCCTCAATAGGGGAAAAAGACCTAGGGTCATGGTGGATGCATGTATGAATAACTCTGAGCAGTGCAGGAGAGCGTGAGCAAGGCAAACAGGATGTTGGGATGCATCGTGAAGGGGATCACCTCTAGGAGCAAGGAAGTGATTCTGCCGCTGTACAATGGACTGGTTAGACCACACCTTGAGTACTGTGTACAGTACTGGAGACCACACTTGAAGAGGGACATACAGCTCCTGGAGAGGGTACAGAGGAGGGCAACAAAGATGATACGAGGGCTAGGGGATTTGACATATGAGGACAGACTTAAGGAGCTCTGCCTGTTTTCATTGGAGGAGAGGAGAGACAGAGGGGACATGATTAAGGTCTTCAAGTACCTCAAGGGGATAAATAGGGTAAACATGGAGGGGATCTTTAGACTAAAGCAGGGAGGTATCACCAGGGGGCATGGTTTGAAGTTGGAAGGTGGAAGGGTGAGGGGGGGAAAAGGAGGAGGTTTTTCACTGAGAGGGTGGTGGACCCTTGGAATGCACTGCCTGGTGAGCTGGTTCAGAGATCCAGAGTGGAGGGCTTCAAGAGAGGGTGGGACAGACACAGAAAGTGGATGTATCAGATGATGGCCTGTCCCAGGGGGGTGGGGATGGATGATACGGGTTTCTGGAGCACAAGGGATGGGAGGGTCTCGGCACCCAACTAAGGATCTAAGGTTCGAGCAGACTCGATAGACCGTAAGGCCTAATCTGCTGGCAAATAGTATGTTAGTATGTTAGTTAAAGCAAAAAGAGGCAGGGAAGGCAGTCAGAATAGCAAAGACCCAAACCAAGGAAAGGATAGCCAACTCTGTTAAGAAGGGGAATAAGACCTTTTATAGGTACATTAGGGATCGAAAAAAGATGAAAGGAGGGATACTGAGGCGTAATAAAGGGGCGGGAAAGTGGGCATAGGGTGACAGTGAAAAAGCAGGGATACTGAACAAATATTTCTGCTCAGTATTCACAAAGCAAGAGGAAGGGGAGGTACCTAAGCCAAACAAGAGAAACACTCTGAAGACGGGGGTCGATACCAGTCCATTTACAGAAGAAAGGATTCTGAAAGAACTAATAAAATTGAAGGTGGACAAAGGAATGGGGCCTGACGGGATTCACCCAAGAATTCTAAAAGAACTAAGGGTAGAACTAGTAACACCGCTGACTACTCTCTTTAACAACTCATGGGAGAATGGGGGTGGTACCTGAGGACTGGAGGAGGGCAGATGGGATTCCTCTTCACAAAAGTGGGAGCAGGACAGAGGCAGGAAACTACAGACCAGTTAGTTTGACCTCAGTGGTAGGGAAAATGATGGAATCACTTCTGAAGAAAAGAATTGTTGAGTACCTAGAGGCCAGTGGGGCACAGGACCAAGGCAGCATGGATTCACTATAGGAAGGTCATGACAAACAAATCTAATAGATTTCTTTGACTGGGTGACCAAAAGTAGTAGACTAGGGAAGGGCTGTGGACATGGCCTACCTAGACTTTAGCAAGACATTTGACACAGTCCCAAACAAAAGATTAATAATCAAATTAACCAGCCTGGGAGTGGTTCCCAGGGTGGTAGCCTGGGTAAAACATTGGCTGGACAACAGGATGCAAAGGGTAGTAGTAAACAGAGTCCACAGTGAAGAAAGGAGGGTTACTAGCGGGGTACCACAGGGTTCAGTACTGGGACCGATCCTTTTTAATGTCTTTATAAGTGACATTGCAGAGGAACTGGAAGGAAAAGTATGTCTCTTTGCAAATGACACAAAAATCTCCAACCAGGTTGATACACAAGATGGAGTGGAAAGGATG
The DNA here is from genome assembly GCA_016271365.2 of Neoceratodus forsteri. Taxonomy (NCBI): domain Eukaryota; kingdom Metazoa; phylum Chordata; order Ceratodontiformes; family Ceratodontidae; genus Neoceratodus; species Neoceratodus forsteri. Next base: position 920,369,730 of record CM057450.1, on the reverse strand, counting down.
AGAAGGGACTTGGCAAGGCTGGAGGAATGGTCAAATGTATAGCAGCTCAGATTCAATGCAAAGAAGTGCAAGGTAATGCACCTGGGAAACAAAAACGCAGGGGAAGAGTACACAATGAGGGGTGAGATTCTGACAACAGTAAAAATGGAAAGGGACCTGGGGTAATTATATCAGATGACCTAAAGGTGGACAAGCAATGTGAGAAGGCAGTAAGGAAGGCTGGGGGATACTAGGATGCATAGAGAGAGGCATCAATAGTAGAAAACAGGAAACTGTTATCCCTCTGTACAGACAGTTGGTGAGACCCCATCTGGAGTACTGTGTGCAGTTCTGGAGACCCCATCTCCGCAAAGACATAGACAGAGTGGAGCCTGTCCAGAGGAGGGCAACCAAAATGGTGCAGGGTCTGCACCAGAAGACATACAAAGAAAGACTAAAGGAGCTTAATATGTATACCCTCGAGGAAAGAAGGGAGAGAGGGGACATGATATAAACTTTCATGTACCTCAAGTGAATCAACAAAGTCCAAGAGGGTAGTATCTTTCAGAAAAAGAGATGTGCAAAAACAAGGAGGCACAATTTAAAGATATAGGGGGAACGGCTCAGAGGTAATGTGAGGAAGTATTTTTTCATGGAGAGGGTTGTGGATGCATGGAACAGCCTCCCTGAGGAAGTCGTGGAGTCAAGAACAGTGGGGGAATTCAAGAATGCATGGGACAGACATAAGGCAGTCCTAGTGAGGGGTAGGAGGAAGTAAGCTGTTGGTTAACTAGGATCTGCAGCTTGTCTGTTAGGTAGGAAAATGGGCAGACTAGATGGGCCAAGTAGTCCTTATCTGCCATCAAATTCTATGTTTCTATCTGTGATCTGGCAGTTCAGTAGATTTCCCAGTTAGCATGCACTGTAAGAGAGGCGTGCATCCCTTGCCCCCTGGTCTGGCCAGTATGTGCTAAACCCATCACAGAAGTGTATCTTTTCTGTCAGCATGATGTTTTGTTCAAGTGTTGCAAGGTCTGAGTACTGGCTGTGCTCTCTAGTGCTGATAGGATGCATAGTTCGTAGGACAGAGTACAAATGTGCATTGTTTACTATCCCATATTTTCTGTCTGTTCTCATAGGATGTGGACCCTCTCCCTTCCTTCACATATACAGTGCACTGATTCCCTCTGACCTGCTAGTCATTGAGGAGCACTCTATCTAGACAAGGGTTATTTGCTATTGTCAGCAGTAACATTTCAGTTGCATCCCCTCCCCTGGCCTTGCACGGTGTGTTCTGGGATGTCTATGTATCCAAACCTGCAGGGTAGGATGCTGCACTCCCATGTAGCCTACCTTCCTTTGTATTGCCAGATACTGTATACCTGCAGTGGTTATGCAGCTCCTGTGTCTCAGGGTCAAGCCACTGTGCTGCCATGGACTCGTATCCAGTCCTTTATATAGTGTGTCTGCTGCACAGTATGGGCATCAGAGAAATTAATGTTCCCCTCTTAGTGTGTCTCGGTATGCCTAGCCATGCCAGCCCTGGTGGGGTTTGTTTGTCCACATGAGCCTGGAACAGGCACCATCTCAGAGTCCAGACATGCAGTGGTAGGGAATGCAGATATTACAAATCTCTCTCATCTGGCTGATTAATGTCTGGAACTAGGCCCTCCAGTAAGGACATTAGTTCTGCAAAAATAGTCAAAAATGGCAAGGCAAGGTAATTTTTATTTTAAATGATGCCCAATCCCAGAGGTTCTGGGCGCTGTACAAAGTAAATAGACAAATAAAATACACACCAAATCAGAATAAATAACAATAAACATCAAGCAATAAATTATGCATTAAAAGTAAGATTTCATAAGAAATTTAAAAACACAGGTGGCAGGGAACTGAGATCTGAATATCAGAGACCATTACGTATGGATCTCAGACAACTAGGTCGGGGAAAGCCTGGGAGAACAGAAGGGCCTTAAGGCAGGCCTTGAGTACCTCCAAAGATGGGGCCTCCCTAACCCTGAGGGGTAGTGAATTCCACAGGATGGGGCTGGCAACACTAAAAGCCCTGTCGCCGGCCACGTTTAACCTCATCCTGGGAATCACCAGGAGGCCCCTACTGGAGGAGTGGAGGGGACAGACCGAGACAGCAGATGCAAGAAGTTCCATCAGACAACCAGGGCCCTGGCCATGTAGGGCCTTATAGATAAGAAGAACCACCTTAAAGAGGATCCTCTGCCTGACCGGCAGCCAGTGCGGCTCACACAGCACCAGTGTAATATGGCAATATTTAGGGTGCCCCATAAGTAACCTGGCAGCTGCGTTCTGCACCAGCTGCAGTTTGTGGAGAAATCCTCCCATGACCCCGAGGTACAGCACGTTACAGTAGTCAAGCCTTGATGTCACCAAGGCATGTATCAAAGTGGGGAGGTCTAGAGATGGCATAAGGGGCTTTATCCTAGTGACATTCCTGAGATGGAAAAAACAGAAGTGGACAGTGGAAGATACTTGTGCCTCCATCGTCAAACCCCTGTTCAGGATGACACCAAGATTCCACACCTCAGAGGAGGCCTTCAATGGGCAGATCCCAGAACAAGTCTGGTCTCTGCACCAGAGCCCCCCCCCCACACACACACACACTCTGGTCAACTCTACCACCAATACCTCTGTCTTATCGGGATTCAGCTGCAACCAGCTGGAGGCCATCCAGTCATTGATTTTGGTAAGGCAGCTGTTTAGCACGTCTACTGTGTTGGATGTTCCTGGGGCAAAGGACAAGTATAGCTGGGTATCATCAGCATAGCAATGAATCCCCAGACCATACTTCCTAATGATCCTCCCCGCCCTGGGGCAGCATGTACACTGTGAACAAAATCATACTCTAACAGTGGAATGGGACATTATAGGCTACATTCCATGATGTTCTTCCCACTTACTGGTTGAACACTACTGGAGGCTGAGTAACACATCATTGTCAATGCACCCTCCCACTGAGTGCATTGTACATATGTGTGAGAGCCTCACTGAGAGGGCCTGTCAGTGCTGTATCACACACAATGGTATACCCATTGTGCCCTTCTACAGCCCCTTTACCTGGGTTATGGTACTGCACCTCTTCTATCTCTAGCAATGCAACCTTCATCTCCACCTGTACTTCATAGTACTTAAGAGTGGAAGCATATGGAGATGTCCCATTGACTTCTCCCCTATACCATGACATTCACATGCATACAGCTGGCCATAATCATGTACACAGACAGCCCTCATATCTGGAAGCAAGAGGTCACTGGCTTTGGCTTGGTGCTTATAAGTCCATTTCTGAATATCAAGTACAAGACCTGGCAATCAGCTCATAGATCTCAAAGAACCATTACACTTTAGTTTGTTCTGCCAAACTGTGTACCATTCGGTTAAAAGTTCAAAGACGGAACAGCATACCACAGGTTGCACTCATGCTAGGTCTCAAGAGGGAGAACCCACTAACACCAACATTATACACCCACATCACAGGTGCTTTGCCAAGGTCCCTTGAGAAAGCACCTGTAACATAGGTGTAAAACACTGGTGTTAGTGTGTTCTCCCTCTCGAGACCTAGCGAGAGTGCATCGTTTGGTGTGCTGTTCGCTGCTTTAATGTTTTAACTGAATAAATACACAGTTCATCAGAATGAACTAAGATGTAGTGGTTTGTTAATATCAGTGAGCCGAGTGCTGAGTATTGAACTTGATAGTCTTCATATCTGTAGACTCCTGGACCATAGTCCCATACGGTAACCTGGCAGTGGGTATTTACCTGCAGCACCTTCTTCCCCTGGCCAGTTATGGTGGCACCATGCTGACACTGTTCTGTGCTTGTTGACAAATTCATTTTGCACTGATGTGTAACACCAAATGAAGTCTCTGACTGCTCCATAAAGTAAGGCATGCCAGACCTCTCTGGCTGCTGTTGGTTGCCTCAGACATTCTAGGGTGTCCTCACTATATGACTGGTGCACTAGCTCTGTAAGCTGTTTCCCATTCATGATGCTGGAGCCAGCTGTTCCTCAGTGTAGCCAGTATATAGGCCATAATTATACCACATATATGAACTGTTTCAGTGTCCCCTAATGTTGTTCCGTTCAGGGGCAATACACAGCGTCAAGTAGTCTTACAGTACATCCCTACCATTAGATGTGATTGAAAACACCATGTACAGTGCAGCCCGCCATGCTGCAATGTACTACTGAGGTATTAGTACATATTGGTGCCCCCCTTTTATCATGCATGTGCCAATTCTGTCATCCTGTCATATTGGTGTATTCCATGCTGTATGTTTTGTAGTTCACCATTTATTTACAGGCATCCCATATCTACCTGACTCTTTTATCTGCAGTGACAGTGAGGCATCTATAGGGGCATTGTTTTCCTGGTCTTGCATTGCATGTACAAGTACTCAGGGCACTTTGACAGTCCATATGATATATTGTCCTCTACAGAGAAACACAGTTACTTTTCCCTTGTGTTAGAGGGGCACTGGAACATGACTCAAGGTGCCCTGATTGGTTTAGTATATTCTGTATTGATCCACCTACATGTTCATACTACCTGTAATGAGGGATAACTGTGTGTGTTGCTGTGCTTGGCCATGCACTCATGTGTTGTAGGACTCAGGGCAGGATGACTTTGCCCAACCTTGTAGAGTGTATTACCTGACAGCAGTCACACCCTGCACTGTGTTATGCCACTCATTCAGTTGGTGGCACATTACTGTATAAGGGACACACATATGGACAGGGTGCAAGTGTGCAGTCATTGGTGGCTACAGCATAGTCATGTACTTCTGTGTTTACCATGTACAGTTCCTATCCAGTACTGTTACTGCTGTATGTTCTGTAGCCTTTCATTCATCAGATGACATAATTGGTGTAGATATATCTTAGTCACTGGGATTTAGCAAGAAACTTGTATAGCTACCATTGCACTGTAGTTACTGACTCCTATCACTACTGATATCCACCATTTGCACTTTCACAGCATCAGTTGTCTTTATCATTTACATGCACATCCTGGTTATGGTGTAGTAGTATTGGGTTGGTGTTGCCACATACTGCCTGTATCTCATGGTATACAGCAAGTGCACACCGCAGTGCAACATCTGTGCATGGTATGTGTGTGTGGGGGGAGGGAGGGTTGGTACTGTGGAATTATTAGACAATCCCTGCCCTTTGTATCCATGACAATCAGACATGAAAAATCAAGATGGCTGCCACACTGGGCAGGCTGTCTGCAGGAGCTCTGGGCTCCTGCTTTTTCTGAGTTCGTTTTTTACCTATGAAAAGGCTGTCTGAGCAAGCATAGCTGCAGTGCTTGCTGTATTTGCTGTTATTAGTTACTATTAGCATTCTTTCTACAATCCTATGAAATTGTACCATAGTGTAGTAGTTGGTCAGTAATTAGTGGTAGTTAGGGATGCGAAGTGAGGTTGTAACAGGAGCTTAGTTGTTTTTATGTTGGCTCGCGCATGCACAGCCAATGTATTGTGGTAGTAGCAGATTTGAAGGCGCAGTCACTGTTGAGCAAATGCATGGCATGCATCAGTAGGTGCGTCCCTCATTCTCCAATCAGTCAGCAGCAGGCGCTGACATCACACATCCCTAATGTAGCCACCAGATCCAAAGAAAGGTCCACTGCAGGAGGCGGCTCTCTTGCATGAGACCTAACCGCGCTCGTGGCGTGCGAGGCAACATGGCGGCAGTGACTGCTACGCCTCCTGTCACATGCAGACGGAGCCCACTCTTCTGTATAATGACCCTCCCATTTAAAATGTATGCCAAGGGGGAATGGCGCCCTCCCAACAGTTTTTCTTTGCCTACAGAGGCCCCAATCCTGTCGGTGTTTATCCCGTCACCATTTATTTTGCCGATGGGGGCCCACTCCCCATTGGCATAATGTCTCTCACCCCCACACACTTTTTTGTGCAGTGCCCAATCCTCACTTGGCTTGTGTCTCCCTGCCTTCCAGTATGTGCCAATGGGGTGCTAATCCCCCATCAGCTACAGCGTTCCCCCAAAAAGAACACTTAGGTGGCATGCTGGAAGCCCATCCCAGCATGCCAAATCCCCTGCAAAAAAAAAAAAGTCCTCTGATGTTTTATTTTTTAAACCTGTAAAAAGAAAACGGTCCGCACAGTCTCCTCCCCTTCCCACAACCCGCACCCATCCTCTGCGTACCCTGCCTCCCCACACCCCCGTTACCCCATACTTACCTCGTGATGATCTTTGGTGGACAGGGAACACGTCTGCACTCTTCAAAGCTGACCGCAAACTGAAGAAATGCCAGTAAGCTGTATAATGGCATAAATAAGGTTTGTTCAGCTTTGGTGCATATCTCAGCCATTTTTGGGAATTTTGGCACCAAATTTTCAACATGGGGTTATTGGGACCCCTCCTCATGAATTCAGGCACTGTCATGGCATTATTCAGTCCCGGAAGGTGATTTCGCCGTCACTGTGCAGAATCACCTTTCAGGACCAATTAATGAAACAACAGTGCCACTGTTCATGAGGGGGGCTCTCAAAAAGCATAAGTTGCAAATTTGGTGGGAAAAATCCAAAAAATGGCTGTTTTACGAGTGTGCATTGTGCAGTTTCCATGCACACTTGTAACTTCGTGAATTTGTAATATTTTCACTCCAGATTTTCAAAATTGGCATTTTTCCACACCTCCTTATGAACAGTACAGCTGTCATTTTACATATCCTGGCTGAAATGTGTTTTCACATGTCTGTCGCAGAATAGCGAGGTTGCTGTGCGAAATCGGTTTTCGGGACAGTTTGAGGAAATGACAGTGACACTGTTTGTGAGCAGAAGTCCTAAAATGCCTATGTTGAAAATTTGGTGATGAAATTCCATAAAATGATTGTGTTACAAGTGTGCATTGCGCAGTTTCCACGCACCCTTGTAACTTTGCAAATTTGCAATATTTTCATGCCAGATTTTCAACACTGGCATTTTTCACACCTCCTTATGAACAGTACAGCTGTCATTTTTCACATCCTGCCCTAAATGTGTTTCCGCACCTGTGGCACTCAATGACATGGTCACTGTGCAAAATCAACATTTCGGACAAATTAACAAAATCACAGTGCCACTGTTCATGAGGGGAGGTCCCAAAATGCCTATGTTAAACATGTGGTTAAAAAATTCCCCAAATAATTGGGTTACAGACATGTGTTGCAGTTTCTATGCATGCTCGTAACTTCACCAATTTTTCATATTTTCACTACAGATTTTCAATGTTGCCATTTTTTGACATCTCCTCATGAACAATACAGTTGTCATTTTCCACATACTGCCCAAAATGTGTTTTCATCCCTGTGTTGCCAAAAGGCATAGCCGCTGTGCAAAACCACCTTTCAGCAAACAAACTGATAGTGCCGCTTTTCATGAGGTGGGCTCACAAATAGCCCATGTTGAAAATTTGGAGTGAAAATACCAACAAACTCCTACAGTGTTAGGGTTTCCAACTGTAGCACCCCACTCTGTAGAGACTGACAGGTGTCAGGGGTGTGACTTGGGATCATTGGCTGTAATGCTCACGCCATTCCACCCCCACCCCCACCCTGCAGCCAGTGACAGGCATCATGGTGTGTCTTGCACTGTTTGGCCACAAAATTCACTCCATTCTCCTATACTGCACCCACCTCAGCGTATTTCCTTATGGAATGGGATGAGTATAACATCAAAGACCCCAAAGCACACTCTCGACACTTGTCAGTGTCTACAGGGTAAGGTGAGGTACAATGGCATGCGCGTTATAGCTGACGACCCAAAGGCACACCCCAATGCCTGTCGGTCTCTACAGGGTTGGGGTGGGGTTGGCGTCACTTCAGTACTTCACTGCCATTCCTAGTATGCATCTCTAACTCCGGCACTACCAATGCCAATGCCAGCAAGACAACACTCAGCATTGACAAATGCTTGTTATTTTTAGTATAATAGTGCCGTGGTGTAAACTGTCAATTTTCACCTGTGTATCTATTGGACCTGACATGCCTCTCTTTGTGGCACCTGTCACATTGGGCTGGAAACAAGCACAGGGGAGCAGCTGGCCTCTGGAGCCCTGTGAGCTACTCAGTTGGGCCTAGTTCTTTGATTTGGTGGAGATGTGAGTGGCAGGCCTGTGACATCTGCTGTTTTGTCCAACGCCAGACATGTTCATAGAAGAGTTGATTTTGTGGAGTCGCCAGTAATATTCCATGTTTGAAGTGGAGTCTCTGCTATGGCAGTCTGCTGAGGATCAACATAAGGTTCTCCATAGCTAGAGAGTGTGAGATTGTTATGTGCTTTAGACCTAGCCAAGGGAACTTACTGGGCAGCAGGTCTGTGACTGTAAGCAGGCTAGGGTTTGGTCTGCTGCTGGTAATCATCCATCTGCCATTTGCTTGGGTTGGATAACTTTGTCTTTTCCCTGCCAAGACTGTGGAAGACTCATCTGAGTATTTGCAGGATTCTGGATCGAGTGGGACAGCTGGCAGTGAGAGAGTCTACTGACTCAAATCCTTTGTTTTCTGGTACAAATTTCTGTATGTGGCAGTGGTGAGAATTCTGCCCGTACAACTTCATCAATTATGTACTGGGCTCAGTTCTGATGAGAGCAGAACATGGTGTTGTTGAGGTAATTCCTTTCTCTGTACAATTGAACTGTATTAAACTCTTTTGGACTTTAGTAAATTACATTTCTGTATTTAGCAAGCTGTATTTTGTGTTTGCTTGCTTGGACACTGTAGCACTATTTTATTAGCTATTGTTTTTAAGAAATGTTATGTTTGGGTGGTTGTTTACTGTATTAGAGGTGTGTGAGTACTGGTGTGAGTGTATAGTGTTAGTAGTGTGTATGATGTACTATCTGAGATTTGAACGTGTATTGTGTATGATTAAAACTCGGTATTAGAGGGTGGTATGGGAGGGTAATTATTTTATTTGAAGGGTGGTAGTGGGTGGGCTGTCTGTGAAGTGTTTAGGGAATTTGGTTTTAAGCTCGGCAACTGTTGGCATGTGTGTCGGGTATGGTCTTGGATCCCCTAGGTTTAAGTTACTCTTCAGCTCAGCTGCATGATCTGCACCTCTTTCAGGACTCCCCACTGCCTAGAGTTGCATATCATCAGTGCAGGGAAGTGGGGATTGAGAGGAGGCAATGGGTTGGCAGTTAGGTGTGGGGGGGGGCATACTAATGAGGGGGCCATTATTAGGATAAAGACCAGGAGACACCCTGGGGTGAAGTGGGACCTAGACAGAGGCAAGATGTGTTTGGTTCCCATACCCAGGGATCCCACCAGATCGAGTGGGCAGGTAGCCATTGGGCCGGCTGCCTCACTCTGTCCCTCTCCAGGCAGTGCTTTGCAATGTGAGATGGGTGAGGAACAAGACTGCCATTATGGAAGATTTAATTTCAGGTTCCTTTGTAAATCTGGCTTGCATCAGGGAGACCTAGCTGAGTGATGATGTGCCAGTCCAGTTATGGAAGCAGCAGTCCCAGCTAGATTATCTGTGGTACACAACCCATAGAAGGATGGGGTGGGGGTGGGGTGGCTATCTGTTTTACTGTAGATCCAAGTTAAACTTCACTGTGAACCCAGTGGGGGACACCTCATCATTTGAATTTGTTTCTGTGCATGGGGGTCCAGGTACAAGTTGCAGGATCCTCCTGGTATACAGGCCTCCAGAACACGGGTGGGGGGGGAATTTTCTATAGAAAATTGAGGACTTCATCACTGATAGGGTATTGGAGTCATCCAGATGGATTGTTCTGGGCCATTTCAACATCTGGGTTAACAAAGAAGCCTCCGCTTTGGAAGGGATTTTCTCCAGTTGATGGAATCACTGGGCCTCACCAAGCTGTTACCTCTGTGACTCACCAACACAGACACACCTTGGACTTGGTTTTCTCCCTGGGGCTCAAGGTAAGTAACTTTAAGATTAATCCAGTCAGTTGGTCAGATCATTGCACTGTGAAGTTCTTCTTCAGAACCCCCCACCCTCATTGCTCTCCCCTTTTGGAGATGGTTCAGTACTGCCCTTTATGAGGGCTTAGGCCAGAAGGACTGCTGCCCATACTGGACATCTCAGAAATGGTGTCAGCATGTGAGATGGGATTGGAGAATGTGGTATTGACCTATAATATGGTTATTACCAGGGTGTTTGACTCCATAGCACCTATCCGTCTACAACCTCAGGTATCATGCTTAGGTTCCCCATGGTTTGATGGGAAACTTAGGGAACTGAAAACCAGGGGTCAGAGGTTAGACAAGGCAAGGCAATTTTATTTATAGGGCACCCATTTCCTGAGGCTCAGGGCACCTAACAAACATAAATATGTAAAAACAAGTGTTAAAATACAATAGCAATTAATACGAAAAAATGGAAGAAGGCTGGGGTCCAGGAGGACAAACTGACTTTGTTGATTCATTCTGAAGAATATCAAAGGACAGTCTCCCTTAGGAATGCAACATTTCTGTTCAGGGAGAATGCAGTTGTGAAGAATCAACCAGATCAGCTTTTCCGTACTGTTGACAGCTTATTAAATCCAACCTGTCGTCGATGTATTTCAGCAGCTAAATGTGAAAAGTTTGCTTGATTCTTCTCGGATGGACTGTCCTCTATTCAGGCTGGGATCTCTCCAAGCAGGCTATTGCAACCCTGCGGAGATGACCCTGTACCTTGTGAGTGTACTCTGCTGTCTTGAGCAGAGTTTCAGCTGATTAAAATAGAGGAGGTCTGTGAGGTGATCTCGGAGCTGCGGCCCACATTTTCTAAACTAGACCCAGGCCCTATGCATCTTCTAGTGAGTTGTGTGGGGGGTTTGGAGTCAGTGTTTGCTGAAATATTTCAGTGCTTCCTTTTGGAGGGGGTCTTCTTGGTGGTATTGAAAAATGTACTGGTTTGGCCCCTTCTGAAGAAACCATCTTTGGACCCAGATATTCTAGAAAACTACCATCCTATCTCTAAACTTACCTTTTTTAGGTAAGGTTATAGAAAGTTGTGGTGCTACAGCTTGAGACACACCTTGTAGCTCATGACATCTATGAGCCCCTCCAGTCTTGTTTTAGATCCAGGCATAGCAATGAAACGGCATTGGTCAGGGTGCATAATGACTTCTTCAGGGTAAGAGATATGGGTGAATGATCAGTTCTCATTATCCTCAATCTCTCTTTAGGATTTGACACTGTGGACCATGGGCTACTGTTGGATCAGCTGAGGGAGTACAGAAAGCTCACTGGCACTGTCATCTGCTGGTTTCAGTCCTACTTCAAGGATAAGACATAGAAGCGGTAATAAGAACTCTCTGATTTATACTGGGTATTTATTCTTAGGTTTCATAATTGGTTATGAATTCAGTAGATAAGAATGCCTTTTAATGAATTCACCACCCATACATCATGGGTGGAAATCAAAAACTTGTTTTCTATTATGTTGATCTAACCTATGTTTAAATATAGTTATATTCGGGCTTTCCACAGTCTCTTGTGGTAGGGCATTCCAAAGGTTGACTATTCTTTGGGTAAAGAATCTGATTTTTTTTTTGTAGCACATCTTTCAGCTTTAAGTTTTAGTGTATGTGTTCTTGTTTGTATCTGCATGTCGTGTAATACCAATCCAATGGTTTCTTTCAGTATTAGATCGTGGATAGCTTTGTAGGCCAAGCAAAGTTCCCCTCTTAGTTACCTATATTTCATCGAGTACATCCCGAGGTGATTTAGTCTTTGATTATAACTCAAATTCTTAATGTTATTAATTGTTTCAGTTAATTTTCTTTGAACACCTTCCATTAACTTATTACTTCTTAACGTGTGTGGTGCATAAAACTGTACACAATATTCCATATGGGGACGTACCAAGCTCTTATACAATGGTAGTAATATTTATTTCTTCCTTGACCTAATATTTTTCAAAATACACCCTAATATCCTTTGCCATTTTTTAACTGTTATTCTTGTGTGGTTTTCAAATGTTAAGTTATTACTAATCCATATTCCAAGGTCTTTTGCTTCAGTTATAGCCTCTAATGCTATCCCGTTTAATATATAAACGTTCTTCAGCTAGAGTAGAAGCTTATTGATTTTTCTTGCGCCATGTTGGAGGATTGGGATATGTATCACTGTCCCACCCCCCAGGTCATGTGCTATTCATCCCCCGCTCTTCATGCCCTCCACCCCTTTTTTCCCCCACCACTGTTTTTTTCCATCTATCAACACTGTCAGGCTTTGGGAATTGCCCGCAGGAGGATGGGGTGGGGCGAGGGGTGTGAACAGCGGAGGGTGGACGAGAGGGGCATTCGCATCGGGGTGGTTAAGCCCAGAAGATGCCCTGGGGTGAAATGGAGTCTAGAACATGGGCCTCATTGTCTGGTCTCCATACTCAAGGGCACCACCACCATAAATGGTGAGCAGGTGGCTGGGGCATCCTTGGAGTTCTGTCCAACTCGGGCGGTGTTATGCAATGCCAGATCCATTGTGAACAAGACTGCTATTGTTGCAGACTTGGTGGGTACAGCGGATCTGGCTTGCATCACCGAAACCTGGCTGGATGGTAATGCTGGCCCCATACTCAAGGCGGCAGTTGCAGCCTGGTATTCGGTGATACACCGACCCAGATTCGATCGTGGGGGTTGCGGTCTGTTTTAAGACCAAATTGGATCTCACTAGTGTCCCAGTTGAGGAGACCAGATCATTTGCATGTGTCATAGTGGCAGGTGGGGGCTATAGGCTGCCTCTCATCTTTCATCCACCTGGAGATGAGAAGCTATTCCTTAAGGAAGTGGCAGACTTCGTGGTCAACCTGGTGTTTGAGTCACCCAGGCTGATGATACTGGGTGACTTTAATGCCTGGATTGACGACGAACTCTCGCAATTTGGACAGCACTTCCTCCAACTGATGAATTCATTGGGCCTCTCACAGGTGGTTACCTCTGCCACTCATAAACATGGCCATTCCCTTGACCTGGTCTTCCTCCTGGGGATGGAAGCCTCTAACGTGGGGGTGGAACCCATTAGATGGTCTGACCATTACACTGTGAGATTCAATTTTTGCACCCCTCTTCATAGGCCAGCCACTGTGGAGATGGTCAAGTACCGCCCTTTACGGGATGTGACTCCTGATGGTCTAACTGCGGTGCTTGATCTATCAGAATTTTCAGTGGTGAGCTTGGATCCAGAGGTTTTGGTTCTGGCTTTTAATAAGGCCATTACCTCTGCTCTGGACTCCATTGCTCCAGTCCGTGTGCGTCCTCTCTCCCTTCGCCCTTGGTCGCCATGGTTTGATGGGGACTTGAGGGAGATGCGTCAACTAAGACGCAGGTTAGAGAGCTGCTGGAGGAAATCCGGCTTAGATGCCAACCATCTTAGACTGCTAGAGCACTACCGACTCTATCAGTCAGCAATTGCCCGTAAGAAGGCAGTATTCCTGTCGGGGGAAATTGCTGCTGCTCAGAACAGACCTGCCCAGCTCTTTCAAACCATAGACAAGCTGTGCAACCCAGCCTGTCTATAGGTTCATAGAGCCTTTTCACAATTGCAGTGTGAGGATCTTGTTCGGTTCTTCGCAGATAAGGTGGACGACATCAGGGCAGAGACCCATGCAGCGCTCTCTATGGGAGCTGCCATGGACCAGCCCCTCGTCACTATCCCTCTTTTTTTCCTGGAGTTCCTTCAAAAGGCTGGAAATCGTGGATGTTATGAGGATTGTCCAGGGTATGCGCATTACATGCTGTAGTTTAGACCCTACAGCCCTGATAATGGGTGTGGGGAGGTTATCATCCCAGTTCTGGCGCAGATAGTCTGGTGCTCACTTGACTCTGGTGAGTACCCCTGCTCCCTGAAAGAGGCAGTGGTGACACCAGTGTTGAAGAAGGCTTCTTTGGACCCAGACTCTCTCACTAACTATAGGCCAATCTCTAACCTTCCCTTTGTGGGGAAGGTAATTGAGAAAGTAGTGGCTGCTCAGTTGGACAACCATCTGAACAGCCATAGCATTTATGACCCTCTTCAATCTGGTTTTTCGAAAGAGGCACAGCACTGAGACTGCACTGGTTCGGGTGCTCAATGATCTCCTGATGGTGAGAGACCAGAAAAAACAGTCCATTTTGGTTCTGCTTGATCTGTCATCAGCATTTGACACTGTGGACCATGGGGTGCTGCTTGAGCACCTGAGATGCATCTGTGGGCTTTCATGTTTGGTTCATAGATGGTTTACTTCTTTCCCCACTGGTAGAACTCAGAGGGTGGTGTTGGGGGTGTTTACCTCCGATCTTACCTCTCTGTCCTGTGAGGTGCCTCAGGGCTCAGTGCTGTCTCCCATGTTGTTTGCAGTGCACATGCTTCCCCTCTGAGACATTGTAAGATGGTATGGGCTGGAATTTCATTGTTATGCCGATGATACCCAGCTCTACCTGTCTTTTGCACCAGATCAGAATGGAGCACTCCTCGGTGTTTAATAACTGCCTTGGCGAGATCCAAGGTTGGATGAGGTCCAGCTGGCTGAAGTTGAATTCTGGGAAGACAGAGGTGATGGTTGTGGATCCTGGTCACCGGATAGGGGGGTGGGGAGCAAATCATCCCACAGGATTATTCCTTGGGGATGTTGAGCTCCCTATCTCTGAAAAGGTACGCGACCTAGGGGTGATTCTTGATGGCCAGATGACATTATGTTCTCAGGTGTCAGCTGTCGTTAAGTTATCCTTTTACCATCTGAGGAACATTGCTAGGATCAAGCACCTTGTTCCGTCCGGGGACTTGCCTACATTGATCCACGCCTTTGTGACCTTGCGTTTGGATTACTGCAACTCCCTTTACTTTGGGCTTCCAGGGGTTGATATCTGCTGCTTACAGCTGGTGCAGAACTCTGCAGCCCGGTTGTTGATGGGGATTCCTCATTCTTCCCACATTACACCGGTGCTGCGGGAACTGCACAGGCTGCCGGTTCAGTGGAGGATCACCTTTAAAGTCGGTTTACCGACTTATAAAGCCCTACACGGACTTGGCCCTGACTACCTGAAAGAGCTTCTGGTCCCTTACCTCCAGGAGCGACCGCTCCACTCGGCCAATGAGGGGTTGCTGGAGATTCCGAGAGTGGTTTTAAAATCCTCTGGGGCCTGGGCTTTTATGTTCATGGCACTGACTGTCTGGAATTCTCTACCCCATTGGATCTGGGAGTGCATGACTGTGGGGGGTTTTAAACAAGCATTGAAGACTTATCTATGGAATAAGGCATATGGGGATGGCGTCGATGTGGATTAACCGAACTTGTTTTGGTTATTTTATCATGATGTTTTATTGTGAAATTATTTTAATTATGTACTACGCCTTGACTTTGAAAGGTGCATTATAAATAAAGTTTATTATTATCATTCTTTGGATTATTAATACCAAGATGCATCACTTTACTTTTAGTTTCATTGAATTTCATTTTATTTTCAGTGGCCCAATCAGAAATCAAATCTTGGGTTGTCTGTAACTGTCTACAATCTGCTGGAGTTTGTATTAATCCACCTAGTTTGCAGTCATCTGCATATTTGCAGAGCCATGCATTTCCTGGAGCCTGTAACGTAGATGTAAGTAAATCAAATAGAGTTGCACCTAGTACAGAACCCTGGGGGAACCCGCTAGTGACTGGCAACCAGCTGGAACAATATCCTTTAATGGCAACCTTTTGTCTATGTGAATCCAGCCATGAATTAATCCAATTAATTATATTGGGATGCAGTTTGATCTTACATAATAAAGAAAGCAGAGTACTATGCGAAACCTTATCGAATGCCTTGGTAAAGTCAAGGAAAATGACATCCGCAGAGAATCCTTTATCAAGGGCTGCATTTATTGGCTCAAATAAAATGAATAAGGTTTGTCAAGCATGATCTGCCCTTGGTAAAACCATGTTGCGTGAGATCTACAGTATCTGAATTATTTACATGCTGTAATATAAACGTCTGGAGAAGTCTTTCCATAATTTTCCCGATTATCAACGTTAAACCTATTGGTCGATAATTGTTTGCATCTGTTAGGATACCACCTTTGTGAATGCACCTTATAATTATTGCATCTTTCCAGTCTTTTAATGTTCTAACCTCCTTTATTGATTTAATAAATAAACAAGATAAAGGTCCAGCAATTTCATTTTTAAGTTCTTTTAAGAATTTTACAGTAATACCGTCTGGTCCTGGTGCACTATCACTTTTGAGCATAGATATTACTCTAATTACTTTGTCTGGGGAACAAATGGGAATGTTTAGATTAGTCCCTGAATTAAGTAAAGGAACATTTTCCTTTAACTCAAACACACTAGCAAAGTATTCATTTAGTTTGCATGCAATTTCTTTTTCATCTGAAATGGTACATGATCCTATATTTAAAGGACCTATATTTTTCTGCTTTCCTTTTAAAGAACCAATATAATTATAAAATTGTGTTTGATTATCTCTAGTTTTTGTTGCAAGTTTCATTTCTAACCTAGCTTAAGACTTTCTTATTACCCTTTTTAGGATCTTTACTGAATTTTTATAAATTAATCGAGTGCCAGCAGTTGTTTTTTTTTTTTGTGTATCTTTTATAAAGTGTCTTTTTAGTTTTAATCTGCTTTTTAATAGTTTTATTCCACCAGGGAGGTGTACGCCTTTTATTCTTGTACTTTGTTCTTAAAGGAACCCATTGTTCAATACTATAATCAATTCTTTTTTAAATAATATCCCATATGGTTTCTAATTCTTGATTTATAAAGTCTTTTTTTCAATCCCATTTACTTAAATATTCTTGCATTTTAACATAGTTTGCTTTATTAAAGTCCCTGAGAACAGTAATTCCCTTAGTGTATTTAATGAAACTGTTATACTCCAGTAATATATTATGATCACTGTCTCCCAATGGTGGTAATATTTAGATGTCTTTAATATCTTCAATACTATTTGTTAGTATCAGATCAAGTACTGTATTTTGTTTCCTCTGGTTGGCTTTGTTACTAATTGTTCAAGATTGTGCAGTAAGGTAATATCTATAAATTGATTTTCTGCAATATTTGCCCCTTTTAAGGACTGCCAGTTAATGGCTGGAAAATTAAAGACACCCATTAAAATGATATCACCTTGTATGTTCATATTTTCTATTTCTGAGAGAAACATTACTACTTCCTCATTATTTAAGCTGGGTGATCTATATGCTAGCCCCAGAGTAAGTTATTTATTGGGGAAAGCCATCCTAATCCATATTATTTCATTTTTAGTTAGTGAATTATTGGTTATTTCATAAGCTTTATATTTTTCTTGTATATAAAATGCTATTCCGCCACCTCTTTTATCCGTCCTATTTTTTTTGATTAGTTGGTAACCGGGTATTTCCACATTCCAATCTTCATCTTTGAACCATGTTTCTGTTACACCACAACAAGCAATATCTTGCTGATAAAGAATATGAGTAAATTCATCTTTTTTTAGCTGTTATAGCATTTTCTAGTAACATTTTTATCTGATTACTTACACAAGTTTACTTGGTTTATTTGAAAAAAAAGAAGGCAGAGGCCAATCTAGATTTTCTCCCCACATACAGTGGGAACATTTCACATTATCTGTTTCATGGTTAACCATTTATCTACTCCCTTTTTAAATGGTTCAATATTAACTGAATCAATCAGTTCCTGTGGGAGTCTATTCCATAGTTTTGGTGCCCTTAATGAGAAGAAATTTAATCTTAAATTAGTTTTTGCCTTGGGTACCATAAGTTGTTTAGTGTGACATCTCAGGACAATACGTTGAGTAACACAAGATAATCCACATTTGTTCAACAGATTAGGGTTTTTAAGAAGCTTATATGTTAATAGTAAATCCCCCCTAGCCCTTCTTTTCTGAAGAGAGTGTAAACAGGCTAATCTGGATTTATAAGGAAATTTAGCTAATCTAGGAATCATCCTTGTTGCACGTCTTTGAACTCTTTCCAAACGATCAATATCTGCCTTTAAATAGGGGTTCCAGAAAGGGGACCCATAATCAATAAGAGGTCGAACACATGATCTATAAAGGGCCATTATACACTGTTCAGATTTATTTACAAAAGATTGTTGAATTTGTCTTAATAGACCATTAGCAGAATTGGCTACTTTTGTACAATGATTAATTGATGAAAGTTTAGTATTAACTAAAACACCCAAATCCCTTTCCACACATGATGACTTCAATAATGAGTTGTAAATTAAATATTCATTTTGGGGGTTTTGAAGTCCAAAATGCAGGACAACACACTTGTCCACATTAAACTCCATCAAGTTATCAATAGCCCATTTTTCAATTAACTTTAGATCAGAGTTCAAGGAATTAAATTCTGATAAATTATTCACCAGACCCCCAAGCTTTGAGTCATCAGCAAATTTAGACAACCAGCTATTGTTTGATATCTGCATATCACTTATATAAATAAGAAACAGAACTGGACCCAACACCGAGCCCTAGGGTACACCACTAGTAACTGCCCCCAATTGAGATTGTTGATTATTTAATACTACTCTCTGGGTTCTATTTGTCAACCAAGCAGAAACCTAGTTGATTAATTTATCAGAAAAAACAAATTGATGCATTTTATTAATCAAAATGTTATGAGGAACTTTATCAAAGGCCTTACTGTAGTCTAATAGGATAACATCCATTTGTTTTTTGTTATCCAGACCCTGACTAATATTATTATAGAATGAGATCAAATTAGTTGTACAAGAATGATTTATTCTAAATCCGTGTTGGGTATGATCAGTAATTTTTAATTCAATCATTTTTTTTCAAGAAATGATTTGATCAATTTCTCCATTGTTTTGTAAATTATAGAGGTAAGGCTTATTGGACGATAGTTCTGAACTATAGCTCTACCACCTTTTTTGTGAATTGGAGTAACAAATGCCGTTAACCAATCTAAAGGAATTTCTGCTTTATGAAGTGATTTGTTAAATATTAATTTTAAGAAAAGTGCTAAAGCCTTAGTGGTTTGAATTAAGAATCTAGCATTAATTTGATCAGGACCTGGGCTTGTGGTTTTCTTTAGGTTTGTTAGTAATGGTAATATATCTGATACCTTAATATTATATAGGTCAGTTAATTTGGGATAAGATCCCATAGATTTTTTGGGTACAAAATAGTTTTTTTTTTTAAACTGAGCAAAAATATGAATTAAAAAAATTAACTATATCTGTTCTATTAACAGTCGGTTGATTAGATTTTGTGTTTTTATAGTGTGAATTTTGTGAAATGGCTAATGTTTCTAGAGCAGAAATATGTTTAATGCTCTCCCCTGTACACTCTAGTTTAAATGTATATTTATATATTTGTCAAATTGTTTACCCAAAATTCTGCTAACTCTTCTCCTTAGGAGTTACCCATCCCAACAGTACAGTTCAGGTCTATCAAAAATTCTTCCCAATGTGTAATACAATTATTTCCTGTTTCAGACAACAGCACTTTAACCAATTATTTATTTCCTTAATTTTATATTGTTGTTCCATACTTGCTTTAGGAATTTGAAGAATGTTTTGAGATTACCACTTCACAATTGAGTTTAATTAATGTATTAGTCAAAGCCACATAGTCTTGTTTTATATTGTTTATAGTTTTGTTAAAGCTATCATTAGCACCGTAATTACAATAACAAGGGGATGTTCAGCAAGGTTCTTAGTAAATGTTTTAGCCATTTTGGTAATGTTACTAATTCTAGCCCCACTATAACTTGATAGTGTTCTAGTAGTCTTATAAGGTTCACAAATTACCCTGTCCAAATATTTAATTATTGAGTCTCCCACAACGATTATTTCTCTCTTGGGAGTAATATGCTTTTCTTCCCTTGTGGAAGGAAGTGCTTTATTTATTGCTGAGAATGATATAATCGGAATAGGTATTGCAGGAGTCACTAAGACATTTGACGTGGTTAAGTTACTAACCAGTGGTTATAATTCGTTAATTGATATTTGTGGTTCATGACTTAATATTCCCATGTAAATGGAATTAGAATTCAATGAGTCTTCCATATCAATTAAGTTAACAAGAGGATCAAAATGATTTAATAATGGTGTGGTGTAAGTTTCACCTTTGCGCCCCCTTTTAGCAGATTTTTTTACCCTGTACAGTATACTATTCAGTATCCAAAGTGACATTATCATCATCTGTTCTACTCCTTTTTTGTTGTTAATATAATTAGTTTCAGGTTCACAGTCATTCTGTACTTGATTAATTTGTAGCTTTCCCAGTCATTAAGACTGTATTGTTACTAAATGGTGCTAATGTTATTGTTTCAACAATGGGGGTTTGAAATATTTTGACCATATCCTTTTGGCTTGTTTCTATTACTGACAACCTATTACTAAATTCTTGAATTTCCTTGGTCATTTCCTGATTGTGTAAACATTTGTTACACTGAAACATAAGAGTTATAAATAATTGTGTCTGTTAGCATATACATATTGCAGCCCACACATTTGGTGCCAAATTTTCCATCAAGTGTTTTAATTATGTCAGCCATTGTCAGCCATCATGATAAATTTTATATACAAGTGTTGCAGTAAACAATATTTGTAGTTTTTTTTATTCTAAATTTTTCTTAAAGGGACACTCTTGGCCAAAGTAAACACCTTGTATTAAAGTTCTTATATTTTGTACCACTTACCCCACTAGCCATGCTAGACAAGCAAAACACTTGCGGACGCATGTGCCTTTGCGCTAGTCTTTGTGCAAGACACAGCACGCTCACCCTGCTCGCTGTTACAGCAAAATATATAGCATTCACGTGACCCTGAAGTAGCTCCCTGGGGTCACAAAGTAAAGTGCTTTGTTTTAGTGTTTAAATGCATGAAAAAACTGTTGCGGTATAGTTAAAACACCTAAGTAACCCTGCAACTCTGTCCCAATAAAAAGAACTGCGTGCCCCTCGAGTTGTAGTTTGCTCTAGATAGCAAAAAACTATCGCTCCTCTGCCCATTTCCTGTGTTCACAGGAGAATAGGGCTCCAGCTAGTGTAATACACAAACAATTTAAAAATGAATTTAAAATCATAAATAATCACACAGTTTACAATGTTTCATTCAAGAGACTGATGCAATGCATAGCTCATGGCAACTAGAGTCAAACTGGGAGCCCAGGCACCAAACAGCAAATTATAGCATTCTCATGACCCGGAAGTAACTCTTGGGTGTTGAACGGAAGAAGGCATGTCTGCCCATTAACACCGTTCCTGCATAGCGGGCTCATTATATTCCCTTATGCAGCAACAATGATCTAGTCCAGTTTTGAAACAGTTCAGGGAAGGACTCTGGACTTTATGATTTGGAAGGTCATTCCAGCTTTGAGCTGTCCTGTTCAGAAATGAATAGTACCTAGCACTGTTTTTTGCCAACTGTATCTTTATTTGTAATATATGTGTTTTCAGTCCCTCTGGTTTATCCTGCATTACTATACCCATTTTGTGAATTAGTTCTGGGACCTTCATTATTTTAAACAGTTGTAACAGGTCTCCCTTTTTCCTTCTGTGCTGTAGACTATATAAGCCTAGTTGTTTTAGTCATTCAGCATAACTATATTTCTTCATGGAGCCCATCATTTTTGTATAAATTCTCTGTATTTTTTCTCTGATCATCCTTAATGCCCCTTCTCTGTGACATGTCCCAAGATTTGGTCCTCTCACCTATGTGGTTTATGGTGTACCGGGGGGAATCATTTGACAATACAGTACAATCTGGGTTTGAATTGCTGCACAGACAATATCCAGTGGTATTTGTCTTTTGTACCCAGGACACCTGAAGCTGTCAAAGTGTTAACTCTGTGCCTGTCTGAAATTCCAAAGTGGATGGAATGTAGTTGACTGAGACATAACCCAGACAAGACAAAGATACTAGTGACTGAGCCAGGTCAGAGGGGGCAGCAGAAGTAGTCATGGGAGAGACAAGGCTTAGGCTCAGGTTGTTCAGGCAGTTGGCTTCTGCAATGGTGAAAAACCTGGGAGTCATTTTTGAAGATCAGCTGACACTGGAGGCTCAGGTGTCCACTCACTGTATTAAGAAGTGGCTTTTACCATCTAAAGAATATCAGCTGGATTAAGTCCTTTATCCTTCCTGAGGACTTGCCAACACTGGTACATTTGTTTGTGACATCTAGTCTGGACTACTGTAACACACTCTACCTCAGGATTAGTGGAGGTACTCTATGACAATTGCAGCTGGTACAGAATGCAGTGGCCAGGTTAATGACTGGCCTTTCACGGTCCAGTTATATAATCCCAGTCTTGCATGACCAGCACTGGCTGCCTGTGAAGTGGTGAGTTATCTTCAAGGTTGGGTTTATTAACCTATAAAGCCCTATATGGGTTAGGTCCTGGTTACCTGTCAGATCTTCTGAACCCTCTCCAGTCTTCATACCCCCTTAGCTCCTCCTCTGAGGGTCTCCTATTAGTACCAAGGGCACAACTTAAATCCTTTGGGGAGCGTACATTTGAGGTTGCTGGTCCTGTGTTGTGGAATGTTTTGCCAAGGGTATTGATGGAGGTCTCATTGTTGTAGGCCTTTAAAAGGAAGTTGAAGACATACCTGTTTACATAGACTTCAGAGAACCAAAATTAGTTTCTGAGTATTCACTGTGATACAGCTGATGTTTAAATGTTGACTGTAATGCTGGAGTTTGTGTATTTTATTTGTGTGGTTATTTTAAGCTGTTTATTTATTTGTTGGAATGTTCGGAGTAACACCGTTGAACAGAGCTCATTTACAAAGGTTCCACATCAGAGATACAGTAAGATGTAGTTACATTACAGTGAAGAAACATGAAAGAAAGTATCATGCAAGATCCGGGATACATATACAACATTTACAATGAACAAAGGATCAGTAAGATGTTAGTTCCTATACTCAAGAGTAATGCCAGGTGCAGCAGTAGGTTCTGCCTTGTCAACTGTTGGGGCAGTTGCAGGTAAGCAACTTTGCAGTAATTTATCTGTATATTTTTTATTGTATATTTTTTATACAGCTTTTTACTCCTCCAGAGAGCCCCACACCTGTCCTCTCCTCACCTTGACTGGCATCCACCTCTCATGGATCTACTTGGAGTGAGTCCCTCATAGCTTCCCCCATGGTGGGGTTGGAGGGGGAGGGCCATCCTTCATCCCAGGTCCATGATCCAGAGTTCCTGCAGGTGTCTGTCTGGGTGGTCACATGGGTCTGGGGAGGTGTGCAGAGCAGTGGCTCACCTTTGGGTCCTTTTTTCTGTTTTCTCCCAGGATTCCCTGCCATGGTGGCATATCAGGACATATGCATGGAGACACACACATCCTGTGGAATTGCGGCCCCTCCCTCAAGTTGCCTGCACCACAACCGAGCCTAGTGTGATGTTAGACAGAAATATACTGTGTGATGTGATGTATTCATTTTTTTAGTCTTTGGTAACCAGGTAAGGCCCACTAGGCACAAGTGCCTGTTTTCAGGGGCGACCTGGGAGCACTGAGCAGTTAAATGACTTGCTCAGAGTCACACAATATGCAAGTGGAGGTTGTGAGAATCAAACCTAGGTCTGCTGGATGTACCAAGCTCATTCACAGCTCATTACTCTAACCTCTAGGCTATAATGGCAGCCCATATTTGGACTTTAGCAAAGCTTTTGACTTGACCTCACACTGGGCAATCATTGAGAAAATCAGAAATACTGATCTCAATAACAGCATCATAAACTGGATTATTGAATGGCTGAGTGACAGATCACAAAGGGTTGTGGTTAATGGGCATCTGTCAGAGGTAGGGAGGGTAACTAGTGGTGTCCCACAGGGCTCTGTTTTGGGTCCTGTTTTATTTCAAAGTTTTATTTCTGACATTACAGAGCACACAATAAGTTGGTCAGTCAAGTATGCAGATGATTCATGGGGTCCATGTGAAACATTAACCCAATTGAAGACTTACAGAGACATAGACCCCATATCTATGTGGGCAAATTTATGGGGTGTGAAAACATTGACAAATGCAAAGTCATGCATTTAAGGAAGATAAAGCGAAGGCATACTTATACGCTGTGTGTCAGAATCCTAAGTATTACTGACAACAAAAGAGACCTCGGTATAAATATCTCTCGATCAACTCAGAAAAACGCAGCTACTGCTAAAATAAATAAAGTACTTTGGTCCAAAAATAGAAATATTGCATCCGGAGACAAGAATGTCTGAATGTCCCTATATAAAGCCTGTGCATATCCTCATCTTGAATATGTGTCCCAACTGTGGTGTCCCTCAAAAAAGAGACATAGATTTAACCTTGAAAAAGTTCAAAGAAAATTCACAAAATACATTTACGATATGAGGGACAGAACATACAAGGTCCATTTACAGGACTTAAATCTCATGTCACTGAAGAATATCAGGCCAAGAGGAGACCTTCTTTTTATGTTTGATATCATAAATGATCCCTATCTCTTAACAGAATTAGGCATTGATTTTAAAACAAAACAAAATAAGGGACACTGCACCTACTCTCACGACCAAAAACTCACTTCACTCCATTTATGGAGAAAAAAGCACAGGGCAGGATTCACAAAGCAGATGCGCTGGGTGCAAATGAGATGCACTGGCACAACTCGGAAATGCGCCATGGAGCCATTCGCAGACAGCGCGGTTGCTGCGGTACAAGCTGGATGTGCTGCATTGAACAGGATGCACCAGAGACACAATGAAATGATATGTGACACAATTTGAGGGGGGCATACACCAGCATACAAAGTACAGAGTCATTCACAGTGCAAAATGAATGCGCAATTATGAAACATCCATGCCGCAAGCCCCAAATGCGCCATGGGGAGATAAGTATAAATGAAGCAGACTTAAGGCCAAGCCCCCAGCAGGCCAACAGCAGGATAGCAGAAGCAAGCAGGAAGAGCGAGGCAGCTGAAAGGCAATAATGGATGGTGCACCATTCCTGATGGTGGGCATGATAATGGAGATGAGGAGACAGGTGGACCAGCAACATGCTGGTGGATGGCACCATAGGTGGCCAGCCCCACAGCGGTATCATGCCAGAATGACATTTGAACAGCTGACTGACACAGAAACAGTTGGCCGATACCACCTGAACAAGGCCATTCAAACACCATGAAGTCTTGCTATATTATAACAATAGCAGTCAGCCACTGCAGCTGAACTGCCCCGGAGAGGAAGGAGTTAACTCCAGAAGATCTGGAGTTCTACAGCGCGAGGGCGCTCTGACCAAAGCTCTATCTGGCAGTTTCAAATGAAACTGTCAGATTCTTTACTCCGTTTCACTGAACAGTCGCTCCGGAGATCAGCTCCTTCAGCTCGGTTCATTCTCGGTTCAAGAGAGTAGTTTTCGGTTCATTTGAACCGGCAAAAGTCATTATTTTTACCGCATTTCGGTTCTAAAGCTCTATCTGGTAACCGTAAGTACAAAAATTCAAGTCTGTGTGGAAAATTAATTATCGGTTCGGTTTTGAACCGATCGCTTGGTTTTTTCTGCCTTTTAAAACTGTACTGTGGGTTTTAGAGTGCGGTTCCCGTTCTTATCGGTTCTTAAAAACCAAATTATTACGGTTTTTTCAAATACCCGCGTGACACGGTTAGAACCGATAAGGGTGTCTTGTTTGGCACTGCCATCAAAAGGGCAAGTTTTTGGTTAGGCTGGCATTATGTCTGAGAAACCCAAAAGAAAAACCGGGCCCACTGGGTTTCAACACTGTGATGTCTGTGGGGACGCCTTTGCCAAGGCTGACCCACACACCACTTGTGTCTATTGTCTGGGGGCTGACCACCTCCTGTCAGACTGCCAGGTGTGTAAAAATTTCCCTGCAGCCACCCTGGAGAAGAGATTGGGCGGCTCAGGAACGAGAGGCCAAAAGTCCGCTGACCCGGATGGCCAGCCCGGTTCAGTACCCACTGGACCAGAGGGAGTGCCCTCTGACCAGGGTAGACTTCTCGGGCAAAGGAAGACTGGTTCAGAGGAACCAGTCCCAAGTAAAAGACAAAGAAATCAGGAGGTTTGAGTCCAGAATTGTGTCTCCAACTGCTGCAGAGATAGCTAAAGCCATTCAGATTGTCCAGTCACTGTCTCAGGGATCTGTAGAACCACCAACAGTTGGTAAAGGTTGGTTCGTTCAGTCCCAGTGGTTCAGGATTTTGAATTTGAGGATTTTTATGAACCACAGGAGGGGAGGAGGAATTTGATCAATATATGTGTGGCTGGGAGGGTCTGGACGTGCCCATTGAACCGGCATTTCTCCAGACAGACCTTTAGAATCTCCCTATTCTGTCTGAGTCCCTTCTTTCTTTATTTTTTACAAAGGTGGCAGAAACCCTCCAGCTTCCTTTAGAGGAGGCTGTGGATGAGCAAGAGGAGCCTGATTATGTGGAAATGATGGATATTCCAGAGTCTAGGAGGTTGTCTATTCCTTTGCATAAGTCATTTAGGAAGCAAACAACAAAGATTTTAAAAATCCTCATTCTGTCCCTCCTGTAGATAAAAAATGGACAGAAGGTATACTTTGTCAGGCTGGATACAGACTTCCTTATTGAGCAGTGTAGTCATGTAGGTGTGGTACAAGCTGCAACCTGTGACAAGGCTAATATTCCTCTGGCCTCACATCCTCCTGACAAGGATTCTAGGAAGATTGATGCCATGGCGAAGAAACAGTATATGGCAGCTTTCTTTGGGACTAGGCAGGCAAATTATATGGCTATGTGGCTAGGTATCAGAAATCTAGGTGGGACACAGTATTGCAGTTAGCCAGCAGGCCCATGGCTAGCTGGCTAGTGAGTTGGAACAGGTGGCTGCTGATGGCATTGAAGCCTCTAAAGTTCAATTCCATACTGCTGTTGATGTTAATGATGTTTCCTCCAGGGTCATGGCCACTTCTGTAGCTTTCCGTAGGTTGGCATGGCTCAGATGCACTAATCTGTCCCAAGATACTCAGTCAAAGGCTATGGATTTTCCTGTAGTGGGAAATTCTCTGTTTGGGGAGCAAACAGAAAATTATATGAAAAAGATGGATGAATACAGAACTACCTACAAAAGTGCCCAGGCTAAGGAGAAGCATGCCATGCCACAAAGGCATGCTCCCAGAGGTAGGGGCAGACCCTTTTCCAGGCCTTTTTACCAATTTCAAGCCTCCTCTGCTGTCTCGCAGAGGGGTTTCTTCAGAGGCAGGGGTAGACGTGGCGCAAGTAGACCGTCTCCCTTCCCTCAGCCTAAGGCTGCTGCTAAGCAGGCACCCTGATGGGGTGCCCAGGGCCGATTCTCCTGTACCAGTGGGGGGCAGGTTGGCCTATTTCAGCCAGAGCTGGCTGTCCCTAACTTCGGACAGATGGGTTCTGGAGGTGATAGGCCAGGGTCTGGTTCTCAGCTTCAAATATTTTCCAAAGATGAGAGCAGGCATTTCCCACTGCAAATCCTTCAGAAGCCCTTGCTTTGGAAGCAGAGGTTTCTTCTCTTCTGGTCTGCAAAGCAGTGGAAAGGGTTCCTCCTTGCCATCAGGGCAAGGGGCTTTATTCAAGATACTTTCTTACCCCAAAAAAGACAGGAGAATGGCGGCCCATTCTGGATTTAAGATACTTGAACAAGCATCTGTTGAAACCAAAGTTCAAAATGTTAACTCTGGCAATGATATTGCTTTTCCCTAAGGCCAGGGACTGGCTAGCTTCCCTGGACCTCAAGGATGCCTATTTTCATGTTCTGATCAGGCCTTCCCACCGAAAGTACCTCAGGTTCGAACTGCCCTCAGGCCACTACCAGTTCAGGGCAAATGCCCTTCGGCCTACCTCTGCGCCAAGGGTATTCACAAAATGTCTCGCTGTAGTAGTGGCTCATTTAAGAAGGCAAGGTTGTTGTGTTTCCTACCTGGACGACTGGGCTCATTGTGGGTCAGTCTCCAGGTCAGGTAAATCCCACTTGCAAGTCACCCAGCAGCTTCTCACTTCTCTGGGATTCCTGCTAAACTTACCAAAGTCAGTTCTGGACCAGTTCAGGCCCTAACTTTCATAGGCGCAGAATTGAACAACAAGGTTAGCTAGGGCTTCTTCCCTCGGAAAGGGTGGACAGACTCATCGCCTCTGGCATCCTCCTTTACCCTGCGGGTCTCTCGACCAGCAAGGCATTTTCTGCAACTCCTCGGGCACATGGCTGCTTCCACAGCTGTTGTGCAGGGAGCAAGATTCCAGATGAGGGACATTCAGTTCCATTTGAGGGCCTATTGGTCTCAGAGGAAGGACCCCTTACCAAATTGGTCCCAGTTATCAAACCCTGATCCTGGCCTTACACTGGTGGAGGATCAAAGCAATCTGAAACAAGGGTTCCCTTCATTCCCATTTCTCCCTCCCTCACCCTCACCACGGATGCCTCCCTGTTAGGGTGGGGGCTACCTGGGCGACCTTACCACTCAGGGAGTGTGGTCTCCTCAGGAATCTCTGCTCCACATCAATCTTCTGGAACTCAGAGCTGTCTTTTTAGCTCTTCGAGTCTTTTCAGATTCTGTCCAGAACAAAGTGGTTCAAGTCAGGACAGACAATACCACCACAATGTGGTACATCAACAAGCAAGGGGGCACTCGGTCTTCAGCCTTGTGCACCGAAGCAATGAAGTTGTGGTCTCTGGCTTATTCCCTGAACACCTCCTGATAGGCGGTTCATCTCCCAGGGAAGGACAATGTGCTGGCGGACTTCCTCAGCAGAATTTCTCAGGCCATCACAGAATGGGCTCTGAATCCTCAAGTACTGGGGTCTGTCTTTGCCAGTTGGGGCACTCCTCAGATAGATCTTTTACGCCCCAGACAACCACCAACTTCCTCTTTTTGCTGCAGGCCTCCAGTACTGGGCTCAGTCCCTCTGGATGCCTTTCTGTTGGATTGGAAAGGGAAGTTCCTGTATGCCTTCCCCCCCTTTCCTCTCCTTTTCAGGGTACTTGTGAAAATCAGATCTCAACCTTGCAGAGTGATTCTGATTGCCCCAGATTGGGCCAGACAGCCCTGGTACCCTCTGCTCCTGTCCCTGGCAGTCCACCCTGCCCTGAGCCTGCCCAGAGTTCACGACTTACTGGCCTGTGCACAGGGGAGAGTGTGGTATCCGGACCTCAAGTCCCTCCACCTCAGGCTTGGCTCTTGAGGAGCTAGAATTTGTGTGATTTACACCTTTCTCAAGGTGTTATGGATATTTTAAAGGCTTCAAGGAAGCTCTTCCACTAGGGCCACTTATAATTCTAAGTGGAAGAGGTTTTCCATCTGGTGCTCTGAGAGGCAGATTACCCAGAATCTGCTGATCTTCCCATTCTTTGGACTATTTGGTCCATCTGAATTCCTTAGGCCTTAGACCAGCTACCCTGAAGGTTCATCTGGCAGCTGTCTCTGCTTTTGTGTCAGCAGGAAGCCTGCCTCCTTTCTTCTCACCCTGTGTTCTCCAAGTTTTTAAAGGGTTACTTCACACTAACCCTCCTTTCGGGAACCAGCTCCGCCTGGGACCTGAATATTTGCATTGCTCAGTTAATGCAACCCTCTTTGAGCCTCTGTCTTCAGCTGAACTCAAGTATTTAACTTGGAAACTGTTTTTCTAGTAGCTATCACCTCTGCCAGACGATAAGTGAGTTACAGGCCCTGTCAGTGGAAGAAGATTTTATCTCTTCCACAGAGATAAGGTAGTCCTTAGGACTAATAGAAAGTTTTTGCCTAAGGTGGTATCTGATTTCCACCTGAATCAATCTATCTCCTCCCAGTATTTTTCACTGAGCATTCTTCCTCAGGTGAGAGGAGACTGCACAGCTTGGATGTCAAAAGGGCATTAAGTTACTATCTAGAGCGCACCAGAGGTCCTTAGGTTCGAATCCCTCCAACTGTTTCTTACCTATGGTGAGGTTGGCAAGGGAAACCTGCCACTAAGAGAACAATTGCAAGGTGGATTGTCTCTTGTATCCAATTTTGTTATCAGAAACTGGGTAGAGTACCCCCTCAGGATTGAGGGCCCACTCCACCAGGGTACAGCTGCGTCTCTAGCGGCTGCTAGAGACATTCCTATTCTGGAGATTTGTCAAGCTGCTACCTGGAAGACAGTTCACACCTTTACCAAGCATTATTCCCTGGATGTCCAGTCCAGGAGAGATGCTCGGTTTGGCACAGCTGTGCTTCAGAGCCTATTTCCTAAGTAGGTTCTGAGCCTCCTCCATGGAGGTACTGCTGTGTAATCTGCTATTGTTATAATATAGCAAGACTTCATGGTGTTTGAAGAAAAAATTACTCACCTTAGTAATTGCTTTTCTTCTCATGGAGTCTTGCTATATTATAACCACCTCCCTCCTGCCCTCTCAGAACTCCTACTTGGGTAGAGGTGGCAAATTGGTGCAAGCACTGTGTCATGCCATTTAGTTTTCCCCTAACCCTGTTTTCCTTTGGGTAGGGATCTAGATTGTTCATTTAGGTTATTTTTATTGCCCCTTCTTGGACTTGAGTCTTGGGGAAGGGGGTTCATATGGGCTTGTCAAGGGTGGTAAACGAACCATAATACCATCAATCTTTGTTATTATGGTTCTGGGTGTTTTTTGTTGTTTATATTGTTGTTATTACTACTAGTAGGTAGCCATGAGGCTAGTGTAGTTTTTCCACACAGACTTTTTTCCGTCTTTTGATGTTGGCTTCGTAAAGATCTGACAGTTTCATTTGAAACTGCCAGATAGAGCTTTGGTCACAGCACCCTCGCGCTGTAGAACTCCAGATCTTCTGGAGTTAACTCCTTCCTCTCCGGGGCAGTTCAGCTGCAGTGGCTGACTGCTATTGTTATAATATAGCAAGACTCCATGAGAAGAAAAGCAATTACTAAGGTGAGTAATTTTTTCTTCTGAGGCATCACTTTGAGCTGTGCTATGATGACATGCAGGCACCCACTGGAAGAGGTCACGCCATAGCTGTGGAGACCAAGGTGACAACAGTAATGTACTTGCTCACCACTGGAACCTTCTAGAGGACAACCAGGGACACCATAGGCATCTCTCAGACATCCACATCCTGTTTCCTCACACAGTTCCTCACTGTACTGCTCCCACATGCTTCGGAGTACATCCATTTCCCAAGCACACAAACAGAGTGGACAGAAGCCATGCAGTAGTTCCACAGGGTGGCATGCATACCAGGCATCATAGGGGTCATTGACTGCACCCATGTGACAATCCGACCACCATCTGGTGATAATGCAGTGACATACATCAACCGCAAGGGCTACCATTCTGTAAACTGCTAGGTAGTGTACAATGCCACAGGGTGCATCAGCAATTTCTGCACCACACACCCTGGGAGCACACATGATGCCTTCATATGGCACTAATCCGCCCTCTACCACAGATTTGAGGCAGGGGACATACTAAGCGAACATTTAGTAGGTGTGTGGGACATGCTGACCTGCAGAACAACAGGACACCATGGCACAGGATAGGATGGGGGGCAGGTGTGCAGGTAGCATGATGCACAATGCGTGGAGCGGGCAGCATAAGTGGGACACTGGAGAGGGGACAGTGCTGCAGGTGTGCACACAGTGGGACAGTGCAGCACAACTACAGTGCATGGAAAGAGGGGTGCAGTGCCACGGTAGGCATGTGTTTCAGGACAGAGCTCACCACACGCAGACAGGCATGTGCTGCTGCTGGCACACCAGTGCAGACAATGGAGGCCGAAGCACGTGCAGAAAACAATAGCATGGGCAGCCAGGGGCATACCTGTGCTGCAGGGCCAGAACACATCAGGTGGAAGGGGGAGGTAGGATGGCAGGGAAGACTGAAACACGGTCAGTGGTGTACCCACACCACATGCAGCAGTGTGCCCTGGTGCAGGGGAGAGATCATGTAGCACATGTAAGCAGTGGACTAACAGCCACCCTTGCTCCCCACGGGTGATGCTGCATACCCTCTCTGACCCTGGCTACTCACTCCCTTCAGATGACCTGGAACAAAGACAGAGGAGCAGTACGACAAGGTACAAACTGCCATGCGTGCCATCATCGAGCGCGTCTTTGGCATGCTGAAGATATGCTTCCAGTGCCTGGATAGGTCAGGTGATGCCCTAAAGTACAGCCCGGAGAAGACCTGTGGCATATTCCTGGCCTGTTGAATACTACAGAACATGGCCATGGACCATGGAATAGCTGTCCAGGCTGTGGAGGGTGACAGTTCTGAGGAGGAGGAGGAGGGTAGGGAAGAGAATGCAGTGCCCCAGGGGCATCAGGCCAGACCACCACTGGCACGTCAAGACCCATGTCTCATGGCGAGAACCCAGCAGAACAGGGAGACTATTGTGGAGGAGCACTTTGGTGACCACAGGTGAGTGACAGGTTGGTATTGCATGGAGAGCACAATGCACCACACATACAACTCCACACAGGCACACACACGCAACACAAGACATCTAGCAGTGACAATGCTGCAGTGGACTGCAGCCATGCCAATGTTCATGCTGCACACACACACACACACACACACACACAAGGCCACACTCCACATGGCCATGAGCCACCGTGTATGTTCCAGAGATGTCATGGATCAGTGTACAACTGCTTGCACACATTTACAGCAGACACAGGACTGCACTCATCATGCCCATGCCACACGGCACAACAATGGTGCTCACAGACATGCAGGTGTCACTGCACAGGGGACCCATGATGGCAATGCACTGGGGCAGGCGTGTGCCACCCACGCCACCCTAGGCAGTGTTTGCCAGGTGAGTGGGACACACAGGTAGCAGGTGCAGTGACCATGTGAATGGTGACCTGGATGTCACAGGGAGGCACCACGGCAACCATGGACACATGGCCGGCCACGCCCATGACTGATGTCCACTGCCTTCCTCTGGGTTGGCATCAGCCAAATCCAGGAAACCCTCCAGCCAAGAGGTGTCACGTTCACCAGCAGTGGCACCACTAGCTGAGGGGTTAGACAGGCCCATCACCACTGGTGATGCAGCTGGGGACACTGTTGTGTGGGACAGGCCAGGGATGGCATTGTCCTCTGTCATGCCCACAGCCCTGTGGGACTGACCTACATCATCACCTGCTAAGGCATCCCATGCTGCAGTGGACATGGCAGCACCTGTGAGGTGTGATGGAGCTGCAAACAAAAGAAGGGAGTCATGGTCACATAAAATGGAAACAGCTGTGGCAGACAAGCATGTACAGTGTGACATAGTGGTGTGCCATAGTTGTGCATGACAGTCCCTAGCACATACATGCAATGCCAGTTCCACTGCTGCAACCATGCACCAGTGAGAGATAGGGTGGCCCAGTGCCTGTACATGCCCACATGGCACTATGAGGGACAGTGCAACACCATGGCCAACCAACAGAGCAACGGCACCACTGGTATGTTAAGAACACAACTACACATGAACCCCCTGGGCATGGCCTGGCTGACACAGATGTGCACAGCATGGGCCATGGATGGGCTGCACCCACTCATGGTGATACACACAAGCACATGGGCTGTTTGTCACACACAATGGGGCTGTCATGGCAAACGTGATGCATACATGTGGTCTGACACGTATCAGGGGCATGTATTCTCACAGTGCTGTGATGGGCTTCCACCCATCTGGAACCACCCTCCAGGGACCCCTGCACAGATGCATGGCCAATGCTGGCCACAAGCAGCTCTTCATTCAGTGTGAGCTGCACCCCCGACTGTGAACCACCCCCTGTCCTGCTCAGAGAGACCTCGATGTGTGCCAGCTTCTCCTTGGCCCTCCTCTTCCCATCATTTAGGCGTTCCCTGCACTCCTGAGGGGTTCTGTTGCATTTGCTCACCTCATTTGCGTGCTGTGCCAATGCCTCCCAGCCCTCATTCCACAGTGCCTGGCTGCCACCCCTGCCAGACAGAATATCCCTGCACAGACTGTATGCCTCTGTGAGGGCTCTTTCTTCATCATTGGTGAAGTTAAGCCGCCTGTGTCCAGCGGCAGTGTCTCCTCCAGACATGTTAGCTACTGTGGGAATGAAGACACAGACATTAGACAAACACATTCAGGGACCATGACTGCCATGTACTGCCAGCCAAACAAACACCTGCCTGCAAAGCATGCCCAGGACATTATCTGGGACTGTGAGAGACATCTGTGCTGTGTCCACTCTGTCCATGTGCATTGCCACAGACAGATGAACATCCCTGGACATGCCACAGCTGTTGCATGGCACGGAACACCGGCTCATGGCTAGGTCTACAACACACATAGAATCTGTCCATGTGTTTGCTGTCACACCACCCAACACCATCCCCCCCAACCGTGGCTAGGATGGGCTGTGGGACAGTGTGTGGCACACACAAGGGTGTGTCTGTTGTCCATGCACATGTCTGGATGATACTGGCTATCTATGGCCCATACTGTCCTCTGCTGCAGCTACAAAGCATTAGGAAAAGTATACAGAACTTACCTTCAAGGCTGTAAATCCTCTCAGTCACCTATGCTCTGTGTGGGCTGAGTCAGGAGCATTTATGGCTCAGGGCATGCAAATGAGGTCTGGAGCAGGCGTGATGAGATGCTAAACAGGTGAGATGCCTCTGAATTCGGTAATGAGCTGATTTGGGAGCAATGTGTGTATGAATTGCATAATTGCCCTCAGCTCACCTCAATCAGTGGAATGCCTCTGATGCATTGGGCACATCTCCACATGGTGCATTGTCCGTGCATGCACAATGTGTTCAGGGCATGTCACTAAATATGGTGCAAACCCACCGGCGCATAACTGCGGATGCGCGATCAGCATGACAGTTGCATCGCCACCAGTCTGCTCGAGCACAACGCGTGATGACATCTGTATGCGCATGCATGTCCATGTGCATGATGCCTGCTGTGCTACCTGTCCCTTTTCATGCCTTGATTCTGCAACGGCTACCATTGTGTGCCTGTTGGCTACTGCACATCACCGTTGTCCTATGTATCGCTACAAGCCAGACACAAAATGACGTGCAAATACATTGTGCACATGCACGACATGGCCATGACCCATGACCCCGCTTTTCCACCACGTCATTGCACAGTGTGCATGCGTGCGGCAGCGCCATTGACACCAGTTGCGCTTCAGCACGGTACCTTGCACGGTTGCCTAGTGGTGCATGTGGTGTGATTACACCATACACTTGCACAGACCTGACAGGGACCATTTGCTGTTCTGAAATTGCTGTTGTCATGCCACATGCACAGACAGCAGGCCCCAGGGCAATTAATTGATCCGATTTGAGCTGCTCAACCTTGTGGCCCTAGTGATGCAGGTGGAGGGCCAGCTGTTTGGCCAGGAGGACCTGCAGGTGCCCAGGTCAGCAGTTTGGGCCAGGACAGCAGTCCAACTGGTGCACCGGACTGGTGCACCCCACAATGCGAAGCACTACAGCACAGATACTGTGACCTGCAATGCAGGGGCAGGGTGCGTCTAAACAGCCTGCAGGAATGTGCACGCAAGGGCACGGTGCCATGACCAGGTATATCACAGTTGTACATTTGCATGACATGCACATGGGGGTTGGGGCAGTTGCACCACACTCCAGTACACTCACAGGGGCACACACATACTTGGGCATGGCTGCACTTGCATTGTGTTGCCATTTTCCACATGTCGCATGGGGTGGGCATGTGTGCTATGGTGTTTGGGTGGGTCAGGGCCACTGTGGCATGCGTAGGATGGCACTGACATTTGCATTTCATGCTGACATCTGTGCACATGGGGGGCACAGGACGGGGTGCTGTGCACTGATGCACACTTCTGGGCCTGTCATCACTGGTGCACTGTTTGTTGACACCTTCACTGCTTGCCCACACCAGTGTTTTGTGTGTGTGTGTGTGTGTGGGAGGGGGGACTGTCTCACATCACATCTCCTCATGTCATTCTCTGCTTTTGTTTTCCCTGCAGGGCTAGAAGCCAGGCAGCAGGCTGAAGAGGTCTTTGAGATGCGGGTGTGGAGGGCCACTGGATGTGCACATGGCAGGAGCCATGCTGGTGCAGTTGAGTGCTCTTTTTGTGCATCCAATGTATTTCAGGTAGGGTGAGTGTCTGCTCAGATGGGTATTGCTGGGCACACAGACACATTGGTGTGTTTGGTGCAGTGTGTGCCTGGGCCACGATGCACATGGTCCCTGTGTAGGCAACCACCATGTGTGCATGCCGTGCACAGTGCGGACACACAGTGGTGCTCTATTGGTGTCCTGATGGGACCTACATGCTTGTGCAGGCCACTGCTTTGTGCATGTGTTGCATTGAGCTTGCCCTTATGCCCCTCTGCACAAGTGTCTGTCTGTTCACATGGGACATGTACCCACTTGGTTACTGCATACCATAAGTGTGGCACCCTGTGTCTGCCTGGTGCAATGTGCGTTGTGCCTGGTGGGATTTTGGCCATATCCATTGTGGATGCCTCCAGCCTATGTGCAGGGTGGTGGGGGGCTTTGGAACATGGTACTTAGTCTCTGTTCTCTGTGTTGCCCACTCTAGGTCAACAGGGTGTGCTTGCTGGTGGTCAAGGCCATGGGTTGTGACAGCAAGAGGTGCCTATGGACATGGGACTGCAAGTGTGTTGTGCACTAGAGGACTCTTTACATCCACTTTTCCAGAGGCAGTGTTGACTGCTGCAGGCCCCATCGGATGTAATTAAACTCTTGTCATCAAGAGGCTGGAGACATGTGTGCTGTCCCCGTGGCACACCCTATGGTGTGAATTTTGGACTTTTGTTGCTTTGTTTACCTTCTCTTCTTTACAACAGTTTCCCCACCCATCCCCTATACCTGCTCCCACAGCCGCATTCCTCCCCTGCTTTCCCCTGTTATTGTACATACACCCACACTCCCCTTCCCTGTTTTTTCTTTGGTATTGTACATAGTTGTTGTTGTTGTTGTTATTGATGTTGTGTTTTGGAAGTAAAATGTTATTTATCTGAACCATTGTCTGTGGTCATTCACTTTTTCTTGTTGTTGTGTTGGGTTGTTGTCTGTGGCTGTCCTCTGTCCCCTTGCTGCCATACACATGTCTGCACATGTCTTTGTGTAGGCGGCTACCTCCTGTACCCCTGCCATGTCCCACCCACTGTGCACCCACCGTGTCGCCTGTGGCTTGTGGGCAGGCATGGTGTCCTCCTGCCTATGTCCACGCTCCGGGTCTGTGTGTGCTGCCTGTGGCATGCATCTGTTACACTGCTGCACTGTCAATCATCAGACCTGTGTGCAGTCTACAGTGGTAGGGGCATAACATGCCTATGTGATGCAGTGGTCTTACCTGTGTGCCACCAAGCCTATGCACCAGTGTTGCCCTATGTGGCTTCATACACATCTGCTTCCCAGGGGTTCCTGTACAGGTGGCCAGTCCTTTGGACACCACCATACTGCATGCTTTCCCCAGCAGATGTGTAGCACCTTGCAGGTGACTGTGTGCCTGTCATGGGTACCTGCTGTGGTCCTGTGGGGTTTGTGTCACGTGGTACTGGGAGTTTCTCTGTGTGCCCTGTCTGTGCACTTCATCTGCTGTGGGCACTGTTGGGCCCTTTGCCACTCTGGCTTGTCCCTTTGGGCATGTGTCCCTGACTTCTTTGTCCCATTGCAATATCCCCTATTGTTGCTCCATTCCCTGCTGGATTGCTCCTTATTCACTGTTCTGCTGCCCTGGGTGGTTTTGCGCATCATGGTTGCACTGGGGCATCTCCACTTACGCTATACGCAAAACACGTGATTCACAGTGGGGATGCACACAGGGCATCCTGTGGCATGACTCTTTATGAATCACACGATTTTTGGTCATGCATTCTGGTTGCACAGCTGCATCTCATTTGTGCCCAGTGCATCTGCTTTGTGAATCCTGCCCACAAAGCATATTTATTACCTTATTTGAAAAGTGCATATCTAAGCAGGACCACATAAAATCCCCACTGGAACCACAAAAAAGAAGTCCCTGACACCATTTCACACCCCTGCTGGTGCAATACCCATATATTCTCTAAGATCCCCTCACCTCATATGAAATGAGGGCTGCACTGTTGCTACATCTTTACGTTGTCTCCATGTTCTCTATATCCACTCCCTGCCCTGGAACACAGGAGCTGGGAACTGTTACACCAACATGCAAGCCACCTGCCGATTTGCATACCATGACACCACCGTCCTTCTATTCAATATCTCATTGCACACAGGGACAGCAGCCTCCTTACCCTGCAGGCTTAATGCCAACTACTTATTCCCACATCTCCTCTGTTGTCTTCAACTCTACCTCGCCAGGGTCATGATTTACGCAACGCTGCACTCTGTCGTGGCATATTATAGACAC
Organism: Neoceratodus forsteri; assembly: GCA_016271365.2. Classification (NCBI taxonomy): domain Eukaryota; kingdom Metazoa; phylum Chordata; order Ceratodontiformes; family Ceratodontidae; genus Neoceratodus; species Neoceratodus forsteri. The sequence goes on along the minus strand of CM057450.1, from coordinate 920,331,475 downwards.
ACTGAAACACAAAAGGTATCTATCCGTAAACAGGAAAGCACCAGGTCCTTTAGATTGCTACTAAATGCGCTTATTGAAATACTTGTGTTGCTGCTGCTTTGCTCAGGATCAATCCAGCTAAATCCAGGCCCTCAACTACCAATTCCAGCCCCCTGTGACCTAGCTGACCTTAAAGGTCTGCGTATACTTCATCTAAATATATGTAGTCTATTGAAAAAAATGGATGCCATCCAAACCTGGATCTCGCATACTAATCTGGATGTTCTGGAAATTACAGAATCTTGGCTTAAACCGTCAACCCTAGACATTGAGGTGAATATTCCCTCCTATATAATCTTTCACACTGACAGACCAATAAGAGGGGGTGATCTTGTTATCTATGTGCTGGACAAATATACTGCTTCTGTTACCGACTCCACTACTGTTGCTAAGGAATTTGAAAGTTTAACCATTAAGGTCCAACTTGCGTCCTCCTCCTTATATATTATGGGCTGCTATAGGCCCCCTTCTGCAGGCCTCCATCTGTTGAACCACCTGACTAACTTCTTAAGCAATACACAGGCTGAAGTAATTGTCCTGGGAGACTTTTAACCTAGACTGGTTCTCCGATATCTCCTTACCACTTAAAGTACCATGTGACACCTTTGGGTTGGTTCAGCTTATTTCTGATGCTACATGACCGAACAGATGTAACCCAAGTAAAAGCCCCTTGGTGAACATCATACTCGTGAACAAGCCACACTTATTCTCCCACTCAGGTGTGTTCTTCTCAGATATCAGTGACCATTGTCCCATTGCTTGCGCAAGGACTGCATCAAAACCCCCCTCTTCCTCTAGGTACACCTTTAAAAGATGTGCACATAATCTTGACACTTATGCCTTCCTTGAGGATATCCAGGAGTCTCTGCTCTGGCAGGAATTTTACCTGGCCAAAACAGTCGAGAATGCCTATAAGCCATTTGAAGCCATTGTACTAAACGCGCTTGACATGTATGCCCCACTAGTCAAAACCCGGATCAAGAAAAGATCCTTTCCGTGGTTTACACTAGAGATGAGAACAGCCCTGCATAGTAGGGACAAATTATGGAAAAAGCCTCGGAAAACAAAGCTCCCTGAAGATTGGGCTGCTTTTAGGGCTGCTAGGAACTTTTGTACGAAGCTAACCCGAACTAAGAAAGCATCCTTCTACCAAACATCACTGGCTTCCTCCACTAACTGTCCCGCAAAATTTTGGAGAACGCTCAAAGATATCAAAGGTCATGTTCCCACTGGGTCTCTTCCGTCAAAAATCTCGAAAGGTGACACAGTCACCACTGACAAAGTAGGGATCCTCGACCTTTTGAATGACCACTTTGCCACTGCAGGACTGGCCTTTGACTCCTCGCCGGCCAGCCATCTTTGCACCCAATCCCTAGCACAGGTAGCATCAAATCCCCACTACACCTAATCTGCCCCTACCTTCTCTTTCCATCCTGTCTCCCTAAAGGAGGTAGAGGACTTGCTACTGCATCTGGACATCAGGAAAAGTGCTGGTGCTGACCATGTTGAGCCGTACTTCTTAAAGATCAATAATCGTGTATTGGCTGCTCCGATCACGCACCTCTTTAACTTATCTCATTCACTGGGTGCATTTCCCAAGATGTGGAAGTCAGCCCAAGTGATTCCCCCTGCTCAAATCTGGTGACCCGACATACCCCAATAATTATAGGCCCATCTCGCTGCTACCTATTCTCTCCAGATTGCTTGAAAAAAGTAGTAAACTCACAACTTAGAGATTATCTAGACTCCTTGAACCTACTCAGCCCGGCTCAGTCAGGGTTTAGGCCCCGCCATAGTACAATTACTGCTCTCGCAAAGGTAACGAATGACTGGCAGAAAGCCCTCGATGATAAATTATCGGTGTGCGCAGTCTTCCATGACCTAAGCAAGGCATTCGACACCGTAGATCACAAACTGCTTCTGAATACCCTTCACACCTTTGGCTTAGACCAGACGTCCCTGAGCTGGTTCTCCTCCTACCTCTCCAGATGCTCTCAGCAGGTAAAAGCTGTGGGTAACCTCTCCCCTCCAAAACCTATTAATAGAGGGGTACCCCAGGGTTCCATCCTGGGTCCATTGCTCTTCTTGCTTTATATCAACAATATCGACATGGGGGGTTTCATCCTCAGACATTGATCTCTTCGCGGATGATACTGTCCTCTACATGTCTAGACCTACTCCCGAGCAGGCGTGCACAGACTTGCAGAAAGATTTCAACATCCTGCAGCACAACTTGCTCAAACAAAAATTGCTGCTAAATGCTAAAAAAAATAAGGCAGTGCTTCTGACCCTTAACAGCTTTGTTCCATTGGCATCTGTAGCAGGCTTTATGCAACCAATCACCACATTACTCAATGAACCCCTTGACTATGTTGATAAATTTAACTACCTTGGAATGTGGATTGACTGCCGTCTGTCCTTCCTGGTTCATGTAGATGAGATTGCAAAAAAACTGAAGCAGAGGCTCAGTGTATTCTACAAAATTAAGCACCTTCTCACCTATGAGTCAAAGAGGAGGCTGGTCCAAGCTATCTTTGTATCATTATTGGACTATGCCGACTTCATTTACAGTCAAGCTCGTGAGACAGCCCTAGCCAAACTTGATGTTCTTTATCACAGAACCCTTGGTTTCGTTTCTGGGAAACCTTGTTCTACCTATCACTGCAACTTGTACTCGGCAGTGGGTTGGCCATCTCTTGCTTTCAGAAGACAAAGGAACGCTGTCCTTTGGACCTACAGAGCAATTGCCAAGATGTTGCCCCAGTACATCTCTGACTGTCTGCCCCATGTGTCTCGGGCAACTATGCCCTGAGAAGCCAATCTTATATCTCCCTAATGTTACTGAAGGTCAAAACTCACTTTGGCAGATCCTCCCTTAGCTTCGCACTACCCCAGCTATGGAACAAGCTTCAAATAACTCTAAAAGTAGCAATTACCATTAAAGTCCCCAAATTCAAACTCCTTTATGCAAGACTTTTCTCTGAACGCTGTAAGTGCTATTCCTGACATGCTCTGTCAGGTTACAACACATTGGGACCAACTCCTACCTCCCACATGCACTACTTAAAGCATTCCTCCCCAGACTTCCACCTTTTGCTTTTTCCTAGGCTCTAATTTGCCTTGGCTGCTCCACACTCTCTCGGGGTATATAACGTATTGTCCTATACTAACATTATGGGGTATTTAAACATACTGTTCAATACAAACATTTTTGTGTGAATCTTCTGTATCTTGCCTGACTATCTAGCTTATGTATAGCTTTGTATACTTTATATGCTGCTTCACTCATAACCTGTTTGAATTTCTACCTTATGTACAGCCCATATTTTAATTGCTGTTACATCTGTGATGCTTTTACTAGGAGTAGTATTGCTGTACCTGTGTATGCATATGTATATCTCTTATGTATTGGATGTTATTTCTGTATGCCCAGGCCCACCTTGGAAATGAGCTTGCTCAACAGTGCTTCACCTGGTAAAATAAAGATTGATTGAATGATTATTCTCGGGAAGTTCTTTTTTTTTTGTTTTGTTATTTCTTTTACCCCACGTGCTCCATTGCAGCCACTCCTTCAGGCTTGCCAAGGCTGACCTCCAACCCATCCATCCTTCGAGCCTCCACTCAAATCACAGCCAGCCCCTAGGGTAACCTGGCATAACCCTATGCCGGATGGGTCCCACTCCTCTGAGGGGGAAAGTGCCAGCTAAGGGGGAAGACCAGCGCAACACTTGGCCCTGGGGGTGCTGCTGAGGTGGAGAGCTCAGTAGGACCTAGATGGCCTCAGAGATCTGGGCAGCCATCATCCGGTTGCCGTGGAGTGCCATTTTCCACTTTTTCCAGTTGATCCCTCCTGCGTGCATCTTGCAGTGCTCCTGGTCTCCACAAGAGGCCACTGCAGTGCGATGACAACCTACTACCCTCCCCAAGAGAGGAGAGCAGTCCAACGGACACTCGACCCTCTCCTGCACCTGCCAGCCCCCAACATCCCAAGTCTGTTCCCGAACCCAGGTTGCCAGCGTGGGCTGAGGTAAGACACCAGCGCCTCAACCCTCTGTACCACTGGGCCAGCAGGAAGTTCTTTTTTGTGGTCAAACTGTTATTATATTTTGTTCAACTGTCCTATCCAGGACCTCCTTGTAAATGAACATTGCTTAATGGAGCTTTTTTCTTGGTTAAACAAGTAAAGCAAACAAACATGTTGAGATCCCTAAGTCTCTCCATTTTGGACTTCTCATGGAAAGCCTGTACCATTTTAGTTGCCGTCCTCTGGATTGCCTTCACCCTATGTCCTTCCTGAAGTGCGGTCTCCAAAACTGTACACTATACTACAGGTGGGATCTCACCAGTGAGCGATACAGTGGCAACATCCCTTCCCTTCTCCTGCTAGAGATACCTCTCCTATGCAAGCCACCATCCCACTAGCCCTACCCACTGCTTTGTCACACTGCCCATGAGGTCTTCAGATACAATGGAACTCAAGATAACTTATCTGTTTATTGACTATCAACAGCTTCCCCCATCCTATACTCAGCTCTTGGTTTCCTATGCCTTAGGTGTATGATTTTGTACTTTTTGGCATTGAAACCCAACTGTCCTTAACCACTCCCCCTGTTTTTCTAGATCACTGTACATTATCTTCACCCCTTCCTGAGTGTGTGTCCACCCTATTGAAGATGTTAGTATAATCTGCAAAAAAAGGCATACCTTCCCTTCCAGTTCTTCTACAATGTCCCCTATGAAAACATTGAAGAATACTGGTCCCAGTACTGAGCCCTGAGGTGCTCATCTGGTCACTGTCCCATCATTATACTGAGTGGTGTTAGCCACCATCCTCTGACTCCTATCTGTTAAAGGGGCACTGTCAGCTTGACCCCCTCAATTTTGTTAATATCTATGCAGTGTGCCTTTTGGCACACACCTAAGTAATGTGCAATGCAAAATAATCCCACTGACACTGAAATGCAGCAAAGATACCCATTTTATGAATATTTAGCAAAATGTATCTTTTCCTCTGGCATCCATAAATCCACTGACACCAGAAGCATAACCCCCATGGAAGACACAGGCCAAGACCTAGCACAGTCACAAAGTGGCATTTTACACCAAGTCTGCCTTAGTAACATGCTGCCCATATAAACTACTAAATTGTGAATGATTCCTGGTACATTAGAATTATAACCAAGCCCTGTGTGGCTCAAAATTTACTTTTTTAAGCTGGTGCCGTAATCCCATGCATGCATGGAGAAAAGATGTGTGGAGATCCCGTGCATGTGCAAAAGTATGATGCCATTGCGCATGCGTGAGATTTTGGCACTGGTTTTAAGAGGTGAACTGCAAGCCACACAGGGCTCAGTTTAAAGTCTAAAGTCCAGGCAGCCTCAACTGTTCCCAGAGAACTGACCTATTTAAGCTGATTCAGAATCAATAAATGCAATAATACAGCAAATGTTGTACCCTTCTTCTCCCTTATGAACTTTTCTAACAAGAATGAAAAGGTGAAGCAATTACGCATACTGCAATGATTTTATCTGAACCCTGCTTGTTCTCACTGTAAAATATCAAAGTTAACAAGTCTTTTCACTGATTTTGTCCAGAAGATATCTGCAAAAAATCTTTGCCGATGAATTAATCAGGTTAATGGGATGGTAGTTTGATGAGTCTGACCTATCACAATGACCCCAGCTAGGGTGGACTGGTGCTGCCATCCACTGCAACAATGACTTTACTGCATTGTGCTGGGGAGTGCCTTCCCTCGGGGGGGGGGATGTGCTGAGACATTGATGTGTGTGTGCAGCCTCAGAGTACTGTGCAGTGCCAGAGTGATGGGAGAGGCCTTTGGGACAGGACTCTTCAGAACACTGATGTAATAAAACTAAGAGGAGGAAATGCCCATGGGCATTCCCATGGTGGATAAGACTGTTGCACCCTACCAGCTAACAAAAACTAAATAAATAAATAGCTTGCGGTATTGTTTTTTCTAAGTAATACTCTACTGCAACCTATCACTGGAAAAAGTAGTCAGTTTCAAAGTGACAGATTATTTTAACAACCATTCCTGGATCCTTTCAGAGAAATATATAAAACAAGCATTTGTCAATGTTGAATGCTAGCTTGCTGGCATTGGCATTGGTAGTGCAGGAGTTAGAAATCCAAAATAGGAATGGCAGTGAAGTATTGAATTAACGCCAACCCCCCCCCCCCAACAGAGACTAAAAGGTGTTGGGAGTGTGGCTTTGGGTTGGCCATAACGTTAATGCCATTCTACCTCCCCCCACCCTGAAGAGAGCGACAGGTGTCAGGGTGTGCATTGGGGTCTTCGTCCCTTATGCTCACCCCATTCCATAAGGAAATAAGCTGAGATGGGTGCAATATAAGAGAATGGGGTGAATGTTAGGGGTGATGGAACCAAAGGCACACTTCAATGCCTGACAGTGGCTGTAGGGTGGGGATAGAATTCTATGAACATTCTGGTCAACAAACCCAAGTTGCATCCTCGACATCAGTCAGTCTCCTCAGGGTGGGTGTATGGTTGGAAACCTTAACAGTCCAGGTGTTTGTTTTGGTATTTTCACTCCAGATTTTCAACATTGGCTTTTTGGGACCCGCCTCATAAACAGTGGCACTATCATTTTGTTACTCCACCCTGAAAGGTGATTTCACACAGCAACTGAGCCATTGGGAGTCACAGGTGCGGAAACACATTTCGGGTAGGATGGGAAAAATGACAATTGTACTGTTCATGAGGAGGCATATAAAATGGCAATGTTAAAAATCTGGAGAGAAAATATGAAAAATTTGCAAACTTATGAGCTTGCATAGATACTGCTGATGCACGCCTGTAATGCGGTCATTTTTTTTACCAAATTTTCAACATGGGCATTTTGAGGCCTCCACTCATGAGCAGTGTCACAGTGATTTTCTTAATCTGTCCTGAGTGTTGATTTCCCACAGTGACAGTGCCATTGTACACCGCATGTGCAAAAACACATTTTGGGCAGGATGTGAAAAATGACAGCTGTAGTGTTCATGAGGAGGTGTGAAAAAATGGATGGCAATGTTGAAAATCTGGGTGAAAATATAAAAAATTCTCAAAGTTACAAGCATGCGTGGAAACTGCTCAATGCACACTCATAACACAACCATTTTTTGGAATTTTTTCACCAAATTTACAACATAGATTTTTTGAGAGCCCACCTCATGAACAGGGGCACTGACATTTTATTAATCAATCCCAAAAGGGGATTCTGTGCAGTGTCTGCTAAATCACCTTTCCAGACTGAATAACAAAATGACAGTGACTGATTTCATGAGATGGGGTCCCAGGAACCTCATGTTGAAAATTTGGAGCCAAAAGTGAAAAAATGGCTGAGATATCCACCTAAGTTGACCCCCTTCCCCCATTGATGCCATTATACAGCTTATTATGATTTTCTTCAGTTCATGGTCGGCTTTTGTAGCATTCAGACATCTCCCAGTGCACCGAAGATCACCAGGTCGGGCCTCCGGAGGCAAGTATGGGGTGGGGGAGTGCAGGGAGGTGGGGTGAGCAGAGGGTGGTGCAGGCTGGGGGAAAAGGGGTGTCACGACAATGAGGGACCATTTTCTTGTTTACAGGGAAAAAGAAAACAAACTTTGGGGGAAGAATTTTTTTTACAAGTTACACAAATTACATTTGGGCACACTGGGGTAGGCTCCCAGTGTGCCACCTGGGTTTTTTTTGGGGGGGGCTGAAGCTGACGTGGATTGGGCACCCGTCAGCAGAAAAAGCATGTCTGTGTTGGGGGAGAGATGCTAAGGGGGATTGAGCACCCCCCCGTCAGCAGACACATTAAACTGGGGGGACATTATGCCAACAGGGATTGGGCATCCCATTGGTAAACAAATTGAACTGGGGAAGGGTATGCCGACAGGGGGATTGGGCACCCCTGAAGTCGGCTTTCTAGGGATTGTGAGAGGTGGCTGGTGGGAGCCACCACCATGTTTATTGAAATGTTTCACCAGGAATGGCACATAATGGAGGCGTGTCAGATCTGCCGCTGCAATGATGAGCCTGTCTCTCATTGCAGCAGTGGATTTTTTTCAAGTTGGTGGCGCTCTCTGAAACTGCTGTCATTGGCAGCATGCTCACTGGTTGGCGGCTGAGGGACACACTGGCTAAAGCATCCCCTGGATTAGCCACAACACTGACACACCTTTGAAATCGCTAGTACAGTGCTACTACCGCAAGATGTTGCTTGCACATGCGCACGCAAGCCAACATAATAAAAAGTACAGTACTGGTTTCTAGTATTGAAATATATAAAAACAGAGCATCCACACAATGCATTTTCATGGGGAAAAAAAGAATAGCATACTATGAGTATTTTAATGAAACCATTCATGCATTCAATTTATAACTGCTAGGGCAATCTGAGGTATCTTTCAGATATCTTATTTAAACGAACATTTCAGCCCAGGGTTTATTTTTTTTTTATTCAGAGCAGATAATGAGATATTGGTCAGAGATGTTTGGGTAAATCATAAACTGTACTAGCACACTATCTGTGAACAACTCAAGTGTCCAAATCTGGGAAGAGAGACCTGGACCCTGGATAATTTCTCTGGATAGTCTGGGATGATTTATCAGGATAATAGCCTAGATACCTTAGGAAGCAATATAACATAGTGGATAAGGGTACTGAGCTGCCAACCTGGAGACCTGGATTTGAATCCCAGCGGCCCCCACTTGCATACTGTGTAACCCTGAGTAAGTCACTTACTTTCTTGTACTCCAAGGTTGCACCTGGAAACAAGCATCATTTTAGTAGGCCTTTCCTTGTTAAACAATTTACCCTTTCCTTTGCCCTTATTATACTTTCCGGACAAAAACAAATCCAGTTCTAAAATTGCCATTACTTACAGCATACAAAAATATCAAGGATTATTTGACCATGTCTAGTATCTAAGACATAATTCTGAAAATTATCCAGCTTATCTAGACCAAACATTTTTTCTTAGGGTGAGTCAACTGTATTTACCAAGATGCAGATAATGGAACTATCTGTGGATGGTGACCTAGAGTGGATCATGCAATATCAAAGCATATCTGATTATTACCCAGACACATTGTAGGACAACATGCCAACTTTATTACTAAGGGAATATAAACAAAAAAGGTATCTTGCATAAAGACCAGAAATATAATCGCGACAACGGATTTCAGTGGAGACATATAAGTACAGCTACGGTATGCAGCTTATTTAATACTACCAAACTGCCTGCTATGGCAGTTAGGAGCCACCACCACCACCACAGCAGCCTATTGTCATGAACGATGGTGGTGCACCACAGGTTCTTGAGTTTTTAAGGGGCACCGGAATGCATCAGCTGAGGATAAACCATACACCAAAACTGTAACACAGTTGAAGGCCGGCCCATTGGTGCAGCAGTTGGATTTCCACTTGCAACGCTGGCAACCTGGGTTTGGGAACGGACTCAGGTCATCGGAGGGCTGGCCAGGGGGAAAAAAGGATTGAGCATCCCCAGGACTGTTCTCCTTTTCTGGGAGGGAGGGTTGTGTGTTTGTGGTAGCGCAGTGGAGGCTGGGTTGCCACAATCTTGCCGATGCTGCTGAACTTCAGGGCGGGGCGGATGCTGGTCGTCATTGCATGTCCCTGCCCTGCATAAAGGGGAAAAATGCTGCTTGGTTACCTCCATGACACCCTTCCCTCTGGGCCCCAATTATCCTCCAGTGCCAGTGCCCTCCCGACCAGATATTTGTAGTGCAGAGCTGGTAGGGGAGCAGCTCCGCAACCCCTCCCTCTGGGGGAAAGCCAGGGGTGACTGTGGAGAAGCCTGGTGATTGCCGGAGGTGGGGGTACAGAGAGGCCATGACCAAGGGCTGAGTTTCCAGCGACCCAGCAGGCAAGAAAAAACTGCAACACAGTGTATATGTCTTACTGAGACCCATGAATGTCAGGCTGCACTCTATGGATTTCAATTTTAGACATTTAAATAAATATTTATTTCTTTAAAGAATGATGATGACCTTTACACAACAACACATATGTAACCCTTGAATAATGCTTTTAGTGTTTTGGAGTTAAATGGAAAAATAAATTCAATAACAGGAGGCAGTATGGCACAGTGGTTGAAGGCTCTGAGCTGCAAATCTGGAGACCTGGGTTTGAATCCCACAGCCCCCACTTGCATACTGTGTGACCCTGAGCAAGTCACTTAACTGCCTTGTGCTCCCAGGTTGCACCTGTAAACAAGCTTTCAGCTTAGTGTGTCTCACCTGGTTAAATAACTGGAAAAAAACTTGCATTGATGTAATCCATGCATGTAATAGAAAAATTGTACCTTACTATATATATTAGCAACATAAACTGCATTAAAATTATGAAGTACAATACTCACCAAAATGCATTTCAGTATTCCCCAGCCATGACTGAGGGATGAAGGTAAAGTTAATAGCTAAACTGGCTAACAATAATAATTAAGTGATATTAACTAGATGGCCATGCATGTCTTGTATCAATGTGCTCTTTGCAAGTATTTCTAGGGATTGATGCACAGATATAGATTCATTTCTATCAGTTGTCTTCCTGCCCCTTTCCAGTAGTGTACTTTGAAAACTCTAACATCTCAGCTGGCCCAGTGGTGCTCAGGGCTGAGGCGCTAGTCACCTTACCTTGTGCTATACGGCGACCGTGTTCGAGGAGCGAGCAGCATGGAAATCAGAGGATGGAGAAGGATCGAGCATCCAACGGACTGCTCTCCTTCTCCGTGGAGGGATCTTAGTGGTCAGTGCATGACTAGCTAGCAGAGGCTGGAGGCTGATGCACTGATGCTTCAGATGGGAAGAGATGAGCCAGACGTTTGGGGTAGGGCATACGGACACGTGCGCACTGTCCCCTGAGGTGTCATTGCATGCCTCGTCTCAGGGGAGTCACCAGGAAAAGAGGAAAAAGGGTCTGGACACAGCAGGGTGAAGCCAGTCTCTGCAAGAGCCACCCCAGCGAATGGCAGCCACCTCCAGCACAAGATTTGTGCATTCGGTGGGTCAAAGAGATCCTCGTTGTCCTAGCATGGGGCGTATAGCCATGGGACAGTGGCTAGGTGAGTTGTGAGGGGATAGGAAAACTGACAAGATGTACAGCCGCCTGACCAGGAGGAGAATAAATAAATTAACTGCAAAAAAGAAAACTTCTCTACTGTATCCTGGATCTTCGTGCAGTACTGAGCCTTTCTGGGGCAGTTTGTCCCTTGGATTCAGAAGTCTGCTGCTCTGCACAAATGTTTCTAGTCATAGTTGCACTGGGTCTGTGTATTGCTGGAGCTATTTCCCTGACACATTTTGTAGTCTGGTGTCTTTGTCCAGGAGTTACTCTGCCAATCCGGCCTGGGTGAATTCCCCCTGACCTCTTCTCTGAGGAGTTTTGGTGAGACTTTCTCAACATTTAAGATCATTTTTTTACCTTGATGCATCTTTTGATTGACTGTAATCTCATTGCTCAACAGCAGTCTGACACTACACATTCTTTCTTTCATTTGGTAATCGCATCACCTGTCCCTACCCTTATCATGGCATGGCAGCTGAACAGTGGCAGGCAGTGCTGAACTTGATAGCAGTTTGACAAACAAAATGTTCAACCCCGTTTGTTATTTATACTGAAAAGAGGTTTCAGGCTTTTTGTTGTGTTATGTAAACATAGTTCCCATTAAGTGAAACTATTCCTAAAGTTAACTTTACTTGCTTTGAAATTTCAATAATTGACTAAAATAAAACTTTTGCTCACTTTAAATTAAGAAAGAAGGGAAGAACTAGCCAAAAAGGTTAACTAAGAGGCACAAGACCTTTTTAGGTACGTTGGTGAAAAGAGGAAGACAAAATACCTGTAAAGCCATGAATATCAAGCTTGGCCTGGTCTATAGAATCAAATATGCCCTCGCACCCTCTACCTGAATTGCAATTATTCAGAACATACTTCTTCCAAGCCTTACTTATGGTTTTGTCGCCTACTCACACACCTCCAAAGCAAACCTCCACAAATGGGACATTATCTACAATAGCATCTGTCACTTTGCTTTGGCCTCTAACCAACTTACCCACCATCATCAACTCTGCTCTGGGCTTAACTGGCTATCTTCTGAGAGTAGCCATTCTTTAGCTTTGGACGCCTTTCCAAACAACATCCTTAGAAATGGGATTATTTCCTTCTTACTTGTTGTACTAAACATATGCTGAAGCCCCCTGCCCTGGCTTACGCCATCTGCTCAGATGATCTGTCCCTTCTTATTGTTCCCAGACATATGGCCAGCATGGTGTTTCAGGCCTTCTCCCACTTTGCCACAAATTATTGGAACTCACTCCCAGTACCCCTTCAGCACTCCCCTTCCTATGCCTGTTTCAAGAGGGAGCCATACCACCGCCTCATAATCTCTGACTCTTGTACGTGTTTCTTGCCTCCCTGACCACTATACCTATAGTATGTTGGCATTTCTTAACTATCTATTGACCCCCTACCATTCTGTTGGTCTATTCCTCCATCCTACATTTAGATAGTCCATTTGCTGCCCTTTGTGCAGTCCATGTTATTTGTGCTAATGAATAGTGTTTGTTTTATTTTCTTAATTATCTGGTGCACTTTACCAATGATGCACCTTCTGATTCAGTTGTTTTGTTGCAATGTGTCACAATATACTGGTTTCTCCTTGCTACCCAGACTCATGCACTGTTTTATGTAGCTGCTATTGCTCATGTATCGTACTAGGTACCTATAACATTTCTTATGTCTTTGTTTCTTTACTGTATGTGTTCATGGCTGTGCTTGTAAATGTACTCTCCCAGACTGTGCATGAAAATAGGCATATTACTGTTTAGTGCACTTACCCAGTAATAAAAACATAATAAATAAGGGGGGTGGGGGGTTGTAAGGCTACGAAGGGAATTGGAAACTGTGCAGAGGAGGATCAGGAAAAAACAGAAATCCTGAACAGATACTTCTGTTCAGTCGTCACAGTGGAAGGGGAGGGAGTGGACTGCATAAAAGCAACAGGAACACTGGGGGAGAGAGTCCTGAAGGGACTTGAGAATCTGAAAGTGGATAAAGGTATGGGGCCAGATGGGGTACACCCAAGCATGTTGAGGGAGCTCGGGGAGGCACTGGCTGTATCTCTGACAGCCCTATTCAACAGCTCACTGGAAACAGGAGCATTTCCAGAGGATTGGAGGGGGGCAGATGTAGTCTCGCTTCATAGCAGTGACAGCAGGGGAGAAGGTTGGCAACTATAGAACAGTTAGACTGATGTCAGTGGTTGGGATGATAGACTTGAATCTAGCAGGCTGCAGGACCCATAGCAGCATGGATTAACAGGGGATTGATCCTGTCAGATTAGCCTGACCAATTTATTTGAGTGGGTAACTTG